>JARYGA010059718.1:20040030-21423579 GCA_030545235.1 Helianthus tuberosus
GAAATATGGTCAATGGTAAGGCCAAGGGCGTAAAAGAATTTTACGAATCCAAAAAATATGTTGAAAGTGAACAGGATGCACCCAAGGCTGGTCAGGCTTGGGTGACAACATTTTCTTGAAAAAACGGACTTGCCAGAGCTCCCAAGTTGGTAATCGTGGAGCATGAATTGGCATCTTTCTTGAAAAATGTGTTTGTGAGTTACTTACAAGTGTTAAATTTTTTACAAAGTGGATTGAAGAAAAAGTAATGTGATGAAACCCCATGATATGTGAAATGACACACAAAATTTATTTTCCGAAAAAACCATTTGATTAAAACAAACTTAAGTGTTTTGAAATCACAATGGGAAAATTGTTTGTTGTCAGGGGGAGTTCTGATTGTTTACGTCAAGTGGATAGCGAATTGAAGCAATTCACATCAGTTTGTCACTTTATTTTGTATAGTTTATTGCGTTTATTTTCACATTTTCTTGTAAAATCGAAAATTGAAACATATTATTGATTTTAGGGGGAGTAGAAAAATTTTTAGAAATTTTGAAAAATTGAAAAATCCAAAAACGTGATAAAATCCAAAATCCAAAAACATTGGAAAAGCAAAAATGAGTTTTGTTGTGAAAAAAGGGGAAATGATAGTACTTCAGTTAGACAGTTATAGTATGCTAAAGAAATGTAATGATTAAAATAGCGTTAAACGGTCTCACTGATGATATGCCGATAGGTTTTCACACATTTAGTAGACTTTTTCGGGATATAAACTTAAATTTCATACTTGCTTGTTTCGTGGGGAACAAATCTTTGATATATGGGTAACCCCCAAAATCTTGTTTGAAAGGTCCCTCTTTCTGAAATACTAGGTCTTTATGCTTAGTGATAAATGGGGTATTATCCCGGAACTTCTGATAATGCGAAAGCAATGGCCTAGTCCCCGTATAATACTTTCCGTTTGCTTGAAATAAAAGCCCCCCCTCAGCATAAAAAATGATGAAAAAATCAAAAAGATTAAATCATGTGCTGTTGTAAAGAAGATCCCCAAGGGGGACACACCAATAGTCGAGCCTTCATCTTAGCAAAAATATGAGCTCTCAAGGTTTCGCAATTCACCCCTTACAGATATCATCTAGGTATACTCACATGTAAGACTGAATATTGGGATCTGGATACGGGAGTATATTCAAGAAGTGGGATACATGAATGAGTTTAAGTTCTTAATTCACCTAACTCGTATCCTGAATAAGTTGAAATTTGTGTGAGAATTTAAATGGATCAGTATATCGACAATCTAAGTGAACTGTTTAATCTTAATGTGTAACTAAGCTCAACGGTACTTGTGACTTGTCATAAACTGATATGATCCTCTTATACAAACTCACAAAAAGATGTTTGTATATACATTATTTCCTAAATCCAAAAAGATTTTAAGTGTGTTTTAGCATAAAATTTGGAAATTCAAAAAGATTTTTTTTATCTTATTTTCGACAACTGATTTTGAAAAGCTGATTTTCAAAATTCCAAGTGCTAAACATGATGAACCACATTGGGTTGGAAGAGCGTATTTTGAGAAAAAAATGAAAAATAATCAATGTTTATATTGATTGGGGTTTCAATAATTCTTTAAATGATAAATCAAGGTCGTTAACTTGGACTTGAAAATTAGTTTGTGTGAATGATGAACAATATCTACCAAGTGTTATTAAATTTGTTACATTTTAAATTGTGTGAAACTTATTGTTGGGTAGAGATTTGTGCAGATCCCCGTGTCTAAGTCTGAGCAGAGTTTGAAGCCAGAACACAATCTTAGACCATGTGAAAGCTTGAAAGTCAGACTACGATCCCGGAACAGCTTAAGGGGGAGTCTCTTAGCAAAGGGGAGTTTGAAGTTTAAAGAAGTCAGGATTGGGATTCTGATAGAAGAAGAGAAGAAGATAGAGATGGATGGAAGCTTACAGTGTCAGATACTTTGGGCAGAACGTGTGAAGACTGATCAAGACTGAAGATTTACGTGCCAAAGACTCGTCAACATCCAAGGGGGAGTCTGTTGGTGCATATGTCTGTTGATGTCACACCCCGATATTTCCACGTATCACCAGTGGGCCCGGTGGGGAGTATCGTGACGTAGTTGATATCATCATAGTCAAACAACACAATTTAAAAGCACAGCGGAAGCAAAAGGTAAATATATTACAATCTGACATAAAGTAATATCAAAGTATTACAAACGGAATGTAAAGGATCCACAGGCGGATCTTGAAACAAAAGATAACATTGTTCAACAGACTTTAGGCATCTCAGCTTGCGAGACTCTTTATTGATGCTAGGAGTAGCCAGCCTATTCCGATTAGTTCCTGCACTTAGCCTTTTTGGAAAATACGTCAGTTTACACTGGTAAATACAATTAACTGACTCATTTTGAAAATGTTTTTAGAAAATTGATTTGAATGCACAAGGCACAAAATATTTTATAACTTGGGATAATTATTTGTATATAATACTTGTAAAAGAATTACATGTTTCTTATGCGTTCAGTAGCCCGGATTGACGCCGGATTAGAGCTTAATAGACACACCACATGATATAGTCCTGCGGTGGGTTATTCCCGAAACCGGCGGTTATACCTTATTATTTATATATGCACTAACGGGTGTACGCCTACACCCGTGTGCTTAGGTCGTGGCCATTTCTTAAAATGATGCCAAGGATATCCGGGACATGGTCATTAACCCCCCAAAGGCTTTAAGCAAACAAAACAATTTAAACGAGACATTTCAATAATTTAACCTTCATACGATTAAAGATTTAATGCCCGACCAAGCGGTATTTTATATACCGTACCCCAAGCCCGTATAGGGAAAATAAGTTAAAAGTATTTACCTGAGCTAAATATAAATTCAATCCCAGCCGTATATCAAATCAGCAAGTACAGATAGCTTTTACTGGGCTCCTAAATTTGGAACGAAGGTTTTTAATAACCTATTAGATTCCTAACGGGTCTTAATTAAGCCTAAGCTTAGACCGGTTAGTTTTTAAAGGGAGATACGGTTCAAAATGCATGATTAAGGGAGAAGCAGATTAGAATGTGGTTTAGACCCGACAAGCTTGTATGCTTGTATAATAAGGGTAAACTAAATATATTCTGGATTTTGAGATAAAAACGATATGGTTTGACCCGTTTCGGCTAATATATGCAAACTAGCTACATATATCGATTTGAACGAGAAAGGTGCGTAACGGGTATCCAAATGAGTCATACATAGGTTTCCTAAGTTAATATGAATTAAATATGTTGTGATATCAGTAGGATACCTTCCATTATACCCAAAACGAATTTAAAACCAATTTATGCCCCATAGGGGTATTTTGGTCATTTTAAAGGTTATTAGAGAGATTAAATATTATTCTGAGTTACAGGTCTAATATGATCAGTAAAAATACTTAATTTAATAAGTTATAACAGTAGGTTATAGCATATATGTGAAATTTACTATTTATAACCAAACTATGCACCGTAGGGGCATTTTGGTAATTTCACATAAGCTTAAAAGGTCAAATTAGAGAATCCGAGTTTAAAACTTTTCTTTACTGTTAAATCATATAAATTTACTTAAAACATCAGTAGGTATTAAGTTTTATATGCCAAAAATAGTTTTAACTCATACTATGCGCTTAAAACGCGTAAAAGTCGGTTTTAAGCGATTTTCGGGTTTAAATAGGAAATCTGAGTTTTTGATGTTTATAAAGTTCAAAATATTTTATTTATGATATAAAATCAGTAACAAAAAGTTTGGTATCAAAATATTTTGTAAAACTCATTTTATGGCCAAAAAGGGCAAAACCGGCAATTACCGAACTAATGCTAGAACCCTATGTTGTGCTCAGCTTAAAAATAAATAAAAATCTTCAAACATCCCAAAATATAATTTTACATCAGTAGGTAAAAAGTTTGGTATCAAAAATTGGGTTTAGATAGGATATACGCTAATTATGCCGTTTAATTAATAAAAAGCTATTCATTTACGCTAATGAGCATAACTCCTAATCTAGACCTCAAACCGATGTCAAATTTTTAGGGACAAGTTTATAAATCAGTAATAAAAATTATTGTCCTCTCACATTTTCAAAATTCTCGTTTTAGGGTCAAAAGGGCATAACGGTCAACATTTAGGCATTTAACGGAAACATGCATGAACTAGGATAACTAAGGAACCAAGTTGTATAACCTCAGAGGGTTACACTAACCTATAACATGGTCCTAAAGGAATCCTAAGGCATATCTAAACTAAGCTAAATCGGGTCAGAACTGAAAGTCAAAGCAAAAGTCAACTTTTGCAACTTTCGGTTCCGAACCGAGCCTATACTTAGAATTGTCGGGTTGAATCATGCTTACGCATGTTCAACTAATATTTACCAAGTTATTAAAGTGAGAAAACTGATTTTATGGTTTCTTATATTAATAGTTATGACTTTTATTTAAAACTAACCCGATTGACTTTTATTTGACCCGACAATTTAACTAAGTAAATGTGGTAATTAGGAGGTGCCCTTTTGAGGGTTTAACACCTACCTAATTACGATCACGTAGCCATGTTCGTTACGAACAATGGCTCAACCGTTTAAAAGTGAAAGCGTTTATCAAACGCTTGACTTTTCGGCTATAAACGCTAAACAAATAAACTAAGCACGAAGGAACACATACAAAGGGTCCAAGCAAGGAGGTTTTGATCCTAAATTCTCAGGTATGAAGAGCAAGGTCTCCAACTTAGAGAATTCAGAAATCAAGTTTGGGTTTTGCAAGAATGAAGTGGGGGTATTTATAGGTTTTTGAGAACCGTTGAGATCGTTCCTCGATAATCGAGCCTTGATCTGGACTGTACACTTCATACCCACTGATTTCTAATACTATGGGTGCCCAAGGATTGAAGAAATACCATTTGCAGGTGCTGGATCAAGCTGGAACAGGCTGTACATGGCTGTAAAACATTTTCTGTATATCTGGCAGGTTCACACGCCCCGCGTAAGACCCAAGGGGGTCTACGCGGCCCGCCTGGGCTGTACAGTTCAGCACAGAACTTTCCAATAATTGCAAAAATGGTCCCTGTTAGCTTTTAAGGTCACGTTTGGCATGCTCAAGGCCCGTTAAGGTATTTACAAGGTCCTATAATGATTCCTAATCATGAGGGACAAGAAACATGCCCAAAAACATGTCGGATGTTGGCTCGTTTGGTCGTACGGTCACGTTGTTCGTCTAATTACGACCAAACACGAACGGACGTGAAAAACGATCCAAATTACGCGACGAATGGAATTTTATAAAGACGAACACTAAAATAAAATATTTTAGTGCTTACATATATTTTTGGGTGTCCGGGTATATTCAGAATGCGAGATATGCGCGAAAGTGCAAACTTGTGCACTTTTTGACACTTTTAGTCCCTGCATGACATAAAAGTTTATTTTTGCGCACCAAACACCTCTAAGCCTATATCTAAGCTATAAAAAGGATAATTAGGGTATATTTAACTCATGGTCATATTCCGAAAGGTCCGTTACCATACGAATCGGCATACTTTTGCCGTTTGACGCAAATAGTCCTTTAATTGCGCAAAGTAGCGCGAAATGCTGTTTAATGATATCCACGCCTTCCATGGCCCATAATGGGCATTCCCAAGAATATAATTAAATATTACTACACTCCTATTCGCTTAAATGGTCACCGAAAGGCGTAGATTCAAAAGTTGACGCTTTAGGTCCCTCTATTGCGCAAACTTGCGCATCTCATCATTTAATAGTATTGAAGCCTCATCTAATCCATATTAGGCATTCTTGAAAGTATTATTGAACATCATGATGCTTCGGGTTTGTTAAAAGGTCACTCAGAGGTAAGAATTAACATGTTGACGCTTTTAACCCTTCATTGCGCAAACTTTCAATTAATTACGCGAACAGCTACTCTCGATCAATAAGCGGCTCATTTGTGAGTATAATTACCGTACAAGGTTATTCAGAAACTTATTTTAGGTATACAAACACTTCCAGTCCTTTCATAATCAAGGTTTTCGATTTTTCGAAAAATTAATCCCTTAAATTCACTATTTGACTTCATTAGGGTTTATTACACGTATCGATACATCATTGGACGTGATTTTACGAGGTGTTACATCCTCAACCCCTTAAAAGAAATCTCGACCTCGAGATTTGCTAAAATGCTGGAAGTACTTTTTGTCGCATAATGGACTTAACTTCTATAACATATCTGGAGCCTCTCCAAGCTCCCAATTTGACCTAAATAATAGGTACACGTATCCTTTTTGAAGCTTCTTAACCTGTCGATCCTCAATCGATGCAGGTTTCTCATCATATCATAAATCTGCATATCATTATGTGATAGTGCTTCTCGACTTATTGGTGAAACACATCCTTAAATCATTAGTGTGTAATGTCTTGCGAGCTCCGCCAAGTTCCTTAAATAGGTTTTAGTTTATGAGCCATCTGATCTTGATACATTTGATTTCCTCGAATGATTCTATATATATTCAGAGCTTAACTAGCCTGATAATTAACAAATTGGCACACCCTTCCAGGGTGATATCTTTTGTTGAACCTTATTCCTTAACAAGAACTTAGGAGGGTTGCTACTTTCATAAATCTTTGATTTTTTTGCCGAACATTGGCAACTTACAGAGGATTATGGATTTGCATGATTTCATTTGTTATTTCCAAGGCAACTTATAGATCTTGACAATTGGACTTACCAATCTTTTGTCCAACAATAAATGTTTAACATTCCATCTAACCAAGGTCTCCAAAGGAGCAGCCTTGATACTTATATGACAACTATTATAGAAAAGCTTAATTTAAAGTGTGATGGTTATTCCATCCACTGCTTAAAATTAATCTTAAGGAATAGCTAATCCTTGCCGTTAGTCGAACAAATCGACGATCCTGGGCAGCTGATGGCAATTCTTAATTGTTGCCTAATTAGGGTTGCGGTAATTAATGCATAAGCACAATGAGCCGTCTTTCTTAATTAACTATACCGAATTCTCAAAATATTGAGTTAGGCTATATGAATCCTCTATTTTAAAACTCACTTAATTAGGACCTTGATTCTTCCAATGATGGTACTAGCCGTGTTGGAGATTTCATAATAATACAACCCTAAATAGGATATAAATCTTAACTCTACTAGCTTCTCAGGAGGTAAACAGGGTAATCTTAGGAAAAGATAATCAAGATACAAGGAGGTTACAGAGATTTTCCAAATCTCAGGCTCCAGTTCATCTGTCATACTCTGTGTCAGATAAGTGACACATTTGTGTTTCGAGTCCACGAGTTCCTTAATTGAAGACATTTACTTGGAAACTTTCATTCTGGATATCTTCTTTGAATACCTTTAGCTGACTTTAGTACCATATGACCATCGGGATATCTTTGTGGTTCCATGCATTAAACCTCCATACTGATCAGGCATGGAAGCAATCTATGGAACTTATTAAGATACATCAATCCTCACGTGGCGCTTTTGTCATACTGTCTGGTATTCGCAATCGATAGAGATCAAAGAGATATCAACTACATATGCTGACGTATTACATCTAGAGAAAGGATGCTTCTAGAATTCTACGACCGAAGGTTTCTGACAGGAACAGAAGAAAAGGTTCTTATGATTTCGCCTGTAAGTTTTACCTTATACTTAATATCTGGGGTTCTTACAAAAAAATTTCTAAAAGTTTGCTAAGCTTATGGTTTTATGAGAGACTTAGCAGCATCTGAAACCAAACATAACTCCTAGTAATAAAATCACAATAAGGGAGTTATCTGGTGTCATTATTAATGTGAACTGTCCCTAATCAATCATCAGGAGGGTTAAATGCCTCCATTCTTAATCCTTTTTAAGCTTAGCTACAAAATCTTTGACAAATTTTAGGTCAGTCTCAGCTTTGACTGGTTATTTCTTAATTTATTTAACGAGAGTAACTGAGGTAGATCCATAATGGATTTATAATGAACAGGCTTTGAAATCTTAATGTGCCCTCTTAATGCCGATGCTAACCATCAATAATTAATTTCATTAGGCTTAGATCCTGGGTAAATTGAATAAAGCACTATCTCATCCAATGAATTAAAATTTGTAACATACTGTCGATAGTCTAGAACTTTTATGGTGAGAGTCATAAAATTCTTATTCCATCTTTTTCCATTTCGCGAAGCGGATAATAGGTTTTTCTAATAAGGTCCTTAAAACTTGGTTCGTCTCATATTGTATAAGAGGATCTTTCTTGTGGACTTCATTAATGTCCTCATTAATCAAGGGTATTGCCATCGAATAACTGAGACGTATACCTCACTGTGTCCTTTCCAGCATAACTGCTGATACACCTAATGGTTTCTACTTCATTCAACAATTTCCTGCAATCGATGGCTCCTTTTTACTATTGAAGTCTCTTGACTCCAAGAGACGAAGTACTTTTAAGTACGTCCTAAAAGGAATGGGCTCCTTGCCATATATACCTTTTTTGAATTTATTCTTTGCATTTGAAGTAAAAACATAGCTCTTCTCATGAGCAGCGACATGTGTTTTAAAGCAAATGACATTCAGCTTCTTGAACCTTTTCATAACTTTTCTCATAGCCTTTCTAACAACAGTGTTAATTACAGTTTCGGAGATTAACTCCATAAATATTGAGATCCATATGTGATGCACTATCAACATTTGTCGCATTTCTAGCATCGCGACCGTTGTTGTCTCTTCTGAGTTTTCCATACTCAAAGCTTTGGTGTTAAATACCAAATTCAACAGGTGCTTAGGCAATCCATACCCGGTGTCTCCTTAAATTGTCAAAGGCTCACCATAAGGAGTCTTGATAACTACTTGCTTCTTATTATGCACAATATGGGCTTGATCTTTAAGACGACCAAATCATTCCTATCACTATATCGAGTCCCTTTATTTTAACGGAAACAGGGACAGTGGAAAAGAGTAGTTCCTAACAGATATAAAACATCGATCTAATATTGCTGAAGTAGTCTCTGAGGTACTATCGGACAATTCTACTTTATACTTAACGCTTAGAGTTTTTAACATGCAGATTTAAAGATTTACAAAATCTATTGTCTACAAAAGACTTATCTGAACCTGAATCAAATAATACTCTAGCATGAGCGTTATTGATAAAGAAAGTACCTGTTGTGACATTGTCACCCTGAATAGCCTCTTGAGCATCCATTTGAGAGCTTCCAGCTTTGGTCTTCTTAGCCTCCCCAGGCTTCTTGGTTTTATTTGGGCAATTTGTCTTGATGTGTCCTTTCTCATTGCAACCATAGCAGGTTGCGTCTTCCAACTTCTTGCAATCTAAGGTCTTATGCTCCTTGGATTTGTAGATTCCACAGAGTAGAGGCTGAGGTTCAAATCTACATTTCCCCAGGTGGTATTTCCTACAGGTTTTGCATCTGGTCTTTTCACCTGACAGCTGGTTGTCCTTCAAGTCCTTGCATTCATGGGTCTTATGATCCATCTCTTTACAGATGACACATCCCCTGGTCTGATCATAGAAACATTTTCCGAAGTGCTTCTTTCTTCAGGTTTTACATTCAGGTTTTGCCTCCTTTGGCTTGGATTGGTTATAGCTTGAACCAGTCTTACCCTTTTTGAATCCCTTCTTCGGGATATTATCGCACTTTCACTTATGATCCTTTAACGCTCGGTCCACGGCCTTGTTTACGGCTGTATCTATCATATCATGTAACTCGGTGCCCATTACATTCAGTCTTGCATTATTATTCTGATCAACTGGATGATTGTGAGCTTCAGATGTGACAACCGGTAATTTACGCCCTTAATTACAAGATTAACAGGTGATTAACGCAATAATAGATAGTGTTTACAGCGCAAATTAACTTAATTAGGCCTTTGTAGTGCCTAGGAACGTTTATCCGACCTTACAGTACGCGTATGAAAATTCGCGTGGAATATGCGGAACATCAAACGACAACGAACTGAAACCGTATGAAATACTGACAACGCCGGAAAATATGGATGTTACACGAATATTTTATGCTTATGGAGTTTGGATCGCGTTAACGTGTCTCGTAGGAATTACGGGCCACTTACACATGAGATGGGCTTGTGGGCCCTGGGCCCAAGCCCAAAACCCACAAGCCTAAATCTGTACATATCATACAAGATCTCTATGTAATCTTGTAAAATCTTACAAAATATTATAATAATCTCTTAAAATCTTATCAAATCTGTATAAATCTCTCCAAGAGATTTTGTCCCTAAAGATTGGAACACATTGTACATTGTGTAAATAAGTTTCAGGGAAAACCTGAATATAACTTTATTACATGAGGAACAATGACCCCTACATTTTAATATAAATAGAATACTACCCTCATTTCCTTCATCAAACACAGAGAATTCATCTTCTCAAAAACAACACATTCAAACCTGCTTCACCCTCTCCCTCTCTCTCGATTACTGTTCAATTAGTGTACGGAATGTACAGAAAAGTGACATTTGTCACAGACTCCCCCTGTTAAAAGAATTTCGTCCCGAAATTCAAGCGATGCCATCGGTCGCAGGGGAGTTGTGAATAAAATGTGGTCACTTAGGTTTAAAATTTGTCTTCATGTTCCCATGTAACTCTGGGTCATGATATGAATTCTAACGTACTCTAGTAAATCAACTATGTCTTCTCCGTGTTTTGTGGACTCTTAGTCCACATCCTTAACAGGTTCTATAGTAAATTGGAGTTTGTCGTTGACGTGAATCTTGTTTGTGGGAACAACGGTTGTTCCTTGAGTCAGACTCCTCTAAAGACTAGACAGAATGTGTCGCGATCACTACTGATCTTTGTGGAAGTTTCAGCTTGTGAGCAATGGTCCCGATCCCTACCAGGATCTCGAAAGGTCTAATATATCGGGGGTCCAACCTTCCACGTTTTCAAATCGCATCACGCCTTCTCAAGGCGAGGCTCCCATTAAAGCCATACTTCTTATCTCAAATTCATGCGATTTATGCCGCTCGTCGGCACAATGTTTCTGTATTACGCGGGTTGTCTTGATATGATCACATATCTGAACGATCTTGCCTCTAATTTTTCCTAAACCAACTCAGGCCAGTAGATTGTTTATCTCCGGTCTCCATTTAACACAATGGGGATCGACTTATTATGTTCCATCTAAGGCTTCACACAAAGCGATTTAAACAGCGGCGTAATAAATACTGTTGTAGGAAAACTCCACTAAGGGCAAGTGAGTGTTCCAACTTTTCATCAAAGTTTATCACCCAAGCACATAACATGTCCATACAGTCTGCATCGTTCAGTAGCTCAGTCCATCTTCGTTAATATTTAGGTTCTTACGATCAACGGTGTGCTGCAATCCTTGTGATCAGTAAAGTGTCACACCCCGACCACGTAAAACAACAAACCGTGGCGGAAACGTCGGGGAGTGTTGTAACAGAATTATTGTTTCACAACCATGGATACAAAAAGAGTTTCGTTTTATTTATTCATTAAGTAATTTACATTGTTTTAACACAAAACAAACGAGTTACATATCGACTATCACTATTATTATGTCACTAAGGCCTCGTCCAGATCCTATGTGACTCATGCATCCTAGTAATCAACATTAAGCAACATCACTGAAACATATGTAAAAACAAAGTCAGCAAAGAAATGCTGACGAGCACATAGGTTTTATAAGAGTATCGGATTCATGGCTCGTTTATATGTTGCAATACCTTGTTAAAAATCTTGTTTTGAAAAGTGTATAATATTGCAACATAATTAACCAACTCAAATCAAGCGGGTTATAATATATAAAACCTCGTAGCCATGATTCTTAACCCAAAAACATTTGTTTTAGTAAACCAAATTGTAAAACATTTCGTACTAACTCGTTTAATAAAACTCGTATGGTTTATATCCTTTCGAAAACATCGTTATGTGACATTGTTTCAAAATCGTTTACCCAAGTGAACTAAATAACGCCACGGTATGTAATATGTTGAAAACACTTATATATAAGAAGTACCAGCGGCCTATCTACCATGTTTTCACAACATTACACCCGTCCCGTTATCTAATCAGTTAACCAAAAACCAATCGTTTATTCAACTCGTTTAACTTGTTCAAATCGTTTCAAAATCGTTAACTCGTTTAAATCGTTTAAAATCATCCTCGTTTTAATTGTGAAAACTATTTTTGGTCGTCTCGCTAATAACATTCAAACCTTCGTGACTCGACTATCTCGCTTCTCGCATTAACAAACCACCAAAGGGTAAATTAATAATCACAGATTCAGTCGTTACCCACCTAACCCACACATAACCATGGGTGTAGTCTGATAACGGGATTTGTCAGATCCTATGGTACCATAACCTAATACTGGTCGGTTCGGCGAAAATTAATGAATGTCATTCGTTATGTAACTACAACCAACAAGTTCGTTCACATTATTGAAATCATTATTAGTTTAGTATAAACCATCCGTTTTTGAAATCCTTGTTAAAATATCGAAAATCGTTTTGATACATATGAATCACCCCAAAACATTTAAAAATAGTAAAATAGGGGAACTATGTACTCACATGAAGTGCAAAGTATCCTCAATCAATAGAACTTCAACAAACTCAAGTTAACCAGAGAGATCAAGCAGCACCTAGTAATCGAATCACTAGTCAAATAATAGACGCCTAAATCGGAAGATCGGATAGAATGAGGTCTTGTAAACCAAATGAGTGTTGGAACTCATGTGATATGGTTTAACAAAGCCTACATCCTAAATCGGAACCTAACCTAAGTGCTTTCGACCCATTGCGACCCATTAAGGTAGCGTACGCTACTTTAACGCGTCGTGCGCGCAAACGCGCGTTCAAGACGTCTAACTAGTCCTATGACAAGTATTATATGCCTAAACATGTTTAAATAAGTTGCATAATCAGTTACGTGACAAAAGTTTATGTTACATATGCTTAATTACCAATTATGCATGAAAAGGGCATTTTGGTCATTTACCTAAGACATATAAACTACCTATCATACAACTAATTAAACCTAAATGACCATAAGGTATAACCTCGGAAGGTTATTCCCTATGCAACTATGGTCACTAAACATGTTTAGTCGGATCCTAATGATCGACCAAACGGGTCGAGTTCGAAAGTCTAAGCGGGTGTTTAGTCCACTTGACTTATGACTCTACACATGCACTAAACTAAAAGTGACGAGCTAAACATGTTAAAACATGTTTAGTTAAGTTAGAAAACAGGTTTTGGTATCAAAACAAACGATTTTGATACCCAAGAGTAGTTTGGTTACAAAATACGCATAATACGCATTTTGGCCGAAACTACGACTCGTCACTATGCCTAGTCAACGTGGCAATCAGTAGGTATAGTCACAAGGGACTACAACCATCGTGATTACGCTCACGTTGCAAAGTTCAACGGAACTTTATGTTGACCATTGACTGGTAAAAGCTGAAAGTCAAACTCTGTTTGACTTTCGTGCTTAAAATGCATAAAAAGAACCAAAGAGGACTTACAAAGGGTCCAAGAAGGTTTGATTCCAAGTATTCTCAGGTATGTAGTGAATAATCACAACAACTTAGAGAATTCTCAGATCAAATGTGGGTTTTGAAGCAAGGGGGTGCAGTATTTATAAGAAAACTACAACCGTTAGGATCGTTTATCGGGAAATGAGCTTTGATCTTGGCCATACACGTCATGCTCATTTATTTGTAATACATTGGGCACTTGAAAACAAGCCCATAGGTTCAAAAATACCATTTGCAAGCCCCCAAATCAGTTGGAACAGCAGGAAACAGGCTAGAAAATGGTTTTTGCAGGTCTGACAGTTTTAGGCAGGCCACGTAAGAGTGAGGGGAGATGTTACGCGGGCCGCCTGAGCCTCTGATCAGCAAATAAGTTTCAAAAATTGCAGTTTCAGTCCCTGCATGCTTTTAAGGCCATTTTTGATGTGTTTAAGGCCAGTTAACCCATTTTTAAGGCTCTACAATGATGCCTAAGTATAGGGGACATGAAACATGCTCAAAAATATGTCGGATGTCGGTTCGTTTGGCCGTACGATCACGTTATTCGGTTAATTACGACGAAAGTCGTAACGAACGCAAAAACGATCCAAATTAAGCAACGAATGGAATTTTATCAAGACAATCACTAAAATAAAATATTTTAATGATTACCTAAATTTTTGGATGTCCGGATATATTCAGAACGTAAGATATGCGCGAAAATGCAAACTTGTGCACTTTTTGACGCTTTTAGTCCCTATTGATCAATAAAGTTTATTTTAACATACCGAACACCTCAAAGCCCATTTCTAAGCTATGTAAAGGATATTTAGGGTATGTTTAACTTATGATCAAGTTTCGGAATGTTCGTTACTATACAAATCGGTATAGTTTTCGTAGTTTGACACAAATAGTCCCTACGAACGAACAAACTTGATTTCAACACACCAAACCATCCAAAACTTATTTCTAAGTTATGTGGGGGTTATTTAAGGTATGTTAAGCTTATGTCACTATTCCGGAGTGTTTGTTGCATTAAACTGACTGCGTTTACGCACCAGTTTGCGTGTAACCTTCCAGAAAGTGATTTAGAGCTTGAAATCGGAATCGAATTAAATTGTAAAATCATCAAACACAATTACACATATAATAACACCAAAACACATATAATAACACCAAAGCACATTGTTTTATTAATAATCAACATTGTTTTACATTGTACATTGATTACAGAACACAGTTGTCATAGTCTCCCCTACTTTAGGAAATTTCGTCCTGAAATTTTATTTAGAGGAAACTTGTGAAAACAAATGCGGATATTTCATCTTCATCGGGTCCTCACATTCGCAAGTAAACTCTGTGCCACGTTTGGATTCCCAGCAAACTTTGATCAATCGAATCCGTTTGTTCTTCAATTGTTTGAATGTACGGTCCACTATCTCCACAGGTTTCTCGACAAAGTGCATCGTTTCATCGATTTGAATCTCGTCGAGAGGAATGTGAAGATCAGCATCAGCTAAACACTTTCGCAAATTGGACACGAGAAAAGTCGGATAAATATTTCCAAGCTCTGGAGGTAGCTCTAGTCGATAGGCAACCTTCCCAATCCTTTCCACAATCTTAAATGGTCCAACATATCGTGGTGCAAGTTTTCCTTTCTTTCCAAATCACACCACTCCTTTCCAAGGTGACACCTTAAGTATGACACAGTCGCCGACTTGAAATTCTAAGGGCTTGCATCGCATATCCGCATAACTCTTTTGACGGCTTCGAGCTGTCACAAGATTATCGCGAATTTTCTTGATTTTGTCTGTTGTTTCCAGAATGAACTCGGGTCCAGTAAGCTGAGCTTCACCAATCTCATTCCAACAGACCGGTGAATGACATTTTCGACCGCAGAGAGCTTCGAATGGTGCCATATTAATACTAGCATGATAACTATTGTTGTAAGAGAACTCGATCAGTGGAAGATGAGAATCCCAATTACCACCAAAGTCTATCACGCATGCTCTAAGCATATCCTTCAAAGTTTGAATCATCCTCTCAGATTGACCATCTGTTTGGGGATGATAAGCAGTGCTTAGATTCAGTTGGGTTCCCAAAGCAGATTGCATGGTCTTCCAAAAATGAGATGAAAACCGAGCATCACGATCGGAAATGATATCCAAAGGAACACCAGGTCGTGATACAATCTCATCAACATAAATCTTTTCAAGTTTATCAGCAGATAGATCCTTGTGAATCGGAATAAAATGAGCTGATTCCGTTAATCGATCGATAACAACCCAAATAGCATCATGACCTTTAGACGTACATGGTAACTTAGTGATGAAATCCATTGCAATGTTCTCCCACTTCCAAACCGGTATCTCTGGTTGTACAAGCAAACCAGAAGGTCATTGATATTTAGCCTTGACTTTGAGACAAGTTAGGCATTTCGACACATACAAGGCAACATCCTTTTTCATACCAGGCCACCAATACTGAGTACGAAGATCCTTGTACATTTTATCAGCACCAGGATGGATAGAATATCGAGATTTACGAGATTCGTCCATTACCAAGGTGCGAAGATCGTCTTGTTTCGGAACCCACAAACGATTCTTGAAGTAAAGCAAACCATCGTCTTTCCTTTCGAGTTTAAGCTCAAGTTGAAGCGGTAGCTCATTTTTTAATAAGCCTATGATCACACAAGATCGTTGTTGATGCACAAGAATGTCTGTTGACTGCATCTTCATCAAGTCTTAGTTCAAGAAAGTCAATATTGGATCTTAAATGTCAAAATAGGTTTTAGTTTAGAGTTTAGAAAGTGTTTTAGAGGGTTCCGTTTGAAAACAGTTATGTTATAGAGGGTTCCGTTTGAAACATAGGGTTCCGTTTGAGTTCAAAGTTTGAGTTAGGGTTCCGTTTGAGATCTATCGTTTGAAACATTATGTTAAGTTTCAAACGGAAGGGTAGTTTGTCTATAAATAGGAGTATGTGTGTCATAGTTCAAACGGAACAGTAGGAGATCATTGTGCAAGTCACGAAGTGCTGTCGGATTTTCATCAGAAAACGTTGTATAAAGCACACGGTTGATAATAAAAGGAAAGATTAAAGGATAAAAGCTGTTTTGGACGTCGTTTACTTTGATTCCGCCTTAGTAATTGATGTTGAACTACCTTAACTGACTTTTAGGGTCACGTACACGATCCAACAAGTGGTATCAGAGCTCAGGACGAGGAGTTCATACCGAATACAGCTTGAAATCATTGGATTATCTCACTTCTACCTTTCTTTTCTGATTTTAACTTGTTCTCACGGTTAAAATGGCTTGAAACGATCACATAGCAAACGAAATACACTAATAACTAATCCTTGAAAGTTTGATATCAAAATTCGACCTAAAACCGATCTAAATCAATCAGACCGTTTGAAAAGATTCGCGAATTAATGACGTCATCGTTTGAAAATTGACTCTATCGTTTGAAAACTGTCCAATCGTTTGAAAATACAAGTCTGTCGTTTGAAAATGGATTCTATCGTTTGAAAAAAGGTTGTCGTTTGAAAAATTGTTTGTCGTTTGAATCTGACCGTTTGAAGTTGTTCGTTTGAAGTTGGTCGTTTGAACAGTCCATCGTTTAAACATTTATCGTTTGAAACTAGTGATTCAAACGGAACAGTCCACCGTTTGAATTCTTTGTCGTTTGAAAAACATATTGTCGTTTGAAAAGTTGTTGTTTGAAACTTTTGGTATTTCAAACGAAACAGACTATTCCGTTTGAACAAGTTCCTATATTTTTCAAAATCAAAATTTGTCTAAGTGTTGTCTGATTTTATAGGTACATTCACAATGGATGATATTTTCTTAAACCCGTTTAGCGACATGTACGCGTTCGCTGGAGATTCCGGAAACATTGATGCTTCATCAAGCAATGTGAATGAGAATAAACAAAAAGAGAAGAAAAAGGAAGCTTGGGAATCGGAAAGCGCCTTCGGAACGTTCAATAAACCTCCAAAGCTAATGGCTATCGAGGAGTATAGTCGTTGGTCCAGAAAGTTTGAAGATTGGATGATGGCATTCGCGTTTCCAAGCTGGAAAAGTCTGAAGAATGGTTATGACCAAGGAAACAAGAATGGGGAAGTTTTAACAGGATCTGATGAGATTGATTCATTCTTAGCTGAACAAAAATGTGTGGCGTTGTTGTTTCAGTCTGTTCGGGAGGATATCATCTCATTGATAGACTATAAAAATGCTAAAGACCTCTGGGCAAAGTTAGAAAAGAAATGTGTCGGTAGTCAAGAAATTAAGAAAAACAAAAAGAAACTTCTTAGAAAAGAATTTGATCTGTTTGGATATTTAAAGAACGAGTCAGTGTGTAAAATGATAGAAAGGTTCGGTCATCTGAAGTTGGAATTAGTAAGACATGATATTGACATTTCTGAAGAAGATCTTATCGACAAATTGTACGATTCGTTGCCTGATGAGATGGATTGGAGATATTATGCGCTGATGCTGAAGAATACCATCAAAGAACCAGAAAAGATGACATTAGATTTGCTGATTGAAAAACTCGAGAGTCATGAGTTGGAGTTGAAAAAGACGTACAAAGTTAATCATTCATCTTATCAACAGAATCTGGATCTATACTATCCAAAGAGCATGATGCCGAAAGCTACTTCACCAAGAACTGCATTTTCTGCTGAAAATGTGTCGACAGCCGGCAAAGAAAGTCAAAGTGGTCAAAGCAGTGGAAGTCACAGTGGTTTTCACAGTGGATCTTCATCTTCTGGAAATGCTGATGCAAAGAATCGTTTTCAATGCAACATTGCAATAGACTTGAAGAATGCTCAAAATTTTGATGAAGAGTCGGCAAAGCAGCAAATGATCTTTCTAGCATCGGTGTTGGAATCGTATGAAGGATTGGTAGCTGGGAAGATTGGCAATACAAATCTGACGAAAGAAGATTACGATCAGATTGATCCGGAGGAAATGGAACTGATCGATATTCGTTGGGCTATGGCAAGTGCTGTTCGTCGTGCACAAAGATTCATGGAAATTACTGGCAGAAAAACAATTGGTGGTGCTTCTACTAAGCTGGGATTCGATAAATCCAAAGTGACATGTTTCAAATGTAAGCAGAAGGGTCACTTCAAGAGAGAATGCAGAAATGCTTATGTAGATGAGTCGGAGAATCCTTTCAGAGATGATTACTACAAAAAGGCGATTTATCACCAGAATAAATCCGAGCCGCCTAGATTGAAGCAGGTTGAAGACAACAGAGAGAAATCTAGAGCTCTTGCAGTGATTTATGATGATGAGGGATATGATTGGAGTCAAGAGGTTCTACCAGAAGAAGATGCGGTTGGTTACGCATTCATGGCTAAAAATGAACCTATTCCCTGGAAAGATGAGAGAACTGAAGAGCAGAAGTATAAATACAGAAAGATGATTTCGGAAAATAAAATTACTAGACTTTCTAGAATTTATTTGGACGCAAAAAGAGCCAAAAGATGGGATCCAGACAGAGAGTGTTATCTTGATGAGTATGGAAATATTGCAGTTGATCACAAAACTCTCGATATAGAAGTCTTAATCAAGGAAATGAAAGAAAATGATGAGTATTGGCAACACAAATGGTGGGGAACTCCAACTTCGAAAATGATTGAAGAGGAGAAAGAAAGAAAGGAGAAAGAAGAGATAGAAGGAAAAGAATCCAAGAAGATTGATACTGGAGTTATCGATACTACGCAGGAGTTGAATGCAGAGAATCTGGGAAAAATGGCTGACAAAGTGCTAGCTGCCAAAGCACTTGAGGTAGACTCTAACTCCGTGTCTGAGTAAAAAAATCAGGTCAGTCCAAACTCGTCAACAAATGCGTCAGGTAAAAAGATTGAAGGAAATGCTGATTGCAAAAATTGCAACAAAGAGTGCAAATTTTGTAGCACAGTGACATATCTCAACATTAAGAAAGTTGAAGATCTGACAGCTAAGGTCAGAAATGTTGAGAATCAGATTCTTGATCGTGACAAAACGGTTAGAGCTTCAACTGAACGGATAAAAGAATTAACTGCTCAAATTGAAACTGATAAAATTGATCATGACAAAATTAAACAAGAAAATGAAAAGTTGATTCTTGAAAACCGTCAGATTTCTGAAAATTTTGAAAAACTCAAAAGCACAATGAAAGATTGTGATGATCGAAATGGTAAAACTTTTAAAGAAAACGAACATTTAAAAGCAGTACTTAGAGTTAAAGAAGAATCAATCAACAAACAACTGGATGAAATCGCTAAATTGAAACTTAAAGTTCAAGAGGCTGTAATCGAAAACGAGCGAATCCAGTTGAAGCTTAACAGTTACAGTTCCGCAAGTTTTGTTTTGCAACATATCATTCCCAAACCCATCGGGAAAGACAAAGCGGGCGAAGATGTGTATTCTGATGGAACTGGGGTGGGTTTTCATCAAGTACCACCACCTGTTCTTCATAATTACACTAAAAAGCAGTCTGGGTTGGTTGAAATTGAGGAAGAAAAAGAAGTTAAACTTCCAGAGAACATTGATGTTACTTTTTCTACATCATCTGATGATAGTGTTCAGACAGAGATTGTTAAGAGCACAGCTGAAAGTGTTTTGAATAGTGATTCAGCTGAAGATGATGGGTGTTTCTTGGATAAATACATTCAGAAATCAAAATCCAAAAACAACTTAAGTGATGAACCGGGTCTTGTGATGTACAAGATGGCTGGATCTGATAAGTTGTATTCGGATTCTGAGTTTCCAATTGAGAATGTTAATGTGAAAAAGTTGATAAATGTTTTCAAATTGGTTGAAGTTGAGTTGTCAGAAGTGAACAGTTTGTGTCAAACAAAAAGGCAAATGAATTTTGAGAAAGATAAAGCATATTACAAAAAGCCTGTTGTTCCACCACGTTTTTATAATAACAATCGAAACAATTGGTCGGGTGGTTATCGGGGTGGTAATAGTTATCAGAAAAAGAGTTTTCAAAACAAAAGGTTTGCTGAAAAGAAGGTGTTTGTAAACAGTTCGAGTTCACGTTCTGATGAGGAAAATGAATTTTTTTCAAAATCAAATAAAGAGTTCTTTGAGAAAAGAGCTTCACATTATCAGTCTAATGGCAAAAGTCGAGTTGTTGATACTCGAACATGTTTCAGATGTAATCAACTTGGTCACATTGCACGAATGTGTACCAATAAAACTGAAAATGTGAAGTTTCAACAGAAGAAAGTTGATGTGAAGGGTAAAGCACCAATCATTGTTGAGAAAAAGAGTGTGAAAAATGACAACATCAAAGTGAAAAATGAACCTGTTAAGAAAGTGGTAACTAAAAATAACAAGTTTTATAAACAGGTTGCATTATCTCAACAAGTTTGGAAACCAAAAACTGAAATGAAAATTTCAACTTCTGAAGTGAAAAAGGCTGAAGAATCAATTTCGGTTGATTATGATGCAAATTTTCCACCTTTGAAGGCTGAAAATTTCAAAATTCAAGTTGCTAGAGTCAAGGTTACACCTAAGGCTGATGAGGCCTGGGTGGACACCATGTTCGAATAAGCAGTGTGAATTGTCGGAGCTTCCTGGATCGCGAAGCATGAATCGGCATCTTTATTGAAATGTTTTAAAATCAACTTGTGGTATGTGCAGGATCTTCCAAGAGCCATTTCAAGATGGATCATGGATAGTGGCGCATCTCGACATATGACAGGAAAAACTGCATTACTGTATGATGTGAAGAATATCAATGGTGGTTATGTGGGATTTGCAGGTCATGAAGGTGGTAGAATTGTTGGTGAAGGAACGTTATCCAATGGGATTGTAACATTTGAAAGAGTTAACTACATCACTGAGCTGGAGAACAATCTGCTTAGTATCTCGCAGATTTGTGACAATCAGTATACTACTCACTTCACTGATAAAGAGTGTTTGATTTTAAAACCTGGTTTTGTTGTTCCTGAAGAATGGATTATCATGAAGGCACCTAGAGTGAATGATTTATATGTGTTAGATATGTCTGTAGCAACTACTACTACTGGTCAAGCACATTGTTTCGTGTCTAGAGCAACTGAGAAAGAATCAAGATTGTGGCACCGAAAGATGGGGCATATTCACCTAAGGAAGATGAATCACTTGGTGCACAATGATTTGGTATTGGGAGTTAATATCAAAGGTTTTCATCTGGAAGGGGAGTGCATTAGCTGCATCAAAGGCAAGCAGAAGAAAAAGTCACACCCTACAAAGCAAGTCAATTCAGTTTCAAGACCGCTGGAAAGACTTCACATGGATTTGTTTGGTCCTGTGAATGTCAAAAGTATTACAGGAGATTACTATTGTTTGGTCGTTACTGATGATTATTCCAGATTTTCGTGGGTTTCTTTCTTGAAGACGAAAGATGAAACATTTGACAGTTTGATGGGGCTGTTCAGAAAGATTGAGAATTTGTACCAAAGGCGTATCAAGAGAATTCGAAGTGATAATGGTACTGAATTCAAGAATAGCAAGATGGAAGAATTTTGTGATGAAAGAGGTATTTTGCATGAGTTTAGTGCTCCGTACACTCCACAGCAGAATGGAGTCGCAGAACGCAAAAACCGGACGCTAATCGAGACGGCTAGAACTATGCTCGCAGATTCAAAGTTACCAATTAATTTTTAGGCTGAAGCTGTTTCCGCCGCATGCTATACGCTCAACAGGGTTCTCACTGTCAAGAAGTTTAACAAAACATGCTTTGAGCTAATCAATAACCGCAAACCGAATTTGAAATATCTAGAACCGTTTGGGTCACCCTGTACGGTTATAGAGCCTTTTGGAAAGTTTGGTCCGAAGTGCATTGAGGGTATATTTGTTGGTTATGCAAATCCATTGCGTCGTGTCTTCGTTCCAAGTGAGAAGCGGATTATTGAAGCTGCAAATGTTGAATGTCAAGGTTATACTATGCCGCCGCAGAATCCTGGTGATTCATGGCGTTATCATTATGACAAACTTTGGGATTCGTTTGACATGAGAGAAGAATCAGAGGATGATGAAGATTTCTTTGATGAGTTGGATATTTTACGTGAATATGAGTCACAGCTAAGGTTCCCAGCTGAGTATTCGAGGAGACCACGGGAAACTTCAAATGATGATGAAGCAGGTCCAAGTAATGCTGGTGAACATGATAATGTCCAACAGAATGAAGTTGCTCAAGATAATCAGTCGGTTCAGAATGATAATCTAGAAGCTGAAAACATGCCAGTATTTGATCATGGTGATTCAGATTCAGATTCTGAGGGGGAGCAAATTCAGTTTTCAAGTCAAACAAACCAAGTTGGTGAACAAGATGCAGAGCAGAATGTTACTAATCTGGAGGGAAATGTAGATGTTCCAAGTGAAGTGATGCTGCGAACTTTTTCATATCATCCAGAGGAGTTGATCATAGGAGAATTGCAAGCAGGCGTTCGCACTCGAAATCAGATTGATAAAGGGCTTACATGTTTTTATACAAAAGTTGCTCCTTTGCAAACTGAATTCTCATTAAGTTGTTTTATCTCGCAGGTTGAACCAAGAACTTACAAAGAGGCGCTTACTGAAGACTCTTGGGTCAATGCAATGCAGGAGGAACTTAGTCAATTCGAGAAATTGGGAGTGTGGAAGTTAGTTGATTTGCCGGATGGTCATAGGAAGATTAACACCAAGTGGGTGTTCAAGTGTAAGAGGGACGATAGAGGAGTTGTCGTACGGAACAAAGCTCGACTCGTTGTTCAGGGATTTACTCAACAGGAGGGAATTGATTTTACCGAAGTCTATGCTCCTGTAGCACGACTAGAGGCTATCAGAATTTTCCTAGCATTTGCGTCTTGGAAGAACTTCAAAGTTTATCAGTTGGATGTTAAATCGGCGTTTCTTTATGGGAAGGTTAAAGAGGAGGTTTATGTCGGTCAGCCACCAGGCTTTACCGATCCAATCCACAAAAACAAGGTCTACTTATTGGACAAAGCGCTGTATGGTTTACATCAGGCCCCGAGAGCTTGGTACGAGACTTTGTCTCAACACCTACTAGCCAACAAGTTCATTCGTGGAAAAGTGGATGCCACTCTCTTCACTAAAGAAGTCGATGGTCGTCTTCTGATAGTTCAAATTTATGTGGACGATATAATATTTGGGTCGACAAATGAAAATCTATGCAAAGATTTTGAATCAGTGATGAAGCAGAAGTTTGAAATGTCATCAATGGGGGAGATGAAATTCTTTCTGGGATTACAAGTTGAACAACTTCCTGAGGGAATTTTCATTCATCAGTTAAAGTACGTTCATGATATCTTGGAGAAATTCGGGATGTCAGGTTCTACTCAAGCTGCTACCCCACTTGCAACAAATCATGGGATTCACCCAGATCTCACCGGAGACAGGGCTGATGAAACGTTTTACCGATCCATGATAGGTTCTTTAATGTACCTAACTGCTTCACGTCCTGATATTATGTACCCAACGTGCCTCGCAGCAAGATTTCAGTCTAACCCGAGAGCATCGCATATGATCATTGTGAAGAGGATATTGCGCTACCTGAAAGGAACTCCTTCATTGGGGTTGTGGTATCCTAGAAAAGGCGATTTTACGCTCGAAGGGTATTCCGATTCGGATTTCGGATGCTGCAAAGTTAATTCAAAATCAACAACTGCAGGATGCCAGTTCTTTGGTCCTAGATTGGTTACCTGGCAGTGTAAGAAACAAACGTCTGTGGCGTTATCTACTTGTGAAGCGGAGTATGTTTCTGCTAGCAGTTGCTGCTCTCAGATCTTGTGGATACAGCAACAGATGCGCGACTACGGTTTGCAGTTTCTTAACACACCTCTTTTTGTTGATAATGAGGCCGCAATAAATATAACAAAAAATCCAGTACATCACGCTAAAACTAAACACATAGAAATTCGTCATCACTTTATTCGTGATTGCTTTGAGAAAAAGTTGATACGAATTGAGAAAATCCACACAGACGAACAGAAAGCTGATTTACATACCAAAGCTTTTGATAAAAATCGGTTTAAATATTTGTTAAAACTGAATGGTATGAAGCTTCTGTCGGTGTCGGATGGCATAATTGGCGTTGATGAGAGTACTGTTGCGGATGAAGACGAAAAACAATCTGCAATGGTTTGTCGAATTTTTACTTGTTTTGGTATTTAGGGGGAGTAGATGTTTGTACATAGTTTATTTTCAGAAAATACAAAAACAGTAAAAAATGCAAAAATACAAAAACATGATAAAGTCTGAAAAAGAGCTTGTGTATATAGGGAAAATGATAGTACATCAGCTAGACGATTACAGTAAGCTAAAGATTTGAAAAGTATTAAAGAGTTAAACAATCTCACTGATGATTTGTCGATAGGTTTTCACACACTTAGTAAATTTATTCGGGATATAAACCTAAATTCAAACTTGTGAATTCGTGGGGAACACTACTTGGATATATAGGTAACCCCTGAAATCTCGTTTGAAAGGTCTCTTAATCTGATATACTAGGTCTTTATACTCTATGATGTCTGGGGTATTATTCTGGGACTTCTGCTGAACGGTGGTTCTGACCTAGTCCCTGGCTAATACTTGCTACAATGCTTGAAACACAGCATTAAACCCTCAGCATGCTGAAACAATAAAATTGATATATGCTGCTGTTGTAAGCAAAAAGATCCTCTAAAGGGGACACACCGAAAAGTCGAAGCTGATATCTCTCTGCGTATACGGAAGTATCGACCTGAGATCCCTCGGCCCTCGCATACCTAAATTATATACAGATATCATTGTAGTATTCTCACCTGTAAGACTGATTATTGAGATTCTGGATACGGGAGTATATTCAAGAGGTGGGACACATGAATGATCTAAGTTCTTAATTCATCTAAATCGTATCCTGAGTAAATTGAAATTTGTGTGGGAATTTAAGATGGATCAGTATATCGACAATCGAGGTGAATTGTTTAAATCTGAGTATGTAATGTAGCTTAACGGTACTTGTGATTTGTCTGAAAAGCTGATATGATTCCCTGACATGCTCACCAAAAATATGTTTGAAAATAGTTTACTTTGTTTAATTTCTGCAATTTAAGTTTTCTGTATTTCATTTCTTAGTTTAGAACACTTTGATAAAATCCAAAAAGATTTTATTTCTGCTTTATTTTTTTCTGACAAACCAAAGTGGAGAGTTGATTGTTGGATTCTCAGAAGTTTGAAGCAGATGCAGGAGATTCTGGACTGAAGAATGAGGAGAGCTTACTTTGAAGAAGTTTGTTTTGTTTGAAATGATAAAAACAAGTTCATTAATTTGATATTTGTTATTTTCAGAAAATGTTTTCAAAATCAGTTTGTTTCGTCAAAAGATCAACCAAGGTCATTAATTTGGACTTGGTAGATTAATCAAGTGATCAGGGTCATTAACTTGGACCTGAATACTTGAGTGGATTTTTAAAACTGATTAAGTTTGTTTTTATGTTTGAAAGATAGAATTGTAATGTTTATTGGTTGAGTAACATATTTGGTCTTCATTATTCCCAATGGAAGCAATTTGTCAAAGCTTGAACCAGATATCTCAGATTCAGCATATTGAGAGGGGGAGTCTGTGAAAGGAGGAGTCTGGATCAACAGTATATGGGAGTGTGAAGATAGAGTGCTTATGATGAAAAGACAGAGTTGAAGAAAAGACTAAGACTGAAGACTCAGGATCTGAAGACTACGTCAACATCCAAGGGGGAGTCTGTTGATGCACAAGAATGTTTGTTGACCGCATCTTCATCAAGTCTTAGTTCAAGAAAGTCAATATTGGATCTTAAATGTCAAAATAGGTTTTAGTTTAGAGTTTAGAAAGTGTTTTAGAGGGTTCCGTTTGAAAACAGTTATGTTATAGAGGGTTCCGTTTGAAACATAGGGTTCCGTTTGAGTTCAAAGTTTGAGTTAGGGTTCCGTTTGAGATCTATCGTTTGAAACATTATGTTAAGTTTCAAACGGAAGGGTAGTTTGTCTATAAATAGGAGTATGTGTGTCATAGTTCAAACGGAACAGTAGGAGATCATTGTGCAAGTCACGAAGTGCTGTCGGATTTTCATCAGAAAACGTTGTATAAAGCACACGGTTGATAATAAAAGGAAAGATTAAAGGATAAAAGCTGTTTTGGACATCGTTTACTTTGATTCCGCCTTAGTAATTGATGTTGAACTACCTTAACTGACTTTTAGGGTCACGTACACGATCCAACAATCGTTGAGCTTGAAGGACACGAGATTGAATATCAGATAGAGTTCGAATAGAATGAAGCTTGACTCGCTCCTTTCCACTAAGCGCATCGGCTACGACATTTGCCTTACCAGGATGGTAGCGAATCTCGCAATCATAATCGTTTAAGAGTTCAACCCAACGTCGTTGCCTCATATTCAATTCCTTCTGATTAAGAATATCCTGGAGACTTTTGTGGTCCGTGAAAACCACACACTTCGTTCCATAGAGGTAGTGTCTCCAGATTTTAAGCGCGAAAACCACAGCTCCCAACTCAAGATCATGAGTTGTGTAGTTCCTTTCGTGAACTTTCAGCTGCCTGGATGCATAAGCTATCACTTTACCTCGTTGAATAAGAACATAACCAAGGCCTAAATTAGATGTGTCACAATAGACAACGAAATCATCGTTTCCTTCGGGCAAAGATAGAACAGGAGCATCACATAGCTTCTGTTTCAGCGTTTGGAACGCTTCTTCTTACTTGGGTCCCCACTCAAAAGGCTTATTCTTCTGAGTCAAAGCAGTGAGTGGAACCACAATCTTCGAGGAATTAGAAATGAATCGACGATAATAACCAGCAAGACCAAGAAAAGATCGAATCTCTGTAGGTGTTGTCGGTGTATCCCAATCTTTAATAGCAACAATCTTGGATGGATCCACATGAATACCCTGCTCGTTGACTATATGACCCAAGAACTGAACTTCTTTAAGCCAAAATTCACACTTGGAGAATTTAGCAAAAAGTTGTTCCTTCTTAAGGAGTTCCAATGTTAAGCGAAGGTGTTGCTCGTGCTCGGCTTGAGACTTTGAATAAATGAGAATACAATGATGAACACAATGATGAACTTGTCTAAATAAGGTTTACAGACCCTATTCATTAAGTCCATGAAAATAGCTGGGGCATTCGTCAAACCAAAAGGCACGACAGTGAACTCGTAATGCCCATATCTTGTACGGAAAGCAGTTTTGGGAATATCTTCTTCGAATACACGAAGTTGATGATACCCAGAACGCAGATCGATCTTGGAAAAGAACGAAGCACCTTGCAGCTGGTCGAAGAGATCATCGATTCGAGGTAGGGGATATCGATTCTTGATGGTAAGTTTGTTCAGCTCACGGTAATCGATACACATTCGAAAAGATCCATCTTTCTTTTTCACAAAGAGTGCAGGAGCGCCCCACGGTGATTAACTCGGTCGGATGAATCCTTTATCTGATAACTCTTGAAGTTGTTTTTATAATTCTTGCATCTCCAACGGTGCAAGACGATAAGGTGCTTTCGCAATCGAGTTGGCATTGGGTACAAGGTCAATATGAAACTCGACTTGACGAACTGGAGGCAAACCAGGCAGTTCATCAGGAAACACCTCTGGATAATCCCGAACAATCTGAATATCGTGAATACTCTTGCTCTTGCTTTTCTCCACGGTGATATGTGCTAGAAAAGCAACATATCCTTTTCGTAAATAACTTTGGGCCTTTGTACACGAAATAAGCTTCATCCACCAGATGGCTTCTCACCACGAACTTCTAAAACCTCACCAGAAGACAAAGGAATATGAATAATCTTGTCAAAACAAACCACCTCAGCACGATGTTTGGTTAACCAATCCATCCCCACGATAATATCGAAACTCCCAAGTTGCATTGGTGTGAGGTCAATAGGAAAAAGATGGTTATCAAGGTTCAACTGACAATCATGAATAACAGAATCAAGAACAAGAGGTTTACCAGTAGCAACTTCGACAGATAAGGTTTTCCTCAGTTTAGTTCTAGGTATCGTAAGAAAAGGTTCAAAAGATAACGAAACAAAACTTCTATGGACACCAGAATCAAAAAGAATAGATGCAGGTCGATTGTTAACTAGAAACGTACCATTGACAACCTCGTTGTCAGCCCTCGCTTCGTTGGCATTCAAGTTATACGCTCGTCCATGAGCGGGATTTACATTCGCGTTGACATTCACGTTCGGATTCGCATTTGCATTCGCCAACCTCGGACAGTTGTTGCAAAAGTGACCAAACTCTCCACAATTGAAACATGAACCCGGTGGGAATCTAGCAGCATTCCCCTAAACTGGAGCTTGATTCTGAACAATCTGATTCTGACCCAAACAACAGATGTTGGCCAGATGCCCAAGCTTACCACACATTGTGCATTGCTTACAAGCTTGCTGTGCAACATGATGACCGTTGTAGCGAGCATAATGAGGTGCGGTACAGCATACGCTTTCTTTGCAGGAGGTTGAGCTGGTGGGTTCTGAGGGTTATGAGTAGTAACTGCAAAATTCTGAGCACCCTTTCGCTTTCTCGACTTCTTCGACGACTCACCTTTCTTACCCTTACCCTTTTCCTTGACAGATTCGATCGATTTGTTCTTATCACCCTTGCGGGTAAGTTTACCCTTCCTGACTTGAGACTCAGTCAGGGTAGCAGACAACTCGATCGCGTGAAGAACAGTAGTAGGATTAATGCCAGTCACAATATCTTGTATGGAATCGGGTAAACCATCGATATACCTCTCTATCGCTTTCTCCAACGGGGTAACCATAGTAGGACACAAAAGACTGAGTTCCTCAAAACGATCCATATACGCATGGTTTTCTCCCCCATCTTGCTTTAGATCGTCAAACTCTCGTTCCAAAGCTCGAATTTCATGACGGGGACAAAACTCTTTCATCATGAGAGCTCGAAGCTCTTCCCATGTCTGTGCCAATGCCACTTCGGCACCCCTATCACGCATCACTCCGTTCCACCACGTAAGAGCACGCTTCTCAAACACACTTGATGCAAATTCAACCTTACGCCCATTCGGATATTGCACATGTCAGAATGTGCTCTCAATACTTTCGAACCATTGAAGGAGCGCGGTTGCTCCTTGCGACCCAGAAAACTTTAGCGGCTTAGCAGAATTGAAATTCTTGAAATTACACTGTGCATTATTGTTGTTATTGTTGTTGTATAACTCATGGATTTGGGTCACAACGCCTGGAAGCACAGCAGCAAAAGATTGAGCATCACGTCGAGGAGGCATTATCTAACAAGGAAATATGAGAAACGAGTGAGGTCAAGAATTAGGAAAAACAAAAGAGGTGTTGAAAATATCGACAAAACACAAGGAAGGCGATCATTTGTTCGTTACCTCGAACAAACAAATGACACGCGGTGACTAATCAAAGTAAATGGATCAAAATAATGTATCGCGAAGACATGCTCGCCTATAAGTGAACACACACCCCAAGAGTTCCCAGGTAAGAGTGACTGGTCCGATTATGTGGATTTGTACGAACACTCTAGCCTTAGACAGAAAACTCAGGTTACAGGCATTCACTCTTCCAGTTTGCACGTGTTCACATTATTTCGACCCAATCTTTGAAGAGATTTTGAAAACTCAAAAGGCAATAAGCTAAATATGAGTCAAACTGGAAGGGTTCAAAACCTAGTAATCAATCATCCTAGAACGGATGATTAATTTTTGAAGCAGATTCGAAATTTGTGTTCACATTGTGGTTATCACCTAAGGGTAGGTGACGGTTTTGTTTAAAAAAAATCTAAACGCAATTTCACTTGCGTTAGGGTCCTAAAAGTTATAGTCTAGGTCAAAGCATTACTAATAACCTAATTCCCTATAACCATTGGCTCTAATACCAACTCTTCTGTCACACCCCGACCACGTAAAACAACAAACCGTGGTGGAAACGTCGGGGAGTGTTGTAACAGAATTATTGTTTCACAACCATGGATACAAAAAGAGTTTCATTTTATTTATTCATTAAGTAATTTACATTGTTTTAACACAAAACAAACGTGTTACATATCGACTATCACTGTTATTATGTCACTAAGGCCTCGTCCAGATCCTATGTGACTCATGCATCCTAGTAATCAACATTAAGCAACATCACCTGAAACATATGTAAAAACAAAGTCAGCAAAGAAATGCTGGCGAGCACATAGGTTTTATAAGAGTATCGGATTCATGGCTCGTTTATATGTTGCAATACCTTGTTAAAAATCTTGTTTTGAAAAGTGTATAATATTGCAACATAATTAACCAACTCAAATCAAGCGGGTTATAATATATAAAACCTCGTACCCATGATTCTTAACCCAAAAACATTCGTTTTAATAAACCAAATTGTAAAACATTTCGTACTAACTCATTTAATAAAACTCGTATGGTTTATATCCTTTCGAAAACATCGTTATGTGACATTGTTTCAAAATCGTTTACCCAAGTGAACTAAATAACGCCACGGTATGTAATATGTTGAAAACACTTATATATAAGAAGTACCAGCGGCGTATCTACCATGTTTTCACCACATTACACCCGTCCCGTTATCTATTCACTTAACCAAAAAGCAATCGTTTATTCAACTCGTTTAAATTGTTCAAATCATTTCAAAATCGTTAACTCGTTTAAATCGTTTAAAATCATCCTCGTTTTAATTGTGAAAACTATTTTCGGTCGTCTCGCTAATAACATTCAAACCTTCGTGACTCGACTATCTCGCTTCTCGCATTAACAAACCACCAAAGGGTAAATTAATAATCACAGATTCAGTCGTTACCCACCTAACCCACACATAACAATGGGTGCAGTCTGATAATGGGATTTGTCAGATCATATGGAATCATAAACTAATACTGGTCGGTTCGGCCAAAATTAATGAATGTCATTCGTTATGTAACTACAACCAACAAGTTCGTTCACATTATTGAAATCGTTATTAGTTTAGTATAAACCATCTTAATCGTTTTTGAAATACTTGTTAAAATGTCAAAAATCGTTTTGACACATATGAATCACCCCAAAACATTTGAAAACAGTAAAATAGGGGAACTATGTACTCACATGAAGTGCAAAGTATCCTCAATCAATAGAAGTTCAACAAACTCAAGTAAACCAAAGAGATCAAGCAGCACCTAGTAATCGAATCACTAGTCAAATAACAGACGCCTAAATCGGAAGATCGGACAGAATGAGGTCTTGTAAACCAAATGAGTGTTGGAACTCATGTGATATGGTTCAACAAAGCCTACATCCTAAATCGGAACCTAACCTAAGTGCTTTCGACCCATTACGACCCATTAAGGTAGCGTACGCTACTTTAACGCGTCGTGCGCGCAAACGAGCGTTCGAGACATCTAACTAGTCCTATGACAAGTATTATATGCCTAAACATGTTTAAATATGTTGCATAATCAGTTACGTGACAAAAGTTTATGTTAAATATGCTTAATTACCAATTATGCATGAAAAGGGCATTTTGGTCATTTACCTAAGGCATATAAACTACCTATCATACAACTAATTAAAGCTAAGTGACCATAAGGTATAACCTCGGAAGGTTATTCCCTATGCAACTATGGTCTCTAAACGTGTTTGGTCGGATCCTAATGATCGACCAAACGGCTCGAGTTAGAAAGTCTAAGTGGGTGTTTAGTCCGCTTGACTTATGACTCTACACAAGCACTAAACTAAAAGTGAAGAGCTAAACATGTTTAGTTAAGTTAGAAAACAGATTTTGGTATCAAAACAAACGGTTTTGATACCCAAGAGTAGTTTGGTTACAAAATACGGATAATACGCATTTTGGCCGAAACTACGACTCGTCACTACGCCTAGTCAATGTGGTAATCAGTAGGTATAGTCGTAAGGACTATAACCATTGTGATTACACTCACGTTGCAAAGTTCAATGGAACTTTGTGTTGACCATTGACTGGTCAAAGCTGAAAGTCAAACTCTGTTTGACTTTCGTGCTTAAAACGCATAAAAAGAATGAAAGAGGACTTTCAAAGGGTCCAAGAAGGTTTGATTCCAAGTATTCTCAGGTATGTAGTGAATAATCACAACAACTTAGAGAATTCTCAAATCAAATGTGGGTTTTGAAGCAAGGGGGTGGGGTATTTATAGGAAAATTAGAACTGTTAGGATCGTTTATCGGGAAACGAGCTTTGATCTTGGCCATACACCTCATGCCCATTGATTTGTAATACCTTGGGCACTTGATAACAAGCCCATAGGTTCAAAAATACCATTTGCAAACCCCCAAATCAGTTGGAACAGCTAGAAACAGGCTGGAAAATGGTTTTTGCAGGTCTGACAGTTTTAGACGGGTAGTGTAAGACTATGGGGAGACCTTACGCGGGCCGCCTCAGCCTCTGATCAGCAAATAAGTTTCAAAAATTGCAGTTTCAGTCCCTGCATGCTTTTAAGGCCATTTTTGATGCGTTTAAGGCCCGTTAAGCCATTTTCAAGGCTCTACAATGATGCCTAAGTACAGGGGACATGAAACATGCTAAAAAATATGTCGGATGTCAGTTCGTTTGGCCGTACGATCATGTTATTCGGTTAATTACGACGAAAGTCGTAACGAACGCAAAAACGATCCAAATTAAGCAACGAATGGAATTTTATCAAGCCAATCAGTAAAATAAAATATTTTAATGGTTACGTAAAGTTTTGGATGTTCGGATATATTCAGAACGTAAGATATGCGTGAAAATACAAACTTGTGCACTTTTTGACGCTTTTAGTCCCTATTGATCAATAAAGTTTATTTTAGCATACCGAATCCCTCAAAGCCCATTTCTAAGCTATGTAAAGGATTTTTAGGGTATGTTTAACTTATGATCAAGTTCCGAAATGTTCGTTCCTATACATATCGGTATAGTTTTCGCAGTTTGACACAAATAGTCCCTACGAACGAACAAACTTGATTTCAACACACCAAACCATCCAAAACTTATTTCTAAGTTATGTGGGGGTTATTTAAGGTATGTTAAGCCTATGTCACTATTCCAGAGTGTTTGTTGCATTAAACTGACTGCGTTTACGCACTAGTTTGCGTGTAACCTTCCAGAAAGCGATTTAGAGCTTGAAATCGGAATCGAATTAAATTGTAAAATCATCAAACACAATTACACATATAATAACATCAAAACACATATAATAACACCAAAGAACATTGTTTTATTAATAATCAACATTGTTTTACATTGTACATCGATTAAAGAACACAGTTGTCACATAAAGGTCGTGCAACGATTTCTTACAGGTAATGACGTCAAATTTGCGGTGCGCAATTACTGTATCTAGATCAAGGTTTCTTCTCATGATCCCTTAATCAACGTGACGCATATGCAATGCCGTGGTCTCATTGCATCGACGCGCAATCGAGACTTTGTTGAGAAGCGTCACATAATTGCAACTCTAACTCCTTAGCTCTTGATTGCAGGGTTGGCATGAATCTCGTTCTTATCCACCATATATCCTAAAGTTCTTACCTCGCGAATTCAAAATCCGCTTTTCGACATCTTAGCACATAACTGTTCTTTCTCCAAGAGTCACAAGATAAATTGCAGATGTTGCTCGCGACCTTCCTTGGTCGTTGGGCATATAAGAATGTAGTCAATAAATATAATCGTGATCTATCCCGGTATGGCTTACACGTTCGATTCATGAGGTCCATGAATACTTTCGATGCATGTGTTAAGCCAAATGGTACGACAAGGAACTCGTAATGCTCGAAGCGAGTCCTAAAGGTCGTTTTAAGGATATTTCCTTCTTGTGTTCGCAGTTGAGGACATCCTGTCCTCAAGTCGATCTTCGAGTGGTAACTGGAACCTTACGATTGGTCTGTTCATGTCATCAATCCTTGGCAAAGAATACCGATCCTTTATATCCAATTCTCTGGAATTGATGTAAAGTGGAAGCTGTCAACTTTCTTCTTGTGTCCTTAACTAAGGACACCATGTCCTTAATTCCATATTGTAGTAGTAGCTGGGATCTTGTAGTTGGTTGACAAGTCATCGGTTCTCGGTAAGGGGTATCGATTCTTGTTGGTTAGTTGTCTATCTCCCTATAACCAATGCGTAATACTTTTCTCCCTCATTATTCCCTCTAACTTCCTCTTAGATTAGGCTATATACGCGTGTAAAAACTGTTGTCCTGTTTCCTGACGAATAACACTGGGGCTTCCCAAGGTGAGAAACGCGGCCTGGTAGATTTCCTCTGTCCAGCAGCTCTCACAGCTGCATCAGAGGCTCTTGTATCTCGGACGAAACTAGTTGGTAAGGCGTCATCTTGTCACTGGTGCTGCTCCTGGCATGAGGTTCATCCTTAACTTCTCTTAAGTTTCCAAAATATAGTCCTTAATCATCTCTTTCACTTAACTAACCTTCCATTCGCCAATTCCAAAGAATATGGGACGTCTATTCTACTCGAAACTAGGCCAAGTAGTTCTTGAGTTCTAAGGATACGAGATTAAAGTTGATGCCAGTATTAATCAGAAATAGATGCATAAGGTTGGTTAATGGGGAACGTACCCGTAACCGCACCTGGATCTTGGTGTGCCTCACGAGCTCCGATCGTGAAGACCCTTCCTTGCAGCCTGGAATTTTTCCTAAAGTGCCCTATTTCACCACACCTGTAGCAGCCTGGAATTTTTCCATTATCTCTTTCGTCTGGATCCTTTGCCCAACAGGCATCCTTGCTGTGCCCTTCCTTTCCACACTTTCCACACATAGGCCTCAGACATCGACCTTCATGGTAAAAAGTGCATTCCCCGCACCTCGTCTTAGTCCCCAAGTAAACCTTACCACCAGCCTTATTAGTGGCTCCATAAGCTTTCCTATCATGCGGCGGGTTCCCATCCTTTCTTTTGTTTGCTTTAGAGCTTTCATAGCTGACTTGGGTGCCCATATTTAGGTTTGCAGACTTCCTTTTCTTGTTGCCTGATGACCCCACATGAGTCTCTTTCTTGTTATCCTCAGATTCTGAAAATTTTCCCATGCGTAGAGCTTCTTCAGTAAGAGTGACACTCAAATCGATAGCCTCTGCGATGGTTGGGGGCTTTGAGGTAGTAACCATGCTCCTAATTTGAGGTGCAAGTCCCTAAATGAATCACTCAATCCTCTTGAATTCCGGCTTGACTAAGTAGGGAACGACTCTAGACAAGTTGTGAAATCGCTGGACGTACTCAGAATTCTTCGACCCGTCCATTTTCAAATTCTAGAACTCCACCTCAAGCTTCTGGATTTCAGCCCTAGAACAGTATTTCCTCTCCATCATTTCCTTGAGCTCGTCCCAACTCAGTGCATAAGCAGCTTCGTCACCGAGGGTCTGAACCTGAAGGTTCCACCAGGAGAGTGCGCCATCTAAAAACAACCCTGAGATAAAGGTAACACTCCGTTGGGGCAAACAGTTACTCATTCTTAGAACGGAGTCAGTCTTTTCTGCCCAACGAACAAATGCAAGGGCACCTCCTGTGCCGTCAAAGTTTAATGGCTTGCAGTCCAGGAACTATTTATAAGTGCAGCCAGTTGGAGGGTTAATTCCAGAAGTGCTACCGCTTCGTTCAGAGCGGAGGGCTTCATGCTGCACTATAGCTTGGGAAATGCGCTCATTGAGTTCGGCCTCAGTTAACGTAATGGTGTCCGTGTCACGTCTCGGCGGCATTTCCGTCTGTCAAAATGGTAGGGAGTAGGTTAGACAACATTCCATAATTGTCTACGAGGTACATATTACCACAAGCAAACATGTAATCACCCAATATCACATGCATATATAATCAACAATGTATGAGCTAGGAAACAATTACTAAGCCTTCACATAGGCTTGGCAATTTGGCTTATTGTTTGTAATGGGAAAAATAAAATGAACTCGAGGCTACATCGCCTTGGTCATACAAGTTTCATAAGGTGGTAGTTGTTTTCCTTCTACATAGCTTTACAAGACGGGTATACATTCCCTGAGATGGGGGGTTGTTCACGTAGGGGTGATAGAGAGTGTAACGTCACTGAATCTTTCCGAATGTTATCCATCTTCACTTGCTTAAATACCAGTTCTCAAACGTCTCGTACACGGGTAGAAGTGTTAGACATGAAGTAGGCAAAGACAGGTTTCCTACTTTATAAAGTGCTAAAGCAATGGTCTATGCATTGTTCTACCAGATGAAGGTGTGAACACCTATAGATTATTTTTGGAAGGATGGTGATCATTAACCTGACCCGCAGAGTCCACCAGGATTTCCATGCACTACAAGTTGTTATTATGTGGGCCCCCGTAATAATAAATTGTCTTGCACAGTTACCCCAATTTTCCCTCGTCCAAGCAGATGATCAACCAAGGAGGGGACACTACTGTCCTTATACCTCTGACATGGAAAGGACCATTGCGGTGGTCCACGCACTAACACTCGTTATCGTTACGTGCAAATAGGCATGATGATTAAATGAAATAGGAATAAGGAGAATTCCTAGTAGTTGGAGGGGCACCTTCAAGATGAATACTTCATCTTCCTTGTCTGGTCAGGTGTGTCGTCAATCTCACTTCACAAAAGCCGCAAGTATCTCGTCCCGCTGATTAAGAAGTTGTTCAAGGTTGCCGCCTCTGCCTCGCCGTCACTACTGTAGTCAGGCACCTTCACGATCGAGAGGGAAAAGAAGCCATCTCCTATGGAAGCAAGCTCAGAATCTTGTTTGGTAATCACTCCAGCCATGAGCTTTGCAATGAACGGGAGGCCGATAGCTTCATCGTGCGAGTAAGAACAATAATAGGATTCAGAGTCGAAGGTATCTTATTCACGTCAATAATTATTCCGTACACTTATTCGTATGTATATATCAATAAACAAATATGTTACTTAGCATAAACGGGCAATTCGATGCATCATATCACATGTAACTCTCGTTTATCCTTTGGGGGGTCATTTTGTCTTTGGCAAGTCTAACTCGTGTAGACTATGCCTTAGTTGGCACTTTATTTTGGGGTATTCTCCTCCCTACTAATGTCCTTGCCTTGTCTCTTCTTTGAAAAATGTTTGACTCATGGATCTTGACGCTTACGTGAATGCAATGAAAAACCCTTTTTTTGTAAAAATGTTTTTGTGAGAGAGTTCTAGTGATTGTAGTCTAGACTCGAGAAGGAATCCTAGTTCACTGCAATCGAAGCTCTGATACTAAACTGTCACACCCTGACTTTTGCGGAAGCGTATGATGTGTGACTGGTTTAATATCATTGCATTCAATAATAATAAACAACTAAATGATCAAAACGATGTTCATCCATTCATGAAATTTGAGTATTACAAACACCGGTTATTTAAGTTTTAAAACACAACCTTCGACTAGGTTATAAACCAACAAAAGTGGATGACATCTAAATTGAAGTCTACTTCTAGAAACAACACCCGCGCCCAAGATCCAACCTGTCACCTGAAATACATGTAATTTTGGAAAGCATCAACAAAAGTTGAGCGAGTTCATGTGTTTTGTGTGAGTACTGGTAAACTTGTAAACCTTTGAGAGACTCCTTTGAAAACATGTATGAAAAGCGTGTATGAATATACCAAATAAATGTTTTACAAGGACATTAAGGCATGTGAGGACATAGTGAGTACTCAAAATTAGTAGGCTTATATAAATGTTTTACAAGGACATTAAGGCATGTGAGGACATAGTGAGTACTCAAAATGAGTAGGCTTATACCCTTGTCGATTTTCCCTCGACTATGTCGATTTCCCTCGACTATGTCGAATTTCCCTCGACTGGGACACCGAAGCACTCAAGTGATCACATGAGGACCATGAGTGGGGCTCGGTTGTACCCGTTAGATCTAACCTTCGTCCCTAATTAAGAATTAATGGCATTTCAAATTTAGTCTATGCTCACAGGATCTGGTAGTTCATTTCATAGTCAATTCATACCGTTTAAACATTCGTAACATGTATTCCACCCTAGAGAGTTATAAAACCCAAAAACAGTTAAGAGAAAAGGGGGACATGAACTCACTGTTTTGCGTCTTCGGTACTCGTAACTCAAATCTCCCCAGCAAACACGACTACCTACAATGTGCTAGGGTCTATTAGACGAGCGGGTCGTGCCTTGCCTTATTATTCATGTTTTGAGTTACATTTCTTTTATGTCTTTAACATTATCCAAAGTTATAATTACTTGTTAAAATAATAATTATTTTAACTTTAAATTATATTCAATTTTGGAATAATTGTTAAACAATATTTTTGTAACAATACTTCTCAAGTATTTATTTTCGTATTTCCTTCCCAAGGATGGGGGTATCTCATACATGTATTTTCGTATTCTTGTATTTGTAGTTCGAAATTAATATATTTTCAAGTCACACTATATATAAACTTATTTTTTCAAAAAAATGTATTTCAAGAAAATAAATATTTTTCTCGAAAATCATATATCTTCTAAATATTCTAGAAAATATATTTTTACTTACATAAATAATATATTTTCTCTCTGTCGAAAATACAATATTACTCTTGTAATATTTTCAAAAATCATATTTTTATTTCTTGTATCCAAAACAATATTTACCTAAAACATATATATAACAGTATTTTCCGGAATATTTTGTAAGTTACGTTCTTGCGTTCGATTTCACAATATTAAGCGGGTAACTTATATATCTATTCCTTGAGATTTTTTGTATTATTTTGGATTGTAAATTCTTGGTATTTTGTTAAGTTATATTACTTTAAATCCTAAAATAATATAACTATTACACGAAGTATACAAATAATCAGACACATCATGTCTTTAATGTAAATATATATTCTAAATACATATTTACCCATTTTTATTTATAAAAACCAACCTCAAATACTTGTATTTTTGTAACAAAGTCTATGGCAAAGTTTTTATTGGAAACCATGGTTAAAAGACACTCGTAAATATTTGTTTAGAAAATATTTTTCTAAGTGTTTATATTTTTAGAAAATTTTGCCATAGTTTCCCCTAAAAATGGAGGTGTCCATGCTATCAAAGCATATCATTTTCTTTTCGAAAATCATCACAAACAATTAACAATCAATCTACACTTACCAAGTGCCAAAATATTGCTATCTACATAATAATCTTGAACTTGCACTTTCATAAAAACTTGTAGTAACTTGGTAGTGTGTTTAGTAGGTTTAGTTACCCTTTAAAGTGTGTTTACTTCTTTAAAAATCTCATTCTTGAAAGATTTAGGTGTTTACAAATTACTAGATGATTTTTCCAAAAATCATTCTATTGGGTTTTTCTTGTAAACAATGTATTCTTACACTTGTTTCACTACTAGGAACATGGTTATTTTCTTTAAAAACTATGTTCATGTAAATCTTGTGATTTAACTTGGTTTCTTTGGAAAACTATTTTTGAAATCATCCATGTTTATGTCTAGTAACATATTACATACTACATCATACACAAAAATCATTTTCATCTTTCAAGTTCATGAAATCAATAAGCATGGTGATCTTGGTCTTTCACATGATCATCACCTTAACTTACTAGATCATGTGTTTAATCACAATCTAGTAGGTTTCTTATGGTGTCTAACATTACTAACATAAATCATCAAGAAGCAAATCATCACTAAACAACAAGTATTCATATGTTTATAAGCTTATGTTAAAGATTCATGATCAATTTCTTTAGTGTTCATCAAGATTAACAATGTGTACCTTCTTTTAACCATCAAAATATGAAGTAGCAAAGGGTTATGAGGGCCTTACTACTATTACAAAGGCTAGGGATGAACACAAGATGTTGTGGATGACAAATGTGGAGGATAAAAGCAATTGGGAGAGGTTCTTCAAGATCCAAGCCCACCAAGCTTCACTAAACACCTTCTAACATCATGTAATGATCTTGGAATGGAGGGAAGTGAGTTGATAATGGTGGTGGTGTTGGTGGGTATTCATGGCCGAGAGGGAGAGAAGGGAAGGGAAGGGAAGAAAGATGGTGGGTGTTTAGTGTGTGAGGTAATGTGAGGATGCAGACGTCTTATAACCATCTAATTTCTTTACCCATTGTGCAACATGTTCCCATAGTACAAACATAATCTCTAGCAAATCATTTAGGATCAAATGAAGATTATGGGAAATCTTGTAAGATTTTGGAGGTGGGGGCCACATAAGTGACCGTCCACTTATATGGGGGGGGGGTCTAAGTGTAACTTCCAACCATCTAGTTAGATTAAAGGTCCAAATCCAAGCATTTGTTATAAGTGTTAGTTACTTGATATTTTTAGTGGGTTAGGGTGTTCGGGGATGATAACTAGCTCAGAAACATTAAAACAATGCTTCTAGTATAATTTTGGTGTTTCGGGTATTGTCCGGTTGTTCGGTTAGATACCGGTTCGTTAAAGTGTCAAACTATTTCGTTTAGTGTTCTTTATGTACCCCTTTGTGACACTTTTAATTCCCGACACTTAGGAAAGCATTCAGGACTATTTAGTCATATTTTTGCATGTAATAATCTTGTTAAAATGCTGAATTTTGCTGATTTATACAGAATTCTGCACTTTATGTGGGTTTTAGGCACCTTCTGGCACTTTATCTATCGCCTAGAAAAGCAGTTTTGTGGTCCTTACTTCCCTACACACTATACTAGTGTAGTACGTAGTCTCTGGCTCATACTGGGCCTCAAAACACTGTCTGTCTATGTACTGAACTCCTGTCAGTGCTTTTAGTTTGTCTGATAATGGTGCCAATTATGTTCAGTGCATTATTAGAACTATATCGTGTTGCATGTAGTAATGATTAAAGTATTGCAACATGAAATGCCATTGTATGTATATAACAGTAATAAAAAATTCATTTGTCTTGTAAACTAGATCATGCACAGTTATTAAAGCACATATTACTGTTCAATTAGTGTACAGAATGTACGAAAAAGTGACAGTTGTCACATCATGAACATAATAGGAAGGAAGTTTGTAGGGAGGAGTGTTGGTTTTGACAAGACCAAAGTGAGGTGCTTTAACTGTCAAAGTTATGGGCATTTCGCTAGGGAATGTCAAAAACAAAAGCAAGAGACTTAGAGTCAGAGTTCAAACAACAAGAATGCATCAAACAATTCTAGCTCAAAGGCTTTGATCTCTAAAGCACGAGAAGGTTCATATGATTGGTGTATTCATCTAGAAGATAATGAGAATGTCACTCAGGCATTCATGGCAGAGGTAGTGCCAGTTGATGATGATGAAGCTACTATGGGAGATGCTGAAGCAAAAGTGGATGCTGAGATAAAGATAGAGAGTAAAGCTAAAGAAGAGAAGGGTGATCAGACAGCAGATGCTGAAGAGGAAAAGCAAAAGTCTAATCATGAAAGGGAAGCTGAAGACAAGGATGCTAAATATAAAAGAATGGAAGCTCAGCTTGCGGCTCTCATGGCCAACATTGACAAACAAACAGGAGAGGTACAGTCTAATTCTGTGTGTTTAAAATGTCGTTAATTATAGGGTGAGGTTGACAGGTTGTCAACACAAAACCAAAGTCTGGTAAGCGAGATGTCTAACATAAAAGAATCAAACTTTTTTGCTAAAAGAAATGAATCTTTATACTTGAAGAAGATAAAATGTTATGAAAGTGAAATTGAAGCTTTAACCTGCAAACTAAATGAAAAACTTTAAGTCATAGACTTAGCTCATGACATGATGGCTGAGAAAATGTAGTGTTCCCCACGAAATTGGCAAGTTTGAATTTAGGTTTATATCCCGAAAAAGTTTACTAAATGTGCAAAAACCTACCGACACTTCCACGGTGAGATCGTTTAACACATTTTGACTTTCCAATTCTTTAGCGTACTGTGATAGTCTACTGATGTACTATCATTTCCTCTTTTTACACAAAAACTCAATTTTCAAATTTTATCTTGTTTTTGTCATTTTCAAATTTTCAAATGTTTTTGTATTTTCTGACAATAATTCTCCCCCTAAAATGCAAAATCATTAAAGAAAATTTGACAACCAACACTGATAGCTTTGTCTCGCCATCCATTTTCTGCTTCTCACGCACTGATTTGCAGAAAATTACGCAATTACCCCCATGATTTACAACACATTGATCTTTTACAGTTTGAAAACCATTTTTCAATCTTGTGAAATTAATCATGTTTATTCAGCCGTGAGGGTTTCGGCGTATTCAATCAACACATATTTTTGTAATTTTCTGTTTTTGACAAAAATTAAAAACAAACATATTTTTTGTTTTTCAAATTTTAACAAACTAAAAACATATTTTTTGAGTTTCTAATTTTTCAATTTTTAGGTTTTTTTTTTTTTTGAAATATTGTTTATTTATGTTTAGAAAAAACAAATAAACTCCCTGTTTCAACCAACACAGGGTCCAGCATCAGCCTCTTCCTCCTCTCCATGTGCCAGGCTGCTCCAGTCTCTAATTTCACAATCTTCAGAATTCTTGAACACCTGCACATTCAACGAATCTCAATTACTTAAACAATTTAGCCCAGGTCTGTTGAACCTTAGGCATTTCAATACAATATTCATTCAATGCTGGAAATTCTTTGTCATTTTTCACAAAAAGTTTCTCAATGTTAACTTCAACGTTCTCATCTTTTACCAATTCAACATGGTTCTTAACACTCCATATTTGACCTTTTGGTGTTCCTCATTTGTAAAAATGTGAATCTTTTTGAACACTTTGATTTTGAACAACATTCTTTGGTTTCCAAAACTCTTGGGGTTTTGTCATATCAATAGATGTTTTCCAACTTTGTGTTGTTCTGAATCTGGGTGTGTGAGAATTCCAGGTCTGTCTTGAATCGAACCTGTTCTGGTTTGATTTCCAATTTTGATTTGACACAAACTTGTTTGTATTGTACCTCCAAGTTTGTTTCGAATCAAATTTGGTTGACCTTTGTCTCACATTCTCAGATTTTTGTTTCTCAACATCAATCTTCTTTTTGTCAACATCCACAGATTTTAGATTTGGACACTTGCGTGCAAGATGTCCTTTTTGATCACATTTAAAACATGTTCTCATGGACACATCTTTGACCTGTGGTTGTTGCTGTTTCTTTTTAGCAAAGAACTCATCATTAGAATGTCTCATTTTGAGTTCTTTTTCTTCTGCTAAACTATTTCCTTGAACAAAACTCATTTTTGCCTGATAATTTGGCGTTTCTTTTTTGTTTCAATTCTGTTTCTTCTTATAACCCAACCCAGCCTTCATATTTTTCTTCTTGTAACCAGGTTTGTTACACGAACCTTTATGACTCTTACCAACAAACTTTGAAATCTCAGACTTCTCAATCTCAACCATTTTGAAAACTTTATCAACCTTTTCTGAAAGCACATTCTGAATCGGGAATACAACATCTAAGAATAATTTGTCTGATCCAATCATGGTATAAACCAATCCCTTTGAATCATCATTCAAATTTTTCTCGGATTTTGTGTTTTTCAGATATCCATCATGAAGATTTCCTTCATCTTCATCCTGTGATTCAGATTTACCTGTATCAACCGACTCTTCTTTCAACACACTTTCAATGACTTTACCTGCCACCTCTGAATCATGAGAATCATCAGATTTGGAATAGGTTATGTCAATGTTATCTGGCAATTGATCTACCATGTTGAAAGCTTTTTCGACCTTTTCCTCATCATAAAATGCAAATTTTCCCGGTGGTGGAACTTGATGAAACTCTGAGCCAATGCCTTTCTTGTTTTGCTCAGACTCACCATATCCCGGTTTTATATTGAAAATTCTTCAAGCACATATGACGACACGTGATAACTTTTTAACTTGTTGTTATCCTGTTCTAAATCAGCAATCTATCGCTTTAGCTTAGCAACATCCTCAATATAGGAATTAACAACATCTTGTTTTATTGAATACATTCGTTTAAGTTCTTTAGTTGTTTCAGAAAGATAATTCATTCTTGATTGAGCATATTTCATTTCGTCTTTTACTTTATCATATGACTCTTTTGTAATGTGATATGATAATTTCATTGAGTCATATTCCTTTTTCATTTCTTGACAAGCAATTTCTTTTTGTTCGCATTCACTTGTCATTTTCAAAACATTTTCTCTCAAAACTTCATTTTCTTTTTCTAACTTTGTACTTTTTCTGAAAGTTTTTCATCATTTTCTTTAAAAACTTTTTCTTTTTCTAGCATTTCTTTGCATTTTTCTTTGAAAATCTTTTCAATTTTTGTGAATTCAAGATCTCTTGTTCTGAATTGCTCATCTTTTTCAGTACAAGCTCTGCACGGTTCCATGCATTTCTTTCACTGATCAACAGTTTCAAGTAAGATGTTAGAATTAGAATTTACCTCAGTGATTGGCACTTCGGTGTTTTCAGCAGCTTTTGTCTGTTTCTGATCAGCATCATCTTGCTTCTTGTCTGTAACACTGACTTCATCATTAGCATCACCAGCTTCCTCATTCTCATTCTTTTCTTCTTTCTGCACCTCTTCTTCAATCTGCTGTTCTTCAGTCACAGCTTCCTTAACCTCTTCATTCACCTCAAATTCTTCACTTTTGATTTCTTTCACAGCTTCAACTTCAACAATTTCTGTTTCAACCTCTTCAGCAACTTTCTTCAAATTATTCACCATCTCCTCAACATTCTTCTTCATTCTCTCTTCATCCCTTTTTCTCAGACATGATAACATGGCATATCTGATCTCTTTTTCATGCCTTTTTGCATATCTGTCATCTTTCAACACATTCCTATAATATTCGGCTCTTGAAGGAATTATGAGAAGAACATCTTCAAAGATTATGTCTTTCTTTGGAACAACTGGTTCTCCTTCTCTGTTATAGTAGCATTCTCTCTTTTTATCCCATCTTTTGCTACTGATAGCAATCTCATACTCCTCTTGCATATCATCCATTCTGTTTAAAACGATGTTTCTTTCTCTGTAAGTTTTCTCACTTAAAATTTCTTCTCTAGTTTTCTCTTTAACTTCAACAACAATATTTTCTTCTTTGTTTTCATCTTGAATCTCAGCAACAAAAACAAACTTTCTTTCTTCTGTCATAGCTCTCCCATGAGCTGTTTTTCGAACATTCTCTAAACGATCTTCTTCTGGACAAATTTCAGACCAATCATAACCTTCATCCTCGTAAATTACAGCATAAGCTCTTGATTTTTCTTTCGGTTTATCTTCAATCAACTTTGGCTCTTCTCTGCTTCGATGGTAGATCGCCTTTCGATAATAGTCATCGTTGAAAGGACGTTCATTTCCTCCAGCAACTTCAGAGTTTCTGCATTCTCTTTTGAAATGACCCTTTTTCTTGCATCTGAAGCAGGTCACTTTGGATTTATCGAATCCAAGTTTTGTTGAAGCATCTCCAAGCGATTGTTTCTCGGTAATCTCCATAAACCTTTGAGCTCTGCGAATACAACTGGCTAAACACCAACAGATATCAATTAGTTCCATCTCTTCCGGATCAATCTGGTCGTAGTCTTCTTTGGTTAACTCAGAGTTTCCAATTTTTCCAACTGCAAGACCTTCATATGATTCCAGAACAGAAGCAAGAAAACTCATTTGCTGCTTTGCTGCATTGATGCTCATTGCTGGGGAATTCTTCAGCTTAAGAGCAATGTTGCATAAAATCTCCTCTGCATCTTCAGAATTAGCTTTTGAAGCCGATGAATGATAACCCGGATTGTAACTTGATGAGCTTTTCTCAGGTTCTTTTGTTCTATCACCAATGAATGCTGTCTTTGGTGAACCAACACCTTTCTCCAAAGGTACACTCCTTTTGTAATACAAGCCAATATTCTGTTTATTTGAAGAATCAGTCATCTTGTTTTGCTTTTGTAGCTCCAGATCATGACTCTCTATCTTTTCAAACAACGCATCAAGAGAAATTGTATCATACAAAACATCATTTTCAGAATAAAAACAAACGTTTTCCACTGATCTGCTCGTGGTAACGCTTCAATCACTTTGTCTATAAGTTCCTCTCTTGTTTTCACTATCTCAAATCTCTCGAGTTCAAGTTTTAAATGGCAAAATCTCTCAATCATTTGCCTCACTGTCTCTCCTTTAATATTATCAAACAGATTAAATTCTTTCTTTAATAAAGTGATTTTGTTCTTTTTAATCTGTTTACCCCCCTCATCTTTAACTCGTAAAGCTTCCCAAACAGATTTAGATGACCCGTCATGTTTTAGTAATGCAAAAATATCATTTCTGATTGCCGACTGGATCAATGCTATCATTCTCTGTTCAGCTCTGAATTCAGATTTATCTTCTCTGGAAAACTTCTTGAATGAAAGATATTCGCCTTTATCATCTTTTGGTCTTTCATATCCATACTCCAGGTAGAACCAGCTTTCATGAGCATACGCTTTCGCCCAGTTAATAAACCGTTCCTTCCACCATGTATAATCCTCAATGCTTTCCAGAGTTGGAGGCTTTGAATTTGTTCCGTAGAAATTATCATGCTTGATGTTTTCGTTGATCGCCTTCGTGATTGTTTTTGGTGTAACATTTGTAACCTCAGACGATTCGGATGTGAATGCGTTGAAAAACGTGTTGTAGAATTCTTCAGCCATGATGTAAACCTGGACAGATAGTCAAACAAATACAATTAGTACAATCAATATCAAATAAACTGAATCTGACTGACACTCGATCGACGCGAAATGATCCCGACACGGAAAAGTTCACTTTCGAGCGAAATATGGCACTTGAGCGAAAACACGAAATAACACTATGAGCAAAATCACTGATGTGGTTCACAAAAGCGAAATCAGATTGAACGTTTGAGCGAAATCAGGTTGACGTTGGAGCGAAATCACATGTACCTTGGAGCGAAATCACATGTACCTTGGAGCGAAATCTCAAGAATGATGTTCACTGAAGCGAAATCAGAACAACCTTGTGTCTCAAAAGAGAAATCAGACTGTCATTGAAGCGAAATCAGCAAAATTTGTGTCTCAGGAGCGAAATCAAACTGAATTATGAGCGAAATCACACATTGTCCATATGAGCGAAATTAACTCGGATGTCAATTTTGGTCATTTTTAGTCCGTATTTAGATGTGAAACTTTCAAGGGTTTATCTATGTCCAATTTTACACAAACTGTGAAATTTTGATTCGGTTATGAGCGATAAAACTTCCTGAAATGATGAAAGAAGGTGTAGAAGTCAGAATGTGAGCGAAATCAAGCTAAACTCTTCTTCCTGAGATCTGATACCACTTGTAGGATCGTTGTTTGACACGACTGAGTCGATCAGAAGAGCTTTATATCCGGTTCAAAGGCGGAATCAGTGAACTAGACGCGAAAACAGCTTGATACTATAATATCTGTCACTTATATTGCATTTAACAACGATTACAACCTGGACAGATTTCGGCAGCACTTCGTTACAATTCCAGAAGTCGCGATACCAAATGAATGAACAGTGCACCTATATATACATGTTATGATTTCGCTGATATGACCATGCCTTATGAGCGAAATCAGAAGTTTCTGAGTTCGCTTATATGGCATGTACATATGAGCGAAATCACTCCCTTAACTCCTAAACTTCGTTTATCGAACCTCGTGCACTGGTTATCCTAACCTAATCTATTACATGATACAAGACGAAGTCAATAGACGTAATCAACTAACAGAAAACAAAACAAATTTCTAAAAAATGCAAAGAGTTGTCAGATGCACAACTCAAAATTGTTGAACTTGAAAAGAAATTAGGTCAATTCAGGGACTCTACTTTTGTTATGAAACACATGATGGGTGGGTTAAAGAAGAGTAATGACAAGACTAGTGTGGGATTCAAGGGCTTTAATGAAGTCCCACCTCCTCTTAGTCATGATTATTCATTCCTGCCCGATGAAGATGAGCTAACAGACTTTATGTCAACTGCACCAAGTAGTTTCGCATCAAGTCAAAGTGAGGGGTCTGAGAGTGATGATTTCACACCTTGGCTTTTGCGGAAGCATGGGTTTATTTGGTGTGACTTCTTAATACCATAGCAACAATCATAACAATGCTATATGATGAAACATAAGATGTTCATCCATTAATATAGTTTAGAAAATACCATAACATAATTGTCTTGAAACATCTACCCAAATTAAGTTACAACAATGACTTGTTTAAAACGAGTTCATAAGACTCAACGAAAGACTTTAAATAAAACGAGGTTTGGAGATGTGTGACCCATCCAGGAAAGGGTTACACCTCCCAGACCCTACACCCCTGGGTGACATCTTTATTTAGTACGCAGCTTAACGTGCATCACCTGCCAGATCCGATAAATTCCCTGAAATACAAGTAGTTTGAAAAATCAACAAAAGTTGAGCGAGTTCTTGTGAAAGTGAGTATGTATAAACCTTGAAAAATGTCTGTATGTATAAATGTCCCTGGTATGTAGCAATAAGGAAAAAGAGATCACCAATGGGTTTTAAAGCCACTGGTATGTGTGAAGTGATACAGGAAAACTCAAACCTAGCAAATTTGTACCGGGCCTCGGCTGTAAGACATAGTCACCTTTATGGGCCACCCTGGCCTCACGGGTGTGGGCTCGCCACACCCAAATAGATCTAGCACTCATGTCCCTTGGTCCTACGACGAGGATTAATGGCCTTAAGTGTCGAGCCTGTCACTCACATGATCTAAGTAGTATGCCCTCCTTAAGCTCACCATACCATGTATAAAAATGTATGTAATATTTGTAACATGTATTCCACCCCCGAAGTTATAAAACTAAAAACAGTTAAGAGAAAAGGGGGACATGAACTCACAGTAGTGCGTCTCCTGTGCTCGTACTCAAACCTTGTCAGCTACACAGTAACCTACACCGTACTAACGTTTATTAGACGAACGGACCGTGCCTTGCCTTTGTATTTACGGGTTTGAGTTACGTTACTTTGATATCATTCCAAGTTATAACTTCTTGTTAAAATAATAATAATTATTTTAACTTACATTATATTTTTAGGTTTTGAAATAATAGTTAGACAACTATTTCGTATTCAAATTTCTCAAGTATTTTATATACGTATTTCCTTCCCAAGGATGGGGGGTATTTTATACATGTGTTTTTGTGATTTAACGTCTTGATATTATGTGCTCTTAAGTCCCACTTTAGAAAAGTATATGATAACTTAGTTGTCGAAAATAGTGTGTTTCCAAGAAAATAAATATTCGTCGCAAAATTTATATATTCTCCAAATATACTAGGAAAATATATCATAACTTCTCAAAATAATATATTTTCTACTTGTCTAAAAATATGTTATACTTCGTGATAACATCATACGAGTTCATAAGACTCAACGAAAGACTTTAAATAAAACGAGGTATGGAGACGTGTGACCCGTCCAGGAAAGGGTTACACCTCCCAAACCCTACACCCCTGGATGACATCTTTATTTAGTACGCAGCTTAACGTGCATCACCTGGCAGATCCGATCAATTCCCTGAAATACATGTAGTTTGAAAAATCAACAAAAGTTGAGCGAGTTCATGTGTAAGTGAGTATGTATAAACCTTGAAATATGTCTGTATGTATAAATGTCCCTGGTATGTAGCAATAAGGAAAAAGATATCACCAATGGGTTGCAAAGCCACTGGTATGTGTGAAGTGATACAGGAAAACTCAAACCCAGCAAATTTGTACCGGGCCTCGGCTGTAAGACATAGTCACCTCTATGGGCCACCCTGGCCTCACGGGTGTGGGCTCGCTACACCCAAATAGATCTACCACTCATGTCCCTTGGTCCTACGACGAGGATTAATGGCCTTAAGTGTCGAGCCTGTCACTCACATGATCTAAGTAGTATGCCCTCCTTAAGCTCACCATACCATGTATAAAAATGTATGTAATATTTGTAACATGTATTCCACCCCTGAAGTTATAAAACTAAAAACAGTTAAGAGAAAAGGGGGACATGAACTCACAGTAGTGCGTCTCCTGTGCTCGTACTCAAACCTTGTCAGCTACACAGTAACCTACACCGTACTAACATTTATTAGACGAACGGACCGTGCCTTGCCTTTGTATTTACGGGTTTGAGTTACGTTACTTTGATATCATTCCAAGTTATAACTTCTTGTTAAAATAATAATAATTATTTTAACTTACATTATATTTTTAGGTTTTGAAATAATAGTTAGACAACTATTTCGTATTCAAATTTCTCAAGTATTTTATATACCTATTTCCTTCCCAAGGATGGGGGGTATTTTATACATGTGTTTTTGTGATTTAACGTCTTGATATTATGTGCTCTTAAGTCCCACTTTAGAAAAGTATATGATAACTTAGTTGTCGAAAATAGTGTGTTTCCAAGAAAATAAATATTCGTCCCAAAATTTATATATTCTCCAAATATACTAGGAAAATATATCATAACTTCTCAAAATAATATATTTTCTACTTGTCTAAAAATATGTTATACTTCGTGATCACATCATATTTTTCATTATCCATCAAGAATATACTTGTGACGGTATTTTGTTAAGTTATATTATTTTTCTCTAAATAATATAACTAGTTCACAAATCAAACAAATAATCACACAAACGTTTTAGTATAAAATTTATTTTAAATATATATTTATCAAATTTTATTTACGAAAACCAACCTCCGACACTTTGTATTTTGTAACAGAACCTATGGCGAAGTTTACTTTGAAAAACAAAGTTTAAAACACAATTGTAAACACTTGTTAGAAAATAATTTTTAAGTGTTGGAATTTTTAGAAAATTTCGCCATAGTTTCCCCTAAAAACGGAGGTGTCCATGCTTTTAAGCATATCATTTTCTTTTCAAAATCAATCAACAATCAATCCTTAAACAATTTTACATCATCAAGAGCAAAAACTATATGTGTTACATATTAATCATGAACTTGATATATCACAAAAATGCGTAGTAACTTAGTAAAGCGTTTAGTGGACTTAGTTACCTTCCAAAGTGTAATTACTTCTTTAAACATCATTTTCATAAAAGAGTTAAGTGTTTACAACTTGTAAATAATTTTTACAAAAATTAACCTTTTGAACTCTTCTTGTAAATAAAATGTTCTCACACTTATTTTATTTCCAAAAATGGTGTAAGTGTATGTAAAAGTCATGATCTTCCAAAAATCAATTCTTGAACTTGGTTTATTTAGAAAAGTCTTTTGTAAAACTTGGATCTACATGATCATCAACTTACTTTGTTTACTTATTTTTCAAGAAAATCATTTTTATCATGTTCATATAAAACTCGGATCTACATGATGGGGGTGGCGGTTATGGTGGGAGCCGAGAGGAGAGGGAGAGATGTGAGGGAGTGGGGTGAAAATTATGTGAAGATATGTTGTGATCTTGCAAGATGTACACCATACTTATAACCTTACCTCTAAATATTATGCTCACCATATCAAGTAAGATCAATTAAAATATTAGATAAAATCTTGGAAGTATGGTGTTAGGAATGGTGGTGATGGTGGCGGCCTAGGCTAGGGAGGAGGGGACTAGATGTAAGTTGTAACTAGATGATTACATTCTAGTTAAAAATCAAGTGTATGCTTAGTTTAGTTGGTTACTAGAGAATTTAGTGAGTGTTATGGTGTACGGCGATCATGACTAGCCAAGAAATAATTAAACAATGTATTTGACAAAAAATTTGTGTCCCGGGTAATGTCCAGTTGTTCGGTTAGAAATCGTCTCATTAAAGTGCTTAATTATTCCGTTTAGTGTCTTTTTTATAACTTTTTGTGTCACATTTAATTCCTGACACTTAGGAAAGCATACAGGACCATTCTGCCATAATTTTGCACATTACTAGCATGTTAAATGCTGAATTTCTGATAAATAATGCAGAATTCTGCATTATTAGTGGGTTTTAGGCACTTCCCGGCACTCTATCTATTACCTAGTGACGCAGTTTTATGGTCCTCACTTCCCTACACACCATACTAGTGTAGTACTTTGTCCCTGGCCCATACTGGGCCTCAAAACACCGTCTGTCTATTTACTGGCACTGTCAGTATATTTCTGAGTTACCCGCTAACTGTGCTAACTGTGCTTTGTGCATCAAGTATGTCACCAAAGTTTGTATGTAATGAATGGAGTGACAGTATGAAATGTGATGCATATGTATGTTTGTTACAGAAATCAGAAAGCAGTTTACGTCATTAGTTGTAATTAAGCACAGTCATTAAGAACATAATTAACATTAATTAATTGTATGGATACCTGGTTTAGTGAGAGTTGTCACATTCTCCCCCCGTTAAGGAAATTTCATCCCGAAATTTTTAGGTTATGCTTCTAGTTGCAGGGGTCTTGGGGAATAAATGTGGGTACTTGGCCTTCATTCGATCCTCACATTCCCATGTGAATTCTGGGCTATGCCGTGCATTCCATCGAACCTTGATGAGTTTGACACTACTCCTGCGTGTTTTGTTAATCTTCCAATCCGTAACCTCAACTGGTTCTTCAATAAAGTGGAGTGTGTCGTCAACCTGAATTTCGTCGGTAGGAATGACCACGGTTTCTTGTGTTAGACTCTTTTTCAAATTTGATACATGGAATGTATCATGAACGCCATTTAGCTCTGTAGGTAAATCCAACTTGTATGCTACGAGACCGATCCGTTTCAGGATTCTGAATGGACCAATGTATCTGGGGTTCAACTTCCCACGCTTCCCAAAGCGTGCCAGACCCTTCTAGGGTGAAACCTTCAACAATAACATATCTCCCACCCCAAATTCCAGAGGTTTTCTTCTGTGGTCCGCATAACACTTTTGTCGATCACGAGCCGCTTTAAAGCATTCTCGGATCTGGAAAATCTTGTCTGTTGTTTCCTGGACCAATTCCGGGCCAACAAGCTGTCTATCTCCCGCGTCTGCCCAGCATAAGGGTGATCGACACTTACGCCCATAGAGAGCTTCGAACGGTGCGGCTCGAATGCTTGCATGATAACTATTATTGTATGAAAATTCAACCAGTGGTAGGTGAGTGTCCCAACTTCCACCTAAATCCATAACGCAAGCTCGCAACATGTCTTCTAACATTTGAATCGTCCGTTCGCTCTGTCCGTCTGTCTGCGGATGAAAAGCAGTACTCAGATTCAATTGAGAACCAAAAGCTTCTTGAAAGGATTTCCAAATCCTTGATACGAATCTTCCATCTCTATCGGAGATAATTGAGAGAGGCACTCCATGACGTGCAACAATCTCTCTTAGGTATATTTCAGCAAGTTTACTCGTGTTGTCTTTCTCCTTGATTGGCAAAAAGTGTGTTGATTTGGTCAGACGGTCTACGATCACCCAAATGGTGTCGTGACCTCTGGGGGTTCTTGGTAGCTTCGTTATGAAGTCCATGGAAATTTGTTCCCATTTCCATTGTGGTATTTCAGGTTGTTGCAAGAGTCCTGAAGGTTTCTGGTACTGGGCCTTTACCTTGGCGCAAGTTAAACATTTGCCAACATATACCGCAACATCGCCTTTCATCCTTGGCCACCAATAAAAGTCCTTTAGATCTTGGTACATTTTGTCCGATCCTGGGTGGATCGAGTACCGTGACTTGTGAGCCTCATCAAAAATAACGTCTCTCAGACCACCAAAGAAAGGAACCCAAATTCTTCCTAAGAAACATAATGTTCCATCCTCCTTTGGTACCAATTGCTTCTCCATCGCACGGAGATATTCATTCTCAATATTTTCCCTTTTAAGAGCTTCCCTTTGCGCAACATGAATGCACAACGTGAGATCTGTCTGAACAATCATTTCCAAAGCCCTAACCCTTATGGGCTTAATCCTTTCTTTCCGACTCAGGGCATCGGCGACTACATTCGTCTTCCCCGAGTGATACTTGATTTCACAGTCATAATCGTTCAATAGATCTACCTAGCGTCTCTGTCTCATGTTAAGCTCTTTTTGGTCGAATATATGCTGCAGGCTCTTGTGATCAGTAAAGATTGTGCACCGTGTGCCATACAAGTAATGTCGCCAAATCTTTAACGCAAACACCACTGCGCCTAACTCCAGATCATGAGTGGTGTAGTTTTTCTCGTGAACCTTCAGTTGGCGCGAAGCATATGCTATAACTTTTTGTCGCTGCATCAGCACGCAACCTAAACCTTGACGCGAGGCGTCGCAATATACCACGAAGTCATCCGTGCCTTCTTGTAGAGATAAGATTGGTGTGTCGCAAAGTTTGTTCTTCAACACTTGGAATGCTTCTTCTTGTTTGTCTCCCCAATCAAACTTCTTGTCTTTCTGCGTGGGAGAGGTCAAAGGTTGAGCGATTTTTGAAAAATCCTCAATGAATTTGCGATAATACCCAGCCAAACCCAAGAACTGTCGAATCTCGGTTGGCGTCTTTGGAGTCTCCCAATTCATGATTGCTTCAATCTTTGTAGGATCCACATGGATTCCGTTTCCATTAACCACATGACCAAGAAACTGGACTTCCCGTAACCAGAACTCGCACTTCGAGAACTTCGCGTATAACTTTTCCTTCTTACGCAGCTCCAAGATAGCCCTTAGATGTTGCTCGTGTTCTTCTTTCGTCTTCGAGTAGATCAAAATATCGTCAATGAACACAATCACAAACTTATCAAGGTATGGATTACAAACTCTGTTCATCAGATCCATGAACACACCTGGCGCGTTTGTCAACCCGAACAGCATAACCAGGAACTCGTAATGTCCATAGCGAGTTCTAAAGGCCGTTTTTGGAATGCTCTCCTCTTGGATCCTCAACTGGTGGTAACCCGATCGAAGGTCGATCTTTGAGTAAAAACTCGAACCTTTCAATTGGTCGAACAGGTCATCGATTCTCGGCAAAGGATATCTATTCTTGATTGTCAACTTATTCAGCTCCCGCTAGTCGATACACATATGAAAGCTACCATCTTTCTTCTTAACAAACAAAACTGGACCTCCCCAAGGCGAGAAGCTTGGCCTGATGAATCCCTTGTCTAACAACTCCTGAAGTTGCGTCGACAATTCCTGCATTTCCGAAGGTGCAAGTTTATAAGGTGCCTTAGCCACAGGCGCGGCACCTGGAATTAAGTCAATATGAAACTCGACTTGTCTTTGTGGCGGCAATCCTGGCAAGTCTTCTGGAAAGACTTCAGGATATTCCTTTACGACTGGAATGTCTTCAAGTTTCGGCTCAGCGGCTTCCTTATCCACAATGTGTGCCAAGAAGGCAACACATCCCTTCTTCAAACACTTTCTAGCTTTCAAACAACTAATGATCCTCAAGGGCGTATCACGCTTCTCTCCGTGTACCACAATCGTTTCTCCATTCGCCATTAGGATGCGAATGGTCTTCTCGTGACATATAATTTCGGCCCTGTTGCTTGACAACCAATCCATTCATACTACCACGTCAAAGCTTCCCAACTCGACTGGTAGTAGATCCAGTGTAAATTTGTGCTCTCCCAGCTCTATTACGCATCCTCTGATGACTTCGTTCGTTTCTACTAGCTTTCCATTAGCCAGTTCAATAGAGTACGGAATGTCTAACTTACTAGCAGTTAACCCAAGCATATTCTTAAATTCTAGCGATACAAAACTATAGTCGGCACCAGTGTCAAATAGAACATATGCAAAGAGTTGATTTATAGTGAACGTACCAGTGACAACATTCGGGTCCTGGCGTGCTTCCCTTGCTCCAATGTTGAATACCCTTCCACGAGCTTGATTAAGTTTTGGGCATTCACGCTTGAAGTGCCCGATGTATCCGCAGTTAAAGCATCCCGGTCCATGATCGTTACCATCCCCATTACCTCCTTGATTGTTGTTTTGATTGCGGTTAACATTTCATGCTTGATTCCTAAAGTTACCACGATTACCATTTCCGTCGTTGCGGTTCCCATTCCCGTTACCTCTGCGGTTGTTGTTACCAAATCCCCTTTGGTTACCACGACCAACACCAACCCAACATGTTTCTTTTAAGTGACCAAACTTCCCACAAGATTCACATTTTCTAACCCCTCACCGGCCAGCATGATGATACTGGCAAATTTCACATTCGGGCAGAGCGCCCATGTATCCTTTCCCTTTGACTTCCGCACCATACTTAGCTTCAGCTGGTGGGTTCACATCCTTCCTCTTATTGGAACTGCCGATACTCTTTTTAAAGTTGGAGAATATCCTCTTGTTTTCTCCTGAGGATTCGACATGTGTCTCTTTTTTCTTCGGTTCAGAAATTGAAAACTTGTTCAGTCTGATGGCTTTTTCAGTAAGTGCCACGCTGAGATCAATAGCTTCGGTAATTATCAGAGGCCTTAACGTTGTTACCATGCTCATGATCTGGTGTGCCAATCCCCAGATGAAACATTCGATGAGTTTAAATTCAGGATCAACCATATATGGCACAACGCGTGACAAGTCGTGGAACCTTTGGACATATTCAGCAATTTTTGGGCCATCCATTTTTAGGTTCCAGAATTCCGTCTCCATCTTCTGTATCTCTGCCCGTGAACAATATTTCTTCCTCATGAGTTCTTCCAGCTCAGCCCATGTTAGTGCATACGTCGCCGCCTCTCCTAGGGTTTGGACTTGCAAGTTCCACCAGGATAAAGCACCATCAAGAAAGAGTCCTGAGACATAAGTAACTTGGTTTTCAGGAGCACACTTGCTCATCCTTATTACAGAATCCGTCTTTTCTGTCCATCTGACGAAGGCAACAGCACCTCCAGTGCCGTCGTAATTTAAAGGCTTACAATCCAGAAATTGTTTGTAGGTACAGCCTGTACAGGAAATATCATTTACAGTAAGCATTAGTGGATGTGTAAGAAATATCCAATGTAATGTAATGTGTCTCAAGCGACTTGGACATTACCATTGGGTGGGTTGTTGTTTCTGGAGGTATTCCTGCTGGTCTCCGCGTGGGAGGCCTCATAATCTGCTATTGCCTTTGAAATACGTTCCTGTAATTCTGACTCAGTAGTAGGTAAACGTGGGTCTCGTCGTGGAGGCATCTTCTAAAAGAAGATCATATTGGTCAGGTCATAGTAAGTGTAGTTAGTAAGTAATATGCGTATGTAGTAACATCTATCAACACAATAACACATAACATCCCATGTCATAACACAAAGCAAATAATCCAACAACGCATGTAATGAGAATACTGCGATTGAGCTATCATATAATCCAGACCACAAATACTGTTTACAAGTTTTACAATTGCATCGTACATAAAAAGAGACGAAGGGTCACATCACCCTTGTCTGAATCATCTACAACATACAACAACCAAAAGTCAATATCAAAAGTCATAAGTCTTCATGTGGTCTTCAAAATGCTGTGCAGTCAGGCTCAATAGCTGAATTCTCACCAAAAACATGATACCTACAACAAACCAAAAATCCTCACGCTGATGGGGGAGGAGGAGGAGGAGGTGGAGGGAAAGAAAAGCAAACTGCGCATATGCACCCAATCCTCCTCGAGTGCGTGGACAACACGCAGTAGGTAAGCAATCTGCTGCTCCGGTGTGAGGAAGCAGACATCATAATCCGGGTGTAGTGGAAGAGGAGCTGGTGGTGTAGCAAAAGGAGACTGACAATGACAAGGGGGAGGACGTGGAATCCTCTCTAGCTCCTGGACTTGTCGGCTCAACGCGTCCTGTTGTAATTGTAAGGAGATAAGTATATCATCCGTTGTGTACCCAACATGAAAAGGATGATATGGATCAGACAAAGGCATGGCATTGGGCGAAGACCACAGAAATGGCTCACCCGAGGGTACAAAGGGAGATGTGGTGTGTGCAGTCGGTGCAAAAAGGGGGCATAAATGGAATGGATGCTGTCATAGGTGGCATGTGATCGTGCTGTTGTGTAGAAGGTCCTTCCCCTGGACGGGGAGGAGGAATGTCCTGGAGGAAAGTGATGGGTAAATCTGTGCGATGGATGTCAGATATGTGTGGGTGGAACAGTGGAACATCAACGGGTGCGAAAACAGGTGCAACAGGAGGAGTGACTGGTAGAACAAATGGAGGATAGTCATCATCATCCTCAATCCACCCATTATGGGTGTCAGCATATCTAGGATCGATGTGAGTGGCAAAAGGTGCTCTGTCAACAAATCCTGGCATGGGGTCAGGCAGAGGTGCCACGACTGGAACCTCAATAACTAGCGGTGAAATGATGGGAGCATCAATAAATGGTGGTGCAATAACGGGAGCATCAACATGAATAGGGTTGAGAGCAAGAACAGGCTCGTGATCAGCAGGCATGACAAGAAGCTGATCATCGGGAAGAACAGGAGCCTCAGCAGGCTGCTCCTTGAGGATAAACTCGTCCTTCTGGTCCGGATCATGATCGAGGGGGAAAATGGGGTCAAACTCGTCCTCAAACTCGACATCCTGATCATCGTCGTCTGGAAAACCAGGAATGAACCCGAAACCTAGTGGCGGAACGGGCGCCTCAGACATGGCCGTATCGGAGTCGGTGTTGGTGGGGTATCGTTGTAACCCCAGCGCATGGAGAGTAGAGGAAGACACTGACTCAAAAGAGTCTGAACCAGACGAATCAGAAAGAACCTCCATATCAGGAAGCTCAACGACAGGGACAATTGGGTCATCAACTGGGATATCAGCAGGTGGTATATCGTCATCCGACACATAATCCAGAGGCAAATCCTCCACGGGAAATGCAGCAAGAGGGACAGGTGCAGGGATCTGTACGAGGGGTAGATCCCCCATCAAGAATACCATCAGCGAGCTGAATATCGTCTCCGAGATCCGACAAAGCAAAAGGCTGGAAATCGTCATCATCACTGCTGTGAGTATCAGATGTATAAATCTCAGGATCTGTGGGCATCAGATCATCTGGATCCACTGCTATGGGGTCTAGTGTGCCAGAAACTCCACTCGAAGAAGACATGATGCCTGTAACAAAACAACTACAAAAATCATACATATATCAATAATTATCAAATAAGCATGTAAATCACAACTGTCACACCCCGAAATTATCAGAGTTGGCGTGACTGGACTGGTATCGTCATTGCACAGCGGAAGCATATAAGCAGAGTCTTTTAAAAAAAATTGAACGCCCGCTAAGTACTCGAGTCTCCAATGGTTCTCCTATTCCAACCGTGCCTTGTCTTAGAAATGTAACCTGAGAAAGAACATGCGAGAAAAATCAACAAAAAGTTGAGCGAGTTCATAGTTTGTTTGTAAAAGATTTGAAATAAATCTTTTGAGTTGTGAAAGGTTTGAGATAAGTCCTTTGAGTTGTGAAAGATTTGAAATAAATCTTTGGAATAACCGGTTTTTGAAATAGTATTGAGAAAATGAATTTAAAAACCATTTTCTTGCAAAGTTATATGGAAACGTTGTGTTTGTAACACGTTATGTTCATAAAACCATGTTTTTGTAATGTTCGTATAATCATCAATGCCCACCCTGACTTTGACCCGCATAATCCTATGCCTTAAATTTTTGTATAAAACATGGTATTTAATTTATATGAACAAGTATGTTTCGTAAGTATAAAGTTCCTGGTATGTAGCAAATAAGGGGACTTGTGATCACCAATGGTTTGCAAGGCCACTGATATATGTGAAGTGCAAATAGGGAGACTCAAACCTAGCAGATTTCGCCACGGCATTTGTATGTGGACAAAGTCACCCCAAGGTCCGTTTCTTGTTTGGCCTGGGGCTGGGCTCGCTACACCCAGATAGATCTACCGCTCCTATCCCTCGGTCCCGACATGAGGACTAATGGCCTCATATGCTCCTACCCACTCACATGATCGGAATAATACACCTCCTTACGCTAACCATACCGTGTATAAAAATGTCTGTAATCATTGTACATGTACTTTACCCCAGTCTCTAAGACTGATCCTCCCCAGCCACTAAGGCTGATCCTTCCCAGCCACAAAGGCTGGCTCCTCATTCTATATATATTATCACCAATTGATCCGTCCTTAGTCATGAAAATCATTCACATTTTGATAATACTCATTTGTTTTGTAAAAACCGGTATGTTTAGTATAAACCTTTCGTAAATCATTTGAGTTCCTCGAAATCCCTTCGTAATATGATTTAGAAATACGAGTTTTGCATTTGTTCTAAACTTTGTTTGCTTTTGCAAAACGTGCATGTCTTTCCACCCCGAAAACATTTATAAAAAATGTAAAGCCGTAAAAAGTGGGGTTATGAACTCACCTGAACATTCTTGTGCAAAGCGAGCTAATTACGACTTCGTGATGTCGTTTCCAAGATGAGACTCGCTAGCGTGCATTCTACAATATTCCTAACACGGAATATCTAATAAGTTTCTAAACAAAAGTGGTAACTAGTCTACGTGTCACCGAGCTCTACCGAATCGTTAATCGAACGATTCGAGTAAGTTATTAACTTAATGAAAATAATTAAGTTATACTTGTTAAGTCTCGTTTAATGTCAATAGCAGTTTAATAAGTCTTGAAAAAGACTTAGTTTCCGAGAGACTTAAAATGAAAAAATATTTATATAAAAATATATAAATATATCGTTGTAGGTGTGTTAGCCGTCTCGAGTAGTCATACGTGTATAAAAGAATATTTCTATGAAAATATCATATAACAAACTCGTATCGTATATTGCGTTTCGTATGAAAATAATATATAATAACTTGTATTATATATATCACGTCTTGTGTATATTTGCCGAAAATACACGTATATGCCGTCTAGGCGTATAAAATAAATATGAAGAGTTATATTTATTTTATAAAGAAATCGTCGAGTTGTTATGTTTGAAAATAAATATAAACCATATTTATTTTTGTAAAAGACTTCGCGTTGTACGACATCTAGAATAAATATATAACTATATTTATTTTGTAAAAGTATACGAGTTGACGACGTTCGAAATAAATATAACATTATATTTATTTGTAAAAGCGTTTGGGATTATCATGGTTTGAAAAATTATGGACTCGAATTCCATTAAGCGTTGTTATTGAAAAATAATACGTGTCGTGTTTAAGGGTGTTTCTCGAAAAACGGGCAGAGTTTCCTCTATTTTTGGACGCCCCGACAACACAAGTTGTCGCTTTTATTCTCAAAAATTCAACACAATTTAATCAAGATTCAACCATGTGCAAACTTGTCTAATATATAACGAATGTAATTTATAATTAGTCGGTTTCGAGAGCTCGTTATCACGTGATATGTTAAAACACGAAATAGTAACGCCGTTAAAATCTTTACCACTTCTTCGAGTCGAAAGTCGAGCTGACCGAGTCAACTCGCTGAGTTGACTGAGTTTGACTGAGTTGACTCGGTTTGACCGAGTCAACTGAAACCGAAACTGAGCCGTCTGAACGAACCGCTTGACCCGAACCGAACCATCTGACCGAATCGCGAGACCTGAACCGAAGCTGCTGTTGACCCAAGTTGACTCAGGTGTTGACCGAGTCAACTGCGTTTGACCTGAACCAGAACCGAGCCGAACCACACCTGCTGAACCGAGAACCCGAACGGAAAACCCGATCCAGAGACGAACCATTCTGAACCAAATCATCAACATTAACAACAACAGCAACATCATCATCATCATCGATCTTCATAGAAAGAAAATGGAGAGTTTACCGTGAATCCGTTGGACCGAGACACAACCACCGTCACGCTGCCACTGCCGCCGCCGTGAGCGGCGGCGCTGCTCATCTCCGTCGCCCTCTCTCTCCTCTTCGTCTCTCTCTCTCTTCGCCGTGAAACCACGCCGGATAAACCGGCTGACCACCGGAATAATGAACCGACCGGATAATTTATCGGACCGTCGGATAATCGATCGGACCACCGGATAAACGAACCAACCGCCGGGTAATCGAGCCGACCGCCGGTTTCTCTCTCTCTTCTCCGTAGCTCTCTCTCTCTCTCTCCGTTTCGTCCTGTTGCAGCCGCCACACGCCACCACCATCTGGTGGTGGCTGCCGATAAGTAGAAGGCAGAAGGGGGGTTTGTTTGTCGGGTGCAATCGGGGAAGAAAAAGGGGGGGGGGGCCGAGAGTGTTGGTGTGTGTGTTCGGTTGTTTGTTTATGAGGGAACCGATTCTCTGTGTTTGTATTTGAAATAGAGAGAGAAAGGGTATGTTATGTGAGTGTGTTTGTTTATGTGTGTTGTTGTTGTGTCTGCACAAAGAAGGAGGGGCATGGCCCTTTTATACTAATCCAAGTGTGTAAAGACTAATGTGTCTCTCTAAAGTCCTGTGTTTTAAGATCCATGAAGATTTAGAAAATATTTTGCTGAGATTTGTTATAGATTTGTAAATCTTTAATAGATTTTGTAGGATTTAGTAGATCCTGATAAGATTTTGTAGGGATCTACACATTATGCGTAGGTTTAGGCTTGTGGATTTTGGGCTTGGGCCCAGGGCCCACAAGCTCAATCCCCGTGTTTAAGTGGCCCGTAATTCCTACGAGGCCTGTTGTCAAATCCTGAATCCCGTTTAACGTCAAAAATTAAAATACACAAAAATACGGTCGGTAGTCGTTGTTTGCACGCCCGTTCGTCGATCACGGTAATAATCGCGAAAATTTGTATCGTTGCCGTCTTTAATCCGTTTTTCGATCCGGTTTCGACTGTAGTCACAAAAATATAATTACGACGCTCAATTATATCGTAAAAATTTAATATCAGTCGGCGTTATCAGTATCCTGTTCGGTTTCAATCCGTTGTCGTTTAACGTTTCGCCGGTTTCTCTGTAAACCACCGTTCGCGCACTATAAAGACGGATAGACGTTCCCAGGCACTCCAAAGGCCTAATTAAGTTAATTTGCGTTGTAAACACTATTTATTATCGCGTTAATCACTTGTTAATCACGTAATTAAGAGCCGTAAATTACGGGTTGTCACATTCTCCCCCTGTTACAGAAATTTCGTCCTCGAAATTTAGTCTATGTTATCTCCTCGGAATTGTGTTGTTCGCAGGTAAGTCCGAATAATAACCAAGTGAATGACCGTGTGATCGAAACAAGACTTATTCGAATCATGTGAATTCAAGGACATTCCTTCACAATAGGAATCCCAACGGTTTAAAAGAAATGTGTCTCAGTAATCGATGTCAAAGGAAACGAGACGTATAGGTACAGTCACTAATGTGACTAAGTTAACCGGGATCCAACAGGAACTTCGACCAATCGAATTCCATAAGTACGTTCACAATAAGTAACTGAGTTCTAGAAGCCATAACATCCACTGGATGAACTTAGAATCAACAATCTCAAATGTAATAGTTTGCATGAAACGTTCGATCGTGATCAGCGCAAGCTGCAAGTCATACCGACGCCACAAGGTGTCGCAATGAATGAAACCATTTAATAATAGAGATGATCGAACAAGTATCACCTGTGTTTTGCATAAAACGCTCAATCATAATTAGCACAAGCTACAAGTTTGTACTGACACCGCAAGGTGTCGTAATGATTCAAATGATTCAATAATAGCGGTGATCAAACAAATTCACCGTGTTTGAAGTCAAATGAAAGCGCAATAAGGTGAATCTTGAAAGTTTGTTTTAAATGACATCACAGGATTTCCAATTGAAAATGAAACATCAATGAAACAATGTTTTCGATCGAAGGTGAAGAAGCAATGAATGTCGCAAAGCATTCGATTGATGTTGAAAGAACTGTTATGAGGTACACCGGGATATGAAATGAATTTGTGTACCATTGTCTTAACACACTATTGTATTACGACTGCTTTGATATAATAAACCGAAGTGGACTAGAAAACAATCAATAACTAAATATTTAGATCCGTGCATAAGATGCGTAAACGAGTTCAGCGCAAGCTTCAAATTAATGAAAATCACCATCACATGGTGTCGGAATCAACAAACAATTTAATGGAGTCGAATACCAAACAAGTTTACCACGACTCGAAACAAATGAAGTGTTCGTTAAAAATTGATTTGAATATGATGCTCCCAATACATCATATGGTGTCTTGAATCGAATAAGTGTAATGAGCAAGTTCAAACAATTAAACTTGGTTTTAGCGCAATCCGACAATATATATATGTATCGATAAGAAAACTTTTGGCATGGTCACAACGAAAAACCATGTATGTAACTCGTAAAGAAGTGATCGTGACACAATGACCATTAAGAGGAGTAGAGATACGAAAATCTACTCAGTAAGCGTGAAATTCAAAATTTCAATAAAGAAATTTGAGGACTTTACCTGGGGTTGCGTGTGATATACGGTTGTTAGGTGACATTACCATGGAATGCCGAACATAGCGTATTCGTTGTTGGTTAGGTAGGGGGAATGCGTAGACAATCGTCTTCTCCCTGACGTGATTCGTGTCGTTGCAGGATCGCGTGACAAGTTGTCGTTTCCTGATTGTTAGTTCTCCTGCTGACAGGAATCTAGCGTCGTCATTGAATTGCGCCATCGTGTCTTTTCAAAGGCCTCGCCTCGATAGTCGTACGTGCGTATTTCAACCTCCGTTGATGTATAGCTTATGTGTTCACGTATACCTGTGCACTAGCGTTACGTTCTGCGTAGAATGTGATGTACTCCGACATCCGTTGACGTAAAGTTTAAGTGCCATGTATTCTCATGCGCTAGTGTTTTGTTATGCGTAGGCTGCCTGCTCGGGAAGTTAAATATCATAGACAATATGGATAATAGCGTGTGCCCGAGTTAATATTCGCGGTTCCTACGTGATGACCGTTAATAAACACATGCACAAGTAATCAATCATATAACCGAATGCGCATGTTAGTCACCAACAAGCAATCAAGTAATTCTCCTAGTTTCACTAGCCAATTCCTCCCAGTCTTTAAGACTGCTCTATCCTCCACCTCGACCTCTTAGATCGAGCCTCTAAATAGTAAAATGTGCTCAACATTTGTTTGGATTTGACTGTTTGCTTGTCGGCAACGGTTGGAGACCATATTTGAGTACTGGGCGTTCTGTATGTATTCAACGTCTTAATAGTCTAAGTTCCCAGAGGAGAGTGAGGTTAGAGCCTAGGTATCACAACAGGAGCCTAATTCGCTGTAACCTATAGCTCTGATACCAATCTGTCACACCCCGAAATTATCAGAGTTGGCGTGACTGGACTGGTATCGTCATTGCACAGCGGAAGCATATAAGCAGAGTCTTTTAAAAAAAATTGAACGCCCGCTAAGTACTCGAGTCTCCAATGGTTCTCCTATTCCAACCGTGCCTTGTCTTAGAAATGTAACCTGAGAAAGAACATGCGAGAAAAATCAACAAAAAGTTGAGCGAGTTCATAGTTTGTTTGTAAAAGATTTGAAATAAATCTTTTGAGTTGTGAAAGGTTTGAGATAAGTCCTTTGAGTTGTGAAAGATTTGAAATAAATCTTTGGAATAACCGGTTTTTGAAATAGTATTGAGAAAATGAATTTAAAAACCATTTTCTTGCAAAGTTATATGGAAACGTTGTGTTTGTAACACGTTATGTTCATAAAACCATGTTTTTGTAATGTTCGTATAATCATCAATGCCCACCCTGACTTTGACCCGCATAATCCTATGCCTTAAATTTTTGTATAAAACATGGTATTTAATTTATATGAACAAGTATGTTTCGTAAGTATAAAGTTCCTGGTATGTAGCAAATAAGGGGACTTGTGATCACCAATGGTTTGCAAGGCCACTGATATATGTGAAGTGCAAATAGGGAGACTCAAACCTAGCAGATTTCGCCACGGCATTTGTATGTGGACAAAGTCACCCCAAGGTCCGTTTCTAGTTTGGCCTGGGGCTGGGCTCGCTACACCCAGATAGATCTACCGCTCCTGTCCCTCGGTCCCGACATGAGGACTAATGGCCTCATATGCTCCTACCCACTCACATGATCGGAATAATACACCTCCTTACGCTAACCATACCGTGTATAAAAATGTCTGTAATCATTGTACATGTACTTTACCCCAGTCTCTAAGACTAATCCTCCCCAGCCACTAAGGCTGATCCTTCCCAGCCACAAAGGCTGGCTCCTCATTCTATATATATTATCACCAATTGATCCGTCCTTAGTCATGAAAATCATTCACATTTTGATAATACTCATTTGTTTTGTAAAAACCGGTATGTTTAGTATAAACCTTTCGTAAATCATTTGAGTTCCTCGAAATCCCTTCGTAATATGATTTAGAAATACGAGTTTTGCATTTGTTCTAAACTTTGTTTGCTTTTGCAAAACGTGCATGTCTTTCCACCCCGAAAACATTTATAAAAAATGTAAAGCCGTAAAAAGTGGGGTTATGAACTCACCTGAACATTCTTGTGCAAAGCGAGCTAATTACGACTTCGTGATGTCGTTTCCAAGATGAGACTCGCTAGCGTGCATTCTACAATATTCCTAACACGGAATATCTAATAAGTTTCTAAACAAAAGTGGTAACTAGTCTACGTGTCACCGAGCTCTACCGAATCGTTAATCGAACGATTCGAGTAAGTTATTAACTTAATGAAAATAATTAAGTTATACTTGTTAAGTCTCGTTTAATGTCAGTAGCAGTTTAATAAGTCTTGAAAAAGACTTAGTTTCCGAGAGACTTAAAATGAAAAAATATTTATATAAAAATATATAAATATATCGTTGTAGGTGTGTTAGCCGTCTCGAGTAGTCATACGTGTATAAAAGAATATTTCTATGAAAATATCATATAACAAACTCGTATCGTATATTGCGTTTCGTATGAAAATAATATATAATAACTTGTATTATATATATCACGTCTTGTGTATATTTGCCGAAAATACACGTATATGCCGTCTAGGCGTATAAAATAAATATGAAGAGTTATATTTATTTTATAAAGAAATCGTCGAGTTGTTATGTTTGAAAATAAATATAAACCATATTTATTTTTGTAAAAGACTTCGCGTTGTACGACATCTAGAATAAATATATAACTATATTTATTTTGTAAAAGTATACGAGTTGACGACGTTCGAAATAAATATAACATTATATTTATTTGTAAAAGCGTTTGGGATTATCATGGTTTGAAAAATTATGGACTCGAATTCCATTAAGCGTTGTTATTGAAAAATAATACGTGTCGTGTTTAAGGGTGTTTCTCGAAAAACGGGCAGAGTTTCCTCTATTTTTGGACGCCCCGACAACACAAGTTAACGCTTTTATTCTCAAAAATTCAACACAATTTAATCAAGATTCAACCATGTGCAAACTTGTCTAATATATAACGAATGTAATTTATAATTAGTCGGTTTCGAGAGCTCGTTATCACGTGATATGTTAAAACACGAAATAGTAACGCCGTTAAAATCTTTACCACTTCTTCGAGTCGAAAGTCGAGCTGACCGAGTCAACTCGCTGAGTTGACTGAGTTTGACTGAGTTGACTCGGTTTGACCGAGTCAACTGAAACCGAAACTGAGCCGTCTGAACGAACCGCTTGACCCGAACCGAACCATCTGACCGAATCGCGAGACCTGAACCGAAGCTGCTGTTGACCCGAGTTGACTCAGGTGTTGACCGAGTCAACTGCGTTTGACCTGAACCAGAACCGAGCCGAACCACACCTGCTGAACCGAGAACCCGAACGGAAAACCCGATCCAGAGACGAACCATTCTGAACCAAATCATCAACATTAACAACAACAGCAACATCATCATCATCATCGATCTTCATAGAAAGAAAATGGAGAGTTTACCGTGAATCCGTTGGACCGAGACACAACCACCGTCACGCTGCCACTGCCGCCGCCGTGAGCGGCGGCGCTGCTCATCTCCGTCGCCCTCTCTCTCCTCTTCGTCTCTCTCTCTCTTCGCCGTGAAACCACGCCGGATAAACCGGCTGACCACCGGAATAATGAACCGACCGGATAATTTATCGGACCGTCGGATAATCGATCGGACCACCGGATAAACGAACCAACCGCCGGGTAATCGAGCCGACCGCCGGTTTCTCTCTCTCTCTTCTCCGTAGCTCTCTCTCTCTCTCCGTTTCGTCCTGTTGCAGCCGCCACACGCCACCACCATCTGGTGGTGGCTGCCGATAAGTAGAAGGCAGAAGGGGGGTTTGTTTGTCGGGTGCAATCGGGGAAGAAAAAGGGGGGGACCGAGAGTGTTGGTGTGTGTGTTCGGTTGTTTGTTTATGAGGGAACCGATTCTCTGTGTTTGTATTTGAAATAGAGAGAGAAAGGGTATGTTATGTGAGTGTGTTTGTTTATGTGTGTTGTTGTTGTGTCTGCACAAAGAAGGAGGGGCATGGCCCTTTTATACTAATCCAAGTGTGTAAAGACTAATGTGTCTCTCTAAAGTCCTGTGTTTTAAGATCCATGAAGATTTAGAAAATATTTTGCTGAGATTTGTTATAGATTTGTAAATCTTTAATAGATTTTGTAGGATTTTGTAGGGATTTAGTAGATCCTGATAAGATTTTGTAGGGATCTACACATTATGCGTAGGTTTAGGCTTGTGGATTTTGGGCTTGGGCCCAGGGCCCACAAGCTCAATCCCTGTGTTTAAGTGGCCCGTAATTCCTACGAGACCTGTTGTCAAATCCTGAATCCCGTTTAACGTCAAAAATTAAAATACACAAAAATACGGTCGGTAGTCGTTGTTTGCACGCCCGTTCGTCGATCACGGTAATAATCGCGAAAATTTGTATCGTTGCCGTCTTTAATCCGTTTTTCGATCCGGTTTCGACTGTAGTCACAAAAATATAATTACGACGCTCAATTATATCGTAAAAATTTAATATCAGTCGGCGTTGTCAGTATCCTGTTCGGTTTCAATCCGTTGTCGTTTAACGTTTCGCCGGTTTCTCTGTAAACCACCGTTCGCGCACTATAAAGACGGATAGACGTTCCCAGGCACTCCAAAGGCCTAATTAAGTTAATTTGCGTTGTAAACACTATTTATTATCGCGTTAATCACTTGTTAATCACGTAATTAAGAGCCGTAAATTACGGGTTGTCACAACAACAACGCAAGCAAGTAATCATCCTAGTCTTCCCCAAACTATCCCACCCAGTCTCTTAGACTGAACTCCCTCGTCTCTAAGACTAACTCCCCGACCTCTAAGACCAATCCCCAGTCTCTAAGACTACTCCCTAGTCTCTAAGACCAACTCCCTGGTCTCTCAGACCAAACCTCCCAGTCTCTAAGACTAACTTTTCCCCAGCCTCTAAGGCTGAACCTTCCTAATCTCTAAGATTGAACCCCTCAGTCTCTAAGACTGAACCTCCCCAGTCTCTAACCCTGAATAAATTCTGAAATGTGTATTTATGCCTTTTGTTTGTAAAAATGTTTATACCCTGGATCTGGACGCTTTGTGTATGCAATGTGAAAATGTTTGAAAACATTTTCGTGAGAGCCCTAGTGATTATAGTCTAGACTCGAGAAAGAATCCTAGTTCGCTATGATCGAGGCTCTGATACCAAGCTTTCACACCCTGGCTTTTGCGGAAGCGTGGGTTTATTTGGTGTGACTTCTTAATACCATAGCAACAATCATAACAATGATATATGATGAAAACACAAGATGTTCATCCATTAATATAGTTTAGAAAATACCATAACATAATTGTCTTGAAACATCTACCCAAATTAAGTTACAACCATGACTTGTTTAAAACGAGTTCATAAGGCTCAACGAAAGACTTTAAATAAAACGAGGTTTGGAGACGTGTGACCCATCCAGGAAAGGGTTACACCTCCCAGACCCTACACCCCTGGATGACATCTTTATTTAGTACGCAGCTTAACGTGCATCACCTGCCAGATCCGATCAATTCCCTGAAATACAAGTAGTTTGAAAAATCAACAAAAGTTGAGCGAGTTCATGTGAAAGTGAGTATGTATAAACCTTGAAAAATGTCTGTATGTATAAATGTCCCTGGTATGTAGCAATAAGGAAAAAGAGATCACCAATGGGTTGCAAAGCCACTGGTATGTGTGAAGTGATACAGGAAAACTCAAACCTAGCAAATTTGTATCGAGCCTCGGCTGTAAGATATAGTCACCTCTATGGGCCACCCTGGCCTCACGGGTGTGGGCTCGCTACACCCAAATAGATCTATCACACATGTCCCTCGGTCCTATGACGAGGATTAATGGCCTTAAGTGTCGCGCCTGTCACTCACATGATCTAAGTAGTATGCCCTCCTTAAGCTCACCATACCATGTATAAAAATGTCTGTATTGTAACATGTATTCCACCCCCGAAGTTATAAAACTGAAAACAGTTAAGAGAAAAGGGGGACATGAACTCACAGTAGTGCGTCTCCTGTGCTCGTACTCAATCCTTGTCAGCTACACGGTAACCTACACCGTACTAATGTTTATTAGACGAATGGGTTGTGCCTTGCCTTTGTATTTACGGGTTTGAGTTACGTTACTTTGATATCATTCCAAGTTATAACTTCTTGTTAAAATAATAATAATTATTTTAACTTACATTATATTTTTAGGTTTTGAAATAATAGTTAGACAACTATTTCGTATTCAAATTTCTCAAGTATTTTATATGCGTATTTCCTTCCCAAGGATGGGGGGTATTTTATACATGTATTTTTGTGATTTAACGTCTTGATATTATGTGCTCTTAAGTCCCACTTTAGAAAAGTATATGATAACTTAGTTGTCGAAAATAGAGTGTTTCCAAGAAAATAAATATTCGTCCCAAAATTTATATTTTCTCCAAATATACTAGGAAAATATATTATAACTTCTCAAAATAATATATTTTCTACTTGTCTAAAAATATGTTATACTTCGTGATAACATCATATTTTTCATTATCCATCTAGAATATACTTGTGACCGTATTTTTGTTAAGTTATATTATTTTTCTCTAAATAATATAACTAGTTCACAAATCAAACAAATAATCACACAAACGTTTTAGTATAAAATATATTTTAAATATATATTTATCCACTTTTATTTACGAAAACCAACCTCCGACACTTTGTATTTTGTAACAGAACCTATGGCGAAGTTTACTTTGAAAAACAAAGTTTAAAACACAATTGTAAACACTTGTTAGAAAATAATTTCTAAGTGTTGGAATTTTTAGAAAATTTCGCCATAGTTCTCCTAAAAACGGAGGTGTCCATGCTTTTAAGCATATCATTTTCTTTTCAAAATCAATCAACAATCAATCCTTAAACAATTTTACATCATCAAGAGCAAAAACTATATGTGTTACATATTAATCATGAACTTGATATATCACAAAAATGCGTAGTAACTTAGTAAAGCGTTTAGTGGACTTAGTTACCTTCCAAAGTGTAATTACTTCTTTAAACATCATTTTCTTAAAAGAGTTAAGTGTTTACAACTTGTAAATAATTTTTACAAAAATTAACCTTTTGAACTCTTCTTGTAAATAAAATGTTCTCACACTTATTTTATTTCCAAAAATGGTGTAAGTGTATGTAAAGTCATGATCTTCCAAAAATCGATTCTTGAACTTGGTTTATTTAGAAAAGTCTTTTGTAAAACTCGGATCTACATGATCATCAACTTACTTTGTTTATTATTTTTCAAGAAAATCATTTTTATCAAGTTCATATTTAACTAGAAGGTGATTATTTCATGTATCATAAAATCACCTCCTAATCTAGTTTAATCATGTTTCTAAACATCATTTAACTAGTTCCATATGGTGGTTAACATCACATAATCAAGAATCAAAAAGAAGTTAACAACATAATCACAACAACATCCTACTAACAATATTTCATTATGTTTCATCTTTATGTAAAGCTTTATGTTTAATCTTTTAGTTCTTGTTCTTAGTGTTCTTGATATAAACAACATACTACAAATTTTAACCACAAAAAGAGAAGTAACAAGGGTTAACCAAGGAACTTACAACTAGCTCAAAGGCTAGGGAAGATCTCTAGTGAAAAATATGGTGAAAATGGTGTGAGAAAGCAAGTAATGAAGTTCCTTGATGATCTACAACTTCAAGTTCCTTTGATCCTCCTTCTAGCACTTGAATAAAGCTTATAAAATGGATGAATGTGGTGGTTATATGGTGATGGTGGTGGCCGTTATGGTGGGAGCCGAGAGGAGAGGGAGAGATGTGAGGGAGTGGGGTGAAAATTATGTAAAGATATGTTGTGGTCTTGCAAGATGTACACCATACTTATAACCTTACCTCTAAATATTATACTCACCATATCAAGTAAGATCAATTAAAATATTAGATAAAATCTTGGAAGTATGGTGTTAGGAATGGTGGTGATGGTGGCGGCCTAGGCTAGGGGAGGGGTCTAGATGTAAGTTGTAACTAGATGATTACATTTATATAACATTAAAATGAAAGGTCGGTGGCTATGCCAAGTAACCATTCTACCCTTTGACAGTGCAAAATTCTTTTGTCTTGGTCTGCCCCTTTTATTTACTATCTATTTTACACTTTCACTGGTAACGAACTTTCATTTTCTTCATCACTACATCTCAAACAAACCCTAGCTAATCTCCTGCCAACACAGCCGGTCCACTCCCTCACTCCGACATCTCCGGCGACCGGAGTAACTCCAGCGCTTGGATTCCCGACGACACCCACAAGCCGAACACTCGGTGCCTATGCCAAGTGACCATTCTACCCTTTGACAGTGCACAATTCTTTTGTCTTGGTCCGCCCCTTTTATTTACTATCTATTTTACACTTTCACTGGTAATGAACTTTCATTTTCTTCATCACTATATCTCAAACAAACCCTAGCTGATCTCCTGCCAACACAGTCGGTCCACTCCCTCACTCCGACATCTCCGGCGACCGGAGTAACTCCAGCGCTTGGATTCCCGACGACACCCACCAGCCGAACACCACCCCTAGTGAGTTGCAGAGCCGACCACCACCATTGGGTGGTGGTGAGTGACGTTTGGACTGAGAAGTGAGAGAGATCAGAGAGAGAGGAGAGCCGACGTTGTTCGAGCGGCGACAAGGCTGAGAAGAGAGAGAGGCATATGGACGAGAGAGAAAGAAGGGCCGCGGAAGCACCGCCGTACATGTCGGTGGTCGACGGTGGTTCGGAATGATTTTATGGCAACCCGCCAGAGAAGATGATGGTGGCGGCGGTTTTGTTTCTCCTGACAGCCTCACGGTAAACCCCGTTTCCTTTTTTTATATCTTTTCGCTTCCTGTCAGTTTTGTTGTCCGATGATGATGATAGTGGTATTATTTTGAAGATGAGAGGTTGAAAGGTGTTAGTGCATACATCTGTCGACTTCGTCTTGTATCGAGTCTTAAGATAGATTGTATAGTTTAGAGCACGTTTTACGAGAAAGTAGCATGTCTTAGAGTGTAAGAAGCTGATTTCGCTCCAACTTATATGTGTAGGTAATTTCGCCCGGAATCATAAGAGCTAATTCCGCTCCTAATGGTCAGATGTCATTTCGGGCGAGATCAAGTGCCTATATATAGGTCACTTTGAGCGAAATCAGATAAGTCAGTCCTTGTATTCCATACCAAAGTGCTGCTGGTGTGAGGTTTGAATGTAATCAACGTCAGATCAATACAATCAGTGAATTAAGTGAAGATCGAGCTGTTACTAAGTCTATTTCCTGTTTTCCGCTCCTGAAATAGATCAGAACCTCTCTAAACGACTCATTCGGGTCAGCCACACGATCCTACAATTGGTATCAGAGCCAGTTGGAGGAGTTCTGCAGTTTACAGCCGTATTTGATTGAAAATTCTTGTTTCTACACCTTCTTTCATCAATTCAGGAAGTTTTAAGGGTCAAAATCAGTTCAAAATTTCACAGATTATAGATAATTGAACTTAGACAAACCCTAGAAAGTTTCATAGCTAAAATTGGACTAAAAATGGACCAAAATGGACTCCGAGCTGATTTCGCTCGTAATGGATATTTCTAATTTCGCTCGAGTTATTATCCTGATTTCGCTCCAAATTGCCAAACTTTCTGATTTCGTTCAGGGTTCTAGCTAATTTCGCTCCAAGCTTCAAAATCTTGATTCCGCTCCAAAGAGAACCTAGTGATTCCGCTCCTGATAGTCAAACAAGTGATTTCGCTCCTGAAGCTTGCATCTGATTTCGTTCCTCTCAATCAGACATCTAATTTCGCTCCAGTATTCATTGTGATTTCGCTCCAAGTGCACAACTCAGTGATATCGCTCCAAACATTATTTAGTGATTTCGCTCCAAAGGCTATTTTGGGTGCATTGAAAAATGGATAACGATTTCTACAACGCGTTTGCTACACCGTCTACTCCAGCTGTCATTGCTCAGGCCATGAATTTGGAAAACGAGACAGGAACTACTCAAAAGCCTCCGAAACTAATGAGTATCGAAGAATACTACGGGTGGAAAGACAGATTCGAAAATTGGGTTCAGGCAAATCATCTTAGGTCTTGGGAATGTATCTTGAAGAAATATGTGTTACCACGTACGGATTTGCAAGTTATCAAAGAACTCTCAGAATTTAGTGACAAAGAACGTGACATGTACCGAGCTGAAAAGATGATGATCAGTCTACTTCAACAAGCCATCAAAGACGACATTTTTGTACTGCTACAACATGACAAGACTTCAAAGTCAATCTGGGATGCTCTAAAAGTTAAGTTTGAGGGTAGTGAGAACATGATTAAGAGCAAGAAGGCGTTGCTCAAGAAAGAGTTTGATTTATTCAGCAGTCTACCGGGTGAAGATACAAAGAAACTAATTGGACGTTATTGCCACTTGGTGCGATCCATGTCGATGCTTAGTATAACAAAAGATCGTGAAGAATGGGTAGACAAATTAGCTGACGCTTTACCACAAAAGGAATGGGGCACATACTTGATGATTTTGAAGAACACTGGGGTTTATGATGGGTTAATAATTTCTCAGTTTATCGAAAAGATTGAGAGTCAAGATTTGGAACAGCAAAAGATCGCGAGGATGAACAGTCCAAGTGGTCAACAGGATGTAAAAATGTACTACAAAGGCAGTGTTCCAGAAGTTGAAAGAAGCCCGAAAATCCAAACTGCGTTTAGTGCTGGTGATTCATCGGAAAAAGTTGATCAGACTTCAAACAAAAGCAGTGGTTTTTCTTCATACCCAAGTATCAATCCAAAGAGTCCAACATCAAGCTTCAGTTATCAAACTATGAAAAGTGGAAGTGGTTATGTGATACAATGCAATATTGCCTTGAATTTTCCAGAAGGTCAAAGTTTTTCTGAAGAGATTGCGAAAGATCACATGGCACTACTTGGTTCTGTGCTTCTCTCTTATGAAGTTTTGGTCACAGGGCGGATTGGAAATCCTATGCTCACAAAGGAAGATTACGATCAAATAGACGCCGAAGAAATGGAACTGATAGACATCAAATGGTGTCTAGCGAGTGTTCTTAGACGAGCTGAAAAGTTCAAACTGATTACTGGAAGAAATGACTTTCTTGATGCACATGTTTCTACTTTAGGTTTTGATAAATCTAAAGTTACATGTTTTCGATGTAGGGAGAAAGGCCATTTCAAGAGAGGATGCAAGAACAGGGAAGCTAGTGGAGCTCAGAATCCATTCGGAAAAGATGATTACTACAGGAAAGCTATATATCAGCAAGTTGGTCAGCAACAAAAGCAAGAACCACAGGTGGCTCATGGTAGAAGAATCGAAGATTCAAAGAGAGCTTGTTTGGTGAATTTTAACTGGAATGAATACATATCACCTGAAAGCAAAGTTTGTTTAGTCAATCAAGATGATGAAAGGCTACCTGAAGGATTTAACTGGGATATGTTTGTTGATGAAAAAGGAGATTTCAAAGCTTTCATTGCAAAGATTGTGAGAGAACCTGATATGTTCACTGAATGGATGAAGTCTATTGGTGAAACTGTGAAGAATGTGGAGGAAGATTCTATTGCATCTAATGAAAGTTCACAAAGTGATGAAAGTTCAGAAAAGGAAGTTGTTTTTGATCAAACACCATCTGATACTGGTTCTTCGGATGATAATTCTGACAAATCAGTAGAGTTTGATCAAACACCAACTGATGTCAGTAGTGATGACGAAGAAGAACGACATATTAATGTTGCTAAAACTCATCTCTCTCCTGAAAGTTTTCATTTCTATTTTGCAGATTGCTTGGAGAAGCTGAAAGAAAAACAAGCTGTAAAAGAACAAATGAAACAGAATTATGAAAGTGGTGATCAAACAAAGGAAACCGTTCAGAATGAAGAAGTAAATAGTGTTGCTGAGGAGATTGCTGAACCAGAAAAGATACATGAAGTTGAGAAAGTTGTTGAGACGGAAAAGATCATAGAAGTTGAAAAGATTGTGGAAGTGGTCAAGCCTTGCTTGAAGTGTTTGGAACCTTGCAAGGAATGTGCAGCTAAAGATGAAAAACTGGCAGAGTTTGAGAAGATGAAGGAACAATTACTGTTCAATTTGAACTACGTGAAAGAATCATATGATGTTTTGAACAGAACAGTAACTGGTCTTCAAAAGACAAATTCTGAAAGAGAAAATGCTTTGACTATGATGAATGCAACATTGATGACGAAGCAAAAAGCTATAAATCATTACATCGAAGAATGTGCTATACTGAAGCAAGAGTTGGAGAAGGAGAAGATTGAAAATGAGAGGATCAGAAGATTATTGCAGAGTTATTCTAGTTCTGATTATCTTATTGATCTAATTTATCCTACTGTTGCAGGTTTTGAAGCATTCAAGGATTAAAAGACAAAGAAGAAGGATACTGGTAGGAAATCGACTATTAGCCATAACAAGTGTCCACCTCCAATCTGGGAAGGGTATTCTCCTAGAAAACCAAACGAGGAGCAACTTGAAAAAGCAGTCAATATAAAGCTAAAAACTGATACAACTGATGAATTACCAGAAAACATTGACGTCACTTTCATATCGTCTGACACTGATCATGAGTCTGAGTGAATCAAAAAGGTGGTCGATCAGGTGTTGGATACTGATGAGGAGTTTGAATCAAAGTCTGAGTCTGGAGGGTCAAGTTTGTCATTCAACAGTACAAAACCGATGGTTAAAAGGGCTTATAGTAAAGAATTTTTGTTATCAAAATCGAATTTGGATGACGAAACATTTGAAGTAGCATATACTTTAAATGATTCTGACAAATTATATTCTGACAAAGAGTTTCCAATAAGAAGTGTTAGATTTGAAATGATCAAAAAGGTTTTCAAAATGACAGAAATTAAGATTTCTGAAATAAAAGATTTAAATCTTACTGGAAAAACCTAAAAAATACACTTCAAGAGTACAACAACGATTAAACAAGAAAAAGGGTTACAATTCTGGTTCTGGTTTTCAAAAGAAACCAAACCATAATGGTAGTTACAAAAAGAAAGGTTTAGGTTTTATTCCACCAGAAAATTGTAAAAATGAGAAAAATTCTAAAACAAAAACAGAATTTGTTTAAGGAGGAAGTGCAGAAGAAGAACAGAAGAAACCTTTCTGGAAACAATCAAACCAGGAGTTTCTTGCTGAGAAGAAAAAGAATGGAACTGGAGTGTTTCATCCAAAAGAGACTCGAAGCTGTTTCAAATGCAATGAAGTTGGTCACATTGCATGGAACTGTCCGAAAAATGCTAAGACTAAACAGGGAGTTTCTGAAAAACTAAAAGAAATAGTTCTTGATGCTGAACCACCAACCGAAAAATTCAAAATATTTGAAAATTCAACTTATGAGGTTGGTGAATGTTCTAAAAAGAATTTTTACAAAAGGAAAGCTAAGAACAACCAAGTGTGGGTTGTTAAGAAGTCTGAAGAGAAAGTCAGTGATGATTCTGGTTCCACAAAGCAAGAAGAGTCACAAGGTGAGGTAAAAGAGGTAAATTCTGTATCTTCAGTGAATGATGATGAATTTCCATCACTGAAGTTTGAGAAGATTAAACAGAAAGTTGGTAAAGTTGAAATCTCAGATCAGTTTTATTTTGAGAAAACAGAATTTGATGTCGAGAAAACATTCAATGGAAATGTTAAGAAAATTTTTGGGAAAATGTTTGATGGGAAAGTAAAAGGGGTTAAAGATTTTTACGCAACAAAGAAAGTAACTTTTAACCCAACTGAACAGGAGCTAAAGGAGCTAAAAACACCCAAGGTTGGTCAGACTTGGGTGGAAATTCTTTTCCCTTGAACATCTGACTATGCCGGAGATCCCAAGTTTGTAATCGTGGATCAGGAATCGGCATCATTCTTGTTAAACTTGTTTGGTGAAAGATTTTAAAATTGTCTAAATTTTTACAGATTGAGGAATTGCCGGAGCTTCCAGGTTGGTAAGTGCGAAACAGGAATCGGCATGTTGATTGGTAAAATGGTTTGTGTAGAGGTTTATTCCTACATAGGATTGAATGTTGTGAATATTTTTACAAGAGGTACAGAGGTTGCATACATGCAAGTGGTAAATCAGGGACATTAAGTTGTACTTGATCTGCTACATATGATTGAATCAACAATATGATGAATCAATCCCTACAAGTTTTTTTTAAACTTACAAGTGGTAAAAACAAACTTATTTTCCGGAAAAATCATTTTGATTAAAACAAACTTAAGTGTTTTTGAAATCTTAATGAGAAAATAGTTTGTTGAAAGGGGGAGTTCTGATTGTTTATGCCAAGTGAATGGCGATTTGAAGCGATTCGATATCAGCTGTCAAGTTTATTGTACAGTTTATTTTCAAATTTCCTAAAATGTGTTTGCATTTTAGGGGGAGTAGAAAATTTCAGAAAATCCAAAAACATTAGAAAATTTGAAAAAGACAAAAACATGATAAAATCAAAAATGCGTTTTTGTTGTATAAAAGAGGAAATGATAATACCTCAGTGGACTGTCACAACATGCTAAAGATATGTAAAGTCAACATGTGATAAACGGTCTCACTAAAGATGTGACGATAGGCTCAGCTAGACTAGTAGATTTGCGATAACGATACAAACCTAAAGCAAAAAGCCTAGTTCTAGTGGGAAACATGGTTGAAAGCATAGTGCTTAGTTTTGTCCTTCTTGACTGTATGCCTACTCAGTAATCGCTGATTGTCGAAAGACATAAAACTGGTTAAGTTTGTGAACTTTCACAACTTTGCAGAAATATCGTTGTGATTATGCAATTCGTTTTGCAAAGACTTAAACTTGTTTTATTTCTTTATTTTGTTTAAGCATCGGACATCCTCTGCGTATACATGAGTATCGACCTGGATGTTGTTGCCTAAACGTTCTGCTTTATTTTCTTTGGTGTTTCGTTTAAGTTTTGGATCACCTCTGCGTATACGGGAGTATCGACCTGGTGGTTAAAGCCTAAACAACTTCAACTTGTTTTATTTTTCTTATTTTGTTTAAACATTGGACTTTCTTTGCGTATACAGAAGTATCGACCTGATTGTTAATGTTTAAACATTCTGCTTTGTTTTCGCACAAATCACATTTGATAAAAGTTTAAAGTCATTACTTGAGTCAGTGTATTGCATGATGAGGGGATATGCTGAGATCGTCGGGTCCATAATAATTTAGTGCAAATTAATATACCTTAACGTATCGGTAAGCATTTCGAAAGTTTTTAGATTGAGTTTAAGTGGACAACAATATCGTCAATCAATGTGAATCGTTTAGAACTTAAAATGTTTAAAGCTTAATGGTGTTGGTGATATGTCTCATAAACTGATATGATCCTCTTACACAAACTCACAAAAATATTGTATGTAAATATTTCTTTATTTCATTTCTTAATATTTCAAAATCCAAAAAGATTTTCAGTGTGTTTTAGCATAAAATTTTGAAAAAAAAGTAAAAATAAAAATTCGACAACTGATGTTGGAGAGCTGATTTTCAAAATTCCAAGTGCTAAACATGATGACATTCTTGTGAAAAGATGTATGTGTTTGAAAATCAAATGTGTTTTGATCAAATTTTAAAGTGGTTCATCAAGATTATTGAGTTATTTTTGAGGAAGAGTCAGTGTTAGTGCATACATTGAATTGTTAAATTTAGAAAATTTACTTTGAGGTAGAGATTGTGCAGATAACCTAAGCTGAACGTGAGCCAAGTGACGATCTTGGAACAACGTCAAAGTCGAGTGATAGAGAGTTAGGTTCTGATTCCTAAAGATGATGTGGATAGAGCATGAGCCAGGTTTCAATTCTGAAGACAAAGTTTAAGCCAGGCAACAATCTTGAACTGGAGAAAGTCAGATTACGATCCTGAAGAAGATGATGCTGATGAACTTAAGGAATGCCAGCACATTGTTAAGGAGAGTCTGTAAATGCTGAGTGAAAGAGTGAAGCCCAGAGACTGATCAAGATTGAAGTCTAGAAGACTCGACACGTGAGACTCGTCAACATCTGAGGGGGAGTCTGTTAGTGCATACATCTGTCGACTTCGTCTTGTATCGAGTCTTAAGATAGATTGTATAGTTTAGAGCATGTTTTACGAGAAAGTAGCATGTCTTAGAGTGTAAGAAGCTGATTTCGCTCCAACTTATATGTGTAGGTAATTCCGCCCGGAATCATAAGAGCTAATTCCGCTCCTAATGGTCTGATGTCATTTCGGGCGAGATCAAGTGCATATATATAGGTCACTTTGAGCGAAATCAGATAAGTCAGTCCTTGTATTCCATACCGAAGTGCTGCCGGTGTGAGGTTTGAATGTAATCAACGTCAGATCAATACAATCAGTGAATTAAGTGAAGATCGAGCTGTTACTAAGTCTATTTATTGTTTTTCGCACCTGAAATAGATCAGAACCTCTCTAAACGACTCATTCGGGTCAGCCACACGATCCTACAAAAGGGACTGACGGTGCGTTGATTTGTGTGGTTGTTTCGAGCTCGGGTCAGGTTAAGGATCAAGGTCAGCCGCGGTTCAGGAGTTTCGGGTCACCCATGGGTTTGTTCGGGTCGGATCTGGTCAAGCCTTGGATGGTCAGCTTTGGATCAAAGTCAGTGGGTTCGGGTCAAAATCAGTGGGTTCGGGTCGGATCCAGAGATGTTTGGGTCAAGCTCTGAATTTTTGGGTTTTGGTTGACTCGGTCAAACACTCAAGTCAAAACCTTAATGAGATATGAACAAAGCTTACGTTGCTTAATTTGGTTTGCCCCGTAAGCTTACGTTGCTTAATTTGGTTTACCCCGCCGCAACGTGCCCACGATGATACAAATCGCTTACTCAACATCAATCAACTGCTCTGCTACTAAAAAGGGCAATCACAAACTCACTATCCGAGAGCTAATTCTTAGTGTTGGTCACTTCAAAGTCCTTTTCAATTGAATTTTTGAGATTTTTTTGTTTGAATGTTTTGATTGTTTGTCAAATCTACAGGGGTTGATGATTTACATACGTGTGGATCACTATAGTCAAAAGATTCGGCCTATTTGCTATCAGTTTATGGACCACCTTGCAAACATCAAAGAATGAGTGATTCATACTTTGTTTTGTTAGTCGACATGTGTAGAATGATTATTGTTTCTTTTTATTTTAGGGGCTATGATGATAACTCACTCTTTGTGCACTGTTCAGTGTTGGCATGTATCTGTCTGTGCTTTTACATCACAATCGGACTATGCAGCCATGGTAGTTTATCCTCTTCATTTTGAAGATGAGATATTCCGTGTCTTGGCGGGGCAGCCGACATGCTGTGGTGTTTAAGTGCTTGCATCACAGTCGGACTATGCAGCCATGGCAGTTTATCCTCTTCATTTTGAAGATGAGGTATTCTGTATCTTGGCGGGGCATAAGCTTCACATATATGAGCCTCATTGTTCCTTTGTTTTGTATGCTAATGGCCCTTTGTTGACATTGTCCTTTAATTTTTTCCCTACTTGAATAGTTTTGGCTTTATGTATTTACTTTGCTTTGACAAAGTGATTGGGCAATATACTCATGCTATAATGCTAGGAGATGGTCGCCTAATATCACATGGCAACCAGTAGGTTTATAATCTGTTTTGGGTTTGTTTTCCTCTAGGTGAAATGCTCTAAAGGAACCAAAAAACTCCACCAAATGTAAGTTATTTAATTATGTTTCAGATTCGTAGGTTGATAGATGTAAACTGATTATACCAATCTATCACTGACTTGGTTATTAGTTGCTAAATCATGCCAACATAATTTGAAATTAGTAGTCGAATAGTTGTTTTTATTCCATTGTTTGTTATTTTTTTGGGCTTTTCAAATTAACTTTAGTTTTATTATTGTGTATTGAATCAGCTTGCAAAGCTACGATGGGATCGCAGGTGTCACTTCAAGGTATTTTTTGGTTTATTTCTTTCAAAGGTAAATTCACACGTCACGCGTGGCGCCCCACATATCAATGTCATCATCGTCACGCGTGTGACTTGATGTCGCCGCCGCAACGCGCGGCGCGGGTAAAAAACTAGTTCTAGTTAAAAATCAAGTGTATGCTTAGTTTAGTTGGTTACTAGAGAATTTAGTGAGTGTTATGGTGTACGGGGATCATGACTAGCCAAGAAATAATTAAACAGTGTATTTGAAAAAAAATTGGTGTCCCGGGTAATGTCCGGTTGTTTGGTTAGAAACCGTTTCGTTAAAGTGTTTAATTATTCCGTTTAGTGTCCTTTTTATAACTTTTTGTGTCACATTTAATTCCCGACACTTAGGAAAGCATACAGGACCATTCTGCCATCATTTTACACATTACTAGCATGTTAAATGCTGAATTTCTGATAAATAATGCAGAATTCTGCATTATTAGTGGGTTTTAGGCACTTCCCGGCACTCTATCTATCACCTAGTGACGCAGTTTTATGGTCCTCACTTCCCTACACACCATACTAGTGTAGTACTTTGTCCCTGGCCCATACTGGGCCTCAAAACACCGTCTGTCTATTTACTGGCACTGTCAGTATATTTCTGAGTTACCCGCTAACTGTGCTTTGTGCATCAAGTATGTCACCAAAGTTTGTATGTAATGAATGGAGTGACAATATGAAATGTGATGCATATGTATGTATGTTACAGAAATCAGAAAGCAGTTTACGTCATTAGTTGTAATTAAGCACAATCATTAAGCACGTAATTAACATTAATTAATTGTACGGATACCTAGTTTAGTGAGAGTTGTCACAGATTAATTTTGTTCAATGTAGTGATATGAAAAACAAAACCACTGTTATTGAAAACGAATCAAATGTAGAGTTTACAAAAACTAAGACCATAGAAAAATCTGAAATTAAGCAAACTGAACAAGAACCATCCAAGGCATCATCATCATCTGATGAGGGATCTACCTCAAAGACTCCAGCTAAGAAGTCTTTGAAAAGGAGATCATGCTTCAAGTGTCACATAAAGGGACATGTAGTTAGCTGCTGTCCTAACAAAAAAGAATGAAGCACAAGTAAGTGAGAAACAGAGAGGTAAGTCACCAGAGAAGAGTGGTGAAAAAAGGAGAGAGAGCCTAACTCTCCAAAGAAATCTGCTCCTAAGCAACATGAGGGTATTGCTGTTGGTGTAGATAAGGCTGAAAAAGGAACTCCACAAGTTCCTCGTTTTCAAAGAAATCAACCTAGATTTCAGCCTGAACCTACATCAGGCAGATATGAGAGACCTAGAAGCAGTTCACCAAAAATGAACAATTATAATTCAAATAACTTTAGAAGTCAAGGTCAATATCAAAATCGATACCAAAATAATGGTGGTCGAACTTTTTATAACAATGGCTTTAGAAATTATAACAATCAAGCTTCTTGGAATCAAAACTCATGGTATCAAAACCAAAATTTTCAAAGGTCAAATAGTCCAAACACATATAGGAACCCTTAGGACCATAGACCTAGTGGAAATCAAAATCAAATTCCATCAAGTCTGAGATCCAAGACTCCAGTTAGGAGTAATGGATATTGGATGGATGTTCCAGTAGTTGGTGAATTTGAACGACCCAAGACCATTAAGGCTTGGGTCCCCCAATCTAACTAATTTCTTAGTTGGTGTGTGCAAGAGCTGCTAAGGAGGATTATCAACTTATGGTACGTTGATAGTGGCTGCTTCAGGCACATGACGGGGGTGACGGGGGATGTGAGATTGTTGACAGAGTTTGAAAATTATGATGGTGGACATGTGAATAATAAATGATTTAAAATGAAGTTCAAAGTACTGAAAAGAAACTAATTAAGCTTCATAGAGTCAACACACTAGATAACCTGGCAGATCTTTATACTAAAGCTTTTGACAGGGCTCGCTTTGAACATTTAGTCAAACTCAACGGGATGAGGAATCCTGAATAACTGATTTTTCATAAGAATTTTGTAAATAGTTTACTATTTTCTTAAAAATCAAAAATAAAAAAAAATAGAGAACCACAAAATCCAAAGACATTGAAAAATCAAAAACATAAAAAATAGAAAATCAAAATGAGTTGTCACTGTGTGAAAAAAAGAAGAAGAAATGATAGTTGATGTGTTAAAAATGCAACATATAAATTTCATCAATTGAGGCATAAAACTAACCCTTTTTTAGTACTAATGTTGGAAAAAGTGTGCTTTTGTCTTCCTTTTGTATTTTCAGGATTAAATGAGCTCAAATTAACAAAAGAAGCAAAAAGACACTAAAATCTGACATAAATAAAAGAAAAGGAACAAGACGTGACATGCCCGACCCCACGACAGCATCTTCCCAAGTAAAACAAGACAACAAAAGACTGAACACGCCCCGTGCTCAGCCAGCACGGGGGCGTGCCCAAGTGCCAGCAGAAAAGACAAAGTGGTAGAAGCTTCTATTGCCCACCACGGGGCCGTGCTCAGCGGACACGGGGCCGTGGTCAACTATAAGATTCGCACAATCTAGCAAATCTGCTTAGTACAAAGATTCTTCTGCACCACGGGGTCGTGCTCAGCGGACACGTGGGCGTGGTCAACTAAAAAGACAAAACTGCATTAAATGAAGAAAGAGAAGGATGTGGACACGGGGCCATGCCTACTGGACACGGGGCCGTGCCCGAGCTTCTGTTTAGCCTATAAATAGGAGTGCTTGGCTCAAGCTCAAACCATCCCTTGGCACACCACCTCTCTCACACTTCACCCACCACCCACCACCACCATAACACCATCATCCACCACCGTCATCCATTGTTCATTGTCCATCGTAGAGTGTGTGAGTCGTCTCAGGATCCAAGATTGATCGTAAGAGTTCTTGACAATCAAGGCCATGTTTGCCTAAGTCTCTTACATCACTTGGTGAAGACAAAGTGTCTAGTGTAATACTTTTTATTTCTAATCTTGTGCACTTTTTATTTGGTTTCGTATTAATGACTTTAATAACTAGTTGCTTATGTTGAAGGTGATCTTTCTTTATCGTTTATCCGTGGTGTCTTGAAATTATTTTACTGTCTATATAAAATAAAAGATTTTCACCATTCATATCTCCACGGTCTATATGGAGGTATGTTGGCTACCTGGTCGGGGGTTAAGGGAATGGTTTGGTAAAGGTCTTGCCATTGTTCAGCGTTTAGAGGTCCTGCAATGGACCTGGGTCAAATTTAGTAGGACCTCCTTCAATACTTAACGGTAATAGATGGCGGGGGTCCAAACTCTTTGATCCCCTCATAAGTTAACTACTATTAATACTATAACCCGGCTATTTAGGACTGTATCCCTGCTGACTCAGACTACTTAGTCGAGGGTAACGTCACCTCCAAAAGAGGGGCCTACCATAATATTGCATTAATAACCTAATTAATTATCTTCCAATAATCCACCCTTTTAGGATTGTATCCTTGCTGACTCAAACTACTAGGGTGAGGGTAACGTCACCTTCAAAAGAGGGGCCTACTACAATAACTAAGATAATCTCTTGAAATAGTGCAAAAGTGCGGAAATAATCAAAGGTTACACTAGATACGAGTCGGAACCAAGTGATTCATCTTGTCTATCTGTTTTTCTTTTTATTTTTTTATTTTCAGCATTTTAGTTAGTTTTTATTTTTCTTAGTTTAAAACATTTTTCTAAACTTTTTGATTTGATTAAACGTTGAGGATAAACCGGTACTAAAAGCTCTTATGTCCTTGGACGACCTCGGTATCTTACCAACACTATACTACGCTCACGATGGGTGCACTTGCCCATATGTGTGTCTAGTGTTAGTAAATATCGTGTTTTATAAATTTAAAACTTGACTAAAAAGTGTTAAAGGGGCTTAAAATATACACCTAATAAATATAACACTCGACTACGCATCAAGTTTTTGGCGCCGTTGCCGGGGACACAAGGATTTTAAGAAAGTTAGGAATCAACGGCCTAATCGTTTTTCTTGTTTTTAATTTTTTTAGGATTTTTTTTTAGTTTTTCTGTTCCTGCAGAGCTCAGCACGGGCCGTGCCTGGTCGGACATGGGCCGCGTCCAGCATCATCACTGGCAGTTTTTATTTTCTGAGTTACAGAGAGCTGAACACGGGGCCGTGTCGGTGCAACACATGGCCGTGTCCAACTCCCGGTAACAGGGATCCAGAAAACAATCACTGTATCTCTGACCACGGGCCGTGTTCACCGAGCACGGGGCCGTGGTGAACATTCTGACCAACGTTCTTTTCTGTTTTTATTGCAGGACTTGGAACCCAGGCGCCACATTTGAACCTCCTACATAGTGCATGAGCTCCAATTCTAGTAGAGACATAAAAGAACCTCTAGAAGAACCCGAACGCTTTCTCAGAAAAAGACTTAAAGCTAAAAATCAAGAGAAAGTTTCGGGGGACCCACTTCCAATGGCGGACCAACGTACCCTCATGGATTACCTATGGCCCACCGTAGGCAATCTCGGCGCCGCTATCAATGCAACAAATGTCGAAGCCAACAACTTCGAACTTCGGCCGCATTTGATACAAATGCTCCAAAACTCCGCAACCTTCCAGGGGCTTGCGGACGAGGATCCCCATCTACATATTTCTAATTTCTTGGAAATATGTGATACTTTTCGGATCAATGGAGCATCAAACGACGCCATTCGCCTTAGGATGTTTCTATTTTCACTAAAATACCGAGCTAGGGCTTGGCTTAACACCCTCCCAGTTGGCTCGGTAAACACCTGGGATGAACTAGCCCAAAAGTTTCTATATAAGTATTTCCCTCCTGCTAAAACGGCTAAATTAATGACTGAAGTTAATACATACTCACAAGAAGATGGGGAATCCTTATATGAAACTTGGGAAAGGTTCAAGGAGCTACTAAGAAAGTGTCCTCATCACGGTCTAGCTGTGTGGCAACAAGTATCCACTTTCTACAATGGGTTGTTGCCACACACAAGACAAACACATGATTCAAGCTCCGGGGGACTTTTAGGTAAACGTCGCCCAAATGAAATATATAATCAAATTGAGGAAATTGCTCAAACCAATTTTCAATGGCACACTCCCCGAGGTAATAAATCAATTTCCCCGGGCGCCCATAAGGTTGATGAAAGCACCTCTTTACAAGCCCAAATCGAGGCTCTCTCTTCGAAAATCAAAAAGCTAGAAATGACAAAAACGGCCTCGGTTATGGCTTGTGAAGGGTGTGGTGGGTCACACGAAAATTGGAGTTGTATGAAAGAATTAGATGAACAAGCAGAAACGGTAAACTACATTGATAATAGACCTAGGCCGTCGGGTCCTCCAACGGGTACCTACAACCAAGGATGGCGTAACCACCCAAATCTTGGTTGGAGAGATCCCGGCAATAGTAGTAACCAACAAAACCAACGAACTAATTTTCAACAACCACAAAATTTCTCTCAACAACAAGGTGGAAGAGAAAGGCTTGAAGATACCGTATCTCGCCTCATCTCCGACACCGAAAAAAAAAACTCGGATCGATTTCAACAATTGGAATCGAATTTTAGAAATCAACAAGCTAGCATTCAAAACGTTGAAAAACAATTAAATCAACTAGCTCAAAATTTCTCCGAGAGACCACAAGGCACGTTACCAAGTAATGCCGAAACCAACCCAAAGGCGCAAGTACACCTCATCACATTGAGAAACCGAACCGTGGGTCCCAAGAATGCCCCATTACCACCGGTTGAAGGAAGTCAACTCAACCAAAGCACGACTTCACCTACACCTCAACCAGAAAGGGGTTCTTCACCAATTCAAGAGCCCACCAAGACTCCTCCAATTCCGTACCCCGGTAGGTTAAATCATCAAAAGACCGATGAGCAATTCGCAAAGTTCGAAAATTTACTAAAACAATTGCATGTTAACATTCCTTTTATTGAGGTCCTAACCCAAATGCCTAAATATGCAAAATTCATGAGGGATTTCCTCACTCACAAAAGGAATATTGAATCATTGCAATTAGTTAACTTAGGCGAAGAATGCTCCGCTTTAGTACTCAACAAACTTCCACAAAAGAAAATCAATCCCGGAAGCTTCACAATTCCTTGCTCGATTGGGGAATCCCCCGTTCGTAATGCATTAGCCGATCTTGGGGCTAGCATTAACCTCATGCCCACATCAATGTTCAAACGACTCGGCCTAGGAACAACAAGCCCTACAAAGATGAGCATACAACTCGCCGACAGGTCCGTCAAATTTCCACAAGGTGTCGCTGAAAATCTACTGGTCAAGGTTGACAACTTCGTCTTTCCAACCGACTTTGTCATCCTAGACATGGAAGAAGACACCGATGTCCCTCTCATCCTCGGGAGGCCATTTCTAGCCACCGCCCAAGCAGTGGTGGATATGAATGATGGAACGTTAACATTGAAGTTTGGGGACGAGGAAGTGAAGTTTGAATGTGGAAAGAAAGTAGAGGAAGAAGACCCGGTCAACTACATGAAGGTCATAGACTCAAGCTTGGATAACGCTCTCCGACGGTGTAACATGGGATGCAATACATCCCACTTGGGTAACATGTGACCAGGCTTTGGGTCTAGCCAAGGACCCTTATAAACGTGGCGCACCACGGAGGCATTCCGCGGAACTATCCTTAGTTTAGTTTAGATTAATTTTCTTGTTTTCTAGTTAGTTTTAATTTTCAGGAATAAAACACACTTGAGAGGACAAAGGATACAAGGGAAACTTGAACCAGCACCCCATGCAGAAAAACAGAACCGTCCAACGAAATTTCTTCGTTTACAGTAAGCTCGGCACGGGCCGTGTCCACCCAACACGGCCCCGTGCTGCACAGTCTGCAGAAAAAGAATCAGTTCAGGTAACTGGACACGGGCCGTGTTCACCCAACACGCCCCCGTGTCCAGGCTTCTGTTTCTCTTGATTTAATTTTGTTACTGGCACTTGAACACGGGGTCATGCCCGGATAACACGGGGCCGTGTTCAGCGCCCAGTAACACAAAATTTTTGCTTTTTCACACCTTTTACACATTCAATCAACCTAAAAACTTATTTTTGGGACACATTGAGGACAATGTGTAATTTAAGTGTGGGGGGGATGCTAAAACCTTGAATCTTGCAAGTCCTAAATACAAGCCTTACACAAAACTCTATTGGAATCGCTAATCACCCCAAATTTTTTTCAAAAATTTTTTTTTTTACTTGTCTAGGTTTAACTTGGGAATTTCAATGTTCTAAAAAGGTTATATTTTTACGAATTTACAACCGATAGCGTCGTGATAAAAAGAACCAACATAAGAAAATTATGAAAAGGCATGACAAGCTTAGTTAAAATTTGATTATATATACTTGATCACATAAAAATACCCATTCCCACAAAAGTGAGTTTTGAGCCTTTATTGAGCATACAATTACATATCATTAGACTAAATGCTCATTTTTCGTTTCTTGTGTGAATAGCCGCTTGGTTCTTACGACTCTAGAACTTGCCATGACGATACATTCCCGGTCCTTATCAACTTAAAACCCGAGTAAGTAAATGATGGAGGCATTAGGACTAACCCTTTTTATTTCTACACCATTATTTTTCTTTTTTTTTTACCACCTACCCAAAATCCCCCTAGTTAGCCACTTTGAGTCTAAACGTTTTCATTTCTTAACGCAAACCAAACACCCTTTTCACCCACCAAAACTTTTTTTCATTTTTACCCCTTTGTTTTAGTAACAAGTTCAATTTTTCGTATGACTTTCAAAAAAAAAAATGTGTGTGGATGATGAAGCAAAAGAAAATAAACAAACAAGTTCATCAAAAATAACTTTGTTTGAATAATAGCTTCATCAAAATAAAAGTTACGAAAATAGAAAGTCTTACGAAAACCAACCCTTGTTACGCTTTTCGCCTTTTTCTACTAACTACTAACCGCTAACCCAACCACCTACCTTTAACCCAAGCCTAACCCTTCACCCACAAAGTCCTCTTGATATTTACAAAGGTTTATAAGTTAAAAAGGAGGAGGATTGATTGCTTGGCAAGCCTATGGTAGGAGTAAGTTCCATGCCGCTCTCGAATGATCCACAAAAATACATTTTCGGCCGAGTGTTGAGTGATCCCCGTGAGGTATGTGAACTTGTATATAAATAGAATTTTAAAGAGGCATGTTATGCCCTAATAAGTAATTTATCTTATGAAAAGTTTTAAATAAATCATGACGAATAGGATTGTAAATAAATAAAAATTAAATTAAATAAAGAATCTTGGAAATCCCGACACTCTACGACAAGCCCAAAAACCTTCTTCTCTACCCATTCCATTTGGGAAGTGTAATAGCCACATTATAAAGAGTTTTGCTTGAGTACAAGCAAAGATTCAAGTGTGGGGGTATTTGATGTGTTAAAAATGCAACATATAAATTTCATCAATTGAGGCATAAAACTAACCCTTTTTTTAGTACTCATGTTGGAAAAAGTGTGTTTTTGTCTTCCTTTTGTATTTTCAGGATTAAATGAGCTCAAATTAACAAAAGAAGCAAAAAGACACTAAAATCTGACATAGATACAAGAAAAGGAACAAGACGTGACATGCCCGACCCCACGACAACATCTTCCCAAGCAAAACAAGACAACAGAAGACTGAACACGCCCCGTGCTCAGCCAGCACGGGGGCGTGCCCAAGTGCCAGCAGAAAAGACAAAGTGGTAGAAGCTTCTATTGCCCACCACGGGGCCGTGCTCAGCGGACATGGGGCCTTGGTCAACTATAAGATTCGCACAATCTAGCAAATCTGCAAAGTACAAAGATTCTTCTGCACCACGGGGTCGTGCTCAGCGGACACGGGGGCGTGGTCAACTAAAAAGACAAAACTGCATTAAATGAAGAAAGAGAAGGATGTGGACACGGGGCCGTGCCCACTGGACACGGGGCCGTGCCCGAGCTTCTGTTCAGCCTATAAATAGGAGTGCTTGGCTCAAGCTCAAACCATCCCTTGGCACACCACCTCTCTCACACTTCACCCACCACCCACCACCACCATAACACCATCATCCACCACCATCATCCATTGTCCATCGTAGAGTGTGTGAGTCGTCTCGGGATCCAAGATTGATCGTAAGAGTTCTTGACAATCAAGGCCATGTTTGCCTAAGTCTCTTACATCATTTGGTGAAGACAAAGTGTCTAGTGTAATACTTTTTATTTCTAATCTTTTGCACTTTTTATTTGGTTTCGTATTAATGACTTTAATAACTAGTTGCTTATGTTGAAGGTGATCTTTCTTTATCGTTTGTCCGTGGTGTCTTGAAATTATTTTACTGTCTATATAAAATAAAAGATTTTCACCATTCATATCTCCACGGTCTATTTGGAGGTATGTTGGCTACCTGGTCGGGGGTTAAGGAAACGGTTTGGTAAAGGTCTTGCCATTGTTCAGCATTTAGAGGTCCTGCAATGGACCTGGGTCAAATTTAGTAGGACCTCCTTCAATAATTAACGTTATTGGATGGCGGGGGTCCAAACTCTTTGATCCCCTCATAAGTTAACTACTATTAATACTATAACCCGGCTATTTAGGACTGTATCCCTGCTGACTCAGACTAATTAGTCGAGGGTAACGTCACCTCCAAAAGAGGGGCCTACCATAATATTGCATTAATAACTTAATTAATTATCTTCCAATAATCCACCCTTTTAGGATTGTATCCTTGCTGACTCAAACTACTGGGGTGAGGGTAACGTCACCTTCAAAAGAGGGGCCTACTACAATAACTAAGATAATCTCTTAAAATAGTGCAAAAGTGCGGAAATAATCAAAGGTTACACTAGATACGAGTCGGAACCAAGTGATTCATCTTGTCTATCTGTTTTTCTTTTTATTTTTTTATTTTCAGCATTTTAGTTAGTTTTTATTTTTCTTAGTTTAAAACATTTTTCTAAACTTTTTGATTTGATTAGACGTTGAGGATAAACCGGTACTAAAAGCTCTTGTGTCCTTGGACGACCTCGGTATCTTACCAACACTATACTACGTTCCCGATGGGTGCACTGGCCCATATGTGTGTCTAGTGTTAGTAAATATCGTGTTTTATAAATTTAAAACTTGACTAAAAAGTGTTAAAGGGGCTTAAAATATACACCTAATAAATATAACACTCGACTACGCATCAATAGTACATCAGCAAGTTAGACTGTCACACTCAAACAGAATTAAATTGCTTAAATGTGATAGCAGCGTCATCATATGATATACCAGTAGGCAAAAAGCATGAAATTATCAACTTACCAATGTGATATAAACCTAAACGAACTGAATATATGTGGGGAACACATCAGTGGTGTATGGTTTATTGACCTTAAATCTTGCGTTGATAGATTGCCAAAATCTGAGGTTTTGGGTCTTTATACTGTTATTTCATTAAGGGATATCAGGGTTGTCCTTCTGCTGCATCCAGATACATGCTGACCTAGGCACAACCAGGATATCTTAAAAGAGCTAAAAATGCCAAAACCCTGAAAATGAAGAAGCTCTCCTAGAGAGTCAATTCAAATGTGCAAAATGCATAAATCGTACCAAAAAATGGTATTTGTCTTAGCCCTCATTAGATATTTTGGTCTCTTTGCTGTACGGAAGTACTGACCTGATCACCATTTATCCATCGTTGAAAAATAAAACAGATGATTTCAGTATACTCACCTACTACGATGAATCTTTGTGCATACCTTGATCGTGGGGGTACATCCTGAAGTGGGACACACTAGTATATCAGAATAATATTACCTTAACGTATCATACGGTAATTGTACTTGAAATGTTCATGCATTTTTTTAAGTGGACAAACATACTGGTAATCGTCTTGGACTGCTTTTCATGAAAAATTAAATAAAGAATTATCTAATAGTGTGAAAACAGTTTGATTTTGCTGATATGATCTTCTTAACGGTGATTCTCACAAAAATAGAGTGATTATTGCTTTTGTATTTACTTGCTTTCAGAAAATATAAAAATCCAAAAATAGTGTCTTTTTCTGTTTAAAATTCTTAATGTACGGAAAACTGTTATTCTTGGAGGAATTGTTACTGATAGGGGGAGACGGTGTTAGAAAGTGAGTTCAAAATTTTAAATCATACAGGTTCTTGTGTGTTGGACAAAAGTTTTGCGTGTTGGTGATAAATTGAAATTGCTTAATCTGTGATACAGTTTAACTATCTCTTGAATAATATTAATTTATTTAACTTTGTTGAAAAATTCTTATGGTTTCTCGAGATGTTTGTTTTATAGTATACAGATTGAAGCAGTATGTTGTTGTGTTGTGAAGAAGAGAGTTTGATTGGTTGCATGGTAGAACCTCCTTTCTACATTGCAAACAAAGTTGAAGAGTTTGAAGATTGCTATGCAAATGCTGAACTGAAGTTTACTCAAGTGCTAACGTTTTGAAGATTTGGTGATTGGATGCATTAGCTTAGGGGGAGTCTGTTGCTGAGAGAAGCTATTGAAGCTGAAGCTATCCAAAGACCAAAGACATTGCAAGATTACATGAAGATTGCAAGATGACTAAAGACAAAGTTATTTAATGAAGATATTATCAAGGGGAAGTTTGTTGGTGCATATTTGTGACAACAGCTTAGATTTGGTCTTTGGATATCATGTAATTAGTTAAACAATAAACGGTTAGCGGGTTTAGCTTTGTATTAGTGAATTAATAGAGTTTGGGCTAAACAAAACCCAGATTGGGTCTAGGGGGGACGAATTGGGCTTTGCCCATGTAGGAAATCCTAGCCCAAGTAGCAACCTTGTTTTATATAAACAAGGCTTTGCATTGGGGTATAGGTTAATCAGCCGAAACTATGTTTGTGATAATTCGTGAGAGGCATTAGAGGCTTGGACGAATTCAGTGGTCTTGATTGATTGTAATTCATGAGATTGATAATCAATAAAGATCAGGTTTAATTGGAATTCTGTTTTTCTACTTGTTTCTGTGATATTCTGGTCTAGAGGATTCCACACTCTAGATTGGATTGACAATTCTGTGATGATCTGTACGAATAAGGGGACCTACAAATGGCAAAAGTTTAGTATTGCAATACATAATCTTGATTGTGAAAACTCGTGACAAAAGTATTGTATAAGGCAATATGATTATTACTAAGTAATTTTTACGCCATTTGAAATTGTATATTGTAACCTTGATGAAATCATTATTATATTATTAGAAAACCAATCAAGGATTAGTAATAATAGTTTTGAAATTAATCAAAACTTGTGTGAATATTATATAAATCAAGTCAATGATTTATAATAATACTTTAGACATCTTTCAAAGAATCTAACATATAAAGATATGGGAGATTCTTCAGGGATTTGGATAAACAAACATTGGATCAATTGTACACAAAATCCTAAAGTGATTCGGATAACGCTACAAGAGTAATAAAATAAGGACACTTATATATAGGAAGTACCAGCGGCGTATCCACCATGTTCTTATTTTATTACACATGTTTCGTTATCTAAATCACAACTACCACATAAACACATAAATTATTAATCTGTCAATCATCTTGTAAACACACATTAAAGCACACAATGAATCCAATCAAGGACTCTAATATTGGTACTTTAAACATCCTACAAGAATCAACTTATGAAGATAGATAGATGCTATAAGGATCTGGTTTCTGTTACATTGTCTACTTACATACGCAATAAAGCAAACAATGAATCCAATCAAGGACTCTAATATTGGTACTTTAAACCTCCTACAAGAATCAATCTATGAAGATAGATAGATGCTATAAGGATTCTGGGTTCTGTTACATTGAATCATTGAATCAAAACAAATCCTAACTCCTAATGGTGATTCGGGATAACGCCGCAAAGGGTAATACAATAAGCACACTTATATATAGGAAGTACCAGTGGTGTATCCACCATGTGCTTATTGTATTATCTAGTTTCTTTATCTAAATCACCAACAATCTACACATAAACCATAACTGTCATCCTGTAAATTATTTCTTAAAAATCTCACTATGAAGATAGGAAGATCTAAGACTATACTTCAAATATCCTATAAGAATCTAACTATGAAGATAGGTAGATCTTTTAAGGATTTGGATAAACATTGTATTTGCATAATCGGAATAATACACATAAAAGCACTTAGTAATCACATATATGTCATACATTTGGAAAACAAATTGGTTACACATACGAATCACCCCAAAACATTTGAAAATGGTAAAAAAAGGGGGAACTATGTACTCACCTGGGATTGTGTGTAGGTCTTGTTCAAATGATATAACAAAGCTCAAAGGATCAAAAGTTCAAGTGTCGATGTGGTTCCTAGTGTAACGGATACTATGTTAGTGAATCGACACCTAAATCGGAAGATCGGGTAGAATGAGGTCTTGTAAACCAAATGAGTATTAGAACTCATGTGATATGGTTTAACAAAGCCTACATTTTAAATCGAAACCTATCCTAAGTGCTTATGACCCATTACGACCCGTTAAGGTAGTCTACGCTACTTTAACGCGTCGTTCGCGTGAATGCGCGTCGAGATGCCTAACTAGTCCTATGACAAGTATTATATGCCTTAACATATCTAATTATGTTATATAATCAGTTTAGATGTCAAAACATGTGTTACATATGCTAAACATGAAATTATGCGAAAAAGGGCATTTTGGTCATTTTCCTAAGGCATATAAACTACCTGTCATACAACTAACTAAATGAAGTGACCATAAGGTATAACCTCAGAAGGTTATTCCCTTATAACTATGGTCACAATATATGCTTGGTCGGATCCTAACGATCGACCAAATGGGTCGGGTTCAAAAGTCTAAGCGGTGGTTTAGACCGCTTGACTTATGACCCTAAACAAGCACTAGACTAAAAGTGACGAGTTAAACATGTTAAAACATGTTTAACTAAGTTAGAAAACAGGTTTGATATCAAAACAAAGTGTTTTGATACCCAAAAATAGTTTCGTTGCAAAATATGCATAAACACGTACTATGACTGAAACTTTGACTCGTTACTTCGACTAACCAACGTGGTAATCAGTAGGTATAGTCATAAGGGACTATAACCATCGTGATTACGCTCACGTTGCAAAGTTCAAACGAACTTTGTGTTGACCAATTCATGGTCAAAGCAGAAAGTCAAACACTGTTTGACTTTCATGCTTGAAAAGCATAAAAGCATGAAAGAAGCTTACAAAAGGTCCAAGCAAGGAAGATTTGAACTCAAAATTCGCAGGTATGAAGCTTCACAGGTGAGAGCTTCAACTTAGAGAAGAATTGAGATCAAATGGTGTGAAGAAAGAAAATGAAGCAAGGGGGTATTTATAGAAAGTTAAGAACCATTAGGATTGTTTCTCGGGTTTTGAGCTTCGATCTTGGCCCTCCATGTGTTACCCACTAATTTACTATACTAGGGGAGTCCAAAACCAGCTCAAGGTATTGCAAATGTTGCACAAAAGAACCTAGAAATCAAGCTGGTTGCTAAAAATGGAGATTTTGCACAGGTAGGGCCGTCGCATGCCGCCACAGCTAAGGGGATTTCCCATCGCGCGACGCCACCACAGCCCAGCTCCAGAAACTTTTGAAAATTGGCAGAAATGGTCCCTGCAGCTCGTTTAAGCCATTTTCGACACATTTAAGCCCCGTTAACCCATTTTTATGGCTCAACAATGAAGTTAAAGAATAGGGGGCATGAAATATGCTTGAAAACATCTTGGATGTCAGTTCATTTGGTCGTACGGTCTCGTTGTTCGGTTAATTACGACGAAACACGAACGGATGCGAAAAACGATCCAAATTACACGACGAATAGAATTTTTGCATTCCGATCACTAAAATAAAATATTTTAATAATTGAAATTTTTTTTGGATGTCCGGATATGTTCAGAACATAAGATATGCGCGAAAATGCAAACTTATGCACTTTTTGACGCTTCTAGTCCCTATTGATCAAATAAGTTTATTTTTGCGCACCAAACACCTCAAAGCCTATTTCTAAGCTATGTAAAGGATATTTAGGGCACGTTTAACATATGATCATGTTCCGAATTGTTCGTTATAGTACGAATCAGAAGATTTTCATAGTTTGACGCAAATAGTCCCTACGATCGAATAAACTTGATTTTGACACACCAAAGCCTTCGAAACTTATTTGTAAGTTATATAAAAGTTATTTAAGGTATATTAAGCCTATGTCACTATTCCGGAGTGTTTGTTGCGTTAAACTAATTACGCTTACGCATCAGTTTGCGTATAACTTTCCAGAAAGTGATTTAAGGCTTGAAATCGAACTTAAAATCAAAACGTGAAATTGTCAAACATAAAAAGCAAACACTGAGACCAAAAATACATTGTTTCTTTGATAAAATATATTTTCCTACATCATGCGGTGTTTACGGAGCAAAAGTGTCACACTCCCCGAGACAGAACTCCAACGGCTACGTCGGGTAGAACCTCGACAGCCGTTACGGAGCACTAGATCAATCGGGCAGCGTATCTAATACATAACCGGGGTTATAATACTTACAACGGGGTAGAACTTTGTTAATTAGGGGGGGTATAATATCCGATTATAGCTTCTACACTATAGAAATTCGAGAGAGAAAGTGAATTGTGAGCGACGGAAATTGACTGCCGAAGCTCCCAATTTATAGGAGCTGAAATTGGTTTCCTCACGGCCCGCGTAACCCGAAGGGTAATTCTTCACGGCCCGCAACATAGAGTACGTAGGGCCTAGCTTGGCCCGGTCATTGGACTAGACTCGACACGATCATGCCACGTGGCAGCACCGGGTGAGGCTGCATAGCCATGTTGTCGCGCCCCGCGTAGCCCAAAGAGGGAGTCTTCGCATCCCACGAGCGACACCTGGATTTTGTTTTTATTTTTATTTAATAAAATTAAAGGTATTAGGGACCGGTTTTCGTATACAGGGTGTATTTTAAAGCGTATATGGATATTATCAATATATTAGGGGTGTCGGAAATAATTTTGGAGGGTTGTTATATATGAATCCATCCAATCAAACACCATCCTTTTTAAAATTCCTTAATGAAGACGATTTTATATTTTTGGTATGTTTTTTAACTTTCTTGCTACTATTATGATTGTACATTAATTTTTGATGTAAGATGTTTGCTAACTACTGTTGCAGAATATACCACTTGATTTTGAGAGTCTGTTGTGGGGCAAGAAGGTCCCGTACGATCAAATTGTAGAACTACTTGATGATGACAATCATGGTTAGTACGAGTAAGGAAGAGAGATGATCATTGTATATTTACGGATGGTTGGACAAAGTTAGTTAGAGATTGTTGTTTGAAAACCAAAGATGCTGTATTGGTAAAAGCTATTGGAAGTGTCACACCCCAACAGATGGCGGAATCATCGGGGCGTGACACTGAGCGAAACAGATTGTTCAAGAAAATCCATAACAACTATTAAATAACAATATTTATAAGGTTTAATATCCCATACTAGTAAACAAATAATTCAAAATAGTCATTATAGATATTCAGTCTCAAAAACAAATTTCCATTCCGACAACTCAGATTTTATTTGGTGAGTTTCTAGACTTCCTAACTTGTTTGCAGCATAACATCCAATCAACCTGTCACATACGTTAAAATAAAAGTCAATACATAAGTAAAGGTGAGTACACAAGTTTAGCATAAATATAGTATTAAAAGCATTTACGCATAACCAACATGTAACACGTAATGGGCGAAGCATGTAATTACCAACAATGATACAACCTAACCACGAGACTGCATTGTGGAGTATGCGTGACACATGTTCACCGAAGCGAACATGTGAAGTAAAGTAATGTGATCCCTAGTAACCCATGTCATACAGGTGCTGATGTCCAAACTATAGTACTATCATTGCTAGAGGAGGTCTACTGTAACACTGTATAAGCATAGTAACAAGCATTCTACAAATCACGTATAGCATGCGGGAGCGGTTAGCATTTATAAGTGGTTTCGTTGTGTGTTATGATTTGATATGGAAAGTATGTAACACCCTGATGTGCTAGAAGTAGTTTAATAAAAATCAACTAAAATTAAACTAATAATTAGACTCAGTAATAATAATCTAGACTCTCTAAACTCGACTAAACTACTCACCGGCAAGTGAACCGGTTGACTCTAGTAAAGAAAAGTAAGTCCGGATGTCGAACCCACAAAGACTCTAATTAACTACGTTAAAGACTTTATTTGGACGGACATTGACACGACTTAACTATTTTTGTGTTTTGAGGGGGGGGGGGGGGAGTTTACTAAAATCCTAGAATTAAAATTTAAATAAAATTAGACTATGACATGAATAAGAACTAAGGTTTAATTCAATAGAGATTAACACCTACCTAGGCTAGACTCCGATTTAACTAGGAATGGATTTCTAACGGTACTACAGTGTTATGGAATCGGGATCGTTGTATACTAAACCCTAAGAAATCTCTACTAAGACCTCCTATGACATTTGTGCTTGTGTTATCATTGTACAAACTTTGAACAGTTCAATATTAATAAAACAGTGTGTTTTGATCCCAATGTTTGTTATTTATGTTTGACATTATGCACGTTTTTAGTTTTGATCAATTTTGAACTCTATTTCTCTTTCTGGAAAGTTATACGCAAACTGATGCGTAAACGTAATCAGTTCAATGCAACAAACACTTCGGAACAGCAACCTAATCTTAACATACCTTAAATAACCTTTACATGACTTAGAAATAAGTTTTGAAGGGTTTGGTATGGAAAAACAAGTTTATTCGCTCACAGGGACTATTTACGTCAAACTGCAATAGTCTGCCATTTCGTAAGGCAACGTACAGTCTGGAACTAGATCATAAGCTAAAAATACCATATATAACCTAAACATGGCTTTGAAATAAGCTTTGATAGGTTCGGTGTGCGAAAACAGGCTTATATGATCTTACAGGGACTAAAAGTGTCAAAAACGGCGTAAGTTTGCATTTTCGCGCATATCTTACCTTCTTACCACATCTGGACATCCAAAATTTTTGTACACACTAAAATATTTTTATTTTAGTGATCGGCATGCAAAAATTCCATTCGTCGCTTAATTTGGATCGTTTTCGCGTCCGTTTGAGTTTCGTCGTAATTAGACGAATAACGTGACCGTACGACCAAACGAGCCGACATCCGAGAGTTTTATGAGCATATTTTGAGTCCTCTAAACTTTAATGACCTTGTAGAGCCTTGAAAATGGCTTAACGGGTGATAAAAGTGCCAAAACAGAGCTCAAACAAGTGCAGGGCTGAACTTGTAAATGTTGAAACTGTTGCTGAACTGCAGCTTTTACACCGGCCGCGTAAGCCCCTTCCCTCAGCTTACGCGGGCCGCCTAAAGTGCCCAGTTCCAGATTTTGTTATTTTCAGCAACTGCTTGATAGATTAGGGGCTGTTATGCAAAGTTCTTGGTGTGTTAACCAAGTTAACACCTCTCCAAGGCTTCTAATCTGCTTGTAACATTTGTATGGTCATCATTTCTTGCTTCTTGGCCACATAAACAAGTGTCATGATCTTGTTCTTCATGCTCTACTATAAATAGCAAGCCAATTCATTCATTTTCCTTCACACTTGATCTAAATTCTCTAAGTTGAGGTTTTATAACTTCATACCTGAGAATTATAAGATCAAGTTCAAGCAAGGACCTTTTGTAAGCATTCCTTCATTCTTTTATTGCTTTCTAGCTTAAAAGTCAAACAATGTTTGACTTTCAGCTTTGACCAGTCATTGGTCAAGTCAAAGTTCAATTAAACTTCGCAACGAGATTGTAATCACGATGGTTATAATGCTTAGCGATTATACCTACTGATTACCACGTTAACTAGGTGTAGTGACGAGTCAAAGTTTCGGCCAAAATGCGTTTTAGCACACATTTTGCAACAGAACTACTTGTAGATATCAAAACACTTTGTTTTGATACCAAATCAGTTTTCTAAGTTAGTTAAACATGTTCTGACATGTTTAACTCGTCACTATTAGTTTAGTGCTTGTTTAGGGTCGTAAGTTAAGCGGTTTAGACAACCACTTAGACTTTCGAACCTGACCCGTTTGGTCGATCATTAGGATCCGACCAAGCATGTTTAGTGATCATAGTTGCATAGGGAATAACCCCTGAAGTTATACCTTATGATCACCTAGGATTGGTTAGTCATTTGTTAGTTAGCTTATATGCCCATAGGAAATGACCAAAACGCCCTTTTGAAGCATAAATCTGTATCGTGCATATGTGAACATATTTTTGACATATAACCTAATTTAGTAACATGTTTAGGGATAATTGGGCATGTAAGACTTGACATAGCATTTAGATAACCATCCGAACATAGTTTTACACAACCGGCGTGTTATAGTAGCTTATACTACCATAACGGGTCGAAACGGGTCAAGAGCACTTAGGTAGACTTCCAAATCAGAATGTTAGCTCTATTAAATCATACCATATGAGTTCAATTACTCATTTGATTTATAGAACATCATTCTATCCTATCTCCCGATTTAGGATCCGACTATTAACATAGTTACCTATACTAGGTGCCTTGTTGATTCCGTGATCCTTGGAGCTTAAATTGGTCTTATTCTCAAGACTAATTAGCAATCCCAAGTGAGTACATAGTTCCCCTCTTTTACCGCTTTCAAATACTTTGGGGTGATACACATGTGCATACTTGTTACTTTCGTGCTTTCATTATTTTTATGACATAAACATGCTAGTTTCACCTAGTACACATATAGTACATGCTTTCAATTATGTTTTGCTATGTATGTTTACTTAGCATGCTAGCACATGGAGTTCATAAACATTTCGCTATGTATGTTTACTTAGCATGCTAGCACATTGATTTCATAAACATTTTTGCTATGTATGTTTACTTAGCATGCTAGCACATTGATTTCATGAACATTTCTACTATGTATGTTTACTTAGCATACTTAGTACATGGTTTTCACATGCTACATTAGTTATGACATTTGGTATGTTTAATCGGAACAATAATACATTCATTAACATTAGCTACGCTGCTCGGTAGTATGTAATGGTACCATAGGAATTGACAACTCCCGTTTCTGACTTCCTAGGTTTGTTTGGAAGTTGGGAATGACAGAATCCGATATACATAACTTAGATGAACCTTTAATTTATTTAAAGGTTTGTCACCACAGTCGCAAGGCTTGAATGTATGCGAATAACAATACTGCATAAATGTTTGTAATCATAAAGCATTGTTTTCTGCAAAACATAACATTTGATTTAAATTTGGGTTTATTAAAAAGCATTGTTTTGTACATTTTCCTACGGGGTTGAGTAATTACTAGTTATTCACCGTACATAACATTGATTATCACATTAACATTTTCACGTAGTTAAGTAGATACTTTCTACTTGCTATGCATTACATTTGTTTATACATGATACATTTCACACATGACATTGTACATGGTTTATACATAAACATTTTAACATTAAACAAGACATTTTGGTTGGTTATTGATAAGTGACTTATGTAACGGGACTATGTGTTATATGATAAATGCATGGTGGATACGCCGCTGGTACTTCCTATATATAAGTGTGCTTTTATTATGTTATACATTGTTGCGTTATCTAAGCCACTTGACAAAAACATGAGACATTTTTTACAAGAACACAACATTGTTTTACAAATTCATTTTTACTTGGTTATTTATTTAACCATGCATATTTCTTTTATAATCATTTTATTTTCATATTGATTTTCACATGATTTCATAAAAGAAAATATTTTACAAGTTTCACGATTACTTTTGTTAAATCCTTCTTTTAATCTACAAGTCATGAGTCTTGCATAAACAAAACCTATGTATATCACATGCATTTTTATGCTGACGTACCTATTTTCACATGTTTTTCGGGTGCAAATGCATGATGATGTTTGTGCTACACTTAGGCGGACTTGGGCCTTAGTGACTTAAAAGACAATTATTATGTTATGTTTTATTTAAATTCTAAGACAATGTACGCTTTAATTTTAATAATACAAAACTTTAATTACCATGGTTGTTGAAACAATAATTCTATCGCATCACTCCCCGACGTTTCCGCCGCGGTTTGTTGTTTTACGTGGTCGGGTGTGACAGAAGAGTTGGTATTAGAGCCAATGGTTATAGGGAATTAGGTTATTAGTAATGCTTTGACCTAGACTATAACTTTCTAGGACCCTAACACAAGTTTACTTGTGTTTAGATCTGAGTCTTGCATAAACAAAACCTATGTATATCACATGCATTTTTATGCTGACGTACCTATTTTCACATGTTTTTCGGGTGCAAATGCATGATGATGTTTGTGCTACACTTAGGCGGACTTGGGCCTTAGTGACTTAAAAGACAATTATTATGTTATGTTTTATTTAAATTCTAAGACAATGTACGCTTTAATTTTAATAATACAAAACTTTAATTACCATGGTTGTTGAAACAATAATTCTATCGCATCACTCCCCGACGTTTCCGCCGCGGTTTGTTGTTTTACGTGGTCGGGTGTGACAGAAGAGTTGGTATTAGAGCCAATGGTTATAGGGAATTAGGTTATTAGTAATGCTTTGACCTAGACTATAACTTTCTAGGACCCTAACACAAGTTTACTTGTGTTTAGATCTTAAAACAATTCCCGTCACCTATCCTTAGGTGATTACCAAAACATGAACACAATTTTCCAAAATGATTTTTGAAAATCAATCATCTATCCTAAGATGATTTCTTTTGGCCGTGTGCTTTCCAAATTTTCAAAATCTCGTCAAAGTTTGGGTCTAAATAATGTGAACACGTGCAAACTGGAAGAGTGAATGCCTGTACCCTGAGTTTTCTGTCTAAGGCTAGAGTGTTCGTACAAATCCGCAGTATCAGACCAGTCACTTTTACCTGGGAACTCTTGGGGTGAGTGTTCACTTATAGGCGAGCATGTCTTCAGCGATACATTATTATGACCTATTTACTTTGATTTGTCACTGTGAGTCGTTTGTTTGCTTTGTGGTAACAAACAAATGACCACCATCCTTGCATTTGTCAATTTTATTGCTATCTCATTTCTTTCATCACATCATCTCACTCATTTTCTCTCATGTTTCCTCTTTTAGAATGCCTCCTCAACGTAACTTTCAACAACCTGATTCCGAACTGGCAGCTATTATAGCACAGCAGATGGCTGCTATGCTACCAAATCTCATAACTCAAATAAACCAAGCCAACAATAACAATAATGCACCTGCTCCGTGCAATTTCAAAAGTTTTAACTCGGCTAAACCACTCAAATGTAGTGGTTCTGAAGGAGCAACAGGGCTTCTCCAGTGGTTTGAGAGTCTTGAGAGCACTTTTCGCCATGTTCAGTGTCCGAACAACCGTAAGGTCGAGTTTGCTTCAAGCGTATTCCAAAAGAGGGCTCTTACCGGGTGGAATGGGGTAATGAGAGACCGAGGTGCTGATGTTGCTTTGGGTCAAACATGGGAGGAACTTAGAGCTCTCATGATGAGAGAATTTTGTCCTCGTCACGAGCAGAGGGCACTTGAAAATGAGTTCCATGACTTAAAGCAAGACAGTGGTGAACACCGTGCGTACACTGATAGATATGAAGAGTTAAGCTTGCTTTGTCCTTCAATGGTCACGCCTTTGGATAAGGCTATTGAGAAGTACATAGACGGTTTGCCAGATCCTGTTCAGGATATTGTCACTGGCAGCAACCCTACTACCGTCGGACAGGCCATTGAGCTAGCTGCAACCCTTACTGAATCGTAAGTCAAGAAGGGTAAACTCCACAGAAAGGGAGACAAGAAGCTGAAACAGTCTGATAGCACCAGTGAGAAAAAGGGCAAGATATCACACCCTGGCTTTTGGGGAAGCATGGGTTTATCTGGTGTGACTTCTTAATACCATAGCAACAATCATAACAATGCTCTATGATAAAAACACAAGATGTTCATCCATTAATATAGTTTAGAAAACACCATAACATAATTGTCTTGAAACATCTACCCAAATTAAGTTACAACCATGACTTGTTTAAACGAGTTCATAAAACTCAACGAAACACTTTACACAAAACGAGGTTTGGAGACATGTGACCCGTCTAGGCAAGGGTTACACCTCCCAAACCCTACACCCCTGGATGACATCTTTTATTTAATACGCAGCTTAACGTGCATCACCCGCCAGATCCGATCAATTCCCTGAAATACATGTAGTTTGAAAAATCAACAAAAAGTTGAGCGAGTTCATGTGTATGTGAGTATGTATAAACCTTTGTAAACGATGTATGTATAACCCTTGAAAGATGTATGAAAGTCCCTGGTATGTAGCAATAAGGAAAAAAAAAGAGATCACCAATGTTTTACAAGGCCATTGATATGTGTGAAGTGATGCAGGAAGACTCAAACCTAGCGGAGTTGCACCGGGCTTCCGGCTGTAAGACACAGTCACCACTATGGGCCGCCCCGGCCTCATGGGTGTGGGGTCGCTACACCAAAATAGATCTATCACTCATGTCCTTCGGTCCTACGACGAGGATTAATGGCCTTTAGTAGCCGCCTACCCACTCACATGATCTAAAGATGTATGCCCTCCTTAAGCTAACCATACCATGTATAAAATGTCTGTATAATTGTAACATGTATTTCACCCCCGAAGTTATAAAACTGAAAACAGTTAAGAGAAAAGGGGGACATGAACTCACTGTAGTGTGTCTCCTGTGCTCGTACTCAAACCTTGTCAGCTATACAACAACCTACAACATACTAATGTCTATTAGACGAACGGGCCGTGCCTTGGCTTAGGATTTACGGGTTTGAGTTACGATACTTTGATATTATTCCAAGTTATAACTTATTGTTAAAATAATAATAATTATTTTAACTTACATTATATTTTTAGGTCTTGAAATAATAGTTAGACAACTATTTCGTATTCATACTTCTCAAGTATTTTATGTGCGTATTTCCTTCCCAAGGATGGGGGTACATGTATTTTTGTGATAATTCATATTTTTCGTTATCAAACTATTATCCATCCAAAATATACTAGTAGTGGTACTTTGTTAAGTTATATTATTTTTCTCTAAATAATATAACTAGTTCCCAAATTATGCAAATATTCACACAAGCGTTTTAGTATAAAATATATATTCTAGATATATATTTGTCCGCTTTTATTTATGAAAACCAACCTTCAATACTTTGAAATTTTGTAACAAAACTTATGGCGAAGTTTATTTTGAAAGACAATGTTTAAAACCTATTTGCAAACATTCTTTAGAAAATAATTTCTACGTATTGGAATTTTTATGAAATTTCGCCAGAGTTTCCTTTGTAAATGGAGGCGTCCATGCTAATAAGCATATCATTTTCTTTTCAAAACAATCACAATAATCATCAACAATTATCCTTTAAACAACTCTACATCACCAAGAGCAAAAACTATATCCGTTACATATTAATCATGAACTTGATATATCCCGAAAATGCATAGTAACTTAGTGAAGCGTTTAGTGGACTTAGTTACCTTCCGAAGTGTATTCACTTCTTTAAAAATAATTTTCTTACAAAAGTTTAGTGTTTACAACTTGTAAACAATTTTTACAAAAATAAAACTTTTGAACTCTTCTTGTAAATAAAAGGCTTTTACACTATGTTATGTCCAAAAATGATGCAAGTGTATGTAAAGTCATGACCTTCCAAAAATCGCTTCTTGAACTTGGTTCATTTAGAAAAGCCTTTTGTAAAACCCGGATCTATATGATCCTCAACTTACTTTGCTCACTTATATTTCAAGAAAATCATTTTTATCATCAAGTTTATAACTTTATTAGAAGATGATTATTTATGTGACATAATATCATCTCCTAATCTTGTCAAGCCATGTTTCTAATCATCACTTAACAAGTTCCATATGGTGATTATCATTACATAACCAAGAATCAATAAGAAATCATCAACATATTCATAACAACATCCTACTAACAACATTTCTTTATGTTTCATCTTCATGTAAACTTTATGTAAAGCTTAATGTTTATGTTTTTAGTTCTTGTTCTTGAGTGTTTTAAACATACTTATCATACTACAACTTTTAACCAAAAAAACAAGATGAACAAGAGTTAAACAAGAACTTACTACTAGCACAAAGGCTAGGGATGATCTCTAGTGAAAAGATGAAGGAAATGATGGTGAAAAGCAAGCAATGAAGCTCCTTGATGATCTACAAGTTGCAAGCTTCCTTGAATCACCTTCTAGTCTTGTATGAAGCTTAGAAATGGATGAAGATGGTGTTGATATGGTGGAGGTGGTGGCGGTTATGTGTGGCCGAGAGGAAGAGAGAGAGATGAGTGAGAGAGTGGTGAAATCTTGTGAAGGATATGAAATGATGTTGAGAAGGTATGGTGCCATACTTATAAGATCATTCTCTAATATCTTGTTCACCTTAACAAGTAACAATCCAAATAAAATATATGATAAATCTTGGAAGGCATGGTGGGGATTTTTGTGGGTCCCTTGGGACCCAAATCGGACCAGGGGGGGGGGTTGGATGTAAAATCTTGATGAAAGTTGGTAATTATTAGTCACATTTCAAGTATGTAATTTCATATGTTAGTTAGTATGCATTTTAGTGGGTGTTATGGTGAACGGGGATCATGACTAGCTCAAAAATAATTAAACAATGTATTTGACAAAAAATTAGTGTCCCGGGTAATGTCCGGTTGTTCGGTTAGATACCGTTCTGTTAAAGTGTTTAATTATTCCGTAAAGTGTCTTTTATATATCTTTTTGTAACACAATTAATTCCCAACACTTAGGAAAGCATACAGGACCATTCTACCATATTTTTGACACCTTACTAGCATGTTAAATGCTGAATTTTTGCTGAAAATGCAGAATTCTGCACTTAAAGTGTGTTTTAGGCACTTCCTAGCACTTAAACTACCACCTAGTGACGCAGTTTTATGGTCCTCACTTTCCTACACTCCATACTAGTGTAGTACTTTGTCCTTGGCCCATACTGGGCCTCAAAAACATTGTTTGTCTATGTTCTGGCATTGTCAGCATGTTTCTGAATTATTCGTTCAGTGTGCTAACTGTGCGTTGTGCATCAAGTATGTCACTAAAGTTTGTGTGCAATAAATGGAGTGACGGTATGAAATGTGATGCATGTGTATGTATGATACAAAAATCATAAAGCAGTTCAAGTTGTCAGTTGTAATCAAGCACAGTCATTAAGCACATAATTAAAGTTAATTAATTGTACGGTACCAGTAATTGTGAGGATTGTCACATTCTCCCCCCGTTAAGAAAATTTCGTCCCGAAATTTTAGGTTCTGCTTCTAGTTGCAGGGGTCTTGGGGAATAAATGTGGGTACTTGGCCTTCATTCGATCCTCATGCTCCCACGTGAATTCCGGGCCATGCCGTGCATTCCATCGAACCTTGACGAGCTTGACACTACTCCTGCGTGTTTTGTTAACCTTCCAATCCGTAACCCCAACTGGTTCTTCAATAAAGTGGAGTGTGTCGTCAACATGAATTTCGTCGGTAGGAATGATCACGGTTTCTTGTGTTAGACTCTTTTTCTGGTTTGATACATGAAATGTATCATGAACGCCATTTAGCTCTGTAGGTAAATCCAACTTGTATGCTACAAGACCAATCCGTTCCAGGATTCTGAATGGACCAATGTATCTGGGGTTCAACTTCCCACGCTTCCCAAATCATGCCACACCCTTCCAGGGTGAAACTTTCAATAATACCATATCTCCCACCTCAAATTCTAGAGGTTTTCTTCTGCGGTCCGCATAACACTTTTGTCGATCACGAGCCACTTTGATGCGTTCTTGGATCTGCAAAATCTTGTCTGTTGTTTCCTGGACCAACTCTGGGCGAACAAGCTGTCTATCACCCGCGTCTGCCTAGCATATGGGTGATCAACACTTACGCCCATAGAGAGCTTCGAATGGTGCGGCTTGAATGCTTGCATGATAACTGTTGTTGTACGAAAATTCAACCAATGGTAGGTGAGTGTCCCAACTTCCACCTAGATCCATTACGCAAGCTCGCAGCATGTCTTCTAATGTTTGAATCGTTCGCTCACTCTGTCCGTCTGTTTGCGGGTGAAAAGCAGTACTCAGATTCAACTGAGAACCAAAAGCTTCTTGAAAGGATTGCCAAATCCTTGACACGAATCTTCCATCTCTATCAGAGATGATTGAGAGAGGCACTCCATGTCGTGCAACAATCTCTCTCAGATATATCTCAGCAAGTTTGCTAGTGCTGTCTTTTTCTTTGATCGGCAAAAAGTGTGCAGACTTGGTTAAGCGGTCCACAATTACCCAAATCGTATCATGACCTCTGGGTGTCCTTGGCAATTTTGTTATGAAATCCATGGAAATCTGTTCCCATTTCCATTGTAGTATTTCGGGTTGTTGCAAGAGGCCTGAAGGCTTATGGTACTCGGCCTTTACCTTGGCATAAGTCAAACACTTGCCAACATATATTGCAACGTCGCCTTTCATTCTTGGCCACCAATAAACATCCTTTAGATCTTGGTACATCTTATCCGATCCTGGATGGATCGAGTACCGTGACTTGTGTGCTTCATCGAAAATAACTTCTCTTAATCCACCAAAGAGGGGAACCCAAATTCTTCCCAAGAAACACAATGTTCCATCCTCCTTTGGTACCAATTGATTCTCCATTCCCTGGAGATACTCGTTCTCAAGGTTTTCCCTTTTAAGAGCTTCCCTTTACGCAGCACGAATGTGCAATGTAAGGTCTGTTTGAACAATCATTTCCAAAGCCTTAACCCTTATGGGCTTAATCCTTTCTTTCCGACTTAAAGCATCGGCGACTATATTCGCCTTCCCTGGGTGATACTTGATCTCACAATCGTAGTCGTTCAACAATTCAACCCAGCGTCACTGTCTCATGTTAAGCTATTTTTGATCAAAAATGTGCTACATGCTCTTGTGATCAGTAAATATTGTGCATCGCGTGCCATACAAGTAGTGTCGCCAGATCTTCAAAGCAAACACCACTGCGCCTAACTCCAAGTCATGCGCGGTGTAGTTCTTCTCATGGACTTTTAACTGGCGAGAAGCATATGCTATAACCTTCTGACGCTGCATTAATACACATCCCAAACCTTGACGCGAAGGGTCGCAATATACCACGAAGTCGTCCGTGCCTTCGGGTAGAGATAAGATCGGTGCGTCACAAAGTTTGTTCTTCAGCAACTGAAATGCTTCTTCTTGCTTGTCTCCCCAATCAAATTTCTTGTCTTTCTGCGTGAGAGCAGTCAGAGGTTGAGCGATTTTCGAGAAATCCTCAATGAATCTGCGATAATACCCGGCCAAACCCAAGAATTGTCGAATCTCAGTTGGCGTTTTCGGAGTCTCCCAATTCTTGATTGCTTCAATCTTTGTAGGATCCACATGGATTCCATTTCCATTAACCACATGACCAAGAAACTGGACTTCCCGTAACCAAAACTCGCACTTTGAGAACTTCGCGTATAACTTCTCCTTCTTAAGCAGCTCTAAGATGGCTCTTAGATGATGCTCATGTTCTTCTTTTGTTTTTGAGTAGATCAGGATGTCGTCAATGAACACGATCACGAACTTATCATGGTAGGTCTTGCAGACTCTGTTCATTAAATCCATGAATACCGCTGGTGCGTTTGTCAACCCAAACGAAATAACCAGGAACTCGTAATGCCCATAGCGAGTCCTAAAGGCCGTCTTTGGGATACTTTCTTCTTAAATCCTCAATTGGTGATAACCCGATCGAAGGTCGATCTTTGAGTAGAAACTTGAACCTTGTAACTGATCGAACAGGTCGTCAATCCTTGGCAAAGGATATCTGTTCTTAATTGTCAACTTGTTCAGCTCCCGATAGTCAATACACATGCGGAAGCTACCATCCTTCTTCTTAACGAACAAAACTGGAGCTCCCCAAGGCGAGAAGCTTGGCCCGATGAATCCCTTGTCTAGCAACTCCTGAAGTTGCGTTGACAATTCCTGCATTTCCGAAGGGGCAAGTCTATAAGGTGCCTTAGCCACAGGCGTGACGCCTGGAACTAAGTCAATATAAAACTCGACTTATCTTTGTGGTGGCAATCCTGGCAAGTCTTCTGTATATTCCCTTACGACTGGAATATCTTCTATCTTTGGCTCAGTAGCCTCCTTATCCACGATGTGTGCAAAGAAAGCAGTACATCCCTTCTTCAAATATTTCCTAGCCTTCAAGCAACTAATGATCCTCAGAGGCATATCACGCTTCTCTTCGTGTACCAAAATTGTTTCTCCATTCTCCATCAGAATGCGAATGGTCTTCTCGTGACATACAATTTCGGCTCTGTTGCTTGACAACCAATCCATCCCTACTACCACGTCGAAGCTTCCCAACTCGATTGGCAGTAGATCTAGTGCAAACTCGTGCTCTCCCAGTTCTATTACGCACCCTCTGATGACTTCATTTATTTCTACTAGCTTTCCGTTAGCCAGTTCGATTGAGTATGGAATGTCTAACTTACTAGCAGTTAACCAAGCATATTCTTAAATTCTAGCGATACAAAACTATAGTCGGCACCATTGTCAAATAGAACAGATGCAAAGCTTTGATTTATAGGGAACGTACGAGAGACAACATTCGGGTCCTGGCGTGCTTCCCTCGCTCCAATGTTGAATACCCTTCCACGAGCTTGATTGAGTTTTGGGCATTCACGCTTGAAGTGCCCGATGTCTCCTCAGTTAAAACATCCCGGTCCTCGACCGTTACCATCTTCATTACCGCCTTGATTGTTGTTTTGATTGCGGTTACCATTTCCTGCTTGATTCCCGAAGTTATCGCGATTACCATTTCTGCCGTTGCGGTTCCCATTCCCGTTACCTCCATGATTGTTGTTACCAAATCCCCTTTGGCCACCACGGCCAGTACCAACCCAACAAGTGTCTTTTAAGTGACCCATCCTTCCACAGGATTCACATTTACTAAGTCTGCATCTGCCAGCATGATGAAACTGGCATAATTCGCACTTGGGCAGAGTGCCCATGATCCTTTCCCTTTGGCTTCAGCACCACGCTTATTTTCAGCTGGTCGGTTCACCTATTTCCTTTTGTTGGCACTGCTGGTACTCGTTTTAAAGTTAGATAATTTCCTCTTGTTCTCCCCTGAAGATTCAACATGAGTTTCTTTCTTTTTCGGCTCAGAAATGGAAAACTTGTCCAATCTGATGGCTTCTTCCGTAAGTGCCACGCTGAGATTAATGGCTTTGGTAATTGTTGGAGGCTTCGACGTTGTTACCATGCTCATGATTTGGGGTGCCAATCCCCAGACGAAACGCTCGATGCGCTTAAATTCAGGATCAACCATATATGGCACAACGCGTGACAAGTCGTGGAACCTCTGGACATATTCAGCAATTTTTGGACCATCCATTTTTAGGTTCCAGAATTCCGTCTCCAGCTTCAGTATCTCAGCCCGTGAACAATATTTCTTCCTCATGAGCTCCTTCAGCTCAACCCATGTCAGTGCATACGCCGCCGCCTCTCCCAAGGTTTGAACTTGTAGGTTCCACCAGGATAAAGCACCATCAAGAAAGAGTCCTGAGACGTAAGTGACTTGGTTTTCAGGAGCACACTTACTCATCCTTATTACCGAATCCGTCTTTTCCGTCCACCTGACGAAAGCAACAGCACTTCCAGTGCCGTCGTAGTTCAAGGGCTTACAATCCAGGAATTGTTTGTAAGTACAGCTTGTTCAGGCAATATCGTTTACAGAAAGCATTATTGGATGTGTAAGAGATATCCAAATGTAACGCAATGAGTCTCAAGCGACTTGGACATCACCATTTGGTGGATTGTTATTCCTTGAGGAACCTCCGCTGGTCTCGGCGCGGGAGGCCTCATAGTCTGCTATTGCTTTTGAAATACGTTCCTGTAATTCTGCCTCCGTAGTAGGCAAACGTGGTTCTCATGGTGGAGGCATCTTCTAAAAGAAGATCATATTGGTCAGGTCATAGTGAGTGTAGTAAGTAAGTAATATGCGTATGTAATAACATCCATCAACCTCATAACACATAACATCCCATGTTATAATATAAAACAAGTAATTCAACAATGCATGTAGTGAGAACGTTGCCATTGAGCTTTCATTTAATCATGACCACAATATAGTTTTACATGTTTCACAGTACATCAAAATATGATCATTGTGTTACATCACCCCAAAATACAAGTTAGTCTACACAAATCATATACAAAAACAATCTACCTGCATCAAACCAAAAATATAGCTACGCTGATGGCAGAGGAGGAGGAGGAGGAGGAAAAGAGAAAAGCAAACGGCGCATAAGCACCCAATCCTCCTCAAGTGCGTGGACAACGCGCAGCATGTAAGCAATCTGCTGCTCTGGAGTAAGGAAGCGGACATCATAATCCAGGTGAAGTGGAAGAGGAGCTGGTGGTGTAGCAAAAGGAGACTGACATTGGCAAGGGGGAGGACGTGGAATCCTCTCCAGCTCTTGGACACGTCGGCTCAACGCATCCTGCTGTAGCTGTAAGGAGATAAGTATGTCATCCGTGGTATATCCCACATGGAAAGGGTGATATGGGTCTGATAATGGCATGACATTGGGCGAAGACCACAGAAATGGCTCGCCCGAAGGTACAAAAGATGGTGTAGTGTGAGGAAACTAAGACATGAATGGAACAGCTGACGATACAGGCGGTATAAAAGCAGGCTGCTGTCTCGACGAACCCTCCCCAGGACGAGGTGGAGGAATGTCCTGGAGATAAGTGATAGGAAGGTTGGTGCGATGGATATCTGACACATGGGGAAAATGAGGGGCAACATCAATCGGTGCAGAGATGGGTGCGTGAGGGGGAGTGATGGGTCTAACATATGGGGGGTAATCGTCATCATCGATCCACCCGTTGTGAGTATCAGCGTATCGAGGATCGACGTGAGTGGCAAAAGGTGCATGGTTAGCATACACAGGGGCCGAATCAGGTAATATCGGTGTAATTACGGGAATATCAGCAGTGGGTGGTGCAATAGCTGGTGCATCCACAACAGGCGGTGCAATGACTGGAGCATCATCAAGAACATGGTCGTGCACAGGTACAGGGTCATGAGCAATAACAGGCTCTGGTTCCATGACAGGCTCAGGGTCAGCAAAGGCCATATCAAAGTCGGCAGGTACATCAAGAAGCTGATCAACAGGAACCACTGGTGCCTCCAAGGGCTGGTCATCAGGAATAAACTCGATCTCGTGATCGGGATCAAAATCAGGAGGAAAAACTGGATCAAACTCAACCTCGAACTCAGGATCAAACTCAAACTCGTGGGGTGAACCAGGTACAGCTGACATAGCTGTATCAGAGTCGGAGTCAGTAGGATATCGATGCAATCCGACGACGTGCAAAGTGGAAGATGATGCTGACTCAAAAGAATCAGTATCGGGCTGATCTGATAAAATCTCCTCAGCGAGAGCCTCAACAGGTGGTAAAACAACAGCATCCGCAACCGGAACCTCAACCAAAGGAATGGCGACATCAACAGCAATCGGGGCCCCACCCTCATGGTCGTCCTCAGGGGGACCCTCGACGAAAAGATCGATGTCGTCATCAGACACAACATCGAGTGGCAAATCCTCAATGGGAAATGCAGCTAGTGGAACAGGAGCAGGGATCTCAGCAAGAGGTAGATCCCCGACTAGAATACCATTAGCGAGCTGAACATCGTCCCCGGCATCCGGTAAAGCAAAAGGCTAGAAGTCGTCATCATCACTGCTGTCAGTATCAGATGTATAAATCTCGGGATCTGTGGGCATCGGATCTTCTGAATCTACTGCTATGGGGTCTAGTGTGCCAGAAACTCCACTCGAAGAAGACATGATGTCTGTAACAGAACAATCACGACAATTGCACATATATCAACATATAATCAAATAAGCATGTAAGTCACAATAATGTAAGCAAGTAACCGTCCTAGTCTTCCCCAGACCATACTCCCTAGTCTCTAAGACCAACCTTCCCAGTCTCTAAGACTAAATCCCTGGTCTCTAAGACCAACCTCCCATTCTCTTAGACTAAATTTTTCCCCCAGTCTCTAAGACTAAACCTCCCTCAGTCTCTAAGACTGATCCTCCCTCAGCCTCTAAGGCTAAACTCCCTCAGTCTCTAAGACTAAACCTCCTGTTAGGAAACTTTATTGTATTTGTTGTTAAAAATAGTTTAAGGTACTTAGAATTAATTCCGTCAACACGAAGCGACCGACGAACCGTCCCAGAAGCACTAAATATTGAAGCTTCTAATTCTTTGATGAAAGATCACGACAAGGTTTCAAGACTTCAAAATGTCAACGGGACATTATGGAGTATACAAGATTTATAGTCAAAGAATTGTGTTAATAAGATAATATATCTTATTAACACATTAAATATTTTCTTTGAAAAAGGCTTGAAAAAATTCATATGGAAAAGAAAGAAACATTCTGGTAAAAAGGAATCTTTTCCTGTTGTAGAGAAAAAGAATCTTTTCCTTTGGAAAAGAAATCACCAGAAAAGGAAAATGGATCTTTTCCTTTTGATAAAGCATTTCATTACAAAATAATATCTCAAATGGAGATCTCATCAGAAAAGAAGCAAGTTGATTCAAAAAGAAGATAAGCCACTGATGGGCACACATACCAACTTCCAATCAACCAATCACATTTGAGATAGGATCATGAATTTCTCTATAAATACATAATTTCTACGAAGGAATTAAGGGTGTCTTGTATTGTAATATTTCATATAGAGTTTTTCATGAGAGTTTACCCCCTGGTTTAGCCCAGGGGGTGACATTTAGCTTCGAGTTTATTCTCGGATCGACCCATTCTTCTTTAATTAATAAGAATTAATTATTGAAGATGTATCGCTCTCATTGTCTATATTTTTTACTCTTTGAATATTTATATACTTCACAAACACCCGTCTCAACGAGCGAAGAAAGTCGCACCATTTCAACAGGGGCGCCAAAGGGGACCAACAAGTGGTATCATAGCAGTGAGGATAAATTATTTCCAAGATCCCTTGCTCCTGTAAGAGATACGTATATTCTTGATTTGTTAAAGGTAAAAAGATTTTTTTTTGCAGATCCAAAAAAAAATAAAGCATGTAGTAGAGCTATTTTTTTCTGTTATTTTAATTACTATTGCTTTTATTAGTATTGTTATTATTATTATTATTATCTATTAGTATTTTTTTCTTGTATAAAAAGAGGTGTAGAAAAAGGATATTAAATCACAAAAAAAGGAGTTAAACAAAGATAAATGAACTTTAGTTTATCAGAAAGAAAATTTTTGACATTTAAAAAGAAAGTTTCTGATAAAAGAGAGTTTGTTCGTATCTTATTTAATGAAATAACTCCAAGTTCTGGTTAGTTAATCTTTAAAAAAAAAGAATGATAAAAAGAGATTTAAAAAAAAAATTGTGTATAACTTTAAAAAACATACTCATAACTATTATCTTTTATAAAGTTTTCACAAAAATATTCCTTGAAGAAGAGAACAAGTACTTAGACTTACACCAGAAAAATATATGTATTTAATATCTTTGTTTTTCTCTACTTATTCCCTCTCATCTCATTAAAAAAAATTCAGATTTTCTGATGCGTTCGTTAGATTTTCTGGTAAAAATCTCAGTTTTCTGCTGAGTTTCTCAGAATTTCTGATGATGTCATCAGAAGGTTCTGATGATGTCATCATTTAAAAAAAATTCAGATTTTCAGATTTTTTATCAGGTTTTCATCAGAAATTATCAGATTCCATCAGAAATTCTGTTTAAAAAAAACAATTTTTTTCCGGTTTTATTAAAATTTCATCAGATTCATCAGATATTCTGATCTGAAAAAAAAAACTCGACGGTTCAAGATCATTTTTTATAGCCGTGCATGATTCGTTATTTTTTGAAGCCTCATCAATCGACAGCCTAAACACTTATCCTATATTGGGTTGAAGATACTTATATCCTAGTTGGTGGGGATACAAGATATAATGTTTACATTTAGGTAGAATTATAAATCGAGGTGAAGAATTATAACAACAAATGAAATAAAATCAGATGATCATCCATAAAAAGTCCGACGTTTGCCAAATAAACTTTCATGCCAATGAAGATACAGTCAACGAATATCACTAAAAAGATGCCTACATGATAACGTGCCAGGAGGAAAAGAAAGATACATCTTCAGAAAGTTTAATTATTATTTCTAAGTATAAGTGCATTGTTTGTATTTTTTACAACAAAAAGGGGGTGACTGTTAGGAAACTTTATTGTAATTGTTGTTAACAATAGTTTAAGGTACTTAGAATTAATTCCGTCAACACGAAGCGACCGACGAACCGTCCGAGAAGCACTAAATATTGAAGCTTCTAATTCTTTGATGAAAGATCACGACAAGGTTTCAAGACTTCAAAATGTCAGCGGGACATTATGGAGTATACAAGATTTATAGTCAAAGAATTGTGTTAATAAGATAATATATCTTATTAACACATTAAATATTTTCTATGAAAAAGGCTTGAAAAGATTCATATGGAAAAGAAAGAAACATTCTGGTAAAAAGGAATCTTTTCCTTTTGTAGAGAAAAAGAATCTTTTCCTTTGGAAAAGAAATCACCAGAAAAGGAAAAGGGATCTTTTCCTTTTGATAAAGCATTTCATTAGAAAATAATATCTCAAATGGAGATCTCATCAGAAAAGAAGCAAGTTGATTCAAAAAGAAGATAAGCCACTGATGGGCACACATACCAACTTCCAATCAACCAATCACATTTGAGATAGGATCATGAATTTCTCTATAAATACATAATTCCTACGGAGGAATTAAGTGTGTCTTGTATTGTAATATTTCATATAGAGTTTTTTCATGAGAGTTTACCCCCTGGTTTGGCCCAGGGGGTGACATTTAGATTCGAGTTTATTCTCGGATCGACCCCTTCTTCTTTAATTAATAAGAATTAATTATTGAAGATATATCGCTCTCATTGTCTATAGTTTTTTACTCTTTGAATATTTATATACTTCACAAACACCCGTCTCAACGAGCGAAGAAAGTCGCACCATTTCAACAGGGGAGCCAAAGGGGACCAACACCTCCCTCAGTCTCTAAGACTGATCCTCCCTCACTCTCTAAGACTGAACCTCCCCAGCCTCTAAGGCTGAACTCCCTCAGTCTCTAAGACTGAAATATGAATTTTGAAATATGTATTCGTGCCTTTTGTTTGTAAAATGTTTGTGCCCCGTATCTGGACTTTTAGTGTATGCAATGTAAAATTGTTTGAAAACATTTTAATGAGAGCCCTAGTGATCATAGTCTAGACTCGAGAATGAATCCTAGTTCGCTATGATCGAGGCTCTGATACCAAGCTGTCACACCCTGGCCTTTGCGAAAGCGTGGGTTTATCTGCTATGACTTCTTAATACCATAGCAACAATCATACCAATGCTATATGATAAAAACACAAGATGTTCATCCATTAATATAGTTTAGAAAATACCATAACATAATTGTCTTGAAACATCTACCCAAATTAAGTTACAACCATGACTTGTTTAAACGAGTTCATAAAACTCAACGAAACACTTTAAACAAAACGAGGTTTGGAGACGTGTGACCCGTCCAGGCAAGGGTAACACCTCCCAAACCCTACACCCCTGGAAGACATCTTTTATTTAATACGCAGCTTAACGTGCATCACTCGCCAGATCCGATCAATTCCCTGAAATACATGTAGTTTGAAAAATCAACAAAAAGTTGAACGAGTTCATGTGTATGTGAGTATGTATAAACCTTTGTAATCAATGTATGTATAACCCTTGAAAGATGTATGAAAGTCCCTGGAATGTAGCAATAAGGAAAAAAAAGAGATCACCAATGGTTTGCAAGGCCATTGATATGTGTGAAGTGATGCAGGAAGACTTAAACCTAGCGGAGTTGCAACGGGCTTCCGGCTGTAAGACACAGTCACCACTATGGGCCGCCCCGGCCTCATAGGTGTGGGCTAGCTACACCCAAATAGATCTATCACTCATGTCCCTCGGTCCTACGACGAGGATTAATGGCCTTTAGTAGCCGCCTACCCACTCACATGATCTAAATATGTATGCCCTCCTTAGGCTAACCATACCATGTATAAAATGTCTGTATAATTGTAACATGTATTTCACCCCCGAAGTTATAAAACTGAAAATAGTTAAGAGAAAAGGGGGAAATGAACTCACTGTAGTGCGTCTCCTGTGCTCGTACTCAAACCTTGTCAGCTATACAACGACCTACAACGTACTAATGTCTATTAGACGAACGGGCCATGCCTTGGCTTAGTATTTACGGGTTTGACTTACGATACTTTGATATTATTCCAAGTTATAACTTATTGTTAAAATAATAATAATTATTTTAACTTACATTATATTTTTAGGTCTTGAAATAATAGTTAGACAACTATTTCGTATTCATACTTCTCAAGTATTTTATGTGCGTATTTCCTTTCCAAGGATGGGGGTACATGTATTTTTGTGATAATTCATATTTTTCGTTATCAAACTCTTATCCATCCAAAATATACTAGTAGTGGTACTTTGTTAAGTTATATTATTTTTCTCTAAATAATATAACTAGTTCCCAAATTATGCAAATATTCACACAAGCATTTTAGTATAAAATATATATTCTAAATATATATTTGTCCGCTTTTATTTACGAAAACCAACCTTCGATACTTTGAAATTTTGTAACAAAACTTATGGCGAAGTTTATTTTGAAAGACAATGTTTAAAACCTATTTGCAAACATTCTTTAGAAAATAATTTCTAAGTATTGGAATTTTTATGAAATTTCGCCAGAGTTTACTTTGTAAATGGAGTCGTCCAAGCTAATAAGCATATCATTTTCTTTTCAAAACAATCACAATAATCATCAACAATTATCCTTTAAACAACTCTACATCACCGAGAGCAAAAAATATTCGTTACATATTAATCATGAACTTGATATATCCCGAAAATGCGTAGTAACTTAGTGAAGCGTTTAGTGGACTTAGTTACCTTCCGAAGTATATTCACTTCTTTAAAAATCATTTTCTTACAAAATTTTAGTGTTTACAACTTGTAAACAATTTTTACAAAAATAAAACTTTTGAACTCTTCTTGTAAATAAAAGGTTTTTACACTTATGTTATGTCCAAAGATGCAAGTGTATGTAAAGTCATGACCTTCCAAAAATCGCTTCTTGAACTTGGTTCATTTAGAAAAGCCTTTTGTAAAACCCGGATCTATATGATCCTCAACTTACTTTGCTCACTTATATATCAAGAAAATCGTTTTTATCATCAAGTTCATAACTTTATTAGAAGATGATTATTTATGTGACATAATATCATCTCCTAATCTTGTCAAGCCATGTTTCTAATCATCACTTAACAAGTTCCATATGGTGATTATCATTACATAACCAAGAATCAATAAGAAATCATCAACATATTCATAACAACATCCTACTAACAACATTTCTTTATGTTTCATCTTCATGTAAACTTTATGTAAAGCTTTATGTTTATGTTTTTAGTTCTTGTTCTTGAGTGTTTTAAACATACTTATCATACTACAACTTTTAACCATAAAAACAAGATGAACAAGAGTTAAACAAGAACTTACTACTAGCACAAAGGCTAGGGATGATCTCTAGTGAAAAGATGAACAAAATGATGGTGAAAAGCAAGCAATGAAGCTCCTTGATGATCTACAAGTTGCAAGCTTCCTTGAATCACCTTCTAGTCTTGCATGAAGCTTAGAAATGGATGAAGATGGTGTTGATATGGTGGAGGTGGTGGCGGTTATATGTGGCCGAGAGGAAGAGAGAGATGAGTGAGAGAGCGGTGAAATCTTGTGAAGGATATGAAATGATGTTGAGAAGGTATGGTGCCATACTTATAAGATCATTCTCTAATATCTTGTTCACCTTAACAAGTAACAATCCAAATAAAATATATGATAAATCTTGGAAGGCATGGTGGGGATTTTTGTGGGTCCCTTGGGACCGAAATCGGACAGTGTGACACCTGGGTCACTGCGACCATCAAAAGAAATACCGAGTCAATGAAATATTGTATTTCATACTTGGGATCTGTATAAATATGTGCATCTTTTGCACATATCAACTCTTATTCGATTTCAAGCTCCAAATCGCTTTATGGAAGGTTATACGCGATCTGATGCGTAAATATAACCAGTTTAATGCAACGAACACTCTAGAATAGTGAAATATACTTAACATACCTTAAATAACCTTTACATAACTTAGAAATAAGTTTTGAAGGCTTTGGTATGGCAAAAACAAGTTAATTCACCTACAGGGACTAAATTTGACAAACTACGAAAGTATGCCAATTTGAAACTATAACAGACATTCCGGAACATGACCATAAGTTGAACATACCGTAAATATCCCTTACATAGCTTAGAAATAGGCTTTGAGGTGTTCGGTATGCTAAAATAAACTTTTGGGTCATTCAGGGACTAAAAGCGTCAAAAAGTGCACAAGTTTGCACTTTCGCGCATAACTTACGTTCTGAATACATCCGGACATCCAAAAATTTATGTAAGCACTAAAATATTTTATTTTAGTGTTTGGCATAAGAAAAATCCATTCGTCATGCCATTTGGATCGTTTTTCGCGTTTATGCGCATTCCGTCGTAATTAACCGAACAACGCAATCGTACGGCCAAACGAACCGACATCCGAGATATTTTTGAACACATTTTAAGTTCCCTATACTTTAACTTCATTTTAGAGCTTTGAAACAGGGTAAACGGACCTTAAACGTGTCAGAAATGAGCTTATTACACAACAGGGACCAAATCTGCCAAACTTGGTCCTTGCGCACCTCAACAATGGGAGTGTTGCGGTGCGCAAGGGGGGGGGGTCAGATGCAGCAAAACGTTTTTTTTTTCAGCTGTTAGCAGCCTTTAACCCCTCCAAAGGGCCAATGCCAAGTGTCAAAACCCTATGGTGAGTGCCAAATCAGTTACCACAACATTCCGACAAGTGTACGGGCGAGATCATTCCCTCTTCTCCAAGAAACGATCCTAACAGTGAACCGAAATCTATAAATACCCATCACATTTTCACTCCTTTCTCACTAGAATCTGATCAATTGTGCTCTAAGTTGAAACCTTTGTTTCATACCTGAGCTATTTTGATCTAGATTAGCATTCAGGGACCCTTTGTAAGTGTTCCTTCGTTCTTTTATTGCTTTTCGAGTCCGAAAGTCAAACTTTGTTTGACTTTCTACATTGACCAGTTTATGGTCAATGCGAAGTTCATTTGAACTTCGCAACGTGATTGTAATCACGATGGTTATAGTCCCTAGTGACTATGCCTACTGATGACCACGTTGTCTAGGGTCGTAAGGGTAAGCGATCTAATAAATCACTTATACCTTCGAACCCGACCCATTTGGCCGATCATTAGGATCCGACCAAATACATTAGGTGACCATAGTAGGTAGGGAATAACCTTTCGAGGTTATACCTTATGGTCACGACGTTTAAGTAGTTGTATGATAGGTAGTTTATTTGCCTTTGGTAAATTACCAAAATACCCCTTTGATGCCAAAATTCATTTTAAACATATGTAACATAACTTTTGACATCTAAACTGATTTGGCGACAATATTAGACATGTTAAGGCATATTCTACTTGTCATAGGACTAGTTAGGCGGTCCGAACACGTTTCACGCGAACGACGCGTTAAAGTAGCATAAGCTACCTAAACGGGTCGTAAACACTTATGTTAGGTTTCATTTAGTATGTAGGCTTTGTTAAACCATATTACACAAGTCTCCATACTCGTTTGGTTTACGAACCCTCACTCTATCCGATCGTCCGATTTAGGTCCGGTTTATTAACATAGTTACCTATATTAGGTGCCGTTTGATTTCGTGATCTCTAGCAATGCTTGGTGGTTATATTAGGACTTCTTAGCAATCTCAAGTGAGTACATAGACCCCTCTTTTACTGTTTTCCAAACTGTTTTGGGGTGAAACACATGTGCCTACTTGTTACTTTCATGCTTTCCTGTTTTCACATCATATACTTGCTATGTTTATTAGTACATTTATAGTACATGATTTCAATACATTTCATGCTATGTACGCCCATTATGTGCATACTTAGTACATTGTTTGACATTGCATTTCTGTTGTATATGCTCATCCAGCATATGAACACATTATACTACATTTTGAACCGTTGTAACTATTTGACTATGTGAACCGTCGTAACCCTATGATTATATGAACCGTTTGTAACTGTTGAACCATGTGAACCATTTGTAACTGTTGAACCGTGTGAACCATTTGTAACTGTTGACATGATTTACATTTGACAATAGACATTTGACTATACATAAACATTTCTACAATTGTTAAACATATTACTTTGGTGGTTTGGTTTGAGTAAGTGATTTAAGTAACGAGGCGTATGTAATATGATACAAGCACGGTGGATACGCCGCTGGTACTTCCTATATATAAGTGTTTGTATGGTATTACATATCGTAGCGTTATTTGAATCATTTCAATTTGAGACATATAACATTTTATACAAATAACATACTTTTCACAAGACATTGATTTACAAACAACTTATCTTATACAAACTCATTTTTACATGGTTATTCATTTAACCATACATTATTCTCTTATTTATACATATCATCTGATCTTATCGTTTTTCAAATGATTTACTAGATAAAGCAAATTACAAGGTTCATGACTAAACATTTTCTCAAACATAAGTCATGAATTCTGTTTTCACAAAACCTATGTATCTCACGGGCATTTTTATGCTGACGTACCTATTTTCACATGTATTTTCAAGAGATGATGCGTAGGACTTATCAAGACATACTTAGGCGGACCTGTGCCTTAGTGACTTAAAACGAGACAAGAACTAGTTAATTTTTGTTATATACTCTTTGTTTCTTGTTTAAAACTATGTAACTCTCTTGTTTGATTAATAAAACGAAACTTTAATTGCCATGGATTTGAAACAATTAATTCTGTTACAACACTCCCCGACGTTTCTGCCACGTTTTGTATGTTCTACGTGGTCGGGGTGTGACAGAAAAGATGGTATCAGAGCCAATGGTTATAGGGAATTAGGTTATTAGTAATACTTTGACCTAGTCTATAACCTTCCTAGGACCCTAACGCGAGTTTACTTGCGTTTAGTCATAAAACAATACCGTCACCTATCCTTAGGCGACGACCACAACAAGAACATAAATTTCAAAACCGCTTTGAAAACTAATCATCTGTTCTAGGATGATTGATTACTAGGTTTTGAACCCTCTATTGTAAGGTTTTGAACCCTCTGTTATAAGGTTTTGAACCCTTGAATTTTCAAAAAAATCTCGTCAAGGTTTTGGGTTTTAAATAATGTGAACACGTGCAAACTGGAAGGGTGAATGCCTGTACCCTGAGTTTTCTGTCTAAGGCTAGAGTGTTCATATAAATCCACATAATCGGACCAGTCACACTTACCTGGGAACTCTTGGGGTAAGTGTTCACTTATAGGCGTGCATGTATTCGCGAAGCATTATTTTTGACCCATTTACTTTAATTTAGTCACTGTGTGTCATTTGTTTACCTTGTGGTAACAAACAAATGACCACTATCCTTGCTTTGATCAGATTTGTTTCATCTCATTCTTTTCGTCTAAATCTCTCACTCGTTTCCTTTCATGTTTCCTCTTTTAGAATGCCTCATCGACGCGAAAACCAAATAGCGACTGCCGAACTGGCAGAAATCATTGCGCAGCAAATGGCTGCTCAATTCCCAAACCTCTTTGCTCAATGGAACCAAGCCAACAACAACAACAATGGTCCATGCAATTTCAAGAGTTTTAACTCGGCTAAACCACTCAAGTTTAGTGGTTCTGAGGGAGCGACTGGGCTTCTTCAATGGTTCGAGAGCATTGAGAATACTTTCTGCCACGTGCAGTGTCCTGACAATTGCAAGGTCGAGTTTTCTTCGAGTGTGTTCCAGAAGAGGGCCCTTACGTGGTGGAACAGGGTTATGAGAGATCGTGGTGCAGAAGTTGCTCTAGCACAGACATGGGCTGAACTTAGGGCCCTTATGATGAAGGAATTCTGTCCTCGTCACGAGATCAGGGCCTTGGAAAGGGAATTCAATAATCTTGAGCAAGACAGCGGTGAGCATCGAGCCTACACGGACCGTTATGAGGAGTTAAGTCTGTTATGCCCAAACATGGTCACACCTTTGGATAAGGCAATCGAAAAGTACATTGATGGCCTCCCTGACTCAATACAAGACATTGTGACTGGTAGCAACCCTACTACAGTTAGACAGGCCATTGAGCTATCTGCAACCTTGACTGAATCAAAGATCAGGAAAGGTAAACTTTTCTGAAAAGGTGACAAGAAACCGGTCGAGGAATCGAACCCAATCAAGGAATCAAAGACCATGGATGAACAGACTGGATCCCCTAAGAAGTCAAAGAAGCGAAAGGCTTCTCAGAACTTCGCCATGGTTACTCACAATGATCAAGCCGTCCCCAACCAACCAGCTCAACCCCCTGCCAGGAAACCCTACAACGGAACTGATCCCTTGTGCAACCAATGTGGCCTACATCATCATGCTGGTGTGAAGTGCCGCACATGCCAAGTTTGCGGACTTATAGGTCATACAGCGAGGGTTTGCCCAACAGCAGCTGCACCAAATCAAGTTAACAACAATCCTGCCCAAGCTCGTTTTCCACCAGGGTCTTGCTACAACTGTGGCGAGATGGGCCATTTTCGTAGGAATTGCCCAAAGCTTGCTAATACAAATCCAGCACAGGGATGAGTATCTGACCGACAGAAGATAACGTTGTTTAGAAAATAATCGAGCCTTGTGTATTATTTTCTTTTGTTATCACGATCTATGAAACAGTTGTTGTTATTGTTGTTATAAATAAATCTTTCATTTACATTTTAATATGTTTATGTGGTTGCATGTATAAACATATCCTCTACAATACCAACAATCAAGGAACCATATTCCTTGAAGAACAGACTACCCCCAAATTTCTTCCATTGTATGATCTCTTGCGTTTTCCACGAAAATCCTAAGTACCGGTTTCTTCCAAGAGAAACGAAGTACGAGGTGCCAAGTTAATAGTAATCAATAACAAGATAATAACAATTAAACAATTATATGATTATGTGCTTATGTGTTCCCTTTTATGTGTCATGTGATCCAAATTATGTTATCCAAATCCTCGTAGAATCTTACATATCCTTGTACAAGAGATTTATAGTAGGATACCCAAAGGTACTACCTAAAATCCTTAATGGACTTCTACGCTATAGTTAAGTCCCTTGGATTATAAAGTACTACTTCATAATTAGACCCCTTTAGTGGTCTAGTTAAACTGATCGATCCAAAAATCTGGTTAGGAATATTATGTGATGATATAGATGAAAGGACTCCTTGGTGGCCTAATTAAGAAGATCCTCTGTCGATCTAATTAAAAGGACCCTATGGTAGTCTAGTCACCCTCATCACAAGTTTGATATCCTTCCCCACAACATTACAAAACGAACTGTGCGGACTGTGCAAGGAATTACGTAATTATGGATGCATACATAATTATGGAATTTAGTGCACAGAAATCACAGCAAGTTCTATCATGTGTCTAAGTTAACCCAATTCATTTCCAATTCTGATGAAGCATCCGTTGAGGAAAAATTAACTAGCTATTCATTTTTCACTTCTGAGGAATATCCGTTGAGGAAATGAATATCCATTTATCCTTCATTTCCAACTCTGAGGAAGCAACCATTGAAAATGACTCCGTTAGTTCATTTTCGTTTCTGAAGATTATCCGTTGAGGAAATGAATATCCGTTGTTAAATCTTTCATTTCCGTACCTGAGGAAGCAACCGTTGAAAATGACTCCGTTAGTTCATTTTCGTTTCTGAAGATTATCCGTTGAGGAAATGAATATCCGTTGTTAAATCTTTCATTTCCGTACCTGAGGAAGCAACCGTTGAAAATGACTCCGTTAGTTCATTTTCGTTTCTGAAGATTATCCGTTGAGGAAATGAATATCCGTTGTTAAATCTTTCATTTCCGTACGTGAGGAAGCAACCGTTGAAAATGACTCCGTTAGTTCATTTTCGTTTCTGAAGATTATCCGTTGAGGAAATGAATATCCGTTGTTAAATCTTTCATTTCCGTACCTGAGGAAGCAACCGTTGAAAATGACTCCGTTAGTTCATTTTCGTTTCTGAAGATTATCCGTTGAGGAAATGAATATCCGTTGTTAAATCTTTCATTTCCGTACCTGAGGAAGCAACCGTTGAAAATGACTCCGTTAGTTCATTTTCGTTTCTGAAGATTATCCGTTGAGGAAATGAATATCCGTTGTTAAATCTTTCATTTCCGTACGTGAGGAAGCAACCGTTGAAAATGACTCCGTTAGTTCATTTTCGTTTCTGAAGATTATCCGTTGAGGAAATGAATATCCGTTGTTAAATCTTTCATTTCCGTACCTGAGGAAGCAACCGTTGAAAATGACTCCGTTAGTTCATTTTTGTTTCTAAAGATTATCCGTTGAGGGAAAAGAATATCCGTTTAGTTAACTCCTTCATTTTCCATTTCCGAAGAACCCGTTGAAGAAAATGACTCCGTTCGATCATTTTCGCTTCTGAGGAATATCTGTTGAGGAAAATGACGGGATTATGTCTTGCGTATCACTGATGATCATTTAACACAAAGTCACAGACAGACTCCTACGAATTAATTTCGGGACGGAATTTCCTAAAGTAGGGGAGACTGTGACACCTGGGTCACTGCGACCATCAAAACAAATACCGAGTCAATGAAATATTGTATTTCATACTTGGGATCTATATAAATATGTGCATCTTTTGCACATATCAACTCTTATTTGATTTCAAGCTCTAAATCGCTTTATGGAAGGTTATACGCGATCTGATGCGTAAATATAACCAGTTTAATGCAACAAACACTCCAGAATAGTGAAATATACTTAAAATACCTTAAATAACCTTTACATAACTTAGAAATAAGTTTTGAAGGCTTTGGTATGGCAAAAACAAGTTAATTCGCCTACAGGGACTAAATTTGACAAACTACGAAAGTATGCCAATTTGAAACTGTAACAGACATTTCGGAACATGACCATAAGTTGAACATACCATAAATATCCCTTACATAGCTTAGAAATAGGCTTTGAGGTGTTCGGTATGCTAAAATAAACTTTTGGGTCATTCAGGGACTAAAAGCGTCAAAAAGTGCACAAGTTTGCACTTTCGCGCATAACTTACATTCTGAATACATCCGGACATCCAAAAATTTATGTAAGCACTAAAATATTTTATTTTAGTGTTTGGCATAAGAAAAATCCATTCGTCACGCCATTTGGATCGTTTTTCGCGCTTATGCGCATTCCGTCGTAATTAACCGAACAACGCAATCGTACGGCCAAACGAACCGACATCCGAGATATTTTTGAACACATTTTAAGTTCCCTATACTTTAACTTCATTTTAGAGCTTTGAAATGGGGTTAACGGGCCTTAAACGTGTCAGAAATGAGCTTATTACACAACAGGGACCAAATCTGCCAATCTGCCAAACTTGGTCCTTGCGCACCTCAACAATGGGAGTGTTGCGGTGCGCAAGGGGGGGGGGGGTCAGATGCAGCAAAACTTTTTTTTTCAGCTGTTAGCAGCCTTTAACCCCTCCAAAGGGCCAATGCCAAGTATCAAAACCCTATGGTGAGTGCCAAATCAGTTACCACAACATTCCGACAAGTGTACGGGCGAGATCATTCCCTCTTCTCCAAGAAACGATCCTAACGGTGAACCAAAATCTATAAATACCCATCACATTTTCACTCATTTCTCACTAGAATCTGATCAATTGTGCTCTAAGTTGAAACCTTTGTTTCATACCTGAGCAATTTTGATCTAGATTAGCATTCGGGGACCCTTTGTAAGTGTTTCTTCGTTCTTTTATTGCTTTTCGAGTCCGAAAGTCAAACTTTGTTTGACTTTCTGCATTGACCAGTTTATGGTCAATGCGAAGTTCGTTTGAACTTCGCAACGTGATTGTAATCACGATGGTTATAGTCCCAAGTGACTATGCCTACTGATTACCACGTTGTCTAGGGTCGTAAGGGTAAGCGATCTAATAAATCGCTTATACCTTCGAACCCGACCCATTTGGTCGATCATTAGGATCCGACCAAATACATTAGGTGGCCATAGTAGGTAGGGAATAACCTTCCGAGGTTATACCTTATGGTCACGACGTTTAAGTAGTTGTATGATAGGTAGTTTATATGCCTTAGGTAAATTACCAAAATACACCTTTGATGCCAAAATTCATTTTAAACATATGTAAGATAACTTTTGACATCTAAACTGATTTGGCGACAATATTAGACATGTTAAGGCATATTCTACTTGTCATAGGACTAGTTAGGCAGTCCGAACACGTTTCACGCGAACGTCGCGTTAAAGTAGCATAAGCTACCTAAACGGGTCGTAATGGGTCGTAAACACTTATGTTAGGTTTCATTTAGTATGTAGGCTTTGTTAAACCATATTACACAAGTATCCATACTCGTTTGGTTTACGAACCCTCACTCTATCCGATCCTCCGATTTAGGTCCGGTTTATTAACATAGTTACCTATATTAGGTGCCGTTTGATTTCGTGATCTCTAGCATTGCTTGGTGGTTATCTTAGGACTTCTGAGCAATCTCAAGTGAGTACATAGACCCCTCTTTTACTGTTTTCCAAACTGTTTTGGGGTGAAACACATGTGCCTACTTGTTACTTTCATGCTTTCCTGTTTTCACATCATATACTTGCTATGTTTATTAGTACATTCATAGTACATGATTTCAATACATCTCATGCTATGTACGCCCATTGTGTGCATACTTAGTACATTGTTTTACATTGCATTTCTGTTGCATATGCTCATCCAGCATATGAACACATTATACTACATTTTGAACCGTTGTAACTATTTGACTATGTGAACCGTCGTAACCCTATGATTATATGAACCGTTTGTAACTGTTGAACCGTGTGAACCATTTGTAACTGTTGAACCGTGTGAACCATTTATAACTGTTGAACCGTGTGAACCATTTGTAACTGTTGACATGATTTACGTATGTAATATGATACAAGCACGGTGGATACGCCGCTGGTACTTCCTATATATAAGTGTTTGTATGGTATTACATATCGTAGCGTTATTTGAATCATTTCAATTTGAGACATATAACATTTTATACAAATAACATACTTTTCACAAGACATTGATTTACAAACAACTTATCTTATACAAACTCATTTTTACATGGTTATTCATTTAACCATACATTATTCTCAAATTACAAGGTTCATGACTAAACATTTTCTCAAACATAAGTCATGAATTCTGTTTTCACAAAACCTATGTATCTCACAGGCATTTTTATGCTGAGGTACCTATTTTCACATGTGTTTTCAGGAGATGATGCGTAGGACTTATCAAGACATACTTAGGCGGACCTGTGCCTTAGTGACTTAAATCGAGACAAGAACTAGTTAATTTTTGTTATATACTCTTTGTTTCTTGTTTAAAACAATGTAACTCTCTTGTTTGATTAATAAAACGAAACTTTAATTGCCATGGATTTGAAACAATTAATTCTGTTACAACACTCCCCGACGTTTCCGCCACGTTTTTTATGTTCTACGTGGTCGGGGTGTGACAGACAGGGGGGGTGGATGTAAAATCTTGATGAAAGTTGGTAATTATTAGTCACATTTCAAGTATGTAATTTCATATGTTAGTTAGTAGGCATTTTAGTGGGTGTTATGGTGAACGGGGATCATGACTAGCTCAAAAATAATTAAACAATGTATTTGACAAAAATTTAGTGTCCCGGGTAATGTCCGATTGTTCGGTTAGATACCGTTCTGTTAAAGTGTTTAATTATTCCGTAAAGTGTCTTTTATATATCTTTTTGTAACACAATTAATTCCCAACACTTAGGAAAGCATACAGGACCATTCTGCCATATTTTTGACACCTTACTAGCATGTTAAATGCTGAATTTTTGCTGAAAATGCAGAATTCTGCACTTAAAGTGTGTTTTAGGCACTTCCCGGCACTTAAACTACCACCTAGTGACGCAGTTTTATGGTCCTCACTTTCCTACACTCCATACTAGTGTAGTACCTTGTCCCTGTCCCATACTGGGCCTCAAAAACATTGTCTGTCTATGTGCTGGCATTGTCAGCATGTTTCTGAATTATCTGTTCAGTGTGCTAACTGTGCTTTGTGCATCAAGTATGTCACTAAAGTTTGTGTGCAATAAATGGAGTGACGGTATGAAATGTGATGCATGTGTATGTATGATACAAAAATCATAAAGCAGTTCAAGTTGTCAGTTGTAATCAAGCACAGTCATCAAGCACATATCAAGCATAATCATTAAGCATATAATTAAAGTTAATTAATTGTACGGTACCTGTAATTGTGAGGATTGTCACACAAGAAGGCTGCTGAGTCTTCAAAGAAATCAAGGAAGCGTAAGGCTTCCAAGAATTTCGCAGTCACTTCACAGACAAATCAGGCTGCTCCTAATCAGGTTGCACAACCTGCTGCCAAGAGGCAGTATGCTGGCAATGCACCTCTGTGCAACCGCTGTAATAGCCATCACCAACCACAAGTGCATTGTCATATCTGCACAAACTGTGGTAAATCTGGTCATCTTGTGAATAACTGCCGCTTTGCTCTGAACCAAAATCAGGCAGCTCAAAACCCAACACAAAACCCTGCCCATAATCCTGCACGACCTCACTATCCGCCTGGTTCATGTTTCAACTGTGGGGACCTGACCCACTACAGGAACAACTGCCCGAGGTTGGCAAACGCAAATCAGGCACCGGCTCGTGGTAGAGCTTTTAATCTGAATGCAAATGAGGCGCTTGCGGATAACGAAGTGGTAAACGGTATGTTCCTTGTTAACAACCATCCTGCTTCTGTTCTAATTGATTCGGGTGCCGATAAGAGTTTTGTGTCATTAGCTTTTGAGCCTTTGCTTTCGATGACTAGAACAAAACTAGGAAAGCCCTTGACAGTAGAAGTAGCTAGTGGTGAACCTGTTGTACTCGACTCTGTTCTTCGAAATTGCCAGTTGAACCTTAATAACCATATTTTCCTATTGACCTTAAACCGATGCAACTCGGGAGCTTTGATGTTATAGTAGGAATGGATTGGTTATCTAAGTACCATACAGAGGTAGTATGTTTTGAGAAGTTCTTCCGTATACCGCTTTCGACTGGTGAGATCTTAGAAGTTCGTGGGGAGAAACCTGCTAGTAGCCTTAAACTCATGTCTTGTACCCAAGCTCAAAAATACCTACGAAAGAAATATGTTGCTTCCTTAGCACATGTCGTAGAGGAGAAAGGTAAGGGTAAGACTAACCAAAGGATGCGTGTGAAGTGTGTTATGGTTTTAATGTTTATTTTAAGCCCTTTTACACTTTTTTAGTCAAGTTTTAAATTTATAAAACACGATATTTACTAACACTAAACACACATATGGGCAAGTGCACCCATCGTGAGCGTAGTATAGTGTTGGTAAGATACCGAGGTCGTCCAAGGACACAAGAGCTTTTAGTACCGGTTTATCCTCAACATCTAATCAAATCAAAAGGTTAGAAAAAGTTTTAAACTAGAAAAATAAAAACTAACTAAAATGTTGAAAATAAAATAAAAATAAAAACAGATAGACAAGATGAATCACTTGGGTCCGACTCGTGTATAGTGTAACCTTTGATTATTTCCGCACTTTTGCACTTTTTAAGAGATTATCTTAGTTATTGTAGTAGGCCCCTATTTTGAAGGTGAAGTTACCCTCAACCCAGTAGTTTGAGTCAGCAAGGATACAATCCTAAGGGGTCGAATTATTGAAAGATAATTAATTAAGTTATTAATGCATATTATGGTAGGCCCCTCTTTTGAAGGTGACGTTACCCTCGGCTAAGTATTCTGAGTCAGCAGGGATACAGTCCTAAATAGATGGGTTATAGTATTAATAGTAGCTTAACTTATGAGGGGATCAAAGAGTTTGGACCCTCGCCATCCAATACCGGTCGATATTGAAGGAGGTCCTACTAAATTTGACCCAGGTCCTTTGCAAGATCTATACACTGAACAATGGCAAGACTCTTACCAAACCGTTCCCTTAACCCCCGACCAGGTAGCCAACATATCTCCATATAGACCGTGGAGATATGAATGGTGAAAATCTTTTATTTTATATAGACAGTATAATAATGCCAAGACACCACGGACAAACGATAAGTAAGAATCACCTTCAACATAAGAAACTAGTTATTAAAACCATTAATACATAACCAAGTAAAAAGTGCGAAAAGATTAAAAATAAAAAGTATTACACTAGACACTTTTTCTTCACCAAGTGATGTAAGAGACTTAGGCAAACATGGCCTTGATTGTCAAGAACTCTTACGATCAATCTTAGATCCTGAGATGACTCACACACTCTATGATGGACAATGGATGATGGTGTTATGGTGGTGGTGGGTGGTGGGTGAAGTGAGAGAGAGGTGGTGTGCCAAGGGATGGATTGCAAATGAGCCAAGCACCCCTATTTATAGGCTGAACAGTGGCTTGGGCACGGCCCCGTGTCCAGTTAAAACGGCCCCGTGTCCATCCTTCTTCTCTTCCTTCATTAAATGCAGTTTGTCTGCATTAGTTGACTACGCCCCCGTGTCCGCTGAGCACAACCCCGTGTGCAGAAGCATATCTGTATTATCAAGATTTGCCTGGATTCTGCGAATCTTATAGTTAACCACAGACCCGTGTCCGCTGAGCACGGCCTCGTGGTGGGCAATAGAAGCTTCTACAACTTTGTCTTGTCTGCTGACACTTGGGCACGCCCCCATGTTCACTGAACACGGGGCGTGTTCAGCCTTCTGTTCTCTTGTTTTGCTTGGGAAGATGCTGTCTGGGGGTCGGGCATGCCACGTTTGTTCCTTTTCTTGTAATTATGTTAGATTTTGCTGCCTTTTTGCTTCTTTTGTTCATTTGAGCTCATTTAATCCAAAAAATACAAAAGGAAGACAAAAACACACTTTTTCCAACATTAGTACTAAAAAAAGGGTTAGTTTTATGCCACAATTGATGAAATTTATATGTTGCATTTTGCACACATCAAATACCCCCGCACTTGAATATTTGCTTGTCCACAAGCAAAAGTCTTTATAATGTGGCTTTACACTCCCAAATGGAATGGGTAGAAGAGAAGGTTTTTGGGCTTGTCATATAGTGTCGGGATTTCCAAGATTCTTTATTAAGTTTTATTTTTATTTATTTACAATTCTATTTGTCATGATTTATTTAAAACTTTTCATAAGATAAATTATTTATTAGGGCATAACATGCCTCTTTAAAATTCTATTTATATACAAGTTCACATACCTCACGGGTGATCACTCAACACTCGGCCGAAGATGTATTTTAGTGAATCACTCGAGAGCGGCATGGAACTTACTCCTACCATAGGCTTGCCAAGCAATCAATCCTCCTCCTTTTTAACTATATACCTTTGTAAATATCAAGAGGACTTTTTGGGTGAAGGGTTAGGCTTGGGTTAAAGGTAGGTGGTTGGGTTGGTGGTTAGTGGTTAGTAAAAGGGCGAAAGGCGTAAAAGCGTCGGTTTTCGTAAGACTTCTTATTTTTGAAATTTTTATTTTGATGAAGCTTTTATTTAAACAAAGTTATTTTTGATAAACTTGTTTGTTTATTTTTCTTTTGCTTCATCTTCATCATCAATTTTTTTTTTTTGAAAGTCATACTAAAAACCGAGCTTGTTACTAAAACAAACGGTTAAAAATAAAAAGGGTTTAGTGGGTGAAAAGGTTGTTTGGTTTGGGTTATGAAATGAAAAGGTTTAGGCTCAAAGGGGTTAACTAGGGGGATTTTGGGTAGGTGGTAAAAAAAAATAATGGTGTAGAAATAAAAAAGGGTTAGTCCTAATGCCTCCATCATTTACTTACTCGGGTTTAAGTTGGTAAGGACCGGGAATGTATCGTCGTGGCAAGTTCTAGAGTTGTAAGAACCAAGCGGCTATTCACACAAGAAACGAAAAATGAGCATTTAGTTTAAAGATATGTATTTGTATGCTCAATAAAGGCTCAAAACTCACTTTTGTGGGAATGGGTTTTTATGTGATCAAGTATATATAATCAAATTTTAACTAAGCTTGTCATGCTTTTTCATAATTTTCTTATGTTGGTTCTTTTTATCACGACGCTATCGGTTGTAAATTTGTAAAAATATAACCTTTTTTAGAATTTGAAATTCCCGAGTTAAACCTAGACAAGTAAAAAAATGAAAATTTTTGAAAAAAATTTGGAGTGATTAGCGGTTCCAATAGAGTTTTGTGTAAGGCTTGTAATTAGGACTTGCAAGATTCAAAGTTTTAACATCCCCCCCCCCCACACACACACTTAAATTACACATTGTCCTCAATGTGTCCCAAAAATAAGTTTTTAGGTTGATCGAATGTGTAAAAAGGGGTTAAAAAGCAAAAATTTGTGTTACTGGGCGTCTGGACACGGCCCCGTGTTCAGGTGCCAGTAACAAAAAGTTGTCAAAAGAAACAGAAGCCTGGACACGGGGGCGTGTTGGGTGAACACGGCCCGTGTCCAGTTACCTGAACTGGGCATTTTCTGAGACTGTTCAGCACGGGGCCGTGTTGGGCGGGCACGACCCGTGCTGAACTTGCTGTAATGAAGAAAATTTGTCGGATGGCCTTGTTTTCCTGCATGGGGTGCTGGTGCAAGTTTCCCTTGTTATCCTTTGCCATCCCGAGTGTGTTTTATCCATTACAACATCATCCAAACACCAATTTAACTAAAACCATCATTCATTAAGTCATAGAGAATTACATAATAATCCAAGAAAATGGAAAACAAAGTAGAAAATAAAAATTAAGGTCCTAAATTAGATAGGTCAAGTGATACGTAAAATCATCCTAAGGAGCTCTACTTCTACAATAAGAACCAAAATTCCGGAAATAGCTTTCCGGTATCTAAAAGCTTTGTAGAACTCCAAGCCGAGCGGTGTTCCCTAGATGTTGCTAGAGCCATTCTTCTATCTCTCTCGGGAGGAGGGAAGCGGCTTCATGCTCCTCAACATCTTGTGGAGGGGTAGTGACACTAATCAGAACCCCGTGTAGTATGTCTCGAGGGGGTTTCGGATGTATGGCGTACCATTCGGCCGAAATGATGACTTTCAGTACCACATTCCATGCCCTTTGGGTGATAATCGGTACCAAAGGAGGAGATGCGAGAATGTTCAACCTTTGGTGCAAAAGGTTGACTTCCTAGAGACATCCTTCTAGTCCCACCGACAGATGATTAATACGGTCGACCAACGCTTCTTCCACCCCCGTTATCTCATCAATGGCCTCTCTTAAAGCGTAAACGTAGTTTACAAGAGAATCTTGAACCGTTGATGACCTTCTCCCCTGTCGGTTGTTTCTGGTGTGTGACGAAGATGTTCCGCTAGTTCTGCTCGCCATTATGAGAAAACATACCGAAAAGAGTTCAATTTCAGAGAACCAGTACCTCGGACACGGCCCCGTGTTTAATGAACACGGCCCCGTGTCCAGGTGTCTGCAGATTTTTGAAATAAGGAATCTTGGAGTTTTAATTTGTTTTTATGATTTTTAAAGCATTTTTGAACAGAAACAACTTAAAACATTGTTGTAGAACATATTCTTAACAAGATTCCATGAATAAAAATCTAACAAACACCTCAATAAAGCTTGAAATTATGGACGTCTCAAGCTTTAATGGAAGTATAAGGAAAAATTGAAGAAGATGCTAGTGGATAAAAGAGGAAAGGACAAGAAGGTAGTTGAGAAACTTCTTTTAGAGAATACCTAGGATGGTATGTTAGAAGATTCCCCAAATCTCTATCCCTGGAATGGTTCAAATGTGCTGGATTCTTGGCTGTATTTATAGAAAACGACAGTACGCTGCACACGGCCCCGTGTCAGCTGGACACGGCCCTGTGTTCAGACAGAATCCTGACAGATTTTGACTGTATTCTGATTAAAATCAGAAGAGAATCTTTGGGTGGACACGGGGGAGTGTTGACCTAGACATGGCCCTGTCTCTAGAAGCTGTCTTATAGAGTTTGTTTATTTTTAAGGAACTTTTCCAGATCGGGCGGTTCCTTACTGGATGGAACAACCCCAAAGTGCCTAAGATACCTTAATTGCTCTAGATTAAGACGAGAATGCAAGAGGTTGTCAGTGAGGGTGATTCCTATGCTATATGTAGGTGGACAAGTCCAACCCTTTCCCGGGCTCTAATTAAAGAAGATGTATGCCGAATCGCTCAGGTCTATGTATGCATCGAACAAAGTCGATGGGGAGTCCTTCATGGTACAATCGACACAGGGACGACTATCGCTCAAGTCCTCGCTAGAGTTAGAAGTATCGTCGGGAACAACGAAGTTGTTTGAATGCGATCCCAACACTTCTTCTTGGTTATTGTCTTGAGATAGATTATCGAAATCTAACCTAAGTTCCTCTAACCAACTAAGAATTAGATCTTCTAATTGAAATAGTTCATCAAGAAGCATTTCTCCTAGAAGATCCGGTTGAGAGCATTCGAGGGAGAGATAGGGATTATTTTTACTCTCGCCCCTCTTAAGGTTACAGGAAAACGATGGGTCTATATAATGGGGCTTATAATTTAGAAAATAACATTCTAATTCTTTATGGGGCCACCACATATTTGACACCACGTACCATAAGAGTGCCGAAAGTAAAAATTATCAGTATCACTCATGTTTGTGTCAGAAATTACCAACCGTCGGTATCTTACGGTTCTGTTTTCAGTAACTGAAACTTGGGCACGGGGCGTGTTGAGTGGGCACGGCCCCGTGTTCAGCTTACTGTCTGACTTAAAACAAGATTGCCAGTTCCAATGATTGGGCACGGGGCGTGTTCAGCGGGCACGGCCCGTGCTGAGTTCTGCAGAAGCTGAAAAATTAAGAAAAATCCTAAAAAATAGAAAAAAACGATTAGGCCGTTGATTCCTAACTTTCTAAAAATCCTTGTGTCCCCGGCAACGGCGCCAAAAACTTGATGCGTGTGAAGTGTGTTATGGTATTAATGCTTATTTTAAGCCCTTTTACACTTTTTTAGTCAAGTTTTAAATTTATAAAACAAGATATTTACTAACACTAAACACACATATGGGCAAGTGCACCCATCGTGAGCGTAGTATGGTGTTGGTAAGATACCGAGGTCGTCCAAGGACACAAGAGCTTTTAGTACCGGTTTATCCTTAACGTCTAATCAAATCAAAAGGTTAGAAAAAAGTTTTAAACTAGAAAAATAAAAACTAACTAAAATGCTGAAAATAAAATAAAAATAAAAACAGATAGACAAGATGAATCACTTGGCTCTGACTCGTGTATAGTGTAACCTTTGATTATTTTCTCACTTTTGCACTTTTTAAGATATTATCTTAGTTATTGTAGTAGGCCCCTCTTTTGAAGGTGACGTTACCCTCAACCTAGTAGTTTGAGTCAGCAAGGATACAATCCTAAAGGGTCGGATTATTGAAAGATAATTAATTAAGTTATTAATGCATATTATGGTAGGCCTCTCTTTTGAAGATGACGTTACCCTCGGCTAAGTAGTCTGAGTCAGCAGGGATACTGTCCTAAATAGCCGGGTTATAGTATTAATAGTAGCTTAACTTATGAGGGGATCAAAGAGTTTGGACCCCCGCCATCCAATACCGGTGGGTATTGAAGGAGGTCCTACTAAATTTGACCCAGGTCCTTTGCAGGATCTATACACTGAACAATGGCAAGACTCTTACCAAACCGTTCCCTTAACCCCCGACCAGGTAGCCAACATATCTCCATATAGACCATGGAGATATGAATGGTGAAAATCTTTTATTTTATATAGACAGTAAAATAATGCCAAGACACCACGGACACACGATAAGGAAGAATCACCTTCAACATAAGAAACTAGTTATTAAAGTCATTAATACATAACCAAGTAAAAAGTGCGAAAAGATTAAAAATAAAAAGTATTACACTAGACACTTTGTCTTCACCAAGTGATGTAAGAGACTTAGGCAAACATGGCCTTGATTATCATGAACTCTTACGATCAATCTTGGATCCCGAGACGACTCACACACTCTATGATGGACAATGGATGATGGTGGTGGATGATGGTGTTATGGTGGTGGTGGGTGGTGGGTGAAGTGTGAGAGAGGTGGTGTGCCAAGGGATGGTTTGCAAATGAGCCAAGCACCCCTATTTATAGACTGGACATTGGCTTGGGCTTGGCCCCGTGTCCAGTGGGCACGGCCCCATGTCCATCCTTCTTCTCTCCCTTCATTAAATGCAGTTTGTCTGCATTAGTTGACCACGCCCCCGTGTCCGCTGAGCACGACCCGTGTGCAGAAGCATATCTGTACTATCAAGATTTTCCTGGATTCTGTGAATCTTATAGTTGACCACGGCCCCATGTCCGCTGAGCACGGCCCCGTGGTGGGCAATAGAAGCTTCTACAACTTTGTCTTGTCTACTGACACTTGGGCACGCCCCCATGTTCACTGAACACGGGGCGTGTTCAGCCTTCTGTTCTCTTGTTTTGCTTGGGAAGATGTTGTCGGGGGGTCGGGCATGCCACGTTTGTTCCTTTTCTTGTAATTATGTTAGATTTTGCTGCCTTTTTGCTTCTTTTGTTCATTTGAGCTCATTTAATCCTGAAAATACAAAAGGAAGACAAAAACACACTTTTTCCAACATTAGTACAAAAAAGGGTTAGTTTTATGCCACAATTGATGAAATTTATATGTTGCATTTTGCACACATCACCAAGATATCGCTGTTGTTCAGGGTTATCCTAAGGTATTTCCTGAAGAATTAACTGGTTTACTCCCTGTGCGCCAAGTTGAGTTTCGCATCGATCTTATACCTGGTACAAATCCTATTGCTAAATCACCCTATCATCTTGCACCGTCTGAGATGCAAGAGTTATCTAAGCAACTTCAGGAGCTTTCTAATAAAGGATTCATTCGTCCGAGCTTTTCACCTTGGGGTGCTCCTATCCTATTCGTGAAAAAGAAAGATGGATCTTTCAGGATGTGTATCGATTACCGTGAGCTCAACAAGCTTACCATAAAGAATCGATATCCCCTACCTCGCATTGATAATCTCTTTGATCAGTTATAGGGGCTACTTATTTTTCAAAGATTGATCTGCGTTCTGGGTATCATCAACTTCGAGTTCTCGAAGAAGATATTCCCAAGACAGCCTTCCGTACATGATATGGTCATTATGAGTTTACTGTTATGCCTTTTGGCTTAACAAATGCCCCTGCTGTTTTCATGGACTTGATGAATAGGGTCTGCAAGCCTTATTTGGACAAGTTCATCATTGTTTTCATTGTTGACATTTTAATCTATTCTAAGACTCGAACTGATCATGAGCAACATCTTCGTCTTACAATGGAGCTCCTAAAGAAAGAACAGCTTTTCGCCAAATTCTCCAAGTGCGAATTCTGGCTTAAGGAAGTTCAATTTTTGGGGCACATCGTCAACGAACAAGGTATACATGTAGATCCCACCAAAATCAGTGCGATTAAGGATTGGGATACACCTACTACTCCTACCGAGGTTCGTTCATTTCTTGGTCTCGCTGGTTATTACCGCCATTTCATTGAAAACTTCTCCAAAATTACGGTTCCTCTCACTACTTTAACTCAGAAGAACAAACCTTTTGAGTGGGGACCCAAACAGGAGGAAGCTTTCCAGACCTTGAAACAGAAGCTTTGTAATGCACCTATTCTATCTTTACCCGAGGGTAACAACGATTTTCTCGTGTACTATGATGCATCCAATCTAGGCCTTGGCTACGTTCTTATGCAAAGAAACAAAGTCATAGCTTATGCATCAAGACAGCTGAAGGTGCACGAGAAGAACTACACCACTCATGATCTTGAGTTGGGTGAAGTAGTCTTTGCTCTCAAAATCTAGAGGCACTACCTTTATGGTACAAAGTGTGTAGTGTTTACTGACCACAAGAGTCTCCAGGATATTTTCAATCAGAAAGAACTTAACATGAGGCAACGACGTTGGGTTGAACTTCTAAACGACTACGATTGTGAAATTCGCTACCATCCTGGTAAGGCGAATGTCGTGGCTGACGCATTGAGTCATAAGGAACATGTCAAGCTTCACTGTGTTCAGGTTCGATCTGACATTCAAAACCGCATTTCTCAGGCTCAAGATACTTGTGTTACACAATATTTGATGGGTAAAGAATTAGCCTGTCATACTAAGCCTGAGCTTGAACTGAGAGACTTTGGGATATTCTATTTCATGGGCCATTTGTGGGTCCCAAGTATAGACAATCTTCGCACCTTGCTAATGGATGAAACACATAAGTCTCGTTATTCTATTCATCCTGGTGCAGACAAAATGTACAACAATCTTAGAACCCAGTATTGGTGGCCGGGTATGAAGAAACACATTGCCTTATATGTCTCTAAATGCCTTACTTGTCTTAAGGTTAAGGGAGAACACCAACATCCCTCTGGAGTTTTGGAGCAACCAGAGATTCCAGTTTGGAAATGGGAAAACATTGCTATGGATCTCATTACCAAATTGCCACGTACTAAAATAGGTCATGATGCCATTTGGGTAATCGTTGATCGTCTAACAAAGTCAGCACATTTCTTACCGATCCGTGAGGATCTATCTGCTGACAAGCTTGCTTAAATCTATGTGGATGAGATTGTATCTCGACATGGCGTTCCTTTGAACATCATATCTGACAGAGATGCTCGATTCTTGTCTCGCTTTTGGAGAACCATGCAATCAGCCATGGGTACCCAACTCAATTTGAGCACAGAATATCATCCGCAAACGGATGGTCAATATGAGAGAACAATCCAGACACTGGAGGATATGCTTAGATCTTGTGTGATTGATTTTGGTGGTAGTTGGGATTCTCATCTACCATTGATCGAATTCTCCTACAATAATAGTTGTCACACTAGCATCAACATGGATCCTTTCGAAGCTTTATACGGTCGAAAATGTCGTTCACCGGTTTGCTAGAATGAGATAGGTGAAGCTCAACTTACTGGACCTGAACTCATTCTAGAGACTACAGATAAGGTCAAGAAGATTCATGATAACCTTCAGACAGCTAGAAGCCATCAAAAGAGTTACGCGGATCGACGACGCAAGCCCTTAGAATTTCAAGTCGGTGATCACGTCCTACTCAAGGTATCCCCTTGGAAAGGTGTGATTAGATTTGGAAAGAAAGGAAAACTTGCACCACGTTAAGTTGGACCATTCAAGATCGTTGAAAGAACCAGAAAAGTAGCCTACAGACTAGAGCTGCCTCCTGAACTTGGAAATGTTCATCCAACTTTCCACGTGTCCATTCTCAAAAAGTGTTTAGCTGATGAGAACCTCCACATACCACTTGATGGAATTCGTTTTGATAACACGATGCACTTCGTTGAGAAACCTATGGAAATCATGGACCGTGAAGTCAAAGGCCCAAACACAAGCGCATACCTATTGTCAAAGTTCACTGGGAATCTAAACATGGCCAAGAATTTATTTGGTAACATGAAGATAAGATGAAAGCAAAATATCCTCATCTATTCTCACAAGTTTCCTCTAAATAAATTTCGGGACGAAATTTCCAAAAGTAGGGGAGACTGTGACATCTGTGCTTGTGTTATCATTGTACAAACTCTGAATAGTTCAATATTAATAAAACTGTGTGTTTTGATCCTAATGTTTGTTACTTATGTTTGACATTATGCACGTTTTGAGTTTTGATCGATTTTGAACTCTATATCGTTTTCTTGAAAGTTATACGCAAACTGATGCGTAAACGTAATCAGTTTAATGCAAAAAACACTCCGTAATAGCAACATAATTTTAACATACCTTAAATAACCTTTACATGACTTATAAATAAGTTTTGAAGGGTTTGGTATGGCAAAAACAAGTTTATTCGCTCATAGGGACTATTTACGTCAAACTGCAAAATTCTGCTGTTTCGTAAGGCAACGTATAGTCTGGAACTTGATCATAAGCTAAACATACCATATATAACCTAAAAATGGCTTAGAAATAAGCTTTGATAGGTTCGGTGTGCGAAAACATGCTTATATGATCTTACAGGGACTAAAAGTGTCAAAAACGACGTAAGTTTGCATTTTCACGCATATCTTACGTTCTGACCACATCTGGACATCCAAATTTTTTGTACACACTAAAATATTTTATTTTAGTGATCTACATGCAAAAATACCATTCGTCACTTAATTTGGATCGTTTTCGCGTCCGTTTGAGTTTCGTCGTAATTATACGAATAACATGACCGTACGACCAAACGAGCCGACATCTGAGAGTTTTCCAAGCATATTTTGAGTCCTCTAAACTTTAATGACCTTGTAGAGCCTTGAAAATGGCTTAACGGGTGTTAAAAGTGCAAAACAGAGCTCAAACAAGTGCAGGGATTGAACTTGTAAATGTTGAAACTGTTGCTGAACTGTAGCTTTTAGACCGGCCACGTAAGCCCCTTCCCTCAGCTTACGTGGGCCGTCTAAAAGTTCCCAGTTCAAGATTTTGTTATTTTCAGCAACTGTTTGATAGATTAGGGGCTGTTATGCAAAGTTCTTGGTGTTTTAACCAAGTTAACACCTCTCCAAGGCTTCTAATCTGCTTGTAACATTTGTATGGTCATGATTTCTTGCTTCTTGGCCACACAAACAAGTGTTATGATCTTGTTCTTCATGCTCTACCAAAAATAGCAAGCCAATTCATTCATTTTCCTTCACACTTGATGTAAATTCTCTAAGTTGAGGTTTTATAACTTCATACCTGAGAATTATAAGATCAAGTTCAAGCAAGGACCTTTTGTAAGCATTCCTTCATTATTTTGTTGCTTTCTAGCTTAAAAGTCAAACAGTGTTTGACTTTCAGCTTTGACCAGTCATTGGTCAAGTCAAAGTTCAACTGAACTTTGCAACATGATTGTAATCACGATGGTTATAATTGTTAGGATCTGAGTTTGGTTTTGATTGTGTTTTATGTGACAACTGTGCTCTGTAATCGATGAACAATGCAAAACGATGTTAATTATCAATAAAATGATGTGCTTTGGTGTATTTATATGTATATTTGTGTTTGATGATTTTACGATTCGATTCGATTCCGATTTCAAGCTTAAAATCGCTTTCTGGAAGGTTATACGCAAACTGGTGTGTAAACGCAGTCAGTTTAATGCGACAAACACTCCGGAATAGTGAAATAGGCATAATATACCTTAAATAACCTTTACATAACATAGAAATAAGTTTTGGATGGTTTGGTGTGTTGAAAACAAGTCTATTCGATCACAGGGACTATTTGTGTCAAACTGTGAAACTATACCGATTCGTATGGTATCGAAGAGTCCAGAACTTGATCATAAGCTAAAAATACCATAAATAACCTAAACATAGCTTAGAAATAATCTTTGAGGGGTTCAGTGTGCGAAAACATACTTATTTGATCTTACAGGGACTAAAAGTGTCAAAAACGACGTAAGTTTGCATTTTCGGGTATATCTTACGTTCTGACCACATCTGGACATCCAAAATTTTTGTACACACTAAAATATTTTTATTTTAGTGATCGGCAAGCAAAAATACCGTTCGTTGCTTAATTTGGTTCGTTTTCGCGTCCGTTTGAGTTTCGTCGTAATTAACCGAACAACGCGATCATACGACCAAACGAACAGACATCCGAGATATTTTTGAACATGTTTTGAGTTCCCTATACTTTAACTTCATTTTAGAGCCTTAAAATGAGGTTAACGGGGCTTAAACGTGTCAAAAATGGGCCGAAATGCATGTTTTACAAGTTCAGGTGCCTGTTTTGACAATCTGCCAAAGATGGCTCAGGCGGCCCGCGTAAGCCTGAGCCATATCTTATGCGGGGTGTATGGGAATGTCAGACAGAAACATTGAATCTAGTCATTTAGCTTGAATTTTATGGTTTTGATCGCTAGTTTTCAATGCTATGGGCTGGTTTGTGTGGAGAACAAGTCCCCCAATCAATCCTTAACACTTGTGTGGCCTAGATCATTCCCTCTTCACCAAGAAATGATCCTAACAGTTTTGAGAAAACTATATATAGCATGGCCCTCATCCCTTATTCCTTGCATTTGATCTGAGATTTTCTCTAAGTGGTTGTGTATTTAACTTCCTACCTGAGAAATACTTAGAATCAAATCTATTTGGACCCTTTGTAAGTCCTCTTTCATTCTTTTATTGCTTTCTTAGCTTAAAAGTCAAACAGTGTTTGAATTTCAGCTTTGACCACGAGTTGGTCAACGAGAAGTTCGTTTGAACTTCGCAACGTGAGCGTAATCACGATGGTTATAGTCCCTAGTGACTATACCTACTGATTACCACGTTGACTAGGCGTAGTGACGAGTCGTAGTTTCGGTCAAAATGCGCATTAAGCGTATTTTGCAACCAAACTACTCTTGGTATCAAAACACTTTGTTTTGATATCAAAACTTGTTTTCTAAATTAGTTAAGCATGTTTTAACATGCTTAGCTCGTCACTTTTAGGTTAGTGCTTGTTTAGAGTCGTAAGTCAAGAGGTCTAAACCACCGCTTAGACTTTCGAACTCGACCCGTTTGGTCGATCATTAGGATCTGACCAAGCATGTTAAGTGACCATAGTTGCATAGGGAATAACCTTCTGAGGTTATACCTTATGGTCACCTAGTTTAAGTAGTTGTATGATAGGTAGTTTATATGCCTTAGGTAAATTACCAAAACGCCCTTTTCATGCATAATTGGATTTTAAACATATATAACCCAAACATTTGTCACTTAACTGATTATGCAACCTAATTAAACATGTTTAGGCATATAACACTTGTCATAGGACTTGTTAGATGTCTCAAACTGGATTTGCGCGCACGACGCGTTAAAGTAGCGTAAGCTACCTTAATGGGTCGTAACGGGTTGAAAGCACTTAGGTTAGGTTCCGATCTAGAATGTAGGCTTTGTTAAACCATATCACATGAGTTCCAACACTCATTTGGTTTACAAGACCTCATTATATCCGATCTTCCGATTTAGGTGTTGATTTATTTACTAGTTATCCGATTACTAGGTACTACTTGAATTTCCTTGGTTTGTCTGAGCTTCGCTAAGTTCTTTAGATCAAGGATACCCTTCATTCAATTTGAGTACATAGTTCCCCTATTTTATTGTTTTCAATTGTTTTGGGGTGATTCATATGTATCAAAATGATTTTGATATTTTAACGATGTTTTCAAAAACGATTAAGATGGTTTATACTAAACTAATAACGATGTTCTATAATGTGAATGAACTTGTTGGTTGTAGTTACATAACGAATGACATTCATTAATTTTGGCCGAACAGACCAGTATTAGGTTATGGTACCATAGGATCTGACAAATCCCGTTATCAGACTACACCCATCGTTATGTGTGGGGGTTATGTAGGTAACGACCGAATATGATGATTGTTAACTTACCCTTTGGTGGTTTGTTAATATGAAAAGCGAGGTAGTCGAGTCACGAAGGTTTGAATGTTATTAGCGAGACGACCAAAAGTAGTTTCACAATTAAAATGAATACGATTTTGGGACGAGTTAAAACAATTTGGAACAACTTAAACGAGATAAAACGATTTGAAAGAACGATTGGTTTGGGTTGTGATTAGGTAATGGGATGGGTGTAACATGATAGAAGCATGGTAGATACGCCGTTGGTACATCTTATATATAAGTGCTTTTATCATATTACATTTCATGTCATTATTTAGTTCACGTGGGAAACGATTTGAAACGATGTCACACAACGAGGTTTTCGAAATGATATAAACCATACGAGTTTTATTAACGAATTTTTAACGAGTTGTTTTACGAATTGGTTCACTAAAGCAAATGTTTTGGGGTTAAGAATCATGGCTACGAGATTTTATAAATTATAACCATCTTGATTTGAGTTGGTTAATCATGTTGCAATATTTTATACTTTTCAAAACAAGGTTTTCGATGTATTGCAATATATAAACGAGCCATGATTCCGATACTCTTATAAAACCTATGTGCTCGCCAGCATTTCTTTGCAGACTTTGTTTTTACATATGTTTTCAGGTGATGTTGCGTGATGATTGCTAGGAAACAAGTTCACTTAGGATCTGGACAAGGCCTTAGTGACTTAAAAACAATTATAAACAATGTGTAGTTTGTTTGTTTTGGTTTAAAGACAATGAACATTATTGGATAATTCAATAAAACGAAACTTTTAATTACCATGGTTGTTGAAACGATGATTCTGTTACAACACTCCCCGACGTTTCTGCCACAGTTTTGTTGTTTTAACGTGGTCGGGGTGTGACAGAAGAGTTGGTATTAGAGCCAATGGTTATAGAGAATTGGGTTATTAGCATTGCTTTGACTTAGACTATAACTTTCTAGGACCCTAACGTGAGTTATCTTGCGTTTAGATCTTAAAACAATACCGTCACCTATCCTTAGGTGATAACCACAACGAGAACACAATAACAAATCCGCTTTGAAAATTAATCATCTATCCTTGGATGATTGATTGTAAGGTTTTGAACCCTTCCAGTTTGATTCATTTTCGGCTTTATGCCCTCTGAAATTTCAAAATCTCGTCAAAGTTTGGGTCTAAATAATGTGAACACGTGCAAACTAGAAGAGTGAATGCATGTACCCTGAGTTTTCTGTCTAAGGCTAGAGTGTTCGTACAAATCCGCATTATTGGACCAGTCACTCTTACCTGGGAACTCTTGGGGTGAGTGTTCACTTATAGGCGAGCATGTCTTCAGCGATACATTATTATGACCTATTTACTTTGATTAGTCACTGCGTGTCATTTGTTTGTTCGAGGTAACGGACAAATGATCGCACTCCCTGTGTTTTGTCGATATTTTCAATACCTCTTTTGTTTCTCCAAATTGTCGACCTCACTCGTTTCTCAAGTTTCCTTGTTAGACAATGCCTCCTCGACGCGATGCTCAAACTTTTACTGCTGAAGAAATTGCAACCCTTGTCTCTCAGCAAATGGCTGCTGTACTTCCAGGCGTTGTGACCCAAATCCACGAGTTATACAACAATAATAATAACAACAACAATGCACAGTGTAATTTCAAGAATTTCAATTCTGCGAAGCCGCTTAAGTTTTCTGGGTCACAAGGAGCAACTGCGCTCCTGCAGTGGTTTGAGAATATCGAGAGCACATTCAGACATGTGCAGTGTCCGAATGCGCGTAAAGTTGAGTTTGCTTCAAGCGTGTTTGAGAAGCGAGCTCTTACATGGTGGAACGGAGTGATGCGTGATAGGGGTGCCGAAGTGGCACTAGCGCAAACTTGGGAAGAGCTCCGAGCTCTCATGATGAGAGAGTTCTGACCCCGTCACGAGATTCGAGCTTTGGAACGAGAGTTTGACGATTTGAAACAAGACGGGGGAGAACATCGTGCCTATACGGATCGATTCGAGGAGCTTAGTTTGTTGTGTCCCACTATGGTTACCCCACTGGAGAAAGCAATCGAGAGATATATCGATGGTTTACCGGATTCCATACATGATATTGTGACTGGCGTTAATCCTACTACTGTCCATCAAGCGATCGAGTTGTCGGCTACCCTGACTGAGTCCCAAGTCAGGAAGGGTAAACTCACCCGCAAGGCTGATAAAAAGAAGTCGACCGATTCTGACAAGGAAAAGGGTAAAGGAAAGAAGCAGGGTGAGTCTTCTAAAAGGTCAAGGAAGGGCAAGGCTTCCCAGAACTTTGCTGTCACCAACTAGAATGCTCAGAACCCACCGACTCAACCTCCTGCAAAGAAAGCATATGCTGGTACTGCACCACACTGTACTCGGTGTAATGGTCACCATGTTACCCAACAAGCCTGTAAGCAGTGTGCTACGTGTGGTAGACTTGGGCATTTGGCCAACATTTATCCTTTTGGTCAAAATCAAGCTGCTCAGATTCTAGCACAAGCTCAAGGGAATGCTGCGAGATTCCCACCTGGTTCGTGTTTTAATTGCGGTGAAATGGGTCATTTCCGCAACAACTGCCTGAGGTTGGTAGATGCGAATGCGAATGCGAATCTGAATGGTAACACGATAGCGAATGTGAATCCCGCTCGGGGACGAGCATTCAATCTAAACGCGAACGAGGCGAGGTCGGACAACGAAGTTATTAACGGTACGTTCCTTGTTAACAACCAACTTGCATCTGTTCTTTTCGATTCTGGTGCCGATAGGAGTTTTGTTTCGTTATCCTTTGAGCCTTTACTTGCGATACCTAGAACTAAACTAAGGAAACCCTTATCTGTTGAAGTTGCTACTGGTAAACCACTTGTACTCGATTATGTTCTTCATGGTTGTCAATTGAACCTCGATAACCATCTTTTTCCCATTGACCTCGTACCGATGCAACTTGGGAGTTTCGACATTATCGTGGGGATGGATTGGTTGACCAAACACCATGCGGAGGTGGTTTGTTTTGATAAGATCATTCGTATTCCTCTTTCATCTGGTGATGTCCTAGAGGTTCGTGGCGAGAAACCATCTGGTGGTTTGAAACTCATGTCGTGTACAAAGGCCCAAAGTTACTTACGAAAGGGATATGTTGCTTTCCTGGCACATGTCACCGAGGAGAAAGGCAAGAGTAAGAGTATTCAGGATATTCCGATAGTTCGGGATTATCCAGAGGTGTTTCCTGATGAACTGCCTGGTTTGCCTCCAGTTTGTCAAGTCGAGTTTCATATTGACCTTGTACCCAATGCTAACCCGATTGCGAAAGCACCTTATCGTCTTGCACCGTCTGAGATGCAAGAGTTATCGAAACAGCTTCAAGAGTTATCGGATAAAGGATTCATCCGACCGAGTTATTCACCTTGGGGTGCTCCTGTCCTCTTTGTGAAAAAGAAAGATGGATCTTTTCGAATGTGTATCGATTATCGTGAGCTTAACAAGCTTACCATCAAGAATCGATATCCCCAACCCGAATCCATGATCTCTTTGATCAGCTGTAAGGTGCTACCTATTCTCCAAGATCGATTTGCGTTCTGGGTATCATCAACTTCGTGTATTCGAAGAAGATATTCCCAAAACCGCTTACCGAACAAGATATGGGCATTATGAGTTTACTGTCATGCCTTTTGGTTTGATGAATGCTCCAGCTATTTTCATGGACTTAATGAATAGGGTCTGTAAACCTTATTTAGACAAGTTCATCATTGTGTTCATCGGCGATATTCTCATTTATTCGAAGTCTCAAGCCGAGCACGAGCAACACCTTCGTTTGACTTTGGAACTCCTGAAGAAGGAACAACTTTTTTCTAAATTCTCCAAGTGTGAATTCTGGCTTAAAGAAGTTCAATTCTTGGGTCATATAGTTAATGAGTAAGGTATTCATGTGGATCCATCCAAGATTACCGCAATCAAGGATTGGAATACACCGACGACACCTACCGAGATTCGATCTTTTCTTGGTCTTGCGGGATATTATCGTCGATTCATTTCTAATTTTTCAAAGATTGCGGTTCCACTCATTGCTTTGACTCAAAAGAATAAGCCATTTGAGTGGGGACCCAAGTAAGAAGAAGCATTCCAAACGCTGAAACGGAAGCTCTGCGATGCCCCTGTTTTATCTCTGCCTGAGGGAAACAATGATTTCGTTGTCTACTGTGATGCATCCAACTTAGGCCTTGGTTGTGTTCTTATGCAACGAGGTAAGGTTATTTGTATATGCATCTAGACAATTGAAAGTTCACGAGAAGAACTACACGACTCACAATCTTGATTTGGGAGCTGTGGTTTTCGCTCTCAAAATCTGGAGACACTACCTCTATGGCACGAAGTGTGTGGTTTTCACAGACCACAAAAGTCTCCAGCATATTCTTAATCAGAAAGAGCTCAACATGAGGCAATGTCGTTGGGTTGAACTCTTGAACGACTATGATTGTGAAATTCGCTACCATCCTGGTAAGGCGAATGTCATAGCCGATGCGCTTAGTCGAAAAGAGCGAGTCAAGCTTCAATCCGTTCGAACTCTATCTGATCTTCAAACTCATGTTCTTCAAGCTCAGCAATCTTGTGTTTCACAAGATTTGATAGGTAAGGAATTACCACATCAGCTTGAGCTTAAACTCGAAGCGAAGGATGATGGTTTACTCTATTTCAAGGATCGTTTGTGGATTCCGAAACAAGACGATCTTCGCACTTTAGTGATGGACGAATCTCATAAGTCTCGATATTCTATCCATCCTGGTGCTGATAAAATGTACAAGGATCTTCGTACTAAGTTCTGGTGGCCTGGTATGAAGAAAGATGTTGCCTTTTATGTATCGAAATGCCTAACTTGTCTCAAAGTCAAGGCAGAATATCAACGACCTTCTGGTTTGCTTGTACAACCAGAGATACCGGTTTGGAAGTGGGAGAACATTGCGATGGTTCTCATCACTAAATTACCGCGTACATCTAAAGGCCATGATGCTCTATGGGTTATTGTCGATCGATTAACGAAGTCAGCTCATTTTATTGCGATTCGCGAGGATCTATCTGCTGATAAACTTGCAAAGATTTATGTTGATGAGATTGTATCTCGACATGGTGTTCCTTTGGACATCATATCCGATCGTGATGCTCGATTTTCATCTCATTTCTGGAAGACCATGCAATCTTCTATGGGAACCCAACTAAATCTAAGCACTGCTTATCATCCCCAAACGGATGGACAATCCGAGAGAACGATTCAAACTTTGGAGGATATGCTTAGAGCATGCGTGATTGACTTTGGTGGTAATTGGGATTCTCATCTGCCATTGATCGAGTTCTCTTACAACAACAGTTATCATGCTAGCATTAAAATGGCACCATTCGAAGCTCTCTACGGTTGAAAATGTCATTCACCTGTTTGTTGGAACAAGACCGGTGAAGCTCAGCTTACTGGACCGGAGCTTGTTCTGGAAACAACAGACAAAATCAAGAAAATTCGCGATAATCTTGTGACAGCTAGATGCCGTCAAAAGAGTTATGCGGATTTAGGACGCAAGCCCTTAGAATTTCAAGTCGGAGACCATGTCCTACTCAAGGTGTCACCTTGGAAGGGAGTGGTGAGATTTGGAAAGAAAGGAAAACTTGCACCACGATATGTTGGACCATTTAAGATTGTGGAAAGGGTTGGAAAGGTTGCCTATCGACTAGAGCTACCTCCAGAGCTTGGAAATATTCATCCAACTTTTCACGTGTCGAATCTGCGAAAGTGTTTAGCTGATGCTAATCTTCACATTCCTCTCGACGAGATCCAAATCGATGAAACGATGCACTTTGTCGAGAAACCTGTGGAGATAGTGGACCGTACTTACAAACAGTTGAAGAACAAACGGATTCATTTGGTCAAGGTTCGTTGGGAATCCAAATGTGGCCAAGAGTTTACTTGGGAACGTAAGGACCAAAAAAAAAGGTGAAATATCCGCATTTGTTCTCACAAGTTTCCTCTAGTTAAAATTTCAGGACGAAATTTCCTAAAGTAGGGGAGACTGTGACAAGTGTGCTCTGTAACCGATGAACAATGCAAAACAATGTTAATTATCAATAAAACAATGTGCTTTGGTGTATTTATACGTGTATTTGTGTTTGATGATTTTACGATTCGATTCGATTCTGATTTCAAGCTTAAAATCGCTTTCTGGAAGGTTATACGCAAACTGGTGCATAAACGCAGTCAGTTTAACGCGATAAACACTCCGGAATAGTGAAATAGGCTTAATATACCTTAAATAACCTTTACATAACTTAGAAATAAGTTTTGGATGGTTTGGTGTGTTGAAAACAAGTCTATTCGATCGTAGGGACTATTTGTGTCAAACTATGAAACTATACCGATTCGTATGGTATCGAAGAGTCCATAACTTGATCATAAGCTAAACATACCATAAATAACCTAAACATAGCTTAGAAATAAGCTTTGAGGGGTTCGGTGTGTGAAAACATGCTTATTTGATCTTATAGGGACTAAAAGTGTCAAAAACGACGTAAGTTTGCATTTTCGCGCATATCTTACGTTCTGACCACATCTGGACATCCAAAATTTTTGTACACACTAAAATATTTTTATTTTAGTGATCGGCATGCAAAAATACCGTTCGTCGCTTAATTTGGTTCGTTTTCACGTCCATTTGAGTTTCGTCGTAATTAACCGAACAACGCGATCGTACGACCAAACGAACGACATCCGAGATATTTTTGAACATGTTTTGAGTTCCCTATACTTTAACTTCATTTTAGAGCCTTGAAATGAGGTTAACGGGGCTTAAACGTGTCAAAAATGGGCCGAAATGCATGTTTTACAAGTTCAGGGGCCTGTTTTGACAATCTGCCAAAGATGGCTCAGGCGGCCCGCGTAAGCCTAAGCCAATCTTACACGGGGTGTATGGGCATGTCAGACAGAAACATTGAATCTGGTCATTTAGCTCGAACTTGATGGTTTTGATTTCTAGTTTTCAATGCTATGGGCTGGTTTGTGTGGAGAACAAGTCCCCCAATTAATCCTTAACACTTGTGTGGCCTAGATCATTCCCTCTTCTCCAAGAAATGATCCTAACGGTTTTGTGAAAACTATATATAACATGGCCCTCATCCCTTATTCCTTGCATTTGATCTGAGATTTTCTCTAAGTGGTTGTGATATTTCACTTCCTACCTGAGAAATACTTAGAATCAAATCTATTTGGACCCTTTGTAAGTCCTCTTTCATTCTTTTATTGCTTTCTTAGCTTAAAAGCCAAACAATGTTTGACTTTCAGCTTTAACCACGAGTTGGTCAATGAGAAGTTCGTTTGAACTTCGCAACGTGAGCGTAATCACGATGGTTATAGTGCCTAGTGACTATACCTACTGATTACCACGTTGACTAGGCGTAGTGACGAGTCGTAGTTTCGGTCAAAATGCGCATTAAGCGTATTTTGAAACCAAACTACTCTTGATATCAAAACACTTTGTTTTGATATCAAAACTTGTTTTCTAAATTAGTTAAGCATGTTTTAACATGCTTAGCTCGTCACTTTTAGTTTAGTGCTTGTTTAGAGTCGTAAGTCAAGCGGTCTAAACCACCGCTTAGACTTTCGAACTCGACCCGTTTGGTCGATCATTAGGATCCGACCAAGCATGTTTAGTGACCATAGTTGCATAGGGAATAACCTTCTGAGGTTATACCTTATGGTCACCTAGTTTAAGTAGTTGTATGATAGGTAGTTTATATGCCTTAGGTAAATTACCAAAACGCCCTTTTCATGCATAATTGGATTTTAAACATATATAACCCAAACATTTGTCACTTAACTGATTATGCAACCTAATTAAACATGTTTAGGCATATAACACTTGTCATAGGACTAGTTAGACGTCTCGAACAAAATTTGCGCGCACGACGCGTTAAAGTAGCGTAATGTCACGGGGTTACTTTTCGACCCCCGTGTGGCGTCCCCAAGTCCCCGGGGACAAGCCAATCCATCCCGCTTCTTTGTGTGGGTCACTGGTTTCGTCCTACCTTGGACTCATCAGGAGAGCGGCGCCAGCTCTCGACCAGTGGTGCGTTCATCATTTGCACGACTAGGCACGTACACCTCTTCATTGAGACTGACTCCGTCCCCCGATAAAGTCCAGGACTAGCTAGTAACCCAAGCGTTCAAGCACAGCCCATAGCATCGCGATCTTCAAACATTTGGCCCGTGACACTCTCCCACCACCATTTCTTGCACGTCCTCGTGCATGCTCGCCTTCCCATACCAGCTCGCATACTTGACAATGCATGATCTCCCTAATGTTGAGCATGATTCACTTTGGGAGGGCAGGACACCCGGAAGCACATCAACAATGATCTTCTGTCGTGCATGTTCAATATAGTACGTCAGTTTTGGGTATAAGTGGCGCTGACGTCCGCCGCATCGGATTAGGTGCCGATGTTTCACCTTGTATCAGGAATACGGGGACTTGATTAGTTGTAGCAACTTTCACAAAACTTCCTTTTTACGGCACTGCTTGGACCATAGATTTTTGAACATAACACGGAGGGCTTCACTGCAACTATACTTGAGTGGCTCTCACGATCCCATACTCGCGGAGTACAAAGACCTTTGCCGAAGCAAACCCATATTTGGTCTTCTCCCACCACCATTGCGCAACCATACTCTAAATGTTAAGCTCATTTGGTTAAGATTCACGTTCCAATGTATCCAAGAATCGTTCTGCTCTGATACCAAGTTGTCACGGGGTTACTTTTCGACCCCCGTGTGGCGTCCCCAAGTCCCCGGGGACAAGCCAATCCATCCCGTTTCTTTGTGCGGGTCACTGGTTTCGTCCTGCCTTGGACTCATCAGGAGAGCGGCGCCAGCTCTCGACCAGTGGTGCGTTCGTCGTTTGCATGACTAGGCACGTACACCTCTTCATTGACACTGACTCCGTCCCCCGATAAAGTCCAGAACTAGCCAGTAACCCAAGCGTTCAAGCACAGCCCATAGCATCGCGATCTTCAAACATTTGGCCCTTGACAGTAAGCTACTTTAATGGGTCGTAACGGGTTAAACCATATCACATGAGTTCCAACACTTAGGTCGTAAGGGGTTAAACCGTAACGGGTTAAACCAAAGCACTTAGGTTAGGTTCCGATCTAGAATGTAGGCTTTGTTAAACCATATCACATGAGTTCCAACACTCATTTGGTTTACAAGACCTCATTCTATTCGATCTTCCGATTTAGGTGTTGATTTATTTACTAGTGATCCGATTACTAGGTACTACTTGAATTTCCTTGGTTTGTCTGAGCTTCGCTAAGTTCTTTAGATCAAGGATACCCTTCATTCAATGTGAGTACATAGTTCCCCTATTTTATTGTTTTCAATTGATTTGGGGTGATTCATATGTATCAAAACGATTTCGATATTTTAACGATGTTTTCAAAAACGATTAAGATGGTTTATACTATACTAATAAAGATTTTCGATAATGTGAACGAACTTGTTGGTTGTAGTTACATAACGAATGACATTCATTAATTTTGGCCGAACCGACCAGTATTAGGTTATGGTACCATAGGATCTGACAAATCCCGTTATCAGACTACACCCATGGTTATGTGTGGGGGTTATGTAGGTTATGACCGAATCTGATGATTGTTAACTTACCCTTTGGTGGTTTGTTAATACGAAAAGCGAGGTAGTCGAGTCATGAAGGTTTGAATGTTATTAGCGAGACGACCAAAAGTAGTTTCACAATTAAAACGAATACGATTTTGGGACGAGTTAAAACGATTTGGAACAACTTAAACGAGATAAAACGATTTGAACGAACGATTGGTTTGGGTTGTGATTAGGTAATCGGATGGGTGTCACATGATAGAAGCATGGTAGATACGCCGTTGGTACATCTTATATATAAGTGCTTTTATCATATTACATTTCATGTGATTATTTAGTTCACGTGGGAAACGATTTGAAACGATGTCACACAAAGAGGTTTTCGAAATGATATAAACCATACGAGTTTTATTAACGAATTTTTAACTAGATGTTTTACGAATTGGTTCACTAAAGCAAATGTTTTAGGGTTAAGAATCATGGCTACGAGATTTTATAAATTATAACCATCTTGATTTGAGTTGGTTAATCATGTTGCAATATTTTATACTTTTCAAAACAAGGTTTTCGATGTATTGCAATATATAAACGAGCCATGATTCCGATACTCATATAAAACCTATGTGCTCGCCAGCATTTCTTTGCTGACTTTGTTTTTACATATGTTTTCAGGTGATGTTGCGTGATGATTGCTAGGAAACAAGTTCACTTAGGATCTGGATAACGCCTTAGTGACTTAAAAACAGTTATAAACAATGTGTAGTTGGTTTGTTTTGGTTTAAAGACAATGAACATTATTGGATAATTCAATAAAACGAAACTTTTAATTACCATGGTTGTTGAAAGGATGATTCTGTTACAACACTCCCCGACATTTCCTCCACGGTTTTGTTGTTTTAACGTGGTCGGGGTATGACATTTTACATTTGAATTAAGATGAACAATGAATGAGTAGTGCAGTGGAAATATAATGGAAACAAACTTTTTACAATCAAACAGGAGAATTGCTTTAAGCACACATTTTCAACAATGAACCGAATGATTGAATTTAATTTCAACAATGATTACAATTGCATGTATGCAACAAACTCCCCCTCAGCCTGAGTTCACAGTATTTGTTCGTGCAGGAAGAAGATGGTGAAGAGCTAATAGAATAGTACAGGGTACTGTTCTATTTATTGGCACAGACAAACCACTGTGGCATCTTTGTTGGATCAGTTCCGTGACCCTAAACAGTCATTGAAGGCAGTTCATCATCGTTTACAGAGGCAGAATCAAAGTAAACAATGTCAAAATAGCTTGTACCCTTTTAACTTTCTTTTTATTACTGATTGCGAGTCTTTACAATGATTTCTGATGAAATTTTGGCAGCACCTTGACTCACACACACAATCAGGTCCATATGAAATGAATCTACACAACCCTATTTATACTAGATGCTGATCCGTTTGAACTTGACACAACTATGTTCAAACGGACCTGTTCAAACAAACCTGTTTGAGCCAATTCCGTTTGAACTTGGTCTTGACATCTTCAAACGGAATTACTAACTTAAACATGACCAAACCCTAATACAATCACTGTTGTGTACTCGTTTATCCTATTCTAGACATAAGACTCAATTAAGACGTAGTAAACAGACATATGATGCATCAACAGACTCCCCCTTGGATGTTGACGAAGTCTTCGGCGTCGAGTCTTTAGTCTTTGTCTTTTTCCAAATTTTGTCTTGACATTGTAAAGCTCTCTTCAATATTTTCATCTTCAATCTACAGCTAGCATAAAGCACAGACTCTGAATCTTTAATAATCTTCAAGCTCCCCCTTGAATGTAGATCCAGGAACTGCTTCTGACTTTAAGTCTTCAGACTCCCCCTATCAGTAGGCTGGGATTTTGCTATGCTGTTTTCTCAAAATTAAACCTGTTACCTGCATATACTCAACCCAAAAATAAGATATATGACAATAACAGTTTCAATCCAAACTTACCATTCAACTTTCAGTGTTAGAAATCCACTTAAGTATTCAGGTCCAAGTTAATGACCCTGATTACTCAATTTTTCTACCAAGTCCAATTTAATGACCTTGGTTGATAAAAGATAAATCACACTGACATTTAGTTCAATTTGTTTTTCTGAAAATTTACAAGTTTCAAATTAATGAACTTGTTTCAACTTTTCAACTTTCACACACTTATCATGATTTAGCTCCAAACTCATCATCCAGCCCAGAAACTTCCTGCATCTGCTTTAATCTTTCAAATCTGAAAATCAACTCTCCACTTTGGTTTGTCGAAAAATCAAGCAGAAATGTAAAATCTTTTTGGATTTTTAATAAAGTTTCTAAACTAGAAATGAAATACAGAATTAAAATGCAATGAAAGTAAACTATATACAAACATATTTTTGTTTGAGCGTGTTAGGGAATCATATCAGCTATTCGAAAAATCACAAGTACCGTTAAGCTTCAATTACATACCCAGAATTAAACAATTTGCTTAGATTGTCGATATACTGATCCACTTAAATTTTCACACAATTTTCAATATGTCCAGGATACAGATTTAGTGTTTTAGAGACTTAAACTTATACGTGTCTCCCACCTCTTGAATATACTCCCGTATCCAGATCCCAATATTCAGTCTTACAGGTGAGTATACCACAGATGATATCTGTAAGGGAATAAATTATGATCGAAACCATGAGAGCTCAGGTCAGAACTACCGTTCAGCAGAGAGATCACTAATCGACTTGGGTGTGTCCCCTTTAGAGGATCTTTTTTACAACAACATTGCTAATCAATTTTATTATCTTATCATATATGCTGAGGGTGATGCTATGTTTCAAGCATTGCGGAAAGTATTATTCGAGGACTAGGTCAGAACTTCCATTCAGCAGAAGTCCCGGAATAATACCCTAGATATCACTGAGTATAAAGACCTAGTATATCAGAAAAAGGAATCTTTCAAACAAGATTTCAGGGGTTACCTATATATCCAAGTAGTGTTCCCCATGAAATAAGCAAGTTTCAATTTAGGTTTATATCCCGAACAAACCTACTAAATGTGCAAAAACCTATCGGCACATCATCAGCGAGACTGTTTAAGAAATTTTAGACTTTACATATCTTTAGCATACCGTAACTGTCAAGCCGATGTACTATCATTTTCCCTTTTTACACAAGCTCTTTTTCTGGTTTTATATTGTTTTTGGATTTTGAAAATATCTCATATTTTTGTATTTACGTCATTTTTTATTGTTTTTGTATTTTCTGAAAATATTACCCTATACTCTCCCCCTAAATACCAAAACAAGTAAAAAATCGACAAACCATTGCAGATTGCTTCTCAACATCATCTACAATGTCTCCTTCATCAACGCCAAGAATTTCCTCCAACACCGTTAAAAGCTTCATACCATTCAGTTTTAGCAAATACTGAAAACAAGTTTTATCAAATGCTTTGGTATGTAAATCACTTTTTTGTTCGTCAGTGTGGATTTTCTCAATTCGTATCAACTTCTTCTCGAAACAATCGCGAATGAAGTGATGACGAATTTCAATATGTTTGGTTTTAGCGTGATGAACAGGATTTTTAGTAATGTTAATTGCTGCCTCATTATTAACAAAGATAGGGGTGTTTAGAAATTGCAAACCGTAGTCGCGCATCTGTTGCTGGATCCACAAGATACATACTCCGCTTCACATGTGGATAAAGCCACAGAGGTCTGCTTTTTGCATTGCCAGGTAACCAATCTTGGTCCGAAAAACTGGCATCCTGCTGTTGTTGATTTAGAGTTAACTTTGCAGCTTCCGAAATCGGAATCGGAATACCCTTCGAGCGTAAAATCTCCTTCTCTTTGATACCACAACCCCAATGATGGAGTTCCTTTCAGGTAGCGTAATATCCTTTTCACAATCACCATATGCGAAGCTCTCGGGTTAGATTGAAATCTTGTTGTGAGGCAGGTTGGGTACATGATATCGGGTCTTGAAGCTGTCAAATACATCAGCGATCCGATCATGGAACGGTACATTGTTTCATCTACCTTCTCTCCGGTGAGATCAGGGTTTATCCCATGATTCCTTGCTAATGGGGTGGAAGCTGGAGTAGAACCTGACATCCCGAATTTCTCCAAGATATCATGAACGTACTTCGTTTGATGTATGAAAATTCATTTGGGTAGTTGATCAACCTGCAGTCCCAAAAAGAATTTCATCTCACCCATCGATGACATTTCAAATTTCTGCTTCATAACCTGTTCAACATCTTTGCACAAATTTTCATTTGTTGACCCAAATATAATGTCGTCCACATATATTTGAACTATCAGAAGATGTTCGTCGACCTCTTTGGTGAAGAGAGTGGCATCCACTTTTCCACGGATAAAGCTGTTGGCTAGCAGGTGTTGAGACAATGTCTCGTACCAAGCTCTCGGGGCCTGGTGTAAACCATACAGCGCTTTGTCTAGCAAGTAGACCTTGTCTTTGTGGTGTGGATCGGTAAAGCCCGGTGGCTGACCGACATATACCTCCTCTTTTACCTTCCCATAGAGAAACGCTGATTTTACATCTAGCTGATATTCTTTGAAATTTTTCCAAGATGCAAATGCTAGGAAGATTCTGATCGCTTCAAGTCAAGCAACCGGAGCATATACTTCAGTGAAATCTATCCCCTCCTACTGACTGAAACCCTGGACTACGAGACGAGCTTTGTTACGAACAACAACTCCTCTATCATCTCTCTTACACTTGAACACCCACTTGGTGTTTATCTTCCTTTGACCATCAGGCAAGTCTACTAACTTCCACACTCCCAACTTTTCGAATTGGCTCAGTTCCTCCTGCATCGCATTGACCCAAGAAACTTTAGTAAGCGCCTCTTTATAAGTTCTTGGTTCAACCTGCGAGATAAAACAACTTAGTGAAAATTCAGTTTGTAACAGAGCAACTTTTGTATAAAAACATGTAAGCCCTTGATCAAGTTGTCTTCTAGTGCGGACGCCTGTCTGCAATTCTCCAATGATCAATTCCTCTGGATGATATGAAAGAGTTCGTGGCATCACTTCGCCTGAAACATCTACATCGCCTTCCAGATTAGTAACATTCTGATTTGCACCTTGTTCACTGACTGGGTTTGTTGACTTGAAATCTGAATTTGCTCCCCCTCAGAATCTGAATCACCATGATCAAATACTAGCATGTTCTCAGATTCTTGATTATCATTCTGTGTCGTCTGATTATCTTGAGCAACTTCATTTTGTTGGACATCATCATGTTCACCAGCATTGCTTGGACCTGCTTCATCATCATTTGAAGTTTGTCGTGGTTGTCTTGAATACTCAGCTGGGAACCTTTCCTGCGATTCTTCATACTCTCTTAGAATATCCAACTCGTCAGAGAAATCTTCTTCTTCTTCTTGTTCTTCCATCATGTCAAACGAATCCCACAACTTGTCGTAATGAAAACGCCATGAATCTCCAGGATTCTGTGGCGGCATTGTGTAACCTTGGCACTCAACATTGTGTGCTTCAATAATCCTCTTCAAGCTTGGAACAAAGACTCATTTCAATGGACTTTGATAACCCACAAAAATTCCTTCAATACTCTTTGCACCAAACTTTCCAAAAGGCTCTAGAACTATGCAGGGTGACCCAAACGATTCTAAATACTTCAGGTTTGGTTTGCGATTATTGATCAGTTTGAAACACGTCTTATTGAACTTCTTTACAGTGAGAACCCGGTTGAGTGTATAGCATTCGGCGAAAACTGCTTCTGCCCAAAAATTTATCGGTAGCTTTGAATCAGCAAGCATCGTTCTGGCCGTTTCGATTAGCGTCCTGTTGTTTCTTTCAGCTACTCCATTCTGCTGTGGAGTGTACGGAGCACTAAACTCATGCAATATACCTATTTCATCACAAAATTCTTCCATCTTGTTGTTCTTGAATTCAGTACCATTATCACTTCTGATTCTTTTTATACGCCTTTGGTACAGATTTTCAATTTTCCTGAACAACGCCATCAAACTATCAAACGTCTCATCTTTCATCTTTAGAAAAGAAACCCATGAAAACCTGGAATAATCATCAGTTACCACAAGACAGTAGAGATCCCCTGTAATACTTTTGACGTTTATTGGACCAAACAAATCCATATGTAGTCTCTCTAATGGTCTGGAAACTAAATTGACTTACTTTTTAGGATGTGATTTCTTCTTCTGCTTGCCTTTGATGCAGCTAATTCATTCTCCTTCAAGATGAAAACCTTTGACATGAACACCAAGAACTAAATCATTATGCACCAGGTGATTCATTTTTCTAAGATGTATATGACCCATCTTTCGGTGCCACAATTGCGATTCTTTCTCAGTTGCTTTTTACACAAAACAATGAACTTGACCCGTTGTTGTAGTTGCTACACTCATGTCTAACACATATAAATCATTCACTCTAGGTGCCCTCATGATAATCCATTCTTCAGGGATAACAAAACCTGGCTTCAAGATCAAACATTCTTTGTCTGTGAAGTGAGTGGTATACATCCTGTCACAAATCTGCGAGATACTCAGCAGATTATTCTCCAGCTCAGCAATGTAGTTAACTCTTTCAAACGTAACGATCCCATTGGATAACGTTCCTTCACCAACAATTCTACCACCTTGATTTCCTGCTAATCCCACATAACCTCCATTGAAATTTCAAACATCATACAACAATGCAGTCTTTCCTGTCATATGTCGAGACGCTCCACTGTCCATAATCCATCGTGAAACAGCTCTCGGAAGTTCCTGCACATATCACAAATTGATTAAAAAAACATTTTAATAAAGATGCCGATTCATGCTTCACAATTACCAACTAGGAAGCTCCGGCAAGTCCAAAATTTTTAGTGAGATTTTGATGCTACCCAAGCCTCTTTCGACTCAGGTAACTGGACTTTAATGTGAGATTTTGTAGTGTAAAGTGGCAAAAAAAAATTATCATTCATCTTTAAGCTTTCTTCGGATCTAACCTCAACCTTTTTGTATAAGAAAAACTCATCTATCTTAAGTTGACCGGTTGGTTGATCTTTCTTTTGAACATTCTTCTTCTCTGATTGAGTAGAAGATTGTTTCTCCAACTTTTCATAATAATCCAAAGGAACATCCATCTTTACCGGAATGGTAGAAGACGATTGTTTTTCCGACTCAGAAACCTTTGGTTTAGATGAACTTTTTGGCTTCCGTGTTTGTTGAGATGTAGCAACCCGTTTATAGAATTTGTCATTTTTAGTTACCAATTTCTTAACAGGTTCTGTTTTGACTTTTGTTTTCTCATTTTTCAAAATTTTCTCAACAACCATTGGAGCTTTTCCTTTTACATCAACCTTCTTTTTTTGATTCTCAACAACTTCAGTCTTAGGCTTGAAGTTGGTACAATTTCTTGCAATGTGACCAACTTTGTTGCATCTAAAGCATGTACGAGTATCAACTACTCGACTTGTGCCTTCAGACTGAGGTTGTGAGGCCCTCTTCTCAAAGAACTCTTCATTCGATTTTGTAAAAATCTCAGACTCTTCTTCAGATAGTGAACTCGAACTGTTCACAAACACTTTCTTCTCAATGAACTTCTTATTTTGAACATTTCTCTTTTGATAACTCTTACCACCCTGATAACCACCCGACCAATTGTTTCAATTGTTGTTATAAAAACGCGGTGGAACTACAGGTTTCTTGTAGTAAGCTTTATCTTTCTCAAAATTCATTTTCCTTTTTGTTTGATTCAAATTTTTCACTTCAGACAAATCAATTTCAACCATTTTGAACACATTTGTCAGTTTGGCAACATTTACATTCTCCAGTGGAAACTCAGAATCCAAATACAACTTATCCGATCCTGACATCTTGTACATGACAAGAGTAGGTCCTTCATTTAAGTTGTGTTTGGACTTTGGTTTCGGAATGTATTTGTCCAGAAAACACTCATCATCTTCAGCTGAATCACTTTCAGACATCAAAACACTTTCAGCTGTGCTTTTAACAATCTCTGTATGAACACTATCATCAGATGATGAAGAAGAAAATGTAACATCAATTGAATTAGGAAGTTTCACTTCATTTTCATCTTCAAGATTAACCAACCCAGATTGCTTTTTCGAATAATTGTCTAGAACTGGTGGTGGAACTTGATGAAACCCGGCCCCAGTTCCATCACAGTATACATCTTTGCCTGCTTTGTTTTTCCCGATGGGTTTGGGAGCAATGTGTTGCAAAACAAAGCTTGCAGAGCTGTAACTGTTCAATTTCAAATTTATACGCTCATTCTCAATCTTAGCTTCCTCAAACTGAAGCTTCAATTTAGCAATCTCATCCAATTGTTTGTTGATTAATTCTTCTTTTATCCTCAAAACATTTTGCAAGTGACAATTTTCTTTGTATGTTTTACCGTTTCTATCATCATTATCTTTAACCGTGCTTTTAAGCTTCTCAAATTTTTCAGTAATCTGACGATTTTCAAGAACTAACCTCTCATTTTCTTTCCTAACCTTTTCTTGATCAATTTTATCATTTTCAATTTTGTTAGTTAATTCTTTTACTCTGTCGTTCGAAGCTTTCAACATTTTATCACGAACAAGAATTTAATCCTCAACACTTCTGACTCTAGCAGTCAGATCATCAATCTTCTTACCTTTGAGATAAGTGTTTGTACTAGAAACTTTGCATTCTTTGATGTAATTTTTGCAGTCAACATCACCGCTGACTTTCTTATCTGACTCAGTTGTTGACGCTTTTGAACTGACCTGGCTTTTAGACTTAGAGATGGATTTAGAATCTACCTCAAGTGCCTTAGCAGCCAGCACTTTGTCAGCCAATTTTCCCATCTCTTGAGTCGTGTCAATGATTCCAGTATCAACCTTCTTTGGCTTTTCTTCTTTCTCTTTCTCTTCTCCGTTTCCCCACCATTTTCGTTGCCAATAATCATATTCTTCTTTCATTTCTTTAATTATGGTTTCCATATCAAGAGTGTTATGATCAATGGCTATATTCCCATCAGGGTCAAGATAACATTCTCTGTCTGGATCCCATCTCCTCGCTCTTTTTGCTTCACTATAGATAGCAGATATTCTGATCGTTCTTTCTTGAGCTATCATCTTCCTGTAAGCATACCTTTTTTTTCAGGTCTGGTGTCTTTCCAAGGAACAGGTTCAGATTTTGCCATGAATGCATATCCAACCGCATCCTCCTCAGGTAACAACTCGCTCCAGTTGAAACCTTCATCGTCATGAATCACCGCAAGAGCTCTAGATTTCTCTTTGTTATCCTCAAGCTGCTTCATTCTCGGCGGCTCTGATTTATTCTGATGATAAATCGCTTTCTTGTAGTAATCTTCTCTGAACGGGTTTTTAGACTCATCAGCATAAGCATTCTGACATTCACGCTTAAAGTGACCTTTCTGTTTACACTTAAAGCATGTCACTTTAGACTTGTCAAAGCCTAACTTGGTAGATGGTCCACCAATAGACTTCCTTCATGTGATCTCCATGAAACGCTGTGCCCGACGAACTGCACTGGCCATACACCACCTTATGTCGATCAATTCCATCTCCTCAGGATCTATTTGATCGTAATCTTCTTTTGTCAGGTTGGTGTTGCCAATCTTCCCTGCCACAAGACTTTCATACGATTCTAGCACAGATGCTAAGAAAACCATTTGTTGCTTTGCCGACTCCTCGCTGAAGTCTTGAGCATTCTTCAAGTCTACAGCGATGTTGCATTGAAATAGGTTCTTTGCATCTGATTGACTTGAATGTGAAGAAGAACCACTGTGAAATCCACTGCTTTGACTTTCTTTGTTTGAAATGTTGGAATTCTCAGCAGAAAAAGCTGTCTTGGAAGGTGTATTCTTTGGCATCATGCTTTTTGGATAATACAAATCCAAGTTCTGTTGATATGACGAGTGATTGACTTTGTGTGTTTTCCTTAACTCCAGCTCGTGACTCTCTAGTCTTTCAATCAGCAAATCTACAGTCAACACTTCTGGCGGCTTGATTGTATTCTTCAACATTAAGGCATAATATTGCCAATCCATCTCATCTGGCAATGAATCAAACAATTTGTCGATTAGCACTTCTTGAGAATAGAAAATTTCATGTCTCGTCAGCTCCAGCTTTAGGTGCCCAAACCTCTCAATCATTTTACAAACTGATTCATTCTTTAAACACCTAAACAAATCAAATTCTTTCCTTAGAAATTTCTTTTTATTTTTCACAATTTCTGCACTTCCCAAACATTTAACTTTCAATTTGTTCCATAGATCTGTAGAACTGTCGTACTCGATCAAAGATATTATATCTTCTTGAACAGACTGAAACAGCAGTGCGATGCATTTTTGCTCAGCAACAAACGATTCTATTTCTTCAGATGTAGTCAAACTTTCACCCTTTTTGCCTCCATCAACGTATCCGTTCTTTAGACTTTTCTAGCTAGAATAAGCAAAGGCCATCAACCAATCTTCAAACTTCTTTGCCCACCGACTGTACTCTTCGATAGCCATCAACTTCGAGGGTTTGTTATAGGTTCCGAAAGTACTATCAACTCCCAAAACATCCGATATGCTTTTCTTTGAATTCGGCGTGTTCTCATTGGTGTTGCTAGAAGAAGTATCGTCTCCAGAATTTCCAGCAAAGGCATACATATCGCTAAACGGGTTCATGAATAGATCATCTATCTTGTATGTACCTGAAAAATCAGCAAACACTTAGAAAATTTCTTGGTTTTGAAAAATGACAGATTCAAACGGAATCTGTTCAAGCAGAATTGCTCAATCGGCAACACTTGGTTCAAATGAAATTACAAATCAAGTTTCAACTTCAAATATTAGTGGGCCGCTAATGTCACAATTAATGATCACAATTATGACTTGTTGGGCCAAGAGATTAAGTCACATGCACACTGATAATATCTTGTATGATGGGCCGACAACTTCAATTCCCATGCAATCAAACAAATTTTTATAGGACCTATTATTACAAGTGGGCCGGTGCACTTAAAACATTCACGTGGGCTGACAACTTTAAATATTCAAAACTGATTGGGCCGAACACTTTTGTTATATGACCGATGAAAGTATTACAGAACTAACAAACTTGATTTTATTGGACCTATAATATGTATCACATGCAGTCGACAATCAAGATACTAAACTCAATTTCATTGGGCCGATTATCTGTTAGCTTTCAAATAGGATTACTAAGTTTGTATATCTTTCAAACGGACTAACAAAACAAGTGTGAACTACAAACGGTATTACTCAAACGTGCACACCCAAACGGGATCACTTAGATATTTCAAACGGGATACAAGTCTCAAACAGAATAGCCCATCACTTTCAAACAGAATCTGAATTATGTGTATTTTCAAACAGGATAATAAGGATTTCTCAAACGGATCAGATTTAATGAGCACTTTCAAACGCGATTATGTGTAAATTTCAAACGGAAACCTATGATGTCAGCATATTACGAACATTTCTCAAACGTAATAGGTGTTTTTGATCAGTTTTAAGTCGAATTTTATCTCAAATTTTCAAGGATTAGTTAACAGTGTATTTCGTTTGATATGTGAAAGTTTCAGGCCATTTCAACCGTGAATTATGTCTGAATCAGAAAAGAATAAGTAGAAGTAAGAAAATCCGATGATTTCAAGCTGAATTTGGTATGAACTCCTTGTCCTGAGCTCTGATACCACTTGTTGGATCGGTTCCGTGACCCTAAACAGTCATTGAAGGCAGTTCAACATCGTTTACAGAGGCAGAATCAAAGTAACCAATGTCAAAACAGCTTGTATCCTTTTAACTTTCTTTTTATTACTGATTGCGAGTCTTTACAATGATTTCTGATGAAATTTTGGCAGCACCTTGACTCACACACACAATCAGGTCCATATGAAATGAATCTACACAACCCTATTTATACTAGATTCTGATCCGTTTGAACTTGACACAACTATGTTCAAACGGACCTGTTCAAACAAACCTGTTCAAACAAACCTGCTTAAGCCAATTCCGTTTGAACTTGGTCTTGACATCTTCAAACAGAATTACTAACTTAAACATGACCAAACCCTAATACAATCACTGTTGTGCACTCGTTTATCCTATTCTGGACATAAGACTCAATTAAGACATAGTAAACAGACATATGATGCATCAACAATCTTTGCTGACGTCACCAAGAAAGTGACATCTAACCTCCTAACAAACTCTAACCTCTGATCTATACAAGTACTACTATGCTAACTACTGCTATTACAATTCATTATATAAAGATAACTAAACTACTGCTGAATCCTTCCACTGAGGCGAACCCAGCAGCATTTGATATAACCCAGCAGTGCTTGACTCAAGGCAGTAGATTGAACATCAGGGCTTTAGTCTTCATTACTCTTTTGATTTGATCAGCAGTTGTAGGTCAGGAGTTACACAGATCAGTAGATAGGAGGTCAGCAGATGTTGAAACCACTTTTAAGGGGAGAGACTTGTATACACAACATCTACTTATTCTGGATCCACTTCTCTGATCCAGTTTTGGCTTTAATTATATGTTCCTCTGATAGGTTTCAATCCCAACAATCTCCCCTTGGAACAGATAATGCCAAAACCCTTCATTATTGGTAGATCTTTATTGCCTCATAAACAGTTCCCTTATTTTCCCTTTGAGTTGTAATTCAAAGGCTAAGGCATCTGTTTCATCTTCATCCCTGCTAAGTGGAAGATCAAGGAGATCCTGCAAATCTTCAAGACTTAGGCCAAGTGCTTGTTCCCTTGTTATTTTCTTCACTTCTCCACTAGACTTGATCACTGTCAGTACATGGGTCTGTTTGTCAGTTTTCCACTTTAGTACTTTTGAGTCTGGTGGGTTTATTGGGAGATTTTTATTAGATGAGGAGTTTGGTGATGCAGGCCTTGTGATGACTGTTTGAGTAGTGCTTGCAGGTTGATTCAGGCCAAGAGTTTCAGCTATCATCTTTCTTCCTTAGTTCCTCCAGCCTTTTGTAGGTGGACCTGACTTTGTCTTCTCTCCATCTTGACACTTGATTTTTATTCCCATAGTCAGCAGCAACCAATTCCTCTTCCATTCTCTTCAGCTCCAATGTCTTTTCAGGCACATTCTTTTTGTACTTTGACCAATCAGGAGGAGTGTGTTTGACCTTATTTTTTATCATTTCATGAATCCTGGCTGCTTCTTTTTCAAGCTCAGGAATGGTCCACTCCTTGTACATATATTTTCCCCCCTTATACTTCTTGAAAGCCATGATATTTTCAATGTAGTCTTTTCTCAGGGTTTTATCTGTCCTTTCTGAAATTTGCTGACAAACATTTTTTGCAAACTGTTCCAAAGATCTTACTTGTGTGAGCAAAAATTGATAATGTCTTTGAATTTCTTTGTCAGTCTTTCCTTGAGCTTCTCTTTTGGAGATATCCTCTGCTTATTTAGCTTTGATTTTTAAATATTCTTCAATGTTATTTGGCCTGGGATATCCTTTAAAAGATGGCAACTTCCTTTTAGCAGGATCATCCTCATAGTAGAAGGATTTGATCTCTTCTCTGACTGCAATGAGTTCAAGAGGATATTGGAAACTTGTAGGAGTGATGGCCATGATTGGTTGTTGGACTTGAGCTGATGAGAGAGGAACAGGGTTTGGAATAAGTGCAAGGGATTGTGAAGATGTTGGTGGTGGTGATGGAGAATCATCATCTGGTATGAAAATCCTTCTCCTTTTTATTGTAGGAGAGGCTGATGATGTTTTGGGTGGATCAGTGGTGGTGGTTTGAGTGGTAGAAGGTGGCTGACAAACAGCTGTTGAAACAACTGGTGTTTCAACCACTGTTGTCATTACAACAGATGTTGTAACATCTGGTGTCTTCTGCTTTTTGGCAGGAGGTGATGATGGTGAGGTTGTTTTTGGTGGTGATGGTGGTTTTGGTGGTGAGATGATTTTTGGTGGTGGTGGTAAGGCAGTGGTTGTGGTGTGTGTTGAAGTAATATCAGATGTTGAAACTACTGAAGTACCAGCAGTAGTTGATACAACAGGAGTTACAACAGCTGTTTGAGTGGAAGATTGATGTTGGGGGCTTTTGGAAGGTGGTTTAGAAGTATGCTTTGTAGTCTAGATGGTGTGGACTTGGGTTCCCTCACTTTTCTAGAGGGATTCTTTCTTTTTAGCTCAGGATTTTTAACATCCTTTGGCTCAGAACAACCCTGCGCATTCAGCTCCATATAAGCTCTTTTCTCCTCATTCCACCTGGACAAGTCCTTTGCCTCTCTGTCCCTTTTTACACTAGCTTTTACTTCAGATGGTGCATTTGTGGTAATATCAATCTTTTTGCTCCCATCTGGCAAGGGGATCTTTTTAGTCATATTCTCCTTTTCTGGTTCAATGTAGAGACCATCATCAATTCCCTTCTTCTTCCACTCTTTGATTTTCTCCCCCTTTTTGGCATTCTCTGGAGGGAGTTTATCAATGAAGAGAACAGTGGGAGGAGCAGTGCCAGTGATGTTTAGGATGTGGGTCTTGATAGCCTGGATGTCTGCTTGTGTATTTTTAAACATTGACTCCATTATGTTTCTCAGCTCTTGAACATGTATTGCATGTTGCTGATCAGCCATTTGTCTTTGTTGTTGGAGCAGGGGTTGGTAGAGAGTCCATAACTCATTTGCAGCAGGTACTTGTGGTAGAGCAGGTGCTTGAGCTGGAACAACAGTGGGTTGCATCTTATGTACTTTCAACAACTGTTGCAGCATTGTTTTGATTTCTGCAACAGAGGTATCCAGTTTGTCAATTCTATTCGTCAATTCTTGGTACTTTAAACCATCACCCAACTTAATGGGATCATCTGATTTCCCACTAACAGTGGTTTGAATAATGGTTGACTTAGAGAATGTATTCCAATAGTCATCCACCGATGCCCCTTTTTCTTGGTACTTGGGACTTCTTCCCTCAACACTTGATAACCTTTTGATGGTACCAGTGGTCAAAACAAACTCACTAGTGGTTATCAGAGGTGCTATAGTAGGAATTGCCTCCAAGGAAGTCTTATTGATGTAACCACTATCCAAATGCAAACCAATGGGTTTAGCACTTGTAGTAGCTGCTTCACTTGGATTACCACCAAGAGTTACTTGTAACTCAAGGGGTATAACCTCCTCAGGTCTTGTTAGTGGGTTAGCTATGATTGATACATCATACCCAGTCATTTGTTGAAGTATGTTCTCATTGATAGGTGAGTGAGAAGGACTGGTTTGTGTCTAGTTCAGATCAATAGCATCCAACAATAATTTTGTTGGTGGGGGAATGGTGGCGGTGAGGTTGGGTGTAGAAAGAGAATTTACCCCGGGCATTGGGCTGTGGATAATGGAAGCAAGTGATTCCAGAGCATCATATTGTGGTATCCCTTTATGTACAACCTGTTCTTTTTGAGAAGAAGCAGGAGGAATTTCAGCTATGGGTTGAGATATTTGTACCAACTGCTGTGAGGAAGTAGCAGCAGTGGTTTCTTGTGACTTTTGTGCTGTCACTGGCAATTGCTCTGGTATCTCATCCTCCAGAGTTGCCTTTTTGATAGGTTTGGGGGGTTTTTTAGTTTTCTTTTGTTTAGGCTTTTTGGTAATTTTAGGTGTGGGTTTCAAAGCAGTTGTTTTGCTACTTTGATCACCTTGAGCAGTGGGCTCAGCAGCAGATACCTGAGGAGAAGTGGTAGCTGCTAAAGTCTGCTCAGGCACCTCTGCTTGTGTTTTGCAAGGTGTTGACATTCTTGTAAAAGTTTCAGCAGTTAAGCTGTTTATTTGAAAAGATGCACCTTGTTTTATTGCAGAAGTATCATCCTTACCAAATTTCTTTTCAAAATATTAACTTAGAAATCTTGGAAAAAGTAAGAATGGCTTTTTATCAAAATTTTTAACCAAATCATTAAAGATTTCCTGGGAGTAATTAAAATTTCATCTTGAAGAATAGCATATCCCAGGTTTTGAATCTTCAATGGTATCTCATTAAAAGAGGTGGTTTTGTTTGAAACACACATAAGCAGAGTATGAAACAAAAATCTTGTTGTAGGTGGAAAATTACCTTTTTGTAAGGTATCCTTTTTTATTTGCTCTGCATAACCCATTTCAAGGAAATCAGTTTTTAACTCATTTTTTAGGAAAAGAAGTTTTACCTTGCTGATCATTGAGTTTAAAGACTTCCGAGATGGATTGTGGTGTGATGTTGACAGGTTTACCCATTAGAGTAGAGTTAATGGCTATGACATCCTCGCCTTGTTTGTCAAGGGTAACATTTTTCCAAAACTCTCTTTGGGTGTCTAAGTAAATTGGAGCATCTGCTGTTAGCAAAAGTTTTGTACTTTGATGCAGACATGATGTCAATGATGGAATTGAAAGCATCGATGGTTCCTGGTTTTGTCAAAGGACCCAGGTAATTGTGTGGTGATTTGTATGGGATTTCAATGGGAGTAGCCGTTTGAGCGGCCTTTTTACGAGAAGATTTAGAAGTGGGTTTTGCAGATGAATTCAATTTTGTCATTTTGGAGAAGATGATCGAAGAAGATTGTGAAGAAATTTGAGGAAGTGGGATGAAAAACTGCTTTGAGAAAGGAATTTTTAAGAATTCAATTCGACAGTAAAACCCTATTTGGGGTTTTGAGATGAGGTTTTATAGAGGAAAAAGTGAATGCTGACTTGGCAGCGGTTACAAAAGGTCTGGCCACAATGTACTGTCCACGTGCCAACCCCTGATGAAGAAAAGGACAACTCTTTTGATGAAGACCACTGATGGAAACAAGATCAGTGGTTGTAACGGTAGCAATGGGAGCAGTGGATGATTTTTACTATCAGTGGATAGCATATCAGTGGATAAAACACTGATTTTGAACAACAGTGCTTATCAAAAAAATGAGAGAACAGGGGTTGACTTTCAGCAGTGGGTACATTTTTAAGTAGAACAGACTTTTGAACAAGGCAGTGGTTATGGCAGACTTTTAAGGATTTTAATGAAAAATTCATTTTTAGCTATTTTTAAGGATGGATTTTTAATTTTCTGAAAACATTTTAATGCTTTTATTCATAGAAAAATAGGATTTTGCCTGTAATTCCATGTTCAGCATATCAGTCCTAGAGATCAAGCTTTCAAAGGTGGATGTGTCTAATGCTTTGGTTAGCACATCTGCCAGCTGATCCTAAGTTGGAACATGGTGCAGAGAAATCAAACCTTTTTCATAGCAATCCCTCATAAAGTGATGTCTGATGTCGATGTGCTTGGTGGTTGAATGGGAAACTGGATTTTTGATGATATTTTCTGCTGCCTGACTGTCCAACATGAGTGGTGTTTTTAAGGCAGTGATACCAAAATCCAGCAATTGATTTTGAAGCCAGAGAAGTTGGGTTGTACAGCCTGCAGCAGCTATGTATTCTGCCTCAGCAGTGGATGTGGAAACAGCTGCTTGCTTTTTTGCTTTGCCAAGATACTAAGCAATTGCCTAGGAATTGGCACCCTCCTGAAGTGGACTTCCTTGTCTTGTCACATCCAGCAAAGTCACTATCTGAGAAACCTGAAAGCTCAATTTTACCATCAGCTGGATACCAGATACCAAGTGTGGGAGCACCTTTTAGGTATCTGAATATCCTTTTTACAGCAATAAGGTTTGACTTTCTAGGGGCTGATTGGGATCTGGCACAAACACATGTTTCAAACATGATGTCTGGCCTGGATGCAGTTAGGTACAATAAAGACCCAATTATGCTTCTATACAAAGTTTGATCAACCAATTCATCCTTCTCATCAGATAAGACTACTTTATTGGTTGCAATGGGTGTACAGCATGGCTTACAATCATCCATCTCAAATTTCTTTAAAAGTTCTTTGGCATATTTGCCTTGATGGATAAAAGTGCCATTTTGCAGTTGCCTTACTTGGAGACCAAGAAAGCACTGGAGTTCACCCATTGCACTCATTTCAAACTCAGCTGTCATGAGTTGCCTAAACTCTTCACACATTTTATTACATGTGCTTCCAAAGATGATGTCATCCACATAAATTTGGACAATCATCAAATCCTTTCCTCTCCATTTTAAAAACAGTGTTTTATCTATTCTACCTCTTGTGAAACCAATGGATAGTAGGAAGGTGGAAAGAGTTTTATACCAGGCCCTTGGTGCTTGTTTCAATCCATACAAAGCTTTATTTAGCTTGTAGACATGATTTGGATTAAATGGATCCTCAAAACCTGGAGGTTGACAAACATAAACCTCCTCTTGAATCTTACCATAGAGGAATGCACATTTGATATCCATTTGATACTCCTTGATGTTATGGTTGACAGCAAAGGCCAGAAATAGTCTGATTGCTTCAAGTCTTGCAACAGGGGCAAATGTTTCATCATAATCAATCCCCTCTTCTTGTTTGTACCCTTGAACCACAAGCATGGCTTTATTTTTGACAACAATACCCCTTTCATCAGTTTTATTTTTGAAGACCCATTTTGTGCCAATAGGACTTACACCCTCTGGCAATGGAACAAGCTCCCAAACTTGTTGTCTTCTAAACTATTGGAGCTCCTCTTGCATTGCTTCTACCCAGCTGTTGTCTTTCAGTGCCTCTTGGTACTTGACTGGCTGATGGAGTGATAGAAAACCAGCAAAAAGACAAATGTTTTGGGATTGACTTCTTGTGAGCACCCCTTCATTGATGTTGCCAATAATTTGGTCTGGTGGATGAGATTTCAAGAAGATGAGCTCTCCTTGGTATGGAACAATGGCATTAAGTGGGGAGGGCTGCATATGTGAATCATCTGAGCTAACTACTGCTGGTGACTTTGATGATCCAGCAGTGGCTTCAAAAGGTGGTGAATTCACTGTTTGGGGACTTTTATCAATAGTGTTTGATGATGTAAAGGTTTGGACACATGCTGACTTTGATCCACTGTTTGAGGACTTTTATCAACAGTGTTTGATGATGTGGAAGCAGGGGTTAAGGGGCTACGTTGGTCAACAACTGTTGAGGTAGCAGTGGTTGAGCTTTGACAGCTGTTTTGAACATCTGCTGCTCTTCCCATTTTGATAGACTTTTGAGGAATGATGATTTCATACCCATAGTCTGGTGTTGAATTCTCTGATGGACCTGCACTGTTAGTCTTGACAGCAGTATTTTCAAAAGTGAATTTATCAAGATCAAACAATTCTACAGGGTTTGCTGGGATTTTCATTGATGAAAGTTCATTGAACTTTACATTCAAAGTCTCTTACACTGTTTTTGTCCTTATGCTAAACACTTTGTAGGCCTTAGCAGTGGTAGAGTATCCCAGATGATAACCACAATCAATTTTGGCTGCAAACTTAGAAATGGAATCTTTTAAGTTTAAAATAAAGCATGGGCAGCCAAAAACTTTGAAGTATGAAATCAATGGCTTTATTTTATACTGCAGTTCATAGGCAGTCTTTTGATGCATGGGGTTAATTAAAACTCTGTTTTGGACATAGCAAGCAGTGTTTACTACCTCTGCCCAAAAAGTTAATGGCAAACCTGAATCAGCAAGCATGGTTCTGGCAGCCTCAATCAAAGTTCTGTTCTTTCTTTCAACAACCCCATTTTGTTCTGGTGTTCTTGGAATGTTGTATTGTCTCACAATTCCTTTTGACACACATAAATCATCCAACTCCTTGTTCCTGAACTCTGTGCCATTGTCACTTCTGAAGATATTTACTGGAAGGTCAAACTGCTTTTCAACCTGTTTCACAAAGTCTTGCAGAATGCCTGCAGTCTCATCTTTTGAGTGTAAAAAGTAAGTCCATGTAAACCTAGAAAAGTCATCAACAATAACCAAACAATACCTCTTTTTCTTAAGACTCATGACTTTTACTGGGCCAAACAAATCCATTTGAAGCATTTGCAAACATTTGGTTGTTTTGGACTCATCAATGGATTTGTAAGAGCTTTTATGTTGTTTTCCTTTTAGGCAGGAAACATAATGCTCAGGACAGGTGAACAGTTTTTGAGGTAAACCTCTTACTAATCCCTGTTTTGAAATGACAGTGATTGTCTTGAGATTTGTGTGCCCCAATCTCCTGTGCCATAATTCTGTTTCTTTGTTTGATGCAGCTGAGAATAGACAAGCGTCAGTTCTGGGGCTCTCTTTTGACATATCCACCACATAAACATTGCCACTTCTTTGAGCAACAAGTTTGGTTTTTCCAGAATTTATTATTGCTTCAATCTTTTCAACCATTTCTAGTCCAACAATCCTACAACACTCCTTTGTGAAGAATGATCCATACCCCTTATCGCTCATTTGTGAAACACTTAGGAGGTTGAATTTTAGATTGTCTATCAAATTGACATTTTCAAATTTTACATTACCCGACTGTACTGTACCAGACCCCAGAACTTTCCCTTTACTATTATTCCCAAAGGATATATCACCCCCTCCATGGATTTTGAATTCTTTGAGTAGGGCTTTACATCCTGTCATGTGCCTGGAGCCTCCACTATCTACATACCAAAGGCTATCTAAGCATGCAGAAGCTCCCTTAGCAGCAGCCATCATGGCACAATCACATTGATGATCACCTTCTTCATCAGCTCTAACATCTTTCTCACCTGCTTTCTTTTCTTCCTTGTCTTCTGTGTCTTCTTTGGACCAGGGGTCAGACAGTGGTCCAATCAGGGTTTCTGAATTTTCTCCCAGCAATAGTTCACCAGCAACTGCAGAAACCACTGCTTCAGTCACTTCATCCACTGTTTCAGCACTTAGCTGTTCACCTTCAGTTTCTACCCCTTCTGGTATTGACTCTAATGCCATCAAACAAAATTCATCATTAGAAGGATCATTAAAAGCATAGAGTGCAAAATTTTCATCACCAAGCTCATCAGGCATACTGCTCCAGTCAACAAAACCTTGGGTGAAAAAGCTTTGTTGATCTGGTTGTACCACTGTTGGAGCAGCTTGTTGAGGTGCAACAGGTTGCACTTGTGCCTGAGGGACAGGGGCTTGAACATACTGAATTTGTGGAACAGTGGTTTGAACATAATGCACAGGCACATGGGTTGCAGCATAGTCAGCCATGTTAACATGGGCTGCAGGGGTATATTGGGTATAGTGCACAGTGCTTTGATTTTGTGGTCTAGGGTTTGAGTTGGGATGAGTTATTATTGGACCAGTGGTTTGACTCATGCATTCCCTAGCAAAGTGACCTAGCCTATTGCACTTATAGCACTTAAATTTTGATTTATCCAACCCCACTTTTAAATTCCCATGTAACCCTGGGAATTTCCTCCCTATTCTTTTGTAGAATTTGCTTGTTCTAACACTAAGCAAAGTCAATTGATGAAAAATGTCCATCTCTTCTAAGTCAGTGGGTTTAAAGTGTTGCAAATCATTGAGTTCAAAACACAAGTTATCTGACATCTGGTTTTCACAATTTGCGGTAAAAGCATAATTTGCAGAGTGAGAATCAGGGTGTTGAAGTTTCCACCAGCAGTTATATCAATAAAGTGATCATAACCCTGATCCTTACTACTGCTACCAGATTCCTCCTGACCAAAAAGAGCTGTGCTGCCAAATGAATAATCATCAGCAACTTTGCCAGACTCTTGCAACTTCTTTTTCTGGTTTAACTCCCTTTCATAGGTCAGGAGTCTACCATGAAGTTGGGTCAGGGTCAGATCTTTGAACTCAACAGAGTTTCTAGTAACAAATGCAATGGTATCCCATTTTTCTGATAGTGATCTAAGGAACCTGCTATTTTGAGTTAAATTTGGAAATGTAACTTTAACAAGTCTTAGCTCACTAATGAGACAACTGAATCGCTCAAACTGCTGAGTCAATGATTCGCCCTTGATGTGACAAAATGTTTCATAATGCTGATTCAGAATTTCCCTATTGTTTTCAATAACTTCGTTTGTTCCCCCAAACTGTTCCTTCAGTGCATCCCATAGCTCTTTAGTACTATTACAATGTAACAGCCCATCATAGATCTCATTGGGTAATGCAGATGCTAAATGCTTTGGCATTGAGTTCGAACTTTTGAAAATCAGTTTCAGTATAATTTTCAGGTGGTTTAGGTACGAACTTCTTTGCATCCTAAGCACTTGGCACCATAGGAACATGGGGACCAAAAACAACAGACCTCCAACATCCATTGTTTTGTTGAGCAAGGATGTGACCCATCCTTCTCTCCCAGATGTTGTATTCATTACGTTTAAGCATGGGTGGTTTGAAAGAGAACCAATGTTATTCTTATCATCTTGTGATTGTGACGTCATCCTGGTTGTTTTACAGGCACTGATTAATCAACTTTGATGGTGATTAAACCTTGCTCTGTTTTTCAACAAAACGAACAAACTATCACTATCAACAATTATGAGCTGAACTATTTATGTCAAAATGATTGTTAAATCAAATTTGTCTGTCCAAGCTTTGATATCAATTGTTAGGATCTGAGTTTGGTTTTGCTTGTGTTTTACGTTTGAATTAAGATGAACAATGAATGAGTAGTGCAGCGGAATATAATGGAAACAAACTTTTCACAATCAAACAGGAGAATTGCTTTAAGCACACATTTTCAACAATGAACCGAATGATTGAATTTAATTTCAACAACGATTACAATTGCATGTATGCCACAAACTCCCCCTCAGCCTGAGCTCACGGTATTTGTTCGTGCAGGAAGAAGATGGTGAAGAGCTAATAGAACAGTACGGGGTACTGTTCTATTTATAGGCACGGACAAATCACTGTGGAATCTTTGCTGACGTCACCATGAAAGTGACATCTAACCTCCTAACAAACTCTAACCTCGGATCTATACAAGTACTGCTATGCTAACTACTGCTATTATAATTCATTATATAAAGATAACTAAACTACTGCTGAATCCTTCCACTGATGTGAACCCAACATCACTTGATATAACCCACCAGTGCTTGACTCAAGGCAGTAGATTGAACAGCAGGGCCTTAGTCTTCATTACTCTTTTGACTTGATTAGTAGTTGTAGGTCAGCAGTTGCACAGATCAGTATATAGGAGGTCAGCATATGTTGAAACCACTTTCAAGGGGAGAGACTTGTATACACAACATCTGCTTATTCTGGATCCACTGCTCTGATCCAGTTTTGGCTTTAATTATCTGTTCCTCTGATAGGGTTCAATCCCAACAATAATCCTTAGCGATTATACCTACTGATTACCAAGTTAACTAGGTGTAGTGACAAGTCAAAGTTTCGGTCAAAATGCGTTTTAGCACGCATTTTGCAACGGAACTACTTTTAGGTTGTTTTGATACCAAATCAGTTTTCTAAGTTAGTTAAACATGTTTTGACATGTTTAACTCGTCACTATTAGTTTAGTGCTTGTTTAGGGTCGTAAGTTAAGCGGTCTAGACAACCGCTTAGACTTTCGAACCCGACCCATTTGGTCGAGCATTAGGATCCGACCAAGCATGTTTAGTGATCATAGTTGCATAGGGAATAACCCATGAGGTTATACCTTATGATCACCTAGGATTGGTTAGTCATTTGTTAGTTAGCTTATATGCCCATAGGAAATGACCAAAACGCCCTTTTGAAGCATAAATCCGTATCATGCATATGTGAACATATTTTTGACATATAACCTGATTTAGTAACATGTTTAGGGATAATTGGGCATGTAAGACTTGACATAGCATTTAGATAACCATCCGAACATAGTTTTAAGCAACCGGCGCGTTATAGTAGCTTATACTACCATAACGGGTCGAAACGGGTCAAGAGCACTTAGGTAGACTTCCAAACCAGAATGTTAGTTCTATTAAATCATACCATATGAGTTCAATTACTCATTTGATTTATAGAACATCATTCTATCCTATCTCCCGATTTAGGATCCGATTATTAACATAGTTACCTATACTAGGTGCCTTGTTGATTCCGTGATCCTTTGAGCTTAAATTGGTCTTATTCTCAAGACTAATTAACAATCCCAAGTGAGTACATAGTTCCCCTCTTTTACCGCTTTCAAATACTTTGGGGTGATACACATGTGCATACTTGTTACTTTCATGCTTTCATTATTTTTATGACATAAACATGCTAGTTTCACCTAGTACACATATAGTACATGCTTTCAATTATGTTTTGCTATGTATGTTTACTTAGCATGCTAGCACATTGATTTCATAAACATTTCACTATGTATGTTTACTTAGCATGCTAGCACATTGATTTCACAAACATTTTTGCTATGTATGTTTACTTAGCATGCTAGCACATTGATTTCATGAACATTTCTACTATGTATGTTTACTTAGCATACTTAGTACATGGTTTTCACATGCTACATTGGTTATGACATTTGGTATGTTTGATCGGAACAATAATACATTCATTAACATTAGCTACGCCGCTCGGTAGTATGTAATGGTACCATAGGAATTGACAACTCCCGTTTACGACTTCCTAGGTTTGTTTGGAAGTTGGGAATGACAGAATCCGATATACAGAACTTAGATGAACCTTTAATTTGTTTAAAGGTTTGTCACCACAGTCGCAAGGCTTGATTGTATGCGAATAAACAATACTGCATAAATGTTTGTAATCATAAAGCATTGTTTTCTGCAAAACATAACATTTGATTTAAACTTGGGTTTATTCAAAAGCATTGTTTTGTACATTTTCCTACGGGGTTGAGTAACTACTAGTTATTCACCATACATAACATTGATTATCACATTAACATTTTCACGTAGTTAAGTAGATACGTTCTACTTTCTATGCATTACATTTGTTTATACATGATACATTTCACACATGACATTGTACATGGTTTATACATAAACATTTTAACATTAAACAAGACATTTTGGTTGGTTATTGATAAGTGACTTATGTAACGGGACTATGTGTTATATGATAAAAGCATGGTGGATATGCCGCTGGTACTTCCTACATATAAGTTCTTTTATTGTATTATACATTGTTGCGTTATCTAAGCCACTTGACAAAAACATGAAACATTTTTTACAAGAACACAACATTGTTATACAAATTCATTTTTACTTGGTTATTTATTTAACCATGCATATTTCTTTTATTATCATTTGATTTTCATATCGATTTTCACATGATTTCATAAAAGAAAATATTTTACAAGGTTCATGATTACTTTTGTTAAATCCTTCTTTTAAACTACAAGTCATGAATCTTTCATAAACAAAACCTATGTATCTCACAGGAATTTTTATGCTGATGTACCTATTTTCACATGTGTTTCAGGTGCTAATGCATGATGATGTTTGTGCTACACTTAGGCGGACTTGGGCCTTAGTGACTTAAAAGACAATTATTATGTTATGCTTTATTTAAATTCTAAGACAATGTACACTTTAATTTTAATAATACAAAACTTTAATTACCATGGTTGTTGAAACAATAATTATGTCGCATCACTCCCCGACGTTTCCGCCGCGGTTTGTTGTTTTACGCGGTCGGGGTGTGACACATCCCGACCCTTCTCTGGAAGAAACCTGCGAGACTCTACCAGGCTGTTATGAACACCGGTTGTTAGACTTCCTCTTAGTCCTCTAACGTCTCTAAAAGTGCCCTAATACGACAATCTACCTCTCAGCGCGAAAGTCTAAGGCAACTCTAGATTCTAACTTGGTTTAATAGACACAGGTGTGATTAGGGAACTAAGACCGACTTCTCTCAAAACCTATCTTAGCTATATATCATACCAAGACCTACTAACAAACTCGAGCCTCTCAACGATAAGTTAAGAAGAATACCTAGTTCTAATTGTATTTTAATTACTGTTTCTAGGGCTATCGGCCGATCTACCCAAAGATTACCCGAACCCGCAAAGATACGAACAATCAACACAAACTCATTATATGAAAGACATCCACCAAAGTTTATGTGAAATAGCAAATAATCAACAATTAAATCTAAATACGCACACACACCAAATTAGAGGTCCTAAAGTTCTATTCTTTCAAAGATCAATCCATACACATCAATAGAAAACCATTAAAAATCCAAACTTCATTAAACTTTCATCTATCCTAGGTAGTAACAAAGGTTCTAGCCAGAGAACATAATTTCTAAAATCAAAATACAAGTTTCAAAACAAGAATTCATGATTAAAGTATTAAAAAACAAGAAAATAATGAAAACCGGGAGATAAAACCCGAATGATCTTCTTTCCTATGCTCCAAGCTTCAACCGAATGATTCTTGTACGCCAAAACGCTCCGAATAGCTCGAAATATGCTCTTGAAATCGCCTTAGGGTTCCTTAATTCGTAACTAGGGTTTGTTTTTAAGTTTATGATGAATATATACGCTTTTCCAACTCAACCCTTGAATTATCTCAAATAAAATTGCTAGCTACAGCTTCTGGCGGGGCGCCAACAAGACAGGGTGTGGGTGGCGGGGTTCCACCTTGTTCTCAATTCATTCACAACTTATAGTCTCTCACCGGGTGCTAGAAACTTGTCACGGTGTGCCAGAAACAATTTTTTCAGCATATTAACTCTGTTTCAGCTCCCGATCTTTCCAACGCGTTCCAGGACTTGACGTTTCAGTATTTTGGCTCGTTTTACTCAGTTTCTAGCAGATTTAAGCACCAAGACCTACGAAACACAAATGGATCAACAGTATGCACATTCTAACAAAAACTAAACTAAAAATAACGGAAAACTATACAAACTATACACGAATAAAGGATGTATTTTGTAATACATCAAATATCCCCACACTTGCTCTTTTTTCATCCTCGAAAAAGAATTTATGCATACGGAATCAGAGATGTTTAATTACTACGGTCAAAAGCTATATATATTTATTAACATCAAGACTTGTGTTAGCGGCAATTGCAAATATGCTTGTCCCTTTAAACCCAAATCCGGTTCTAAGCCCCTTATCATGCGAATTTAGTTTAAGTGTGGTCTATCTACCTAGGGTCTCATGCTAGAAGCCACAGTCTACCCATTCCCGCCTCAAGCTTATAGAATAAGGAACGATCACTGGACCAATTCCTAACCGTTTTATATCAAAAACAAGAGAACTTAAAATCAATTTTTTTTCATTCTCATCATTTTCTTTCATTCATTTTTTTCTTCTTTTGTGCTTAGGCGTTGCTTTTACCTAACCCAGAGGCAGTCCGGCTGTAGAGTCGCTATCCCCAACTCGGATTACATAGGTGTCGGTAATTTTTATTGCAATTTCGATTTCACGAACCCTAGAGGCATTCTGGGTCGAAGTCACTATCCCCAACCAAGATTACATTGGCCTGCGCTACTTTCATTCAGTTTCTAGCTCATTTTTTTTCTATTTCTTTCCTTTTTCTTTTTCATGATTAAAAATTCTAACGGTTTTGACTTATAACGGCATTCTTTATACTCTTATTGGTGATTTCAATTTCCCATTTTTCCCAGATGAAAACCCACTAGCAGACCGACAATTAAGGTAATATTAAATCAAAGGGACCTAAAACCAAACCAGGCCTACTCACATATCCCAAACTAGACACAAACCCGACTTAAAATAATTTCATATTATTATTATTTGAACTCGAGCAAAAACCCATCTTTTCTATCATTTTCCGCAACAATTTTGCAAACTTCTTATTTCAAAAGACATGTTTCTAATTTTTTTAATTCTTTTATTTTTTTTTTTGTATTTTTCATATTTATGACTCGACTACTTTGTACATGCATCCCATCCCCACACTTAAAGATTGCATTGTCCCTAATGCAAGAACGGAAATACGACTCGAATAACTACCTAAAATTACCACTAAAATAAGAAAAACTAAAAACCAAATAAATAAATATATAAAATATACAAGTGGAAAATGACTTAGCTGATCTGAATATGTGAGACTGTCAATGTGCCAGTCAATTCCACATATGCCCTCCAATCCGTACGCGCTCAGCAAACAATTCCTAACTCAGACACGCTAACAGAAGCGGCAACAAATACCAACCTAATCAAGCAATCACCAAACACTAGCAAAAGATAATATATATGATAATAAGTGTTAGCTCAAACATCCACAAACCAAACGTCAACCATCCCCAACAACCCAACCAACCTGTTTAAAGTATTTAAGTAAAGACCAACAAACGAGGATCAAAACAGCATAAAGATAAAAATAAACAAAAGATATAAATCTATCAGCAACGTTGCATCCTCGAATTACTCCTCGTCATCCGACTCCTCATCACTTGCCCGCATCTCACTGGGCCCTACCTCAGTCTGCTGCCAAGAAGGCGGTGGCTGCAACTGAAAATTTTGCATCAGAACCAGCATACCATCCTCAATCCTCCTCTGTCCTGCCACCATCTCCTGCCTAAACCAACTAATCTGATCATCAACATAAATATGCAAGTCCCCAAAACCCGCATGCATAGAATCATATAACGAATCCAAGATGAGTGGATCGGGTCATGGCTGCGCTAATGGGTACTGCCTAGCAGGAATATCCTGACGAATGCGGGGAATATGGGGCCTCTAATAATGGGTAGCAACCGCACCCTGCATAGCCTCCACAACATCTGAACTAGGCGGAGGCAGAACCTGTGGACCCTCACGTATGGGCTCCCAAGTAATCGGATCGGTGTATGCTACTATCCTAGAAGACTGCAAGTCCCTAACATTCATAAAGCAAGGTTTTGGGCCCTCCTTCATTGTATCTGCCAGGAACCTCTCAAACACACCTAAGCTCTCGGCTAACCATGTCACCAACGACCCACAGTAAATACGGGCTCCAGCACCACCTCTCCATAACCTCTTCATAGACAATGCAAACACAGTCGCCAAGTTAGCTGGCCTCTGCTCCACCATACACATCAGACAAAACAAACTCACCTGATTAACCTTATTACCCCCCTGTCCTCTACCAACCAAAGTCGTTGCGAGAATTTTATGAATATATCGAAGAACCGGGTCGGTAATATCCCTAGCAACTGCCCCTAGAGAATACGGCACTCTCGAAATAGTGCTCCAAAACCTCGATAACTCATCAGACTGAACACTATACCTACGCTTCTTCTTAAACACCCCCTGCAGACTAGTGATAAACTCGGGGGGTTCGAACCTCATCCTGCGTATAGAAGTGAGTAGCCACTGCAAACTCAAGAACCGTCATCTCATAGGACTTCCTACCTAGAGCAAAGAACTCAGCACCTTTTTCAATAAAACTCCCCAGCTTGAAATCAAACGTAGAATGAAACTCTAAGGTGATCTCTTTATATTGCCTAGCGTCACAATCCAATACCCTCCTAAACTTTGGTCCTAACAATTGTTCCACCCTCGCCCTTGCCCCTAGGCGATCTAACATCTCCCAGTCAATCCTACTATATGGTAGCAGCTCTACCGAGTAAAGGGTACCCAACCTCTGTAACTCCCCCGAATTTATCTCAAACTGTAAAAGAGGGCTATCTAGGATCCTTTGACTTCGACCATGAGGGAGTCCCGATCCTGTATACTCAACAAGCCTAACATATTCTAGCTGTATCACTTGTTGTACTGGTTCCGGCTGAACTTGCTGAACCGGTTCTGCCTCCCTTATCACTGGGCCCCCTCTTGAGCGAGTATCTGGGCCTCGTTTCCTACTGGGCATACTCGACGATCCTACACCTGACATTCTACAAAACAAATCAAGTATGGCAAGACAAAGCAAAGCATAATATTAGTAACAAACTATTTTTGGTATTTTTAATTTTTTAATTTTTTTTGTTTTTGAGAAAAAAAATTCTTTAGAAAAATTAGAATAACCGTATAGCATTTCATTAGCGGTTTAATTCTGAAAATAAATTTGAAAAAAAAATCAGGTTACTTTTTACAATTGCTAAGTAGGAACTAAACTCGTCCGAATGGAGATTGAGTACGGGCGTGCCTAGTTAACTTGTACGTGCAAGTAAACCCAAAAATCGACTAAACTAGACTCGAACTAGACTAAAACAACTTAAAACGACTAGAACGACACTCTAAATTGGACTCAATGTACACTACCCTCTCCCGGCACTTTAATTGTCCTCAATTAAACTCTACTGCCTACCAAAATGACATTGACGTCCAACCTTGCTTGAAATCAGCTGTGTATTAGTTTAAAACAAATTTTAGCGTTGAAAAATTCTGCCTAGTTAAAGGAGGTTTTATTCTTTGCAAAAATTCCGATTCAAAGTTGCAAGTTTGGCACTTTAAGTGTCAATGTACTACAAACCAAACACTAAATTTAGCAAATCAATTCCAAGTCCAACCCGATAATCATCCATACTCGTATCAAACCACAAACCAAACCAACATTGAGTGTCAACCAAAGTAAAGTTTAAAACTTTAGTGTCGCATTAGTGAAACGGGTCAAAACGGTGTCGTAAATCTGAATTTAAACTCAAAAATTACCTAACCGAATCCCCACACTCAATGTTAGTAAACCCGAGTCTAAGATATGACAAACATTGTAAGCATACCCCAAACCGAGCCACCCACAACCTATATTCTGCTGAAATACCCAAACCGAATCCATCCGCAACCTCACACTACCACTAACATGAACCAAACACTAAACTCAAGCAAAACCTAACCCTAAAATTGTCACTAATCTAAATAAAAACTAAAATACTTGACTCAAAATACAAGAAGTAGAAGAAACATCCCTGAGATTCGAAATAAACAAGAAGATTAGAAAAAATTTCGGTTGAAGCTTGAGTCCCAAAGCAAAAACCCGATTTAATGGTGAAATATGGTGGAATATTGGTTGAAATCGGATGTTATAAAGTTATATGTTAAATGGTGAGGTGATTTTAGGTGTTAATGGAGAATTTACGGTGAAGTATGGTGGTCTATTGATGGTTATCGGCGGTGTAGAGGAAAAGATTAGGTCAAAGAAGATCGATTTTTGGGGTTTAAAGTAGTTCGGCTGCAGCACGAGTTCCTGGTGAGCCGCTATTAACTCTAATCATGAGTCGCGCCCCGCCACCTTATTTAATTGTTCCGGTAGTTGTGAATGCCTGGCGGGTCACCACAGATGTCTTGATTTCCTCGCCACCCGCCAGTGGGCATTTTCCACAGAATGTTTCTTAAAATTGTTGATTCCATGCCTTAGAAAAAAAATTTACTTTTTCCCAAACCACCCAAAAGCAACCAAAAATTTTTCTAACACTTAAAACTCACCTGGAAACTCGTATTTCTCACAAATTTCTGCAAATCCTGGGTAATGCATTCCTGCAAATGACTCAAAACACAAAACAAAAACCCAAAAAACTACCAAAAACTACTGTTAGCTACGAGAAATTACGAAAAATTAACAAAAATACAAATGATACATACTCTACAAATGAAGCCTTTCTTAACTCACTATTCGGTGAAGGTGGGTGGGTCCTCTAGAGGAATTTCTTCCTCCTCGGTGGTATCAATGGGACCTCCCAAGTAATGTTTCAATCGATGCCATTTACCTTCCACGAACCTTTATCAACTTCATCATACAAATCGCCGGTACCATATGGAAACACTTCCTTTACCACATACGGTCCGGTCCATCTCGATTTCAACTTTCCCACTATCAATTTCAATCTTGAATTGAACAAAAGCACTCTATCACCTACCTTAAACTCCTTCAATCGTCGCAACCTCCTATCATGCAACGCCTTAGTCTTTTCTTTGATACTCCAAGATCGTTCATAGGAGGCGTCCCTTAGAGCTTCTAATTCATGTATTTGAAAAAAATCTCCTCCTTGCGGCTTCGGTAAGGTCAAGGTTAACGGTTTTTAAAGCCCATAGTGCTCGGTGTTCTAACTCCACCGGAAGATGGCACGCATTGCCATACACAATCATGAAGGGTGTGGTTCCTAGCGGTGTTTTGTAAGCGGTGCGGAATGCCCATAACGCATCATCTAGATTTTTCGACCAATCCTTCCTACTTTTTCCTACCGTTTTTTCTAGAATTCTCTTCACCTCTCGGTTTGCATTCTCTACTTGGCCACTAGTTTGTGGGTGATATGCGGTAGAAAGATGGTGAGTGACCCCGTAGCGTGCTAACGCCTTTTCCATAACAGAATTGCAAAAATGCGTACCACAGTCACTTATAATGGCTTTAGGAACGCCGAAGCGTGTGAATAGCTTCCTTAGAAATCTCACCACCACTCGGGCATCATTAGTAGGCAAAGCTTGAGCTTTCACCCACTTTGAGACATAGTCAATGGCCACGAGGATGTACCTATTCCCCCTCGATCAGGGGAAAGGTCCCATGAAATCAATACCCCAAACGTCAAAGACTTCAAGAACTTGAATGGGATTTTGGGGCATTTCATCCTTGGATGAGATGTTGCCGGTACATTGGCAACGGTCACATGTCCTAACGAACTCTATGGTATCTCTAACTACCGTTGGCCAATAAAAGCCACTATCAAAAACCTTTTGTGCAGTGACATTCGGCCCATGATGGCCTCTCATTAAACCCTCATGCACATGTCTAAGGATATCCATTCCATCCTCTTTCGAAACACACCTCCTAAGCACTCGATCACCACCTATCCTAAAAAGGTACGAGTCATCCCAAATGTATTTCCTAGCATCCCTAAGAAACCTTTTCTTTTGTTGGCGGGACATACCCTTCACAATGTCACCGTTCGCTAAATAATTTGCCAAATCCGAAAACCATGGCAAACCCTCTACCTCGGCTCTAACGAAATCTATGGTTTCATGAGGGAAGGTGTCTCCTATCGAATCCTCACGAACCTCCTCTCTCTTAGGATCCTATCAAATCTACAGCTAAAAGCCCTTTTTCCGTGGTGGTATAGGTTTCTTGAGCATCATTTAAAGTTTTGCTCGCGTAGTAGATTGGATGGAAGTGTTTCTCGATTCTTTGACCCAATACGGCACCTACGGCATAATCACTCGCATCGCAAAAGAGCTCGAAAGGCAAGCTCCAATTGGGCGAAACAAGGATAGAAGCACTAATGAGTTTCTCCTTAAAAAAGTCAAATGCTTTAATGCACTCTTCGTCAAAGATGAAAGGTACATCCTTCTCTAGAAGTCGGGTTATGGGGCACGTAATCTTCAAAAAATCCTTAATGAAACGCCTATAAAAGCCCGCATGCCCTAGGAAGCTACGAACGGACTTGACACTAGTTGGTGGAGGCTACCTACTTATGGTATCTATCTTGTCCTTATCCACTTCTATTCCCTCTCTAGACACTTTGTGACCTAAGACTATCCCCTCCGTCACCATAAAGTGACATTTTTCCCAATTAAGCATAAGATTTGTCTCTATACATCTCTTAAGAATCCTATCAAGATTAAGAAGACACTGATCGAAAGTGGTACCATAAACCAAGAAGTCATCCATGAAGACCTCCGTAGAAGTCTCAAGCATGTCTTGGAATATAGCGACCATGCATCTTTGGAATGTAGCCGGAGCGTTGCATAACCCGAAAGGCATGCGGCGATACACATAAGTGCCGTAAGGGCGTGTGAATGTCATTTTATCTTGATCCTCCGATGCGATTGGGATCTGAAAATAACCCGAAAATCCATCGAGAAAACAATAGAATTGTTGACCCGCTAGATGCTCTAACATTTGGTCAATGAATGGCAATGGGAAATGGCCTTTCCGGGTGGCGTCATTCAACTTACAGTAGTCGATGCACACACGCCAACCGGCAACGGTATGAGAAGGGATTAATTCATTCTTTTCATTCATGATCACCGTCATCCCGCCTTTCTTTGGGACAACTTGGGTCGGACTAACCCACGGTGAATCAGAAATAGGGTACATCACCCCGGCATCTAACAACTTAAGCACTTCCTTCTTAACAACCTCTTGCATGTTCGGATTTAGGTTCCATTGAGGTTGCACCACCGACTTATGATCATCTTCCATGAGTATCTGGTGGGTACAATAGGCGGGGCTTGTGCCCTTGATATCCGAAAGTCACCATGCAATGGCCTCTCTATTCTCTCTCAACACCTCTAACAACCTACCCTTTTCCCCTCCTCTAACGTAGATGAAATAATGACAGGAAAATCGGATCCCTTACCAAGGAAAGCATACTCTAAATGGGATGGGAGGACCTTAAGCTCTAATGGGGCGGGTTTCTCTACAGGTGTACTCTCGATCTCACTCTTCACTTCACTCAACTCTAACACTTCGGGGACCCAATCGGTCTCTTCTCCTTCTTCACTCTCACTCACAATTTCCTCTACTTTCTCAACTACCTCCTCTACCTTACCCTCTACTAGATCAGCTCCACTAATATAGTCAAAACAATGGTCAACACATGATAGAAAAGACTCTATGAAATAGACCAAATGACAAGGACTACTAAGATCGTAGGAACCGCTAGGATGTTCCATGGAATGTGCTATCTCGAAAGTGACTCTCTCCTCACCGACTTGGAGTGTGATTTTACCGTAGAAGACATCAATGATAGCCTTGGCGGTACATAAGAATGGGCATCCTAGAATGATATGAACTTTCTCATCAGCTTCCATATCAAGAACGACAAAGTCAACGGAAAAGACAAATTTGTCCACTTTAAGTAGAAGGTTTTCAATTATGCCATGTGGATACTTCACTGATCTATCGGCTAAGGACAAAAACATGCGTGTAGAGGATAACTCTCCTAGGCCTAACCTCTCGTACATGGAATATGGCATGAGGTTTATACTTTCTCCTAAATCGGCTAGGGCCCTACACTCGGTATCACTCCCGAACAAGCATGGAATCGTGAAAAGGCCCGGATCCGTCAATTTTTCTTGGACCTTGTTCAAGACTACGGCAGAACACCCTCCACCAAGGGGGATGTTAGAGACCTCTCCTAACCTATCCTTATGTTTTAGAAGGTCCTTTAAGAATTTTGCGTACTTAGGCATAGATTGAAGGGCTTCTATGAACGGAAGGTTGATCCTAAGCTACTTAAAGATCTCTATGAATTTCCCGTACTCTTTAGAGTAAGTTTGGTTTTTAGGATAGGACAGGTATGGAGCACGGGAAATATCAACAGTTGGTGATAGAACGATTTGTGAGGGTCGTTTCTCTATACTACTCTTGCCTTGAGGCCCCCCGGTGTGTGTGGTACTTGCTGGGATTAACCTAGGTTGCACTGTACCGGGAGCCTCCATCTAAATCTCTTCATCTACAGGCTCCTCATCTTCTACCTCTATACTCTCAGGTCTCACTACCTCTCCAAAGGTCCTACCACTACGGGTCGAAATTGCCTTTAAAGTGCCAGACGGGTTGGGCTTTGTGTTTCCCGAAAATTGATCGGGAGGTTGTTCTTGCAATTGGCGTGCAATGTACCCGACTTGCCTTTGAAGGTCTAATAAATTAGAGTGGTTATTCTTGAGGAATGTGGCATGTTCTTCTAAGGTACGTTGGGTGGCCTGGTCCTTAACCACTAGCTGGGTAAGAAGGCCCTCTATCCTAGACAAACAACTATTTGACCCCTCTTTCCTAGGATGGCCCTCTTGGTTTGACCCCTCACTTCTAAACTGCCCCCTGAACCTGAACCTGAACTAGCAAACTGACCTGATTGACCCGAACCCCCACTAGAATAGAAACCTGGCCCCCTGCTTTGATATTCGCCTGATGGGGACTCAGGGGGATTACCGGAGGAGCGGTAATTATTACTAAGCCAGTTAAAGTTACTATTATTAAACGGATTACTTGGACCTCTATTTTGACCTGTGATGTACTCTACCTGTTCTAGGGTAAGTGTTGGATAGTCTACGGTATCATGACCACCCCTACAAACTTCGCACCTATCGACCTTTTTCTTAATTTCTAATAACTCTTTGGTGATATAATCAAATTGAGATGCTACCTTTGAATCCGAGATAACTTGTTTTACTTGAGGAAGTAGTAACAGGAATGGAACTCCTGCTGGTAGCACTATGATCTATATCAGCATGGGCAAAGCTCTCAAAGAGATCATTGCAGTCGGCCACATATTTCTTTCCCATACAATGGCCTCCAGCAGATGTGTCGAATCGTGCCTTACACTTAGGGGTGAGACCATTATAAAATTTTTCTACCAAATCCCAATTAGAACGCCCATGTTGGGAACAATGTGAGAGTAAAGTTTGAAACCTCTCCCAAGCTAAGTGATATGGTTTGTTAGGCTCCATTCGGAAAGAATGGATCTGATCTCGAAGGCGAGATGCCTTTGCAGGTGGGAAATACTTAGCAAGGAAGGCATCCCTAAGTCTAACCCAAGTAGTAAAGGTACCTGCCGGCTGCGAATCAAGAAAAGTGGATGTGCGGCCAGCAAGTGAAAATGGGAAGACTTGGAGATAGCGGGCATCAAGATTAACATCTTCGATACCGAAGGTGCTACAAAGCCGGGTGAGACGGTTGATATGGGCGGGCGCATCCTCATCATCACGACCGTGAAACTGACAAGAGTTGTTAATGGCGGTCATGATGTATGAGGGAATTTGCCAGGACTTGTCATTTCTGATTTCGAGGATGGTAATGGGTGAGTCTGCGGTGAAACCCGCGGTCAAACGTTGGTGGACAGTTTGGTTTTCAGCCATTTGGAAAACTGGTGGTGGACTAGGTGTACGGGAATGGGACGGGACGGTGGTGGGGGTGTTGTGGCGTGACAACTTTGGGGTGAAGTCAAAAGCTGGTGGTTTAGATTGTAGTGTAGAGTCAGAAGGGGCGGAAGATGAAGTGGAAGATTTTCTAACCTATGAACTAGATGTCGAGAAGGAAGACTTGTCGAAATGGCGGCTTCACTGGTCCTTAAGAACGCGTGTGGGGCATTAACTGCAAAACCGAGAACAAACAAGTAAGACGACTCTAACAAAAGACTCTAATGATAAAAAGACACTAAAATTACTTGGACTCCTACGACTCAAAGACACAAAAAAAGCACGTATAGATATCAGATGAAATCCAAACATAGTAATTAACGCAATTGCCAAGAATCCCCGGCAACGGCACCAAAAACTTGATGTGCTAGAAGTAGTTCAATAAAAATCAACTAAAATTAACCTAATAATTAGACTCAAGTAATAATAATCTAGACTCTCTAAACTCGACTAAACTACTCACCGGCAAGTGAACCAGTCAACTCTAGTAAAGAAAAGTAAGTCTGGACGTCGAACCCACAAAGACTCTAATTAACGACGCTAAAGACTTTATTTGGACTGACACTGACACGACTTAACTATTTTTGTGTTTTGAGGGCGGGGGGGGGGGGGTTACTAAAATCTTAGAAATAAAACTAAAATAAAATTAGACTACGACACGAATAAGAACTAAGGTTTAATTCAATAGAGATTAACGACTACCTAGGCTAGACTCCGGTTTAACTAGGAATGGATTTCTAACGGTACTACAGTGTTATGGAACTGAGATCGTTATGTACTAAACCCTAAGAAATATCTACTAAGACCTCTCGACCCTTCTCAGGAAGAAACATGTGAGACTCTACCAGGCTGTTATGAACACCGATTGTTAGACTTCCTCTCAGTCCTCTAATGTCTCTAAAAGTGCCCTAATACGACAATCTACCTCTCAGCGCGAAAGTCTAAGGCAACTCTAGATTCTAACTTGGTTTAATAGACACAGGTGTGATTAGGGAACTAAGACCGACTTCTCTCAAAACCTATCTTAGCTATATATCATACTGAGACCTACTAACAAACTCGAGCCTCTCAGCGACAAGTTAAGCAGAGTACCTAGTTCTAATAGTATTTTAATTACTGTTTCTAGGGTATCGGCCGATTTACCCAAAGATTACCCGAAGATACGAACAATCAACACAAACTCATTATATGAAAGACATCCACCAAAGTTTATGTGAAACATCAAATAATCAATAATCAACAATCAAATCTAAATACGCATACGTACCAAAATAGAGGTTCTAAAGTTCTTTACTTTCAAAGATCAATCCATACACATCAATAGAAAACCATTAAAAATCCAAACTTCATTAAACTTTCATCTATCCTTGGTAGTAACAAAGGTTCTAGCCAGAGAACATAATGTCTAAAATCAAAACACAAGTTTCAAAACAAGAATTCATGATCAAAGTATTTAAAAATAAGAAAATAATGAAAACTGGGAGATAAAACCCGAATGATCTTCTTTCCTATGCTCCAAGCTTCAACCGAATGATTCTTGTACGCCAAAACGCTCCAAATAGGTCAAAATATGCTCTTGAAATCGCCTTAGGGTTCCTTAATTCATAACTAGGGTTTGTTTTTAAGTTTATGATGAATATATATATGCTTTTCCAACTCAACCCTTGAATTATCTCAAATAAAATTGCCAGCTACAGCTTTTGGCAGGGCGCCACCAACACAGGGTGCGGGTGGCGGGGTGCCAACTTGTTCTCAATCCATTCACAACTTTTAGTCTCTTGCCGGTTGCAAGAAACTTATCACGGGGTGCCAGAAACCATTTTTTAGCATATTAACTCTGTTTCAGCTCCCGATCTTTCCAACGCGTTCCAGGACTTGATGTTTCAGTATTTTGGCTCATTTTACTCAGTTTCCAGTAGATTTAAGCACCAAGACCTGCGAAACGCAAATGGATCAACAGTATGCTCATTCTAACAAAAACTAAACTAAAAATAACGGAAAACTATACAAACTATACACGAATAAAAGATGTATTTTGCAATACATCACACCCAAAAGTGCGTTAAACGAAAATGGGTTGGAGTATACTCTCTGTGCGTGTTTTAATCAAGAAACACGATCTGCTTGGATCGAAGGGAGCGACGGATTAGCCTGCGTATGGGAACAGAAGCATAAGTCTTCCAAGTGCTGAGACAGTCGAAGTCAGAGTGTCGAGTGGGGTACGAATCGAGTTAAGTGTCTAACAGATGGGTCCAGTCTATCTGAACGGATGGGTCCAGTCCATCAGGACGTTTGGCCATTCGGACGGATGGTCTGTGGTTGTTTGTGAATCGTTAAAACTTTTGAAGTTTGATTAAAAACGTTTAAACAGTCGTGGTAACAAGAATTAAACCATTGAAATAGTCAGGGTCAGGTCATCCGGATGGATGGATATTGTCCATTCGGACAGATAGGCTGAGCTGAAGTTTTTGTAAAATTTTTCCTTGAACAATGGTTTTGTTGAACGGAGACGAGAGTGTTGACAGATTTAAACAACGGAAAACACCAAGCCTGGTTCATTCGGATGGATAGGCCTTGCCCATTCGGACGTATGTTCTGTTCTTGATGAAAATTCATGTCTGACCTGTTAGTCGGTCCATCTCTTAGGTGGAAATCAGCCCTCGTGTCGCCCCTCAACTAAGGAAAGAGTTGGAGGTCTGAGGAGTTCCGATTCCACCAAAGTTGTATGAAAATTGGAGAAAGTTTCATAGATAAGTTAAAAAATGTGAAAATCCTTTAGATCTTAAACCAATCTCGATTGAATGGTGCTCCACAATAGTTTGCCCAAGCAAAACGAGTGAAAACCACCTTCAAGAGTAAATCAGTGATTTCGAGAAAAAGTTAAAGTGTGTGAGTGATTTTGGTGAAGAAGATGGAGTAGGAGTGGAATTAGAATGAAGATTGAAGAAGATTTGAGAGAAATTGCTTACAAAAAGGTGTTGAATCATGATTGAGAGCTTGGGAGCGGATGAGAGTGTCAAAGTGTTGAAATGGAGACATAAGGCTGGTATTTATAGGTGAGGACAGGGTTTAAGGCGGTTACGAATGGCGGTGTCCAGACCCATCCGGGCGGATGGGGCCCATCCGGGCGGATGGGGCCCATCCGGGCAGATGGCCCATTCAGACGGCCAAGTTCGTGTTGGTTAGTTTTCCGACTTTGGTTCGTTTGTTAGGTGTTGCGTTGCGTTTTATTATGAATATCGAGTTGTGCGAATAGCGTTGAGTTTGTGTTGCGATAGTGTTGGCGAGTAATCAGTACACATAATAAACACACACAAGTAAAGTATATAAAACACACGTTATTACATTACTACTACTAATATCAGCATTTGCGATCTAGCATGTTAGTCGTGATAAGCGTATGCGGATGCGTATGATAACCAAACAAACACACTCGGCAATTTAAATAGCATAATTCTCTGTAATTCGTGTTGTGTAAGCGTTGTGAATATAAGGCATTTAAGCGTGTAGCGGTGCGGTGTGATGAAAAAGTATTTAGTGTAACATAACCCTTTGTTTATATCGAATCTCAGAGTACAAGATGGTAACAAATTGAAGCAAAAGCAAACATGTAACGATCCGAAAAGTCGGGTTGTTATAGCCTCCCCTACTTTAGGAAATTTTGTCCCGAAATTAAGGAGCAGGCGTAACGAAGAGTTGTGGATATTTAGCTTTCATATCACTTTCGAGTTCCCAAGTGAACTCGGTGCCGCGTTTGCCTTTCTAGCGAACCTTCACTATGGAGATGCGTGAGCGTCGAAGTTTTTTGGTCTCTCGATCCATGATTTCTACCGGCTTTTCCACAAAGTGCAGGGTCTTATCTACTTGCAAGTCTTCGAGAGGTACATGAAGATTCTCTTCAGGTAAGCACTTCTTGAGGTTTGAGACGTGAAAAGTCGGATGTACGTTGCTTAGTTCAACCGGTAATTCATGGCGATAGGCCACCTTGCCAATTCTTTCCAGAATCTTAAAGGAACCCACGTATCGTAGCGCTAGCTTTCCCTTCTTGCCGAATCGGATCACCCCCATCCAAGGTGAAACCTTTAGGAGTACGTGATCACCAACTTCATACTCAAGGGGCTTGCGGTGTTTATCGACATAGCTCTTTTGACAACTTCGAGCTTTCAAAAGATTGTCTCTTATTTGGAGGATCTTGTCAGTCGTTTCTTGTAGTAACTCGGGACCGGTGATTTTAGCGTCTCCGATCGCGTGCCATACAATAGGCGATCAACATTTTCTACCATATAATTCCTCAAAGGGTGCCATTTGAATACTAGTGTGATAACTGTTATTATACGAGAATTCTACGCACTGAGTCTGACCATCGGTCTGGGGATGAAACGCGGTACTGAGATTAAGAATTGTACCGAGAGCAGCTTGGAATGATGTCACGAGACGTCCCGTGTCGACAAATAACTTCGTCGGTATAGATTCGTGCTAATCGTTCTACCTTGAAGTCTTCTTGTATTGGTATGAAATGTGTGGATTTCGTAAGATGATCAACGATAACCCAAATACTATCGTGACCAGAAGGAGTGCGAGGGAGTTTTGTAATGAAGTCCATAGCTATACTCTCCCATTTCCACGTCGGAATCTCGGGTTGTTCGAGTAAGCCAGAGGATCGTTGGTGTTCGGCCTTAACTTTCGAACAAGTTAGGCACTTCACCATACAGCGCGATATTCTTTTTCATTCCCGGCCACCAATACCTGGAACGAAGGTCCTGGTATATCTTGTCGGCACCGGGGTGAGTGGAATATCAGGATTTATGAGCTTCAGTCATCAATATCTCTCGGAGATTATGACGACTAGGGATCCAAATACTATCGAGATAACGATAAATACCGTTCGATTTGGTGACAAGCTGAGTTTCAGCACCACACGTCATTTCCTGTTTCAATGTATTCTCAATGAAGCATTGTTGGTGCATATGTCTATTGACTTCGTCTTGTATCAAGTCATGTAATAGAATAGATGAAACAAGTCACACAGTTCGAGATAAATAGGAAACAGAGGTGAACAAGCCAGTTCAAACGAAGTGGCCAGTTCAAACGAACTGGACATTCAAACGAAGTGGCCAGTTCAAACGAACTGGATCAGTTCGTATGAACTGGAGGTGTTTTTTCAAACGAACTGGACTTAGTATAAATAGTGGACTTGTTGTTTTCATTTGTAACTTTGTGATTTTGGAGCCAAGTTGCTGCCAAATTGTCTCCAGCCTTGTAAACGTTGTATAATCAATACAAGAGACTTGGAAAGTGTATAACAAGCTGAACGAAGATCAAATCTTTGTATTCCGCCTCTGATTTGATCTGAGAATTCTTCTGAACGACTTGTCAGGTCGCTAAAATGATCCTAGAATATCAAATCTTTGAATTCCGCCTCTGATTGATCTAAGAACTCTTCTGAATGACTCGTTTGGTCGGTAAAACGATCCTACAAGTGGTATCAGAGCTCATGAGGAAGGTTTCTTACCTTTCAACTCGTTTTCACAGAGAAATTCTGATTTCTGCTCCATTCTTTCACATTTTTTTAAAATTTTTCGAGATTCGTCGATTAATATGGTCTGATTTTGACATATATCACCTAAAATTGTGTTTTAATTAATCGGTTAACAAAATACATGGTAAAATCGACCTAAAATTGATCAATTTTATCAAAAATCAACCAGTTCGTTTGAAATCTGATCCAATTCGTATGAACAGAAACTTTGAACTCAGATCTACGACGATTTAGTGGACGATTTTGAACGATATACACTTCATTGCAATCGGAATTGGTTGTAGAACAATCCTACGGTTTCAATTTTATCAAAAATCGGAGTTTAAACGTATCACAACCCCGGTTCGTATGTAGTTTGTTCGTCAGTTCGTTTGTATTGATCTAGATCGTTTGAAAAAGTAAGCCAGTTCGTTTAAGATTGGAACGAGTTCTTACGAAGTACTTAGTTCGTTTGAGAATTCAGTTCATACGGAGTAAACTTGAACTTCTTGTTCGCATGAAATTCAGTTCGTCTGATTTGCTAGTTCAGTTCGTTTGAAAGGTCATACGAAGTGAATTTGATTGTTTTTGAAACAGTTAGTTTAAACCAGTCCGTCTGAACTAGTTCGTTTGAACCATTAGGTCAGGTATCTCGTTTGAAAAACAACCAATTCATGTGATTTGGGACTGTTATGTGTCGGTTAAGTGGACATTAAGGTCCAATTAAAATGAGTTGATATCATAAACTGTCTGCCATTTTGAACTATGATATTAATATGATTTGAATTGAGAGACCCAATGAAGTTTTTTTTGATAATATCGATTACTTTTAATTGACTGATTGCATGTGACTTTAATCGAGAAGGAACGGTCAAATTGTATCGGCCTAATTTGAAGTTTGTTCAATTAAAAGGTTGTTCAGTCATTAAAGTGGTTGTCGGCACATTTAATAAGTGATATTAACATTGCTCGGAACATTCAAGATATTAAATTGAGATATCACGTGATAACAGCTTGTAGGTTCATTAAAGTCTTGCATGTTAAATGTTGACAGCCCACTAATTCAGACATATTAATTGTCATCGGCCCAATAGAATTTTTTTATCAGATCAATTAAGAAACAGTTGTTGGCCATTAAGAGAAATACTTAAAAGATTGCATGTGTTTTGAATTGACTTTATAAATTGCGGCCCAATCAATTTGATAATAGCATTTATAGTGTCGGCCCAAGATTTGCATGAGAATTTGTTATCGGCCCATGTGAAACAAATCACCGGCCCATGTGAGATCATATTACTTAGCACATCCAATCAAGCCCATTCATTCAGTGGTTTCACCCGAACAACATTGGAACAAGTCCGCAAATCTTTGACACGAGTCTTAGATTGATTTCATTAACACACTTGTATTCCGTTCATTTAAAACTGATCGTTTGTTTGTTTGTTTGTTTGCAGGTGATCCGAGGTGATTTGTCAAGCATCGGATACTCGCCCGAGCGAATTCCCACCATTTCCGTTGTCACCGGATTTTTGTCACTCAATCGGATATTCATCTGATTCAGTAGTTTGATAAAGTGATTGAATTGATCTTAGATTGTGTGAATTTTCGTATCGTTTGAAAATCTGTCTTCGTGAATCTTTCAATACCAAAACATGGGTTCTGAGTTTTATATTGCAGAGAATAAGTTTGCTAGTTTTACGGGTATCAAGGGAGAATCAACTAATGAGTTGATCGAAAGTTATGTCAAGTTATATTTAGAGATGGAGCGTTTGAATATTTAAAAAATGGATGAGACGTGGGTTGATAAGTTGGCAAATGCTTTACCGCGTGATGAGTGGGGCACATATTTGTCGGCTTGGAAAAATAGCTTGGGATATTATGGTTTCAATTTGAGCGCGTTTGTTGAGAAGATTCAAGCTCAAGAACTTGAACTTGAACTCCAAAAGATTAGAAAAATGAAGTCTGTTGATGAAAAATTCGAATCTGAGGAAAATGTTCAAGTGGTAGAAAGCAAGTTGACGAAATTTCAGCTATCAAGTTTGAGAAGAAAGATGAAGCTGAAATGATGTCTAGGATGTGCTCAAAATGTGAAAAATCTGAAGCAGAAAATGTCAAACTCTTGCAAAATGTGGAGAGTTTGACATTGGAAAACAAAATTTTGAAAGAAAAAGAAAAAGATTTTGAAAATAAAATAAAAATGTTTGAAAATGAAAAATAAAAAATTGAAAAAGATTTTCAAAGTCAAATAAAGGTTTTAGAAGACGAGAAATCTATTTTTGGTAAAAATAACATTGAAAAACAAATTGCAATAAATTCTTATCTTCAGAAAATCATTCGGCTTGAAAATGAAGCTGAAATTGCTAAAAATGAAATCAAGGAGTTAGAGAATAAATTGAAAGGTTTTGTGACTGTGTCATCAACATCAGAATATGTCTGTCCAAAATCGATCAATGCTATTCCAATAAGTGACGATGTCACAAATTATGATGATGTCATAATTGAGGATTGCGATGATAAATCTGATGATGAAAATGAAAAACAGAAAATATTTTTGAAATTAAAAGAAAAATTTCAAGAAACTGTTTTACATTCTACTGAAATAGGTGAATGCTCAAAGCAAAAACCTGTTAAGAAGAATGTAGAACAAAAACAAAATGTTAAAAATTCGAAAAATTTTCAAAACAACAATAAAAGGTCATCAGTTCAGTTATCCAATCGTTATAAAAAACCACAAAAATTTGAAAATCAAAACTCACAAAAAGTTGGTAATTAGTGGTGCAGGTTTGACCACAGTGCTCAAGCGTCAAATCAAGCTTATAGGAGAAGTCATGAGTACTACAAATCAAATCAGTGTTATGATTTAAGTGTTTAGATTGATGGTGGAGATTGGTACGATAAAAGGGTGTGTTACAACTGTGGTTTTCAAGGACACATTGCTGTTAACTGCTAAAGTTGGAGTTATGAGACGAGAAGATGCTATAACTGCAAAATCAAAGGACACATTGCCAGAGACTGCCCAATGAGATCAAAGGGAAGATCGAGGGCTGAATCTCAGAAAGTGGCAAAGAAACCAGTCAGTGTCAAAGCAAAGCCCAAAGAACAGAAAGTGAAGCTTTCGCAGGGGCAAAAAGACAGACTGAGGAAGAAGAGGAAGAAAGCACGAGAGTATCTTGAAAGGATTTTGTCCTCGGGTACAACTGTTAATTCAGATAAAAGTTCTGATGAATCGCTTCACTCAACAAAAAATGATCAGTCAACTAAAACGAATTCATCAGATACAAATCTGAGGATAAAAGGTAGAGTAAAGGTAAAATTTGTTGATCAAACAGTTCCAATAAAGGTCGGCGATGAATCTGTTGTTTTGAAAACAAAGGAGCCACCTTCTGGTAAAGAATTTGTTTCTTCAAACGCAAAGGAGTCACATTTTGGCGATGAATCTGACTTCTCAAAGTCAGATGAGCCGCTTTCTGGCAATGAATCTGATTCGTCAAAATCAGAGGAGCCATCTGTTGATCAAAAAGGAGAAAATTCAGTTCCGCCAATGGATGATATCAATTTTCCACCATTGCGAGCTAAAAATTATAAACAAAAAGTTGACGAAGTTGAGATTTCAAATCAATCTTTTTCTGAAAAGAAAGATTTTGATGTTGAAAAAGCCTTTAACCCCAAAGTAAAACATATTTTTGGAAAAATGCTTAATGGGAAAGTCAAAGGGGTAAAGGAATTTTATGAATCAAAACAGTATGTTTAAAAACCGAGTGAAGATGACTCAGAATCACCCAAGGACTGTCAGGCTTGGGTGAATCATCTTAACTGAAAAACCTGACTTGCCGGAACTCGCAGGTTGGTAATTGGGGAGTAGGAATTGGCATCTTTCTTGAGAAATTCACAGGTTGGTAACTGTGATATTTCGTCTTACAAGTGATTAATCGAGGACATTAAGTTGTACTTGATTTAACTATCTTTCAAATGGTATGATTATTGGAAATTGTTTTTGTAATAAACCTACAAGTGGTTGAAAACAGTGTGATGAATGAAACCCCATGTTTGTGAAACGACACACAAAACTAATTTTCTGGAAAAACCATTTTGATTAAAACAAAATTAAGTGTTTTGAAATCATAATGGGAAAATAGTTTGTTGTCAGGGGGAGTTCTGACTGTTTAAGCCAAGAGGATGGCGAATTAAGGCAATTCTCATCAGTTTGTTACTTTGTTTGTATAGTTTACTGCTTTATTTTTCAAATTTTCCTAGAAAATCAAAATTTGAAATATAATTTTGATTTTAGGGGGAGAAAATTTTTTTAAAAATTAGAAAATTTGAGAAAGTCAAAAACATTGAAAAATCAAAACGAGTTTTGTGTAAAAAGAGGAAATGATAGTACATCAGTGAACTATCAGTGCACGCTAGAGAAATGTAAAGTTTTATAAAGTTTTAAACAGTCTCACTAGGGATGTGTCGATAGGCTCAGCTAAGACTAGTAGTTTTGTGAAAATGATACAAACATAAAGCAAAAAGCCTAAGTCTGGTGGGAAACACAGTCGAACGCATAGTACTTAGTTTTGTCCTTCTTGACTGTGTGCCTGCTCGGTAATCGCTGATTGTCGAAAGACATAAAACTGGTTAAGTTTGTGAGCTTTCCCAACTTTGCTGAAAAGTCACTGTGATTTTGTGTTTTCATTTTGCAAAGATTTAAACTTGTTTTATTTCTTTATTTTGTTTAAGCATTGGACATCCTCTGCGTATACGTGAGTATCGAACTGGATGTTATTGCCTAAACGTTCTGCTTTATTTTATTTGGTGTTTCGTTTAAGCTTTGGATCACCTCTGCGTATACGGGAGTATCGACTTGGTGGTTAAAGCCTAAACAACTTCAAATTGTTTTTAATTTCTTATTTTGTTTAAACATTGGACTTTCTCTGCGTATCGAAAGATCGACCTGATTGTTAATGTTTAAACATTCTACGTTATTTTTGCACAAATCACAGTTGATAAAAGTTTAAAGGCATTACGTGAGTCAGTGTATTGCATGATGAGGGGATATGCTAAGATCGTGGGGCACATAAGACTTTAGTGCTATCTAATGTACCTTAATCGTATCAGTAAGCATTACGAACATCTTAGAAGAGTTTAAGTGGATCACAATATCGATGATCTAGGGTGAATTGTTTAAAAGCTTTAAGTGGTAACTTTTTAGATCAACGGTGCAGCTGATATGTTTCAATAAACTGATATGATCCTCTAACGCAAAGTCACAAAAATATGTCTGTATATAGTTTATTTTCCAAAATACAAAAATATTTTAGTGTGTTTTAGCATAAAATTTTGTAAAATCCAAAAAGATTTTCGACAACTGATGTTGGAGAGCTGATTTTCATAATTCTAAGTGCTAAACATGATGAACCACATTGGGTTGGGGAGTTTGTTTAAATGAGAAATGTTTTTGAAGATGATTATATGATTAGTTAATCAAGGTCATGAATTTGAACTTGATGTAACTATTAATGTTTGGTGAATGGGTATTCTATATCAGTAAGTTTTTCAAAGTGATATAAATAAAAACTTATGTTTTGGGTAGAGAATGTGCAGGAAATGTTGAAAAAGCTAGGTTTTGATTCCTTATGTTTCAATCCTAAGCTACAATTACAGACTGCGATCCCGGAACAACTTAAGGGGGAGTCTGTTAGCAAATGGGAGTTTGAAGAAGTGAAAGAACCAGACTCAGAGTCTGAAGAATAGCTGTTAATGTTGATTGAAGAGAGAGAGGTTGAATGATGCTTCAGAGTCAAATATTTTGGAGAAAACAAGAAGACTGATCAAGACTGAAGTTTTGACGTACTAAAGTCTCGTACTAAAGACTCCGTCAACATCCAAGGGGGAGACTGTTGGTGCATATGTCTGTTGACTTCGTCTTTATCAAGTCATGTAATAGAATAGATGAAACAAGTCACACAGTTCGAGATAAATAGGAAACAGAGGTGAACAAGCCAGTTCAAACGAAGTGGGCAGTTCAAATGAACTGGACATTCAAACGAAGTGGCCAGTTCAAACGAACTGGACCAGTTCGTATGAACTGGAGGTGTTTGTTCAAACGAACTGGACTTAGTATAAATAGTGGACTTGTTGTTTTCATTTGTAACTTTGTGATTTTGGAGCCGAGGTGCTGCCAAATTGTCTCCAGCCTTGTAAACGTTGTATAATCAATACAAGAGAATGTAAAGTGTATAACAAGCTGAACGAAGATCAAATCTTTGTATTCCGCCTCTGATTTGATCTGAGAATTCTTCTGAACGACTCGTCAGGTCGCTAAAACGATCCTACAAGCATGCATGCTGGGTGTCACGGATTAGTGCCTCGAGATTATTCTGGGATTGGTTGTCGCGAGCGCTATACACCTAGCTTCGTCGACTGAGGGTATCAGCCATGACGTTGGCCTTGCCTGGGTGGTAGCGTATCTCACAATCGTAGTCATTGAGAAGTTCGACCCATCTTCGTATCTCACAATCAAAGTGTGCAAAAAACTGAATTAACCGAACCATAACCAAACTAGCCGACAAAACCTAACCGAAAAAACCAAACCAAATAAAAAACCGGTGGGTCGGTTAATCATTTTTTTGAAAACCAAAAGTAGCTGGTCGGTTATGGTAATCATTTTTTCCATACCCACCATAACCGAACTGAACCGACATGTAATAAATCTTTGTAGGATTTAGGACTTTCACCATATTTTTAATATTTGATGTTTTTGACTGAATATTTTTAGTACTTATGAGGTTTTCATATCATTTTGTGGTTTTGGTTGAATGTTTATTTGAATTTATGGAATTTATCACTTTATTTGAATATTCGATAATAATTGGTATTAATATTATTGATTATATATATTTTTAATACTATGTAATGTACTAATATATACAAATATGCGATAACAATTTATTCCATGTTAAAAAAATAAAGATATTTTTAGCTAAGCTAAATACACGGTTAACCACCCATAACCGACCCACTATAAACATCAAAACCGAATAACCATGACCACCATAACCGATCAGTTATGGTTATGGTTATCCAATAACCGACATCGCGGTTATGGTTTTTGGTCAAAATCGACCCATGCACACCCCTACTTTCTGGTTCAAGATGTGTTGTAGGCTTTTATGGTCGGTGCAGAGCGTACACTTGGTTCCATAAAGGAAGTGTCGCCAAATCTTCAATGCAAAAACAACTGTACCGAGTTCAAGATCGTGGGTAGTGTAGTTCTTCTCATGTACCTTGAGTTGTCGAGATGCATACGCGATAACCTTGTCTCGTTGCATAAGAACACAACCAAGACCTAGGTTAGATGCATCACAATAGATGACAAAATCATTGTTTCCGTCGGGAAGTGTAAGGACGGAAGCGTTGCAGAGCATATACTTGAGGGTTTGGAAGGCTTCCTCCTGTTTGGGACCCTAAACAAAAGGTTTTTCCTTCTGAGTTGACGTGGTAAGCGGTACAGCGATTTTGGAAAAGTCAGCAATGAATCGACAGCAATAACCCGCCAATCCAAGAAATGAACGGATTTCAGATGGGTTTTTTGGTTTAATCCATCTCTTAACTGCTTCGGTCTTCGCGGGGTCGTGTGAATTCCTTGACTGTTAACGATGTGACTGAGGAATTGAACCTCCTCGAGCCAAAATTCGCACTTGGAGAACTTGGTGTAGAGGCGATTTCCCTGGAGAAGCTCGAGAACTAAACGAAGATGTTGCGCATGTTCGGCTCTCGACTTCGAGTAGATAAGGATGTCCTCGATAAACACAATAACGAAGTGATCAATGAAGGGTTTACACACACGGTTCATCAAGTCCATGAAGACCGCTGGTGCGTTGGTGGGACCAAAATGCATGATCACAAACTCGTAATGGCTATAGGGGTATGAAAAGCTATTTTCGGAATGTCTTGCTCCTGAATACGCAACTGATGATAACAAGAACGTAGATCGATCTTAGTGAAACACGTAGCTCCTTGTAGTTGATCAAATAAGTCATCGATTCGGGGTAGAGGGTAGCGATTCTTGATAGTAAGCTTTATGAGTTCCCTACAATCGATGCATATTCGGAACGATCCATCCTTCTTTTTCACTAAAAGGACAGGTGTGCCCCAAGGGGATGTGCTAGGGCGTATGAAGCCTTTATCAAGTAACTCCTGGAGTTGGCTAGAAAGTTCACGCATTTTGGACGGTGCGAGGTGATAAGGAGCTTTGGTAACGGGGTTAGCACCAGGGATAAGGTCGATACAAAAATCGATATCTCGGGTAGGGGGTAGACCAGGTAAATCATCAGGAAAGACATTAGGAAAATCACGAACCACAAGTACCTTTTCCATCGGCTTCTTTTCCTCCTCTGCTACTAAGATGTGGGCTAAGAAAGCAAAGTATTCCTTGTAGAGATACTTGCTTGCTTGAACACACAACATAAGTTTTAGTTCCTTTAAGGATACTTCGCCATAAACACATAATTGATCGCCGTTTGAGAGGGAGAAACAAATCATATTTTCGAAGCAAACGACTTCGGCATGATTTTCATGAAGAAAGTCCATGCCTACTATGACTTCGAAACTACCAAGTTGCATAGGAATGAGATCAATCGGGAAGACGTGACTGTTGAGTAAAGAGTACAATCACCGAGAATGGAGCTAACGCTGATGGTTCTTCCGGTGGCAACTTCTACATCGAAGGTCGTTGGGAGATTACCGTGTTTACGTTTTAAAAGTCTCTCGAATTCAAACGACACAAAACAGTTATCGGCTCCAGTATCAAATAAGTAAGAAGCATAAATACCATTAACAAGGAACGTAACATTAACAACAATGTTGTCAGTCTGAGCCTGGCGGACGTTGATATGGAAGGTTCTTTCACGGGCTGCTTGTTGTGGCTGTTGCTGCTGCTAGGACTGTTGTTGCAGTGGTTGCTGCTGCGGTGGTTGCTGCTGCTGGGGCTCATGTTTCACAACTCGGCATGGGAAAACATTAGCAAAATGATTAGGGTCACCACAAGTGTAGCAGTTTAAAGCATTAGCAACTGGCGCTTGAACTGCTGGGTTACCCTGAAGAGCAAGGGGTTGAGCTGGTGGTGCTGGAAGAGCTTGAGCGGCTTGCTGGCGGGGGCCTGAGCGGCAGTGAGCAGTGAAATTCCCATAGATGTTGTAACTATCACAGAAACGGCAATTGACCCCTGTTGGATGGTGATAGATGCAAGTAGGGCACAGAGGATGAGTACCAGTACACGCACACTTGGCAGGCAGGCCGTTGGTAACAACAACTTGACGATTCTGATTATTGGGCAGTACGGGGATGGCGTTGAGTGGAGCTGTGGAGGTAGACGCATAGTTCTTGTTGTTGTTGTTGTTGTTCCTTCGCTTGCGACTTTGGCGTGAAGATTTGAACCTTGAGATGCTGCATTGTCGGTACTGGGAGTGGCAGTGACAAGATTGAGACTCTTGGTCAAGGTTTTGAAAGCTCCAGCCAAGACTCGTTTGTCGTTGATCTCAACTGCGAGTTGGTAGGTTTCCTCGATAGTAGTAGGCCTCGCTGCCTGGACAAAATCGGCTACACATTCAGGAAGAGCGCGGATATACTTCTTGATGGTCTTATCAGGTGTGTCCACCTGACTGGGACAGATAATGCTCAGCTGTTTGAAACAAGTGGTGAGACCAGCGTTGTCACCTCCCTCTTGCCTGATGTGCCAGAATTCATTCTCCAGCTTTTGGACTTCGTGAGGAGGACAGGACTCCTTCATCACAAGCTCCCTGAGCTCCTCCCATGAAAGGCCATAAGTTGCATCGTTACCGCACCTGTTGCGCTCAACGATCCACCAATCCAGTGCGCTGGACTGGAAGACTCTAGTAGCATTCACAGTGCAAAGACTTTCAGGACATTCGCTTTGACGAAAGGTGACTTCGGTATAGTCAAACTACTGAAACATTGCACTGGGTACATCTTCTCCAGTAAAGTTTGCAGGACCGCAGGCTTTGAATTGTTTGAAGCTGAATGGAGCTTTTGGTGCGTCACTCTTCGATTCAACTGAGGATTTGCTGCTAACCTCATTGATTCACTGACAATCTGTGGTATGACCTTAGCCATTTCCTTGGCCACAAGTGAAGCGATACGCTTGTCGGCTTTGTTCCTCTGAACATTTCGGTGCGTATGGAAACCAAAGGAAGACATTGTCGAGTGCAGGTTCTGCAGCAGACATCATCTCAACGGGATTAGATGAGATTCGATTATATCGGGTTTTATTTGAAAATTTTAGCGTTTTAACCCATTTTATTATTATTATTATTACTCAATAAAGCTCAGGAACACGTAGGCACATAATCACGTATGCACATAATTCACATAAGCACGTATGAGCACATAATTCATGTAACCACATATTTTGCATGTATTCACCTATATATTTTGCACGTATTCACCTATCTTTCAAGGTCGCGTAGCGCGAGCGAGAGTTGCGAGCGATAGCGAGTAGCTTAAGCGAGGAGTTTAGCGTACGAGTGTTCTTAGTTTGTTCGCTATTAGTTAGCGTTTTAGATTAAAGGGGTTGTGCGAGTTGTGCGCATTTTGCGGAGCGAAGAGCGGAAAGCATAAAATCTCCAAAATCGAAACATATAAACACATAAAATTGGTGATGTGTAAAATCGGCGATTGCAGGCTTAAAATAGAAAATAGAGTGCCTTGGGTGTTAGACATCAACTACCGAAAATGTTTTGATCATTCCTAACGAGTTCGAGTACACGCTTTAGCCTAATAGACTGTGCTCTCACCAAAATACGGCGAACGACACCCATCCTTCCAGTTACTACGTGACTCGCGTAGTCAGAACAGTCGAGACTTTGGTGAGATTTGTAAAATCGAAGTAGGGAACTGTAACAACCCTCCTAAAATTATTTCCGACACTCCTAAAATATTTAGAACATTCCTAGACGTCCTAAAATACACCCCGTATACGTATAAAGGCCCTATATACTTTTAATTTGATAAAAATAAAATAAAAACAAGAAATTAAGGTGGCTCGCGGGGCGCGGAGCCCTTAGCCAACCTGGTCACGAGCCGTGACAGCTCAAGATCAGGGCGACACCCCAACACGCCACGTGCCACAAACATGTTGGGTCTAGGGTTTGAGTCAGCCAAGCTAGGGCCTACCCTAGTGGGTCTCGCGGGCCACGAAGGCATAGCCTTCGGCTTACGCAGGGCATGACAAAGTGTCGATCATACACTATAAATAAGGGGCATCGGCCTTCAGTTGCAATCCGCTCACAATTCGATTCTCTCTCAAAATTCTGAAACAGTATAAGTAATATCGGGCATTAAACCCCCTAATTAGCGAAGCTCTGCCTCGTTGTAAGTATTTTAACCCCTGGTTACGTATTAGATATGCTGCCCGATTGATCTAGTGCTCCGTAACGGCTGTCGAGGTTCTGCCCGACGTAGTCGTTGGAGTTCTGTCTCGGGGAGGGTATAACTAATGTAAAATTTGGGTTATTATACTAACGCATGTGCATTGTTTAATTTATTAGATTATAACCAGGAAATCACAGGAAAAATACCTAAAGTAACAATGTGAGTAATCTCCTTTTTGTAAACCTTTTTGCAAACTATTTTTACAAAACCTCAATTGTTTTACATGATAATTAACAGTGATTGAGTATTTGTAATTCTACAATTATCGTTGGTATGTTGGGGTTTTGTATACAAAATTTGTTACTACACTAGGAGTAGTAACATGACCACAAGTCAGGATTGACAGTGCCATGGGTGGTAATTAAAGTAGATGTAAACAAATGTAATTGCTGGATTGCCCTCAATACTGTACAATGATAAAAACATGTCTTGATTAAATTGGGATTCACTCACCAGTATTTCCCACTGACAAAATGTTTTTTTTAACGCGTTTCTGTTAACAAAATGTGAAAGCCAAATAGAAGCCAGCTGGACAACACTGAACGTTTGGAAAATGTGTCTATAAAAGTTACCTAAATAAAGAAGATGTTTTATTTAAATAAAATAGGGTTTATCCCTATAAACCTGTTGTAATGGAAACTTGGGTTTTACCCATGTGTTTATTATTATAAAAATGTGGTATTTTACTCTGATAAAATATTTCCTAACTATGATCCTGATGTAAATTCCGCTGCTAAAATGATTAAACCACTGATACCACTAAATCTGAGCTCGCGGCTGTCACACCCTGACTTTTGCGGAAGCGTGATTATGTGTGACTTGCTTAATATCATTGCATTCAACCATAACAAACAACTATATGATAAAACCATGATGTCCATCCATAATTTAAGTTTCAAGATAATACAACCATCATTGTTTTAAATCCAAGTACAGACTTCAAGTTTGGAATACAACACAAACGGAGTTTTAAGTTCCATAAGGACTTAACACGATACAACGATAAAACAATGCTTTGAAATGAATGTCTTATCTTGGATGAAACATCCATTCCAAACCCTACAAAAGATGGGATGACATCATTTATTTTAGACAATACTTGAAAACCTTCAACGCCCGCCAGATCCATTTCAGTTTCCTGAAATACATGTAGTTTGAAAACATCAACAAAAGTTGAGCGAGTTCATGTGTTTTGTATGTGTGCACGAATAAACTTTGTAATCATTATAAGTATGTATTTGTAAACCCCGGTATGAAAGCAAACAAGGAAACAAATCTATCAATGGTTTGCAAGGCCATTAATATGTGTGACGTGATGTAGGAAGGCTCAAACCTAGCGGATTTTGTACCGGGCTTCCGGCTGGAGGATATAGTCACTTCAAGGGCTAAATCCCGGTCCTCATGGGCGGGGCTCTCAACACCCAAATAGATCTATCACTCATGTCCCTCGGTCCTACTACGAGGATTAATGGTCTTAAGCATTGTACCCACCACTCACATGATCTAACAGTTCATCCCTTAGCTAACCATACCATATGTAAACGTTAATAAACAATTTGTAACATGTACTTCACCCCCGAAGTTATAAAACTGAAAACAGTTAAAAGAAAAAGGGGTCATGAACTCACAGTCTTGCGTTTTTCGATCAAATAACCCAAAGCTTCTTCTAGTTTGCACGACTACCTACAAACGTACTATGGTTTATTAGACGGGTGGGTCGTGCCTTGACCTTAGTCTTAATTAGTGTCTTTGAGTTACGTTTCTTTGTGTCATCAATATTATTCCAAGTATATAATTATTTGTTAAAATAATAAATATTTTAACTTAAATTATATTTATTAATTGTTGGAATAATTGTTAAAACAATATATTTTAACTTGACACTTTGGGTACTTATACATGTATATCTTCCCCAAGCATGGGGGTATTCATACTCGCATTCTTAAACTTGTATATGTTTGCCAAGTATCGGTGGCGTATTCCGGTGTATTTATACGTACGAGAATATATATTTTTATTGTGTTTATTAAGTATTCTTATACTGAATTTTTGTATTAAACTTTCCGGAATAGTATTAATAAAAATTCACCAATATATATTCTTAAAATGTATATTTTAAGAAAACTTACATATAAAAATTATCTATAATTTTCCCTTGGCAAAAATAATTGTACTTTCATTTAAACCTCAAAAATAATATATTTTCAAGTTTAACTTAGAAAATATTTATAAATCCATTTTTCACCCAAAAATAATGTATTTTAAATTTGTTTGAGAAAATATATATTTTCTTCCAAAAATAATATATCTTCTAATAATTCAAGAAAACATATATATTTTTCTTTGCTCAAAAATGATCTATTTTCTTCTTGTAAAAAATATGATATATTTTTGTAATAATTATAAAAATCATATTTTCGTTTTCTTGGTTTCCAAAATACCACTTACCAAAATATACTTATGAAATTAAATTCTGGGATATTTTGTGAGTTATATTCCTTTTTCGGTTTCTCCAACATTTTGGGTATAAATTATATATTTATTCTCCTGGAATTTTGGTAATATTTTGTGTTATAATTTCTTGGTATTTTGGTGAGTTATATTATTTCAAGTCCTAAAATAATATAACTAATACACATAATATACAAATAATCACACACATGGTGCCATCTAAATGTATATTCTGCTAAATACAAATTTAGTCACTTTTATTATCAAAAACCAACCTCCAATACTTTGTAATTTTTGTATAAAAATTTATGGCAGGTTTTTATACGAAAATTCATGGTTTAAAATACACTTGTAAAAATTTGTTTAAAAATATTTTTCTAAGTGTTTAATTTCTAGAAAAAATTTGCCATAGTTTCCCCTTAAAAATGAAGGTTTCCATGCTTTCAAAGCATATCATTTTCTTTTAAAAATCACCACAATCAACAACAAATTAAACAATACTTATCAAGTGCCAAAATCATGCATTTTACACCACTTCATGAACTTGAAACTTTACAAAAAATTTTAGTAACTTGGTAGTGTGTTTAGTAAACTTAGTTACCCTTTAAAGTGTGGTTGTTTATTTAAAAACATCATTCTTGAAGAATTTAGATCTTTACAACTTGTGAAATGATTTTCTAAAAATGTTTCTTTTTGAATTCTTTTTGTCATTAACATGTTTCTACACTTGATTAACCACTAAAAATGTGGTTAGTTTCTTTAAGAACCAAGTTTATGTAAATCTTGTATTTTAACTTAGTTTCTTGAGAAATTCATTCTTGAAATCACATATTTACAAGACTTATATTCACTTTGATCATCATTATTTAAGAAAAACATTTCATACTTCCAGTTCATGCTTTTTCATAAGGATGATCATCTTGATCTATAACATAATCATCCTCTCATCTTGCTAGATTATGTCTTTAATCACCATCTAGCAAGTTCATATGATGTTTAACATCATTAACACAAACAATCAATAATCAAAAAGCATAATAACATTTAAACAACATGATTCATCATGATTCTTAGTCTTATATTAAAGATTATGTTCTTGATCTTTAGTATTCTTCATGATTAGCAACTTATATCATCTTTTAACCAACTTAAGAAGATGTAAAATGAGATTAAGATGATCTTACTACTAGCTCAAGGCTAAGGATGAACACAAGATGAAGATGATGATGAATGTGGTGGTTAATAGCACTTGAAAGAGGTCCTACAATCCCCAAAGGCTCCAAGCTCCTTAAACAAGCTCCTAGCACCTTTGTATGACTTGGAAATTGGATGATGATGAAGTGATGATGGTTGTGGTGTTGGCCTTGTTCTCGGCCTAGACTAGAGAAGGAGAGGGAGAGAGTTTTGGTTGTGAAGTGTGTTGTGTGAAATGAGGGGTGAACTAGTGGTTAGTGTTTATAATCTTCCAACATGAATTAGTCTAGTGTATAATGTGTTCATAAAGATGAACAAGATCTGATATAATAAGCAAGAAAAATCAAGAGTGGGCCACCCTAAGGTGACCGTAAATAGGAGGGGGGTATAGATTAGGTTGTAATGGTAAGTTATGTTAATAGTTGAAATCCAAGTGTTTAGTTAAGGTGTTTAGTTGTTAGGATGTTATAATAGGTGTTATAATGTTCGGGGACCATAAATAACTCGGAAATGATAAAACAATGCTTCTAGTGAAAATTTGGTGTTTCGGGTAGTGTCCAGTTGTTCGGTTGGTTACTGGTTCGTTAAGGTGCTAAACTATACAATTTAGTGTGCTTTATGTTACCTTTAGTTTGATTCCCGACACTTATGAAAGTATTCTGGACCATTTAACCATATTTCTGCATGATATTAAGTTGTTTAAATGCTGATTTTTGTTGAACTCTGCAGTTTATGTGAGTTTTAGGCACTTTCCGGCACTTAAACTATCACTAGGAAGGCAGTTTTACGATCCTTACTTTCCTACACACTATACTAGTGTAACTCTTGGTTTCTAGCACATTCTGTGTCTCAATATCATGTTTGTCTAAGTATTAAACTCCGTCAACATTTTCTGATTTGTCTGATAATTGTGTTATCTCTGTTCCGTGCATCATTTGAATCAATAAAGTGTGGCATGCAATAATGATATGACATTATGCAATATGTGATGCACATGTATGTATATGACAGTAATCAGAAAGCAATTTATGTCATAAATGTTAAATCAACACATTCATTAAGTCATAACTATTGTTTAATAATTGTACGGATACATGGAACTTTGACAATTGTCACAGCGGCCGCCCGTTCCCAGGAGATAGGGGCTGAGGGTTACGACAGAAAGTGGTATCAGAGCTAAGCCACTGATTTCAGCCACAGAAGTGTTCTGCTGACAATGAAATTGTCATTCTGTTAGGAAATAATCTATGCAATTATGTGCATATGTGTATATTATTGTTTTGTTGTTTGACAATTTGTTAGTTTACAGTATGAGTGATCTAGGACCGTCGGACGCTTACCGTCAACTGTCCAGTTCTCCTGTAGACGATGGAAGTTCTTCCCAGCCTACCCCCTCGGGGTATTCAGCTGATACCAAAGAAGGGATTTTCGTATTCAATGCGCAATCCGAGGAACCATTCCCTACCAAAAAGCGAGGATGGTTCAGTCGGGGAGCTCACGAGCGTAGAAAAAGAATGAGAAAGTTGCAGCAACAGCGAGCTTTAGTAGCCGCGAATATGGAGATGAACACCCAAACTCAAGACATACTCAATAGGAGACTAGCCAACTTTCATATCTTAGCTACCACTGCTGCAGACCCGAACCTAGAACAACTCATAGCACCACAGCCACTACCGTTGTTCACAACACAATCCATGGAAGTAGAAATTGACACAGCTGACCAGATCCCACTACATGCCTTCGACCCAGCCGAAATCCCTAGAATCTCAGCACCCCCTCCACTAGTTTATGACCCATGGTTTGACGATCATAGGGATTACCAACAACGCTACCAAATAGAGGAGCCCATGCAAGACCCAATAGCACCCTACCCAAACCTTGACCCTCTAGACCCATATTTTGATAATGATCAATACATACGGGATATTCTAGAGAACCCCTACCCACATGAAGAACCGATGCCACAGTACCCTGACCCGATACCAGCACCTGCACCACCCATGAGCACTGAGAATGTGTAAGAACTTCTCACCTTTGGTGAGGAGTTATTAGATGAAAGTGAGAAAATAAGGCAAATAGGGGAGAGACTCATCTGGAAGTATGACGAGCGTAACATGCAATATTGGATGAACCCCTATCAGTAATAATAATAATAATAGTAATACTAATATATATATATATATGTGTGTGTGTGAGCGACTTGAAAAAAATATAATTTTAGATAATCTAATAACTTCTGATGCATACTAGTATTGTATTTTAATTTCCAGTTGTGGTTTGTATTAGACGCATATATATAAAATAGGGTAAATGTCGCAATGTACGACGATTTTGACCAATCTGTTGTGTTGTGAGATTATTTACATTTAATATTGTTTTGCGATATTAAATTTGGTAATTGTTTACAATTCAGATGGCTAACGACGCAAATCGGGAAAACCAGAATAATGATAATGAGATAAATAACAGTGCCATTCGACACATAGTAACCCAAGGAATTAGAGATGCTATGCCAGCTATTATCCAAAATATTAGGGAGGCGGAAAATAATAATAAAAGTGATAATGGAAGTAAGTTGAGTATCGCCCACTTCCGCCCAACAAAGTGGCGATCTGCACTTCCGGCCATATAGTGCTTCATACGGTGCATCTTGTATGCTACTATGATAGTTGTTATTGTAAGAGAATTCAATGAGGGGAAGGTGCTTATCCCAACTTCCTCCAAAGTCTAGGGTGCAAGCACGAAGCAGATCCTCTAATGTCTGGATAGTTCGTTCTGATTGGCCGTCGGTTTGGGGATGGTAAGCCGTACTCAGGTCTATTCTAGACCCCAAACCTTCTTGTAACTTTTTCCAATAGTGTGAAGTGAAATGACTATCACGTTCTGAAATGATTGCAACTGGTACCCTGTGTCTAGTTACACTTTCCTTCGTGTAGAGCTCGGCCAATTTCTCGGTGTTGTAGGTAGTACGAATCGGAATAAAGTGCATCGATTTGGTTAGTCTATCTACTACTACCCAAATCGCATCATGACCTCGGGGTGTTTTTGGAAGGTGGGTCACGAAATCCATCATGATTTGTTCCCATTTCCATTCAGGTATTTCGGGTTGCTGTAACATTCCCGAGGGTTTCTGGTATTCTGCCTTAACCCGGGACAAGTCAAGTATTTGCTCACGTACTCTGCTACGTCCTTTTTCATACATGGCCACCAATAAAATTCCTTAAGGTCGTGGTACATCTTGTCTGTACCGGGGTGAATAGAGTACTTAGATTTATGAGCCTCATCCATAACCAGTTGACGTAGGTCATGGAGAGTAGGAATCCATACCCTATTTTTTGAAATACAACACTTCATCCGGTTTCCTCACAAAATTCCCTTCATTTCCGTGTAAGTTTTCGCTATTTAGTTGACCTTCCTCCAAAGCTTCCATTTGAGCATTACGAATCTGCTCTTTAAGACTGGTTTGAACAATCATCCCTAGAGCTCGCACTCTGAGTGGCTTTACTCGGTCTTTTCTACTCAAGGCATCGGCTACTATGTTAGCCTTACCTGGATGGTATTTTATTTCACAGTCGTAATCGTTCAATAGCTCCACCCATCTGCGTTGTCTCATATTTAGCTCCTTTTGATTGAATATATGTTGGAGGCTCTTGTGATCTGTATAAATTGTACATTTTGTACCGTACAAGTAATGCCTCCAGATCTTAAGTGCAAAAATCATTGCGCCCAGCTCTAAATCATGCGTCGTGTGATTCCATCATGTACTTTTAGTTGTCTAGACGCGTAAGCAATGACCTTGTTTCTTTGCATTAGGACACATCCGAGCCCTCGCCGAGACGCGTCACAATATACGACGAAATCATCGTTGCCTTCGGGTAACGATAAGATTGGAGCTTCACATAACTTTTGTTTTAACAGCTGAAAAGCTGTTTCTTGTTCTTCGCCCCATTCGTACTTTCGATCTTTCTGTGGCAAGGCAGTTAATGATTGGGCACTACTAGAGAAATTTTTGATGAATCGCCGGTAATATCCTGCTAGTCCTAAGAATTTGCGTATCTCCTTCGGAGATTTAGGCACTTGCCAATTCTTAATAGCTTCGATCTTACTAGGGTCCATGAATCCCTTGTTGATCTACCACATGTCCTAAAATTTGCACCGCTTGTAACCAGAAGTCACACTTTGAAAGCTTGGCGTACAACTTCTCTTTCCTCCATATCTCTAGTATGGCTCGTAGATGGTGCTCGTGTTCCTTTTTACTCTTGGAATAGATCAAAATATCGTCAATAAAGACTATGACGAATTTATCTAGATATGGTTTACAAACTCGGTTCATGAGGTCCCTAAATACCGCGGTTGCGTTCGTTAACCCAAAGGGCATAACCAGGAACTCATAGTGACCGTACCGAGTTCGAAAGGTTGTTTTAGGGATATCTTCCTCTTGAACTTTCACTTGATGATAACCGGATCTAAGATCGATTTTGGAGAAGTAACATGCTCTTGAAACTGATCAAATAAATCATTGATTCACGGAAGAGAATATCGATTCTTTATGGTAACCTTGCTCAGCTCCCGGTAGTCAATACACATCCGAAAGCTTCCCTCCTTTTTCTTAAAAAATAACACTGGTGCTTCCCAGGTGAATAACTGGGACGGATAAAACCTTGGTCTAGCAGTTCTTGTAACTGAGATGATAGTTTTTGCATCTCTGAAGGTGCTAAATGATAAGGTGCTTTTGCAATTGGAGCTGCTCCCGGTATTAAGTCGATACGGAACTCGACTTGCCAATTGGGTGGCAATCCGGGCAATTCATTGGGAAACATGTCTGGGTAATCACACACTACTAGGATATCCTTAATACGTTGTTCTTCTGGTGCGGTCGTCATTACACTTGCTAAGAACACATGACATCCTTGACATATACATTTCAACACTTTAAGGTGGGATAGAAGGTTTAATATGGTACCAGACTTCTCTCCTTGTACCATAATAATTCATCATTAGGAAGAGGGATCCTAACAATCTTTTGCTCACATATAATCTCCGCCTTGTACTTGGAAAACCAGTCCATTCCCACTACTATATCAAAACTTCCGAGCTCTACCGGTAGTAGGTCAATAAGGAATTGGTGGTCGTTAAGAATTAAAGGACAATCACGAATGATTTGGTGACTAGTTATAGTTTTACCGTTAGCAAGTTCTATGGAATAGGGACTTGTTAATTCACTAGCCGGCATATTTAATAGGGGTAAGAAATTAATGGAAACGTAGCTCCTATCTGCGCCCATATCAAACAATACTGAAGCATACTAATCGGAAACGAGGAACGTACTTGAGACCACATTTGGATCCTGCCGTGCGTCACCAGACCCAAGTAAAAAGGCACGACCTCGAACTGCATTTGAGGTAGAAGTTTGGCCCTGCGTATCCCTTCCTGCTGGCTGTGGAGCAAATTTTAGGCAGCTTCTTCGAAAGTGCTCCGTACTGCCACATCCATAGCAAGTACAGGGGTAGGTAATCTGTTGCATTAGTGGTTAGGGTTGTTGCTAAAGAGGTTGAGGCTTTAAGGTTTGTGAACGATTGGGTTCCAATGGTGTCTTACAGTTTCGGGTATAATGTCCATTGTTATGGCACCTCGAGCAGATCCTTGCTCGATATGCACTATAGTGGTGCAAAGTGCACTTGTTGCATTTTGGGGTCGTTCCCTTTTAGCCACCAGAGTTTCCTATTGGTGTAGTCATGGCGTAGCTTTGACTAGTGGCTCTCCCCTTCTTCGGTATGGCTACCCCCGCTCGGCTACTTTCCAGGGCCTCTCGCTAATTTTCTTCCGGCTCTCCCGACATTGTCAAAATCTTGCGTCTAACCAAGTCGTACGTAACCGTGCCTGACCTAGCTACCACTTCGTGCATGGTCAGGTGCTCCACTGAATTAATGATACTCCTTACTTTCGGGGCCACTCCCCAGATATACCTCTCGATCCTCTTGGACTCCAGTCAAACCATATCTGGTAAGATGCGTGCCAGTTCATTGAAGCGATTTGTGTAATCTGCATGATCCGCACCTTTCATCTGCAGGTTCCAAAACTCATGCTCGAGTTTCTGAATTTCGTGGAGTGGGCAGAACCTTTCTCTAATTAGTATCTTCAGATCATCCCAAGTCATAGCATTAATCGCCTCTTGCCCGCGAGATTTGCACAATTGCATACCACCAGTTCAAAGCGTGGTCGGTAAAAGTGCAAGCTGTATACTTTACCACACATTTACCTGGAAAATTACTTATGTTAAGGATTGATTCCAACTTCTCGATCCATTTCACCAACCCGTTCGGTCCTTCAGTTCCATTAAATCCATTGGTTTGCACTCCATAAAGTGTTTATACGTGCAAACTGGCCTAACATTGTTTTGGTTATTGTTTTAACCTAACGGTCCCGGCTGCGGGTTCGGTTGGGGGTTAGCGTTAATACCGGCGATAACCTGTGCCACGATTGTTGGAATAACCGTTTGGAGTTGTTGTGCTATCAGTTGGGCAATTTCTGCCCCTGTCATTCTAGGTACACGTTTCGGGGCCATTCCATTATAAATAATAGATATGTATGTATCAATGTCACATAGTTAATCATCACTTATCACATTTTCAGTTCTCACATACCACACAATTCCATTACACATCACCTATATAATAATATCTATCAAATTTTGCACACAGACTTAATCCATAAGGGCTAGTGCCTAAATGTGTTATCAAAACTGTTCACCAAAGTGGTACGTGCATCATACCACGACAGCACAAACTACGAAAATACGGAAGTACTACGACGGCATTACTACCTCGACATGGACATAACCCCAGGATTAACCCAAAGGTCGTTATATGTCGACCCAACTACCTTTCATTTAGAATTACCGCAAACGTGTATTGATATTGTGGTTACAACAATTGTGGCCTCATCTTTCGCATCAACCAGGGTCGAAGTCTCAACACTACATTGCCCAAAACATAACCAAACGGATCGCAACATGAAGCCTGTCTGCCCTGAGTAACGGTACCTTGATAATGTAGCCGGGTGTTTATATATACGAAGTACCGCAGCATATCCACCACACCCATATACATGATCAATGTTCCGTTCACCAAAATATTCAGGCCTAATATTACCTTCCGTGAATAACCAACTGAAATCCGAAATACTCATTAATCGAAAAGAAAAGAAACACAATGTAACTGACGGTCACACAAAACGAGATTTCACAACGCAAAGCATTCCAAGGAATCTGTATCATCATAAAATTTATACCCAATGGAACCGAATGACAACGGGAAGGGGAACTTATTCACCCGCTCCATGCCATCTCCATAACCCAGAGATCGTCATATTCGGATATAACATATATCGAAACATGTGCTAAGGAATACCACTAAGCATTCTAGTATCACACGGCGTGAAGGCTAAAGCCAATATTGTAAACAGAAGAGGAATCCAGCTGACAATCAAATAGATCGTGGATTCACGGATGAAAAAGTTTCATAAGATGTTTAAACTCTACGACTGTATAACAATTGAATGTGAAGCAATAAGAAGTGGAGTAAGGATCCGTACACGTCCTCCCAGTCTATCAGAATGATCTGAGCGTTCTTTGGGTATCTATGTTCTTTTTGAAGTATCACTCTAGTATATAACCATCGTTATAGTAGCTATAAGAGTAGAGTTGGTGAGATCGTATCATAATAAAGTCTTGAGTTCTCACATCATGAAGTATAAGTAACAACTGTGTGAGTGATAGGAATCAAACTCCAGTGTATATTAAATATGTGATCAGTAGGAATGTGGAATGGACTGTAATACCAGTTTTCTGCCTATCACTAAGGCACATGCAGTAACGTAGAATCCACCAATCCCAATTCATGTATCAATCCACACACAAACATCCACACACTATCACCTTGGTACACGTATGTATCACTCCACATATTTAAGCATGTTTATTACCACGACTTTCCCAACACCGCCTCGTATGAGCAAGTCTGTTATTACGTTCCGGACCATAATAACCCACTTTCCCCACAAGGCCATCCTGGTACTAGCCAATAGGATACTTTACAATGTTCATTAACTACTTTTAGTAGTGGTTAATTTTCCAGTGATGTCCACTAAGGTTCGAACCTGGAGTTATAGTCTAGGTTTCCTTAAAGGCACCTAATTCTCTATAACCAATGGCTCTGATACCATCTTCTGTCACACCCCGGATTGTAGCGGAAGAAAAAAAAATGTGGGATGCAACAGACACCTCTGGTACATGCACATTGTTTATAAAGACACTACATTTTATTAATTACAAAATGTTGATTACATACTACATGTATGTTACAACTGCGTGTTCCCATGAACCACATAAGTCTTCTAAGTCGCATGCGTCTATCTCAATATTTGCCAATAAACACGTCTTGAACAACATACACGGATCACATCATTCTCAAGTTACCTGAAATGCATGTTAGTTTTAAAAGGGGTCAGCTAAACGCTGCTGGTGAGTTCCACTGGTTTGGTTGTTTCATTTCAAAATGTATCAACATGTTTAATTGGACATATTACAGTTCATAGATGGAATTACACGAATGTCACAAGTGAAACCTAGACTATTCTAATCGTACCGTGTCACACAGACACGTACTCGCACCACGTGCAACTCATGAAGTTCAATGCCCTCGGGTAGTTATGTCTAACAACATAACCTCGTTACGGACGAGTGCATACCATGTTGCCGACATTCTGTCGGGCATGGCCTGGGTTTGTCAAACCAATAGTAATATCCACGGCCAACGGCTTATGTTAATCACTTGTATCGGGGCTAATATCGTGTATTAGATAATTCACATCATACAGATTGAGCAATTAACACAGTTTGTAACATGCAATTCACCCCATAAAATAGGAAAACAGTTTAAAAGTGGGGGAATGAAACTCACAGTGCAAATAGTAGTCTCGGCTAAAGAGTGTTTAATTAACGAAATCAGCTTTAACAGCACACATGCAAGTAAGGACTCAGATCAGTATCTAACTCGGTAATGGTTATAACTTGGATTTGGTTAGGAGTTTTCACCCCGAATTGTGTCTATAGGACGCGGGTATGGTGATGGAGGTTAGGGTAGTATTAGTTATCAGTTTGGCTTCCGGGCACCGGTTCGCGTGCCAGTCAATGTCAGTAGTTTAACGTGTTCGGATAATGGTATGGGAATACTAATAGTGCCAACACGTTGTTATTTAAGAATGATTAATTTTTCATTAAGGGAGTTTGGGTGTTTGGGGAGTCCAGGTTGCCCAGTTTTGAGTTTCCGTTTCCACCGTCGGGGATTTTCCCGAACTGGTATTGGACACACCCCAAGTGTCCACTCCGCCCTGGAATCTTCCAGAATATTCCCCGTGTTCTAATTATAGTACTTGTCGGGTTGGGTCAGTTCCCAGTTCTGGCAGGTTCATTACCCGGTAATCTGCCGAAATTGATTTAAAATAACCCATTTTTAATCCCAAAATTCCCATTTTATCTATAATTTGAATAAAATTCTTAAACTTTTTATATAACTCAGTAAAAATATGTAGAATATGATAAAAATTTCTGGGAATTTATTTTGGCATTTATTTGTCTAAATAAATTATTTTTAAAACAATATTTAACCACATAATTAACATTAATTACCATAATTGATCCAAAAATTCCCAAAAAAATTCCTGGACATCCCTTATATTTCCAGAAACATCTCCAAAATTTTTAAAATTTTTTTGATTTCGTTTCAGTGCATTTCTGGCTACCAAAACTTTGCAAAAATGCGGATTTTTAACCCAAATCAAAACTCAACCAATGGACTTGGAATTTTCTGATAACATTCCACATATGTTCCTTAGTGTCTCTGTAAGATTTTGTGATTTATAGCATCCGTTTGGTATTTTTTCCAGAATTCTTTTTTAAAAGAGTCAAAAATTCATCAAAAATCGTCTAAAATTCCAAAAATTCTAAAATTTTACGCGAACCTTTCTGACACTACTCTTCATAACCACACCAAATTTCAGCTCAATCCAAGTATCACGAACCAAGTTATAGTCCGAACAATATTCTGCCTAGTCTAGATTCAAGTTTCGGGTCATATACCTAGCGAGTCCTTCGATTCCGAGCGTTCCTTGTGAGTCCAGAAGTATGTGTGGGCTATATTTAGTACCCAAACATCAATTACAATCCAAATATGCTAGAACTTAGATCAATCAAGCTTTGATTCATTGTTTTTCGGTTAATCGAGTAGTTAGGCGATTTTTGTCGAATAAGTGTTGATTAGGGTATCAAACCTCAAAGATTTGTAACCATGGATGCCATATAACACCAGGGAATCCATATGGTGTTCATATTCAGCCCCTAAAATTGTTTAAAACTCCAAAATTCATGAACTAAAATGGGATTTTATGACCTAAATCATGTTTTATCAAGAAACCATGCTTAAAACCTTATGGATTTGAGTTAATATCTTTGATTTGTTGAAGATTATTGTGAATTCAGCTGGTTTTTCTTGAGAGAAACCAGGTTTTTGAGAGGATTTTGTGTTAAATAAAAGGAAAATGAAAGTAAAAACAATATAAAAAGAAAAAAAACATTAAAATAAGGGGGGGGGGGGTGCCCATACCCCACCCTCGCTTTGTCGTGCTTGATTTAGTGTGCTAAAAGCTGATGTTTATCTTCCGTTGAGTGGTTAGGTTCGTTTACGGGTCCCGCGCGCGTTCTCGTTTTATGTGACGGACTCCGTTTCGCGCGTAATTAGTGTCAAAAGACTTGGTTTTAAAAATCATGCATAACCGTCTTGAAATCCGAACCCAGTTACGTTTTAATCATAAAAGACTCGTATTAGAGTGGTTTAAGTGTTTTTAAGCTTGATCGATCGTTCCTTGTACGTTTCATTGCCTTATGTTATGCCTAAAACGAAGGCGTTTCCCTAACCGGGCAGCTGCTTCGATTTGCGTGCCCGATCTCTGACTGGCCTCAAACCTTATGTCACAGTCTATGGCACATAATTAAGATATTCCTGGAACTCGAAATCTTAAATAATGCAACCGATAATCTAATAATCAACGTCAAACGTTTAGTGCGTTGTTAAACGGAAAGCTCCGGTTTAGCACGTGTTTAATGTCTAAGGATACCAATTTCACATCATGGATCCTTATTAGTGTCATGTCATTCATAACGTGTTCTCGGATTCCTCCGAGACATAACATATATCATTTAATCAAGCATATACGTCACACATGTTTTTAGGGTTTTCGCGCAATAAAAGTGTTAAGTGTGCTTTATAGTTTTGGACCGTTTAGGGTGTACCTGGTTTCGTCATGGGTGTCACAAGTCACCAATAAAATTTTTCAAGTCACAAAAATATTAAAAATATATATATATATGGACTCATATATATATATATATGTGTATATATATATATTAACGTGCCAACATAATCAAAAACGATGATTTTTCGAGAAAATCTCAAAGTTATCTGAAAATTCTAAGAAACAGAGAAACTTTGGATTTTGTAATGTATGTATAAAAGGACGTGTAGGAATCAAACTGTGGGATTGCGCTATTTAAAAATACGCACCCAAAGGTGAATGTCACTAAACCCCTCTTTTTATTGCTTTATATATATTTTGGGGGTAGAACACGCCAATAAAATGGTTTAATAATGTTTTTGGAATAAAACATACCTTTTTGATATAAATTATATATTTTCGTTGAAAATATATGGATTTGTGAAAATATATGTTTCGGGGATGAAACGGTTTTGTTGAATATATTTGTTTCGGGATGAAACGGGATTGGTACGGTGTTTTCGAGGCGAAACAGACCGTAAAGTTGGGACGGATGCTGGCCTGGTCCCTTGTGACTATACCTACTAATTACCACATTGATTAGTCAAAGTAATGAGTCAAAGTTTCTGTCAAAATACGTGTTTATGCGTATTTTGCAATGAAACTATTTTTGGGTATCAAAACACTTTGTTTTGATATCAAACTTGTTTTCTAACTTAGTTAAACATGTTTTAACCTGTTTAACTCGTCACTTTTAGACTAGTGCTTGTTTAGGGTCGTAAGTCAAGCGGTCTTGACAACCGCTTAGACTTTCAAACCCGACCCGTTTAGTCGATCGTTAGGATCCGACCAAGCATATATTGTGACCATAATTGTATAGGGAATAACCTTCCGAGGTTATACCTTATGGTCACTTAGTTTAATTAGTTGTATGATAGTTAGTTTATATGCCTTAGGTAAATGACCAAAATAACCTTTTCATGCATAATTGGATTTTAATCGTATGTAACTTAAATTTTGTCATTTAAACTGATTATGCAATATATTTAAACATGTTTAGGCATATAATACTTGTCATAGGGCTAGTTAGGCGTCTCGAACGCGCATTTGCGTGAACGACGCCTTAAAGTAGCATAAGCTACCTTAATGGGTCGTAATAGGTCGTAAGCACTTAAGATAAGGTTCCGTTTTAGGATGTAGGCTTCGTTAAACCATATCACATGAGTTCCAATACTCATTTGGTTTACGAGACCTCATTCTATCCGATCTCCCGATTTAGGTGTCGATTTATTAACTAGGCGATCCGATTACTAGGTGCTACTTGATTTCCTTGGTTTGCCTGAGCTTCGTTAAGTTCATTAGATCGAGGATACTTTGCACTTCAAGTGAGTACATAGTTCCCCTCTTTTACTATTTTCAAATGTTTTGGGGTGATTCATATGTGCTAAACGATTTTGAGTTTTCTAAAACGAATGTTATGGTTTATATTGAACACAACGATTTCAATTATATTAACTATTGAACCACTGGAACTACGTGAACTATTGAACCACTGGAACTATTGATCTATATGAACTATTGAACCACTGGAACTATGTGAACTATGTGAACTATTGAACCACTGGAACTATTGAAATATGTGAATGATTTGAACTATTTGAACCATTGGAACTATTTAATCTATGTGAACTACTTGAACTATTTGAATGATTGGAACTATTTGAGCTATTGAATGATTGGGTTATGGTAAGTGATTAGGTAACGGGGCGGGTGTAATGTGATAAAAGCATGGTGGATACGCCACTGGTACTTCCTATATATAAGTGTTTTTAACACATTATATATCGTTACGTTATCTAGATCACTTGGACGAATGTTTTCAAAACGAAGTTACACTACAAGGTTTTCCTAACGATATAAATCATACGAGTTTTATTACGAGAATGATTTACAACTTGGTTAACAAAGACAAATGCTTTAAGTTAAGATTCATGGCTACAATGGTTTTGATTTATACATATATCAACTTGTAAAAGTTGATAGAAACATACTTCAATATCAAACTCTTTTGTTTTCAAGGTACACACTCGACAACTCCCGTAGTTGGATGAGGTATTGCAATATGAACTTAAAGCCATGAATCTAACATATTCACAAAACCTATGTACTCACCGACATTTTTATGCTGACTTATTTTCACATATGTTTCAGGTACCATAGTTTGATGATGTTTGACAATGATTATGATGCATGCTCACATAGGAATGGACGAGGCCTTAGTGACTCAATAACAATGAAAGACAATTTGTTCATGTTTTGCTTTTGATTTCAATACAATGTAATAAACTTAATTCAATAAAACGAAACTACAATCCATGTGTTATGAAACAATGATTCTGTTACGACACTCCCCGACGTTTCCGCCTCGGTTTGTTGTTTTAATGCAGTCGGGGTGTGACAGAAGAGTTGGTATCAGAGCTCATGGTTATAGGGAATTAGGTTATTAGTAATGCTTTGACCTAGACTATAACCTTCCTAGGACCCTAACACAAGTTACCTTGTGTTTAGTCTTAAAACAATACCGTTGCCTATCTTTAGGTGACAACCACAACAAGAACACGAAATACGAATCCGACTTGAAAACTAATCATCTCTTCTTAGATGATTTGTTATAAGGTTTTGAACCTTCAAAGTTTTCAAAATCCCGTCAAAGTTTGGGTCTTATAATGTGAACACGTGCAATCTGGAAGGGTGGATGCCTGTATCCTGAGTTTTCTGTCTAATGCTAGGATGTTCGTACAAATCCACATAATCAGACCAGTTACTCTTACCTGGGACTCTTGGGATGAGTGTCCACTTATAGGCTAAAGCAGGTCTTCGCAATACATTATATTGACCCATTTACTTTGATTAGTCACTGTGTGTCATTTATTTGTTCGAGGTAACGAACGAATGATCGCCTTCCTTATGTTTCGTTGATATCTTCAATACCTCTTTTGTTTATCCATTCGTCAATCTCACTCATTTCTCATTGTTTCCTTGTTCTTTTTAGAATATGCCACCTAGACGTGATCCAGAACAGGATGCTGCCCTCGCAGCCACAATTATTCAGCAGATGGCTGCTGTGCTTCCGAACCTCATTACCCAGATAAACCAGGCGAATAACAATAACAATGTTGAATGTAATTTCAAAACGTTAAATTCAGCTAAGCCATCAAAATTTTCTGGGACTCAAGGAGCAATTGCGCTCCTACAATGGTTCGAGAGTCTAGAAAGCACCTTCAGACATGTTCAGTGTCCAAATGAGCGAAAGGTTGAATTTGCATCCAGTGTTTTTTAGAAACGAGCTTTAACATGGTGGAATGGTGTGATAAGAGATAGGGGTGCCGATGTAGCACTAGCTCAAACCTGGGAAGAGCTTCGAGCTCTAATGATGAAGGAATTCTGTCCTCGTCATGAAATCAGGGCATTGGAAAGGGAATTCGATGATCTTAAGCAAGATAGCGGTGAGCATCGAGCCTACACGGACCGTTATGAGGAGCTAAGTCTGTTATGGCCGACCATGGTTACGCCTTTGGATAGGGCAATTGAAAAGTATATTGATGGCCTCCCTGACTCAGTACAAGACATTTTTACTGGTAGCAACCCTACTACAGTTACACAGGCCATTGAGCTTTCCGCTACCCTGACTGAATCTCAGATCAGGAAAGGTAAAGTTTTCTGAAAAGGCGACAAGAAACTAACCGATGAAACGAAGCCAAAGGATAAGCAGACTGAATCCTCCAAGAAGTCAAAGAAGAGAAAGACTTCTCAGAACTTCGCCGTGGTTGCTCAAAACGACCAAGTTGTCCCTAACCAACTAGCTCAACCCCCTGCTAAGAAGCCATACAACGGGACTGCACCCTTGTGCAACCAATGTAACCTTCATCATCATGATAGTGTGAAATGCCGCAAATGCCTAAATTATGGACTTGCTGGTTATACAGCTAGGGTTTGCCGAGCTGCAGCTACACCAAATCAAGCTGATAACAACCTAGCACAAGCTCGTTTTCCACCAGGTTCTTGCTACAACTGTGGCGAGATGGGCCATTTCTGAAATAATTGCCCAAAGCTTGTTAATGCAAATCCAGCACGTGGATGAGCATTCGACCGACTGGAAGACGATGCTGTTTGGAACAATCGAACCTTGTGTATTATTTTCTTTCGTTATCAAATCTATGAAACAGTTATTTTGGTTTATAAATAAATCTTTTGTTTACATTACGATATACGAATGTGGTTACATGTATGAATGACATATCCCCTACAATACCGACACCAAGGAACCGTGTTCCTTGCAAAACAAACTACTCTTGTAGTTCTTCCATTTTTGTGATCGCCCGTAATCTTTACGAAAATCCTAAGTACTCGTTTCTTCTGAGAAACGAAGTACAAGGTGCAAGTTACAACTCTGGACGAATACCCAAAAGTACCACTTTAAATCCTTAAAAGGATACCCAAGGGTACTTCCGTAAGCCCTCGATGGGTCTTACATATCATATTTTCCCTACTTCACGATATTTTACATAGTATATGATTACAAAAGATTATGCATGATTTCAAAAACCTCATACATGTTTTCAAAATCAACTCACATGGTTTAAAACATTTCATAAAAATGTTTACCTAATATAATTAGTACATGATTTCAAAAACATTACAAAAAGGTTTTCAAAAATATATTTTTAATGATTCCAAGCATAGCTTTCAAAAAACATTTTTGCTCGTATGTTGTCCTAACATACATATTATGCAATTTTCAAGAACACCCTGCTTCGTATGCTGACTAAGCATGTTTAGCACAATGATTTCAAGGATCCAAATTGCTTCACATGTGGTCTTAGCATATCTGGTACAAGGTTCCTAATCATTTCCTGCTACGACTTCGAAATCCTTATAGGATCTTCTTCGTAGTTAGATCCTTGTAAATGTTTAAAGATCAAAATCAAAGTCCTTAATTGGATTCTTTGTGTGCTTTAATACGAATGTTATGATTCCTTGTGAACAAAATCGAATCCTTGTTAGATTATCTTATCTTTATAGATAGATTCTTGAGGATGTTTAAAAGTGCTGGTTGTACTCTATTGATTGGATTCCTGGTGTACTTTAAATACACATGTACAAATCGACAACAAGTTGATAAAAAATTAATAACAAACTAATAATGAATTGTTAACCAAGCGAACAATTGTGTGACTATTATGTGCTTATATGTTATGTGTTCGACCGATTCTATCCCCTACACATTATAAAATAAACTGTGCGGACTGTGCAAGGAATTATGTAATTTTGGATGCATATATAATTATGGAATTCAGTGCACAGAAACCACAGCAAGTTTTGCCAAGTATCAACTTAAGCAAGAAACTAAAGTTAACTCTGTTCATTTCCATTTCTGATGAAGTACCCGCTGAGGAAAAATGAACTAGCTATTCATTTTTCACTTCCGAAAGAAATATCCGCAGAGGGAAATGAATAATCTATTCATGAACCGTGTTCATTTTCATTCCTTATAAAGTACCCCCTGAGGAAAATGAACTATCCATTCATTTTCGCTTCTAAGAAATATCCACTGAGGAAAATGAACAAATTCATTTTCATTTCTGATAAAGTACCCACTGAGGGAAAATAAACCATCCGTTCATTTTTGCTTTTGAAGAAATACCCACTGAGGAAAATGAATAGATTCATTCCATTTCTGACGAAGTACCCACTGAGGAAAATGAATTGATCATTCATTTTCACTTCTAAAGAAATACCCACTGAGGGAATGAATAATCCTGCATCAATTTTGTAGTTTTCATTTCTAATGAGGCACCCACTGAGGAAAATGAATCATCCATTCATTTTCACTTCTGAAGAAATATCCACTGAGGAAAATAATCAGATTCATTCCGCTTCTAACGAAGTACCCACTGAGGAAAATGAACCATCCATTCATTTTCACTTTTGAAGAAAAATCCATCGGGGAAATGAATAACCTATTCAATAATCCTTCATTTCCACTTCCGACGAAGTACCCACTGAGGAAAATGAATCATCCATTCATTCTCACCTCTGAAGAAAAATCCATCGGGGAAATGAATAACCTATTCAATAATCCATCATTTCCACTTCTGACGAAGTACCCACTGAGGAAAATGAATGATTCATTCATTTTCACTTCTGAAGAAAAATCCATCGGGGAAATGAATAACCTATTCAATAATCCTTCATTTCCACTTCCGACGAAGTACCCACTGAGGAAAATGAATCATCCATTCATTTTCCTTTCTGAAGAAATATCCATCGTGGAAAACGAATATCTTTTACAATTACCCTTCATTTCTACTTCCGATAAAAGTATCCATTGAAGAAAATGAATCATCCATTCATTTTTGCTTCTAAAGAATATCCACTGGAGGAATGAAACACAAATCCTTAAGAGATCTTTCTGTCTTAGTAGTTAGATTCTTAATGGATACTCGTAGAACTACTGGTTAGTTTGATCTCTATCATTAATCAAATAACTCGTTCCCACTTCCTACTTTATCTAAGGAAGCACCCAGTAGGGAACGATAAAGTTCCACCTTATATGGAAATCCTTGATGGGTTACTCTATGCAAATAGATGACGCCCTAGATTCCCTACAAAATGATTGTTTAAGACAACTTCAGACAGACTTCTTCGAATAAATTTCGAGACGAAATTTCCAAAAGTAGGGGAGACTTTGACATCTGTGCCTCTTTGACCATCATATGAATACAAAACCAACGAAATATTGTGTTTCATACTTGGTATTTGTATAAATATGTGTATCATTTGCCCATATCGATTCTTGTTCAATTTCGAGCTTTAAATCGCTTTCTGGAAAGTTATACGCGAATTGATGCATAAATTTAATTAGCTCAAAGAAACAAACACTCTGGAATAGTGACATAGGCTTAACACACCTTAAATAACCTTTACATAACTTAGAAATAAGTTTTGGATGGTTTAGTGTGTTGAAAACAAGTTTATTCAATCGCAGGGACTATTTTCGACAAACTGCGAAAGTATGTCAATTCGAATAGTAACAAACATTACGGAACTTAATCATAAGCTAAACATACCCTAAATATCCTTTACATAGCTTATAAATAGGCTTTGAGGGGTTCGGTATGCGAAAAAAAAACTTATTGGTCAACCAGGGACTAAAAGCGTCAAAAAGTGCATAAGTTTGCATTTACGTGCATATCTTACGTTCTGAACATATCCGGAGATCCAAAATTTTTGTAATCATTAAAATATTTTATTTTAATGATTGGCATGCTAAAATTCCATTCGTCATGTAATTTGGATCGTTTTTCGCGTCCGTTCGAGTTTCATCGTAATTAACCGAACAACGCAACCATACGACCAAACAAAACGACATCTAGGATATTTTCAAGCATGTTTTAAGTCCCCTATGCTTTAAAATCCTTTTAGAGCCTTGAAAATGGGTTAACGGGGTTTAAACGCGCCGAAAATGGCTTAAACATGCTGCAGGGACCAATTCTGCCAATTTTTAAAAGTTTCTGTAACTGGGAAGGGGTGGCGTCGCGCCACAGCCTAAGGGTTGTGCCGTGGCAGCACGCGATGGCTCTAAATTGACAAAATTTCCATTTTCATCAACTTGCTTGAACTTGGGGGTCTTTTATGCAACTTTCACAATACTATGAGCTAGTTTTGGAGCTCCCATTGTATACTAAACCATGTTCCACAAGTGTATGGTGAGATTTGAGCTTTGATTCTTGCAAAAACACTTGTCAAGATCTTAAGACCTCAAGACTTACTATAAATACCCACTTGCTTCATTCACATTTCTTCACACTTGATTCAAAAACTTGCTCTAAGTTGGAGTTCTATACTTCATACCTGAGCAATTTGAATTAAAATCCTTCCTTGCTTGGACATTTTGTAAGCTTCTTTCATGTTTTTTTATGTATTTCAACCATGAAAGTCAAGCAATGTTTGACTTTCTGCTTTGACCATGATTTGGTCAACACAAAGTACGTTTGTGTGACACCCGGTTTTTCAGGCCGTACCGTACAATTGAAACATGTGTTGTGAATAGATAACTGGCTGTATCTGACTGGTTATGATGTTTATATATGGTATTTAATGAGTTGGCATATTTAAACCTTGGTAAAAATTATGTTGGCAACGGTAAGATAAACGCTTATCACGTAACGATTAAAAATGCGAAACCAACGTCGGTGACCACCCGATCAATGTTAAAATCCAAAAAATAGTATGTTATAATTAGAATGATGATTTTAATCAGGTCCGTGAGGAAAAATAATTTAAAACACTAAGAAACTCTATTTTTCGAGTTTAAGCGCGTACCGCGCTATGCAGCGCGTGTACCGACAACATACTGTCAACATAGCCTGTTGAGGCAACTGATAATCATTTTCGTAATAATTTGATGAGTTTATTACTATAGTATGATAAAAATAAATAAAAACGCTTAAATCCCTATTTTTGCGATATTAAGCGCGTACCGCGCAGCACAACGGACATACTGTGAAATACTGGCAACGTAGCCAGTCCAGGAAAACAAAATATTGTTCAGTAATATTTTGGCGGGTTTATTTTTATAGAGCATTAAAAATAATTTAAAACACACTAAAACGGGATTAAAACGCTAGATAAAATACCCGGTAGTCAGTTAAGTACCTGTATTTAACTATATATGATATATATATACATATGTGAGATCTTGTGTAAGAATTGTGTGAGATATGTGTCGACCTAGGAGAAAGAATCTTGCCACCTTTCTTCATTTGCATGACAAGTGTTATTCATAAAAGGTTGGTCCAATCACAACTCACCCATCACATGCAAATATGACACAAAATCAAGAATCAAATCTTTCAAATTCATTTCTTCTTCTTCCTTGATTTCTTACGGCCAAAAACCCTCATAACCATATCCCTTTTCATTTTTCAAATCATTTTCTTCAAGTTCATGGCCATTTCAAGCTAGTCTTGATTCGGTTTGAAGATCAAAGGGTGATTCCAAGATGAATTCAAAGAAGAACAAGTTCCATATCATCAAAAATCTCATCAAAACCCACTAAATTTCTTAAAGGAATAAATTTATCTTAAAAGTTATATTCTTGAATTTTGATGATGATAATGATGAAAAGTTTCTCAAATACTTGAATTTCTTCACAAACTTGAATATATTAAACAAGAAAATGGTTTTAATCAAATAAAAAGTGGTGATATGTATGGATAAATGTTTATGGCCGAAAGTTTATCTGTGTGTATAGTGTTTGTATTTTAATTTTTGTTTGCAATAATACTTGTAAGATGTTTGCTTGAATGAACAAGATTATGTGCAAATGTGTTAGAGATATAAAGGAATGATTGAATCATGATTTTTTATTTGAAGTAATGTTAATACATGTTTAAGCATATGGCCGAAAATTATTAGATGTGTTTGTGAGTTTTTTAGTTGTTGCATGTTTTTGAATGATAGTTAAAATGCAAGTGTTTGATGATTTGTGTATGATATGATGAATGTTCATTCAAATAATTAAATAAACATGAAATATAAATCTATATGATATGTTTTGAAGTAACAAAAACTGTGTCATAACTTGGTAGCTTTGCATGTTGTACTATAGGCTTGAAAAATAGTAAATCTGGTGATGTTTGCGTGACCTCTGTGCTATTCATGAGACCTGCATGTACATGAGTAAAATTAATTTTTTAATCAGTAAATAACATGTATTGTGTTAAAATATTAAGTCATTCCGAGTTGGGATGGTTATAGTAAAGTTTAAAGCAAAACTATACGGTAAAACGGTCAAAATCAGCTTTTCATGTTATTTTTATAAAACTGATTTAGATCAGTAAGTAAACTCATATTTTTAGTTTAAAAATAAGTATTTTAACTAATTTTAAGTTTACTTGGTGTTTGGTTAGTCATACGTGACTTCCGACGCCCGAAAACGTTACCGAATCGCTAAAATACACATTTTTCGATGAACACTAGTATGGGTAAATTTTGGGTGAACCTTATGTGTTAAGATGTTTTAGGTGATTTAAAAATGTGAATATGAACATATGTTAAGTTTTAACATGATATTATAAGTTTAGCTTACGCATGTATGCTTGTACGTTTTGTGTGGTAGAAACGGTAAAAATCGCGTTAAATGTGTAACTTGTCTATCGGGCATGAAATTTGATACATATGAGATATTTTATGTATAATTTCTTTAAAAATGACAAAATAGATGAGTTTACGAGATTACGTGTGTCACACCCCGACCACGTAGAACATACAAAACGTGGCGGAAACATCGGGGAGTGTTGTAACAGAATTAATGTTTCACAACCATGGAAATTAAAATTTCGTTTTATTCATCAAACAAGCGAGTTACATTGTCTTTAAACAAGAAATACAACATAATTAACTAGTCTTGCATCTTTTATTGTCACTAAAGCCCAAGTCTGCCTATGTGTATCTTGATCATCTTATGCAACAGCTCCTGAAAAACACATGTGAAAATAGGTACGTCAGCATAAAAATGCCTGTGAGATACATAGGTTTTGTGAAAATAGGTTTCATGACTTATGTTTGAGAAAATGTTTAGTCATGAACCTTGTAATTTGCTTTGTTTTGTAAATCATTTGAAAAACAATAAGTTCAGATGATAAGTATAAATAATAGAATAATGCATGGTTAAATGAGTAACCATGTAAAATGAGTTTGTATTAGTTAAGTTGTTTGTAAAACAATGTATTGTGAAAAGTATGTTATTTGTATAAAATGTTATATGTATCAAACTGAAATGATTCAAATAACGCTACGATATGTAATACCATACAAACACTTATATATAGGAAGTACCAGCGGCGTATCCACCATGCTTTTATTATATTACACACGCATCGTTACTTAATCACTTAATCAAACCAAACCAACAATGTAATAAGTCTATGTTTAAACCAATAGTCAAAAGTCCTTGTATAAACCATGTCAAATGTTTATAGTCCAAAAGTAGTCAAGTAATGTATAACCAAAATGATATGTATGGTAAGTAAAATTTAGACTACTTAAACCATAAGTAAAAATGTACAAAACAAAGTATTGAAGTAAAACTTGGTTTAAATCAAAGTTATGTTTTGTAAGATATATGCATGCTATACTGAATATGAACATTTATGCGGTATTGTGAAAATTCATACATCCAAGCCTTGAGACAGTCGGATAACTATGTAAAAGTGAGTTATCAAAAGAATATGTATTCGGATTCGGTCATTCCTTTCATCCCCACCTACCCGGGATGTCCGGAATGAGATTTGTCAAGTCCTATGGTACCACTACCTACTACCGAGCGGCATGATCGGTGTTAATGAATGTATAGTATAGTTTAAACAACCCAAATGTCATACCAAAATGTAAGCATGTTTTATGAAGATTATGTACCTAGTATGCTAGAGTAAACATACAAGGTAGAGCTGTAAAACAATGTGTCCATATGTTACTGGAACATATGCAACAGAGATGCAATGTAAAATAATGTGCTAGCATGCCAAGTCATCATACATAGCAGAAAAAGGTAATGTAAAACAATGTGCTAGTATGCCAAGTCATCATACATAGCAGAAAAAGGTAATGTAAAACAATGTGCTAGTATGCCAAGTCATCATACATAGCAGAAAATGTAAAGTAAAACAATGTACTAAGTATGCAAAGTCATCATACAAAGCATAGAACACCATGAAATCATGTACTATAAATGTACTATTGAACATAGCAAGTATATGATGTGAAAACAGGAAAGCAGGAAAGTAACAAGTAGGCACATGTGTTCCACCCCAAAACGTTTGGAAAACAGTAAAAGAGGGGTCTATGTACTAACTTGAGATTGCTCAGTAGTCCTTGAGTAACAACCAAACAAAGCTAGAGATCACGGATATCAAACGGCACCTAATATAGGTAACTATGTTAATTAACCGGACCTAAATCGGAAGATTGGGTAGCATTAGGGTTTGTAAACCAAATGAGTGTAGGAACTCATATGATATGGTTTAACAAAGCCTACATACTAAATGAAACTTAACCTAAGTGCTTTCGACCCATTACGACCCGTTTAGGAAGCTTATGCTACTTTAACGCGTCGTGCGCGTGAAACGCGTTCGGACCGCCTAACTAGTCCTATGACAAGTAGAATATGCCTAAACATGTTACATAATCAGTTATGTGACAAAGGTTTAGGTTACATATGCTTAATTACCAATTATACATGAAAAGGGTATTCTGGTAATTTATCTAAGGCATATAAACTACCTATCATACAACTACTCAAACGATGTGACCATAGGGTATAACCTCGGAAGGTTATTCCCTACCTACTATGGTCACCTAATGTGTTTGGTCGGATCCTAATGATCGACCAAATGGGTCGGGTTCGTGGTATAAGCGATTTATTAGATCGCTTACCCTACGACCCTAGACAACGTGGTAATCAGTAGGCATAGTCCCCAGGGACTATAACCAACGTGATTACACTCACGTTGCGAAGTTCAAACGAACTTCGCATTGACCATAACTGGTCAATGTAGAAAGTCAAACAAAGTTTGACTTTCAGACTCGAAAGACTCGAAAAGCAATAAAAGAATGAAAGAATACTTACGAAGGGTCCCCGAATGCTAATCTCGATCCAAGAACTCAGGTATGAAACAATGGTTTCAACTTAGAGCTCTCAAATCAAGATTCTTGTGATTTAAAACAATGAAAGGCATGGGGTATATATAGTTTTCGGTGAACCGTTGAGATCGTTTTATGGAAACCGTGATTCGATCCCATCCGTACACTTGTTGGAAGGTTATGGAAGCTAAAATTGATGCTTATCATCTGACTAAGCAAGTTAGAACATGTGGTGGAGGATCAAACAGCTGCAACTTGTGGTTAAATGCACTTAATCTGGTCCAGAAGTCGGACGCGGCCCGCTTCAGGATGTTCAGAAGCTCAGGCGGGCCGCCTGGGAGTTGCAGATCAGAAACAAGTTTCAGAAGTTACAGTTTTGGTCCCTGCACGTGTTTTAAGGCATTTCCGACACTTCTAAGGCCCGTAAAGCCAACTTTAAGGCCCTAAAATGTTTCCTAAACATTGTGGACATGAAACATGTTCAAAAATATGCCAGATGATGGTTCGTTTGGTCGTACGAACACGATGTTCGCTTAATTACGATGGAATGCGCATAAGCGCGAAAAACGATCCAAATGACACGACGAATGGATTTTTCCTATGCCGAACACTAAAATATAATGTATTCATGCTTACATAAATTTTTGGATGTCCAGATGTATTCAGAACGTAAGTTATGCGCGAAAATGCAAACTTGTGCACTTTTTGACGCTTTTAGTCCCTGAATGACACAAAAGTTTATTTTAGCACACCGAACCCCTCAAAGCCTATTTCCAAGCTATGTGAAGGATATTTATGGTGTGTTTAACTTATGGTCATGTTTCAGAATGTCTGTTACAGTTCAAATTGGCATACTTTCGCAGTTTGTCAACTTTAGTCCCAGTAAGCGATTTAACTTGATTTTGCCATACCAAAGCCTTCAAAACTTATTTCTAAGTTACGTAAAGGTTATTTAAGGTATGTTAAGCCTATTTCACTATTCCGGAGTGTTTGTTGCATTAAACTGGTTATATTTACGCATCAGTGCGCGTATAACCTTCTAGAAAGCGATTTAGTGTTTGAAATTGAACAAGAATTGATATGTGCAAATAATACACATATTTTTACAAATCCCAAGTATGAAATATAATATTTCATTGGTTTGGTATTTGTTTGATGGCCGCGAAGGCACAGGTGTTACAGTCTCCCCTACTTTAGGAAATTTCGTCCCGAAATTTATTTAGAGGAAACTTGTGAGAGCTTGAAAACATGAAGTTGAAAAGATCGAACAACATTGGTTAGGGTTCTGAACTTCTAGTAACTTTAATAACATTATGCTTGCAATGTAAGAGGGATACTTATATACAAGTATATGAAGCGTCATTGGTGCGTCCACCGTACCTCCATTACATCGTTCACATTTTGTTATTGTTGTCACTATCGGTTCTTACACATAATAAACCTTACTGGGTTTCTGTGCACTAAATTTCATAATTATGTACGCGTCCATAATTAGACAATTCCTTACACAGTTCACACAGTCTATTTTATAATGTGTAGGGGAAAACCAAATGAACAATCCTGTGATGAGTATGACTAGACCGCCGTAGAGTCCTTTTAATTAAATCAATAAATGATCTAAATAGACTATCAAGGAGTCTGTCCAGCTACATCACTAGATGTCATTCTTTAACCAGATTGTGAATCAATCTTTTGACTAGACCACTAAAAGGATCTCTTATGAAACATGGAGCGGTACTTATATAATCCAAGGGTCTTAACTATTACATAGAAGCCCATTAAGGATTGAAGGTAGTACCTTTTTGAATATCCTACCACGAACCCCTCATATGAAGATATGAAAGATTCTACGAGGATTTGGATAACGAATATCCAGAGTATACCAAAAACACAAAAAATGAAAACATAAAATATGTAAACACATAGTCACATAACCACAAAATTGTTTGTTAATTTGTCTTGTTAATTACGTACATGCATTTAAAGCACACTAGGAATCCATTCAGCGGATTTCATTTGGTACTTTAAACGTTATCAAGAATCTAACTATAAAGATAGAAAGATTTTTGAAGAGAAAATTCGATTTCGATTATAAAGAACCGAAATGTTCGAATTAAGGTACATAAGGAATCCAGTTAAGGATTCTGATTTGAATGATAATTATCCACAAGGATCTAAATGTGAAGATAAAAAGATCCCATATGGATTTTAGAAGTTGAAGATGTTTTGAAACCTTGCACTGGACGTGCTTATGTCAAAACATGAAGTAAAAATGCTTATGAGGTTGAGATGCTAGATATGTCAAGGCAACATATGGAGCAGGATTTGAAGGTTAAGTAAATGTATAAGGAAAATATCTTTGGAAAACTATGCATGGGTTTCTAAAAATGTTTTTGAAACCTTATATATAATACATTTGAAATCATAAAGTAGGTGTACTAGGTGAGTATATTTATAAAAATGTTTTAAAATCATGCGAGATGAATTTTGAAATTATGTATAAGGTTTTTGAAAAAATTAAATGATGCTTTTCGAAATCATGCACTTGATAAGAAAATATATTGTGTTAATATTGTCTTCAGACTATATGAAATATTTTGAAATTTGAAAGGTTGGTTTTGATAACATGGCCAATGTTTTTGAAATAACATAGACAATGTATCTAGAAAAATTGTTTTCAAACTATATGAAATGTTTTGAGATCATGAAGATTGTTTTTTTTTTTGAAATACCTGTACTGTGTATGTTGAAAAATCAAAACGTAATGGGTATGAGATTTGAAAATATCCTTAGTTATCTAACCAAGGATTCAAAGGCACAGATGTGCAGAAGCATGATTACTCATAATGTCACTTTATTTTCTGTACTTCGTATCTTAGAATGAAACGAGTACTTAAAATTTTTGAAGGAATCATGAGCGATCATTTGAAAGAGAGAATCACAAGAGTTGTTTGTAAGGAACATAGTTCCTTGATGTAGGTATCATAGGAAAAGTCATACACACATGTAATTATACTTGTATATCAGAATTGTGAACAACAACTTTTATTTATGAACGAGACATATTGTTTCACAATACACGAAAACAAAAGAAACAAAGGCATAAGACAGCAACATCCTTTGTTCAGCTGAATGCTCATCCGTGGGTTGGATTTGCATTAGCAAGCTTTGGACATCGGTTTTTGTAGTGGGTCAGATCCCCACAATTGTAACAGGCACCAGGTGGGTAGTGTGGTCGTGCAGCTTGACCCTGTTGCTGAGCAAGAGGCTGAGCAACTTGTTGAGCCGGGTTCTGAACTGCGCGATTCGGATTAGCAGGGATGCGGCAGGTGTCAGCAAGATGACCGGATCTTCCGCAGTTGGTGCACTGACGACACTGGAGGTGTGGTTGATGATGGCCGTTACACCTGTTGCACAAAGGTGCATTGCCAAAATAAGGCTTCTTGGCTAGTGGTTTCGCAGGCTGATTTGGTGCAGCTTGGGCCTGTGCAGTAACGGCATAGTTTTGGGAAACCTTACGCTTCCTTGCCCTCTTCGATGAACCAGAATCATTCCCATTCTTGTTTTGACCTTTCTTGCTATCCTCCTTGTCAGACGACTGTTTCTTGCCCTTGTCACCCTTCCTGTGTAATTTATTCTTCCGAATCTGCGACTCAGTCAATGTCGCTGATAACTCGATCGCCTGACGGAGTGTGGCAGGGTTACTACCAGTAAGGATGTCTTGTACCGAGTCAGGTAGGCCGTCGATGTATCTTTCGATAGCCTTGTCGAGTGGGGTAACCATAGTCGGGCAAAGCAGACTCAACTCTTCAAACCTGTCAGTATATGCCCTGTGCTCTCCACTATCTTGTTTCAAGTTATCAAACTCCTTCTCCAACGCTCGTTGCTCATGACGAGGACAGAATTCCCTCATCATAAGGGCCCTAAGTTCAGCCCAAGTCTGTGCTAGAGCAACTTCTGCACCCCGGTCTCTCATAACCCCGTTCCACCATGTGAGAGCCCTCTTCTGAAACACGCTCGAAGAAAACTCAACCTTGCGATTGTCAGCACACTGCACGTGGCGAAAAGTATTCTCAATGCTCTCGAACCATTGAAGAAGCCCAGTCGCTCCTTCAGAACCACTAAACTTGAGTGGTTTAGCCGAGTTAAAAGTCTTGAAATTGCATATAGCATGATTGTTGTTGTTGGCTTGGTTCATTTGAGCAATGAAAACTGGGAATTGAGTAGCCATCTGCTGTGCAATGATTTCTGCCAGTTCGGCAGTCGCTATCTGGTATTCGCGTCGAGGAGGCATTCTAAAAAGAGGAAAACATGAAAGGAAACGAGTGAGATGATTGGATGAAGAGAATGAGATGAAACAAAATCTGATGAAAGCAAGGATAGTGGTCATTTGATTGTTACTACAAAGCAACAAACGACACACAGTGACTAATCAAGGTAAATGGGTCAAAAATAATGTATTACGAAGACATGCTCGCCTATAAGTGAACACTCATCCCAAGAATTCCCAGGTAAGCACAACTGGTCTCGCGTCTGATGAGATGTATACGAAGTGCTTGCCAAGACAGAAAACCCAAAATACAGGCATTCACCCTTCCAGTTTGCACGTGTTCACATTATTTAAAACCTAAAACCTTGATGAGATTTTGAAAACTCAAAGGGGTTCAAAACCATATAACAGAGGGTTCAAAACCTTGTAATCAATCATCCTAGAACAGATGATTAGTTTTCAAAGTGGTTTTGAAATTTATGTTCTTGTTGTGGTCGTCGCCTAAGGATAGGTGACGGTATTGTTTTATGACTAAACGCAAGTAAACTCGCGTTAGGGTCCTAAGAAGGTTATAGACTAGGTCAAAGCATTACTAATAACCTAATTCCCTATAACCATTGGCTCTGATACCATCTTTTCTGTCACACCCCGACCACGTAGAACATACAAAACGTGGCGGAAACATCGGGGAGTGTTGTAACAGAATTAATGTTTCACAACCATGGAAATTAAAGTTTCGTTTTATTCATCAAACAAGCGAGTTACATTGTCTTTAAACAAGAAATACAACATAATTAACTAGTCTTGCATCTTTTATTGTCACTAAAGCCCAAGTCTGCCTATGTGTATCTTGATCATCTTATGCAACAGCTCCTGAAAAACACATGTGAAAATAGGTACGTCAGCATAAAAATGCCTGTGAGATACATAGGTTTTGTGAAAATAGGTTTCATGACTTATGTTTGAGAAAATGTTTAGTCATGAACCTTGTAATTTGCTTTGTTTTGTAAATCATTTGAAAAACAATAAGTTCAGATGATAAGTATAAATAATAGAATAATGCATGGTTAAATGAGTAACCATGTAAAATGAGTTTGTATTAGTTAAGTTGTTTGTAAAACAATGTATTGTGAAAAGTATGTTATTTGTATAAAATGTTATATGTATCAAACTGAAATGATTCAAATAACGCTACGATATGTAATACCATACAAACACTTATATATAGGAAGTACCAGCGGCGTATCCACCATGCTTTTATCATATTACACACGCATCGTTACTTAATCACTTAATCAAACCAAACCAACAATGTAATAAGTCTATGTTTAAACCAATAGTCAAAAGTCCTTGTATAAACCATATCAAATGTTTATAGTCCAAAAGTAGTCAAGTAATGTATAACCAAAATGATATGTATGGTAAGTAAAATTTAGACTACTTAAACCATAAGTAAAAATGTACAAAACAAAGTATTGAAGTAAAACTTGGTTTAAATCAAAGTTATGTTTTGTAAGATATATGCATGCTATACTGAATATGAACATTTATGCGGTATTGTGAAAATTCATACATCCAAGCCTTGAGACAGTCGGATAACTATGTAAAAGTGAGTTATCAAAAGAATATGTATTCGGATTCGGTCATTCCTTTCATCCCCACCTACCCGGGATGTCCGGAATGGGATTTGTCAAGTCCTATGGTACCACTACCTACTACCGAGCGGCATGATCGGTGTTAATGAATGTATAGTATAGTTTAAACAACCCAAATGTCATACCAAAATGTAAGCATGTTTTATGAAGATTATGTACCTAGTATGCTAGAGTAAACATACAAGGTAGAGCTGTAAAACAATGTGTCCATATGTTACTGGAACATATGCAACAGAGATGCAATGTAAAATAATGTGCTAGCATGCCAAGTCATCATACATAGCAGAAAAAGGTAATGTAAAACAATGTGCTAGTATGCCAAGTCATCATACATAGCAGAAAAAGGTAATGTAAAACAATGTGCTAGTATGCCAAGTCATCATACATAGCAGAAAATGTAAAGTAAAACAATGTACTAAGTATGCAAAGTCATCATACAAAGCATAGAACACCATGAAATCATGTACTATAAATGTACTATTGAACATAGCAAGTATATGATGTGAAAACAGGAAAGCAGGAAAGTAACAAGTAGGCACATGTGTTCCACCCCAAAACGTTTGGAAAACAGTAAAAGAGGGGTCTATGTACTCACTTGAGATTGCTCAGTAGTCCTTGAGTAACAACCAAACAAAGCTAGAGATCACGGATATCAAACGGCACCTAATATAGGTAACTATGTTAATTAACCGGACCTAAATCGGAAGATTGGGTAGCATTAGGGTTTGTAAACCAAATGAGTGTAGGAACTCATATGATATGGTTTAACAAAGCCTACATACTAAATGAAACTTAACCTAAGTGCTTTCGACCCATTACGACCCGTTTAGGAAGCTTATGCTACTTTAACGCGTCGTGCGCGTGAAACGCGTTTGGACCGCCAAACTAGTCCTATGACAAGCAGAATATGCCTAAACATGTTACATAATCAGTTATGTGACAAAGGTTTAGGTTACATATGCTTAATTACCAATTATACATGAAAAGGGTATTCTGGTAATTTATCTAAGGCATATAAACTACCTATCATACAACTACTCAAACGATGTGACCATAGGGTATAACCTCGGAAGGTTATTCCCTACCTACTATGGTCACCTAATGTGTTTGGTCGGATCCTAATGATCGACCAAATGGGTCGGGTTCGTGGTGTAAGCGATTTATTAGATCGCTTACCCTACGACCCTAGACAACGTGGTAATCAGTAGGCATAGTCCCAAGGGACTATAACCAACGTGATTACACTCACGTTGTGAAGTTCAAACGAACTTCGCATTGACCATAACTGGTCAATGTAGAAAGTCAAACAAAGTTTGACTTTCAGACTCGAAAGACTCGAAAAGCAATAAAAGAACGAAAGAATACTTACGAAGGGTCCCCGAATGCTAATCTCGATCCAAGAACTCAGGTATGAAACAATGGTTTCAACTTAGAGCTCTCAAATAAAGATTCTTGTGATTTAAAACAATGAAAGGCATGGGGTATATATAGTTTTCGGTGAACCGTTGAGATCGTTTTATGGAAACCGTGATTCGATCCCATCCGTACACTTGTTGGAAGGTTATGGAAGCTAAAATTGATGCTTATCATCTGACTAAGCAAGTTAGAACATGTGGTGGAGGATCAAACAGCTGCAACTTATGGTTAAATGCACTTAATCTGGTCCAGAAGTCGGATGCGGCCCGCTTCAGGATGTTCAGAAGCTCAGGCGGGCTGCCTGGGAGTTGCAGATCAGAAACAAGTTTCAGAAGTTACAGTTTTGGTCCCTGCACGTGTTTTAAGGCATTTCCGACACTTCTAAGGCCCGTAAAGCCAAATTTAAGGCCCTAAAATGTTGCCTAAACATTGTGGACATGAAACATGTTCAAAAATAGGCCGGATGATGGTTCGTTTGGTCGTACGAACGCGATGTTCGCTTAATTACGACGGAATGCGCATAAGCGCGAAAAACGATCCAAATGACACGACGAATGGATTTTTCTTATGCCGAACACTAAAATATAATGTAGTCATGCTTACATAAATTTTTGGATGTCCAGATGTATTCAGAACGTAAGTTATGCGCGAAAATGCAAACTTGTGCACTTTTTGACGCTTTTAGTCCCTGAATGACACAAAAGTTTATTTTAGCACACCGAACCCCTCAAAGCCTATTTCTAAGCTATGTGAAGGATATTTATGGTGTGTTTAACTTATGGTCATGTTCCGGAATGTCTGTTACAGTTCAAATTGGCTTACTTTCGCAGTTTGTCAACTTTAGTCCCTGTAAGCGATTTAACTTGATTTTGCCATACCAAAGCCTTCAAAACTTATTTCTAAGTTACGCAAAGGTTATTTAAGGTATGTTAAGCCTATGTCACTATTCCGGAGTGTTTGTTGCATTAAACTGGTTATATTTACGCATCAGTGCGCGTATAACCTTCCAGAAAGCGATTTAGTGTTTGAAATTGAACAAGAATTGATATGTGCAAATGATACACATATTTTTACAAATCCCAAGTATGAAATATAATATTTCATTGGTTTGGTATTTGTTTGATGGCCGCGAAGGCACAGGTGTTACAACGTGTGTTACGGTGTTAATTTATGTGTACGTTTATGTATATGTATTACGACGCGCAAATCATAGATATATTACGTATAAACGGATGTGTTAAAGGATTTACATGATAACGGTCACCATTAAAATCGTTCAAGTCGCAAAAATATTAAAAATATATATATATGTGGACTCATATATATATATATATATATATATATGTATATTTATATACATATTAACGTGCCAACATAATCAAAAACGATGATTTTTCGAGAAAATCTCAAAGTTATGTGAAAATTCTAAGAAACAGAGAAACTTAGGATTTTGTAATGTATGTATATTGATTTAAAAATCATTCCTATAATAGGACGTGCAGGAATCAAACTGTGGGATTGCGCTATTTAAAAATACGCTCCAAAAGGTGAGTGTCACTAAACCCCTCTTTTTATTGCTTTATATATATTTTGGGGGTAGAACACACCAATAAAAGGGTTTAATAATGTTTTTGGAATAAAACATACCTTTTTGATATAAATTATACATTTCCATTGAAAATATATGGATTTGTGAAAATATATGTTTCAGGGATGAAACGGTTTTGTTGAATATATTTGTTTCGGGATGAAACGGGATTGGTACGGTGTTTCCGAGGCGAAACAGACCGTAAAGTTGGGACGGATGCCGACCTGGTCCCAGGGAAGGGGAGCCAGGGGGTTCGTACAACTTCGTGTATTAAATTTTCATATTAATAGGATATATATATTGTACCTGAGGCAGACATCATACTGTTCTTGAGGAGGACCCTGCGCCCATGATGTCGTTTAATCATTTAAGTATTGCACGCGAGGAATTGTTGGTAGATCTATCGGGTTGACAAACCCGTCGTGACCGGTCGCCCCGTGTCAAGTCAAACGACAAATTGATATTCTTATTATAGTCTAGCTTTGATTATCCCTGCATGGTTAATATATAGTTCGTATTGTCTAGCTAACATTACGAGTCTGAAAATTGACGCAATAATTTAATTTACAAAACCTGGGTCAGAATGATATTGTCGGGTGGTTGAACAGCGACGGAAGGACCCTGTGACATCTGTGTATTTTAATCCTTGTACTGTTCCAAACAACTTTGTATTTAATGAACTATGGTGTTTTAATTTCAATATTTGTTTAACTATTTGTGACATTAGTACGTTTTCAATCATTGTTCAATTCCAAACTCTTAAACCTGTTGTGGAAGTGAAATCATAAACCGTTATGTAAACATAATCAGTTTAACGCGACGTACACACCGGAACTATGACATAAGCCAAACATACCCTAAATACCCTTTACATAACTTACAAATAAGTTTCGAAGGATTCGGTATGGCAAAAACATGTTTATTCGAACTTTAGAACTATTTGCGACAAAACTGCGTAACGAACGTTGGTGACCGTCCGGATAATATTTAAATCCTAAAAATATTCTGTTATGATTAAAATTTTATTTTTAATCATGTTCGTGTTGAAAAATAAATTAAAACGCTTAAAAACGTTATTTTTCAAAGTTTAAGCGCGTACCACGTGTTACTACGTAACACAGTGTTTCTACTGCAAAACGCAGACAACGCAGCCAGTCTCGGCAACTGATATTTATTTCAGTAATATTTTGGCGAATTTATTTTTATAGAATAATAAAAATAATATAAAATGCCATAAACCGGGATTAAAACACTAGACATTACACTTAACCTCCAACTATTATCTAATTTACCATTCAAAATTTACATTTACCCCCCCCCCCCTTGATTTTCACGGTCACAAGGACCCCACCAAGATCACACCATATCTCCTAGATTTCATTCTTATTTTATTTTAGATCTTTGCTTGATTTGGTTGCCAAAATATTGGTGGAAGATTATAAGTATGGCACTTGGATTCCAAAGATCATCATACTTCACAACACTCAACACTACACTCCATCTTCCTCTCTCTCTCCCCCATAACCGTACACACCACCACCACCTCCATTTCCAATTTTGCAACCTTTTTCTTCAAGATTAAACTCCATTCCAACCTACTTTCAAGTTGGTGTGAAGATCCAAAGGAGTTTCCAAGGTGTTTTCAAGTGATTTCAAGCTCCATATCATAAAAATCTCATCAAAAACTCACTTGAATCTTGAAGGTATAAAGTTTATGTTTAAATCATGCACTTGATTCTTGGTTGTTCTTGATGATTGGAAGTTTCTCTTGAATCTTGGAATTTTTCACAAACTTGAAATCTAAAAAGAAATGGGTCTTGATACAAAATAAAAATGGTAGTATATATGTGTGTGTATATAACCGAATATATATATGTATGTGTTGAGTTTGAGTTGATTTGTGATAAATACTTGTTTAGGATGTTTGCTTGCATGAACAAGATTATGTGCAAATATGTTAGAGATATAAAGGAGTGATTGAATCATGAGTTATAATTTGAAATAATGTTAGTATTTTGACATGTAAATGGCCAAAAATTTATTAGACATATTTGAGAATTTTTAAGTTGTTGCTTGTTCTTGAATGATAGTTAAAATGCAAGTGTTTGATGATTTGTGCATGATATGATGAATGTTCAATTAAATCAGTAAGTAAACATGAATAAATTACATGTTTGATGCATTTAACTTCATATGAAATGATGATGATATGATAGTGTGCTTTAGACACTTGTACATAAGAATACATGTTGATGTAAAGCTCAAGAAATGATAAAAAATGATTGTATCACAAATTTTTTTTAGAACAGATTATAAACACTAAAAATAACATTATTTGGTATATTATAATGTCATGATACTTTGTCATAGGTTTGATAGCTTTGCATGTTGTACATATAGCTTGGAAAGTGGTAAAATATGTGAAATTTGCATGATTTATATGCTTCATGTGAGACCTGCACTATCATGAGTATAACCACTATTTTATTCAGTAAATAACATGGGTTATGTTAAAATATCAAGTCGTTACGATTTGGGATGGTTGGGGTAACGTTTGATGCAAATCTATGCGGTAAAATGGTTAAAAATCGGCTTTTCGGAGGATTTTATAAAACTGTTTTAGATCAGTAAGTAAACTGATATTTTTTAATATAAAAATAAGTATTTTAACTTAAATTAAGTTTACTTGGTGTTTGGTTAGTCATGCGTGACTTCCGGCGCCCAAAAACGTTACCGAATCGCTAAAATACGTGTTTTTCAACATACACTATAATGGGTTATTCATGGGTAAATTTTATGTGTTACAATGTGTTACATGATTTATAATATGTGTATGATGACATGTTTATAGTTGATAAGATTATGTGTATTACGATATTTATTTTATGCCACAATAAGTATATATATTACGACGCACAAACCGTAGATATATTGCTTATAACATAATGAGGGTCACCAATAAAATCGTTCAAGTCGCAAAGTTTTTAAAATATATATGAACTCATATATATATCTATACTATCTATATCTATATCTATATCTATATCTATATCTATATCTATATCTATATCTATATCTATATCTATATCTATATCTATATCTATATCTATATCTATATCTATATCTATATCTATATCTATATCTATATCTATACTATCTATAATATACATATCCAAAGGACTTCTTAAAGTCATAAAAATTTCCTTAAAACACCCTTAAAGCATGTTGTACAACCCTCTAAAGCACAATATAATTTACAATCCCAATTATGCCCTTCACTAAAAAAAACACAAGGGGTACAACATCAGATGCATATTGTACTAATTAAAAAAACATGGTATCACTATCTCTCATTAGGGTTTCAGATCTCATTCCTATCCGCCTCCCCCTCTCTCTCTCTCTCTCTCGGCGATTCCACCCCAAGCTCTCTCGATTCAGAAACCCCAAGCTCTCTCGAATCAGAAACCCCAAGCTCTCTCTCTCGGCGATTTAGAAACCCCAAGCATTCCTACCACTCGACAATCGTCAGGTAAGCTTAAATTGTTGATTGTGAAACTGAGCTTTTAGATCTAGGCTTTCTCTGTGACACCAGATCGATGATTATCTCTCTATCTGACACCGGATCTGTGTAGTATTTCAGACATGCGCTGGGTTCGTCAACGATGGTGGCTGTGGGTGGAAGATGATGACGTTGGTTGGTGGCCAGATTGGTACCATCCTTACCAGATCTACCTTTTTGTTTGGTATTTGTGTAGTTTATGTTTATACGCTGTTAAATTTCATGTGTTATAAGTTGTTTTAAACAGTTTTGCTACTGTTTTTGGATGTATTTATGTTAGATCTGTGTAAAATTTTCAGATCTGTGTTGGTTCTGGGTTTTTATAATGTTTTGTGAACTGATAATGTGAATGGAGTAATAAAATGAAGGTTATTGCTTCATTTGATGGGTGAATAGCTGAAGATTTAAATTCATTTTTATGTTATAATTGTTTATTTTTTAATTTACTAATTATTATGACTTGTTGTTAGTCTTATAGATCATGTAATTGTTCATGTTTAGGTTATACTTGTTTATTTATTTACTTACAGACTGTTAGACTTATGGCCTTAAGATATTTGTATCTATTTCCTGCTGTAACTGTTGATCATGCTTATTGAATTTTTTCATTGATAGATTTATGTTGATATGCAGGATGGGTATGTGTTATTGTCCCTATTTTGAATATTTATCAGAAACTAGCAGATTGTTGTCGGTGTCGAACTGTCGATTGGCTTCTATCATGCAGTTATGTAACGCTTATGCTATACGTTTTCTGCGGTCATTGAGAGTTTGAGAAAACATACCAAGTAAAAGTTTTGTTCTTTTTTACCATGCTCAAGTTTTGCCCTTAGATTTATGGCATCGACTCAATGAGAAGATTGTTTGTTCTTGGCAGAGCGTATCTTGATTGCCATCTTATGGTGACAAATCCCCTTGATTATGTCGATCAGTTTGGAAAAGCTGGTGCTTCCGGTTTCACATTTCACGTTGAGGTGTCAAAAGGTGGGATTAATATGTTATTTGTATACATTGCATTTCCCCTATTCATTTTTAGTGATTTCTGTTTTGGTTTTACTCAAACATGTTACTTTGTTGCAGATAACTGGCCTGAACTTGTTAAACGAATCAAGTCCAAGGGAATGCGACCTGGTGTGGCATTAAAGCCAGGAACACCCATTGAAGAAGTGTTTCCGCTGGTATCTTATCTATTATCTTGTTCTTAAATTATTTTTCTCATTATAGCTTTTGCACAGATGGTGCAAATAGTAAAAGAACCCATTTTGTCAGTAGATTAATAATTTTCTTCTATATGTTCATAGCTTGAAGGTGAACATCCTGTTGAAATGGTTCTTGTTAAACGAGCTGTTCATTTACGTAATTTGCGTAATTTAGGAGATAGTGCTCCTAATTCTGGTAGTGCTCCAAATTCTGGTAGTGTCATATATGGCTTCTTTATATTATTTGCGTACAGATTGCATTGGTTCTGCATTTAATGCGAAGGGAGTGATGCAATGCCCCAACATTCTTAATATATTCTTTTTTCTTTTTTGAAAGTAAACCTGCTTTGTACTCAAAATATTAATAAAAACCTAGGTAACAAGTTCAACTTGTTTACTTATTTGAATGATAATGGATACAAGTTGTTTCCCATTTTGAACCATTAGCTAACCCACCCACCTTATCACACTAATTATAACTCTATTGATTTTGGCAAATTTAGGTTTGTGCAATTTGGTTCAAGAAAGAAGACACCTAAATTGAGCCTGCTTGACTGGGGTGCCAATGCTAGCTTAAGGATCATTAGACCATGATACATACTACATGCAACAAAGGTAACCGATGTTGTTTATTGGGTTTTTACCATTTCGCCCCAACATTGAGATTTTTTTTATCTAAGCGTTAACATGAAGACGAGAACATGGCTATTCTGGTCATTTTATGGACTTGGTTCCTCAATAAGATATGAAACGAAAGTAATGGAAATGGACAAGAGTAAATTGGTCATTTGCAAGCTGGTTATTATGGAATTCACAAACTACTTTTGACCCATTACATTTCAATTAGTTTAATAGTGCTTTGATGCTAAAAAATATTACTTTTTGTATTATATGAAAAAGGTTTAAAATGGGCAAGCTGGTTAATAAGGAAATCACAAAAAAAAAAAAAAAAATCGGTTGGTCAACCATGCCAGATTATTTCCGAGAGTTTATACTTTATACATGGGCAGGTCAAATGGGCGTGCAGCACTCAAGCAGGTCAGTTTTTATGCATGTCAAAACGGGTTGGGTCGGTTGGATAAAAGATTGAAAGAGGTTGGGTCGTCTCTATATTATAACAATAACATATTTGAATAAACTATAAGTAAATTTTCTGCGTTAAACGTGGGTGACTTTTAACTTTTTTTGACCCTATTCCCACTTTTAGTTTTTATTGGCCCATTTGAGATAAAACACAAACTGGTCTAACCCATCTATAAGTAAGTGGGTCGAATTCGGATCCTCTAACAAAATAAAGCCTCTTAATAATCTCAAATAATTTGTAGAATATAGATGTGAATAGAGGGAATATCATAACCTTTTTTTTTTTTTATCTATTTCCACATTGGCAAGACACTTGTTTAATGGTCAAATTTCGGTGTAAACATATTGGGTTATAGGATACTGCAGGTTGAATTTATGACTAATATAAGTTGGAAATCTATTTTTTTTTTCTTATATATGTTTTTTTGGTTCTCAAATACTTTGGACACTTTGGGTGAAATGGTTTCTACACAACAGTATAAAGGAGAGAAAGGAGTGCTAAAAATGAAAATTTTATCAAAAAATTAGTTATGTTACAGATTGCGCTTTTATATAGTTACATGACTTACGATGATTCTGTTGGTGGCCTGTAAGTTCAATGTGAGTATGTATTCTCTTAACATACTGATAAATAGTATGTAAAATCATGTAGAGTGAATTGGGGATCTCGACCTCCTCGACAGTGTTTTATGAAATATTAAAAAAAGAAAAAAATTAAGTGATGTAAACGGGTCCGGGCATAAAAAATAAAGCATCAACTTCATGTTATGCTCACCACATGAAGCTTCAAGGAGTGTCACACCGGAGCTTTAAAGCATCGATATTCATCCAAGCAGCCTGTTTGATGAAATGTGTTTGTCAATCGATTCTTTAATTTTTATTTGGATTGGATTATTTCTGATTTCTTATTTTGTTTGATGATGAACAGGGGCTCAAAAGGAAAGCAAAGAAGTCGTGTTGAAAGACTGGTCACATATTTCTTCTCTAACCGTAATAAGTTAAAGGTAGTTAATTAGTTTTATGAAAGAAGAAATAAATAAAATAAATCTTTGCAAAAACGGGATATTATTATAAGAAATAAATAAAATAAAACTTTGGTTGAGTGGGATATTATCATGTCATATTTGGTTTCGTTCAGCCTATCCGCGTACATGACCTGTTTAACACCCGCTAATTATCTTACAATCAGGTGATGGCTATGACACGGAGCAACATATGCAAAAACAGGATGATTTCTCTCTCGCGAGGCGGTGCAACGATATACTACGCATCGGTGTTCCTTTATTTTTGGGTGTTCTCAACACCTGTGGTTTCACTTACACTTTGATGAAGCATTTTCTTCCTTACGAATCGCCAATTACAAGTCATTCACATAGTTCTACATAAAAACAGATGGCGATCTCGAAATATTCACTCTGGCAGTCGACATGGTACACCATTCTCTCCGTTCTTTAACCTTAAAACATGCTAAACAATAATCTAAACTTGTCGTTAAAACAATTTACAAGGTCCCGAAGGAATGGAAGCTGGATCCCGGGTGGGATAACGAGGTGCGACAGCAGCCGCATCAAGCAAGCCATCACCGAAAGTTTCCGAGCAAATGGAGAGCAAATGCTTTTCATCAACATCCTGTAAATACTGTACGGATTGTCGATCATTTCATTATTCAACCTACTCACAGACTGCAGGTAGCGGCAGTAAATGGGCCAGTGTCTTACTGACAGTTTAGATCATAGTTGTAGGGTTACATGTAATAGAAGTTATATCATACTCATGCAAATGACAGTTCATTGCAAAACTTTAGAAGCAATACATTAACCTTTCGTTTCACTGCATGATAATTAGACGAATTATCGTTCCCATATACATGAAACACTTGCTTCTTTCTTTTAAGCATTTGTTCTTCTCATCTCTCGACCAATGCTGCAATGAAAGATTATATAAATTAACATCGTAACATATAAAAAGGTTAAGAAACATGTATAATAAAACTTAAGCTAGGTTAAGACCCGTGCCAACGCGTTAAGCTTATCTCGCATGCCCTTTAGCAACTGTTCAGGGTCCCTGGGCCACTTGCAAATTGCGAGCACTTTGCCTTCTAGCAACTTTTCAGATACCTAAGTCCAGTATCAAAGAGTTAATTATATAATAACACAATATATAGATGGTAAAAGAACACACCTTACCTTTCTTGCAATCACTTGACCGCCTGCAATGTGTGAGAAGTAAATATTGTAGAGATGACAGAAGAACAAAGGGGGACTTTGGGCTGCAAGTTCTTCCAAATACTTGACATACTTCTTGCTTGTAAACAGAGGTTCAGGTATGGTTACATCTTGTTGGCCAAGCCATTCTATATCCTTTGCAAAGCTTTCAGATATTTCTAATCCACTGTTTCTAAAGTATGCAATTGTAATAATCAAGTTCAAATCCATCATCAAACTTCATGAACATTGTGCAATAATAAAATAACAGTATAACTTTAAAAAATCAAATCCTTCATCAGTCTTCATGATAGGTAATTTAAACTAGCCCCTAGGCGTGCCTGGGCGCTCGCTTTAATAACTATGGCTTCCGTTGCATCACGAATTTGGTTTTGGTTATGGCTCAAAACCAAACCGCCCCGTACATAGCCCTAAACTCACCAACCTAAGTGATATGTTTCCCGCCGCATCGTGCGGGTAAACGGCTAGTATATATATATATATATATATAAATACACCAATATAATAAAAATAATAACTTTTCGAGAAATCTCGAAGTTATGTGAAAATTCTAAGTATCGGAGAAACTTAGGTATTTTTGTGGATTTTTTGTTATTAAATCGTTCTTATTTAATTTAGGGCGAATAAACAATTTGAGGGATTGTGTTAACATATAAAACTCACCCACAGGTGAGTACATAGTTCCCCTATTTTACGTTTTTCAAATGTTTTGGGGTGAAGCATATGTGCATAACTTTACTTTCCGTTTTCATGACATTATACATTTTTGTTACGTATTATATATAATACATTATTTCAAAAACATTTTTATGGTATACTGACTTAGTATACCTAACATTTGGTTTCAAAGACATTTTACTTTGCATTTTGACTTAGTATGCCTATTACATGGTTTTACAAAGACACTTTCATGACATGCTTACATTGAAAAAGGACATTTGGTACATTTAACAGGTTAGTAGTACATTCATTAACATTGATCACGCCGCTCGGTAGTATGTAATAGCGCTATAGGACTTGACAAATCCTGTTCCCGCTTTCTAGGTATTTCGGAAGGGGAATGACAGAATCCGAATACATTTTTTGATAAACCTTGATCCTGATAAGGGTTTATCTGACAGTATCAAGGCTTGAGTGTATGCGATAGACAAACCACATAAATGTTCATATCGATAAAAGCAATGGTTTTCAAAACATAACTTTTGTTTTAAACTTTGTTTATTCAAAAACCTTGTTTTGTACATGAAATTTTGATTACATAAGACATTTGTTTATGCATGACATTATGCATTTGGCTTGAGTAAATATTATTTATTCGCCATACAAGACATGGTTTATACTGGACATTTGACATTGGACATTGACATTTAAACAAGACATTATTTCATGGTTATTAATAAGTGATTTAAGTAACGAGACGTGTGTAACATGATAAAAGCATGGTGGATACGCCGCTGGTACTTCCTATATATAAGTGCTTTTATTGTATTGCATATCGTGGCGTTATCTAAACCACTTCAACAAAGGCAAGGCATGACATATTTTATACATATTATTTTCATTTGGTTATTCACTTAACCATACATCATTCTTTTATATCATTTGATTTTTCATATGATTTTATAAAAGAAAATATTTTATAAGGTTCATGACTACTTTTCATTAAAATTTTCTTTTAACATTCAAAGTCATGAATCTTCAATACTAAACCTATGTTACTCACAGGCATTTTTATGCTGACGTATTTACTTTCACATATGTTTCAGGAGCGAATATATGATGTGAGCAAGCTACACTTAGGGCGACTTGGGCCCTAGCAATCTAAAATCAAGAAAGTTATCATCTTTTATGTTATGAGTTTTGTTTAAACTAAGACAATGTAATATTTAAGCTTGTAAAACTTAACTTTAATTATCATGTGTTTTGAAACAATAATTCTGCCACACGACTCCCCGACGTTTCCGCCGCGGTTTGTTGTTTTACGCGGTCGGGGTGTGACAGACCCATGGATTTTATTAAGGAAGTAAATATGGACTTTCTAAAAAATATATGGATGTTTTCAAATAAACACATAATCAGAAAGTTTTCCTTTGAAATAATTTATTTGTATGTGAATATGTGAACTCACCTTCCTTTGTGTTGACACTTGATTTTAACGTGTTCTACAGGTACTTGAGTTCGGCTTCAGGAATTATGGCATATCTTGTGGTTGTTAATGCATGTTTTGTTACTTAAAATGTTGGACTGACTTATAAAACTTTCTGAGATGAATGTAATAAGATCCGTGAGGATCAAAACAACTTAATTATGTCGTGATTGTGTCATGATTAAAAATGAAATGTTTTAAACTTAGGTTTTAAATAATATAGTATGTCCAACAATTTAATGCATCGATCATCAAGATATAAAAATGGGCACCAACTTCCGTCTCCACTACGTTACATATTCCGCTGCGACGTTTTTGGGGTGTGACAGAAGTTGGTATCAGAGCCAATGGTTGTTAGCGAACTAGATGTTTTCGGAGGAAAACACTAGATTCAACCTAAGAATTTTGAGATTTAAAGTCCAAAATTCTCGAAGCCAAGATTTTTAAATAAACATGGAAAATTTAATCATGTATGAAAACCCTTATGTGTTTATGTGCTGTGACACCTGTGTCACTGCGACCATCAAACAAATACCAAATCAATGAAATATTGTATTTCATACTTGGGATTTGTACAAATATGTGTATCATTTGCACATATCAATTCTTGTTCGTTTTCGGGCTCTAAATCGCTTTCTGGAAGGTTATACGCGCACTGATGCGTAAATATAACAAGTTTAATGCAACAAACACTCTGGAATAGTGACATATTCTTAACATACCTTAAATAACCTTCACATAACTTAGAAATAAGTTTTGAAGGCTTTGGTATGGCAAAATCAAGTTAATTCGCTTACAGGGACTAAATTTGACAAACTGCGAAAGTATGACGATTCGTACTATAAAAGACATTCCGGAATATGAACATAATTTAAACATACCCTAAATATCCTTTACATAGCTTAGAAATAAGCTTTGAGGGGTTCGGTGTGCTAAAATAAACTTTTGGGTCATTCAGGGACTAAAAGCGTCAAAAGGTGCACAAGTTTGCATTTTCGCGCATAACTTACATTCTGAATACATCCGGACATCCAAAAATTTATGTAAGCATTAAAATATTTTATTTTAGTGTTTGACAAAGAAAAATCCATTCGTCGCGCAATTTGTACCGTTTTTGCGTCCGTTACGACTTCCGTCGTAATTAACCGAACAACGCAATCGTACGGCCAAACGAACCGACATCCGACACATTTTTGGGCATGTTTCATGTTACCTATGCTCTAACATCCTTGTGAAGCTTAAAAATGGGCTTGACGGGTGTTAGAAGTGCCAAAACACGACCATATGCGCACAGGGACCAAAACTGCCAAAATCCAAACTTTGCTGGTCTGCACAAGGCTTACGGACCGTAAGGTCCTCACCCATACGGTCCGTAAGGACCTCCCAGATCAGCAGATTATGTTAACAGCCTTTTAACAGCTGTTAAGCACTCACAAACCCCTTTGCACATGGTTTTGGGGCAATTCTATGGGCTCAAATGGTTTTATAAAACCATGGTCTTGATGTGTACGGCCATGATTGAATCTCGGATAACGAGGAACGATCCTAATGGCTCTACCGTATCTATAAGTACCCCCCATGTCTTGCTCAAAACGCACTTGATTTCTGAAAATTTCTCTAAGTTGAGGTGTAAAAACGCTTCATACCTGAGAAATATTTGGAAATCAAAGCTTGCGGGGACCCGTTGTAAGTCTTCCTTCGTTCTTTTCTTTCGTTTTAGCGTTAAGGTCAAACTTTTTTTGAATTACTGCATTGACCAGTTTATGGTCAATGCGAAGTTCGTTCGAACTTCGTAACGTGAGCGTAATCACGATGGTTATAGTCCCTATCGACTATACCTACTGATTACCACGTTATCTAGGCTCAGTGACGAGTCGTAGTTTCGGCCAAAATGCGTATTCTTGCGTATTTTTAACCAAACTACTCTTAGGTATCAAATTTGTTTGTTTTGATACCAAACCTGTTTTCTAAAAGTCGTCACTTTTAGATTTGTGCTTGTCTAGGGTCATAAGGGTAAGCGATCTAATCAATCGCTTATACTTTCAAACCCGACCCATTTGGTCGATCATAAGGATCCGACCAAACACTTTAGGTGACCATAGTATATAGGGAATAACCTTCCGAGGTTATACCTTATGGTCACATCATTTATGTAGTTGTATGATAGGTAGTTTATATGCCTTAGGTAAATTACCAAAATGCCCTTTTTGCGCTAAAATTCATGCTAAGCCTATGCAACATAATTTTTGACATCTAAACTGATTTAGAAACAATATTAGACATGTTAAGGCATATTTTACTTATCATAGGACTAGTTAGATGTTCCGAACGTGTTTTACGCGAACGACGCGTTAAAGTAGTATAAGCTACCTAAACGGGTTGTAATGGGTCGTAAGCACTTAGGATAGGTTTCGTTTTAGTATGTAGGCTTTGTTAAACCATATTACATAAGTTTCCACACTTATTTGGTTTACAAACCCTCATGCTACCCGATCCTCCAAATAGGTCTGTTTATTAATGTAGATACCTATATTAGGTGCCGTTTGAATCCGTGATCTTCTAGCTTTGCTTGGTGGATATCTAAAGTTTATTGAGCAATCTCAAGTGAGTACATAGACCCCTCTTTTACTGTTTTCAAACTGTTTTGGGGTGAAACACATGTGCCTACTTGTTACGTTCGTGCTTTCCTGTTTTCACATCATATACTTGCTATGTTCATTAGTACATTTATAGTACATGATTTACATTACATTGTTTTGCTATGTATGTTTACTTAGCAAACTTAGTACATTGTTTTACTTTACATTTCTGCTATGTATGTTGACTGAGCATGCTAGCACATTGATTTACATGACTTTTCCACTTTGTATGTTAACATTGCATGTTTAGTGCATTGTATTACATTACAATTATGTTGCATATGCTCATCCAGCATATGGACACATTTGTTTTACATTACATTTTGTTACATATGCTCATCCAGCATATGAACACATTATATTACATTTTAAACCGTTCTAACTATTTGACTATGTGAACCGTTGTAACCATTTGACTATATGACCCGTTGTAACTATTTGACTATGTGAACCTTTGCAACCATTTGATTATATGAACCGTTTGTAACTGTTGAACCGTGTGAACCGTATTTAACCATACATAAACATTTCTACAATTGTTAAACATTACATTTTGATGGTTGTTTTGGGTAAGTGATTTAAGTAACGAGGCGACGTGTAATACGATAAAAACATGGTGGATACGCCGCTGGTACTTCCTATATATAAGTGCTTTTATGGTATTACATATCGTAGCATTATTTAAACCATTTCAGTTTAGACATATTACATCTACAATACAATCTTCACATAAACATCGTTTTACAAATAACTTAACTTATACAAACTCATTTTACATGGTTATTCACTTAACCATACATTATTCTTTTATACATATATATCATTTGGTTTATTTATCACTTTTCAAATGATTTATGAAAGGAACCACTCAACAAGATTCATGGCTACTTTTCATTAAACAGTGTCTTTAAACTCAAGTCATGAATCCTATTTTCACAAAACCTATGTATCTCACAGGCATTTTTATGCTGACGTACCTATTTTCACATGTGTTTTCAGGAGCTGTTGCATAGGATGATCAAGTCAAACATAGGCGGACCCGTGCCTTAGCAACTTAAAATGAAGCTAGAACTAGTTTAATTATGTTATGTACTCTGTGTTTCTTGTTTAAGACAATGTAACTCTCTGGTTTGATAAATAAAATGTAACTTTAATTTCCATGGTTGTGAAACAATTAATTCTGTTACAACACTCCCCAACGTTTCCGCTACGTTTTGTTGTTCTACGTGGTCGGGGTGTGACAGAAAAGTTGGTATCAGAGCCAATGGTTATAGGGAATTAGGTTATTGGTAATGCTTTGACCTAGACTATAACCTTCATAGGACCCTTACGCGAGTTTACTTGCGTTTAGTCATAAAACAATACCGTTGCCTATCTTTAGGCAGCGACCATAATGAGAACATCAATTCCGAATCCGCTTTGAAAATTAATCATCTGTTTTTGGATGATTGATTACTAGGTTTTGAACCCTCTGTTGTAAGGTTTTGAACCCTCTGTTATAAGGTTTTGAACCCCTTTGAGTTTTCAAAATCTCGTCAAAAGTTTTGGGTCCTAAATAGTGTGAACACGTGCAAACTGGAAGAGTGAATGCCTGTACCCTGGGTTTTCTGTCTAAGGCTAGAGTGTTCGTACAAATCCACATAATCGGACCAGTCACTCTTACCTGGGAACTCTTGGGGTGAGTATCCATTTATAGGCGAGCATGTCTTCACGATACATTATGAGGACCTACTTGCTTTGATTCAGCCTTTGTGTGTCGTTTGTTTGCTTCGTGGTTCAAACAAATGACCATCACCCATGATTTTGGTCGGTAGTTATAACATCCTATTCTTACCCAATGCCACTTCATTTATTTTCTCTCTTATTTCCCTTTTTTAGAATGCCTCCTCGACGCGACAATCAGATAGCGAATGCCGAACTGGCAGAAATCATCGTGCAACAAATGGCTGCTGCTTTCCCAAATCTTATTGCTTAACTGAACCAATCCAACAACAACAATAATGCTCCATGCAATTTCAAGAGTTTCAATTCGGCTAAGCCACTCAAGTTTAGTGGTTCTGAAGGAGCAACTGGGCTCCTACAATGGTTCGAGAGCACTGAGAGCACGTTTCGTCACATTCAGTGTTCTGATAATCGCAAGGTTGAGTTTGCTTCCAGTGTGTTTCAGAAGAGGGCTCTTACATGGTGGAACAGGGTGATGAGAGACCGTGGTGCTGAGGTTGCTTTAGCACAGACTTGGGCCGAGCTTAGGGCCCTTATGATGAAGGAGTTCTGTCCTCGTCATGAACTGAGGGCTTTAGAAAGGGAATTTGATGATCATAAGCAAGATAGCGGTGAGCATCGAGCCTACATGGACCGTTATGAGGAGTTAAGTCTGTTATGCCCAAATATGGTCACGCCTTTGGATAAGGCAATCGAAAAATACATTGATGGCCTCCCTGACTCAATACAAGACATTGTGACTGGTAGCAACCCTATTACTGTTAGACAGGCCATCGAGCTATCTGCAACCTTGACTGAATCTCAGATCAGGAAAGGTAAACTTTTTCGAAAGGGTGACAAGAAACCAATCGAGGAATCAAAGACCATGGATGAACAGACTGGATACCCTAAGAAGTCAAAGAAGCGAAAGGCTTCTTAGAACTTCGCCGTGGTCGCTCACAATGATCAAGCGATCCCCAATCAACCAGCTCAACCCCCTGCCAGGAAACCCTATAACAGAACTGCACCCTTGTGCAACCAATGTAGCCTACATCATCATGCTGGTGAAAAGTGCCGCACATGCCAAGTTTGTGGACTTATAGGTCATACATCGAGGGTTTGCCCAACTGCAACTACACCCAATCAGGTTAACAACAATCCTGCTCAAGGTCGTTTTCCACCAGGTTCCTGCTTCAACTGTGGCGAGATGGGCCATTTCCGAAGAAACTGCCCAAAACTTGCTAATGCGAATCCAGTGCAGGGATGAGCATTTGATCGAATGGAAGACAACGCTATTCAGAAATAATCACGTCTTATGTATTATTTTCTTTTGTTGTCAAGGTCCGTGAAACAGTTGTTATCGTTGTTTATAAATAAAGCTTTTATTTTACAATGCAATATACAAATATTGATGTGGTTGCATGTGTAAACAACATATCCCCTACAATACTGACAATCAAGGAACCGTATCCCTTGAAGAACAGACTACCCCCAAAATTCTTCCACTATATGATCTCTTGCATTTTCCACGAAAATCCTAAGTACCCGTTTCTTCCAAGGAAAACGAAGTACAAGGCGCCAAGTTAATAAATAACAAGATAATAACATTTAATAACCAAGAAAACAATTATGTTCTTATGTGTTCATTTTCTTATGTTTTTGTGCGATCCAAATTATGTTATCCAAATCCTCGTAGAATCTTCCATATCTTCGTAGAAGGGATTCATAGTAGGATACCCAAAGGTGCTACCTTAACTCCTTAATGGACTTCTACGTTGTAGTTAAGTCCCTTGGATTATAAAGTATTACTCCATAATCAGACCCCTTGAGTGGTCTAGTTAAACAGATTGATCCAAAAAACTGGTTAGGAATATCATGTGATGATATAGCTGAAAGGACTCCTTGGTGGCCTAATTAAAAAGATCATATGTCAATCTAATTAAAAGGACCCTATGGTAGTCTAGTCACCCTCATCACAGGTTTGATTTTCTTCCCCTAAACATTACAAAACAAACTGTGTGGACTGTGCAAGGAATTACGTAACTATGGATGCATACATAATTATGGAATTTAGTGCACAAAAATCACAGCAAGTTCTGTCATGTATCTAGAGTTAACCCAATTCATTTCCAACTCTGATGAAGCAACCGTTGAAAATGACTCCGTCTGTTCATTTTTGTTTCTGAAGATTATCCGTTGAGGAAATGAATATCCGTTTGTTTAATCCTTCATTTCCAACTCTGAGGAAGCAACCGTTGAAAATGACTCCGTTAGTTCATTTTTGTTTCTGAAGAATTATCCGTAGAGGAAATGAATATCCGTTTGTTAAATCCTTCATTTCCGTACCTGAGGAAGCAACCGTTGAAAATGACTCCGTTCGTTCATTTTTGTTTCTGAAGAATATCCGTTGAGGGAAATGAATATCCGTCGATTATTCCTTCATTCCCGTTTCTGATGAAGAACCCGTTGAGGAAAATGAATCATCTATTCATTTTCACTTCTGAAGAATATCCGTTGAGGGAAAATGAATATCTGCTTAGTTAAATCCTTCTGTAGGATCGTTTGTTGACCCGAACGAGTTGATCAGAAGAGTTTATCTCTAAACGAAAGGCGGAAACAGACGTGTAGAGGTCAATTCAGCGAGATTTCCACTTAAAACTGTTGTATGATTGATTTCACAATGTTTTACAACCTGACAACACTTCGGCAGCACTTCATTGCAAACCGGAAAACTTCTCCAAAAGTTACTAGAGGTTTAGCTTGAATGCCTATTTATAGGTGAGGGGGTTTAGCTTGAAACTATCACCTGCCACTTTCAAGGGAAACCTCTCTGATAGGTTTAGCTTGAAACTGTCATGTGTCACTTTCAAGGGAAAGCTCTTCATTCAAGCTAAATACTATAAACAAACCTTAAAACTTCTAAGATTCTTAATACAATACTAAAGTAAGACTCGATACAAGACGAAGTCTACAGACGCATGCACCAACAGACTCCCCCTCGAATGTTGACGAGTCTTAAGTGTCGAGTCTTCAACGTCTTCAGTCTTTATCAGTCTTTAGACTTTTAGGATCTCGATCTTGCACTAGCTTCACTCTTCTCAGAATCAAATTCCAGGCTTCTTGTATGTGTCTTCAGACTCCCCCTTTCGATATACTGGGATCGCAGTCTGGAATTCGCTATCTGCATCCTTTAAATCAATCTTTACTCTAATCTGCACATACTCTCCCCCACAATAAATTTTCTGATGACCACTTATAGAGCAAATTTTAAAATGATTCAACATTTATAGTCTTTGATGAACCACTTGCAGAAATATCAATTTCAATTTAAAAACAACACACTCTCCCAAACCATCTGTTCATCATGTTTAGCACTCGGAACTTTGAAAATCAGCTTTCCAACATCAGTTGTCAAAAATCTTTTTTTATTTTTTCAAAAGTTTATGCTAAAACACACCGAAAATCTTTTTGGATTTTTTCTAACAAAGAAATACAATAAAGAAATATTTACAGACAATATTTTTGTGAGTTCATGCAAGAGGATCATATCAGTTTATGAGACCCATCACCAACACCGTTAAGTTTTAAAACATTTTAAGCTCTAAACGATTCACATTGATTGACGATATTGTTGTCCACTTAAACTCAATCTAAAAACTTTCAATCTGCTTACCGATACGTTAAGGTATATTAAGATAGCACTAAGTTCTTATGGACCCCACGATCTCATCATATCCCCTCATCATGCAATACACTAACTCAAGCAATGCCTTTAAACTTTTATCGACGGTGAATTGTGCGAAAACAAAGCAGAATGTTTAAACATTTACAATCAGGTCGATACTTCCGTATACGCAGAGAAAGTCCAATGTTTAAACAAAATAAGAAAAATAAAACAAGTTGAAGTTGTTTAGGCTTTAACCACCAGGTCGATACTCCCGTATACGCAGAGGAGGTCCAAAGCTTAAACGAAACACCAAAGAAAATAAAGCAGAACGTTTAGGCAACAACATCCAGGTCGATACTCACGTATACGCAGAGGATGTCCGATGCTTAAACAAAATAAAGAAAATCAAACAAGTTTAAATCTTTGAAAATGAAATGCACAATCACAGCGACTTTTTAACAAAGTTGTGAAAGTTCACAAACTTAACCAGTTTTATGTCTTTCGAAAATCAGCGATTACTGAGTAGGCACACAGTCAAGAAGGACAAAACTAAGTACTATGCTTTTGACCATGTTTCCCACTTAGAACTAGGCTTTTTCATTTAAGTTTGTATCGTTATCGCAAATCTACTAGTCTAGCTGAGCCTATCGTCACATCTTTAGTGAGATCGCTTATCACATTTTATCTTTCCATTTCTTTAGCATGTTGTGACAATCCACTGATGTACTATCATTTCCTCTATTTCACAACAAAACTTATTTTTGATTTTATCATGTTTTTGTATTTTTCAAAATTTTCAAATGTTTTTGGATTTTCTGAAATTTTTACTCCCCCTAAAATGCGAACACATTTTAGGAAATTTGAAAACAAACTATACAATAAAGTGACAACCGATATCAAATCACCTCAATTCGCCATCCACTAGGCATAAACAATCAGAACTCCCCCATTCACAAAACTATTTTCTCATTATGATTTCAAAACACTTAAGTTTGTTTTAACCAAAATGATTTGTCCGGAAATAAGTTTTGTTAATTTTCAAACCACTTGTAGGTTAGGAGAATGGTTCATCATTTTATCCATTCAATCTCTTGTATCAGGATTACATCAAGTGGTTTCACCAGGCATGCACGTAAACAGTTCAAATTCCTTTTTCAACAAAGCTGCTTTACTTTGTAGCATTTCAGTACTTCCCTCAAATTTCTTTCCAAGAGCTTCCCAAAATGAATAAGCGTTTTCATCATGTTGAAGCAACACAAATATATCTTCTTTAACAGCTTGTTGTAACAAATTGATCATCATCTTTTCTCCTTTGTAACTCTCTCTTTCTTGCTCCGTGAATTCCGAAATGATTTTACCTACTCCCGCTGAATTATTTGGCCTCTCATATTCAGTTTCGATGCTCTCCCAAGCTTTTAGATGATTCGCCTGAACCCAATTCTCAAACCGTTTCTTCCATCCGTGATAATCTTCAATTCCCATAAGTTTTGGAGGTTTTTGCATTGTACCGGTTTCATTCTCCATTGTCATGGTCTTAGCAACGTCAGATGAACTAGTCGGGGTTGAAGCAAATGCGTTGTAAAATTCAGAATCCATGTTTCGGCAACACGTTTTTCAAACACAACACTTTCAAGCGAAACCTTGATAGAATGTTCAAGAGAAACCTGATGGAATGTTCAAGAGAAACTTGATGGAATGTTCAAGAGAAACCTGATTCAAACGAAACCTGATTCAAGCTAAAGCCATTTTGAAACGAAACCAAAAGGTCTGATTTTCAAACGAAACCTGTTAATTTCAAACGAAACCTGTCAATTTCAAATGAAACCTGTCAATTCCAAACTAAACCTGTAGTGTTCGTTCAAACTAAACCTAGTTTTGGTCTGTTTTTGTCATTTTTAGTCTGAATTTGAGTCTAAAACTTTCAAGGGTTTGTCTATGTCCAATTCCGAGTACACTGTGAAAAATTGAACCAAATCGGACCGTGAAATCTCGTAAATTCTGAAAAGAAAGGGTAGAAAACAGAAATTTCGAGCTGAATCGGTAAGAACTCCTCCTCCTGAGCTCTGATACCACTTGTAGGATCGTTTGTTGACCCGAACGAGTCGATCAGAAGAGTTTATCTCTAAACAAAAGGCAGAAACAGACCTGTAGAGGTCAATTCAGCGAGATTACCACTTAAAACTGTTGTATGATTGATTTCACAATGTTTTACAACCTGACAACACTTCGGCAGCACTTCGTTGCAAACCGGAAGACTTCTCCAAAAGTTACTAGAGGTTTAGCTTGAATGCCTATTTATAGGTGAGGGGGTTTAGCTTGAAACTATCACCTGCCACTTTCAAGGGAAACCTCTCTAGTAGGTTTAGCTTGAAATTGTCATGTGTCACTTTCAAGGGAAACCTCTTCATTCAAGCTAAATACTATAAACAAACCTTAAAACTTCTAACATTCTTAATACAATACTAAAGTAAGACTCGATACAAGACGAAGTCGACAGACGCATGCACCAACACCTTCATTTTCCATTTCCGAAGAACCCATTGAGGAAAATGACTCCGTTCATTCATTTTAACTTCTGAAAAATATCCGTTGAGGAAAATGACAAGATTATGCCTTACCTTTGATGGTTATTTAACACAAAGTCACAGACAGACTCCTACGAATTAATTTCGGGACGAAATTTGCTAAAGTAGGGGAGACTGTGACACCTGTGTCAATGCGACCATCAAACAAATACCAAACCAATTAAATATTGTATTTCATACTTGTTATTTGTACAAATATGTGTATCATTTGCACATATCAATTCTTGTTCGTTTTCGGGCTCTAAATCGCTTTCTAGAAGGTTATACGCGCACTGATGCGTAAATATAACCAGTTTAATGCAACAAACACTCCGGAATAGATACATATGCTTAATATACCTTAAATAACCTTCACATAACTTAGAAATAAGTTTTGAAGGCTTTGGTATGGCAAAATCAAGTTAATTCGCTTACAGGGACTAAATTTGACAAACTGCGAAAGTATGACGATTCGTACTATAACAGACATTCCGAAACATGCCCATAATTTAAACATACCCTAAATATCCTTTACATAGCTTAGAAATAGGCTTTGAGGGGTTCGGTGTGCTAAAATAAACTTTTGGGTCATTCAGGGACTAAAAGCGTCAAAAGGTGCACAAGTTTGTATTTTCGCGCATAACTTACATTCTGAATACATCCGGACATCCAAAAATTTATGTAAGCATTAAAATATTTTATTTTAGTGTTTGACAAAGAAAAACCCATTCGTTGCGCAATTTGGACCGTTTTTGCGTCCGTTACGACTTCCGTCGTAATTAACCGAACAATGCAATCGTACGGCCAAACGAACCGACATCCGACATATTTTTGGGCATGTTTCATGTTCCCTATGCTCTAACATCCTTGTGAAGCTTAAGAATGGGCTTGACGGGTGTTAGAAGTGCCAAAACACGACCATACGCGCACAGGGACCAAAACTGCCAAAATCCAAACTTTTGTTGGTCTGCACAAGGCTTACGGACCGTAAGGTCCTCACCCATATGGTCCGTAAGGGTCTCCCAGATCAGAAGATTATGTTAACATCCTTTTAACAGCTGTTAAGCACTCACAAACCCCTTTGCACATGGTTTTGGGGCAATTCTATGGGCTCAAATGGTTTTATAAAACCATGGTCTTGATGTGTACGGCCATGATTGAATCTCGGATAACGAGGAACTATCCTAACGGCTCTACCGTATCTATAAATACCCCCCCATGTCTTGCTCAAAACCCACTTGATTTTGGAAAATTTCTCTAAGTTGAGGTGTAAAAACACGCTTCATACCTGAGAAATTTTTGGAAATCAAAGCTTGCGGGGACCCGTTGTAAGTCTTCCTTCGTTCTTTTCTTTCATTTTAGCGTTAAGGTCAAACTTTGTTTGAATTACTGCATTGACCAGTTTATGGTCAATGCGAAGTTCGTTCGAACTTCGTAACGTGAGCGTAATCACGATGGTTATAGTCCCTAGCGACTATACCTACTGATTACCATGTTATCTAGGCTCAGTGACGAGTCGTAGTTTTGGCCAAAATGCGTATTCTTGCGTATTTTGTAACCAAACTACTCTTAGGTATCAAAACCGTTTGTTTTGATACCAAACTTGTTTTCTAAAAGTCGTCACTTTTAGATTTGTGCTTGTCTAGGGTCGTAAGGGTAAGCGATCTAATCAATCGCTTATACTTTCGAACCCGACCCATTTGGTCGATCATAAGGATCCGACCAAACACTTTAGGTGACCATAGTATATAGGGAATAACCTTCCGAGGTTATACCTTATGGTCACATCGTTTAAGTAGTTGTATGATAGGTAGTTTATATGCCTTAGGTAAATTACCAAAATGCCCTTTTTGCGCTAAAATTCATGCTAAGCCTATGCAACATAATTTTTGACATCTAAACTGATTTAGAAGCAATATTAGACATGTTAAGGCATATTTTACTTATCATAGGACTAGTTAGACGTTCCGAACGCGTTTTACGCGAACGACGCGTTAAAGTAGCATAAGCTACCTAAACGGGTTGTAATGGGTCGTAAGCACTTAGGATAGGTTTCGTTTTAGTATGTAGGCTTTGTTAAACCATATTACATAAGTTTCCACACTTATTTGGTTTACAAACCCTCATGCTACCCGATCCTCTAAATAGGTCCGTTTATTAATGTAGGTACCTATATTAGGTGCCGTTTGAATCCGTGATCTACTAGCTTTGCTTGGTGGATATCTAAAGTCTATTGAGCAATCTCAAGTGAGTACAAAGACCCCTCTTTTACTGTTTTCAAACTGTTTTGGGGTGAAACACATGTGCCTACTTGTTACTTTCGTGCTTTCCTGTTTTCACATCATATACTTGCTATGTTCATTAGTACATTTATAGTACATGATTTACATTACATTGTTTTGCTATGTATGTTTACTTAGCATACTTAGTACATTGTTTTACTTTACATTTCTGCTATGTATGTTGACTGAGCATGCTAGCACATTGATTTACATGACTTTTCCGCTTTGTATGTTAACATTGCATGTTTAGTGCATTGTATTACATTACAATTATGTTGCATATGCTCATCTAGCATATGGACACATTTGTTTTACATTACATTTTGTTACATATGCTCATCCAGCATATGAACACATTATATTACATTTTGAACCGTTGTAACTATTTGACTATGTGAACCGTTGTAACCATTTGACTATGTGACCCGTTGTAACTATTTGACTATGTGAACTGTTGTAACCATTTGATTATATGAACCGTTTGTAACTGTTGAACCGTGTGAACCGTATTTGACCATACATAAACACTTCTACAATTGTTAAACATTACATTTTGATGGTTGTTTTGGGTAAGTGATTTAAGTAACGAGGCGACGTGTAATACGATAAAAACATGGTGGATACGCCGCTGGTACTTCCTATATATAAGTGCTTTTATGGTGTTACATATCGTAGCGTTTTTTAAACCATTTCAGTTTAGACATATTACATCTACAATACAATCTTCACATAAACATCGTTTTACAAATAACTTAACTTATACAAACTCATTTTACATGGTTATTCACTTAACCATACATTATTCTTTTATACATATATATCATTTGGTTTATTTATCACTTTTCAAATGATTTATGAAAGGAACCACTCAACAAGATTCATGGCTACTTTTCATTAAACAGTTTCTTTAAACTCAAGTCATGAATCCTATTTTCACAAAACCTATGTATCTCACAGGCATTTTTATACTAACGTACCTATTTTCACATGTGTTTTCAGGAGCTGTTGCATAGGATGATCAAGTCAAACATAGGCGGACCCGTGCCTTAGCAACTTAAAATGAAGCTAGAACTAGTTTAATTATGTTATGTACTCTTTGTTTCTTGTTTAAGACAATGTAACTCTCTGGTTTGATAAAAAAAACGTAACTTTAATTTCCATGGTTGTGAAACAATTAATTCTGTTACAACACTCCCCGACATTTCCGCCACGTTTTGTTATTCTACGTGGTCGGGGTGTGACATGTGCATACGTGATTTTCTGTTTATTTGGGCCTTATGTGTTACTATTCATACTGATCAAACACTTACTTTGTACGGTTACGATATGCCACGTCTCGGCCTATAGAGCCATTAGTAGTCCTGCTCACTGATATTGTCGAGCCTACACTTGAGATTCTTTCGCCCGTCGTTACAGAATCGTTTGTTCTGCTATTCGAGTCATGTGTTTTGCTACACCTCTTTTAGTCTACACTCGTCGTAGGAAGAGGACTCTATCCATTAGAGATATCGCATCGACTTCGAGAGTTGAGACAACGTCCACTTTGAAGAGGCAAAAAGGGGTTTGGGTCAATCGCTCTCACTGTGATCGTCAGTTCGCCACGTTACGCGGAGGCATGGAGGCGATGAAGGACTCAGAGAGACAGATGGATTGTTATGATGAGCTAGAAGAGCTTGTTAGGAAGATGTTGGACTTCCAGGGATTGAGGCGTTAGTTGTTGGTTGTTTTTGTTGTTTGTTTTGTATGTCTCATTTGATGAACCCTATTTATGGCTTGCATGCCAAATTTTCGGATATTTAGGAGGAAATTTCATATAGACTTGTTGCGGGTGTTGATGTAGACACGCCGAATTTTGATTAGTCTTAGTACTAAAAACAAGTTTTGTAAATTTCTGGTATAAATATCAAATGAGTTCCTTTTGGCTTAAAAATAGTTCTTATTAATATGTGGATATTATACATGCGCCATGTTTGGTCCACTAACGTTTAATGATTGAATTATTTTGGAAATCGTCTTATGTTGATATTATGTTGTAATAATAGAAAGGAAGAAATGCTGCCAAAAGCATGACAGGGTTCTGAACTACCTATTACCCCGGAAGAGTTGGCACAACTCATAGCCCAACAAGTTAATACTTCCATGGAACAGTGCGATGCTAACCAAAATAATGGCCAGGAACGTGGACGTGATGCTCATGGGAATGATTTTGGCGGGACACAGATCAGAAACCCTTCAGGTGATGTGATGATCAGAAAGTTTTAGTAGTTCCTGTGTTATGATATAATCGGAGCGTAATTCTGATTTTTCATTAACTTTGTGAACAGTACATAGATGTACACATAAAACAATCCAGGGTTGTAACCCAAGATCATTTACTGGTACCCTATGCAATGGCGTGGCAACGGTATGCGTGATGTCGGGCCGTCACAGCGGATCGACCAATCAAATAATTCTGCATTCCGATCCTAGATCTGGGGATTTATAAAAGCGAAAGTATGAGAGTTTTAGAAAGGATACCGATGATAAGGGTGATGAGAAACGCAGTTCGGAGGAAGCGTATGTGGTTAACTCTAGTGGTTAAGAAAGGATAATGCCAGGGATGGCAGGAGTAGTTTTGAGAAGAAGACTCACGAGGATGAGCGGATAAAGTGCGCCAAATGTGGTCGGACTAGACATATGACTCGCGAGTGCTATGCTAAGAGTACATCAGATGGAGCAAAGCTAGAGGGATGCTTCTTGTTTGGTGAACAAGGACACTACAAAAGAAATTGCCCGAAACCGAAACGACAAGATGTTGTGGGTAAAGCCATCGAGGCGAGTGCTGGGAAGGCACATGAGAATCCTGCTACTATTACTAGTATGTTTCGAATAAAAAAAAAAACCAATCTATGTTCATACTCTTAATACCAAAGCTGACTTGAGTTTTGTTCGAGAAACTTTGAACCATTTTTGTGTTCACCAACAAATAAGTTGGGTATAAAGTGCCCGATAGAACTAGCAATTGGTAAGTTGATGGAAACTAGTGAGGTGTTCACAGTTGTAGTATTTAGTTAGGTGATCGTAGTTCTAGTGTTGGTTTATTTCCAGTGGAGCTGGGGAGCTTTGACGAAGATGTGAGGATGGATTTATTATCCAAGAGCGAAGTGGGGACTATCACTGGAAGAAGCTAGCTAGGTTATCTCATCCTGATGACGTAGAGAGGTGGTAGTTGTTCACGAAGACCGACCGAGTCGAGTGTCGAGTGTCGAGTGTTGATGGTTGAGAGTTATCAGTTTTGTAAGGATGCTCAGGTGGTTGCAAAAGGGGCTATCCTGCGTTCTTAGTTAACGTGGTGGATACGAAAGCCGAATGTAGGAATACCGGAGGGATTCCTATTCTTCGCAATTATCCAGAAGTTTTCCTAAAAAGACTTACCTGGATTTCCCCTGCGAGACAGATCGAATTTCGAAACAACCTAGCACCCGGTGCTGCACCCATTTGCAAAATCTCCTTATAGATTAAGCACCGTCTGAGATGAAGGAAATGTTGAATCAGCTTCAAGAGCTACTAGACAAGGGTTTCATTCGATCAAGCTTTTCGCTTTGAGGCGCATCTATTTTGTTAAGAGAAAGAAGGATGGATCCTTCAGGATGTGTGATGATTTCAGAGAGCTGAACAAGTTGACTGTCAAGAATCGGTACCCTTTACCGAGCATTGACGATTTGTTCGATCAAGCTACAGGGATCCAGCTACTACACGAAGATCGACCTATGATCAGGATATTATCAGTTGAAGGTTGTTGACGAAGATATTCCAAGGACTGCTTTTCGAACACGATATGTCCATTACGAGTTTTTAGTCATGCCTTTTTGACTTAACTAATGCGCCAGTTGTATTCATGGATCTCATGAAAAGGGTATGCAAACCCTGATTGGATAAATTCGTGATAGTATTCATCGACGAAATACTTGCCTATTCGCGAACCAAAGAGAATCATGAGTAACATTTAAAATTGACTATGGAGTTGTTGAGGAATAAGGAAGGCATGCATGGAGACCAGTCTAAGATTAGAGCAATTGAATGATGAGAAGCGCCCAAAACCCCGTCGGGAGTATGACGATTCATGACACTAGCTGGGTACTACCAAAAATTTATTAAGAATTTCCCTAAATTAGTGCAACCTTCGACACTAATAACCCAAAAAAAAAAGGGAAATTGATTGGACAGCAAGATAGTAGGAAGCTTGTCGGACCCTTGAAAGAAAAGTTGGGAGCGTGTATGACGGACTCCGGAGGAAGTTAAGATACTCACATGCCCTTGGCAGAGTTATCTTATAATAATAATTAACACGCTAGTATTCAGGTTGCTCCGTTTGAAGCCTTGCATGGATAGAAGTGTTGCTCACCATTTTGTTAAGCTAACATGAGAAAGGATAATTAACCAGGCCTTAGTTTATCTAGGAAATCAGTGACAGGATTTGCCTGGATCGAGTGAAGGTTAAAAGTCGCCAATTGATCAACAGAAGGATTACATGGACAATTAAAGGAAACTATTACGATTTCAGATCGAAGATTTGATTCTATTGGAGGAATTACTTTAAAGGATGTTATTAGGTTAGCAGATAAAGGGAAAAGCTGAGCCACATTGATTTGGTCCTTTCAAGAGCCCATCTTGAGTTGGATCAGACGCTGATAGGCTCGAGCTACCATAAGGATTGAGTGGTGTACAGGAAGTATCATTTGGTCCAGTTGAGAAAGTGTATAAGGGATAATACACTGATTTTGTTCTTTGTAGGGATTTATCTGGAAGATAAACGGAAGTTTATCAAAGTATCGTAGAAGCAGTACGCATAGCTAGAAGAGTTATGTTAATAACTGGAGAGGCGATTTCAGCATTATAGTCGTATACCTAAATTATTGATTGTGCGATTTGTGGATATATGAAATGAATGCAAGAAGGAAAGAAAACGAGTTTATGAGATTTGATTCTTTCGAGAGCCCATCTCGAGTTAGATCAATCGTGTGTAAACTCAGACTACCTTAGGTACAGGGTAATGTATTATGTAAATATACGTATAATAAACCCAAAATGGTGGAACATTGACTTAATCTTCTTGATTAAGTGCTTATATGTGTTGGACCTTGGAGAGGGTGGAGAGCATTGAGACGTGAGATTAGGAATTGAGGATGTGTGTAATATAGGTCTACGAAGATTCTTTGTAAGAATCAAAGTTTCTCGCAGAAACTACAAGACCATATTCATTAAACTTGTTTTTACTGTTTCCACCTAGTGCGAAAACAAAACCTATAGAGTAAAATTTCGGGGACGAAATTTCCTAAACATGGGGAGACTGTGAAACCCGGCTTTTCAGGCTGTACCGTACAATTGAAACATGTGTTGTGAATAGGTAAAAGGTTGTATCTGACTGGTTATGATGTTTATATATGGTATTTAATGAGTTGGCAAATTTAAACCTTGGTAAAAATTATGTTGGCAACGGTAAGATAAACGCTTATCACGTAACGGTTAAAATGCGAAACGAACATCGGTGACCACCCGATCAGTGTTAAAATCCTAAAAATAGTCTGTTATAACTATAATGATGATTTTAATCAGGTCCGTGAGGAAAAATAATTTAAAACACTAAGAAACTCTATTTTTCGAGTTTAAGCGCGTACTGCGCGATGCAGCGCGTGTACCGATAAAATACTGTCAACACAGCCTGTCGAGGAAACTGATAATCATTTTTGTAATAATTTGATGAGTTTATTACTATAGTATGATAAAAATAAATAAAAATGCTTAAATCCCTATTTTTGCAATTTTAAGCGCGTACCGCGCAGCACATGCACGCATACTGTCAAATACTGGCAACGTAGCCAGTCCAGGCAAACAAAATATTTTTCAGTAATATTTTGGCAGGTTTATTTTTATAGAGTGTTAACAATAATTTAAAACTCACTAAAACGGGATTAAAAAGCTAGATAAAATACTGGTAGTCAGTTAAGTACTTGTATTTAACTATATATGATATATATATATATATATATATATACATATGTGAGATCTTGTGTAAGAATTGTGTGGGATATGTGTCGACCTAGGAGAAAGCATCTTGCCACCTTTCTTCATTTGCATGACAAGTGTTATTCATAAAAGGTTGGTCGAATCACAACTCACCCATCACATGCAAATATGACACAAAATCAAGAATCAAATCTTTCAAATTCATTTCTTCTTCTTCCTTGATTTCTTACAGCCGAAAACCCTCATAACCATATCCATTTTAATTTTTCAAATCATTTTCTTCAAGTTCATGGCCATTTCAAGCTAGTTTTGATTCGGTTTGAAGATCAAAGGGCGATTCCAAGATGAATTCAAAGAAGAACAAGTTCCATATCATCAAAACCCACTAAATTTCTTAAAGGTATAAATTTATCTTAAAAGTTATATTCTTGAATTTTGATGATGATAATGATGAAAAGTTTCTCAAATACTTGAATTTCTTCACAAACTTGAATATATTAAACAAGAAAATGGTTTTAATCAAATAAAAAGTGGTGATATGTATGAATATATGTTTATGGCCGAAAGTTTATCTATGTGTATTAATTTTTGTTTGCAATAATACTTGTAAGATGTTTTGCTTGAATGAACAAGATTATGTGCAAATGTGTTATAGATATAAAGGAATGATTTAATCATGATTTTTTATTTGAACTAATGTTAATACATGTTTAAGCATATGGCTGAAAATTGTTAGATGTGTTTGTGAGTTTTTAAGTTGTTGCATGTTCTTGAATGAGAGTTAAAATGCAAGTGTTTGATGATTTGTGTATGATATGATGAATGTTCATTCAAATCAGTAAGTAAACATGAAAAATAAAGCTATATGATATGTTTTGAAGTAAAAAAATTGTGTCATAACTTGGTAGCTTTGCATGTTGTACTATAGGCTTGAAAAATAGTAAACCGGGTGATGTTTGCGTGACCTCTGTGCTATTCATGAGACCTGAATATACATGAGTAAAATTATTGTTTCAATCAGTAAATAACATGTATTGTTTTAAAATATCAAGTCATTCCTAGTTGGGATGGTTATAGTAACGTTTAACGCAAAACTATACGGTAAAACGTTCAAAAATCGGCTTTTCAAGTGGTTTTTATAAAACTGATTTAGATCAGTAAGTAAACTGATATTTTTAGTTTAAAAATAAGTATTTTAAGTAATTTTAAGTTTACTTGGTATTTGGTTAGTCAAACGTGACTTCCGACGCCCGAAAACGTTACTGAATCGCTAAAATACGCATTTTTCGATGAACACTAGTATGGGTAAATTTTGGGTGAACCTTATGTGTTAAGATGTTTTATGTGATTTACACATGTGAATGTGAAAATATGTTAAGTTTTAACATGATATTAGAAGTTTAGCTTACGCATGTATGCTTGTACGTTTTGTGTGGTAGAAACGGTAAAAATCGCGTTAAATGTGTAACTTGTCTGTCGAGCATGAAATTTGATACATATGAGATATTTTATGTATAATTGCTTTAAAAATGACAAAATAGATAAGTTAACGAGATTACGTGTGTTACGGTGTTAATTTATGTGTACGTTTATGTATATATATTACGACGCGCAAGTCGTAGATATATTACGTATAAACGGGTGTGTTAAGGGATTTACATGATAACGTTCACCAATAAAATTGTTCAAGTCACAAAAATATTAAATATATATATATATATATATATATATATATATATATATATATATATATATATATTAATGTGCCAACATAATCAAAATCGATGACTTTTTGAGAAAATCTCAAAGTTATGTGAAAATTCTAAGAAACAGAGAAACTTAGGATTTTGTGATGTATGTATATTGATTTAAAAATCGTTCCTATAATAGGACGTGTAGGAATCAAACTGTGGGATTGCACTATTTAAAAATACGCACCCAAAGGTGAGTGTCACTAAACCCCTCTTTTTATTGCTTTATATATATTTTGGGGGTAGAACACGCCAATAAAAGGGTTAATAATGTTTTTGGAATAAAACATACATTTTTGATATAAATTATATATTTTTGTTGAAAATATATGGATTTGTGAAAATATATGTTTCGGGGATGAAACGGTTTTGTTGAATATATTTGTTTCGGGATGAAACGGGATTGGTACGGTGTTTCCGAGGCGAAACAGACCGTAAAGTTGGGACGGATGCCGGCCTGGTCCCAGGGAAGGGGAGCCAGGGGGTTCGTACAACTTCGTGTATTAAATTGTCATATTAGTAGGATATATATATTGTACGTGAGGCAGACATCATATTGCTCTAGAAGAGGACCCTGCGCCCATGATGTCGTTTAATCATTTAAGTATTGTACGCGAGGAATTGTTGGTAGATCTATCGGGTTGACAACCCCGTTGTGACCGGTCGCCCCGTGTCAAGTCAAACGATGAATTGATATTCTGATTATAGTCTAGCTTTGATTATCCCTGCATGGTTAATATATAGTTCGTATTGTCTAGCTAACATTACGAGTCTGAAAATTGACACAATAATTTAATACACAAAACCTGGGTCAGAATGTTATTATCGGGTTGTTGAACCACGACGGAAGGACCCATGGATTTTATTAAGGAAGTAAATATGGACTTTCTAAAAATTATATGGATGTTTTCAAATAAACACATAATCAGAAAGTTTTCCTTTGAAATAATTTATTTGTATGTGAATATGTGAACTCACCTTCCTTTGTGTTGACACTTGATTTAAACGTGTTATACAGGTACTTGAGTTCGACTTCAGGAATTATGGCATATCTTGTGGTTGTTGATGCATGTTTTGTTACTTAAAATGTTGGATTGACTTATAAAACTTTCTGGGACGAATGTAGTAAAATCTGTGAGGATCAAAACAACTTAACTATTCTGTGGTTGTGTCAAGATTAAAAATGAAATGTTTAAAACTTAGGTTTTAAATAAGATAATATGTCCAACAATTTAATGCATCGATCATCAACATATAAAAATGGGCACCAACTTCCGTCTCCACTACGTTACATATTCCGCTACGACGTTTTTGTGGTGTGACAGTTTGAACTTTGCAACGTGAGCGTAATCACGATGGTTATTGTCCCTTGTGACTATACCTACTAATTACCACGTTGATTAGTCGAAGTAATGAGTCAAAGTTTCGGTCAAAATACGTGTTTATGTGTAATTTGCAACGAAACTATTTTTGGGTATCAAAACACTTTGTTTTGATATCAAACTTGTTTTCTAATTTAGTTAAGCATTTTTTAACATGTTTAACTCGTCACTTTTAGTCTAGTGCTCGTTTAGGGTCGTAAGTCAAGCGGTCTTGACAACCGCTTAGACTTTCAAACCCGTCCCGTCTGGTCGATCGTTAGGATCCGACCAAGCATATATTGTGACCATAGTTGTATAGGGAATAACCTTCCGAGGTTATACTTTATGTTCACTTAGTTTAATTAGTTGTATGATAGGTAGTTTATATGCCTTAGGTAAATGACCAAAATAACCTTTTCATGCATAAATGGATTTTAAGCATATGTAACTTAAATTTTGTCACTTAAACTGATTAGGCATATAATACTTGTCATAGGGCTAGTTAGGCGTCCTGAACGCGCATTTGCGCGAACGACGCGTTAAAGTAGCGTAAGCTACCTTAATGGGTCGTAACGGGTCGTAAGCACTTAAGATAAGGTTCCGTTTTAGGATGTAAGCTTCGTTAAACCATATCACATGAGTTCCAATACTCATTTGGTTTACGAGACCTCATTCTATCCGATCTCCCGATTTAGGTGTCGATTTATTAACTAGGCGATCCGATTACTAGGTGCTACTTGATTTCCTTGGTTTGCCTGAGCTTCGTTAAGTTCATTAGATCGAGGATACTTTGCACTTCAAGTGAGTACATAGTTCCCCTCTTTTACTATTTTCAAATGTTTTGGGGTGATTCATATGTGCTAAACGATTTCGAGTTTTCTAAAATGAATGATATGGTTTATATTGAACACAACGATTTCAATTATATGAACTATTGAACCACTGGAACTATGTGAACTATTGAACCACTAGAACTATTGATCTATATGAACTATTGAACCACTGGAACTATGTGAACTATTGAACCACTGGAACTATTGAACTATGTGAACGATTTGAACTATTTGAACCATTGGAACTATTTAATCTATGTGAACTACTTGAACTATTTGAACGATTGGAACTATTTGAACTATTGAACGATTGGGTTATGGTAAGTGATTAGGTAATGGGGCGGGTGTAATGTGATAAAAGCATGGTGGATACACCGCTGGTACTTCCTATATATAAGTGCTTTTAACACATTATATATCGTTGCCTTATCTAGATCACTTGGACGAATGTTTTCAAAACGAAGTTACACTACAAGGTTTTCCTAACGATATAAACCATACGAGTTTTATTATGAGAACGATTTACAACTTGGTTAACAAAGACAAATGCTTTTAGTTAAGATTCATGGCTACAATGGTTTTGATTTATACATATATCAACTTGTAAAAGTTGATAGAAACATACAGCAATATCAAACTCTTCTGTTTTCCAGATACACACTCGACAACTCCCGTAGTTGGACGAGGTATTGCAATATGAACTTAAAGCCATGAATCTAACATACTCACAAAACCTATGTACTCGCCGACATTTTTATGCTGACTGATTTTTACATATGTTTCAGGTACCATAGTTTGATGATGTTTGACGATGATTATGATGCATGCTCACATAGGAATGCACGAGGCCTTGGTGACTCAATAACAATGAAAGACAATTTCTTCATGTTTTGCTTTTGATTTCAATACAATGTAATAAACTTAATTCAATAAAACGAAACTACAATCCATGTGTTGTGAAACAATGATTCTGTTACGACACTACCCGACGTTTCCGCCGCGGTTTGTTGTTTTAACGCAGTCGGGGTGTGACAGAAGAGTTGGTATCAGAGCTCATGGTTATAAGGAATTAGGTTATTAGTAATGCTTTAACCTAGACTATAACCTTCCGAGGACCCTAACACAAGTTACCTTGTGTTTAGTCTTAAAACAATACCGTTGCCTATCTTTAGGTGACAACCACAACAAGAACACGAAATACGAATCAGACTTGAAAACTAATCATCTCTTCTTAGATGATTTGTTATAAGGTTTTGAACCTTCAAAGTTTTCAAAATCTCGTCAAAGTTTGGTTGTTATAATGTGAACACGTGCAATCTGGAATGGTGGATGCCTGTATCCTGAGTTTTCTGTCTAAGGCTAGAATGTTCGTACAAATCCACATAATCGGACCAGTCACTCTTACCTGGGAACTCTTGGGATGAGTGTCCACTTATCGGCTAAAGCAGGTCTTCGCAATACATTATATTGATCCATTTACTTTGATTAGTCACTATGTGTCATTTGTTTGTTCGAGGTAATGAACGAAAGATCGCCTTCCTTATGTTTCGTTGATATCTTCAATACCTCTTTTGTTTATCCATTCGTCAATCTCACTCGTTTCTCATGTTTCCTTGTTCTTTTTAGAATATGACAACTAGACGTGATCGATAACAGGATGCTGCCCTCGCAGCCACAATCGTTCAGCAGATGGCTGCTGTGCTTCCGAACCTCATTACCCAGATAAACTAGGCGAATAACAATAACAATGCTCAATGTAATTTCAAAATGTTCAATTCAGCTAAGCCATCAAAATTTTCTGGGTCTCAAGGAGCAACTACACTCCTACAATGGTTCGAGAGTCTAGAAAGCACCTTCAGATATGTTCAGTGTCCAAATGAGCGAAAGGTTGGATTCGCATCTAGTGTTTTTGATAAACGAGCTTTAACATGGTGGAATGGTGTGATAAGAGATAGGGGTGCCGATGTGGCACTGGCTCCAACCTGGGAAGAGCTTCGAGCTCTAATGATGAAGGAATTCTGTCCTCGTCATGAAATCAGGGCATTGGAAAGGGAATTCGACGATCTTAAGCAAGATAGCGATGAGCATCGAGCCTACACGGACCGTTTTGAGGAGCTAAGTCTGTTATGCCTGACCATGGTTATGCCTTTGGATAAGGCAATTGAAAAGTATATTGATGGCCTCCCTGACTCAGTACAAGATATTGTTACTGGTAGCAACCCTACTACAGTTAGACAGGCCATTGAGTTATCCGCTACCCTGACTGAATCTCAGATCAGGAAAGGTAAAATTTTCCGTAAAGGTGACAAGAAACCAACCGATGAAACAAAACCAAAGGATAAGCAGACTGAATCCTCCAAGAAGTCAAAGAAGAGAAAGGCTTCTCAGAACTTCGTTGTGGTTGCTCAAAACGACCAAGTTGTCCCTAACCAACCAGCTCAACCCCCTGCTAAGAAGCCATACAACGGGACTGCACCCTTGTGCAACCAATGTAACCTTCATCATCATGCTAGTGTGAAATGCCGCAAATGCCTAAATTATGGACTTACTGGTCATACAGCTAGGGTTTGCCGAGCTGCCACTACACCAAATCAAGCTGATAACAACCCAGCACAAGCTCTTTTTCCACCAGGTTCTTACTACAACTGTGGCGAGATGGGCCGTTTCTGAAATAATTGCCCAAAGCTTGTTAATGCAAATCCAGCACGTGGATGAGCATTCGACCGACTGGAAGATGATGCTGTTTGGAACAATCGAACCTTGTGTATTATTTTCTTTCGTTATCAAAGTCTATGAAATAGTTATTTTGGTTTATAAATAAATCTTTTGTTTACATTACGATGTTCGAATGTGGTTACATGTATGAACGATATATCCCCTGCAATACCGACACCAAGGAACCGTGTTCCTTGCAAAACAAACTACTCTTGTAGTTCTTCCATTTTTGTGATCGGCCGTAATCTTTACGAAAATCCTAAGTACTCGTTTCTTCTGAGAAATGAAGTACAAGGTGCAAGTTACAACTCTGGATGAATACCCAAAAGTACCACTTTAAATCCTTAAAAGGATACCTAAGGGTACTTCCATAAGCCCTCGATTGGTCTTACATATCATATTTTCCCGACTTCACGATATTTTACATAGCATTTGATTACAAAGGATTATGCATGATTTCAAAAACCTCATATATGTTTTCAAAATCAACTCACATGGTTTAAAACATTTCATAAAAATGTTTACCTAATATACTTAGTACATGATTTCAAAAACATTACAAAAAGGTTTTAAAAAACATATTTTTAACTATTCCAAGCATAGCTTTCAAAAACATTTTTGCTCGTATGTTGTCCTAACATACGTATTATGCGATTTTCAAGAACACCCTGCTTCGTATGCTGACTAAGCATGTTTAGCACAATGATTTCAAGGATCCAAATTGCTTCATATGTGGTCTTAGCATATCTGGTACAAGGTTCCTAATCGTTTCCCGCTACGACTTTCAAATCCTTATAGGATCTTCTTCGTAGTTAGATCCTTGTAAATGTTTAAAGCGCAAAATCAAAGTCCTTAATTGGATTCTTTGTGTGCTTTAATACGAATGTTACGATTCCTTGTGAACGAAATTGAATCCTTGTAAGATTATCTTATCTTTATAGATAGATTCTTAAGGATGTTTAAAAGTGCTGGTTGTAGTCCATTGATTGGATTCCTGGTGTACTTTAAATACACATGTACAAATCGACAACAAGTTAATAACAAACTAATAACGAATTTTTAACCAAACGAACAATTGTGTGACTATTATGTGCTTACGTGTTATGTGTTCAACAGATTCTATCCCCTATACATTATAAAATAAACTGTGCGGACTGTGCAAGGAATTATGTAATTATGGATGCATACATAATTATGGAATTTAGTGCACAGAAACAACATCAAGTTTTGCCATGTATCAACTTAAGCAAGAAACTAAAGTTAACTCTGTTCATTTCCATTTCTGATGAAGTACCCGCTGAGGAAAAATGGACTAGCTATTCATTTTTCACTTCCGAAAGAAATATCCGCTGAGGGAAATGAATAATCTATTGATGAACCGTGTTCATTTTCATTCCTTGTAAAGTACCCCCTGAGGAAAATGAATTATACATTCATTTTCGCTTCTGAGAAATATCCACTGAGGAAAATGAACAAATTCATTTTCATTTCTGATAAAGTACCCACTGAGGGAAAATAAACCATCCGTTCATTTTTTCTTTTAAAGAAATACCCACTAAGGAAAATGAATAGATTCTTTCCATTTCTGACGAAGTACCCACTGAGGAAAATGAATTGATCATTCATTTTCACTTCTAAAGAAATACCCACTGAGGGAATGAATAATCCTGCATCAATTTTGTCGTTTTCATTTCTAATGAAGTACCCACTGAGGAAAATGAATCATCCATTCGTTTTCACTTCGTAAGAAATATCCACTGAGGAAAATAATCAGATTCATTCTGCTTCTAACGAAGTACCCACTGAGGAAAATGAATCATCCATTCATTTTCACTTCTGAAGAAAAATCCATCGGGGAAATGAATAACCTATTCAATAATCCATCATTTCCACTTCCGACGAAGTACCCACTAAGGAAAATGAATCATCCATTCATTCTCACCTCTGAAGAAAAATCCATCGGGAAATGAATAACCTATTCAATAATCCATCATTTGCACTTCCGACGAAGTACCCACTGAGGAAAATGAATCATCCATTCATTTTCACTTTTGAAGAAAAATCCATCGGGGAAATGAATAACCTATTCAATAATCCTTCATTTCCACTTCCAACAAAGTACCCACTGAGGAAAATGAATCATCCATTCATTTTCACTTCTGAAGAAAAATCCATCGGGGAAATGAATAACATATTCAGTAATCCATCATTTCCACTTCCGACGAAGTACCCACTGAGGAAAATGAATCATCCATTCATTTTCACTTCTGAAGAAAAATCCATCGGGGAAATGAATAACCTATTGAATAATCCTTCATTTCCACTTCCGATGAAGTACCCACTGAGGAAAATGAATCATCCATTCATTTTCACTTCTGAAGAAAAATCCATCAAGGAAATGAATAACCTATTCAATAATCCTTCATTTCCACTTCCGACGACGTACCCACTGAGGAAAATGAATCATCCATTCATTTTCGTTTCTGAAGAAATATCCATCGGGGAAAACGAATATCTTTTACAATTACCCTTCATTTCTACTTCCGATAAAAGTATCCATTGAAGAAAACGAATCATCCATTCATTTTCGCTTCTAAAGAATATCCACTGGAGGAATGAAATAAAAATCCTTAAGAGATCTTTCTGTCTTAGTAGTTAGATTCTCAAGGGATACTCGTAGAACTACTGGTTAGTTTGATATCTATCATTAATCAAATCACTCGTTCCCACTTCCTACTTTATCTAAGGAAGCACCCACTAGGGAACGATAAAGTTCCGCCTTATATGGAAATCCTTGATGGGTTACTCAATGCAAATAGATGACGCCGTAGATTCCCTACAAAACGATTGTTTAACACAACTTCAGACAGACTCATTCGAATAAATTTCGGGATGAAATTTCCGAAAGTAGGGGAGACTGTGACATCTGTGCCTCTTTGACCATCATACGAATACAAAAAAAATAAAATATTGTGTTACATACTTGGGATTTATATAAATATGTGTATCATTTGCACATATCGATTCTTGTTCAATTTCGAGCTTTAAATCGCTTTCTGGAAAGTTAAACGCGAACTGATGCATAAATTTAATCACATTAATGAAACGAACACTCTGGAATAGTGAAATAGGCTTAACACACCTTAAATAACCTTTACATAACTTAGAAATAAGTTTTGGATGGTTTGGTGTGTCGAAAACAAGTTTATTCGATCGCAGGGACTATTTTCGACAAACTGCGAAAGTATGTCAATTGGAATAGTAACAAACATTACATAACTTTATCATAAGCTAAACGTACCCTAAATATCCTTTACATAGCTTAGAAATAGGCTTTGGGGGGTTCGGTATGCGAAAAAAAAACTTATTGGTCAATCAAGGACTAAAAGCGTCAAAAACTGCATAAGTTTGCATTTAAGCGCATATCTTACGTTCTGAACATATTCGGACATCCAAAATTTTTGTAATCATTAAAATATTTTATTTTAATGATTGGCATGCTAAAATTCCATTCGTCATGTAATTTGGATTGTTTTTCGCGTCCGTTCGAGTTTCGTCGTAATTAACCGAATAATGCAACCATACGACCAAATGAACCGACATTCGGGATATTTTCAAGAATTTTTCAAGTCCCCTATGCTTTAACATCCTTGAAGAGCCTTGAAAATGGGTTATCGGGGTTTAAACGCACCGAAAATGGCTTAAACATGCTGCAGGGACCAATTCTGCCAATTTTTAAAGTTTCTGTAACTGAGAAGGGGTGGCGTCACGCCACAGCCTAAGGGTTGTGCCGTGGCGGCACGCAACGGCTCTAAATTGACAGAATTTCCATTTTCAGCAACTAGCTTGAACTTGGGGGTCTTTTATGCAACTTTCTCAATACTATGAGCTAGTTTTGGAGCTCCCATTGTATACTAAACCATGTTCCACAAGTGTATGGTGAGATTTGAGCTTTGATTCTTGCAAAAACACTTGTCAAGATCTTAAGAACTCAAGACTTACTATAAATACCAACTTGCTTCATTCACATTTCTTCACACTTGATTCAAAAACTTGCTCTAAGTTGGAGTTCTATACTTCATACCTGAGCAATTTGAATTAAAATCCTTCCTTGCTTGGACCTTTTGTAAGCTTCTTTCATGCTTTTTATGTATTTCAAGCATGAAAGTCAAACAATGTTTGAGCTTCTGCTTTGACCATGATTTGGTCAATACAAAGTTCGTTTAAACTTTGCAACGTGAGCGTAATCACGATGGTCATAGTCCCTTGTGACTATACCTACTAATTACCACGTTGATTAGTCGAAGTAACGAGTCAAAGTTTCGGTCAAAATACGTGTTTATGCGTATTTTGCAACGAAACTATTTTTGGGTATCAAAACACTTTGTTTTGATATTAAACTTGTTTTCTAACTTAGTTAAACATGTTTTACCATGTTTAACTCGTCACTTTTAGTCTAGTGTTTGTTTAGGGTCGTAAGTCAAGCGGTCTTGACAACCGCTTAGACTTTCGAACCCGACCCGTTTGGTCGATCGTTAGGATCCGACCAAGCATATATTGTGACCATAGTTGTATAGGGAATAACCTTCCGAGGTTATACCTTATGGTCACTTAGTTTAATTAGTTGTATGATATGTTGTTTATATGCCTTAGGTAAATGACCAAAATACCCTTTGCATGCATAATTGGATTTTAAGCATATGTAACTTAAATTTTGTCACTTAAACTGATTATACAACATATTTAAACATGTTTAGGCATATAATACTTGTCATAGCACTAGTTAGGCGTCTCGAACACGCATTTGCGCGAACGACGTGTTAAAGTAGCGTAAGCTACCTTAATGGGTCGTAACGGGTCGTAAGCACTTAAGATAAGGTGCCGTTTTAGGATGTAAGCTTCGTTAAACCATATCACATGAGTTCCAATACTCATTTGGTTTACGAGACCTCATTCTATCTAATCTCCCGATTTAGGTGTCGATTTATTAACTAGGCGATCTGATTACTAGGTGCTACTTGATTTCCTTGGTTTGCCTGAGCTTCAATAAGTTCATTTGATTGAGGATACTTTGCACTTCAAGTGAGTATATAGTTCCCCTATTTTACTGTTTTCAAATGTTTTGGGGTGATTCATATGTGCTAAACGATTTCGAGTTTTCTAAAACGAATGCAATGGTTTATATTGAACACAACGATTTCAATTATATGAACTATTGAACCACTGGAACTACGTGAACTATTGAACCACTGGAACTATTGATCTATATGAACTATTGAACCACTGGAACTATGTGAACTATTGAACCACTGGAACTATTGAACTATGTGAAAGATTTGAACTATTTGAACCATTGGAAATATTTAATCTATGTGAACTACTTGAACTATTTGAATGATTGGAACTATTTGAACTATTGAATGATTGGGTTATGGTAAGTGATTATGTAACGGGGTGGGTGTAATGTGATAAAAGCATGGTGGATACACCGCTGGTACTTCCTATATATAAGTGCTTTTAACACATTATATATCGTTGTGTTATATAGATCACTTGGACAAATGTTTTCAAAACGAAGTTACACTACAAGGTTTTCCTAACGATATAAACCATACGAGTTTTATTACAAGAACGATTTACAACTTGGTTAACAAAGACAAATGCTTTCAGTTGTTTGGCTACAATGGTTTTGATTTATACATATATCAGCTTGTAAAAGCATTTGATTTATTCATGAATCTAACATACTCATAAAACCTTGTTGGTGCATATGTCTGTCGACTTCGTCTTGTATCAAGTTGTTTGTCTAGATAGGATAGATTGGAGCTCAGTTTACAAGAAAAAAAGAATTGTATGGTGAAGAATCATTTCACACGAAATGGCTAGATCATTTCGCACGAAATGGCTAGGCCATTTCGTACGAAATGACAAGAGTCTATTTCGCACGAAATGAGCTTTGATCATTTCGTACGAAATGCTTCTCCTACATATATCTGAGTCTTCATTTCATTTGTAACAGTTTTCTGATTCCGGTACCGAAGTGCTGCCGACGTGTCATTAACCTGAAAAGCTTTCATATCAATAAACAAGACATTTAAATAGTGAATCAAGCTGTATCAAGTCTATATCATTGAATTTTGCCTTTGATATGGATTAGAACTCTTCTGATAGACTCATTTAGATCGAATCTCGATCCTACAAGTGGTATCAGAGCTCAGGAGGAAGAGTTCTTGTCAAATTCAGCTTGTTTTCATCAAAAATCTGACTTCTACACCTTCTTTTTCAATATAAACAAGATTTTACGGTTAAAATGGATTGAATTTCACATATTACGTGCGAAACAATGTTTTAACAAATCCTTGAAAGAATCAGAATCAAAATCGACCTAAAACGTGATAAATTTGTCCATTTCGCTTGAAAATCATGTCCGAATGAATGACGTCAGCAGCATTTCGTGCGAAATAGCTTATTTCGTGTGAATCTGTTATCTCATTCCGCACGAAACGACTCATTTCTTTTGAAAGCATATCCATTTCGTTTGTAGCTACATTTCATTTCGTACGAAATCATTTGTTGTGTCATTCCGTACGAAATCAGCTATTCCGTACGAAATCAGCCTTTTCGCATCAGATTGCCATCCCGCTTGAAGATTCCGCACCAAAAGTTCATTTCACACCAAGTTATTTCGTTTGAGTGCCATTTCGTTTGAACTTGCATTTCGTGTGAACTTTAAGATTTTGTGAAACTTGTTACCGAAACATGGAAGAAGAATTTTACAATGCGTTTGCTACTCCAGTTACTCCAGCTACAGTTGCTGAAACTGTTTATAGTGAGCATGACAGGAACTTACCAAAAACCGCCAAAGCTTATGTACATCGAGGATTTTAAAGGATGGCAAAATCGTTTTAAAACTGGGTGCAAGCCTATAAGTTTGATGAATGGTGTTCGTTAGATGTTTATTACGTTAAACCAAAAGATGAACGTGGGAATGAAAAAGCTTTTAGTGACTATTCAGATGGTGAAAAATTAAAATACACTAGTAAGAAAATGATGATTAGTATTCTCCAACAAGCAGTAAAAGAAGACATTTTCGTTTTGCTTCAACATGAGGATACTACTAGATCAATTTGGTTGGCACTAATTCAAAAGTTTAAGGGAAGTGCTGATATGATAAAAAACAAACGTGCTTTATTAAAGAAATCATTTGATATGTTTGTAGCATTTGAAAATGAATCAACAAAAACAACTATAGATAGATATTGTCATCCTGTCCAGGAAATGAGAAGATTGGATATCAAGAAAGAAGATGATGAACATATTTGTTGATCTTAAAACACATGAGAAAATCTGAGAATATGAACTTGGCTAAGTTCATTCAGAAAATTGAAGAACATGAATTGGATGTTCAGAAAACTGTTATCATGAATAATCCAAATGCTCAACATGATGTTAGTTTATATTACAGAGGAAACAAACTTGAGACTACTCCGAGTCCAAAGATTAAGACTGCTTTCAGTGCAGATAATTCTTTTGGAACAAATGTTAGCACTACAACTCAGAGTGGTGGATATTCGTCGTCATTTTCAAGTTTTTATCCAAATTTCACAACACCAAGCTCTCAATGACAAAGTTCGACAAATATGCAATGTAATGTCACATTGAATATTCAAAATGGTCAAAATCTCTCTCCAGAAGTGGTTAAGCAACACATGGCATCATTTGTTACTATGCAAGAATCATATGAAAGTTTGGTTGCTGGACGAATCGGCAATCCAATGCTTACCAAAGAGGATTATGATCAGATTGATGCTGAAGAACTTGAGTTGATGGACATCAAGTGGTGTTTAGCAAGTGCTGTAAGAAGAGCAGAAAAATTTACTCAAATCACCGGAAGGGACGAGTTTCGTGAAGTTGCTGCATCTTCGTTAGGATTTGACAAGTAAAAGGTTACTTGTTTTCGTTGCAGAGAAAAGGGGTATTTTAAACGAGAGTGTAAGAATAAAGAAACAACCGGAAGACAAGACCCATTCGGAAACAATGATTATCATAAAAAATCAATCTATCATCAGATTACTCAACAACCATAAACTGCAAAGGCACGAGCCATTGAAGAATAAAAAACAAGAGCCTGTTATGGTATAATTGATCAAGATGATGAAAAACTTCCAGAGGGATTTAGCTGGGATAAATATATTCCGGAGAAACATTACTTAGCGAATAAAGCTTGTGTTGCTCAAATCTTGGAAGAAGAATCAGTCAAATCTAAGCCGAGAAGAATACCGATTTTTCCAGAATTAGGATGTGATGTAGACACAGATGATGAAGAAGAATATATCAATAAAGCTAGAAAAGGTCTAGATACTTATAGTTTTAATTTGTTTTTTGCAGATAAGATCGAGAAGTTAAATGAAAAGAAAGCTGATAGAGTGAAGAAAGAGCTAGAAGCTAGAAGAATGGCTGAAGAAAAGGCAAAAATAGAAGCTGAAGAAGCAAAAGTTGAAGAAAATTCAACAGAAAAGGTCGAAGATGAAGAGTTTGAAATAAAAGTAGAATTTGACGAAGAACCAATGTTTGAGAAGGTGGTGGAGAAAATTGTTGAAGTGGAGAAAATAGTTGAAAAGTTTGTCGAGGTTGAAAAGATTGTCGAGGTCACGAAACCTTGTTTGAAATGTTTGGAGTCATGCAAACATTGTGAAGAAAAAGACAGGAAAATAAGTGAACTTGAAGAAATGAAAGAAAAATTACTGTTTGATGTGAAGTATGTAAAAGAATCATATGATGTGCTGAACAGAACGGTTGATGGTCTGAACAAGACAAACTTAGAAGTAGATTCTGTTATGAAGATGATGAGTTCAACATTAATGAGTAAGCAGAGGATCATCAATGAATATATTGAAGATTGTGCAAAGTTGAAGCAGGATTTGGAACTCGAAAAGATTGAAAATGAGAGAATCAAATGATTGCTACTGAGTTATACAACTTGTGATTATTTGATTGATAGAGTTTATCCTACTGTTGCAGGTCTTGAAGCTTTTCAAGAAAAGAAGACAGAAGAGGATACCGATAAGAAACAAAGTGTCAAGTATAACAAATGTCCGCCTCCGATCTGGGAAAGTTATTCTCCCAGAAAGCCTAATGAGGAACGATTAAAAAAGGCAGTCAATATAAAGTTAAAGTCTGAAACCATTGATGAGTTACCAGAAAATATTGACGTCACATTTACAGTGTCTGACACTGATCATGAGTCTGAGTTATTAAAGAAAGTGGTCGATCAAGTGTTGGATATAGATGAAGAGTCAAAGTCGGAGTCTAAATCTAAAAGTTCGAGTTCATCAGACAAGAGTCTGAGTTCACCGGTCAAAAGGGTTTATAATAAAGAATTTCTATTATCAAAATCTAATTTGAATGATGAACCAATCAAAGTGGCATATACTTTGAATGATTCTGACAAATTATTTTCTGATGAAGAATTCCCAATAAGAAGTGTCAAAACTGAACAGATCAAACAGATTTTCAAATTAACAGAAATTACTATTTCTAAAATAAAAGAGGTAAATCTTGCTGAGAAACCTAAAAGATACACTTCAAGATTTCAATAGAGATTGAACAAGAAAAAGGGTTACAGTTCTGGTTTAGGTTATCGAAAGATACCAAACCATAACGGTAATTTCAAAAAGCAGGGATTAGGTTTCATTCCCCCGGAAAATCATAAAAATGAGAAAACTTATAAAACAAAAACTAAATTTGTTTCAGGTGCAAGTTCAGTAGAAGAAGAGAAGAAACCATTCTAGAGACAAACAAACAAAGAGTTTCTTGCTGAAAGGAAAAAGAATCTGGTGAAAGAATCTGAGAAGAGAGTTGAAAGAAGAACCTGTTTCAAATGCCAAGAAGTTGGACACATCGCTTGGAACTGCCCAATGTCCATCAACACAAAACAGGGAGTTACTTCTAATTCAAAGTTGAAAAAGAAATGTGTTGATGAAAAGAAACAACCAACAGAAAGTTTTAAAAAATTCAAAGATTCGACTTTCGAAACTGGTGAAAGTTTGAAACGTTTTTACAAAAGAAAAGTCGATTTGAACAAACAAAAATGGGTTGTTAAAAGTTCAGAAACCAGTTCTGACAATGAATCTGACTCGTCAAAGTTAGAGGAGTCATTTGTTGTGAAAAGTGATGAGAATTCCGTTCTAGAATTGAACGAAGAAAACTTTCCGCCATTGTCAAAAGAAAATCTGAAATCAAAAGGTAGGTTTGAGATTTCAGATCAATTCTTCTCTGGTAAGGAAGAATTTGATGCTGAAAAATCTTTTAATGGAAAAGTAAAACATATCTTTGGAAAGATGGTTGACGGGAAAGTAAAGGGTGTGAAAGATTTTTACAAATAAAAAAGATGGTGGGATAGAGTTGATGAACAATCACCCAAGACTGGTCAGGCTTGGGTAACAGCATTTTCTACTTAAAATCCTGACTTGCCGGAGCTCCCAAGTTTGTAATCGTGGAGCAGGAATCGGCATCATTCTTGAGAAATTCACGAAAGTGATATTTCGACCTACAAGTGGTGGTATTTTTCTTGAAAATTGTTATATCTCATTTTACAAGTGGTTTTGATTGATGAGATATTACAAGTGGTTAATCAAGGTCATTAAGTTGAACTTGATTTGATCATTTCTACAAGTGGTATTTGAAAAAGAAACCAATTTGATGAAACCCCAACAAAACTTACTTTCCGGAAAAACCATTTGATTAAAACAAACTTAAGTGTTTTGAAATCACAATGGGAAAATAGTTTGTTGTAAGGGGGAGTTCTGATTGTTTATGCCAAGTGAATGGCGAATTGAAGCAATTCACAACAGTTGTCACATTACTTGTACAGTTTGTTTTCAAATCTTCTTTAAATGTTTCTGAATTTTAGGGGGAGTAAGAAATTTCAGAAAATCCAAAAACATTAGAAAATTTGAAAAAGCCAAAAACATGATAAAATCAAAAATGAGTTTTGCTGTGTAAAAGAGGAAATGATAGTACATCAGTGGACTGTCACAGTACGCTAAAGAATTGGAAAGTCAAAATGTGATAAACGATCTCACTAAGGATGTGATGAAAGGCTCAGCTACACTAGTAGATTTGCGATAACGATACAAACTTAAATGAAAAAGCCTAGTTCTAGTGGAAAACGCGGTTGAAAGCATAGTACTTAGTTTTGTCCATCTTGACTGTGTACCTACTCAGTAATCGTTGAATGCTAAAATAGCATAAAAAACCGGTCAGTTTGTGAACTTTCACAACTTGCTGAAAAAGTAACTGTGATTGTGCATTTCTTTTTGCAAAGATTTAAATTTGTTTGATTTCTTTATTTTCTTTAAGCATTGGACATCCTCTGCGTATACCTGAGTATCGATCTGGATGTTATTGCCTAAACATTCTGCTTTATTTTTCTTGGTGTTTCGTTTAAGCTTTGGATCATCTCTGCATATACAGAAGTATCGACCTGGTGGTTAAAGCCTAAACAACTTCAACTTGTTTTTATTTCTTATTTTGTTTAAACATTGGACTTTCTCTGCGTATCGAAAGATCGACCTGATTGTTAATGTTTAAATATTCTGCGTTGTTTTCGCACTTATCACAGTTGATGAAAGTTTAAAGGCATTACTTGAGTCAATGTATTGTATGATGAAGGGATATGCTGAGATCGTGGGGTCTATAAGAACTTAGTGCAAAATTAATATATCTTAACGTATCAGTAAGCATGTCGAAAGTTTTTAGATTGAGTTTAAAAGGACAACAATATCGTCAATCTACGTGAATTGTTTAGAACTTAAAGTGTTAGAAGCTCAACGGTGCTAGTGATTTGTCTAAAAAACTAATATGATCCTCTTACACAAACTCACAAAAATAGTGTTTGTAAATATTTCTTTACTGCATTTCATTGAAAACAAAATCCAAAAAGATTTTTGGAGTGTTTTAGCATAAATTTTGAAAAATACAATAAGATTTTCGACAACTGATGTTGGAAAGCTGATTTTCAAAATTTCGAGTGCTAAACATGACGACAATAGGTTGGGAGAGTTTGTTATGAAATATGTTTTGATTTTGAAAAAGTTTAATTGGTTTCAATTTAATGAAAATGTCAAATTTTGAATGTTATGATTACAAATGGTTAGCAAGGATTCTAAATTTGTCAAATTGTTAAATTTGTGAAATTTATTTTGAGGTAGAGTCTGTGCAGGTTAGCCAGGTTTCTGATCCTGTTGCTACGAAGAGCCAGGAATCGATCTGAACCTGTGATAAAGCTATATCAGATGGCGATCCCGAAACAATTTAAGGGGGAGTCTGCTAGCAAAGGGGAGTCTGTAGATGCTAGAGCCAAGATTGATCCTAAAGTTATCATAAGCTGCTAATGCTGATGAACTTAAGGAATCAAGAGATCTGATCAAGAGAATTAGAAAGATCGAGAGCCAGGTCGCTGATTCTAAAATTGTTAGATCAACATTCAAGGAGGAGTTTGATTGATAAAGAGCCAGGATTAAGATTCGAGAAGTGAAAGAGATTGAAGAAAGCTTACAATGTCATATATTTTGAAAGAGCACATAGACTGATCAAGATCGAAGACTTGTCATGTCGAAGACTAGTAATGAAGACTCGTCGACATCCAAGGGGGAGTCTGTTGGTGCATATGTCTGTCGACTTCATCTTGTATCAAGTTGTTTGTCTAGATAGGATAGATTGGAGCTCAGTTTACGAGAAAATAGGAATTGTATGGTGAAGGATCATTTCGCACGAAATGGCTAGGCCATTTCGTATGAAATGACAAGAGTCTATTTCACATGAAATGAGCTTTGATCATTTTGTACGAAATGCTTCTCCTATATATAGCTGAGTCTTCATTTCATTTGTAACAGTTTTCTGATTCCGGTACCGAAGTGCTGCCGACGTGTCATTAACCTGAAAATCTTTCATATCAATAAACAAGACATTTAAAGAGTAAATCAAGCTGTATCAAGTCTATATCATTGAATTCCGCCTTTGATATGGATTAGAACTCTTCTGATAGACTCATTTAGATCGAATCTCGATCCTATAAACCTATGTACTCGCCGGCATTTTTATGCTGGCTTATTTTCACATATGTTTCAGGTACCATAGTTTGATGATGTTTGACGATGATTATGATGCATGCTCACATAGGAATGGACGAGGCCTTAGTGACTCAATAACAATGAAAGACAATTTGTTCATGTTTTGCTTTTGATTTCAATACAATGTAATAAACTTAATTCAATAAAACGAAACTACAATCCATGTGTTGTGAAACAATGATTCTATTATGACACTCCCCGACGTTTTCGTCGCGGTTTGTTGTTTTAAGGCGGTCGGTGTGTGACATTACTGTCATGCCATTTGGTCTAACCAATGCCACAGCCGCATTTATGGACATGATGAACTGAATATGTAAGCCATATTTGGATAAATTCATAATTGTCTTTATAGATTATATTCTCATTTACTCTAAGAGTGAAGAGAAACATGCAGCGCATTTGCATACACTTTTAAATTTGTTGAGAAAAGAAAAGCTTTATGCTAAATTTTTGAAATGCGAATTTTGGTTAAAAGAAGTACAATTTCTTGGACATCTAGTCAATCATGAAGGGATTCATGTGGATTCCACAAATATTGAGGTGATTACTAAATGGAAAGTCCCAGAATCGCCAACAAAAGTCAGAAGTTTTCTAGGACTAGTCGGTTATTATAGAAGGTTTATTCAAGATTTTTCTAGAATAGCCATTCCCTTAACCAAGTTAACCTGTAAGTATGTTAAATTTGAATGGGGACCAAAACAAGAAGAAGCCTTTAGAATTCTTAAGCAAAGATTAACCAATGCACCCATACTAGCGTTACCAGAAGGAACTAAAGACTTTAAAGTCTATTGTGACGCTTCTAAGTTAGGTTATGGATGTGTATTGATGCAACGTCAAAAGGTAATAGCCTATGCATCTAGACAACTTAAGAATCATGAAGAAAACTACTCAACCCATGATTTAGAATTAGGAGCCATAATTTTTGCCCTTAAGATTTGGAGACACTATTTATATGGAAATAAATTTGTTGTCTTCACTGATCATAAGAGTTTAAGGTATATTTTTGGGCAAAAAGAGTTGAATATGAGACAGAGACGCTAGATGGAATTTCTTAGTGATTATGATTGCAATATCCAGTATCATGCAGGAAAAGCTAATGTAGTAGCTGATGCTTTAAGTCAAAAGTATCATGAAAAACCAAGGAAAGTACGTTCTCTTAAATTAAATCTGCAGATAGATTTAAGTGAACAAATTAGAGCCGTACAAAAATCAGTAATCAAGGACGATACTGAAAAATTGGAAGGAATGATTAAAGAATTAGAATAAGGAGAAGATGGAATTTGGAGATTCCATAAGAAAAGGATGTGGATACCTAAACTAGGAAACCTACGCCACCGAATATTAGATGAAGCCCATAAGTCTAAGTATACGATACATCCTGGAAGTGATAAGATGTATCAAGATTTAAGAAAGAATTTTTGGTGGATAGGAATGAAAAAGGATATAGCAGCTTATGTTGCTAAGTGTTTAACCTGTTCACAGGTAAAAGCTGAACATCAGAAACCCTCAGGTTTATTGCAGCCATTAGAAATGCTTGTATGTAAATAGGAATTGATAACAATGGACTTTGTTACTAAATTACCCAAGACCTGAAAAGGTAATGATACAATCTGGGTGATTGTAGATAAGTTAACTAAATTTGCTCATTTCCTACCAATGAAGGAAACCTTTTGTATGGAACAGTTAGGCAAGTTATATGTAAATGAAATAGTTTCATTACATGGTATTCCTTTATTAATTGTTTCTGATAGAGATAGACGTTTTAATTCTCATTTTTGGACAAGTTTCCAAAAAGCAATGGGAACCAAGCTAAATCTAAGCACCGCTTATCATCCACAAACGGATGGACAAAGCGAAAGGACCATTTAGACAATGGAAGATATGCTTAGAGCCTGTGTAATTGATTTCTGAGGAAATTGGGACAATTATTTACCATTAATAGAATTTTCTTACAATAACAACTATCATACAAGTATCAATGTTGTACCTTTCGAAGCACTTTATGGACGAAAGTGCCGAACTCCAGTTTGTTGGGTAGAAATAGGAGAAAAGCAATTACCTGGACCCGAGATAGTGCAAGAAACCACGAACAAGATTATTCAAGTCAAGGAACGACTGAAAGTAGCAGGCGATCGACAAAAGAGTTATGCTGATAACAGGCGAAAGCCATTGGAGTTTCAAGTAGGAGACAAGGTGTTATTAAAAGTTTCTACTTGGAAAGGAGTGATAAGATTCATCAAAAGGGGAAAACTAAGCCCCAGGTATGTTGGACCTTCTGAGATTATTAAAAGAATAGGACTTCTAGCTTACCAGCTACAACTGCCAGAAGAAATGGCAGGAATACATGATGTATTTCATGTATGTAATCTCAAAAAGTGCTTAGCTGATGAATCATTAGTGATACCTCTTAAGGACATAGAGGTAAATGAGAAACTTAAGTTTGTAGAGAAGCCTCTACAGATTGAAGATAGGAAAGTCAAGAATCTCAAACACAAGAGATTAGTTCTAGTCAAAGTAAAATGGGATTCCAAGAGAGGACCAGAATACACATGGGAGCTTGAATCCGAGATGCAGAGGAAATATCCACACCTGTTCCAGTAGACCTCGAGGACGAGTTCTAAAATAAGGTAGGGAGAATGTAACAACCCTCCTAAAATTATTTCTAACACTCCTAAAATATTTAGAACATTCCCATACGTCCTAAAATACACCCTGTATATGTATAAAGGCCCTATATACTTTTAATTTGATAAAAATAAAATAAAAACAAGAAATTAAGGTGGCTAGCGAGGCGCGAAGCCCTTAGCCAACCTGGTCGCGGGCCGCGACAGCTCAAGATCTGGGCGACACCCCAACGCGCCACGTGTCCCAATTGTGTTGGGTCTAGGGTTTGAGTCAGCCAAGCTAGGGCCTACCCTAGTGGGTCTCGCGGGCCGTGAAGGCATAGCCTTCGGCTTACGCGAGGCACGACAAAGTGTCAATCAGACACTATAAATAAGGGGCATCGGCCTTCAGTTGCAATCCGCTCACAATTCGATTCTCTCTCAAAATTCTGAAATAGTATAATCATGGTTGTAAAACAAGGTTTCCAAGGCCGAGTACTCCCCGAGTAGTCGCTACAAGGCAGGCTGCCGAGGTAACTTTCTTTACTCCGCCTAATTACTCGGAGTCGGTCAAACGCGGTCAACCTTGGCCATAATTGGATCTAGTAGGTCAACTCGGCCTAGTTTGACATAAATAATAGTATAACATAATTTCTCTGCCTATCATATTAAAGAATGAATATCATTTTCACGTATTTCGTTATAAATATTAGTAAATCTATGTTATTTGACATATATTTAATCTCCAAAAAGTAATTACTTTATAATTTAACATGTCCGAGTACTCCCCGAGTACTCTCCGCATAGACCGAGTACTCTCAACTCCCCGGTCGACCGACTAGGGAGCGCCTAGCGACTTTTGAAACCATGAGTATAAGTAATATCGGGCATTATATCCCCTAATTAGCGAAGCTCTGCCTCGTTGTAAGTATTTTAACCCCTGGTTACATATTAGATACGCTGCCCGATTGATCTAGTGCTCCGTAACGGCTGTCAAGGTTCTGCCCGACGTAGTAGTTGGAGTTATGTCTCGGGGAGGGTATAACTAATGTAAAATTTGGGTTATTATACTAACGCATGTGCATTGTTTAATTTATTAGATTATAACCAGAAAATCACAGGAAAAATACCTAAAGTAACATTGTGAGTAATCTCTTTCTTGTAAACCTTTTTGCAATCTATTTTTACAAAACCTCAATTGTTTTACATGATAATTAACAGTGATTGAACATTTGTAATTCTACAATTATCGTTGGTATGTTGGGGGTTTGTATACAAAATTTGTTACTACATTGTGAGTAGTAACATGACCACAAGTCAGGATTGACAGTGCCGTGGGTGGTAATTAAAGTAGATGTAAACAAATGTAATTGTTGGATTGCCCTCAATACTGTACAATGATAAAACCTATCTTGATTAAATTGGGATTCACTCACCAGTATTTCCCACTGACAAAATGTTTTTTTAACGCGTTTCAGGTAACAAAATGTGAAAGCCAAATAGAAGCCAGTTGGGCATCACTAAAGGCTGGGAAAATGTGGCTATAAAAGTTACCTAAATAAAGAAGATGTTTTATTTAAATAAAATAGGTTTTATCCCTATAAACCTGTTGTAATGGAAACTTGGGTTTTACCCATGTGTTTATTATTATAAAAATGTGGTATTTTACTCTGATAAAATATTTCCTAACTACGATCCTGATGTAAATTCCGCTGCTAAAATGATTACACCACTGATACCACTGAATCTGAGCTCACGGCCACCCATTCCCAGGAGATAGGGGCCGGGGTTGTGACAGGAACGAAATGTGTTATTAAGATGCGGGTTTCACCCCTAACTTAACAACTTCGCTCCTAAGTATGGTTAAACAACCACAAGATAGAGATGGAGTTTCTCATCGGGATATGGATGTCACTCCTAACTCAACGAAGATTCTCATGCTGAGAATGGAAATATGCAGAGTGAGTGATCTTATCGAGAGTTTTTGGTTTTCACACCATCACTCGTTTGTGTTATGCGAGCGTTTTCCAAAACGTGTGTATTGTGTTAGCCTTAGGAAAGGATTCTTCATACGAAGCTGTAGTGCTTGGGTTCGTACGAAGGTATAGTATTGCGGATTTCGAGCGAAAGTATGTCAACATGCGGGTTCGTACGAAGCCTCTACTGGGTTCTCATGAAGGGTCTGTTGGTACTTAGACTATAGACTAGGTCAATTCTACACGACTCGACCTAATTCCCTATAATTATGGCTCTAATACCAATCTGTCACAGCCCAACCGATGGCGGAATCATCGGGGCGTGGCACTGAGCGAAACAGATTATTCAAGAGAATCCATAACAACTATTAAATGAAAATATTTATAAGGTTTAATATCCCATACTATTAAAAAATAATTCAAATTATTCATTACAGATATTCCATCTCAAAAAAAAATTTCCATTCCAACAACTAGGATTTTATTTGGTGAGTTTCTTGATTTCCTAACTTGTTTGCAGCATAACATCCAATCAACCTGTCACATACGTTAAAATAAAAGTCAATACATAATGTAAAGGTGAGTACACAAGTTTATCATAGATATAGTATTAAAAGAGTTTACGCATAACCAGCATGTAACACATAACGGGCGAAGCATGTAACTACCAACAATGATACAACCTAACCAGGAGACTGCGTTGTGGAGTATGCATGACACAAGCTCACCGAAGCAAACGCGTGAAGTAAAGTAATGTGATCCCTAGCAACCCCTGTCACACAGGTGGTGAGTCCAAACTATAGTACTATCGTTCCTAGAGGTGGTAGAGTGTAACATTATATAAGCATAGTAACAAGCATTCAACAATACGTATAGCATGCGGGAGCGGTTAGCATTTATAAGTGGTTGCGTTGTGTGTTGTGATTTGATATGGAACGTATGTACCACCCAAAATTGCGTTAAACGAAATGGGTTCGAGTATACTCACAGTGTGTGTCCTAATCAAGAAACACGATCTGCTTAGATTGAAGGGAGCGCTGGATTAGCCTGCGTACGAGAACAAAAGCATAAGTCTTCCAAGTGCTGACACGGTCGAAGTCAGAGTGTCGAGAAGGGTAAGATGTGACTTAAGTGTCCAACAGTCTATCCGAACCAATAGGCCAGTCTATCCAAACGGATGGGCTCCATCTGGACGGATGGCCATTCGGACGGATGGTCTGTGGTTGTTTGTGAATCGTTAAAATTTTTGAAGTTTAATTAAAAATGTTTTAACAGTCATAGTAACAAGAATTAAACTATGGAAATCATCAGGGTTAGGTCATCCAGACGGGTGGATATTGTCCATTCGGACGGATTGGTTGGGCTGAAGTTTTTGTAAAAATTTTCCTTGAACAATGGTTTTTTTGAACGGAGATGGGCGTGTTGACGGATTTAAACAATGGAAAACACCAAGCCCAGTTCATTCGAACGGATGGGCCTTGCCCATTCTGTGACAACTGTCACTTTTTCGTACATTTCGTACACTAATTGAACAGTAATCTGTGCTTTAATAAATGTGCATGATCTAATTTACAAGACAAATGAATTTCTGATTACTGTTATATACATACAGTGGCATTTCATGTTGCAAGAGTTTTTATCATTGCTACATGCAACACGATATAGTTCTAATAATACACAGAACAGAATTGGCACCATTATCAGACAAACTGAAAATGCTGACGATGTTCAGTACATAGACAAACAATATTTTGTGGCCCAGTTTGAGCCGGAAACTAAGTACTACACTAGTATAGGGTGTAGGGAAGTAAGGACCCCAAGACTACATGCCTAAGTGATAGATAAAGTGCCGGAAAGTGCCTAAAACTCACATAAAGTGCAGAATTCTGCATAATTAAGCTTTTTAACAAGCTAGCAATGTGCAAAAATATGGCAAAATGGTCCTGTATGCTTTCCTAAGTGTCGGGAGTTAAAAGTATCACAAAATGGTACTTAAAAATCACTAAACGGAATAACATGACACTTTAACGAACCGGTACCTAACCGAACAACCGGATATTACCCAGAACACCAAAATATTGCTAGAAGCATTGCTTTACTTTTTCTGAGCTAGCTATGGTTCCAAACACTTTAACATACTACATAATGCAAGATACACACTAAACACTAGACTTTATACTTATCTTCCAACTAATTACCTACTTATCTTTACAAGTTACAATTAACCCCCCTACCCCTCATAATTTTCGGCCAAAGAGGACCCCACCACCCAAGATCACAATAATCTTCCAAGATTTACCTTAAATCTTCCTAAGATTTGATGAGATTATGCTAGTACTACAAGGGACATATAAACCAATGGACAAAAGGAATTAGAGATTATATATGGGACCATAAGCCATCTTCATCTTCACAAAAACATCACAACACTCTTCACTCCCTCTCCTCCCCAACCTTCGGCCGAACACCGTCCAAGCACCATCACCATTTTTTATCAAGCTTCATCCAATCCAAGGTTATCTCTAGGTGTCCAAGGGTGATTAAGGAATCTTGGAACTCACAGATCATGAAGGACCTCCTTTGCTAGCTTTTATCCACTCGATATATCACCATTGTTCTTCCCTAGCTTGAAGCTAGTAGTAAGATCCTTTTTAACACTTGTTACTTCATATTTTTAGTGGTTAAAAGTCATATTATGTTGAAATCACTAGAACACTAAAAGGCATACACTTGAATCTTGAAACATAAGATGAAATATGATGATATATGGATGAAAGGATATTGTTTAGCATATGTATGATGATTGCTTGTTGATTACTAGAGATATTGATGTTGATCACTACATGGAGCTTGCTTGATTGTGATTAAACACATGATCTAGCAAGTTAGAGGATGATTATGTGTTAACACGAGAAGATCATCCTCATACGTAGACATGAACTTGAAAACAAAATGATTTCTTGAAAAATAATAAACAAGTGAGCTAGTAAACTTATAGATCCAAGATTTAAGAATGATTTTCCAAGAAAACCAAGTTCAAAATATGATTTTTGAAAGATCATGGTTTTTACTTAAACCTACACTATATTTAGTAATAAAACAAGTGTAGAAATGCTAGAGAAACAAGAAGGTTTAATAAATAAACATTTTTGCAAGATATATTTACAAGTTGTAAACATCTAAAATTTCCAAGAATGAAATTTACCAAGAAGCAAATATATTTTGGAGGGTAGCTAAGGCTACTAAACACTTTACCAAGTTACAACGCATTTTTGTGAAAGATCAAGTTCATGTTATTATGTAAGTTGTATAGTTTTTGCACTTGGTAAGTGCAAGATGTTTAGGTTTGATTGTTAAATATTGTGTGTTAGTTTTGAAAAGAAAATGATATGCTAAATAGCATGGACACCTCCATTTTCAAAGGAAACTATGGCGAAATTTTCTAAAAATGCAAACACTTAGAAAATATTTTCTAGACAAGTATGTTTTAAACTATGTTTTTTCAGTATAAGCTTTGCCATAAATTTTGATACAAAAATACAAGTATTGGAGGTTGATTTTTGTAAATAAAAATAGATAAATTTATATTTAGAATATATATTTTATAATAAGACACTTGTGTGAATATTTGTATATTTTGTGGACTAGTTACATTATTTTAGGATAAAATAATGTAACTTAACAAATAGCAAGAATTTACAACTCCAAAATAATACCAAAAATCACAAGGAATGAAATATAAGTTACACACACAATATTGTGAAACCGAACACAAAAACGTAACTTAGGAAATATTCCGGGAAATACCGTTACAATACATTTTTGGTAAATATTATTTTGGAAACGAAAGAAGTGAAAATATGATTTTTGTACACGTTACCAAGTTATGTCATATTTTCAACAAGAAGAAAATATATTATTTTGGGAGATAAAAATATATTTTCCTAGTATATTTAGAAGATATATGATTTTTTGGGAAAAATATATATTTTCTTGGAATACATTATTTTTGACAAAACAAGTCTATATATATTTTCTAAGTGAAACTTGAAAATATATTATTTCGGGAACTACAAATACAAGAATACGAAAATACATGTATGAAATACTCCCATCCTTGGGAAGGAAATACAAAAATAAATACTTGAAAAGTATTATAACTTTGGATAATGTTAAAGACATAAAGGAAACGTAACTCAAAACATGAATACTAAGGCAAGGCACGGGCCGCTCGTCTAATAGACCCTAGCACATTGTAGGTAGTCGTGTTTGCTGACGAGATTTGAGTTACGAGTACTGAAGATGCAAAACAGTGAGTTCATGCTCCCCCTTTTCTTTAACTGTTTTTGGTTTTATAACTCTCGGGGGTGAAATACATGTTACGAATGCTTAAACGGTATGAAATGCCTATGAAATACTAGATCATGTGAGCATAGACTAGATATTGAAATGCCATTAATACTTAATTAGGGACGAGGGTTAGATCTAACGGGTACGGCCGAACCCCACTCATGGTCACAACTAGTACCAAGCAGTGCTTCGGAGTCCCAGTCGAGGGTAATCGACATAGTCGAGGGTAATCGACACAGTCGAGGTAAATCGACAAGGTCAAGGGAAATTGGCATAGTCAAGGTAAATTGACATAGTCGAGGGAAATCGAAAAGGGTATAAGTACACTCATTACGAGTGCTCCCTATGTCCTCACATGCCTTAAAGCCCTTGTAAAACATTCATGTTCATACACGCTTTTCATACCTGTTTACAAAGGAGTCTCTCAAAGATTTACAAGATTACAGTACTCACACAAAACGCATGAACTCGCTCAACTTTTGTTGATGTTTTCCAAAATTACATGTATTTCAGGTGACATGATGGATCTTGGTCGCGGGTGTCGTAACTAGAAGTAGACTTCAAGTTTAGATGTCATCTACTTTTGTTGGTTTTTAACCTAGTCGAAGGATGTGTTTTAAAACTTAAATAACCAGTGTTTGTAATACTCAAATTTTATGAATGGATGAACATCGTTTTAATCACGTAGTTGTTTATTATGATTGAATGCAATGATATTAAACCAGTCACACATCATACGCTTCCGCAAAAGTCAGGGTGTGACAGTTTGGTATCAGAGTTTCGATTGTAGTGAACTAGGATTCCTTCTCGAGTCTATACTACAATCACAAGAGTTCTCTCACAAAAACATTTTACAAAAAGGTTTTTCATTGCATTCACGTAAGCGTCAAGATCCATGAGTCAAACATTTTTCAAAGAAGAGATAAGGCAAGGACATTAGTAGGGAATACCCTCAAGATAAGGTGCCAACTAAGGCATAGTCTACACGAGTTAGACTTGCCAAAGACAAAATGAACCCCCAAAAGAATAAACAAGAGTTATACGTGATATAATACATCGAATTGCCTGTTTATGCTAAGAAACATACTTGTTTATTGATATATACATACGAATAAGTGTACAGAATGATTATTGACGTGAATAAGATACATTCGACTCCGACTCCTATTACTGTACGTAACTCGCACGATGAAGCTATCGACCTCGCGTTCTTTGCAAAGCTCATGGCTGGAGTAATTACCAAACAAGATTCTGAGCTTGATCCCATAGGAAATGGCTGCTCTTCCCTCTCGATCGTGAAGGTGCCTGGCTATGGTAGTGACGACAAGGTAGAGGCAGCAACCTTGAACAACTTCTTAATTAGCGGGATGAGATCCCTGCGGCTTTTGTGAAGCGAGATTGATGACATACTTGACCAGAAAAGAAAGATGAAGTACTCATCTTGAAGGTGCCCCTCCAACTACCTGGAATTCTCCGTATTCCTATTTCATTTAATCATCGTGCCTATTCGCGCATAACGATAACAAGTGTTAGTTCGTGGACCACTGCAATGGTCCTTTCCATGCAGAGGTATAAGGACAGTAGTGTCCCCTCCTTGATTGATCATCTGCTTGGACGAGAGAAAATTAGGGTAACTGTGCAAGACAATTTATTATTACGGGGGACCACGTAATAACAACTTGTAGTGCATGGAAATCCTGGTGGACTCTGCGGGTCAGGTTGATGATCACCATCCCTCCAAAAATAAACTCTAGATGTTCAGACCTTCATATGGTAGAACAATACATAGACCAGTGCTTTAGCATTTTATAAAGTTGGAAACCAGTCTTTTCCTACTTCGTGTCTGACACTTCTACCCGTGTGCGAGACGTTGAGAAACGAAATTTAAGCAAGAGAAGAGGAATAACATTCAGAAAGATCCAGTGACGTTACACTCTACCACCTTGTGAAACTCGTATGACCAGGGCGATGTAGCCTTGAATACATTATTACAAACAATAGGTCAAGTTGCAAAGCCCATGTGAAGGCTCAGTAATTGTTTCCTCACTATTACATTGTTGATTATATATACATGTGATATTGGGTGATTACCTGTTTACTTATGGTACCATATACCTCATAGACAATTATGGAATATTGTCTAACCTACCCCATACCTTTTGACAGAAGAGAATGCTGCCCAGACGTGACACAGACACCAGTACGTTACCAAGAACAGAAGCTGAGCTTCAAGAACGCATCTTGTAGGCAATTGCACAACATGAAGCCCTCCGCTCCGAACACAGCGGTGGCACTTCCGGAAATAACCCTCCAACTGCCTGCACCTATAAACAATTCCTGGACTGCAAGCCATTGAATTTTGATGGCACAGGAGGTGCTGTTACATTTGTTCATTGGGCAGAAAAGACTGACTCCGTTCTAACAATGAGTAACTGCTCACCCTAGCAGAGCGTTACTTTTATCTCAGGGTTGTTTTTGGATGGCGCACTCTCTTGGTGGAACCTTTAGGTTCAGACCCTTGGAGCAGATGCTGCTTATGCACTGAGCTGGGACGTGCTCAAGGAAATAATGGAGAAGAAATATTGTTCTAGGGCTGTAATCCAGAAGCTTGAGGTGGAGTTCTGGAATTTGAAAATGGACGGGCCGAAGATTTCTGAGTACGTCCAGCGATTTCGTGACCTATCTAGAGTCGTGCCCTACTTAGTCAACCCGGAATTCAAAAGGATTGAGCGATTTATTTGGGGACTTGCACCTCAAATTAGGAGCATGTTTACTACCTCAAAGCTCCCAACCATCACAGAGACTATCGATTTGAGTGTCACTCTTACTGAATAAGCTCTACGCATGGGAAAATTTTCGGAATCTGAGAATAACAAGAAAGAGACTCGTGTGGAGTCATCAGGCAACAAGAAGAGGAAGTCTTCAAACCTAAAGTCAAGCACCCAAGTCAGTGATGGAAGCTCTAAGGCAAACAAAAGAAAGGAAGTGAACCCGCCGCATGGCAGGAAAGCTGATGGAGCCACTAATAAGGCTGGTGGTAAGGTTTACTTGGGGACTAAGCCGAGGTGTGAGGAATGCAATTTTTACCATGAAGGTCGATGTCTGAGACCTAAGTGTGGAAAGTGTGGAAAGGAAGGGCACATCAAGGATGCATGTTGGGCAAAGGATCCAGACGGAAAAGATAAAGGTAGAGTACCAGGTTGCTACAGATGTGGTGAAGCAGGGCACTTTAGGAAAGATTGCCCAAGGAAGAAACAATTAAGGAAGGGTTTTCACGATCGAAGCTCGTGAAGCACACAAGGATCCAGATGCGGTTACAGGTACGTCCCCTATTAACCAACCCTATGCGTCTATTTTTGATTAATACTGGCACCAACTTTAACTTAGTATACTTAGAACTTAAGAAACTGCGTGGCCTAGTTTCAAGTAGAATAGACGTCCTATATTCTTCAAGAATGGGCATATAGAAGGCTAGTTTAAGCAGACGGAGCAATGAAGGATTATATTTTGAGGAAACAGAAGGCCGGAACCTTCTGTTACCATTGACTTGGGCATATAGAGTTGAAGTCATTCGATATAAGGAAAATCAGTCGCATCCCCCTTGCGAATGATGAAACACTTATAGTGCACAACCTTCTTGCAATAGTTGCAAGGGTACTAGACCGTGGGTCTGCGACATCTCTCATTGGTCGGAGAGACACAGAAGCGCCTCCGAGTAGACTGCATAGCCTTCCTAGCTCATATTGCCGATAAGGAGACCTAGGAGCTGGAGCTAGAAGACAACCCCGTGGTGGAGGGATTCCCAGAAGCCTTTACTGAAGACTTGCCAGGAATACCCCCCCCCCCCCCCCACAACGACAAGAGAAGTTTAAGATGAACCTCGTGCAAGAAGCGGCACCAGTGACAAGATGACGCCTTACCGACTAGCTTCGTCCACAAAGTATGAGCCTCCGATATAACTGCAAGAGCTGCTAGACAGAAGGAATTAAGGACATGACATCCTTAGTTAAGGATACAAATAGAAAGCTGACAGTTTCCATTTTGCATAAATTCCAGAGAATTGGATATCAAGGATTGGTATCCTTTGCCAAGGATTGATGGCATGAACAGACCAATCGTAAGGTTCTAGTTACCACTCAAAGATTAACTTGAGGACAGGATGTCCTCAACTGTGAATACAAGAAGGCAATATCCCTAAAATGACCTTTAGGACTCGCTTCGAGCGTTACGAGCTCCTTGTCGTACCATTTGGCTTAACACATGCACCGGCGATATTCATGGACCTCATGAATCAGGTGTGCAAGCCGTACATGGATAAGAACATGATTATATTTATTGGCCACATTCTTATGTGCCCAGCGACCAAGGAAGGCGTGAGCAACCTCTGCAATTTATCTTGCGACTCTTAGAGAAAGAGCAGTTATGTGCTAAGATGTCGAAAAGCGGATTTCGAATTCGCAAGGTAAGAAATTTAGGGTACATGGTGGATAAAAACGAGATTTATGCCAACCCTGCAATCAAGAGCTAAGGAGTTAGAGTTGCAACTATGTGATGCTTCTCGACAAAGTATCGATTGCACGTCGATGCAACGAGACCACAACATTGCATACGCGGCACATTGATTAAGGAATCATAAGAAGACACCTTGATCTAGATACAGTAATTGCGCACAATAAATTTGACGTCATTACCTGAAAGAAAACGCTGCACGATCTTTACTGATCACAAGGGTTGCAGCACACCGTTGATCGTAAGAACTTAAATATTAACAAAGATGGACCGAGCTCTGAACAATGCAGACTGTATGGACATGATACGTGCTTGCGTAATAAACTTTAATGAAAAATTGGAACACTCACTTTCCCTTAGTGGAGTTTTCCTACAACAGTATTTATCACACCGTTGTTTAAATCGCTTCGAGTGAAGCTTTAGTTGGAACATAACAAGTCAATCCCCATTATATTAAATGGAGACATGAGATAAACAATCTACTGGCCCGAGTTGGTTCAGGAAAAATTAGAGGCAAGAACGTTCAGATATGTGATCATATCAGGACAGCCCGCGGAATACCGAAAGATTGCGCCAATGAGCGACGGAAATCGTAAGAATTTGAAATAAGAAGTATGGCTTTAATGGGAGCCTCGCCTAGAGAAGGCATGGTGTGAATTGGAAAACGTAAAGGTTTGACCCCCGGTGTAGGGATCGGAGCCATTGCTCACAAGTTGAAACTTCCAGAAAAAGATTAGTAAGGATCGCGACACATTCCATGTGTCTAGTCTTTAGAGGAGTCTGACTCAAGGAACAGTCGTTGTTCCCACAAATAAGATTCACGTCAATAACAAACGACAAAATTACTATAGAACCTGTTAAGGTTGCGGACCAGGAGTCCACAAAACACAGAAAAGACGTAATTGAATTACTTGAGTACGATAGAATTCATGACATGACCCAGAGTTACATGGGAACATGAAGACAAATCTTGAACCTAAGTGACCATATTTGATTCAAAACTCCCCTGCGACCGATGGCATCGCTTGAATTTCGGGACGAAATTCTTTTAACGGGGGGAGACTGTGACAACTGGCACTTTTACGTACATTTCGTACACTAATTGAACAGTAATCTGTGCTTTAATAACTGTGCATGATCTATTTTACAAGACAAATGAATTTCTGATTAGTGTTATATACATACAATGGCATTTCATGTTGCAAGACTTTTTATCATTGCTACATGCAACACGATATAGTTCTAATAATACACAGAACAGAATTGGCACCATTATCTGACAAACTAAAAATGCTGACGATGTTCAGTACATAGACAGACAATATTTTGTGGCCCAGTATGAGCCGGAAACTAAGTACTACACTAGTATAGGGTGTAGGGAAGTAAGGACCCCAAGACTGCATGCCTAAGTGATATATAAAGTGCCGAAAAGTGCCTAAAACTCACATAAAGTGCAGAATTCTGCATAACTCAGCTTTTTAACAAGCTATTAATGTGCAAAAATATGGCAAAATGGTCCTGTATGCTTTCCTAAGTGTCGGGAGTTAAAAGTGTCACAAAAGGGTACTTAAAAATCACTAAACGGAATAACATGACACTTTAACGAACTGGTACCTAACCGAACAACCGGATATTACCTGGAACACCAAAATATTGCTAGAAGCATTACTTTACTTTTTCTGAGCTAGCTATGGTTCCCGAACACTTTAACATACTACATAATGCAAGATACACACTAAACACTAGACTTTATACTTATCTTCCAACTAATTACCTACTTATCTTTACAAGTTACAATTAACCCCCCTCCCCCTCATAATTTTCGGCCTAAGAGGACCCCACCACCCAAGATCACAATAATCTTCCAAGATTTACCTTAAATCTTCCTAAGATTTGATGAGATTATGCTAGTACTACAAGGGACATATATACCAATCGACAAAAGGAATTAGAGATTATATATGGGACCATAAGCCATCTTCGTCTTCACAAAAAAATCACAACACACTTAACTCCCTCTCCTCCCCAACTCTCGGCCGAACACCCTCCAAGCACCATCACCATTTTGGATCAAGCTTCATCCAATCCAAGGTTATCTCTAGGTGTCCAAGGGTGATTAAGGAAGCTTGGAACTCACGGATCTTGAAGGACCTCCTTTGCTAGCTTTTATCCACTCGATATTCACCATTGTTCTTCCCTAGCTTGAAGCTAGTAGTAAGATCCTTTTTAACACTTGTTACTTCAAATTTTTAGTGGTTAAAAGTTATATTATGTTGAAATCACTAGAACACTAAAAGGCATACACTTGAATCTTGAAATATAAGATGAAATATGATGATATATGGATGAAAGGATATTGTTTAGCATATGTATGATGATTGCTTGTTGATTACTAAAGATATTGATGTTGATCACTACATGGAGCTTGCTAGATTGCGATTAAACACATGATCTTGCAAGTTAGAGGATGATTATGTGTTAACACGAGAAGATCATCCTCATACATAGACATGAACTTGAAAACAAAATGATTTCTTGAAAAATAATAAATAAGTGAGCTAGTAAACTTATAGATCCAAGATTTAAGAATGATTTTCCAAGAAAACCAAGTTCAAAATATGATTTTTGAAAGATCATGGTTTTTACTTAAACCTACACTATATTTAGTAATAAAACAAGTGTAGAAATGCTAGAGAAACAAGAAGGTTTAATAAATAAACATTTTTGCAAGATATGTTTACAAGTTGTAAACATCTAAAATTTCCAAGAATGAAGTTTACCAAGAAGCAAATATATTTTGGAGGGTAGCTAAGGCTACTAAACACTTTACCAAGTTACAACACATTTTTGTGAAAGATCAAGTTCATGTTATTATGTAAGTTGTATAGTTTTTGCACTTGGTAAGTGCAAGATGTTTAGGGTTTGATTGTTAAATATTGTGTGTTAGTTTTGAGAAGAAAATGATATGCTAAATAGCATGGACACCTCCATTTTCAAAGAAAACTATGACGAAATTTTCTAAAAATGCAAACACTTAGAAAATATTTTCTAGAAAAATATGTTTTAAACTATGTTTCTTCAGTATAAGCTTTGCCATAAATTTTATACAAAAATACAAGTATTGGGGGTTGATTTTTGTAAATAAAAATGGATAAATATATATTTAGAATATATATTTTTTAATAAGACACTTGTGTGAATATTTGTATACTTTGTGGACTGGTTACATTATTTTAGGGTAAAATAATGTAACTTAACAAATACTAAGAATTTACAACTCCAAAATAATACCAAAAATCACAAGGAATGAAATATAAGTTACACACGCAATATTGTGAAACCGAACACAAAAACGTAACTTAGGAAATATTCCGGGAAATACCGTTACAATACATTTTTGGTAAATATTATTTTGGAAACGAAAGAAGTGAAAATATGATTTTTGTACACGTTACCAAGTTATGTCATATTTTCAATAAGAAGAAAATATATTATTTTAGGAGATAAAAATATATTTTCCTAGTATATTTAGAAGATATGTGATTTTTTGGGAAAAATATATATTTTCTTGGAATACATTATTTTTGACAAAACAAGTCTATATATATTTTCTAAGTGAAACTTGAAAATATATTATTTCGGGAACTACAAATACAAGAATACAAAAATACATGTATGAAATACTCCCATCCTTGGGAAGGAAATACGAAAATAAATACTTGAAAAGTATTATAACTTTGGATAATGTTAAAGACATAAAGGAAACGTAACTCAAAACATGAATACTAAGGCAAGGCACAGGTCGCTCGTCTAATAGACCCTAGCACATTGTAGGTAGTCGTGTTTGCTGATGAGATTTGAGTTACGAGTACTGAAGACGCAAAACAGTGAGTTCATGCTCCCCCTTTTCTTTAACTGTTTTTGGTTTTATAACTCTCGGGGGTGAAATACATGTTACGAATGCTTAAACGGTATGAAATGCCTATGAAATACTAGATCATGTGAGCATAGACTAGATATTGAAATGCCATTAATACTTAATTAGGGACGAGGGTTAGATCTAACGGGTACGGCCGAACCCCACTCATGGTCATAACTAGTACCAAGCAATGCTTCGGAGTCCCAGTCGAGGGTAATCGACACAGTCGAGGTAAATCGACATAGTCAAGGGAAATTGACAGAGTCAAGGGAAATCGATATAGTCGAGGGAAATCGACATAGTCGAGGGAAATCGACAATGGTATAAGTCCACTCATTACGAGTGCTCCCTATGTCCTCACATACCTTAAAGCCCTTGTAAAACATTCATGTTCATACACGCTTTTCATACCTGTTTACAAAGGAGTCTCTCAAATATTTACAAGATTACAGTACGCACACAAAACGCATGATCTCGCTCAACTTTTGTTGATGTTTTCCAAAATTACATGTATTTCAGGTGACAGGATGGATCTTGGGCGCGGGTGTCGTAACTAGAAGTAGACTTCAAGTTTAGATGTCATCCACTTTTGTTGGTTTGTAACCTAGTCGAAGGATGTGTTTTAAAACTTAAATAACCAGTGTTTGTAATACTCAAATTTTATGAATGGATGAACATCGTTTTAATCACGTAGTTGTTTATTATGATTGAATGCAATGATATTAAACCATTCACGCATCATACGCTTCCGCAAAAGTCAGGGTGTGACACATTCTGACGTATGTTTTGTTCTTGATGAAAATTCATGTCTGACCCGTTAATCGGTCCATCTCTTAGGTGGAAATCAGCCCTCGAGTCACCCCTCGACTATGGAAAGAGTTGGAGGTCTGACGAGTTCCTGATTCCACCAAAGTTGTATGAAAATCAGAGAAAAGTTTCATAGATAAGTTGAAAAATGTGAAAATCCTTTAGATCTTAAACCAATCTCAATTGAATGATGCTCTACAATTATTTGCCCAAGCAGTGGAAACCACCTTCAAGAGGATTAAAATAAGTGATTTCGAGAAAAAGTTAAAGTGTGTGTGTTATTTTGGTGAAGAAGATGGAGTAGGAGTGAATTAGAATGAAGATTGAAGAAGATTTGAGAGAAATTGCTTACAAAAAGGTCTTGAATCGCGACTGAGAGCTTGGGAGCGGATGAGAGTGTCAAAGTGTTGAAATGGAGACATAAGGCTGGTATTTATAGGTGAGGGTGGGGTTTGAGACGGTGGCAAATGGCGGTGTCTGAATGGCTCCATCCGGATGGATGAGCCCCATCCTGGCGGATGTCCCATTCGGACGGCCAGGTTCACGTTGGTTAGTTTTCTGACTTTAGTTCGTTTGTTAGGTGTTACGTTGCGTTTTATTGTGAATATCGAGTTGTGCGAATAGCGTTGAGTTTGCGTTGCGATAGCGTTAGCAAGTAACCAGTACACATAATAAACACACACAAGTTAAGTATATAAAACACACGTTATTACATTACTACTACTAATATCAGCATTTGCGATCTAGCGTGTTAGTCGTGATAAGCGTATGCGGAGGCGTATGATAACCAAACAAACACACTCGGCAATTTAAGTAGCATAATTCTCTGTAATTCGTGTTGCGTAAGCGTTGCGAATATAAGGCGTTTAAGCGTGTAGCAGTGCGGTGTGATGAAAAAGTATTTAGTATAACATAACCCTTTGTTTATATCGAATCTGATAGCACAAGATGGTTACAAATCGAAGCAAAAGCAAACAGGTAACGATCCGAAAAGTCGGGTTGTTACAGGAAGTTTGTCATTCGTTGTCTCATGTTTTAAAGAAAATGTCTACGAGAACTCTTACATTTCAGCAAATATTAGACCTGACTTGGCATGACTGTAAGTAACTATATATTATTTTGTTACTTACTGTAAACATTTTTTGCTAGCTCAACAACTTGCTAACATCTGTTTGCTCTTTTAACGTCTGTTTCTTTATCATTTTAACGTCTGTTGACTAACCTTTTTAACTTATGTTGACTTTTCTAGCTTAACAACTTGCTAACATCTTTTTTCCAATTTAACGTATGTTTCCTTATAATCTTAGCGTCTATTGACTAACCTTTTTAACTTCTATTGAATAACTCTTTTAACGTCGGTTGACTAACATCTGATATTTAAGATCTGTCCATGTTGCAACCTCTGTTGGGCATAATGGATGACAGTTGTTACGAAACTTCTGTTGGATAGCAACAGAGGTATGTAACAGTTGATAGCCAACAGTGGTTAGGTTGTGTGAAAATACTTTAACTCATGTTGACTAACCCTATTGACTAATCCTCATTTTAAATTTTGTTGACTAACCCGTTGTAACTTTTGTTGATCATTAGTTCATATCAAATTCGTAAGTCTGCACAATTTTTTTTTTACTTCTTCTATAGCTAATTGCTGACAAATTTTGGAAAGAATTCTACGGTAAAAATTACGAGTATGGGAAGGCAATTATCTATGTTGGCGAAAGGTTTTGAAATGTGATGATGAAAGGATGGACTGATGGATGCGGTTTTACTGATGGATGGTTAAAAGTGATTGAAGAAGTTCCGATAGTAGTTGAATCTTGGTTGGTTTTCACCATGATTGAATCTAAAACTTTTGAGCTTTCCGTTTTCCATCCCGAAACTGGGACTGAGGTTTCTTTCAAGAAAGCTGATGTTGTTGTTTTGGATGATTCGGTTTACGGAGATGATGGGTTTGATTTATTGGCTGCGGTATAAAAATTTGATGATAAAATACATTGTTTGATAACATGACGGTGATAAGTAAGTTTTATTATATTATGCTAATAACTTTTGAAATGCCATATTGTAGGCTAATCACATACATGTTCTGGATTCTGGCGAAGTTGCTTTAGGTGATGATGAGACTGGAGCTACGATTGGTAATCCTAAGCAGTTTACGAGTTTTGAGGATATTTTTAATGTACATATACACATGTAATATTTACTTATTATTATGATTTAAATATGGTTTCTTATATATGATCATTCTTATAAATATAGTCTGTTGATGATGGGCTATTTGATTCAAAGGTCGTGCATCTGGTTGATGAGTCAGATGTTAAAAATGTTGTAAGTTTATATTTTCTTACTTTTTTTATCTATTGTATATAAACATATACGAATATATTTTATTGTATAATAAGTATAACAATGTTTGTTAAAATTTTGTTGCACCCTGAAGATCATTCTGTAAAAATAGCTGATGATATTAACGGTCCTCAACTTCAGTCTAAAGATTTTTCTGTTCATGACATTCCTGCCTCTTCAAGTGTTGTATCTAATGGAAGCGTTTATTAGTTTTACACTGCCCATTTTATTATTGTCTCAATATATTGATATTCTTCTGTATGATTGAGTTTTAAACTTCAAAGCTGAGTTGAGAAGATAGTTGTGTTGATAAAGAAAGTTACAAAATTTCAACAATTCAGAGTTGTTATAGTCTAAATTAATTTACTTAGGTTGAAAAGATGCACAATCTTTGTTGCAAGACAATTGTAGAGGATAACCAAGCTGTTGATAGACCGTGTAAAGTTCAAAAGGTTCATTTAGTATCATCCAATTCAGAGCCAGTCTTATACTTCACCACACATGCTGAAGGTAGGCTTGTAAGTTTTTGCAGTCCTTACTTTGTTTCGTTATTTTAACAATTTCAGTTATATATCAATATTTTATTTAAATTCATTATTCAATTTTCTATTTTTGGCATCTGCCATCAAATGTATCTTCTGTGTTGGATTTGCATACTGGTAATCCTAAGCCTGTCAAGATCCAAAATCTCAAATGTGAAGTCTAGGAACTGCTTACAACATCTCAAAAAACCAATACTAGATTCAACTACGCTATTGTTGGATGGTCTGGTTATCTGAGATGTTGCAATATTGCTTTTGGTGATGAACTTTCGTTTGAATTTCACAAGTCTACTCAATTGCTAAAGTTAACAAAAGTTGCTCATTTCGTGATAAAGATAAAGTCCTCTTAGTTTATGTTGCGTTGATTGAAGATTTATAGACAATGTTTCATGTGATGATTGTTTGTGGTTGTACATTTGGTTCGTCGGTGGTACTAGTTTTGCTTCTTAGACATTTTCTATATGTAGTTATGTCTATAAACAGGTTTCATTATCAATGGGTGGGTACTCCTTTTTTTTTTTTTTTTTGATAGGACAATGGAAATACTCATATGTATCTTATATATTAACTGATGATGCATGTTTATAGTTGTCTATTATCTATAATAGATAACAAGTTTTGGTACAATATCTATACACGTGTCTATACTTTCTATTAATATGTGTTATGCATGGTTTTCTAAGAAACCACCCGTATTTGCACACGGGTCTTACCGATAGTTTCAAAAAGAATGAAATAAATAAATAAATATAGTATTAAAACTTTTAGTTTTACTATTCATCACCACCTCAAATTCAAATTAATATGTATAATAACGATTTAAAATAGCTTTAACTTGAAACAATAATAACTTTTTAAGGGGTTGGGGGTGGTGATCACTCATCACTCACAACATCCAATCAACTTTCGTCATGTCATCAACCATTATTCCATCACTCACAACCTTTTTAGTGGAAATGTCCATCACTCACAACACCCAACAATAAACCCTCACCTCTCCTCACAATCTTCCATTTTTCACGCGTTAAGTTTGTCACGGGAATTATGTTTCACGCATGGAAATTGATGGGTGGCGATGGTTTCTTCAATTGTATCACGAGTGGTGGGAGTTTATCACTCACCACCCCGCCTGCCCTAACAAGACATATGGCAATAACTCCAACTTTTTAACTTTTACTAAAAGTTAATGTATTAGATATTGTTTGAAAAAACTTAATTATTAAAATAATATATAGTTTGATTAGTAGGTTAAAATTTGGAAATATGGAAATAACACCATAGGAACTTTCAGGTTTCAACTTTTAACAGCACTAATGGGATTTACCCGTTTCATTTTCAGCTCTTTAATATTCTGTATTTTGACACAATTTGAATTATGTTGTGAAACAACAACCTACCAGCAATGTATAGAGAAGAATGAGAGATAGAAGATGGATTTCTTATTGATGTGTCACATACAAAATACATGAGCCACTATATATAGGCTATAACATTAATACAAACATAAATGTGACATAGGAGTTAGAAATGTGGATAGTCACTAATAATGGATGGATTCATAACACTTCCCCTTGACTATCCACATGATGATATACTATTATTTGATATGCTTGGTGATGCTACCTCGTTAAAAACTGTAAGACCCTTGTCTATTTATAATCATTTATACTTCATCCACTATTAAAACATCGGATTAACGACATTTATACAAGTTTCAAACCTTCAAAAGACGTTCACTATTATTACTAAACATATTGTTAAAAATACAACATACAACATACTAAATTTTCAAAACATGTTTACTAAAGTGTTATAACACAACACCGAAATGTTTGTAACAAAAGTAATTGTTTTCGTTTGCGGAAGCTTCTTTGCGCGCGTGTTCGGTTCTCCAACATAGCTTGATCTTCATTCGCAAATTCCTATAGTTACCTATGACCAAAATAATCCAAAACATCAGTTATATGACATTATAATGCGGTTAAACAAGTTTAAAATGTCAAACTTATAAAAATAAAAATTTTTGCAGCTCTGTACTGCTTTCGTGGGGCGCGACAGAGTACGCCCCTAGCCCTCGCGGGCCACGAGGGCCGTCGCGTGTCACGAAGCCTAATTGAGTTGCTGTCGCGTAGCGCGACAGATACCTTTTCCAGCGAGTTTGGTTTAAAAACCTGCATTTCCCAGCTATGATCCATTTTACGAAAACTACCATAACTTGTTCATTTCTAGTCCGTTTTGGGTCACGTTTCTTTCTACGTGACCGTAATCAGATAATCTATAACATGGAATAAAAATCCAAAATATGATTGAACAATTTTATGTACTTTGAACCCTCGGTTTCTAGGAATTTTCATAATTATTCGAACCGTTTCAATTCATGAACCATAAAATTAACTTATGAGCTCAAAACCTCTATAAGCATTTACACATCAACATACTTGCATTTTATGACACATTATATTAAAAAATCAAGTGCCGTTAACAAAGTGCATACATCTTAATTAACCCGTTTATCTTAATTAGCGACATCCATCACTTTAACTTACCAAAGTTCAATACTTTGGTGATTTTGACCCGTTTGATTTCATAAGCGAAATCCATCGCCTTATTAGAATTAAACATGTATTATTCGAGTCAATTTGACCCGTTTAAACTTTTAAGTAGAATCCACCACTTTCATCATTTATATATTGTCGAAATTTCTACTTATTCTTGTTTGGTTACTACAAACGAAATCCTTCGTTTTAGTAATATTCAAACATTATAACGAATTGATTATCATTCAACAACTAAACATAAAAGTGCTAACAAGATATTATGAAGCACATAGCCACGTACCTTTCAAAGCTTTCCTTTTAAGAGGTTATCCGTCCCGCCTTGCACATTCAAAGATAACCCAAATTACCTATAGAATTTAATTCGAATATATCGCTTAGAACTCATGGTTCAATATTCACCATATAATACTCATGGTTAATCAATTAAAGCGATTATTTCATATTTTTTAAGAACTCCAATTCACTTAAACATTTTATCGAACACCTTTAAGGTGAGATTATCATACTAACAAGATTATGTTCATCATCAACAAGTTACCCATATCAACTCATCATCTTCATAATCCTATGCCTAGAATGAATGAAACAATACCCAATTTGTATCATAATATTCAATTAACATCAAATATCACAAAGATTCAAGTATTTAACATTAAACCCATATCACACCTATATGACAAACATTGAAGCTAACAGGTTATGACATGAATTGATCCAATTATTGTGACACCTGTGTCACTTCAGCCATCAAACAAATACCAAACCAAAGAAATATTGTATTTCATACTTGGGATTTGTATAAATATGTGTATCATTTGCACATATCAACTCTTGTTCTATTTCGGGCTCTAAATCGCTTTCTGGAAGGTTATACCCGCACTGATGCGTAAATATAACCAGTTTAACACGAAAAATACTGCGGAACATCAACATATTCTTAAAATTCCTTAAATAACCTTTACATAACTTAGAAATAAGTTTTGAAGGCTTTGGTATGGCAAAATCAAGTTAATTCGCTTACAGGGACTAAATTCGACAAACTGCGAAAGTATGCCGATTTGAACTATAACAGACATTCCGGAACATGACCATAAGTTAAACATACCATAAATATCCTTTACATAGCTTAGAAATAGGCTTTGAGGGGTTCGGTGTGCTAAAATAAACTTTTGGGTCATTCAGGGACTAAAAGCATCAAAAAGTGCACAAGTTTGCACTTTCGCGCATAACTTACGTTCTGAATACATCCGAATATCCAAAAATTTATGGAAGCACTAAAATATTTTATTTTAGTGTTTGGCATAAGAAAAATCCATTCGTCACGCAATATGGATCGTTTTTCGCGCTTATGCGCATTCCGTCGTAATTAAGTGAACATCGCAATCGTACGGCCAAACGAACTGACATCCGAGATATTTTTTAGCATGTTTTTAGTTCCCTATACTTTAACTTCATGTTAGAGCTTTGAAATGGGGTTAACGGGGCTTAAACGCGTCAAAAATGCATCGAAAACCAAGTTTGGAGCCACAGGGGCCTGTTCTGCCATTTTTGAAATTTTCAGACATGCAAGGTCCTTACGGACCGTAAGATTCTCAGTCTTATGGTCCGTAAGCAGGGGTCAGAACATTAGAAACTTCTAAACCAGCTGTTAACAGTTGTTACCCACTTCTAATCTCATTTCCACATGTTGTTCCCTGATGTTGGGGGGCCAATTGACATACCTTAGTATTTCAACAAGTGTAGGGATGAGATTAAAGCCCGGTTTTCGAGAAACGATCCTAACGGTGGTCCATTTCCTATAAATACCCACCTTATGTTTCACTTCTTCCTCACAAAATATGATCTAAAGTGCTCTAAGTTGAAGCCTTTGCTTCATACCTGAGCTATTTGGATCAAGATTGCTTGCGGGGACCCTTTGTAAGTGTTCCTTCATTCTTTTACCGCTTTTCGAGTCCGAAAGTCAAACTATGTTTGACTTTCTGCATTAACCAGTGTATGGTCAATGTGAAGTTCGTTTGAACTTCCTAACGTGAGCGTAATCACGATGGTTATAGTCCCTAGTGGTTATACCTACCGATTACCACGTTATCTAGGCTCAGTGACGAGTCGTAGTTTCGGCCAAAATGCGTATTCTTGCGTATTTTATAACCAAACTACTCTTAGGTATCAAAACCGTTTATTTTGATACCAAACCTGTTTTCTAAACTTAGTTAAGCATGTTTTAACATGCTTAGCTCGTCACTTTTAGTTTAGTGCTTATATAGGGTCGTAAGATAAGCGATCTAAACAATCGCTTTTACTTTCGAACCCGACCCATTTGGTCGATCATTAGGATCCGACCAAACACATTAGGTGACCATAGTATATAGGGAATAACCTTCTGAGGTTATACCTTATGGTTGCTTCGTTAAGTAGTTGTATGATAGGTAGTTTATATGCCTTAGGTAAATTACCAAAATGCCCTTTTTTTGCCAAAATTCATTTTAAGCATACGTAACATAACTTTTAACATCTAAACTGATTTGGCAACAATATTAGACATGTTAAGGCATATTTTACTTGTCATAGGACTAGTTAGGCGTTCCGAACGTGTTTTACGCGAACGACGCGTTAAAGTAGCATAAGCTACCTAAACGGGTCGTAATGGGTCGTAAGCACTTAGGTTAGGTTTCATTTTAGTATGTGGGCTTTGTTAAACCGTATTACATGTGTTCCCATACTCATTTGGTTTACGAGCCCTCATTCTATCCGATCCTCCGATTTAGGTCCGGTTTATTAATGTAGTTACCTATATTAGGTACCGTTTGATTCCGTGATCTTCTAGCATTGCTTGGTGGTTATCCTAGGACTATTGAGCAATCTCAAGTGAGTACATAGACCCCTCTTTTACTGTTTTCCAGACATTTTGGGGTGGAACACATGTGCCTACTTGTTACTTTCGTGCTTTCCATGTTTTCTTATCATATACTTAGTATGTTCAATAGTACATTTATAGTACATGATTTACATTACATTTCATACTATATATGTCCATTGTGTGCATACTTAGTACATTGTTTTACATTACATTTCACGCTATGTATGTTCATTTGATTACATACTTAGTGCATTGTTTTCACATGCTTACATTTTGGTATGACATTTGGTTTGTTTAAATGGGACAAAAATACATTCATTAACATTAGCTACGCCATTCGTTAGTAGGTAGTGGTACCATAGGAATTGACAACTCCCGTTCCTAACATCCTAGGTATGTTTGGATGGAAGGAATGACCGAATTCGATAAACATAATACAGATAAACCTTTAATTTGTTTAAAGGTCTATCAACACAGTCACAAGGCTTGAATGTATGCATTTTCACAATACCGCATAGATGTTTATATCAGTATAGCATGCATTTGTTCCACAAAACATAACTTTGATTTAAACCATGTTTTACTTCAATACCTTGTTTTTGTGCATTTTACATATGGTTTATTTGATATATTTCACTTACCATACATGATATTTTGGATACACATTACATGATTTGAATTATACATAAATTTTGACATTGACATACACAATTCATGATTTACATTAGACATAAACATTTTGACATTGATATACACAATTCATGATTTACATTAGATATAAACATTTTGACATTGATATACACAATTCATGATTTACATTAGACATAAACATTTTGACATTGATATACACAATTCATGATTTACATTAGACATAAACATTTTGACATTGATATACACAATTCATGATTTACATTAGACATAAACATTTTGACATTGATATACACAATTCATGATTTACATTAGACATAGACATTAGACATGGTTTTCACACAAACATTTTGACATTTGATTATACCTAAACATTTTACTTTGGTGGTTTGGTTTGAGTAAGTGATTTAAGTAACAAGGCGTGTGTAATATGATACAAGCATGGTGGATACGCCGCTGGTACTTCCTATATATAAGTGCTTGTATGGTATTACATATCGTAGCGTTATTTGAATCATTTCAATTTAGACATATAACATTTTATACAAATAACATACTTTTCACAATATATTGTTTTACAAACAACTCATCTGATATAAACTCATTTTACTTGGTTATTTACTTAACCATGTATTATTCTTTTATATATATATATATATCATTTGGTTTATTTATCACTTTTCAAATGATTTACAAGACAAAGCAAATTACAAGGTTCATGACTAAACATTTTGTTAAACATAAGTCATGAATTCTATTTTCACAAAACCTATGTATCTCACAGGCATTTTTATGCTGACGTACCTATTTTCACATGTGTTTCAGGATATGATGCTTAGGATTTATCAAGATATACTTAGGCGGACTTGGGCCTTAGCGACAATAAAAGATGCAAGACTAGTTATTTATGTTATGTTTCTTTGATTGTCAAGACATCGTAACTCTTTTATTCAATAAGACAATATTTCAATTTCCATGTGTTATGAAACAATGATTCTGTTACAACACTCCCTGACGTTTCCGCCACGTTTTGTTGTTTTACGTGGTCGGGGTGTGACAGAAAAGTTGGTATCAGACCCCATGGTTATAGGGACTTAGGTTATTAGTAATGCTTTGACCTAGTCTATAACCTTCCTAGGACCCTAACGCGAGTTTACTTGCGTTTAGTCATAAAACAATACTGTCACCTATCCTTAGGCGACAACCACAACAAGAACACAAATTTCAAAACCGCTTTGAAAAGCAATCATCTGTTCTAGGATGATTAATTACTAGGTTTTGAACCCTCTAAGTTTTCAAATCTCGTCAAAGTTTGGGTCTTATAATGTGAACACGTACAAACTGGAAGAGTGAATGCCTGTACCCTGAGTTTTTTGTCGAAGGCTAGAGTGTTCATACAAATCCGCAGTATCGAACCAGTCACTCTTACATGGGAACTCTTTGGGTGAGTGTTCATTTATAGGCGAGCATGTCTTCAGTGATACATTAATATGACCCGTTTACTTTGATTTGTCACCGTCTCATTTGTTTGCCCTAGGTAACAAACAAATGATCGCAATTTTTATGCATTGCCATTCTATTTTGATTGTCTGATAACCTTTCACTTGTTTCTTCATATGTCTTTCATTTTCTTCTAGAATGTCTCTTCCTCTCAGCAACGGTCAAATGTCTGAGCAAACAGCCAAATTTGCCTAGCGAATAGTTCAGGATATCGTTACTGGCAGTAACCCTACTACTGTCAGACAAGCCATTGAACTGTCTGCCACCCTAACTGAATCCCACATCAGGAAGCGTAAGCTTTTTCGAAAAGGCGACCCAAGACCATCTGACAAGACTACTCAAGCTGAACCAAAGGGAGAACAGGCTGAGGTATCCAAGAAGAAGAAACGCAAAGCCTCTCAAAACTACGCTGTAACTGCTCAAGACAAACAGGTTGCACCAAACCAGCCAGCACAACCTCGCAAAAGGAAAAACTATGTTGGTACCGCACCTTTGTGCAACAAGTGCAACCGTCATCATCTGGAGCAAGAGCAGTGTCACAAATGTACCCACTGTGGGCGGTTGGGACATTTGATCAACGTTTGTCATTATGCAAATCAAGCTGCTGCAAACCCTGCTGCTGTTCAAGCACGGTTCCCTCCGGGGTCATGTTATAACTGTGGTGACCTTACCCACTACAGGAACAATTGCCCAAGACTTGTTAACATACCTCCAGCGCGTGGACGAGTGTTTAACATCAACGAGGCAAACATGAACAATGATGCAGCAGTAAACAATTAGTGTTTTATAATTCCTTGGTTGTTATCTTTTGACACTTCAAGACAATTCGGTTGTTGCATAAATAAAGATTTGTTGTTTTTATTTCTGCAAAATTTATGCGTTTGTGTGAATGCTTGATGCAACCTTATGATGTCAACCCAAATAAAAAAACTACTCGTGTGGTTCTGTCATGATCACTTGTGATCTCCCCAAGAACCTTAAACACTCGTTTCTCTTAAGAAACAAAGCCAAACTCTTATTGAAAGTCCTTCTATCTTTATAGATGGATCCTTGAAAATGATTAAAGTGCTAAGTGAAATCCATGGATTGGATTCCAGATGTGCTTTAATTATCCATGCTCAAAGACAACAAATTAAAGAATCATGTTAACAAATTATGTGCTTATGTGTTTTCTTACATGTTTTGTGGTCGTATGTGATCCATCCAAATCCTCATAGAATCTTCAATATCTCATACGAGAGATTCATAGTAGGATATCCAAAGTTACTATCTTAAATCCTTAATGGACTCATACGTTGTAGTCAAGTCCCTTGGGTTTTAAAGTACTATTCTAAAATTTGAACCCCTTGAGTGGTCTAGTTAAACAGATTGATTTTGAAAATCTAATTAGAAATATCGTGTGATGATATAGTTAAAAAGATCCCTTAAGTGGTCTATTTAAGAAGATCGTACGACGGTCTAGTTAAGAAGATCATGTGTTGATCTAGTTAAAAAGATCGTTCGCTGATCTAGTTGAAAAGATCCTTTGGTGGTCTAGACAGGTCGCTTCATGTTTATTCAATGGATTTTTCCTCTACGCATTATGAAATGAACTGTGCGGACTGTGCAAGAGATTACGTAATTATGGAGGCCTACATAATTATGGAATTCAGTGCACAGAAAACACAGGAATCTTTGTCATGTGTTAAGACCTATAGTGACAAGAATAATGATACGGGAGAAGTCTTGGACCTCGACCAATGTCATTTATTATCACCCTCCCCAATTCTGTTTTCAAGCACACACAAGTTTCCTATGATAAGTCTTCATAAGAAACGTTCTTCTATCCATAGTTCAAAATTCCATGAATTACAACTACAAGGAATTCATATTGAGGGTTAAAAAATTCTCTAAGAATCCTAACATGGCCCAGATTTTTACTTAAGGGTTCAATGGATCTATTAGAAGGCGAAACTGTCACAGCTGTCTTCACAAGTTTCCTCTAGAATTAAATTTCGGGACGAAATTTCCTAAAGTAGGGGAGACTGTGACACCTGTGTCACTTCAACCAACAAACAAATGCCAAACCAATGAAATATTGTATTTCATACTTGGGATTTGTAAAAATATGTGTATCGTTTGCACATATCAACTCTTGTTCGATTTTAAGCTTTAATCGCTTTCTGGAGGGTTATACGCGCTCTGATGCGTAAATATAACCAGTTTAATCCAACGAACACTCCATAATAGTGACACATACTTAACATACCTTAAATAACCTTTACATAACTTAGAAATAAGTTTTGAAGGCTTTGGTATGGCAAAAACAAGTTAATTCGCTTACAGGGACTAAACTTGACAAACTGTGAAAGTATGCCAATTTGAACAGTAACGAACATTCCGGGACATGACCAAAAGTTAAACACACCTTAAATATCCTTTATATAGCTTAGGAATAGGCTTTGAGGGGTTCGGTGTGCTAAAATAAACTTTTGGGTCATTCAGGGACTAAAAGCATCAAAAAGTGCACAAGTTTGCATTTTCGCGCATAACTTACGTTCTGAATACTTCCGGACATCCAAAAATTTATGTAAGCATGACTATATTATGCTTTAGTGTTCGGCATAAGAAAAATCCATTCGTCGCGTCATTTGGATCGTTTTTCGCGCTTATGCGCATTCCGTCGTAATTAAGCGAACATCGCGTTCGTACGACCAAACGAACCAACATCCGAGATATTTTTGAGCATGTTTTAAGTTCCCAATACTTTAACTTCATTTTAGAGCTTTGAAATGGGGTTAACGGGCCTTAAACGTGTCGAAAATGGGCTGAATGCATGACAGGGACCAAAAATGTAATTCTGCCAAAGTTACATGCTTGCGCACCGTAAAACTCCCATTGTTACGATGCGCAAGGGGTCTGCAGACCAGATGCAGTGTATTAAACAGCCTGTTTTCAGCTGTTAACCACTCCCAAACTCCTTGCCACATGTTGATTTCTTATGGTTAGTGGCAAATGAGCTACCATAAGGTTCCGACAAATGTACGGCCTTCATCGTGCCCCCTTTTCCAAGAAACGATCTTAACGGTGAACCGAATACTATAAATATCCCTTGCCATCCAACCTCTAAACCCACAAGAATCTGATCCAAAAGACTCTAAGTTGGAACCATTGTTTCATACCTGAGTTATTTGGATCTAGATTAGCATTCGGGGACCCTTCGTAAGTATTCTTTCGTTCTTTTATTGCCTTTTGAGTCTGAAAGTCAAACTTTGTTTGACTTTCTGCGTTGACCAGTTTATGGTCAATGCGAAGTTCGTTTGAACTTCGTAACGTGATTGTAATCACGATGGTTATAGTCCCTTGGGACTATGCCTACTGATTACCACGTTGTCTAGGGTTGTAGGGTAAGCGATCTGATAAATCGCTTATACCTTCGAACCCGACCCATTTAGTCGATCATTAGGATCCGACCAAATACATTAGGTGACCATAGTGTATAGGGAATAACCTTTCGAGGTTATACCTTATGGTTACATCGTTTAAGTAGTTGTATGATAGGTAGTTTATATGCCTTAGGTAAATTACCAGAATACCCTTTTCATGTATAATTGGTAATTAAGCATATGTAACCTAAACGTTTGTCACATAACTGATTATGTAACATGTTTAGGCATATAACACTTGTCATAGGACTAGTTAGGCGGTCCGAATGCGTTTCACGCGCACGACGCGTTAAAGTAGCATAAGCTACCTAAACGGGTCGCGATGGGTCGAAAACACTTAGGTTAGGTTTCATTTAGTATGTAGGCTTTGTTAAACCATATGACACGAGTCTCTATACTCGTTTGGTTTACGAACCCTCATTCTATCTAAATCCTCCGATTTAGGTCCGGTTTATTAACATAGTTACCTTTATAGGTGCCGTTTGATATCTGTGATCTCTGGCATTGTTTGGTTGTTATACAAGGACTCCTAAGCACTCTCAAGTGAGTACATAGACCCCTCTTTTACTGTTTTTAAACTGTTTTGGGGTGAAGCATGTGTACCTATCTGTTATTTTCATGTTTTCCAAAAGTATAATTGATTATACATGTTAGTACTTATCTGTTGACAAACTGAATGACTATCTATGGTTTAAACACTGATTTTTCAAAGACTATAACATAAATTGTTGAATTGTACTTATTTTGTTCACCAGACCGATTGCTAGTATGATATAGCACTATAGGACTAGACACCCCATTCCTGTTGTCATGGACTGTCTGAAACCAATTTGTTTCTCCATCCAAATAGGGATTGCCTTTGTGGTATCCTTATAGTCTCAAAGGTGTATTTTGATGCACTAGGTCTGAATGAATTCATAAGTCACACTTTTATTTGTATATTTTGATATACTCCCAAAGGTATATTCTGATGTACTCTCATGTGTGGTATTGTACAAAACCAACATATATTTATCACATCCAAAACATATTTTGATATGTTATTTACAAACCAAAAACATAGTTTAATATGTTATTTATCACATACAAAGCATATTTTGATATGTTACTTACAAAACCAAAAACATAGTTTAATATGTTATTTATAAATCCAAAGTATACTTGTAATATACTACCGAAAACTATTATTTTGAACAACTAAAGTATATTTAATATACTATCTATCAAACGATTGGGTTTTGGTTAGTGTTTAGATAACGGGACGGGTGTAATGTGATGAAAACATGGTAGATACGCCGCTGGTACTTCTTATATATAAGTGTATTCATTGCATTACATACCGTGGCGTTATTTAGTACATTTGGGTTAACAATATTGGAACTGAAATATATTTTAATATATTACTTATTCAACTTTCTTAAAACCAAAATATATTTTTATATATACCATAAACCTTTTATCAAAACATTGTTTTTCAAACAACATAACTTATACAAACTCATTTTTTTATGGTTATTCATTAACCATACATTATACTCTTATTTATACATATCATCTGAACTTATTGTTTTTCAAACGATTTACAAAACAAAACAAACTACAAGGTTCATGACTAAACATTTTCTTAAACATAAGTCATGAATCTTATTTTCACAAAACCTATGTATCTCACAGGCATTTTTATGCTGACGTACCTATTTTTACACATGTTTCAGGAGCTGTTGCATAAGATGATCAAGATACACATAGGCAGACTTGGGCTTTAGTGACATTAAAAGATGCAAGACTAGTTAATTATGTTGTACTTCTTTGTTTGTTAAGGCATTGTAACACTTTTAATCAATAAAACAATACTTCAATTGCCATTGATTTAAAACAATTAATTCTGTTACAACACTCCCCGACGTTTCCACCACATTTTGTATGTTCTACGTGGTCGGGGTGTGACAGATATACACAATTCATGATTTACATTAGACATAAACATTTTGACATTGATATACATAATTCATGATTTACATTAGATATAAATATTTTGACATTGATATACACAATTCATGATTTACATTAGACATAGACATTAGACATGGTTTTCACACAAACATTTTGACATTTGATTATACATAAACATTTTACTTTGGTGGTTTGGTTTGAGTAATTGATTTAAGTAACGAGGCGTGTGTAATATGATACAAGCATGGTGGATACGCCGTTGGTACTTCCTATATATAAGTGCTTGTATGTTATACAAATAACATACTTTTCACAATATATTGTTTTACAAACAACTTATCTGATATAAACTCATTTTACTTGGTTATTTACTTAACCATGTATTATTCTTTTATATATATATATATATATATATATATATATATATATATATCATTTGGTTTATTTATCACTTTTCAAATGATTTACAAGACAAAGCAAATTACAAGGTTCATGACTAAACATTTTCTTAAACATAAGTCATGAATTCTATTTTCACAAAACCTATGTATCTCACAGGCATTTTTATGCTGACGTACCTATTTTCACATGTGTTTCAGGATATGATGCTTAGGATTTATCAAGATACACTTAGGTGGACTTGGGCCTTAGCGACAATAAAAGATGCAAGACTAGTTATTTATGTTATGTTTCTTTGATTGTCAAGACATCGTAACTCTTTTATTCAATAAGACAATATTTCAATTTCCATGTGTTATGAAATAATGATTCTGTTACAACACTCCCCGATGTTTCCGTCACGTTTTGTTGTTTTACGTGGTCGGGGTGTGACAATTATTGTCTAAGACTTGTTCCTAGACTTGTATTCATCAGAATTTACCAATAACATCACTCAATTCTTTACTAATTTCAATTAAAGTAATCATGCAAGTTCAACATACCACCAAATCTAAGAATTTAGCATACCTTGTGATCTACTAAGTATGAGGATCACAAATTCAGCCTTGAATCACCTACAATTTGGTTTTGTTTCTTTGATTTTGAGTGAAATTGTAGGATTTAGGGTTTTGAAGAGATATGTATCGTCCCTTGGGTTTTAATCGATCAAGACACACCCACAAAGTGTGTGTTCTGATGTTTATCCAGGATTTTAACAAAACAAACTTTCACATTTGGCACCTTTGGCCCCTCTGGTTTCTAAGTTTTATAAAAGGGCTAGAATACTTTGCTTTCCCATTTTTTTTATAACAAGATTTTAACTAGGCTAATTATTCCTAGTTTCTATTCTCACTATTTTATTATAAATTTTATAATTTATACATGTATACCAACATATATAGTTTAATAATTTAGGGGTGTTACAAGTCTACCCCCCCCCCCTTACAGAGGATTCCGTCCTCGAAATCATAATACGTACCGAATAAGGAATGGTATAAGCGTCTCATCTCTTCTTCGGACTCCCAAGTGGTGTCCGATCCCTTCTGGTGTTCCCATTTAACTTTAACTTGATTAATCTCTTTATGTCTTAAGCTTTTAACCTTTCGATCAAGAATTTCGATAGGCTTTATGACATAATTCAGTTTATCGTCAACTTCAATGTCGTCATAGCTTATATAGGTTGTTTCGTCAGCTAAGCACTTTCGTAGATGTGAAACATGGAAAGTGCTATGTATACTACTCAATTCTTTTGAAAATTCGAGTCGGTAAGCTACCTTACTCACACGCTCCACTATTTTGAATGGTCCAATAAATCTTGGACTCAATTTTCTCCGTTTTCGGAATTGGATAAGCCCTTTCCATGGAGATACTTTAAGCATAACCATATCCCCAACCTAAAACTCGATTGGCCTTCGTCTTTTATCTGTGTAGGACTTCTGTCGATCTTGAGCAGCTTTTAAATGAGCCCGAATCAGTTCAATCTTTTCATTAGTGATCCTGGCTACATATTTGTGGGCTAATTCTCGCGAACCCACTTCACCCCAACACATCGGGGTTCGACATTTTCTGCCATAAAGCATTTCACATGGGGTCATTCCAATACTGAAATGGTGGCTGTTTTATATGAAAATTCAGCTAGTGGTAGATAGATATCCCAGCTACCACCAAAATTGATAATGCTCGTAACATATCTTCGAGTGTTTTAATAGTACTTTCACTATGCCCATTAGTTTGCGGATGATATGCGGTACTAATGAACAATAGACACCGGGACTCCATGGCAAGATGTAGTTTCATTCGTATATACTTCTGACATCTTCTCAGAGGGGTATGTCTCGCGAATCAGAATAAAATGGCACTCTTGGTCAATCTATCAACTACTACCCATATGGCATCAAATCCACGTGTTGTCTTTGGTAGTTTAGTTAATAGATCCATAGTGATGTGCTCCTATTTCCACAGCAGAATGTCTAACGGCTGAAGTTTGCCGTAAGGCTTCTGGTGTTCTGCTTTTACTTGTAAGCAAGTTAAGCATTTTTTCCACATACTTAGTGATGTCTCGCTTCATTCTAGACCACCAATAATTTTGTTTCAAGTCTTGGTACATCTTGGTAGCTCTCGATGAATAGAATAGCGGGACTTGTGGGCTTCATCAAGAAGAAGAGTTTTAACATTGCAAGTGTTTGGAACCCATATTCGATCGAAATGAGTTTTCAATCCATTACTACTATCCTTCAAGTCTTTGAGCTGACCCACCATTCTTTCCTTTTTCTGATTTTCTTCTTTTACAACTTCAGTTTGTGCTTCTTTAATTTGCTCAAGTAAGCCCGAAGTCACAACTAACTGCATCGACTGCACCCGAATAGGTGAATATTCTTCTTTTCTACTCAGTGCATCTGCAACTATGTTGGCTTTCCTGTGATGATAATGAATTTCACAACCATAATCCTTCACCGTCTCTAACCAACGCCGTTGTCTCATATTTAACTCCTTTTGATAAAAGAAGTACTTGAGACTTTTATGGTCAGTGATTCAGTGAAAATAGTATATTTCACACCATACAAATAATGCCTCTATATTTTTAAGGCAAAAACCACTGCTGCCAATTCCAGATCGTGTGTCGGATACTTCTTTTCATGAATCTTTAATTGTCTCGAAGCATATGCGATCACTTTTCCTCGTTGCATAAGTACGCATCCTAGACCAAGCGGGGATGCATAAGAATAAATGACCATGTCTTCATTCCCATCTGGTAACGTTAATACCTGGGCACTGGTTAATTTTTCTTTAAGTATACGAAAGGCATCTTCTTGTGCACTTCCCCATGCAAATTTCTCATCTTTACGGGTCAACTTCGTTAATGGCGTTGCAATTTTGGAGAAATCTTGTATAAATCTCCAATAATAACCCGCAAGACCTAGAAAACTCCTAATCTCTGTTGGATTCTTTGGAGGTTTCCATTTAGGCACAGCTTCTATTTTGGACGGATCTACCGACACTCCATCGGTACTAATAACATTTCCCAAAAACTGTACCTCACGTAGCCAAAAGGCACATTTTGAAAATTTCGCATAAAGTCTTTCACGCCTAAGCGTTTCAAGTATTTCACACAAATGACATACGTGATCCGCTTCGTGCTTCGAATATACAAGAATATGGTCGATAAAAACGATCACCGACTTGTCTAGCATTGGTTTACAGACACGGTTCATGAGATCCATGAAAGCCGCAGGTGCATTTGTTCATCTGAAAGACGTTACTAAAAATTTGTAATGTCCAAAACGCGTTCGGAATGCTGTTTTCGGTATATCTTCTTCTTTTACTTTCAACTGGTGATAACCCGACCTTAAGTCGATCTTTGAAAACCAACTCGCACCTTGCAACTGATCGAACAAGTTATCGATCCTAGGAAGCGGGTATCAATTCTTTACCGTGATCTTGTTTAATTCCCGGTAATCAATACACATCCTCATGGTTTCGTCCTTCTTCTTCACAAATAATATCGGCTCCCCTCACGGAGAAATGCTCGGTCGAATAAATCCCTTGTCTAGAAGATCTTATAATTGTGATAACAATTCTTGTAGTTCTGATGGCGTTAATCGATAAGGAGCCTTGGCTACCGGTTTCGCGCTCGGAACTATTCAATACCAAACTCCACCTCACGTTCTGGTGGTAACCCAGATAGATCTTCCAGAAAAACATCTTCAAACTCCGGTACAACTGGCACGCCTTTGATTTCTGGAGCCTCTTTAGTAAAATCATGTATGTAAGCCATATACGCCTTACATCCATGTCGAACCAGCTTGCAAGCTTTAATGAAAGAGCAGATTATGGGGCTACAGCTTTTCTCCCCATACATAGTAACATTTTTTCCGCTTGGAGATATTAGTTGTATCTCCTTACGGTTGCATATTACTTTCGCGTGATATCGAGCTAGCCAATCCATCCCGATTACCACTTGAAATTCTCCCATTGACATGGGAATTAAATCAATAAAATATTCTTCATCGTCAATGCTCAGTTTGCAATTCCAGTAAATATCACAAACAATAAAACTTTTATTATCACATATTTCTACTTCTAATGGCATAGGCAATTTCGTTAACGTGAACGTAGGGTGTTGAATAAATTGATGTGATATAAAAGACCTATTTGCATCCGTATCAAATAAAATTCGTTGTGGAATTGAATTTACAAGAAATATGTCACACCCCGACCGCATAAAACAACAAACCGCGACGGAAACGTCGGGGAGTCGTGTGGCAGAATTATTGTTTCACAACACATGATAATTAAAGTTAAGTTTTACAAGTTTAAATTATTACATTGTCTTAGTTCAAACGAAACACATAACATAAAAGATGATAACTTTCTTGATTTTAGATTGCTAAGGCCCAAGTCGCCCTAAGTGAAGCTTGCTCACATCAAACATTCGCTCCTGAAACATATGTGAAAGTAAATACGTCAGCATAAAAATGTATGTGAGTAGCATAGGTTTAGTGTTGAAGATTCATGACTTTGAATGTTAAAAGAAATGTTTAACGAAAAGTAGTCATGAACCTTATAAAATATTTTCATTTATAAAATCATATAAAAATCAAATGATATAAAAGAATGATGTATGGTTAAGTAAATAACCAAATGAAAATAATATGTCTAAAATATGTCATGTCTTGTCTTTGTTGATGTGGTTTAGATAACGCCACGATATGCAATATAATAAAAGCACTTATATATAGGAAGTACCAGCGGCGTATCCACCATGCTTTTATCATATTATACACGTCTCGTTATTTAAATCACTTATTAATAACCATGAAATAATGTCTTGTTTAAATGTCAATGTCATGTGTAACCAATGTCCAATGTCAAATGTCCAGTATAAACCTTGTCATGTATGGCGAATAAATAGTATTTACTCAAGCCAAATGCATAATGTCATGTATAAATAAATGTCTTATGTAATCAAATGTCTTGTACAAAACAAAGTCTTTGAATAAACAAAAGTTTAAAACAAAATTTATGTTTTGAAAACCATTGCTTTTATCGATATGAACATTTATACGGTTTGTCTATCACATACACTTAAGCCTTGAGACTGTCGGATAAACCCTTATCAGGATCAAGGTTTATCAAAAATGTATTCCGATTCTGTCATTCCCATTCCGAAATTCCTAGAAAGTGGGAACGGGATTTGCCAAGTCCTATAGCGCTATTACATACTACCGAGCGGCGTGATCAATGTTAATGAGTGTACTACTAACCCGTTAAATATACCAAATGTCCTTTTCAATGTAAGCATGTCATGAAAATGTCTTTCTAAAACCATGTAATAGGCATACTAAGTCAATATGCCAAATAAACTGTCTTTGAAACCAAATGTAGGGTATACTATGTCAATATACCCTAAAAATGTCTTGAAAATTTGTATTATGTGTACAATGTAACAAAATATGTATAAAGTCATGAAACCGGAAAGTAAAGTTATGCACATATACTTTACCCCAAAACATTTGAAAAACGTAAAATAGGGGAACTATGTACTCACCTTTGGGTGCGTTTTTAAGTGTTAACACAATCCCTCAAATTGTTTATTCGTCCTAAATTAAGTAAGAACGATTTAATAATCAAAAACTCACAAAAATACCTAAGTTTCTCCGATACGTAGAATTTTCACATAACTTTGAGACTTTCTCGAAAAGTTATTATTTTTTATTATATTGGTGTAATTATATATAGAGAAAGTATAATGTACAAAACGCCTTATCGTACTTCACGTACGCGACGAGTTCTAACCGTCAGATATATGTGATTTATCACGCTTGGAACTGATAATCACGCATGAGACCGATTATCACGCATGGGAACTGATTAATCACGCATGAGACTGATGTTTCATATTAATCATGCATGGACTATGCTACTGAAGATAATCAAACATGTTTTAAATAATCACGCATCCAAATTATCACGCTTTCAACCCTGATCTGACGGTTACATGGGTCGCGTACGTGAAGTACGATAAGGCCTAATGTATGTTAACCGCACTCATTATATATATATATATGAGTTCATATATATATTTTAAGAACTTTGCGACTTGAACGATTTTATTGGTGACCCTCATTATGTTATAAGCAATATATCTACGATTTGCGTGTCGTAATATATATACTCAAACGTGACATATAGTAAATATCGTAATACACATAATTTTGTAAAGTCTTAGCATATCATCATACACATAATCTAAATCACATAACACATTGTAACACATAAAATTTACCCATGAATTACCCATTCTAGTGTACATTGAAAAACGCGTATTTTAGCGTTTTGGTAATGTTTTTGGGCGTCGGAAGTCACGTATGACTCACCAAACACCAAGTAAACTTAATATAAGTTAAAATACTTATTTTTATAGCAAAAATATCAGTTTAGTTACTGATCTAAAACAGTTTTATAAAAATCATCTGAAAAGCCGATTTTTTAACCGTTTTACCGCATATTTTCGCAGTAAACGTTACCATACCAACCCAAATCGTAATGACTTGATATTTTAACATAACCCATGTTATTTACTGAATAAAATAGTGGTTATACTCATGATAGTGCAGGTCTCACATATACCACATAAATCATGCAAATTTCACATATTTTACCACTTTCTAAGCTATATGTACAACATGCAAAGCTATCAAACCTATGCAAAAGTTTCATGGCATTATAATATACCAATTAATGTTATTTTTAGTGTTTATAACCTGTTCTAAAACATTTTTGTCATACAATCATTTTTCATCACTTCTTGAGCTTTAAATCAACATGCATGCTTATGTACAAGTATCTAAAGCACACTTATCATGTCATCATCATTTCATATGAACTTAAATGCATCAAACATGTAATTTATTCATGTTTACTTACTGATTTGAATGAACATTCATCATATCAAGCACAAATCATCAAACACTTGCATTTTAACTATCATTCAAGAACATGTAACAACTTAAAAATTCTCAAACATGTCTAATAAATTTTTGGCCATTTACATGTCAATATACTAACGTTATTTCAAATTATAACTCATGATTCAATCACTCCTTTATATCTCTAACATATTTGCACATAATCTTGTTCATGCAAGCAAACATCCTAAACAAGTATTTATCAAAAATCAACTCAAACTCAAATCTCTTACACATACATATACATACGGCTATATATACACACATATGTGTTTTCCATTTTTATTTTGTATAAAAACCCATTTCTTTTGAGTTTCAAGTTAGTGAATAATCCAAGAATCTTGAGAAACTTCTATCATCATCATCAAAATGCAAGAACATACTTTTTAAAGTAAGTTTATATCTTCAAGATTTTGATGGGTTTTTTACAAAGTATGATGATATGGAGCTTGGTTCTTGCTTAAAACACCTTCAAAACACCTTTGGATCCTCAAAAGTGCTTGAAATCAACTTGGAAAGGGCTTGGATCTTGAAGAAATGAAGAAATTTTCGAAAATTTGGAAGGAGAAGAGAGGGTTTACGGTTTGAGGAGAGATGGAGGAAGAGTGAGAAAGGTTCCTGGTTAGTGCAAAACTTTGTAGGAGATGGGGGGAACATGGGCGGGTTTCAAGTACATGCATGGATGACACATGGCCAAGTTGTAAGAAGAGGTGGCATGTGGGTGGAGAGGTGGCTCTCCTCTCAAGCATACACGAATACACACACATGTACATACATATTTATATAAATAAGTCATATGTAGGCTAAAAACTGGTATTTAACTAGATACCGGGTATTTTATCTAGCGTTTTAGTCCCGGTTTATGGCGTTTTAAATTATTTTTATTATTCTATAAAAATAATCTCACCAAAATATTACTGAAATAAATATCGGTTACCGAGACTGGCTGCGTTGTCCGCGTTTCGCAGTATAAGCACTGTGTTGCGCATTAACACGCGATACTTGCTTAAACTTGAAAAATAATGTTTTTAAACGTTTTAATTTATTTTTCAACACGAACATGATTAAAAATAAAATTTTAATCAGAACAGAATATTTTTGGGATTTAAATACTATCCGGGCGGTCACCAACGTTCGTTACGCAGTTTTGTCGCAAATAGTTCTAAAGTTCGAATAAACATGTTTTTGCCATACCGAATCCTTCGAAACTTATTTCTAAGTTATGTAAAGGGTATTTAAGGTATGTTTGGCTTATGACATTGTTCCAGAGTGTATGTCGCGTTAAACTGATTACGTTTACGATTTCACTTCCAGAACAGGTTTGAGAGTTCGGAATTGAACAATGATTGAAAACGTGTAAAAGTCACAAATAATTAACAGATATTGGAATTAAAATCCCAAATTATAATAAATACATAATTGTTTGGAACAGTACAGGGATTAAAATACACAGATGTCACAGTCTTCCCTACTTTGGGAAATTTCATCCCGAAATTTAATTAGAGGAAACTGGTGGGAATAGGTGTGGATACTTCACCTTCATTTGATCCTCTCATTCCCAAGTAAACTCTGGGCCACGTTTGGATTCCCAGCGAACTTTGACTATCCGTATGCACTTGCGCTTGAGCTTCTTGATTTGACTGTCCATGATTTCCACAGGTTTCTCGACGAAGTGCATCGTGTTATCGACACGAATTTCATCAAGGGGGATGTAGAGGTTTTTGTCAGCCAAACACTTTTTAAGATTGGACACGTGGAAAGTTGGGTGAACATTTCCAAGTTCAGGAGGCAGATCGAGTCTGTAGGCCACTTTTCTGATTCTTTTGACGATCTTGAATGGTCCAACATATCGTGGTGCAAGTTTTCTTTTCTTTCCAAATCTGATTACACCTTTCCAAGGTGATACCTTGAGTAGGACGAGATCACCGACTTGGAATTCCAAAGGCTTGCGTCGTCTATCCGCGTAACTCTTTTGACGGCTTCTAGCTGTTAAGAGGTTGTCGCGAATTTTCTTGACTTTGTCTGTAGTCTCTAGAATGAGTTCAGGTCCAGTGAGCTGAGCTTCACCAATCTCATTCCATCAGACCGGCGAACGACATTTTTGAACGTATAAAGCTTCGAAAGGAGCCATGTTGATGCTGGTGTGATAACTATTATTGTAGGAGAATTCGATCAATAGAAGATGCGAATCCCAACTACGACCAAAATGATCACACAAGCTCTAAGCATATCCTCCAATGTCTAGATTGTTCTTTCAGATTGTCCATCCGTTTGAGGATGATAAGCTGTGCTCAAGTTAAGTTGGGTTCCCATAGAAGATTGCATGGTTCTACGAAAGTGAGATGAGAATCGAGCATCTCGGTCAGATAGTATGTTCAAAGGAACACCATGTCGGGATACAATCTCATCTACGTAGATCTTGGCAAGCTTGTCAGCAGATAAATCCTCACGGATTGGCAAGAAGTGCGCTGATTTTGTTAGACGATCAACGACTACCCAAATGGCATCATGACCTCTACTAGTGCGCGGTAGTTTGGTAATGAGATCCATAGCAGTGTTTTCCCATTTCCAAACCGGTATCTCTGGTTGTTCCAATAATCCAGAGGGATGCTGATGTTCCGCCTTAACCTTCAGACAAGTAAGGCATTTGGATACATATAAGGCAATGTCTTTCTTCATTCCCGGCCACCAATACTGGGTTCGAAGATCCTTATACATTTTGTCTGCACCAGGATGAATTGAATAACAAGACTTATGAGCTTCATCCATCAACAAGGTGTGGAGATTGTCTTGAATTGGAACCCACAAACGGTCCATGAAATAATATAATCCATTGTCCTTCAGTTCAAGATGAGGCATAAGATGATACGGTAATTCCTTACCCATCAAGTTCTGTGAAACACAAGTACGTTGAGATTGAGAAATGCGGGTTTGAATATCAGATTGAACTTGAACACAAAGAAGCTTGACTCTTTCTTTTCGACTTAACGCATCGGCTACGACATTCGCCTTACCAGGATGGTAGCGAATCTCGTAGTCGTAGTCGTTTAGAAGTTCCACCCAACATCATTGCCTCATGTTTAGTTCTTTCTGATTGAAGATATGCTGGAGACTTTTATGGTCAGTGAAAACCACACATTTTGTTCCGTAAAGGTAGTGTCTCCAAATCTTTAGAGCAAAAACCACAGCACCTAACTCAAGATCATGAGTCGTGTAGTTTTTCTCATGGGTCTTCAATTGTCTTGACGCATAGGCTATGACTTTGTTTCTTTGCATGAGAACGCAACCAAGGCCTAGATTCGATGCATCACAATATACGACAAAATCATCGTTTCCCTCAGGTAAAGATAACACAGGAGCATCGCAGAGTTTTTGTTTCAACGTCTGAAAAGCTTCTTCTTGTTTAGGTCCCCACTCAAAAGGTTTATTCTTTTGAGTTAAGGCCGTGAGAGGAACCTCAATCTTGGAGAAGTTTGCAATAAAGCGGCGGTAATAACCCGCGAGACCCAGAAATAAACGAACCTCGGTAGGAGTAGTTGGTGTATCCCAATCCTTAATCGCACTGATTTTAGCGGGATCTACATGTATACCTTGTTCGTTAACAATATTTCCCAAAAATTGAACTTCCCTAAGCCAAAATTCACACTTGGAGAATTTAGCGAAAAGTTGTTCCTTCTTCAGGAGTTCCATTGTTAGACGGAGAGGTTGTTCGTGGTCAGCTCGTGTCTTGGAATAAATCAAGATGTCATCAATGAAAACGATGATGAACTTATCTAAATAAGGCTTACAAAACCTATTCATTAAGTCCATGAAGACGACAGGAGCATTCGTTAAACCGAAAGGCATAACAGTAAACTCATAGTGGCCGTATCGTGTACAGAAAGCAGTCTTGGGAATATCTTCTTCGGATACGCGAAGCTGATTATACCCAGAACGTAGATCAATCTACGAAAAGCAGGTAGCACCCTGAAGCTGATCAAAGAGATCATCAATGCGAGGTAGGGGATATCGATTTTTGATAGTGATTTTGTTAAGCTCACGATAATCGATACACATTCGGAAAGATCCATCCTTCTTCTTTACAAATAGGACAAGCGCGCCCCAAGGGGAAAAGCTCGGATGAATAAATCCTTTGTCTGATAACTCCTGTAGCTGCTTCGACAACTCTTGCATCTCAGACGGTGCAAGACGGTATGGAGATTTAGCAATCGGGTTAGCACCAGGTACAAGGTTAATACGGAACTCGATTTGACACGCTGGGGGTAAACCAGGTAAGTCTTCGGGAAAAACCTCAGGATAATCTCGAACGATAGGGATGTCTTGAATAGTTTTACCCTTGTCTTTCTCTTCTACCACACGTGCCAAGAAAGCCATATAATTCTTTCGTAGATATCTATGAGCTTGGGTGCTAGACATTAGTTTAAGGCTACTAGCGGGTTTCTCTCCACGAACTTCTAAGACTTCACTAGACGAAAGAGGTACACGAACAATCTTGTCAAAACAAACCACTTCTGCACGGTATTTGGTCAACCAATCCATCCCTACTATAACGTCGAAACTCCCAAGTTGCATTGGTGTGAGGTCAATGGGAAAGAGATGATTGTTAAGGTTCAACTGGCAATTTCGAATGACGAAATCGAGTACAAGGGATTTACCACTGGCTAACTCTAATGTCAAGGGTTTTCCTAGTTTTGTTCTAGGCTTTGCAAGCAAAGGTTCAAAAGTTAGGGATACAAAACTCTTGTCGGCACCCGAATCAAAAAGAATAGAAGCAAGTTGGTTGTTAATATAGAACGTACCATTCACCACCTCGTTGTTAGCATGCGCTTCATTGGCATTGATATTGTATGCTCGTCCACGAGCCGGGTTCGCATTAGCCAACTTCGGGCATTTGTTCTTGTAGTGAGTCAAATCTCCACAATTGTAGCAAGACCCAGGCGGAAAAGGAGGTCGTGCAGGATTAGCTGGCTGTGGGGCAGGGTTTTGAACCACTTGATTCGGAGCAGGAGGAGAGCAACATGTGTTAGCCAAATGGCCAAATCTTCCACAGTTGTTGCAAAAAGACGACACTGAAGATGTGGTTGATGATGACAATTGCACTTGTTACAAATAGGTGCAGTACCAACATACTGTTTCTTGGCAGGTGGCTGTGCTGGTTGGGTAGGAGCAGCTTGATACAGCAAAATTCTTTGAAGCCGTACGCTTCCTAGACTTCTTTGAGGTTTCAGCCTTCTTTCCCTTCTTCTTCTCTGTCTTGTTAGATGGTTTCTTGTCACCCTTGCGGTGGAGTTTACCCTTCTTGACTTGAGACTCGGTCAAGGTTACAGCTAGCTCAATGGCTTGTCTAACCGTGGTAGGGTTGCTGCCGGTGACAATATCCTGAACAGGATCAGGAAGACCATCTATGTACTTCTCAATCGCCTTGTCCAAAGGCGTGACCATGGTGGGACACAGCATGCTCAGTTCTTCGTATCGGTCTGTGTAGGCACGGTGCTCTCCACTATCTTGCTTGAGATCGTGGAATTCGTCTTCCAGTGCCCGTAGTTCATGACGAGGACAGAACTCCTTCATCATAAGAGCGCGAAGCTCTTCTCATGTTTGAGCCATTGCCACGTCGGCATCTCTGTCCCTCATCACACCATTCCACCAAGTAAGCGCCCTTTTTTGAAACACACTTGACGCAAACTCAACCTTTCGCTCATTCGGGCATTGAACATGACGAAACGTACTCTCGAGACTCTCGAACCACTGTAGAAGCCCAGTTGCTCCTTCTGACCCAGAAAACTAAAGCGGTTTAGCCAAATTAAAAGTCTTAAAGTTGCACAGAACAGGTGCGTTGTTATTGTTGTTTGCTTGGTTTAACTGAGTTACTAGGTTCGGGAGTACAGCAGCGATTTGCTGAGCGATCATGGCTGCCATTGCGGCATCTTGAGCTTGATCACATCGAGGAGGCATTCTAAAAGAAAAGGAACACAAGGAAGTGTGTGAGATTGACATAGGACAATCAAAAGGAGTATTGAAAATATCGACAACACAAAGGAAGGTGGTCATTTATTTGTTACTTAAAACAAACAATCGACACACAGTGACTAATCAAAATAAATGGATCTATATAATGCATAATGAAGACATGCTTTAGCCTATAAGTGGACACTCACCCCAAGAGTTCCCAGGTAAGAGTGACTGGTCTGATTAAGTGGATTTGTACGAACACTCTAGCCTTAGACAGAAAACTCGGGGTACAGGCACCCACCCTTCTAGATTGCACGTGTTCACATTATTAAGACCAATACTTCGACGAGATTTGAAAACTTTAAAGGCGTAAAGCCTAAAAACAAATCATCTAAGGATAGATGATAGATTTTCAAATGGAATCAAAATTTGTGTACTTGTTTTGGTAATCACCTAAGGATAGGTGATAGTATTGTTTTATGATCTAAACACAAGGTAACTTGTGTTAGGGTCCTAGAAAGGTTATAGTCTAGGTCAAAATTTTACTAATAACCTAATTCCCTATAACCATGAGCTCTAATACCAACTCTTCTGTCACACCCTAACCGCGTAAAACAACAAACCGCGGTGGAAATGTCGGGGAGTCGTGTGGCAGAATTATTGTTTCACAACACATGATAATTAAAGTTAAGTTTTACAAGTTTAAATTATTACATTGTCTTAGTTCAAACGAAACACATAACATAAAAGATGATAACTTTCTTGATTTTAGATTGCTAAGGCCCAAGTCGCCCTAAGTGAAGCTCGCTCACATCAAACATTCGCTCCTGAAACATATGTGAAAGTAAATACGTCAGCATAAAAATGCATGTGAGTAGCATAGGTTTAGTGTTGAAGATTCATGACTTTGAATGTTAAAAGAAATGTTTAACGAAAAGTAGTCATGAACCTTATAAAATATTTTCTTTTATAAAATCATATGAAAATCAAATGATATAAAAGAATGATGTATGGTTAAGTAAATAACCAAATGAAAATAATATGTATAAAATATGTCATGTCTTGTCTTTGTTGATGTGGTTTAGATAACGCCACGATATGCAATATAATAAAAGCACTTATATATAGGAAGTACCAGCGGCGTATCCATCATGCTTTTATCATATTATACACGTCTCGTTATTTAAATCACTTATTAATAACCATGAAATAATGTCTTGTTTAAATGTCAATGTCATGTGTAACCAATGTCCAATGTCAAATGTCCAGTATAAACCATGTCATGTATGGCGAATAAATAGTATTTACTCAAGCCAAATGCATAATGTCATGTATCAATAAATGTTTTATGTAATCAAATGTCTTGTACAAAACAAAGTTTTTGAATAAACAAAAGTTTAAAACAAAATTTATGTTTTGAAAACCATTGCTTTTATCGATATGAACATTTATACGGTTTGTCTATCACATACACTCAAGCCCTGAGACTGTCGGATAAACCCTTATCAGGACAAGGTTTATCAAAAATGTATTCGGATTCTGTCATTCCCTTCCGAAATTCCTAGAAAGTGGGAACGGGATTTGTCAAGTCCTATAGCGCTATTACATACTACCGAACGGCGTGATCAATGTTAAGGAATGTACTACTAACCCGTTAAACATACCAAATGTCCTTTTCAATGTAAGTATGTCATGAAAATGTCTTTATAAAACCATGTAATAGGCATACTAAGTCAATATGCCAAATAAAATGTCTTTGAAACCAAATGTAGGGTATACTAAGTCAATATACCGTAAAAATGTCTTGAAAATTTGTATTATGTGTACAATGTAACAAAATATGTATAAAGTCATGAAAACAGAAAGTAAAGTTATGCACATATGCTTCACTCCAAAACATTTGAAAAACGTAAAATAGGGGAATTATGTACTCTCCTTTGGGTGCGTTTTTAAGTGTTAACACAATCCCTCAAATTGTTTATTCGTCCTAAATTAAGTAAGAATGATTTAATAATCAAAAACTCACAAAAATACCTAAGTTTCTCCGATACGTAGAATTTTCACATAACTTTGAGACTTTCTCGAAAAGTTATTATTTTTTATTATATTGGTGTACTTATATATATATATGAGTTCATATATATATTTGAGGCCCATTTCGAATTACTGTTCCTATTTATATGTTTCTCTAGTAATTTGAAAGATCAGACTTGAATTTTGAATTAACTCATTTTTCACTTCAAATTATGTGCCCTTTGGGTTGAATTTTGGGGGTTGGGAAGAACTACACGGGTATTCGCAGAATCAACGTGTTTGATCTTCGTTTTCATAGCACACGCTACATCACCTATACTCCGCACTCAGCATGTTATAGTACTAATATATTTTCTGTTCTTCAATCTGAACCAGCTCATCACAAAACCTGAGCTTATCAAGAAAGATTCCCGTAATCTTCTCGATCGACTCACCACTATGCCTTAGCTGAATAAATTATTCTTTAATCCTATTGATTACAGCTTTCAGGCTATGGTGTCTAAAGAATGGTGTCTTGAATTCTTCCCACGTCATCATTCTCATGGCCTCAATTCCCTGTTACTTCCTCAGATTATCCCACCAACGAAATCAGTCTCATCACAATGGGTCCTTTCGAATACCCCTTCGATGTCGCTAATCCATTGTTGACAAACGATCGGATCAACTTCACCATTATAGAGCGGGGGTTTGCATGCCATAAATTTATTATATGGACATGCTTTCGATTTACCAATATCTTTCTTTTCGTTCATCTTATCGTCTATTACCGATAAAAGTGTAGTTTGTAAACAGTCTATCGATAAACTGTTATAGACTAGCTTCTAATGCTTTTACGACTTCCTCAGAAATTGTAGCTTTCATCTCTTCAGTTAAACGAGATGTTGATTCACTTCCGGTTACACCGGCCATTTCTTTAACTGAAATGTTCACAATAGTTAATCAATAACAATTTAATTCATTTCCATCTTGTTATATGGAAATTTATATCACACATACTTAATCATAAGTAATGTGTTATTCTTTTTCGGTTTGGTCAAGTATATAACTTGCAATACCTTTCTTACTTAGTGTATTTCCCGGGTTCGAGCGTAATAATACACTCCTCCCATACACTTTTCACATATTTTTAATCATCTAAATCTATAAATCTAGACTAATTTATAAGTAACTCTTACCGGATATCTTGATCAAGCTTTGAACCGAACACACTTTGTCTTAACGAGGCTCTGATTACCAACTTGTAAGACCCTTGTCTATTTATAATCATTTATACTTCATCCATTATTAAAACATTGGATTAACAACATTTATACAAGTTTCAAACCTTCAAAAGACTTTCACTATTGTTACTAAACATATTTTTAAAAAAATACAACATACTTAATTTTCAAAACATGTTTACTAAAGTGTTATAACACAACACCGAAATGTCTGTAACAAAAGTAATTGTTTTCATTTGCGGAAGCTTCTTTGCACGCGTGTTCGATTCTCTAACATAGCTTGATCTTCATCCGCAAATTCCTATAGTTACCTATGACCAAAATAATCCAAAACATCAGTTATATGACGTTATAATGCGGTTTAAGAAGTTTAAAATGTCAAACATATAAAAATAAAAATTTTTGCAGCTCTGTACTACTGTCGCGGGGAGCGATAGAGTAAGCCCCTAGCCCTCGCGGGCTGCGAGGGCCGTCGCGTGTCGCAACGCCTGATTGAGTTGCTGTCGCGTAGCGCTACTGATACCTTTTTCCAGCGAGTTTGGTTTAAAAACCTGCATTTCCCATCTATGATCCATTTTACGAAAACTACCATAACTTGTTCATTTCTAGTCCGATTTGGGTCACCTTTCTTTCTACGTGACCGTAATCAGATAATCTATAACATGGAATAAAAATCCAACATATGATTGAACAAATTTTCTTACTTTGAACCCTCGGTTTATAGGAATTTTCATAATTATTCGACCCGTTTCAATTCATGAACCATAAAATTTACTTATGAGCTCAAAACCTCTATAAGCATTTACACATCAACATACTTGTATTTTATGACACATTATATTAAAAACTCAAGTGTCGTTAACAAAGTGCATACATCTTAATCAACCCGTTTATCTTAATTAGCGACATCCATCACTTTAACTTACCAAAGTTCAATACTTTGGTGATTTTGACTCGTTTGATTTCATGAGCGAAATCCATCTCCTTATTAGAATCAAACATGTAGTATTCAAGTCAATTTGACCCGTTTAAACTTTTAAGTGGAATCCACCACTTTCATAATTTATATATTGTATAAATTTTTACTTATTCTTGTTTGGTTACTACAAACGAAATCCTTCGTTTTAGTAATATCCAAACATTATAACGAATTGATTATCATTCAACAACTAAACATAAAAGTGCTAACAAGATATTACGAAGCGCATAGTCGCGTACCTTTCAAAACTTTCCTTTTAATCGGTTATCCGTCCCGCCTTGCACATTCGATGATCCATCCAAATTACCTATAGAATTTAATTTTAATATATCGCTTAGAACTCATGGTTCAATATTAACCATATAATACTCATGGTTAATCAATTAAAGCGATTATTTCATATTTTTCATGTACTCCAATTCACTTAAACATTTTGTCGAACACCTTTAAGGCGAGATTATCATACTAACAAGATTGTGTTCATCATCAACAAGTTACCCATATTAACTCATCATCTTCATAATCATATGCCTAGTATGAATGAAACAATACCCAATTTGCATCATAATATTCAATTAACATCAAATATCATAAAGATTCAAGTATTTAACATTAAACCCATATCACACCTATATGACAAACATTGAAGCTAATATGTTATGACGTGAATTGATCCAATTATTGTCTAAGACTTGTTCCTAGACTTGTATTCATCATAATTTACCCATAACATCACTCAATTCTTTACAAATTTCAATTACAAGTAATCATGTAAGTTCAACATACCACCAAACCTAAGAATTTAACATACCTTGTGATCTACTAAGTATGAGGATCACAAATTCAGCCTTGAATCGCCTTCAATTTGGTTTTGTTTCTTTGATTTTGAGTGAAATTGTAGGATTTAGGGTTTTGAAGAGATATGTCTCGTCCTTGGGGTTTTGATCGATCAGGACACACACACAAAGTGTGTGTTCTGATGTTTATTCAGGATTTTAACAAAACAAACTTTCACATTTGGCACCTTTGGCCCCTCTGGTTTCTAAGTTTTATAAAAAGTCTAGAATACTTTGATTTCCCATTTTTTATAACAAGATTTTAACTAGGCTAATTATTCCTAGTTTCTATTATCACTATTTTGTTATAAATTTTATAATTTATACATGTACACCAACATATATAGTTTAATAATATAGGGTGGTTACAAATACCTTACTAGGAAAACCCAGTGGGACAAAACCTCAGTTAAGGGAAAAAGAGTGCAGCGCGTATTGTCTCCCCCTAATACTTCTGGATCAGGTATGTTGCCTCATTAAAAACCATACTAAGAAAACTCAATGAGATAAAACTTAGTCAAGGGAAAAAGAGTGTAACTTGAATAAGTCTCCCCCTTATTTTAACATGTATCCTTTAAGTGACATGTGTCCATCTTCCTTGAAAGTCGAACAAAGCTTTTGTAGCCAATGATTTGTCGCGTGATCCCTTAATGTGCATGACTGTGTTTTGTTACATTCCTATATCTACAAGACTAACCAAACTTGTTTTGATGTGTTAGTAAAATATAATCAAATATCGTTTATACCTAAAATATTTCTTTGAACTCATTCCAATGTCTCTTCGCTTGATAAAGGTTATATCATGACAATAAGCTTAAGTGAAAGATATTATAACCATACATAGCTAGCAAAACATATTAGTGCACTTATGCATTTAACGATGGTACTACTACAATGAGAATTTCTACTTTGGTAGGAAATGATAATAGGCATTTCTTATAACAAATGACTTAACTACCTTTAACATACATTAAGGTTCAACTATGTCCATACTAAAATATCCAAACATCATATTCTAGATGTACTTGAGAGATTAGTAAAATATAATTATATATATACTCAAACTGTAGTTCGAGTAATAATTAGATCGTGCCAAGGTCATTCAAAAATTCTCCCTCTAAAAGATCGACAATTTCTCTCAATGATGCCTAGACATCATTACTGTAAATTGCGATTATAGTGAACTTTTAAAAAGTAGAATGTTCATAGAACATGGCTAGTTTAATCAAACTTATATCCCTCTTTATGCGAATATCTCGACTTGTACAACACTAGACCCAACTATTTTAGCCCATACGTATTTTGTCAACTTCATATAGTACGTTCTTGAGGTTTTTATTTCAATGTTTCTGGCATTATCAATCCATGAGGGAATTCTGCTCATCTTATCCAAATATACTTGTGCATTCACTCTTCATGAGTTTTGCTACATAAACTTACCCATATATCATACGCAAAAATGTCATGAACACTTGTTTTTATCTTCAAAATCCATATTGTACCATGCATGTACAATATTTATTGAGATATCACAATTACTGGGTACAACTTTCTATGTACGTTCATGGCGCACAAGTATTACATCGTTAAGATGTTTCAATTAACCTTTTAAAGCACCTAATTGCTTTAGAAACTCATCAGGACTTTCAGTTATATCCAACATGTAAAAAAATATCATAACCTATTCAAAATCCGAATATGTATACAATGATCATATTATTCTCGAGAACTTACTTTACATGACCTACATAATTTAATCCTTCGGGACATTCATGTAAACTCTCAGTATCAAATGATACATAACATTCATAAGACGAATATCAATTCTCTCTTTATATTACCAGACTAATAAAATATTGGAAAGTCAATGCATCCACCACTAGAGAATACGTCTCCTTATAATCAATCATAGGACTTTGCGAAAATTATTGTGCCTCAAATTTTTCCTTATATCACTCAATTTGATTTTCACATAATTCGCATAAAAGACCCGTTTATATCCAACATATTTTACAACTTCAGTTGTATGTACTGTTGGTCCAGATACTTTCCATGTCATTAGAGAATTCAGCTTTGCCTTATTTGCGTCTTTCCATTTTCTGGCCAATCATTTCTTAATATTTATTCATAGGCAAATCTTAAATCTTGATCCTCATCATTTAATCATTGTAAGTGCTTGATGTGCTGAATGTGGTCTATAAAAAAACTAAACCTAATCTAGACACCCTAGTTTTAAATTTATAAACTAAGACTCTCTAATGCTAGACCACTGACAGGCAAGTGTACCTATCGTACGTAGTAAAGCCTAATGAAGTCCAAGTATCGAACCCACGAGACACTAGCGACGCTAACTAGACTCTGACTCAACTAATTACTTAATTGGTTTTAATTGTTTTGGGGGTTTTAATTAACTAACAACTAAATTAAAATAAAGCGAGTAAACAAGAAAACAGAACAAGCAAGCAAGATGGTGAAGTGATGGGAAGCAGACAATGATGAGAAAGAACTACCCAGGCTTCGAATCCCTATGACCAACCCCTGACCTCTAGTCCTGACCAATGACTAAAGCTCCGAATCTACCCAGAAAACCTCTCGCTAAGGATGATCAACCAAAATAGAAGATGGAACAGAGTGATGAAGTCCTAAATTGGAAACGACTCGAGCTATCGATACCAAATCCCACGACTATCAGATTAAAAACAACTATGGTGCTAAAATCCTCCGGTCATGAAGATAAACATGTTAAATGATTGAAAACCTAGGAAACCCTAAATGCGAATAAGTAGCTGGATCCGAGCTATCGGTCACCCAAACTACCAAAAACGCCTAGCTAATAACCTAGCAATCCTGACTCGTCGCTAGAGTTGCCAGAAAAGGATGCACACTATACTTAGTTGATTTTAATTAATTTAGTTAAACTTGAATTATCTCTAATCTCAAGCTCTAGAACAAAAACATAATAGATTAACGAACCTAGAATGATCTAAATAGTTCCAGACCAGACTAACAAGATCACCTAACCAAACAACCAATCACAACCAAGACAAGCACACAAATTCATAAACAATCACAAAACAAGAATATGTAAATTGTGACACCTGTGCCTCTGCGACCATCAAAAAAATACCAAATCAATGAAATATTGTGTTTCATACTTGGGATTTGTATATTTATGTGTATCATGTGTACATATCAATTCGTGTTCGATTTCAAGCTTTAAATCGTTTTCTAGAAGGTTATACGCGCACTGATGCGTAAATATAACCAGTTTAATGCAACGAACACTCCAGAATAGTGAAATAGGCTTAACCTACCTTAAATAACCTTTACATAACTTAGAAATAAGTTTTGGAAGGTTTGGTGTGTCGAAATCAAGTTTATTCGCTTACAGGGACTAAATTCGACAAACTGCGAAAGTATGCCAATTCGTACTGTAACGAACATTCTGGAACATGACCATAAGTTAAACATACCCTAAATATCCTTTACATAGCTTAGAAATATGCTCATTCATGGACTAAAAGCATCAAAAAGTGCATAAGTTTGCATTTTCGCGCATATCTTACGTTCTGAATACATCCGGACATCCAAAAATTTATGTAATCATTAAAATATTTTATTTAAGTGATTGGCTTGATAAAAATCCATTCATCGCGTAATTTGGATCGTTTTTCGCGTTCGTTCGTGTTTCATCGTAATTAACCGAATAACACAACCGTACGGCCAAACGAACTGACATCCTGGATATTTTTAAGCATGTTTCAAGTTTCCTATACTTTAACTTCATTTTAGAGCCTTGAAATGAGGTTAACGGGGTTTAAAGGCATCAAAAATGGCTTAAAAGTGTTGCAGGGACCATTTCTGCCATTTTGGCAAAATTGCTGGAGCTGGCACATGGTGGCGCTGCGCCACCACAATAAGCCTTTGCCGTGGCGCGATGCCACGGCCCTATCTAGGCAGAAAATTGATTTTTAGCATTTTTCAGCAATGGTATTGAACTTGGGGGTCTTTTTTGTAACTTTTTCAATACCATTTGATGGTTTTGGGGTACCCCAAGTATTCCAAAACCTTGTGCCTACTTGGACGGTCCAGATTGATGCTCGTTTATCGTGGAACGATCCTAACGGTTCTTCACTTTCTATAAATACCCACCTTCCTCATTTGCATTCTTCACACTTGATTATGAAATTTGTCGATGTTGATGTGTTTATCACTTCATACCTGAGAATATTTGGAATCAAACCTCCATTCTTGGACCTTTTGTAAGTATTCTTTAGTTCTTTTACACGTTTTATCATGAAAGTCAAACTCTATTTGACTTTCTGCATTGACCAGTTTATGGTCAACACGAAGTTCGTTTGAACTTCGCAACGTGAGCGTAATCACGATGGTTATAATCCCTAGTGACTATACCTACTGGTTACCACGTTGTCTAGGCTTAGTGACGAGTCGTAGTTTCGGCCAAAATGCGTATTCTTGCGTATTTTGTAACCAAACTACTCATGGGTATCAAGACCCTTTGTCTTGATAAAACATGTTTTAACATGTTTAGCTCGTCACTTTTAGATTTGTGCTTATATAGGGTCGTAAGGTAAGCGATCTAATCAATCGCTTATACTTTCGAACCCGACCCGTTTGGTTGATCATTAGGATCCGACCAAACACATTAGGTGACCATAGTTGCAAAACCTTCCGAGGTTATACCTTATGGTCACTTCGTTTATGTAGTTATATGATAGATAGTTTATATGCCTTAGGTAAATGACCAAAATGCCCTTTTGCACCAAAATTCATTTTAAACATATGTAACATAATTTTTTACATCTAAACTGATTAGGCAACATTATTAGACATGTTAAGGCATATATTACTTGTCATAGGACTAGTTAGGCGGTCCGAACGTATTTTACGCAAACGACGCGTTAAAGTAGCATAAGCTACCTAAACGGGTCATAATGGGTCATAAGCACATAGGATAGGTTTCATTTTAGAATGTAGGCTTTGTTAAACCATATTACATGAGTTCCTATAATCATTTGGTTTACGAAACTTCATTTTATCCGATCTCCCGATTTAGGTCCGGTTATTAACATGGATACCTATATTAGGTGACATTTGATTCCGTGATCCCTCTAGCTTTGCTTGGTTGTTGTTCAAGACATCTAAGCACCCTCAAGTGAGTACATAGCCCCCCCCCCCCTCTTTTACTATTTTCAAACTGTTTTGGGGTGGAACACATGTGCCTGCTTGTTACTTTCATGTTTTCATGTTTTTCATATCATATACTTGCTATATTCATTAGTACACTATTAGTACATGATTTCATTATTTTTGCTATGTATGTTCTCTTAGTATGCTAGCACATTGATTTTCATATTACATTTTGTTGCATATGTTCATCCAGCATATGGACACATTGTTTTACAATTATGTGAACCATTTGTAACCATTTGATTTGTGTGAACCATTTGTAATCGTTTGAATTATGTGAACCGTTTGAAGCTGATTTGGTTTATGTGAACTGTTTGAAACTATTTGAACCGTTCGGTTAGGGAAGTGATTAGGTAACGGGGCGTGTGTAATATGTTAAAAGCATGGTGGATACGCCGCTGGTACTTCCTATATATAAGTGCTTTTAATACATTATATTTCGTTGCCTTATCTAGATCACTTGGGTAAAGGTTATCAAAACAAAGTTATATTACAGGGTTTTTCTAACAATATAAAACATTCGAGTGTTATTTCAAAATCGATTTACAATTTGGGTTTACTTAAACAAATGTTTTTGAGTTAAGATTCATGGTATCGAGGTTTTATAAAACGAATTTGTTTTGACTTGATTATTTCAATTTACATTACAAACATTTTACAAAACTTGGTTTTCAAATTATCAATTTACAAAGGTGTTAAGGTATATTTTCAAAATATAAACGAGCCATGAATCGGACACTCACATAAAACCTATGTACTCGCCAGCATTTTTATGCTGACGTATTTTCACATGTGTTTCAGGTACCATAGTTGATGATGTTTGATGATGATACCTGTGTACGCTCACATAGGAATGGACGAGGCCTTAGTGACTTAATAACAATGAAAGTTTATTTGTTCCTGTTTTGTTTATAATTCTAATGTAATGTAATACATTTAATTCAATAAAACGAAACTGTTTAATCCATGGCTGTGAAACAATGATTCTATTACAACACTCCCCGACATTTCCGCCATGTTTTGTTGTTTTACGTGGTTGGGGTGTGACAGAAAAGTTGGTATCGGAGCCAATGGTTATAGGGAATTAGGTTATTAGTAATGCTTTGACCTAGACTATAACCTTCCTAGGACCCTAACACGAGTTTACTTGCGTTTAGTCATAAAATAATACCGGTGCCTATCTTTAGGCAGCAACCACAATAAGAACACAAAATTCGAATCTGCTTTGAAAACTAATCATCTGTTCTAGGATGATTTATTATAAGGTTACAAACCTTCAAAGTTTTCAAATTCTCGTCAAAGTTTGGGGCTGCATAATGTGAACACGTGCAAACTGGAAGGGTGGGTGCCTGTACCCTGTGCTTTCTGTCTAAGGCTAGAGTGTTCGTACAAATCCGCAGTATCGGACCAGTCACTCTTACCTGGGAACTCTTGGGGTGAGTGTCCACTTATAGGCGAGCATGTCTTCGCGATACGTTATGAGGACGTATTTATTTTGATTCAAGCCTTTGTGTGTCATTTGTTTGCTTTGTGGTTCAAACAAATGACCGTCACCCATGATTTTGGTCAGTAGTTGTAACATCCTATTCTTACCCAATGCCATTTCATTTGTTTTCTCTCTTGTTTCCCCTTTTTAGAATGCCTCCACGACACGAAAATCAGGTACCTAATGAAGAGCTGGCAGCTATCATTACGCAGCAAATGACTGCTGCAATCCCGATCATCGTTGCCCAATGTAACCAAGCTCTCAACAACAATAATGCCCCCTGCAACTTCAAGACGTTCAAATCGGCTAAGCCATAAAAGTTTTCTGGGTCTCAAGGAGCGACTGCACTTCTGCAATGGTTCGAGAGTCTAGAGAGCACCTTCAGGCATGTTCAATGCCCAAATGAGCGAAAGGTAGAATTTGCATCTAGTGTCTTTGAGAAACGAGCTTTGACATGGTGGAATGGTGTTATGAGAGATAGGGGTGCCTATGTGGTACTGGCTCAAATGTGGGAAGAGCTTCGAGCTCTGATGATGAAGGAATTCTGTCCTTGTCACGAGATCAGGGCCTTGGAAAGGGAATTCGACAATCTTAAGCAAGATAGCGGTGAGCATCGAGCCTACACGGATCGTTATGAGGAGTTAAGTCTGCTATGCCCGAATATGGTTACGCCTTTCGATAAGGCAATCGAAAAGTACATTGATGGCCTCCCTGACCCAGTACAAGACATTATGACTGGTAGTAACCCCGCTACAGTTAGGCAGGCCATTGAGCTATCTGCTACCTTGACTGAATCTCAAATCAGGAAAAGGTAAACTTTTCCTAAAAGGTGATAAGAAACCAATCGAGGAATCGAAACCCAAAGATGAACAGACTGGATCCTCCAAGAAGTCAAAGAAGCGAAAAGCTTCCCAGAACTTTGCCGTGGTTGCTCACAATGATCAAGCTGCCCCCAACCAACCAGCTCAACCCCCTGCTAGGAAGCCATATAACGGAACTGCACCCTTGTGCAACCAATGTAACCTTCATCATCATGCTAGTGTGAAGTGCCGCAAATGCCAAATTTATGGACTTATAGGTCATACAGTAAGAGTTTGTCGAGCTGCAGTTGCACCCAATCAAGCTGACAACAATCCTGCTCATGCTCTTTTTCCACCAGGTTCTTGCTACAACTGTGGCTAGATGGGTCATTTCCGAAGAAATTGCCCAAAGCTTGCTAATGCAAATCCAGCACAGTGATGAGCATCTGACCGACTAGAGGACAACACCATTTAGAAATAATCACGTCTTATGTATTATTTTCTTTGTTGTCAAGGTCCATGAAACAGTTGTTATCGTTGTTTATAAATAAATCTTTTATTTACATTGCAATGTATTTATGTGGTTGCATGTATAAACAACATATCCCCTACAATACCGACAATCAGGGAATCGTATTCCTTAAAGAACAGACTACCCCCAAAATTCTTACACTTTATTATCTCTTGCGTTTTCCATGAAAATCCTAAGTACCCGTTTCTTCCAAGGAAACAAAGTACAAGGCGCAAGTTACGACTATGGACGAATACCCAAAGTGCCACTATAAATCCTTAAATAGGGTACCTAAGGGTATTTCCGTAAATCCTAAATTGTTGCGTACCTTAATTCGAATATTATGTTTCTTTGAAAATAAAATCGGATTTTGGAATATCATCCTATCCTCATAGATAGATTCTTGAAAATGATTAAAGTGCCAAATGAAATCCATGGATTGGATTCCTGGTGTGCTTTAAGTATCCGCGTCCAAAGATAACTAATTAAAGGTCAAATTAAACAATGAGTGAATTGCAAATTTTTTCCTTTATGTTTATACCCAATTGCAGACGGTGTCCTTTGTCTTTAAAATTGATGAGTTTTGTCCTTAACGTTTTTAAATGTTACACGATTTGTCCTTTAACCCTAACCCAGTTAGTTTTTCTGATTAAATCTGATCATGTGCCATGCACATGAGGGCATTTTTGTCATTGCACCATTTTAGGGACTATTATGCAAATAATTAACATGTAGGGACTATTGTGTATAAAAGTTAAAAACATATCTATAAACAAAAAGAATGTATTCTCTCTCTTTCCTCTGTATGTTCTCTCTCTCTTTCCTCTGTATGTTCTCTCTCTCATCTCTATCTCTAACCTGCTATGGATGTTGAAGATCTTGTGGTTGGTGGTGGATCGTTGTGGTTGTTGGTGGAGGCTGATGGCTGGTTCGCTACGGTGGTGGATAATTGGTAGTTTGCAGAAGGTGGTGGAGGGTGGGTGGTTGATGGTGGTAGGTTGTGGTGATGGTGGTGATGGGGGCTACGATGGTGGAGTGGTGGTCCGGTGGTAATTGTGGTTGTTGGGGGTTACAGTGGTGGAGGGTTAGGGATTTTTCGAAATCGAAAAGGGGGGTTTCGTTTACAAATCATTTTTGGTCAAATTGAGGATTGAAGGTTGATGAAGTGGATGAGATCAAGATCTCTGCTATCGAATATGGTCCTTTTCGAAACAGGATCGTTTTCTTTGGATTTGTTGTATTCTCTTGGTTTGGTGTGTAAGATAGATATAATTTGTTTACAGATAATTGAATTTTTATTAATTTCAGTTGGCTCTATATGTTCTTGAAGGTTCTAAGCTACACTTAAATGGAGCTGGTATTCAATTATTTTATTTATTCGAGTCGTAGATTTGAAATCGGGATGGTGCAAGGTGGGCGGTGAATGATATGGTGGTGGTAAGTGGGGAGAGGGAGAGGGAGAGAGAGAGATAGAGGCGAGAGAGAGAATAAGAAAGTAGTTTTATTATTTCTAAATGGTTGGGTAATTTACGCTATATACACATTTAGTTCCTGTAAAGGTAAAATGACAAAATTGCCCTCAAGTGCAAAACACATGACCAGATTTAACTAAAAAAAATAACTGGGTTAGGGCCAAAGGACAAACCGTGCAACAATCTGAAACATAAAGTACAAAATTCATCAATTTTAAAGGTAAAGGACACCGCTTGAAACTTGGTATAAAGATAAAGGATAAAACTTTCAATTCACTCTTAAACAATTATGTGATTACGTGCTTATGTGTTACCTTTTATGTTTTTGTGTGATCCAAGTTTTTGTTATCCAAATCCTCGTAGAATCTTCCATATCTTCGTATAAGGGATTCATAGTAGGATATCCAAAGGTGCTACCTTAAATCCTTAATGGGCTTCTATGTTATAGTAAAGACCCTTGGATTATAATGTACTATTCCATAATTAGACCCCTTGAGTGGTCTAGTTAAACAGATTGATCCAAAAATCTGGTTAGGAATATCATGTGATGATATAGCTGAAAAGACTCCTTGGTGGTCTAATTAAAGAGATCATTTGTCGATCTAATTAAAAGGACCCTATAATGGTCTAGTCACACTCATCACAGGTTTGATTTTCTTCCCCTTCACATTACAAAACAAACTGTGCGGACTGTGCAAGGAATTACGTAATTATGCATGCATACATAATTATGGAATTCAGTGCACAGAAACCACAGCAAGTTTTGTCATGTGTCTAGAGTTGACTCAATTCATTTCCATTTCTGAAGAATACCCATTGAGGAAAATGCCTCATTCCGTTCATTTTCGTTTCTGAAGAATATCCATCGAGGGAAATGAATATCCTTGATTCTTCCTTCATTTCCATTTCTGAAGAATACCCATTGAGGAAAATGACTCATTCCGTTCATTTTTGTTTCTGAAGAATATCCATCGAGAGAAATGAATATCCTTGATTCTTCCTTCATTTCCATTTCTGAAGAATACCCATTGAGGAAAATGACTCATTCTGTTCATTTTCGTTTCTGAAGAATATCTATCGAGGGAATATCCTTGATTCTTCCTTCATTTCCATTTCTGAAGAATACCCATTGAGGAAAATGACTCATTCCGTTCATTTTTGTTTCTGAAGAATATCCATCGAGGGAAATGAATATCCTTGATTCTTCCTTCATTTCCATTTTTGAAGAATACCCATTAAGGAAAATGAATCATTCCGTTCATTTTCGTTTCTGAAGAATATCCATCGAGGGAAATGAATATCCTTGATTCTTCCTTCATTTCCATTTCTGAAGAATACCCATTGAGGAAAATGACTCATTCCGTTCATTTTCATTTCTGAAGAATATCCATCGAGGGAAATGAATGTCCTTGATTCTTCCTTCATTTCCATTTCTGAAGAATACCCATTGAGGAAAATGACTCATTCCATTCATTTTTGTTTCTGAAGAATATCCATCGAGAGAAATGAATATCCTTGATTCTTCCTTCATTTCCATTTTTGAAGAATACCCATTGAGGAAAATGACTCATTCCATTCATTTTCGTTTCTGAAGAATATCCATCGAGGGAAATGAATGTCCTTGATTCCTCCTTCATTTCCATTTTTGAAGAATACCCATTGAGGAAAATGACTCATTCCGTTCATTTTTGTTTTCTGAAGAATGTCCATTGAGAGAAATAACAGGATTATGCCTTGCATATCTTTGATGGGTTATTCTACGCAAATAGATAAAAACCCTAGATTCCATGCAAGACAATTATTTAACACAACGTCACAAGCAGACTCCTACGTATAAATTTCGGGACGAAATTTCCTAAAGTAGGGGAGACTGTGACACCTGTGCCTCTGCGACCATCAAAAAGATACCAAATCAATGAAATATTGTGTTTCATACTTCGGATTTGTGTATTTATGTGTATCATGTGCACATATCAATTCGTGTTCGATTTCAAGCTTTAAATCGCTTTCTAGAAGGTTATACGCGCACTGATGCGTAAATATAACCAGTTTAATGCAACGAACACTCCAGAATAGTGAAATAGGCTTAACATACCTTAAATAACCTTTACATAACTTAGAAATAAGTTTTGGAAGGTTTGGTGTGTCGAAATCAAGTTTATTCGCTTACAGGGACTAAATTTGACAAACTGCTAAAGTATGTTGATTCTTACTATAATGAATATTCCGGAACACGACCATAAGTTAAACATACCCTAAATATCCCTCTAGCTTTGCTTGGTTGTTGTTCAAGACATCTAAGCACCCTCAAGTGAGTACATACCCCCCCTCTTTTACTGTTTTTAAACTGTTTTGGGGTGGAATACATGTGCCTTCTTGTTACTTTCATGTTTTCATGTTTTTCATATCATATACTTGCTATATTCATTAGTACACTATTAGTACATGATTTCATTCTGTTTTGCTATGTATGTTCTCTTAGCATGCTAGCACATTGATTTTCATATTACATTTTGTTGCATATGTTCATCCAGCATATGGACACATTGTTTTACAATTATGTGAGCCATTTGTAACCATTTGATTTGTGTGAACCATTTGTAATCGTTTGAATTATGTGAACCGTTTGAAGCTGATTTGGTTTATGTGAACCGTTTGATACTGTTTGAACCGTTGGGTTATGGAAGTGATTAGGTAACGGGGCGTGTGTAATGTGTTAAAAGCATGGTGGATACGCCGCTGGTACTTCCTATATATAAGTGCTTTTAATACATTATATTTCGTTGCGTTATCTAGATCACTTGGGCAAAGGTTACCAAAACAAAGTTATATTACAGGGTTTTTCTAACAATATAAAACATTCGAGTGTTATTTCAAAATCGATTTACAATTTGGGTTTACTTAAACAAATGTTTTTGAGTTAAGATTCATGGTATCGAGGTTTTATAAAACGAATTTGTTTTGACTTGATTATTTCAATTTACATTACAAACATTTTACAAAACTTGGTTTTCAAATTATCAATTTACAAAGGTGTTAAGGTATATTTTCAAAATATAAACGAGCCATGAATCGGACACTCACATAAAACCTATGTACTCGCCAGCATTTTTATGCTGACGTATTTTCACATGTGTTTCAGGTACCATAGTTGATGATGTTTGATGATGATACTTGTGTACGCTCACATAGGAATGGACGAGGCCTTAGTGACTTAATAACAATGAAAGTTTATTTGTTCCTGTTTTGTTTATAATTCTAATGTAATGTAATACATTTAATTCAATAAAACGAAACTGTTTAATCCATGGTTGTGAAACAATGATTCTATTACAACACTCCCCGACATTTCCGCCATGTTTTGTTGTTTTACGTGGTTGGGGTGTGACATAAATCATCACAATTTAATCATTAATCAAGACCAAATAATCAAAACATTAAGTTATAGTTCATCTAAGCCTAGGTAGCATAAAGAATTAGCCAAGAAACATAGTCTTAAAAATAAATAAACAAAGTCTGAAACAATAATTCATCAAATTAAAATAAGAAAAATAGAAAACAAAAGAACCCGAGTAGCAAAACCCGTTAATCCCTTGAATTCCAAGCTTTTGTCTTCAACCCCAATGATTCAAGAACTTTCTTCGTTGCGAAATAATCACCCTAAATCGTCCAATATGCTTCTGACCGTATAACTCCACTTCTCAATATGATGTTGTCGCCTCTTCTCTCGTATATGTAGTCTTTCTGTTCGTTGCCTCCTTTTAATATATGTGTGTCTCTAGAATCCCTTGTAACATAATGGGTTGGCCCTCTTCAAATAAAAAGAACAATCTCTATTTGTTGCTGTCGTTCCCATTTTGGCGGCCCAATAATAATAGTCCAAATCCCTCTTATGCCTTCTGTTTCCTGCCGTATGCTCCTTTAATATTTTCCTAAACAACAATAATAATAGGCCACCCCCTATGCTTGCTGCTGTCCAACTGTGCTTGTTATAATTGCCATCAAACTCTCCTAATGGGCCTGCTTTTCGAAAACAATTATCAATTGGGATCCTCCCCTCACGTTCATATCAATTAATCTTCATTAGAGTTTTTTTTTGTATAATGTTTTTAAAACATGTCTAAGGCCCACAACATTGAATTTTATATATAGAGATAAGTGGGTTTGGCCCAATCACAAAAAATTGCGGCCTATTTAATTCGGTCCCTGCGGTCTACTCTACTCAACTAGCTGGATATTTCTTTATTACTAATTTTCGCTCCATTTGCACAAGGACCTGCCAAATACAAAATAACATAAAATAATGCTAAAAACTAAATAAAACTTATACAAAAATTATACATTTTACACAGGGCAAATATGTATATTTTACCACACATCAGTGCTACATTATATACAAAGTATAACGACGTTGATTTTTATTTCGATTCCATACATATCTTAGACATGATACAACTTATCAAGATCTATTTATTTTTAGGTACCTGAGGTTCTTCTTGAACCATCATGTCTATTGTCTCTTCAGGAGATCTTATTTCTGTAACCTCGACTTGACCATCTTAATTACTTGCTCCATTTTTCGAGGAATTTTATTATTGGAATCAACTAGCCTACCACACTTTAGGCGTGCAATAGACTCAATACAAAAATATGCGGTTGTCCTCTTGGGACATAAGTATAACTGGAGCATGAGGAGTTGATTATGTGACTTACTTAGTCACTCTATATAGGTCAGTGAACTTGTCTGGTAATTTGTTCTTTGATATTGGTAAATGAATTTTACTTTAAACTTCTAGTTCATAGTTTATAGTCTAAGGATCAAGATGACATGGTAATTCATTTCACTTTTCACATTCCATCTGCTTGTTATCTCCCCCTAATGTTGGAACATTCATTCACTAAAGTGAAAACCAATGAGCCATAAATAAATTTCTCACTAATGGTTTAAGTATTCAATCATAGACGATTATTTATACCCAACATATTCTCAAACTTTTTAGAAGTCCCATCTTTGTGCTATGTGGTGGATGAGTTTCAATATATGTCGCATAACCAAAATCTTTGATGAGACATCTTTGGTTCCTGACCAAAAAACAATTGTATGGGGAGAACTATAACTTATTGGCTTGATGTGAATTGATGGTACTATATATAAAATTACATGTACCTAAATGAACTTTTGCTCCTCTCATGATCATTGGGTTTGTAACCAATAGTAGACGTTAGTGATCATCTCAACAATAACACTTATTCCAATGATCGTTAATAACCTGGGAATCAAATTCACTATTATCAAATAAATATACTAATCAGGATTAATATGCTTGCTATCACATTAGCTAAGCCATAATCACACAAGCTTCAGGTTGTGGATTTGATAACCATTTAGACGATGCATCGATTTAAAAAAAAACTAAATGGTATCATGTTGGGATATGCATATCCTTTAATCGCTTCCAGAATATTCAGGTATACACACCCTTGTTTATTTTGCAAATATATAATTTCCCTTGAGAGCAAACATTACATGCTAATTATTATCTTGAAGAATCTTCTAGTTCTTTATTAAGTTTCACATCATCATTGACTCGGTGTGGTCTAACCGGTTGTCACGCCCCGACCGCGTTAAAACAACAAAACCACGGCGGAAACATCGGGGATTGGAGTGACAGAGTCATCGTTTCACAACACATGGATTAAAGTTGCGTTTTATTTAAATATTAAGTGTTTAACATTGTCTTGAAATAGAACAAACAAGTTTAACATATTGTCTAACATTATTATTAAGTCACTAAGGCCTAATCAGATCCTATGTGAGCATGCATCCTAGTCATCATCAACATCAAACAACAGTGCCTGAAACGTATGTGAAAATTAAGTCAGCAAAGAAATGCCGGCGAGCACATAGGTTTCGTGAGTGTGTCAGATTCATGGCTTGTATACATGTTGCAATACCTCGTACGACTACAAGAGTCGATAATCGAAAACCATGTTTTGAAAAGTGTTTTGTATTGCAATATGATTAACCAACTTAAAACCAGTTGGTTATAGTTTATAAAACCTCGTTGCCATGAATCTTGACCCAAAACATTTGTTTTTGTAAACCAAATCATAAATCGTTCTTGTAATAAAACTTGTATGGTTTATATCATTTAGTAAACATCGTCGCGTACCATCATTTGAAATCATTCGTCCAAGTGAACTAAATAACACCACGTAATGTAATATGATAAAAGCACCTATATGGCTATATATAATAAGTACCAGCGGCGTATCTACCATGCTTTTATCACATTACACCCGTCTCGTTACCTAATCACATACCAAAAACCAATTGTTGAATTGTACTTGTTCTCAATCGTTCGTGTTTTCAAAACCAATCGTTCAAATCGTTCCAACCGTTCAAATCGTTCATGTTTTAATTGTGAAAACTAACTTTTGGTCGTCTCGTTGAATACATTCAAACCTGTGTGACTTGTCCATCATTCAACTCGTATTAACAAACCACCAAAGGGTAAGTTAACATTCATCAGGTTCTGTCGTTGCCCACATTACCCCCATACATAACCATGGCGATAGTCCGATAACGGGAATTGTCAGATCCTATGGTACCATAACATACTACTGGTCAGCTTGATCATTGTTAATGAATGTCATTCATTTTATGTATTAACGTCCCAACAAGTTCGTTCACATTATCGAAATTGTTGTGTTTAATATAAACCATAGTATTCGTTTTTGAAAACAACAAAATCGTTTAGCACATATGAATCACCCCAAAATAATTGAAAGCAGTAAAATAGGGGAACTATGTACTCACTTGAGATTGCAAGATATCCTCGATTAAATGAATATAACAAAGCTCGGGCAAACCAAGGAAATCAAGTGGCACCTAGTAATCAGATCACTATGTTAATAAATCGACACCTAAATCGGGAGATCGGGTAGAATGAGGTTTCGTAAACCAAATGAGTATTGGAACCAATGTTGTAGAAAGCGCTAGGCGCTAGTCGGGCGGTGAGGTACCGCCTAGGGATTAATCGGGATTAATAGGGATTAATAGGGATTAATCGGGATTAATCGGAATGGACTTTATATGTATAATTTTATGAATTTATATACATATACCATTAATTTTATATTTTTCATATATAAATTCACAAGTATAAGGACTAAATATAAACTAATAAAGATGGAAGGGGTTATATGTTAAAATACCTAAACTTAAATAACCCTAATCATCTAAACTTTCAATCATACGCCGTTCCTGTCTCAACCTCTTCTTCTTCATCAGTTACAAAAACAAAATACAAACCCTAATGTAGAGTTGTCACAGCCTCTTCTTCTAAACTTTCGAATCGATACAGATGCAGATCATCGTTCCGACAGATCATCGTTCTCAGCCTCTTCTTCTTCATCTAAACTTTCGAATCGATCCAGATGCAGGTCCGATTAAGGTTCGAATCGAGGTAAGAACTCATTCCTTTTGACAGATTTGGTCCGATTTTGATCTAATATGATTCAATTTTGACTTTTTTTTTGACTGACTAGTCCGATTTCAGCCGATTTTTGACCGATTTTGACCGATTTTGACTTTTACCGCCTAAGTTGACCGACTTGGCAAAATCCGGGCGGTAGACCTCCGAATACCGACTAGGCGCCGATTAATCGGCCGCCTAATCCGATTTCTGCAACATTGATTGGAACTCATGTGATATGGTTTACAAAGCCAACATTCTGAATTCGGAACCTATCCTAAATGCTTATGACCCGTTATGACCCGTTAAGGTAGTCTACGCTACTTTAACGCGTCATTTGCGCAAAAGCGCAAACGAATAACGTAACTAGTCCTATAACAAGTATTTATATGCCCTAACATGTTTAAGTATGTTGCATTATCAGTTTAAGTGTCAAAATTTAAGTTACATATGCTTAAATTCAAATTATGCATGAAAAGGGTATTTTGGTTATTTTTCCTAAGGCATATAAACTACCTAGCATACAACTAATCAAACTAAGTGACCATAAGGTATAACCTTGGAAGGTTATTCCCTATACAACTATGGTCACAAAATATGTTTGGTCGGATCCTAACGATCGACCAAATGGGTCGGGTTCGAAATTCTAAGCGATTGTTAGACCGCTTGACTTACGACCCTATACAAGCGCTAAACTAAAAGTGACGAGTTAAACATGTTAAAACATGTTTAACTAAGTTAGAAAATTGATTTGATATCAAAACAAAGTGTTTCGATACCCGAAAATAGTTTCGTCGCAAAATGCACATAATGGTGCATTTTGACCGAAACTTTGACTCATCACTTCGCCTAATCAACGTGGTAATCAATAGGTATAGTCACAAGGGACTATAACCATCGTGATTACACTCACGTTGCAAAGTTCAAACGAACTTTGTCTTGACCAATTCATGGTCAAAGCTGAAAGTCAAACACTATTTGACTTTCATGCATGAAATAAATAACCAAGTATGAAAGAACACTTACAAGAGTCCAAGCTTGGAAATGATCAAAGAAAACTGAAGTGGGAGGCCTTCAACAAGTGTGAGAGCCTCTCAAGAGAGCAGGTGAAGAAGAAAATGATGATGAGCAAGGAGAAATGCAAGAATGCATTGCTATTTATAGAGTTTCAAGCACCATTAGGATCATTTCAAGTGTAATTGAGTGAATCAAAGCTAGGTCTAAGCCATACACTTGTCATACGTTGATTTGGCACCTTGATGAGCACACAAACCAGCCCATAGATTGCTAAAACAAGGATCAAAACTGGTTGCACAGCTGGGTTTTGCAGGAAACTATTTTTTGATGTATGTCATAAGCTTACGGACCGTAAGAATGTCCCATACGGTCCGTATGGGACCTGCAGAGCAGCAAAAATTGAAAAATGGCAGTTTTGGTCCCTGTGTGTGTTTTGTCGCGTTTTGGCACTTCTAACACCCGTTAAGCCCATTTTCAAGCTTCATGATGAATTTATAGTATATTTAAATTGAATTATGCTAAAAAAGGTCATGGATGTCGGTTTATTTTGCCGTACGATTGCGGTTTTCGGTTAATTACGACGGAATCGTAACGAACGCGTAAACGACCCAAATTGCGAAATGAATGGTATTTTTGAATTCCTATTAGTAAAATACAATATTTTAATGATTACAAAAATTTTTGGATGTCCGGATACGGTCAGAACGCAAGATATGCACGTAAAGCATACTTTCGCAGTTTTGACGCTTTTAGTCCCTGTGATCAAATAAGCGTATTTTCGCATACCGAACCCCTCAAAACTTATTTATAATTTATGTAAAGGATATTTAGGGTATGTTTAGCTTATGATCATGTTATGGAGTGTACGTTGCTATATGAATCGGCAGACTTTTATAGTTTGTCGCAAATCGTCCCTGCGATCGAATAAACTTGATTTTGACACACCAAACCCTTCAAAAGTTATTTCTAAGTTATGTAAAGGTTATTTAAGGTATGTTAAGCTATGTCACTATTCCGGAGTGTTTGTCGCATTAAACTGATTACGTTTACGTAATAGCTTGCGTATAACTTTCCAGAAAGCGATTAAAAGCTTGAAATCGAACTAGAATCAAAACGTGAAATTGTAAAACATAAATACACAAATATTGAAAACAAAAACACATTGTTTTATTGATAATTGATTTTGTTTTACATCGTATAGTGTATACAAGAGCAAAAATGTCACACCCCGACCACGTAGAACATACAAAACGTGGCGGAAATGTCGGGGAGTGTTGTAACAGAATTAATTGTTTCAAATCCAAGGCAATTGAAGTTTCGTTTTATTAATTAAAAGTGTTACAATGTCTAAACAAACAAAGAAGTACAACATAATTAACTAGTCTTGCATCTTTTAATGTCACTAAGGCACAGGTCCGCCTAAGTATGTCTTGATAAGTCCTATGCTTCATCTCCTGAAAACACATGTGAAAATAGGTACGTCAGCATAAAAATGCCGGTGAGATACATAGGTTTTGTGAAAATAGGATTCATGACTTATGTTTGAGAAAATGTTTAGTCATGAACCTTGTAATTTGCTTTGTCTTGTAAATCATTTGAAAAACGATAAGATCAGATGATATGTATAAATAAGTGAATAATGTATGGTTAAAGGAATAACCATGTAAAAAATGAGTTTGTATTAGATAAGTTGTTTATAAAACAATGTCTTGTGAAAAGTATGTTATTTGTATAAAATGTTCTATGTCTCAAATTGAAATGATTCAAATAACGCTACGATATGTAATATCATACAAACACTTATATATAGGAAGTACCAGCGGCGTATCCACCATGCTTGTATCATATTACACACGCATCGTTACTTAATCACTTAATCAAACCAAACCAACAAAGTAATGTTTAACAATTGTCGAAATGTTTATGTATGTTCAAATACGGTTCACACGGTTCACAGATACAAACGGTTCACAGATACAAATGGTTCACAGATATCAACGGTTCACATAGTCAAATGATCACAACGGTTCACATAGTCAATTGGTTCAACGGTTCAAAATGTAGTATAATGTGTTCATATACCGGATGAGCATATGCAACAAAAAATACGATGTAAAACAATGTACTAAGTAATGCACACAATGGGCACACCTAGCATGAAATGTAATGTAAAACGATGTACTAAGTCATGCACACAATGGGCACACCTAGCATGAAATGTCATGAAATCATGTACTAATGAACATAGCAAGTATATGATGTCAAAACAGGAAAGCATGAAAGTAACAAGTAGGCACATGTGTTCCACCCCAAAACAGTTTGGAAAACAGTAAAAGAGGGGTTTATGTACTCACTTGAGATTGCTCAGATGTCTTAAGATAATCACCAAGCAATGCTAGAGATCACGGAATCAAACGGCACCTAATATAGGTAACTATGTTAATAAACCGGACCTATATCGGAAGACTGGGTAACATTAGGGTTTGTAAACCAAATGAGTGTAGGAACTCATGTGATATGGTTTAACAAAGCCTGCATGCTAAATGAAACTTAACCTAAGTCTTATCGACCCATTACGATCCGTTTAGGTAGCTTATGCTACTTTAACGCATCGTGCGTGTAAAACGCGTTCGGAACGCCTAACCAGCCCTATGACAAGTGTTATATGCCTAAACATGTTACATAATCAGTTATGTGGCAAAAGTTTAGGTTACATATGCTAAATTACCAATTATGCATGAAAAGGGTATTCTGGTAATTTACCTAAGGCATATAAACAACCTATCATATAACTACTCAAACGATGTGACCATAGGGTATAACCTCGGAAGGTTATTCCCTACCTACTATGGTCACCTAATGTATTTGGTCGGATCCTAATGATCGACCAAATGGGTTGAGTTCGAAGGTATAGGCGATTTATTAGATCGCCTACCCTACGACTCTAGACAACGTGGTAATCAGTGGGCATAGTCCCAAGGGACTATGACCAACGTGATTACACTCACGTTGCGAAGTTCAAACGAACTTCGCATTGACCATAAGCTGGTCAACGCTGAAAGTCAAACAAAGTTTGACTTTCTGACTCGAAAAGCAATAAAATAAGGAAAAGAACGAAAGAATACTTACGAAGGGTCCCCGAATGCTAATCTCGATCCAAGAACTCAGGTATGAAACAATGGTTTCAACTTAGAGCTCTCAAATCAAGATTCTAGTGAGAAATGCAATGGGGGTGGATGGGTATATATAGTTTTCGGGTAACCGTTAGGATCGTTTCATGGAAAACGTGCCTTAATCCCACCCGTACAAGTGTCGGCAAGTTGTGGTGCCTAAAAACCATCCTTATCAGCTGACTAAGCATTTGGGAATGTGTGGTTGAGGATAGAACAGCTGCAACTTGTTGTTAAAAACATTGAATCTGATCTGATATGCGGACGCAGCCCGCTTCAGGATCAGACAAATACAATGCGGGCCGCCTGGGATGTCTGATCAGCAAACATGTTTCAGTTTTGACAGTTTCAGTCCCTGCACGTGTTTAAGCCCATTTCCGGCACTTCTAAGGCCCGTAAAGCCAACTTTAAGGCCCTAAAATGATGCCTAAACATTGTGGACATGAAACATGCTCAAAAATATGTCGGATGTTGGTTCGTTTGGTCGTACAAACGCGATGTTCGCTTAATTACGACAGAATGCGCACAAGCGCGAAAAACGATCCAAATGACGCGACTAATGGATTTTTCTTATGCCAAACACTAAAATGAAATATTTTAGTGCTTACATAAATTTTTGGATGTCCGGATGTATTCAGAACGTAAGTTATGCGCGAAAATGCAAACTTGTGCACTTTTTGACGCTTTTAGTCCCTGAATGTCCCAAAAGTTTATTTTAGCACACCGAACCCCTCAAAGCTTATTTCTAAGTTATGTAAAGGTTATTTAAGGTATGTTAAGCCTATTTCACTATTCCGGAGTGTTTGTTGCATTAAACTGGTTATATTTACGCATCAGATCGCGTATAACCTTCCAGAAAGTGATTTTAAAGCTTGAAATCGAACAAAATTTGATATGTGCTAATGATACACATATTTTTACAGATCCCAAGTATGAAATACAATATTTCATTGGCTTGGTATTTATTTGATGGTCGCAGTGACACAGGTGTCACAGTCTCCCCTACTTTAGAAAATTTCGTCCCGAAATTAATTCGTAGGAGTCTGTCTATGACTTTGTGTCAAATAGTCATCAAAGATATGTAAAGCATAATCTGGTTATTTTCCTCAACGGATATTTTTCAGAAGCGAAAATGAACGAACGGAATCATTTTCTTCAACGGGTTCTTCAGAAATGGAAAATAAAGTAGTTTAACTAAACGGATATACATTTCCCTCAACGGATATTCTTCAGAAGTGAGAATGAATGGATGATTCATTCTTCCTCAACGGGTTCTTCTTCAGAAACGGAAATGAAGGGAAAAAAAATCCACGGATATTCATTTCTCTCAACGGATATTCTTCAGAACGAAAATGAACAAACGGGGTCATTTTCCTCAACGGTTTGTTCTTCAGAATTTGAAATGAAAGAAAGATCAACGGATATTCATTTCCTCAACGGATAAATCTTCAGAAACGAAAATGAACTAACGGAGTCATTTTCAACGGTTATTTCCTCAGAGTTGGAAATGAAGGATTACACAACGGATATTCATTTCCTCAACGGATAAATCTTCAGAAACGAAAATGAACTAACGGAGTCATTTTCAACGGTTATTTCCTCAGAGTTAGAAATGAAGGATTTCACAACGGATATTCATTTCCTTAAAGGATATTCTTCAGAACGAAAATGAATGGATAATTCATTTTCCTCAACGGTTATTCTTCAGAATGGAAATGAAAAGATAAACAACGGGTATTCATTTCCTCAACGGATATTCTTCAGAACGAAAATGAATGGATAATTCATTTTTTCTCAACGATTATTCTTCAGAATGGAAATGAAAAGATAAACAACGGATATTCATTTCCTCAACGGATATTCTTCACAAGTGAAAAATGAATAGCTAGTTCATTTTTCCTCAACGAATGTTTCATCAGAATTGGAAATGAATAGGGTTAACTCTTGATACATGATAGAACTTGCTGTGATTTCTGTGCACTAAATTCCATAATTATGTATGCATCCATAATTACGTAATTCCTTGCACAGTCCGCACAGTTCGTTTTGTAATGTTGTGGGGAAGGATATAAAACTTGTGATGACGGTGACTAGACTACCATAGGGTCCTTTTAATTAGATCAACAGAGGATCTTCTTAATTAGGCCACTAAGGAGTCCTTTCAACTATATCATCACATGATATCCCTAACCAGATTTTTGGATCAATCTGTTAAACTAGACCACTAAAGGGGTCTAATTATGAAGTAGTACTTTATAATCCAAGGGATTTATCTACAACGTAGAAGTCCATTAAGGATTTTAGATAGTACATTTGGGTATCCTACTATGAATCTCTGGTACAAAGATATGTAAGATTCTACGAGGATTTGGATAACATAATTTGGATCACACGACACATAAAAGGGAACACATAAGCACATAACCACATATTTGTTTAATTGTCATTATCTTGTTATTGATTGCTATAAACTTGGCACCTCGTACTTTGTTTCTCTTGGAAGAAACGGGTACTTAGGATCTTTGTGGAAAACGCAAGAGATTGTAAAATGGAAGAACTTTGGGGGTAGTCTGTTCTTCAAGGAATACGATTCCTTGATTGTCGGTATTGTAAGGGATATGTTGTTTATGCATACAACTTCATAAATACATTGCAATGTAAATAAAAGATTTATTTATATGCAATGATAACAACAACTGTTTCATAGATCGTGATAACAAAAGAAAATAATACACAAGGCTCGATTATTTTCTAAACAGCGCTATCTTCTGTCGGTCAGATACTCATCCCTGAGCTGGATTTGCATTAGCAAGTCTTGGGCAATTCCTACGAAAATGGCCCATCTCGCCACAGTTGTAGCAAGACCCCGGTGGAAAACGAGCTTGAGCAGGATTGTTGTTAATTTGATTTGGTGCTGCTGCTGTTGGGCAAACCCTCGCTGTATGACCTATAAGTCCGCAAACTTGGCATGTGCGGCACTTCACACCAGCATGATGATGTAGGCCACATTGGTTGCACAAGGGTGCATTTCCGTTGTAGGGTTTCCTGGCAGGGGGTTGAGCTGGTTGGTTGGGGGCAGCTTGATCATTGTGAGTGACCACGGCGAAGTTCTGAGAAGTCTTTTGCTTCTTTGACTTCTTAGAGGATCCAGTCTGTTCTTCCATGGTCTTTGATTCCTCGATTTGTTTCGATTCCTCGACCAGTTTCTTGTCACCCTTTCGGAAAAGCTTACGTTTCCTGATCTGGGATTCGGTCAAGGTTGCAGATAGCTCAATGGCTTGCCTAACAGTAGTAGGGTTGCTACCAGTCAAAACGTCTTGTATTGAGTCGGGAAGGCCATCAATGTACTTTTCGATTGCCTTATCCAAAGGTGTGACCATGTTTGGGCATAACAGACTTAACTCCTCATAACGGTCCGTGTAGGCTCGATGCTCACCGCTATCCTGCTTAAGATCATCAAATTCCCTTTCCAAAGCCCTGATCTCGTGACGAGGACAAAACTCCTTCATCATGAGAGCCCTAAGTTCGGCCCATGTCTGTGCTAGAGCAACTTCTGCACCACGATCTCTCATAACCCCGTTCCACCACGTAAGGGCTCTCTTCTGGAACACACTCGAAGCAAACTCGACCTTGCGATTGTCAGGACACTGCACGCGGCGGAAAGTATTCTCAATGCTCTCGAACCATTGAAGAAGCCCAGTCGCTCCCTCAGAACCACTAAACTTGAGTGGTTTCGCCGAGTTAAAACTCTTGAAATTGCATGGACCATTGTTGTTGTTGTTGGCTTGATTCCATTGAGCAAAAAGGTTTGGGAATTGAGCAGCCATTTGTTGTGCAATGATTTCTGCCAGTTCGGCAGTCGCTATCTGGTTTTCGCGTCGAGGAGGCATTCTAAAAGAGGAAACATGTAAGGAAACGAGTGAGAGTATTAGACGAAAAGAATGAGATGAAACAAATTTTGATGAAAGCAAGGATAGTGGTCATTTGTTCGTTATCACAAGGTAAACAAACGACACACAGTGACTAATCAAACTAAATGAGTCAAAAATAATGTATCGCGAAGACATGCTCGCCTATAAGTGAACACTCATCCCAAGAATTCCCAGGTAAGCACAACTGGTCTCGCGTCTGATGAGATGTATACGAAGTGCTTGCCTAGACAGAAAACCCAGAATACAGGCATTCACCCTTCCAGTTTGCACGTGTTCACATTATTTAAAACCCAAAACCTTGACGAGATTTTGAAAACTCATAAGGGTTCAAAAACATATAACAGAGGGTTCAAAACCTTACAATAGAGGGTTCAAAACCTAGTAATCAATCATCCTAGAACAGATGATTAGTTTTCAAAGCGGTTTTGAAATTTATGTTCTTGTTGTGGTCGTCGCCTAAGGATAGGTGACAGTATTGTTTTATGACTAAACGCAAGTAAACTCGCGTTAGGGTCCTAAGAAAGTTATAGACTAGGTCAAAGCATTACTAATAACCTAATTCCCTATAACCTTTGGCTCTGATACCATCTTTTCTGTCACACCCCGACCACGTAGAACATACAAAACGTGGCGGAAATGTCGGGGAGTGTTGTAACAGAATTAATGGTTTCAAATCCAAGGCAATTGAAGTTTCGTTTTATTAATTAAAAGTGTTACAATGTCTAAACAAACAAAGAAGTACAACATAATTAACTAGTCTTGCATCTTTTAATGTCACTAAGGCACAGGTCCGCCTAAGTATGTCTTGATAAGTCCTATGCTTCATCTCCTGAAAACACATGTGAAAATAGGTACGTCAGCATAAAAATGCCGGTGAGATACATAGGTTTTGTGAAAATAGGATTCATGACTTATGTTTGAGAAAATGTTTAGTCATGAACCTTCTAAATTGCTTTGTCTTGTAAATCATTTGAAAAACGATAAGATCAGATGATATGTATAAATAAGTGAATAATGTATGGTTAAAGGAATAACCATGTAAAAATGAGTTTGTATTAGATAAGTTGTTTGTAAAACAATGTCTTGTGAAAAGTATGTTATTGTATAAAATGTTCTATGTCTCAAACTGAAATGATTCAAATAACGCTACGATATGTAATATCATACAAACACTTATATATAGGAAGTACCAGCGGCGTATCCACCATGCTTGTATCATATTACACACGCATCGTTACTTAATCACTTAATCAAACCAAACCAACAAAGTAATGTTTAACAATTGTCGAAATGTTTATGTATGGTCAAATACGGTTCACATGGTTCACAGATACAAACGGTTCACAGATACAAATGGTTCACAGATATCAACGGTTCACATAGTTAAATGATCACAACGGTTCACATAGTCAATTGGTTCAACGATTCAAAATGTAGTATAATGTGTTCATATACCGGATGAGCATATGCAACAAAAAATACGATGTAAAACAATGTACTAAGTAATGCACACAATGGGCACACCTAGCATGAAATGTAATGTAAAACGATGTACTAAGTCATGCACACAATGGGCACACCTAGCATGAAATGTCATGAAATCATGTACTAATGAACATAGCAAGTATATGATGTCAAAACAGGAAAGCATGAAAGTAACAAGTAGGCACATGTGTTCCACCCCAAAACAGTTTGGAAAACAGTAAAAGAGGGGTCTATGTACTCACTTGAGATTGCTCAGATGTCTTAAGATAATCACCAAGCAATGCTAGAGATCACGGAATCAAACGGCACCTAATATAGGTAACTATGTTAATAAACCGGACCTATATCGGAAGACTGGGTAACATTAGGGTTTGTAAACCAAATGAGTGTAGGAACTCATGTGATATGGTTTAACAAAGCCTGCATGCTAAATGAAACTTAACCTAAGTCTTATCGACCCATTACGATCCGTTTAGGTAGCTTATGCTACTTTAACGCATCGTGCGTGTAAAACGCGTTCGGAACGCCTAACCAGCCCTATGACAAGTGTTATATGCCTAAACATGTTACATAATCAGTTATGTGGCAAAAGTTTAGGTTACATATGCTAAATTACCAATTATGCATGAAAAGGGTATTCTGGTAATTTACCTAAGGCATATAAACAACCTATCATATAACTACTCAAACGATGTGACCATAGGGTATAACCTCGGAAGGTTATTCCCTACCTACTATGGTCACCTAATGTATTTGGTCGGATCCTAATGATCGACCAAATGGGTCGAGTTCGAAGGTATAGGCGATTTATTAGATCGCCTACCCTACGACTCTAGACAACGTGGTAATCAGTGGGCATAGTCCCAAGGGACTATGACCAACGTGATTACACTCACGTTGCGAAGTTCAAACGAACTTCGCATTGACCATAAGCTGGTCAACGCTGAAAGTCAAACAAAGTTTGACTTTCTGACTCGAAAAGCAATAAAATAAGGAAAAGAACGAAAGAATACTTACGAAGGGTCCCCGAATGCTAATCTCGATCCAAGAACTCAGGTATGAAACAATGGTTTCAACTTAGAGCTCTCAAATCAAGATTCTAGTGAGAAATGCAATGGGGGTGGATGGGTATATATAGTTTTCGGGTAACCGTTAGGATCGTTTCATGGAAAACGTGCCTTAATCCCACCCGTACAAGTGTCGGCAAGTTGTGGTGCCTAAAAACCATCCTTATCAGCTGACTAAGCATTTGGGAATGTGTGGTGGAGGATAGAACAGCTGCAACTTGTTGTTAAAAACATTGAATCTGATCTGATATGCGGACGCGGCCCGCTTCAGGATCAGACAAATACAATGCGGGCCGCCTGGGATGTCTGATCAGCAAACATGTTTCAGTTTTGACAGTTTCAGTCCCTGCACGTGTTTAAGCCCATTTCCGGCACTTCTAAGGCCCGTAAAGCCAACTTTAAGGCCCTAAAATGATGCCTAAACATTGTGGACATGAAACATGCTCAAAAATATGTCGGATGTTGGTTCGTTTGGTCGTACAAACGCGATGTTCGCTTAATTACGACGGAATGCGCACAAGCGCGAAAAACGATCCAAATGACGCGACTAATGGATTTTTCTTATGCCAAACACTAAAATGAAATATTTTAGTGCTTAAATAAATTTTTGGATGTCCGGATGTATTCAGAACGTAAGTTATGCGCGAAAATGCAAACTTGTGCACTTTTTGACGCTTTTAGTCCCTGAATGTCCCAAAAGTTTATTTTAGCACACCGAACCCCTCAAAGCTCATTTCTAAGTTATGTAAAGGTTATTTAAGGTATGTTAAGGCTATTTCACTATTCCGGAGTGTTTGTTGCATTAAACTGGTTATATTTACGCATCAGATCGCGTATAACCTTCCAGAAAGTGATTTTAAAGCTTGAAATCGAACAAAATTTGATATGTGCTAATGATACACATATTTTTACAGATCCCAAGTATGAAATACAATATTTCATTGGCTTGGTATTTGTTTGATGGTCGCAGTGACACAGGTGTCATAAAAAATGTTACAGTCTCCCCTACTTTAGGAAATTTCGTCCCGAAATTTTAACTAGAGCAAACTTGCGAAAACAAATGTGGATATTTCGCCTTCATTTGGTCCTCACATTCCCAAGTAAACTCTGGGCCATGTTTGGACTCCCAGCGAACCTTGAATAGTCTTATTTGTTTGTTCTTCAGTCGCTTGACTTCACAGTCCTTTATCTCCACAGGCTTCTCGACAAAGTGCATTGTATCATCAACTTGAATTTCATCGAGTGGAATGTGAAGGTCAGCATCGGCTAAAATCTTTCGTAAATTGGACACATGGAATGTTGGGTGAATATTCCCAAGTTCAGGAGGTAGCTCAAGTCGATAGGCAACCTTTCCAATTCTTTCAACAATCTTAAATGGTCCAACGTATCGTGGTGCAAGTTTTCCTTTCTTTCCAAATCTCACCACTCCCTTCCAAGGGGATACCTTGAGTAGGACATGGTCCCCGACTTGAAATTCCAAGGGCTTGTGTCGCATATCCGCATAACTCTTTTGACGGCTTCTAGCTTTCAGAAGATTATCGCGAATGATCTTGATTTTGTCAGTTGTTTCCCGAATAAGTTCAGGTCCAGTAAGCTGAGCTTCATCGAGCTCGCTCTAACAGACAGGTGAACGACATTTTCGACCGTATAAAGCTTCGAACGGTGCCATATTGATGCTAGCGTGATAATTGTTGTTATAAGAGAACTCGATCAAAAGTAGATGAGAATCCCAATTACCACCAAAGTCTATCACACATGCTCTACGCATATCCTCCAATGTTTGTATCGTCCTCTCGGATTGTCCATCCATTTGGGGATGATAAGCGGTGCTCAGATTTAGTTGGGTTCCCATAGGAGACTGCATGGTCTTCCAAAGTGAGATGAGAATCGAGCATCACGGTCAGATATAATGTTCAAAGGAACACCATGTCGAGATACAATCTCATCAGCATAGATCTTGGCGAGTTTATCAGCAGATAGATCCTCGCGAATCGGCAAAAAGTGAGCTGATTTCGTCACATGGTTAATAACTTCCCAAATAGCATCGTGACCTCTAGATGTGCGTGGTAACTTAGTGATGCGATCCATCGCAATGTTCTCCTACTTCCATACCAGTATTTCTGGTTGTACAAGCAAACCAGATGGTCGTTGATGTTCAGCCTTGACTTTGAGACAAGTTAGGCATTTAGATACATACAAGGCAACATCCTTCTTCATACCAGGCCACCAGTACTGAGTACGAAGATCCTTGTACATCTTATCAGCACCAGGATGGATAGAATATCGGGGCTTGTGAGATTCGTCCATCACTAAAGTGCAAAGATTGTCTTGTTTCGGAATCCATAAACGGTCCTTAAAATAGAGTAACCCATTGTCTTTCGTTTCGAGTTGAAGTGGTAGCTCATATTTCAATAAGCCTTGGGTTACACATGTACGTTGTGCTTGAAGGACACGTGATTGGATATCAAATCGAATTCGTACACAATGAATATTTGCTAAATAAGTATTTACAAGTGGTTTTAACTATGGTTTTTAATACAAACGTTGCCATAGATTTTGTTACAAATATACAAGTATTGGAGGTTGGTTTTTGTAAATAAAAATAACTAAATATGTATTTGGAGAATATATATTTAGAAGACACATTGTGTGTGATTATTTGAGAAATAGTTATATTATTTTAGGGTAAAATAATATAACCTAACAAAGTACCATAGAATTTACCATCCAAAATATTACCAAAAATCACAAGGAATAAATATATACGTTACACACATAATATTGTGGAACCAAGCGATAGAACGTAACTTACAAAATATTCCGGAAAATACACTCATTTTGGTAAATACTATTTTGGATATGAAAGAATGAAAGTATGATTTTTACCAAGTTATATCGTATTTTTGGACAGGAGAAAATGTATTATCTTTGGGAAAGTAAAAACATATTTACTTGGGTTTGTTAAGAAATATAGTATTTTTGGGAAAAATATATATTTTCTTGGGATGTATTGTCTTGAATAAGAAAATAAGGTTTATATATATATATATATATATATATATATAAATTGTAAGTGAGACTTAAAAATATATATTCTTTTGGATTAACACGCCGGATTACGACGCCAATACTTGACAAGAATACGGATATACATGTATGAGATACCCCATACTTGGGAAGGAAATGCGAATATAAATACTTGAGAAGAATTATTACGAAAATACTGTTTAAACAGCAATTCCAAAACTAAATATAATTTAAACTTAAAATAATTATTATATTAGCAAATAATTATAACTTGGAATAATATTGGGAACATAAAAGGAACGTAACTCAAAAACGTAAATACAAAGGCAAGGCAAGGCAAGGCACGGCAAGGCCCGTTCGTCTAATAGACGTTAGTACACTGTAGGTAGTTGTGGTTGCTGATAAGGTTTGAGTTACGAGCATAGAAGACGCAATACAGTGAGTTCATGTCCCCATTTTCTCTTAACTGTTTTCAGTTTTATACTTCGGGGGTGGAATACATGTTACAATTATTACAGACATTTTATACATGGTATGATTAGCCTAAGGAGGGTTTACTACTAGATCATGTGAATGGGTAGGGCGATTAAGGCCATCAATCCTCGTTGTAGGACCGAGGGGCATGAGTGATAGATCTATTTGGGTGTAGCGAGCCCCACTCCTGAGTCCGCTGAGTGGACCATGTGGTGACTATGTCTTACAGCTGAAGCCCGGTGCGAAATCTGCTAGGTTTGAGTCTTCCTGCATCACTTCACACATACCATTGGCTTTGCAACCCAGTGGTGATCTCTTTTTCCTTATTGCTACATACCAGGGACTTACATACATACTTACAATGTTTCAAAGGCTTATACATACACATAAATGAACACATGAACTCGCTCAACTTTTGTTGATGTTTTTCAAACTACATTTTTTTCAGGGAATTTATAAGTGGATCTGGCGGGCGTTGGAAGTTTTTATGTTGCGTTAAGAATAAAGCTGTCATCCATGGTCTTTGATTTGGTTAATGTGTCTTATTCCTGGACGAGACACGTCATCAAAATCTTGGTGTTATTCAATATCTTTTGATGAGTCCTTAATGAACTCATAAACAATTCGTATGGTTTGTAAAACTAGAATTTGAAGTCTGCAATGTTGTTATGTTTTAAACTTATTTAATGGATGACAAACCTATGGTTTTATCATATAGTTGATGTTATGATTGAATGCAATGATATTAAGGAAGTCACACCATAATCATGCTTCCGCAAAAGTCAGGGTGTGACTCCCTGTTCCACCATGTTAGAGCACGTTTCTCAAAAACACTGGATGCAAACTCGACCTTTCGCTCATTCGGACATTGAGCATGTCTAAAGGTGCTTTCCAGACTCTCGAACCATTATAGGAGCGCAGTTGCTCCTTGAGACCAAGAAAATTTCAGTGGTTTAGCCAAATTAAATGTTTTAAAACTACACTGAGCATTATTGTTGTTGTTATTGTTATTCACTTGATTTATCTAAGTTATGAGGTTCGGAATCACAGCAGCAATCTGCTGAGCGACTAGGGCTGCGAGTGTAGCGTCCTGTGTTTGATCACGTCTAAGAGGCATTTTCTAAAAAGAACAAGGAAACATGAGAAACGACTGAGATTGACATTTGGATAAACAAAAGAGGTATTGAAAACATCGAAGGAACATAAAGAAGGTGATCATTTGTTCGTTACCTCGAACAAACAAATGACACATAGTGACTAATCAAAGTAAATGGGTCAATATAATGTATCACGAAGACATGCTTTAGCCTATAAGTGAACACTCACCCCAAGAGTTCCCAGGTAAGAGTGACTGGTCCGATTATGTGGATTTGTATGAACACCTAGCCTTAGACAGAAAACTCGAGGTACAGGCACCCACCCTTCCAGATTGCATGTGTTCACATTATAAGACCCAAACTTTGATGAGATTTTGAAAACTTTGAAGGTTCAAAACCTTATAACAAATCATCTAAGAATAGATGATTGATTTTCGAAATGGATTTGTAATTTGTGTTTTTGTTGTGTTTGTCACCTAAAGATAGGTGACGGTTTTGTTTTTAGATCTAAACACAAGATAACTTGTGTTAGGGTCCTAGGAACGTTATAGTCTAGGTCAAAGCATTACTAATAACCTAATTCCCTATAACCATGAGCTCTGATACCAACTGTTCTGTCACACCCCGACCGCATTTAAACAACGAAACCGCGGTAGAAACATCGGGGAGTGGAGTAACAGAATCATTGTTTCACAACACATAGATTAAAGTTTCATTTTTTAAATTATTAAACGTTTAACATTGTCTTAAAGTGAAACAAACACAAACATATTGTCTATCATTGTTATTAAGTCACTAAGGTCTCGTCCGATCCTATGTGAGCATGCATCCTAGTCATCATCAACATCATCAAACATCACCTGAAACATATGTGAAAAATGAAGTCAGCAAAGAAATGCCGGTGAGCACATTGGTTTTGTGAGTGTGTCAAATTCATGGCTTGTATACTTGTTGCAATACCTTGTATGACTACAAGAGTCGATAATTGAAAACCTTGTTTTGAAAAGTGTTTTGTATTGCAATATGATTAACCAACTTAAAACAAGTTGGTTATGGTTTATAAAACCTCGTTGCCATGAATCTTGACCCAAAAACATTTTCTTTTGTAAACCAAATTGTAAATCGTTCTTGTAATAAAATTCGTATGGTTTATATCATTTAGTAAACATCGTTGGGTGTCATCGTTTGAAATCGTTCGTTCAAGTGAACTAAATAACGCCACATAGTGTAATATGATAAAAGCACTTATATATTAGAAGTATCAGCGGCGTATCCACCATGCTTTTATCACATTACACCCATCCCGTTATCTAATCGCTTACCAATAACCCATCGTTTAAAAATCATTCAATTCGTTCGTGTTACCAATCGTTCGTGTTTTGAAAACCAATCGTTCAAATCGTTCATGTTATAAATCATCGTTCAATCGTTCAAATCGTTCATCTCGTTCAAATTGTTCATCTCGTTCATGTTTTAATTGTGAAAACTAACTTTTGGTTGTCTCGTTGAATACATTCAAACCTATGCTCTAACTCGTTCCAATCGTTCAAATCGTATTAACAAACCACCAAAGGGTATGTTAACAATCATCAGGTTCTGTCGTTACCCACATTACCCCCATACATAACCATGGCGATAGTTCGATAACAGGATTTGTTAGATCCTATGATACCATAACATACTACTGGTCGGCTTGATCATTGTTAATAAATGTCATTTGTGTTATGTACTAACGCACCAACAAGTTCGTCCACATTATTGAAATCGTTGTGTTTAATATAAACCATAGCATTTGTTTTAGTAAACTCGAATTCGTTTAGCACATATGAATCACCCCAAAACAATTGAAAACAATAAAATAGGGTGTTAGGATCTGAGTTTGCTAGATTGTGTTTTGTTTAAAAAAATGAAAGTAAAACAGATATGTATGCAGCGGAAATATGAAATAAACTTTGAACACACAATCAATAGAAGAATAAGTTTAAGCAAACATGTTTATCATTGAACCGAATGATTGTATTTATTACAAAGATCAATTAAAATGCATGCATGCACAAATCTCCCCCTCAGCCTGAGCTCACTTGATTGTTCGTACAGAATTGACTTGGTGAAGAAGAGCTAATAGAACAGTACAGAGTACTGCTCTATTTATAGTACAGGACAACCACTGAGCATCTTTGGCTGACGTCATCATGAAAGTGACATCTAACCTCCTAACAACCTACAACCACTGATCTATACAACCACTGATACTAAACTATTGATTTACAACAATACAAAGCATAACTAAACCACTGATTCTTCATTCCACTGTTATAGCTCCAGCAGTGCTTTGGTCTTAAGCAGTACTTGAGACACATCAGTAGATTGAGCATCAGCACTTTAATCTTCAACAGTCTTTAGATCAGCAACAGTTGTAATGGCAGTGCTTTGGGTCATCAGATGTTAGGGCCACTGTCAAGGGGAAAGATATGTGCAAACAACTGCTTATGAAGGATCCACTGTGCTGAACCAGTTTTGGCTTTATCAACTATTCCTTTGTAGGGTTCAATCCCAACAATCTCCCCCTAGAACAGATGATGCCAAAACACTTCGTTATTAAGGATCTTTATTGCCTCATCAAGAATTCCCTAACTTGCCCTTTGAATTGTAATTCAAAGTTCATGGAATCTTCATCATCCTCATCCCTGCACAGTTGAAGCTAAAGGAGATCTTGCAAATCTTCTACACTTAGGCCAAGTGCATTTTCCCTTGATATATGCTTAACTTCACCACTGGACTTGAGCAAAGTCAATACGTGGGTCTTTTTATCAGACTTCCACTTTAGTATTTTTGAGTTCAGTGGGTTTCTTCAGAGAGTTTTTATTTTTTATGAGTTTGGTGATGGAGGCCTGGTTATGACCCCTTTAGGAAGATTTTGAAGTTTTGCTGAGTCAGGATTTTCTGCAATCATTTCCTGAAGGACCATCTTCATAATATATTCTTCTTGAGCCTTGTCTTCTTCTGCTTCCATCTGCTTTTTCCTTTTTCTTTGATTTAAGGTAATGGTGGAAGTATCAGATGATGTGAACATGGTTTTCAAGGAAAGGGCTTGCTGCTGTGGATCATCATTTTTCTTGGTTTTGTAAGCTGGTTTCTTTGGAGCAGTAGGATCTGTTTTTCTTAGCTCCTCCAGCTTTTTATAGGTCTGATCAACGTACTGCTTTGACCATCTTGATATCTGCCTAGATGTTCTATATTGTGCTGCAACCAACTCTTCTCTCTTCCTTTTATATTCCAAGGTAAGATCTGCAATTTTCGTATTGTATTTGCTCCAGTTTGGTGCTGATATTTTCATACTGGGATCATTTTTTATTCTTTCAATTCTATTAAGTTCTGCCTAGGAGCAATGAGTGGCCAGTCTTGGAATTGTTCAACTTTGGCAGGGTAAAACTTTTCACTCATGATCAGTGCCATAAGATCTTTTCTCAGATCGTTTTGTAAGTCAGCCTCTGGTGGCAAGTTGGACATTCCTTTGCTCAAATCTCTTGCATAATCTTCTAGTTGTTTAACTTTGTTGAGCAGGAACTGCATTCGATTTGAGAAAGCATTGTCACCCTTCCCTTTGCACTCATATTTAGCTCTTAATTCAGCTTGCCTGTCTTTGAGTTTTAAATATTCATCCATGTTGTTTGGATCTCTAAAACCAATAAGATAGGGGAATTTTATTTTTTGAAGGGTTATCCACTGTGTAGAACTACTTCATTTCATTCTTTACTGCATGCAATTCTAGTGGATAACTGGCTGCTATTGGTATAACATCAGCAGGATTATATCCTTCAATTACTTTTAGATCTTTGATTGGTTTGGCTAAGGTGGGAGGAATGAATGGTTGAGATTCGATTACATTATAGGGTGTGGATGAATGGGAACAGGTGCTAGTATATCATCATCATTCACCTGAAACTTTCTTTTTCTTGTATACACCTTTTTGGGAGAAGGTGTTTTTGTTTGAGTTTTAGGAATAGAAAGAATTATGGCTTGAGAAGGAGTTTTTGAAGTGATGGGTGACTGACTAACAGCTGTTGAAACAACTGGCATCTCAACCACTGTTGTCTTCTACTTTTTGGCATGTGGTTTTTGTGATGGTAATGTTGTTTTTGGTGTGTCAGTGGATTGAGTGATGGGTGGTGAAATGATGAGAGCAGTGGTTGACACAACATCTGTTGAAACAACTGAAGTTTCAACAACTATTGATACAACATGTGTCTTAACATCTGCTGGTTTTATGGTTTGATGTGAGGAACTTTTGGGGATTTGAGGAGAATGTTTAGTGGTTTTGGGTTGGCTAACCTTTCTGGTAGTCTTTCTTCTTTTAGTGGTTGAAGTACCCTGCGCTTCCTTTTCCATCATAACTTTCTTCTCTTTTTCAAATCTTTTTTATCCCTTTATTTCCATTGTCTAATTTATATTTACTTTTTGATCAGCAAATGCATTGAGAGTCACATCAACCTTTTTAGAACCATCTGGCCTTGGAATTTCTACCACAGGTTTAGACAATGGATCTGGTGGTAGATATAAACCTTCTTTTCCTTTCTTTCCTTTCTCCCCCTTTTTGGCATCATCAGGTTTTCAACATAGACAACTGTAGGAGGAGAAGTGCTAGTGGTTTGGAGCAGATGAGCTTTTATGGCCTTTATATCAGCTTGAGTATCTTTATACCTAGCTTCCATCACATTTCTAAACATTTGAAGCTGAATCATGTTGGTGATTAGCATACTATCTTTGTTGATGAAGCAAAGGTTGAAACAGTTGGCATAGCTCAGTGGGGGAAGGAGCAGATGTTGCAGCAGTGGATGGAACTTTTTGAGACTGTAACAACTGTTGCAGCATATTTTTGATATCTGCAACAGATGTTTCAATTTTCTCTACTCTCTCCGTCATTTCTTTGTATTTTAAACCATTACCCAAATGAATGGGATCATCTGATTTCCCACCAGCAGTGGTTTTATCAGCAATTGGACCAGAAGAAGTTTCTACTGGTTCATCTACTGATGCCCCTTCATTAACTATCTTGGTTAACACACCAGTGGGTAATTTAAACACATCAGTGGTAACTTTGATAGCATCAGAAATGGTTGCCTTCAAGGGAGACTTGCTGATGAAACTACTGTCCAGGTATAAATCAGTGGATTCAATACCTATAGTAGCTGCTCCACTTGAAGTACTGACAGGAATTACTTGAAACTCCTGCAGTGTAACCTCCTTAGCTGTTGATAGGTTAGCAATGATAGAGGAATCAGACTCAGTCACTTGTTGATGTATTTTCTCAGTGATAGGTTGTTGAGAAGAACTGATTTTTGTCTGATCCACTTCCAAAGCATTCAACAGAGGTAAGAAAGATGGTGGAATTTGTGAAGTGAGGATGGGGGTTGAAAGAGAATTTGCCCTGGGAGCAGGGCTGTTGAAGATGGATTCAAGTGGATCCAGAGCTTCATAATGTGGTGTCCCTGTTAATACAACCTGATCCTTTTGAGAGGATGTAGGAGGAGTTTGAGGCTCAGGTTGAGATCTTTCTACCATCTGCTATGAGGAAGTAGCAGCAGTGGTGATTGGTGGCTTTGGTGTTGTCACAGGAGTTACTTCTGGGATCTCATCTTCCAGAAGATCCTTTTTGGATGGGTTGGTGGGCTTTTTGGGTAAAAAAAAAATTGGGCTTTTTAGTGGGTTTCACAGCAGTGGTTGTGCTGCTGTGATCACCAGGAGCAGTGGGCTCAACAACAGAAACCAGAGGAGTAGAGGTTGTCTCAGCTAAATTCTGCTCAGGTTCCTCTGTTTGTGTTTTAGAAGGTATTGACAGCCTTGTAAAAGTTTCAGAAGATAGGCTGTTTATTTGAAAAGGATTTCCTTGGATAAGCACATGTGCACTATCCTTTGGAATTTTTTTTTTGTAAATAAAAACTCAAAAATCTTGGAAACAATAAAAATGGTTTTTTTCTTTTCTTTGATATTATTAACATTTTTGACCATATCATTGAAAATCTCCTGGGAGTAGTTAAAATCAACTTCAGCCATTATAGCATATCCCAGGTATTGGATTTTCAATGGTATTTCATTAAAAGCTGTAGTTTTATTTGAAACACACATGAGGAGGGTATGGAATAAAAATCTCATGGGAGGTGGAAAACTCTCTTTTTGCAAAGTATCTTTTTTCATTTGTTCCTCATACCCCCTCTCAATCAAATCAGTTTGATATTCTTCCTTAGGGAAAGAATTTTCACCTGTAAGATCATTTATTTCAAAAACCTCAGAAATTGTTTGTGGTGTGATAGCAACCTGAATTCCCCCTACTGTTAAAGTAATAGCCCAGGGCTTTTTGTCCTGAACTTCAAGTTTTGCATTTTTCCAGAAATCACGTAGGGTATCCAGGTAGATAGGTGCGTCATAGGTTAACAACGTTTTGTACTTCGAAGACGAAAGGGCATCAATAATGGAGTGAAAGGTTGTGTTTTGACTTGTTTTCTCAAGTGTACACAAGTAGTTATGAGGAGTTTTTAGTGCGAGAGCCATGGTGATTTGAAAGTAGTTGTGAGAGAAGGAAGAAGATGAATGATTCAAGGATTTTGATGGAAACTGTTTTTGAAAGGAATTTTGAATTCGATTCAACAGTAAAAACCCTGTTTGGGGTTTTGATCAGGGTTTTATAAGGTGAAAAAGTGAATGCTGATGTGGCAGTGGTTACAAAGATATGACGGCTAAGTACTGACCACGTGACAACCTTTGATGATCAATATCAGTGGTTTACAGTGGTGAAAATGAGAACAGTGGTTGACTTTTAACTATCAGTGGATAGCCATCAGTGGGTTAAAACAATGATGTTTGATAATCAGTGATTAAAAAGGAACATGAAGTAACAGAGGTTGTCTTTCAGCAACGGATGATATCAACAGATCATATGTTTGAACCAAAACAATGGTTATGACAGACTTTTAAGGATTAATGAAAATTTTCATTTTTAGCTATTTTTAAGGATGGATTTTTGATTTTCTGAAAACATTTTACTACTTTTTATTCATAGAAAAACAGGATTTTGCCTGTTATTCCATGTTAAGCATGCCAATTCTAGAGATCAAGCTTTCAAAGGTGGATGTGTCTAAAGCCTTTGTTAGCACATCTGCCAGCTGATCTTTAGTTGGAACATGATGCAGAGAAATCAAACCTTTTTCATAGCAATCCCTCACAAAATGATGTCTGATGACAATGTGCTTGGTGGTTGAATGTGAAACTGGATTTTTTATGATATTTTCTGCTGCCTGACTGTCCAACATAAGAGGGGTCTTTAAGGCAGTGATACCAAATCCAGCAGTTGATTTTGAAGCCATAACAGTTGGACTGTACAGCTTGCATGAGCAATATACTTTGCCTCAGCAGTGGATGTTGAAACAGCCGCTTGCTTTTTGCTTTGCCAAGACACTAAGAAATTGCCTAGGAATTGGCACCCTCCTGAAGTGGACTTCCTTGTTGTATTGCATCTAGCAAAGTCACTGTCTGAGAAATCTGAAAGCTTGATATTTCCATCAGCTGCATACCAGATACCAAGTGTGGGAGCACCTTTGAAGTATCTGAATATTCTTTTTACAGCAATAAGATTTGACTTTCTAGGGGCTAATTGGGATCTTGCACAAACACATGTTGCAAACATGATGTCTGGCCTAGATGCAGTTAGGTACAATAAAGACCCAATCGTGCTTCTATAAAGAGTTTAATCAACCAAATCATCCTTCTCATCAGACATGACTATCTTGGTGGTTGCTATGGGTGTACTACATGGTTTGCAATCATTCATATCAAATTTGTTTAAAAGTTCTTTGGCATATTTGCCTTGATGAATGAAAGTACCATTTTGCAGTTGCTTTACTTGGAGACCAAGAAAGCACTGTAGTTCACCCATTGCACTCATCTCAAACTCAGCTGTCATGAGATTTCTGAACTCTTCACACATTTTTGAACATGTGCTTCCAAAAATGATGTCATCCACATAAATCTGGACAATCATTAAGTCTTTCCCTCTCCATTTTAAAAATAGTGTTTTGTCAATTTTGCCTCTTGAGAAACCAATAGAGAGACGAAAGGTGGAAAGAGTTTCATACCAGGCTCTAGGTGCTTGTTTCAGGCCATACAAAGCTTTATTTAGCTTGTAGACATGATTTGGATTAAATGGATCCTCAAAACCAGGAGGTTGACAAACATATACCTCTTCTAGAATCTTACCATAGAGGAATGCACATTTGATATCCATTTGAAACACCTTTATGTTGTGGTTGACAGCAAAGGCCAGGAACAGTCTGATAGCTTCCAATCTTGCTACAGGGGCAAAATTTTCATCATAGTCAATGCCCTCTTCCAGTCTGAAACCTTGAACCACTAGCCTTGCTTTATTCTTGACAACAATGCCCCTTTTATCAGTTTTATTTTTAAAGACCCACTTTGTGCCAATAGGACTTACACCCTCTGGCAGTGGTACAAGCTCCCGTACTTGTTGTCTTTTAAACTGTTGGAGCTCTTCCTGCATGGCTTCCACCCAACTGTTGTCTTTCAGTGCCTCTTGGTACTTAATAGGTTGATGAAGTGATAGAAAACCAACAAAAAGACAGATGTTTTGGGATTGACTTTTGGTGAGCACCCCTTCACTGATGTTGCCAATGATTTGGTCAGGTGGATGAGACTTCAAGAAATTCAAATCACCTTTGTATGGAACAATGACATTTAAGGGTGAGGGCTGCAGATGTGAATCATCTGAGCTAACAACTGTTGGCGACTTTGATGATCCAACGGTGTCTTGAAATAGAGGTGGAGAGATAGGAGGAAGTGGTGTGGAAACATGTTGACTTTTATCCACTGTTTGAAGATTTTTATCAACAGTGTTTGAGGATGTGGAAGCAGGGGTTTGAGGACTACTTTGGTCAACAACTGTTGAGGTAGCAGTGGATGAGCTTTGACAACTGTTTTGAACATCTGTTGCTCTAGCAATGGATGTGAACTTTTGTTGTGGAATGATCACTTCATATCCATTGTCTGATGGAGTAGGTTGAGATGGACCTGCACTGTTAGTCTTGACAGAAACATTTTTAAAGGTGAATTTATCAAGATCAAATAACTCAGCATGATTTGCAGGGATTTTCATTGATAAAAGTTCATTGAACTTCACATTCAAAGTCTCTTCCATTGTCTTAGTCCTAGTGTTAAACACTTTGTAGGCCTTAGCAGTGGTTGAGTATCCCAAATGATAACCACAGTCTATTTTGGCTGCAAACTTTGAAATTAAATCTTTTAAGTTTAAAATGAAGCATGGGCATCTGATCATTGGTTAGAGAACTCACTACAGAAGAAGTATCAGTAGTAACATTATTACTAACCCTGTTACCCTTGTTCCCACCAGGTTTTAACTTCATCCAAGAAGGATAGCCAACAAGTTCAAAACACTTTTCAATAGTATGACCAGTCTTATTACAACGAGAACATTTGAGATTAGGATTAGATATTCTAACACCCTTTTTCTTTGATTCATTAATTGATTAGCTTTAGTAGCAAAACCAACCACATTGTTTAAGGTTTTATCAGAAATATTTTTTTGAATGAAGATGAGACTCTTCTCTAGAGATGACTGAAAAAGCATCCTTCATAGAAGGAAGAGTTTCTCTGGTTAACAAAGTAGTTCTCACAGACTGGTACGAACTATCAAGACCCATTAAGAACTGCATAAGCTTAATAAGATGATTAAAATCATTAAACTTTTTAGATGCATCACAAGAACAGGCAAGTAAAGCAAGTAACTGGACTAATTGTTTCCACATACAATTCAACTTATGATAATACTCAGAAACAGGCATGCGATTTTGACTAAAGGAGTTAATCTTTTGATATAGATTAAACATAACAGACCCATCTATCTTATCATAAGTTTCTTTTAAATCTTTCCACACATCAGAGGCAATTTTAGAATAAACAAGACCAAGATATAATTCCTCAGACACAGAGTTAAGAATCCAAGTAAGCACAATAGATTTGCACCTATCCCATTGTCTATCCAAAACTTCATCAGTTGTAGACCTAAGACAAGTACCGTCAACAAACCCTATTTTGTTTTTAATCTGAAGTGCAAGATACATAGCATTTGACCAAATTCTATAATTTTCTGACCATTTAAGTTTAACACTAACAATTGTCAAATTTGCAGAATCACTAGGATGAAGAAACAATGGATCACCAGCATCAATTTTACTAACTAATTAGCACTAGTAGATGTCATATTATCAGTAGTAATCACAACATCACCAGGCATAGCAAACAGTCAAGGATAGCAATCAAGACAGGTAGCACAAAACAGCTAAAGATAAACCAAATATAGCAGATCGTTTAAGAATCAAAACAAAATATAAGACACAACAAATGCAACAGTGTGAATCATCTTTGTGTCCCAATAATCAAAACTGTTCTTACTAAACCCGGTATCAATATGCCAAGACTCAAAGACACAGTGATGCCATAAAAGTAAAAAAACAAGGGGAGAAAGAACCAACTCACAGTGGCTGCGTATTACTCCAGTAATCAGACTTGTAACCTTCACTTAGGGTTACAAGAAACTGATTTATAAGCTGAGAACACCAGAAAACCCCAAAAATTAGGGTTTCAATTACTGCAGCGGCACGAACACCAAGGAAAGAAGAACACCAAAAACCGGAGTCGGTAGAGCCAACAGGAACTGCCTAGACTCCGATTACCACCAAGAAAACCTACGCTGAGAGGCTGGTAGTGACTGTAAGGCATAATAGAAAACAACAAACAGAAAAACAGTGGCGTTCTGTTCAGAGGCGGCAGCAGCGGCGGAACCCTAGTTTGCCGGAAAACGGTGGTGGTCGATGATGTGTTGATGACGACGTACCCCTAACAAGCGGTTGGGGTTGGTTTGTGTGCACAATTAAGAGCTTTCCTAAGCTCTGATACCATGTAAACAACACAATATCTAGAGTAAATGATCTCTTATAGAATTACCAAGATGTTTACAAGAATCTTCAAAGCTGGAATAAAGAAGAAAACGGCACAAATCACCGTTAACAATAACTCTCAAACTGAACATATCATAAACAGATGATCTGTACAAGTAAACAAGACAAAACTCTCGAACAAATGAAGGTGATAAACCCAAAAATAGAATATTCTAGAGAGCAAGAAAGAGTAGCACTTGAAAGAGGGCAAGAGATGTATTCGAAAGATGATCTGTTGATGAAAAGCTGCTATATCCCTTTTATAAAAGGGGAACCCTTTTAAGAATCTTGGCAAACTTCAGCCCCGCGTTTACAAGAAGCCCAAGACAGCAAGCCCAAAACAAAACAGCAACCCAACTCGCAAAAAAGGAAACATAAACAGTTTATTAGAACAAATATTGAATTTGATAATATATATTTTTATATATTTTAACAATATGAAAGGTGTAGTGGTGCTTTAACTAAAATTGTGGTGATGCTTTGATTAGATTTCGTTGTAAATTTCGGAGTTAGAATATGCATAATTCCTTAATTCGTCTAATTCATTTAATTGGCAAAATCGATTTTTACCGGCAACCTCTAAATCTAAGTTTACATTTTTAATTGCCCAGTAGGCCTTGTGTGCAATTTCTACTGGGAAATGACAACCTTTTCCGTAGACTAGCTTATATGGGGTTGTACATATTGTTGTTTTATAAGCAGTTCGAAAAGCTCATAAAGCATCGTCTAATTTATCGGCCCATTCCTTTTTATTTAACCCTACGGTTTTTTCAAGTATTCTTTTAAACCTCTATTAGTCACTTCGGCTTGTCCATTTGTTTGAGGGTGATATGCCGTTGAGACCCGGTGATAGACCCCATATCTTGTTAAAAAATTTTCAAGTTGATGCTTACAAAAATGGGTACCTCTATCACTTATTAATGCTTTTGGTGTTCCAAAACGAGAGAATAGTCTTTTCAGAAATCTTACCACGACTCTTCCATCATTTGTTGGAAATGCCTCGGCCTCGGCCCATTTAGACAAGTAATCTACCGCCACAAGTATATATTTGTTTCCTTTTGACGGTGGGAAGGGTCCCATAAAGTCGAGTCCCCACACATCAAAAATTTCACAAACAAGAATGCCATTTTGCGGCATTTCATTTTTGGAAGAAATATTACCTAATCTTTGGCAAGGGTCACATGTCTTGACAAGACTTTGGGCGTCTTTGTAAATGGTTGGCCAATAAAATCCTGAATCAAATACCTTTCATGCGGTACTAGCGGCACCATGATGTCCTCCGTATGGACCTTCATGACAATGGCGGATAATTCTTCTTGCTTCACTACCATGTACGCATCGGCGGATGAGTTGATCGGCACACATTTTGAAAAGATAAGGATCTTCCCAAAAGTAATGCTTTACATCGGCAAAGAATTTCTTTCTTTGATGATGTGGCCATCCTTTTGCGACTATACAGCTTGCTAGGTAGTTAGCATAGTCGGTGTACCAAGGTTCTTCTCGGTATTGCACCATTTCCAGGGACTCCGTTGGGAACTTTTCATTGATTTGCTCGTCCCTGGTTGCCTCCAAAGCTGGGTCTTCCAAGCGCGAAAGATGATCTACTGCAGTGTTTTCTGCTCCTCTTTTGTCTTTGATTTCAATGTCAAATTCTTGGAGGAGTAGAATCCACCGAATCAAACGTGGTTTAGCATCCTGTTTCTTGAAGAGATATCGAATGGCTGCATGATCTGTATAGACTATTGTTTTAGAAAGAACAAGATAAGAACGAAATTTATCAAAAGCAAATACCACAGCTAGTAACTCTTTTTCTGTTGTTGTGTAATTTTCTTGTGCATCGTTAAGTGTTTTACTAGCATAATAAATTGGGTGAAAATGCTTATCTTTTCTTTGTCCCAAGACGGCTCCAACTGCAAAGTCACTTGCATCACACATGATTTCGAAAGGAAATTTCCAATCTGGCGCTATCATGATAGGTGCATTGACTAGCATTTCTTTTAGTGTTAGAAATGCTCAATCCTTGTCAAAGATGAAAGGGGCATCTTTTTCAAGTAATTTTGTTAGAGGCCTTGAGATTTTAGAAAAGTCCTTGATAAATCGTCTATAAAATCCGGCATGTCCTAGGAAACTTCTGATAGCTCTAACGGATGATGGGGGTGGTAATCGAGAAATAGTGTCTATTTTTGCTCGATCAACCTCCATTCCTTCGCTTGAGATTTTGTGACCGAGTACTATTCCCTCTGTTACCATGAAATGGCATTTTTTCCAATTAAGGGCGAGGTTAGTTTCCCCACATCGGGATAGCATTCGTTCAAGGTAATCGAGGCATTGGTCGTATGAATCTCCAAAGATAGAAAAGTCATCCATGAAGACTTCATTTGTCTTTTCTATCATATCATGGAAGATGGCCACCATGCAACGTTGAAAGGTTGCGGGGGCATTACATAGACCAAAAGGCATGCGTCGATAAGCAAAAGTTCCATAGGGACATGTGAATGTTGTCTTTTCTTGGTCTTCGGGTGCTTTTGGGATTTGAAAGTAACCTAAAAAACCATCTAAAAAACAATAAAATTTGTGATCGGATAATCTTTCTAACATTTGATCAATAAAAGGCAAAGGAAAGTGATCTTTCCTTGTTGCTTCATTTAATCGATGATAATATATACATACCCTCCATCCTATGACGGTTCTTGTTAGTATTAATTCATTTTTCTCATTAGTTATTACCGTTATACCTCGTTTCTTTGGAACTACTTGGACGGTACTTACCCAAGGACTATCGGAGATTTGGTAAATAAGTCCGGCGTCAAGTAATTTGATGACTTCATTTTTAACCACTTCTTGGACATTTGGATTTACTCTACGTTGTGGTTGTATTACCGATATATAGTCATCATTCATTAAAATTTTGTGCATACACATGGAAGGACTTATTCCTTTAATATATACAAGCTTCTAAGCGATCGCATTTTTGTGTTTTTTTCAAAAGCGTGATTAATTTTTTTTCTTTTTCTAAACTACTTAATTTTGACAAAATAATTACAGGTGATTTACCATCTTTGTCTAGAAAAGCATATTCCAAACCTTTTGGGAGTTCTTTGAGCTCAAGAGGTGGGTCCTTAGGAGACTCCTTATTTGGTTGCTTATTTTTGTCAAGAATGACAAAGGTTTGTTTTATGGCGACCTCTTCTTCAACAAAGTGGTCAATTTCTTCTCTTGTATCGGGTGGTTCATCTTCATCTTCAATTAGGGGGTCATTATTGCCGAATGGGTATTTCATTGAACGCTCAAGATCGACACTCTTTTTAAATGCCCCTAATCGAATAGATAGATTGTTGAACTTTCGATTTTTCAAAGCTTCGTGGGTTTTTACAAAAGGTCGTCCCAATACTAGAAGAGCGTCATCAATGATGACAAAGTCGGTTGGGATTACCAATTGGTTGGCTTGGACCAAGACATCCTCAACTACACCGATTGATTGTATTACTTTCCGATTAGATAGAAAAATGGGTATTTGAAGTGGAGAAAAATCACTAATACTTAATTTTTCGAAAATGTAGTTTGGCATTATATTAACACAAAGATCTTTATCAATTGTGATATTACTAATAAAGGAGTTTTGAAAAAAACATGGAACCGGTGTAATGTTAATTTCAAATGGGTCTTCTTTTATTAGCGAAGTTTGATCATTTGTTAACTTAATGCTTACCGTTTCGTCAATTTTAGTGTTAGTATTTAACTCTTTTAAAAACTTAGCATGAGTGGGTACTAAACAATGACTTTCGAAAGAAGGTGACAAGAGATTAATTTTTTCAAAATTAGACTCTTCTTGAATTTTAACATTATCGGACTCACCCTTTTCGTTGTTTAACTCATGTGTCGGTTTTTCACTTACTTGTTCTTCCATTTTTTACATTTTCAACTATCTCTTCTTTATTACAAGTTAACTCTTCCCTTGCACGGGACTCCTCTTCCCTTGCGCGAGATTATTTTATGCAACGTTCAATAGTTTTAATGTGTTCTATTATCTTATCGGCTATGTGGGTGATAGAATAAGGATCAGGATCCTCAAAGCTTAAATCCGGATGTTCGATCCTTTGTTCCTCATAATAATCATAGGAAGTAGATGGTTCACACCATTGTTCTTCATTGTAAGTATATGATGGATAAGGGTCATAATTTTGTTCTTCATAGTACTCATATAAGGTGGGTTGTTCAAGCCATGGTTCCTCATAATAAGTATATGAAGGTGGAGGCTCATATCTTGGTTCCTCAAAGTATGAGTATGAAGGCTCATACCTTGGTTCTTCAAAATATGAGTATGAGGGAGAAGGTTCATACCTTGGGTCTTCATAGGATGTGTATGAAGTTGATGGCTCGTACCTGGGCTCCTCATAGTAGGTGTATGAAGTGGATGGTTGAAAAAGGTCACAATATTGTACCGAGTGAGGGTCACCAGAAATGGTGCAATAGTCTTCCCTATAATCATCTTCCTCATAGGTGTAGTTGTAGCCTCCTGAGTATTGATCCATAAGAATCACTCAACAGACCACAACAGAGTCTCGAGACCAGAAAACAAAAATAAAAACGAAAACAGAGGCTGGACACGGCCCCGTGTTCAGTGGACATGGCCCGTGTTCTGGATCTGTATCTGGGCGTTTTAATAAAAGTGACTGGTTTTGTGCATCACGAGGGAGTGTTCAGTGAGCACGACCCCATGTTCAGACTCTTTATCTGGGTGTTTTATGAAAAAAATGCAGCACGGCCCCGTGTTCAGTGAACACAGCCCCGTGTTCAGGCTACTGTAAATGTAAAAACTAACTAAAATGTAGCAAATGTGCGCGCATTTTAAAAAGGTTTTGAAAAACTGATTAGGCCGTCGATTTTAAGCTTTCTTAAAATCCTTGTGTCCCCGAAAACGGCGCCAAAAACTTGATGTGTGTGAGTGTCGTATATATTTTTTATATATTTTTAGCCCTTTTTACACTCTAGTCAAGTTTTAAATTTATAAAATGCGATATTTTACTAACACTAAACACACATACGGGCAAGTGCACCCATCGTGAGCATAGTATAGCGTTGGTAAGATACCAAGGTCGTCCAAGGACAAAAGAGCTTTTAGTACCGGTTTATCCTCAACGTCTAATCAAATCAAAATTTTAGAAAAGAGTTTAAACATGAAAATAAAAAACTAAAAATGCTGAAAAATAAAAATAAAAATAAAAACAGATAGACAAGATGAATCACTTGGATCCGACTCGCCTTTAGTGTAACCTTTGATTATTTCCACACTTTTGCACTTTTTAAGAGATTATCTTAGTTATATTAGTAGGCCCCTCTTTTGAAGGTGACGTTACCCTCAACCCAGTAGTTTGAGTCAGCAAGGATACAATCCTAAAGGGTTGGATTATTTAAAGATAATTAATTAAGTTATTAATACGTAATGTGGTAGGCCCCTCTTTTGAAGGTGACGTTACCCTCGGCTAAGTAGTTTGAGTCAGCAGGGATACAATACTAAGTAGTCGGGTTAATGTTTTAATAGTAGTTTACGTATGAGGGGATCAAGAAATTCGAACCCCCACCATCCAATACCAGTGGGTATTGAAGGAGGTCCTACTAAGCTTGACCCAGGTCCTTGCAGGATCTATACACTGAACAAGGCAAGACTCTTACCAAACCATTCCCTTAACCCCCGACCAGGTAGCCAATATATCTCCATATAGACCGTGGAGATATGAATGGTGTAAATCTTTTATTTTATATAGACGGTAAAATAACGCCAAGACACCACGGATAAATGATAAGGAAGTTTCACCTTCAACATAAGAAACAAGTTATTAAAGTCATTAATACATAACCAAATAAAAAGTGCGAAAAGATTAAAAATAAAAAGTATTACACTAAATGCTTGTCTTCACCAAGTGATGTAAAAAACTTAGGTAAACATGGCCATTGATTGTCAAGAACTCTGACGATCAATCTTGGATCCCGAGACTACTACACACACTCTATGATGGATAATGGATGATGGTGGTGGATGTGGGTTGTGATGGTGGTGGTGGGTGGGTGAAGTGTAAGAGAGGTGGTTTGCCAAGGGATGATTTGCAAGTGAGCCAAGCACCCCTATTTATAGCCTGCACAGAAGCCCGGACACGGCCCCGTGTCCATTGGGCACGGCCCCATGTCCATCCATCTTCTCTTTCTTCATTAAATGCAGTTTGTCTGTATTAGTTGATCACGCCCCCGTGTCTGCTGGGCACGACCCCGTGTGCAGAAGCGTATCTGTACTATCAAGATTTGCCTGGATTATGCGAGTCTTAGCGTTGACCAGGGCCCCGTGTCCGCTTGGCACGCCCCCGTGTTGGGAAATAGAAGTTTCTACAACTTTGTCTTTTCTGCAGACTCTTGGGCACGCCCCCGTGTTCAATGAGCACGGGGCGTGTTCAGCCTTTTGACTTCTTGTTTTTGCTTGGGAAGATGCTGTCGAGGGGTCAGGCATGCCACGTTTATTCCTTTTCTTGTATTATTGTTAGATGTAGCTACATTTTTTGCTTCTTTTGTTCATTTAAGCTCTTTTATTCCTGAAAGTACAAAACGAAGACAAAAGCACACTTTTTCCAACATTAGTACTAAAAAAGGTTAGTTTTATGCCACATTTGATGTAATTTATAAGTTACATTTTACACACATCAGCAAGCATGGTTCTGGCAGCCTCAATCAGTGTCCTGTTCTTTCTCGCAACAACCCCATTTTATTCTGGTGTCCTTGGAATGCTGTACTGCCTTATAATTCCTTTTGACACACAAAAATCATCCAACTCCCTATTTCTGAATTATGTGCCATTGTCACTCCTAAAGACTTTTACGGGCAAGTCAAACTGCTTTTCAACCTGTTTGACATAGTCTTGCAGAATGCCTGCAGTCTCATCTTTAGAATGTAAGAAATGAGTCCATGTAAACCTAGAAAAGTCATATACAATTACCAAACAATATCTTTTCTTTTTAAGACTCATGACTTTTACTGGACCAAACAGATCCATGTGCACCATTTGCAAACACTTTGTTGTTTTGGACTCTTCAATGGACTTAAATGAGCTTTTATGTTGTTTTCCTTTTAAGTAGGAAACATAGAGCTCAGGATAGGTGAACAATTTTTGTGGAAGACCTCCTACAAGGCCCTATTTTGACAAAGCAGTGATTGTCTTGAGATTTGTGTGCCCTAATCTTCTGTGCCATAGTTCTGTCTCTTTGTTAGAGGCAGTTGAGAACAGACAGGCATCAGTCCTGGGGCTCTCTTTTGACAAATCAACTACATAAACATTGCCACTCCTTTGAGCAACAAGTTGGGTTTTTCCATTTTTTATTATTTCTTCAATCTTCTTAACCATTTCTGGTCCAACAATCCTACAACACTCCTTAGTAAATAATGACCCATAACCTTTGTCACTCATTTGTGAGACACTAAGGAGGTTTAATTTTAGATTGTCAATCAGATTGACATTTTCAAACTTAACATTTCCAGATTGTACTGTACCAGAACCTATCACCTTCCCTTTACTATTAATAGCAAAAGATATATCACCCCCTCTATGAGTTTTGAATTCTTTGAGTAGGGCTCTACATCCAGTCATGTGCCTGGAGCCTCCACTATCTACATACCAAAGACTATCTAAGCATGCAGAAGCTCCTGCACATCAAGTAAATAATTAGTTCAGGAAGGTCTCCAAAGCCAATAAGGCTTTGGATGGGGTCTCAACAGTGTCTAAGTTAAGTTCAAGAAGATGGACAGTGGTTAGCTCAGGAGTTTGGACAGTTTTTGGAACATTTTTCTCTAACCACTGTTGGGGACCACTTCCTATCAGCTGTTGATATCCAAAGGGATGCCTGTTCACTTTTGGTTTAGAATGCTTTTTGTAAACCTCATAAACATGTAGGACCCTTTGGTATGGAGGTTGACCTTTACCTCTTTGGTATTGGTTAGCAGGGAGTGCATCTGTCACTTGAACTTCTCTTTTAACAGAGTTTTGGTTTAACTGTTTTGTAACAGCTGTTTGGACAGGCACAAAAGATGGTTGTTTCTTGACTTGTGAACTTGATGAACTCATGAGTGTTTTTGAAGTGTACACATTCTTGTTCACATCAAAGGTTTTAAGATACACACACTCCTGAGTGAGATGGTTTGTTTTACCACATATAGTGCAGCTCTTTGAAGACACAATGATACTTGTTTTGTTAATGTTATAAGCTTTTAAATGAAAAAAATCTTTGGTCAAATGATTTTTCTTTTCATAAAAGTCACAAAACAAGTTTTTAATCTTTTCTTTCCTTTTCTTCTTTTCAGGCTCCTTTGCAACAGAGTTTTGAACCACTGTTGGGATGTCCTTAAGAGGAATGACCTTGGCCTTTGGAGCTTTGACACCATCCAAAGTGGTGAAATCCATGGGTTTAAAATTTTCAAGGATGTCGCACTCATCAGACCATGTGGGTTTGAATTGGTATTTCTCAATCTCCTCAAAAGTTGAGGACCCCACTGATCTTTCCAGAGTGATTTTGTTGCCACTTTTGTCAGTTATTTTAACTTCTTGACCATCCTTGTTGGTAGGTATGATTTCAACAGTTGTTTAAACAGATTCATTTGCAGCAATGTTTTCAACTTGGTCATGTTTTCTGAACCCTACACCAAATTTTACATTGCTTTTGATCTGTTTCTCATGAATAACTTCATAACCTTTGCAGGATTCCACCCATTTTTCACATGTGATTTGGGTGGATTCCAACTCCTTTTTACAGGCCTGATATTTTTCTATCATTGCCTGAAGTTGGTCCTTGGTTATGCTATGCTCATGTTTGAGGCTGCAAATCTCATTTTCCTTTTCTGACAGTTTGATTTTAAATTCTTTTATAAATTTTTCAAATTATATTTCATCATTTAACACTTTGTCTCTAAGATTTTCATTCACCTCCTTGATGTTTGAAAATGCTATGATGCATTTGTCTGAACAAAGGTTTTTAAGAACCTGGGGTGATATCTTAGTTGCAGCCACCATGGCACAATCACAGACATGCTCATTTTCCTCTGACTTCTTCTCTTCTTTTTCATCTTGCTTCTTCTCCTCTTCTTTAGCAGACCAGGGGTCAGACAGGGGTTCTGAATTTTGTTCCAACAGTTGTTCACCAACAACAACAGTAACCACTGCTTCAGCAATTGTATCCACTGTTTCTTCATTTGACTGTCCTTCTTCAGTTTCTAGCCCTTCTGGTATAGACTCTAATGCTACAAAACAGAAATCATCACTAGAAGCATCATTTTTAGCATAGAGAGCAAAATTTTCATCACCTAGCTCATCAGGCAAGCTACTCCAATCAACAAAGCCCTGGGTAAAGAAGCTTTGCTGATCTGTTTGAGCAGATGTTTGGGTAGCTTCTTGAGGTGCAACTTGTTGCACCTGAACCTGAGGAGCTGGGGCCTGGACATACTGTATCTGAGGAACAGTAGTTTGGACATAGTGTACTGGAACAGGGGTTACAGGGTGTGCATAGTGAGCAGTATTTACATGAGCAGCAGGGGCATATTGGGAATAATGCACAGTGGTATGGTTGTTTTGTGGTCTAGGGCTAGGGCTAGGATGTGTGATGATTGGTCCATTTGTTTGACTTCTACACTCTCTAGCAAAATGACCCAACCTATTACACTTGCAGCATTTTATCTTTGATTTATCCAACCCTACTTTCAGTTTCCCATGTAACCATGGAAATTTTCTCCTTGTTCTTTTGTAAAACTTGCTGGTTCTAACACTCAGCAGTGCAAGTTGGTGTAATATGTTCATTTCCTCTAAATTAGTTGGATCAAAATGCTGAAGATCATTGAGTTCAAAAGAGAGATTATCAGAAATCTGGTTTTCACTACTAGCTGTGAAAGCATAGTTGTTTGAGTAAGAATTAGAGTTGTTAAAAGCTCCACCAGCAGTTATGTCAATGTAATGATCATAACTCTGATCCTTACTACTACTAGATTCCTCTTGACCCAGAAGTGTTGTGCTACCAAATGTGTAGTCATCAGCAACCTTCCCTGACTCTTGTAACTTCTTTTCTGATTCAACTCCCTTTCATAAGTAAGGAGTCTACCATGAAGTTGAGTAAGTGTTAACTCTTTGAACCCAACTGAATTTCTAGTTACAAAAGCAATTGTTACCCATTTTTCAGGAAGTGACCTTAAAAACCTGCTGTTTAGAGTTGATTTAGTAAATTCAGTGTTAACAAGTTTTAGTTCACTTATGAGACAGCTAAAACGTTCAAGCTGTTGTGTTAATGATTCACCCTTAACAAGACAAAAGGTTTTATACTGTTGATTCAAAACCTCTCTATTGTTTTCAATTACTTCTTCAGTACCACCAAACTGTTCCTTAAGTGCATCCCACAATTCCTTGGCACTGTTACAGTGTAAGAGCACAGAATAAATTTCATTTGGGAGTGCAGATGCAACGATGCTAAATGCCTTGGCATCCAGTTCAATTTTCTAAAAATCCTGGTCAGAATAGTCTTCAATTTTCTTAGGTACATGAACTTTTAGATCCTCAGCACTCGGCACCATTGGAACATGTGGTCTAAAGACAACCGATCTCCAACACCCTGTGTTTTGTTGGGCTAAGATGTGACCCATCCTACGCTGCCAGATGTTGTATTCAGATCTGACCAACATAGGTGGTTTGAAGAGCGATCCAGTGTTATGAATGTCCTGTGATTGTGACGTCATTCTGGTTATTTTACAAGCACTGAATAATCAACTTTTGTACGTGATTATACCTTACTCTGTTTTCCAATTAAAAACGAACTATCGAAAGTATCATCGAAATTGAGCTGAACTTTTACGTCAAATGATTTTTAGATCAAATTTGACTGTCCTAGCTCTGATACCAATTGTTAGGATCTGAGTTTGTAGATTGTGTTTTGTTTAAACAAAATGAAAGTAAAACAGGGATGTATTGCAGCGAAAATATGAAATAAACTTTGAACACACAATCAATGGAAGAATAAGTTTAAGCAAACATGTTTATCATTGAACCGAATGATTGTATTTATTACAAAGATCAATTACAATGCATGCATGCATAAATCTCCCCCTCAGCCTGAGCTGAGCTCACTTGATTGTTCATAGAGAATTAACTTGGTGAAGAAGAGCTAACAGAACAGTACAGAGTACTGTTCTATTTATAGTACAGGACAACCACTGAGCATCTTTGGCTGACGTCACCATGAAAGTGACATCTAACCTCCTAACAACCTACAACCATTGATCTATACAACCACCGATACTAAACTACTGATTTACAACAATATAAAGCATAACTAAACCACTGATTCTTCATTCCACTGTTATAGCTCCAACAGTGCTTTGGACTTCAGCAGTACTTGAGACACATCAGTAGATTGAGCATCAGCACTTTAATCTCCAATAGTCTTTAGATCAGCAATAGTTGTAATGGCAGTGCTTTGGGTCATCAGATGTTAGGGCCACTGTCAAGGGGAAAGATATGTGCAAACAACTGCTTATGAAGAATCCATTGTGCTGAACCAGTTTTGGCTTTATCAACTGTTCCTTTGTAGGGTTCAATCCCAACATAGGGGAACTATCTACTCACATTGAATTGCAAAGTATCCTTGATTAAGTGAACTAACAATGCTCGGGCAATCAAGGAATCAAGTGGCACCTAGTATTGGATTGCTATGTTAATAATCGATACCTAAATCGGGAGATCGGGTAGAATGAGGTATCATAAGCCAAATGAGTATTGGAATTCATTTGATATGGTTTAACAAAGCATACATTCTGATTTGGAACCTATCCTAAGTACTTATGACCTGTTATGACCCGTTAAGGTAGTTTATGCTACTTTAACATGTCATTTGCGCAAAGGCGCGCTCGGAGTGTCTAACTAGTCCTATGACAAGTATTATATGCCCTAACATGTTTATATATGTTGCATAATTAGTTTAAGTGTCAAAATTTAGGTTACATAGGCTTAAATTCAAATTATGCATGAAAAGGGTATTTTGGTCATTTTCCTAAGGCATATAAACTACCTATCATACAACTAATTAAACTAAGTGACCATAAGGTATAACCTCAGAAGGTTATTCCCTATACAACTATGGTCACAAAATATGTTTGGTCGGATCCTAACAATCGACCAAACGAGTCGGGTTCGAAAGTCTAAGCGGTTGTTTAGACCGCTAGACTTACGACCCTAAGTAAGCACTCAACTAAAAGTGACGAGTTAAACATGTTAAAACATGTTTAACTAAGTTAGAAAACTGATTTGATATCAAAACAAAGTGTTTTGATACCCGAAAATAGTTTCGTCACAAAATGCACATAATCGTGCATTTTAACCAAAACTTTGACTCGTCACTTCGACTAATCAACGTGGTAATCAGTAGGTATAGTGACAAGGGACTATAACCATTGTGATTACGCTCACGTTGCAAAGTTCAAACGAACTTTGTCTTGACCAATTCATGGTCAAAGCTAAAAGTCAAACACTATTTGACTTTCTTGCTTAAATACATGAACAAGAGATGAAAGAACACTTACAAGTGTTCAAGCTTGGAAAAAGAACTAAGAAAACCAGGTAGGAGGCCTTCAACATGTGTGAGAGCCTCCAATAGAGCAGCTATGAGAAGATGAAGCAAATGAGGAAGTTGGAGTTGTGAAATTCTTGGGTATTTATAGGAAATTAAGCCTCCATTGATCATTGCCAAGTTTTTTGAATGGATCAAAGCATGATCTTGGCCTCACACTTGTTATACACTTATTTGGCAACTTGGAGAACACATAAACCAGCCCATAGTATGCAAAAACTAAGGTCAAAACTGAGTTCAGCAGGCTGATTTGATGAAAAACTCATTTCTGGTCTGAAAGATCTCCCCCCCCCCCCCCCCCCGCGAAGCAGATAGACAAATTCTCTCGCTAGCCGCCAGAGAGTGCAGGTCAGAACTTTCAAACTTGTCAAAACAGGTCCCTCCAGCTCTGAAACTTGTTTTTCTACGCGTTTAACCCCATTTAACCCAATTTTAAGGCTCTACAAGGATGTTAAAGCATAGGGGACTTGAAATATTCTTGAAAATATCATGGGTGTTGGTTCGTTTGGCCGTACGATCATGTTATTCAGTTAATTACGACGAAACGTGAACGGACGTGAAAACGATCCAAATTGCGCGACGAATGGTATTTTTGCATTCCCATCACTAAAATAAAATATTTTAATGATTACAAAAATTTTTGTCTGGATATGGTCAGAACGTAAGTTATGCGCGTAAATGCAAACTTATGCACTTTTTGACGTTTTTAGTCCCTGATGATCAAATAAGCGTATTTTCGCATACCGAGCCCCTCAAAACTTATTACTAAGCTATGTTAAGGGTATTTAAGGTATGTTTAGCTTATGATCTTGTTTCGGAGTGTTCGTTACTTTACGAATCGGCAAAATTTCGCAGTTTGTCGCAAATAGTCCACGTGAACGAATAAACTTGTTTTTGACATACCAAACCCTTCAAAACTTATTTCTAAGTTATGTAAAGGTTATTTAAGGTATGTTAAGCTTATGTCACTGTTACGGAGTGTTTGTCGTGTTAAACTGATCATGTGTACTTAACAGTTTGCGTATAACTCTCCAGAAAGCGATTAGAAGCTTGAAATCGAATTAGAATCAAAACGTGAAATTTTCAAACACAAATACACAAATACACAAATACTGAGACCAAAATACATCGCTACATTGATAATTGATATTGTTCTACATCGTTCAGTGTTTACATAGGACAAATGTCACAGTTTGATTCTTCATATATCTCTTCTTTTCTGGGGACCAGAATGCTATATAAGTCATGAAGACTCATATTACCTAGTTCTAAGGTGGAGGACAAAGTCATGGTTAGACTTCTCCATTCTCTAGGCATGGCATCCAGAAATTTTATATTCCTTTCATCATTTCATTTTATAATCCCAAATTTCTTTAGCTCATTCAAAAGTTTTGCAGATCTGTGATATGTTTCATATAATTTTTCATTTGGTAAACTTTTGAATCTCTTATAGGAGGAAACATAGTTTATTCTTTTGTTTCTTTTCATCATTTCCCATCCTTCACAAAGATTTTCCAACGGATCCCATATCTCCTTGGCCGATGCACATGCATCAACTTGAGAGAATATGTCATTAGGAAGAGCCATTATTAAAGTGATTTAGCCCTTTCATCTGCAGCCACCAGATCCTTGTCTTCTGGGCTCCAAATATTTTCACTTTTGAGAGCCAAGGAGGCAGGGATTCCTGGTGATTGATCAGTTGCTGTCGCAACCCTCGATCCCTGAGTCCCGGGAACGGGCGGCCGCGAGCCAGCTTTGGTGGTATCAGCTATTTAATCTTGCAGCGGAAATTACATCAGGACCGTAGTTAGGAAATGTTTATCAGAGTAAAACCACCATATTTAATATTAATCATCACATGGGTAAAACCCAAGTTTCTTATTACAATACATTTATAGGGATAAACCCAATTATTATTGAATTTAAAACATCGTTTATTAGGTAACTTTTATAGTCACATTATCCCCAAGCCTTCAGTGCTCTCCAGCTGGCTTTTTACTAATTGGCTGTCACATTGGGTTACCTGAAACGCGTTTTAAAAACATTTTGTCAGTGGGAAATACTGGTGAGTGAATCCCAATTTAATCAAGTTTAAATAAAAAGTCACAGTGAACAGTATTGAGAGCGATCACATTGTTTATGTCTACACAATTACTCCATTTAGTACTGTCAATCCACTGACTTGTGGGTCATATTACACATTGGCTAACTCATTGTCCAATGGTAACGTACTGTCATCCTCGACTTACTACTCACTGTTTAGTAAATTTTGTATACAAAACCCCAACATACCGGTAGTAATTGAAGAACTACAAAGACTCAATCACTGCTAAGTTTCATAGTAAAACATTTAAGGTTTTGTAAAACATTACCAAAAAGATTAACAAAAAGAGGATAAACTCACTTTGCTATCTTAGATTTCGCGTAAGGGTTTCTTGGGAATAATCTATAATTTATACAAATGTACATTGGTTAGTATCATAACCCTTTGAAAATATTAATGGTACTCTCCCCGAGACGGCATTCCAACAACTACGTCGGGCAGAACCACGACAGTTGTTACGGAACCCTAAATCAATCGGGCAGCTTAACTATTACGAAACTGGGGTTATAATACTTACAATGGAGCAGAACCTCGCTAATTAGGGGTATAATACCCAACTATAATGCTTATAACTTCAGAAATTTGTTTAGAAAGAAATATGTGAGCGACGGAAAGTGAAACCCGATGGCCTTCTTATATAGTTGCTGAAACTGGTCTCCACGGGGCCCGCGTAAGATAAGGCAAAGCCTTACGCGGCCTGCGTCAACATCCGGTCAACGCGTAGCTTATCCGGGTCATCTACTAGGCTCGACACGATGATGACATGTGTCGGCCTGGGGTGTTGCCACTAATTTGATCTCACGCAGCCCGCGTAACTATAAGCTAAGGCTTATGCGGTCCGCCTAAACTAAAGTAATCAACGAAGTCAGGTTCTAGCCTTGTTACTGCCCGCGTAAGTGGTTGGGGTGGGTCTATGCGGCCCGCCTCAACTTAATTTTTATTTTTTTAATTTATTTTAAATGCTATAACATATTTCGGGCTCGGTTTTCACATACGGGGTGAATTATAAGACATATTGGGACTTTCTAAAATAAATAGGGTGTCGAAAATATTATGAGGGTGTCGGTTTTACCGAGGGTTGTTACATTCTCCCCACCTTGTTTTAGAGCTCCTCCTCGAGATCTACTGGAATAATTGCGGATATTTCTTTTGCATTTCCGATTCAAGCTCCCATGTGTACTCTGGTCCTCTTTTGGAATCCCACTTCACTTTGACTAGAACTAGTCTCTTTTGTTTGAGATTCTTGACTTTCCTGTCTTCAATTTGTAGAGGCCTTTCTACAAACTTGAGTTGTTCATTTACCTCTATATCCTTAAGAGGTACTAACAGTGATTCATCAGCTAAACACTTTTTGAGATTTGATACATGAAACACATCATGTATTCCTGTCATTTCCTCTGACAGTTGTAGTTGATAGGCTACGGGTCCTATTCTTCTAATAATCTCAAAAGGTCCAATATACCTGGGACTTAGCTTTCCCCTTTTGATGAATCTTACCACTCCTTTCCAAGGAGAGACTTTCAATAATACTTTATCTCCTACTTGAAATTCCAATTGCTTGCGTCGGTTATCAGCATAACTCTTCTGTCGATCACGAGCTGCTTTCAGTCGTTCCTTGATTGAATAATTTTGTCGGTTGTTTCTTGCACTATCTCAGGTCCAGATAGTTGCTTTTCCCCAATTTCTGCCCAACAGACTGGGGTTCTACACTTTCGTCCATAAAGTGCTTCGAATGGTGCAGCATTGATACTCGTGTGATAACTATTATTATAAGAAAATTCTATTAAAGGTAAGTGATCGTCCCAATTTCCTCCGAAATCAATTACACAAGCTCTAAGCATGTCCTCCATTGTCTGAATTATCCTTTCACTTTGTCCATCCGTTTGAGGATGTTAAGTTGTGCTTAATTTTAACTTGGTTCCCATTGCCTTTTGGAAACTTGACCAAAAATGAGAGGTAAATCGACTATCTCTATCAGAAACAATTGATAAAGGAATGCCATGTAAAGAAACAATTTCATTTACATATAATTTAGCTAATTGTTCCATACTGAAAGTTTCTTTCATTGGTAGAAAATGAGCTGACTTAGTTAGTCTATCTATAATCACCCACATTGTATCATTTTCTTTCTTAGTTTTGGGTAATTTAGTAACAAAATCCATTGTTATCAATTCCCATTTCCACACTGGCATTTCTAATTGATGTAACAAACCTGAGGGTTTCTGATGTTCAGCTTTGACTTGTGAACAGGTTAAACATTTAGAAACATAGGCTGCTATGTCTTTCTTCATTCCTATCCACCAGAAATTTTTCCTTAAATCCTGGTACATTTTGTCACTTCCTGGATGCATCGTATACTTAGACTTATGGGCTTCTTCTAATATACGATTACGCATGTTTCCTAATTTAGGTATCCACATTCTCTTTTTATGGAATCTCCAAATTCCATCTATTCCTTGTTCCAATTCTTTTAGCATACCTTTTAATTTTTCAGTATCTTCCTTGATTACTAATTCTTGTGCTTCTCTTATCTGATCATTCAAATCTACTTGCAGATTTAATTTAAGAGAACGTACCCTTTTTGGCTTTTCATGATACTTTCGACTTAAAGCATTTGCTACTACATTTGCTTTTCCTTCATGATGCTGGATATCACAATCATAATCACTAAGCATCTCCATCCAGCGTCTTTGTCTCATATTCAACTCCTTTTACTTGAAGATATACCTTAAACTCTTGTGATCTGTGAATATGGTAAACTTACTACCATAAAGGTAATGTCTCCAAATCTTAAGAGCAAAAATTATAGCTCCTAACTCTAAATCATGGGTTGAATAATTCTCTTCATGATTCTTAAGTTGTCTGGATGCGTAAGCTATAAACTTTTGTCGTTGCATTAATACACATCCATAACCTAACTTAGAAGCATCATAGTAGACTACAAAGTCTTCAGTTCCTTCTGGTAATGCTAGTATAGGTGTATGGGTTAATCTTTGCTTAAGGATTCTAAAAGCTTCTTCTTGTTTAAATCCCCATTCAAACTTAACAGATTTACAGGTTAGCTTAGTTAAGGGAATGGCTATTCTAGAAAAATCTTGAATAAACCTTCTATAATAACCGGCCAATCCTAAGAAACTTCTAACCTCGGTTGGTGACTCAGGGGTTTTCCATTTAGTAATTGCCTCAATCTTTGTTGGATCTACATGAATTCCTTCATGATTAATTAAATGTCCAAGGAATTGTACTTGTTATAACCAAAACTCGCACTTTGAAAATTTAGCATAAAGCTTTTCCTTTCTTAATAAACTTAAAAGTGCGTGCAAATGTCTTGCATGATCTTCTTTATTCTTAGAGTAAATGAGAATATCATCTATAAATACAATTATGAATTTATCCAAATATGGCTTACATATTCGGTTCATCATGTCCATAAATGTAGCTGGGGCATTGGTTAAACCAAATGGCATGACAGTAAATTCATAATGGTCATACCTTGTTCTGAAAGCGGTCTTAGGAATGTCCTCTTCCTGTACCTTTAACTTATGATATCCTAACCTTAAATCGATTTTTGAGAAAAATCGAGCTCCTTGTAGTTGATCAAACAGATCATCGATTCTTGGTAATGGGTACCGATTCTTAATCGTGACCTTGTTTAATTCACGGTAGTCAACGCACATACGCATTGATCCGTCCTTCTTTTTAACAAACAGTATCGGCGCTCCCCATGGCGACGAACTTGGCTGTATAAATCCTTTCTCTAACAATTCATCTAATTGTTTCTTCAGTTCCTGCATTTCGGCGAGTGCCAAACGATAAGGTGCTTTGGCAATCGGTACTGTTCCTGGTAGCAGGTGAATTCTGAATTCAACTTCTCTGTCTGGAGGTAGTCCTGGTAATTCTTCTGGAAAGACATCTGAAAACTGTGACAATACTGAAATGCCTTTTAGTTCTTTTCCTTTATTGTTAGTGATTATGGAAATCATATATACTATAGAACCTTTTCTTATTCAGCTTGCAGTTTTCATCACAGAGATGAATTTTATGGATCTAGAGGGCTTATCTCCTTTAATTGTGATCATTTTACCTTTTGGTGAATTTACTTGAATTGACTTTTGATCACATAAAATACTGGCTTTATTGGCTATTAACCAATCCATTCCTAAAACAACATCAAATCCTGCCAGATTCATGGGATAAAGGTTTGCCCTAAACATTTGGTTAAAAATTTCTATTCTTGCTCCCTGCAAGATTTCAGAAATCCTAATAGTTTCTCCGTTAGCTGTTTCTACTAGACATTCTTGTGGTAGTTTAGTTAATGACTGATTTAGAATTTTGCAAAACGAAGTATTGATAAAACTTTGGTTCGCACCAGAGTCAAATAATACTTTAGCAAATATATCATTAACTAAAAATGTACCAGCTATAACGTCTGGGATCATCTTGGCTTCTTCTGCAGTCAAAACAAATGCCCTAGCATTTTTAGTATTCTTGTTGTTTGCAGCTGGAGCTAATTTCGGACAGTTTGGCCTGATATGACCTTTTTCTCCACAGTTGTAGCATATTCCATTACTGGATTTCTTCTTGCAATTTTCTTCCTTGTGTCCTGACATCTTGCAATAATTGCAGAGAGTGGAGCATTTTCCCGAATGCTTTTTCTTGCAAACCTTGCAGTATGGTGCAGAGGTAGAACCCATATTCCTATGATTGTAATTCCCAGAACGGAATTCTTGGGTAAGCCTTTGGGTTAGGTTTTTCCTTTGATCTTCTTCTCGGGTACGGACTAACTCATCAGTCAAGGTATTGGCTAGTTCTACAGTTTCTTCTATAGTTTGAGGTCTAGCTGCCTTGACTACATGTCTAATCTCTCCAATTAATCCCCAAATATAACGGGAGATTAACACTGGTTCTGGTGAAGCAAGAGTTGGCACTATTCTAGCATATTCGAAGAATATTTTAGTATATCCCTTACTATCCACACCAGTCATCCTAAGGTTTAGGAATTTGTTTGCTATCTGTTCCTTTTCATTGGGAGGACAGAATTTCCTTTCTACCATATTCCTAAATTCTTCCCAATCCATACTATAAACCCTATCACTTCCTCTAGACTGAAGGATAGTGTTCCACCATTTTAAGGCTGAATTCTTGAATAGATTGGAAGCAAACATGATTTTGTCTTCTTCCGCACATTTACTTATTTTCAGAACAGCCTCAGTCTTTTCTATCCAGTGTAGGGCTGCAATAGGTTCTTCATTGCCCGAAAATTCTATTGGTTTACAGGACCAGAATTCTTTGTAAGAACAACCATGAGGCATGGTTCTTCTTCTTTTGGGAATAGGCATTTGAAGTACAGGTCCATTGTTCACGCTGTTTTCAGGTTTGATTGGTCGCTTACTGCTATGCTTACTTTTATTATTCGCTTCTTGAATAGTTTGAATAATAAATGGCATGGCATCTATAATTCCTTGTGCCACTATGTGTTGAACGGCACTATTATCCATCTGGTTTCCATTGTTATTGATGCTCGGATTTTCATTAACCACGTTAATGTTACTCTGGTTATCATTATTCAGATTTCCTTGATTTCCGTCATCGGCCATCTGAATTTTAAACATTTTTCCCATATTAATATCACAAGATAATAGGTAATATCGTAATTCACATGGTACGCAATCTAGCAAAAAACGTCGATCATTGCGACTGGTACTCTATTTTCATATACTATGCGTCTATTACACACTAGTACTGAAATAAAGATTACAATACCTACAGAAAGAAAATTACACTAATAGTACTATGCATCCGTACACACATATTTTTATTTTATTATATTATTATTACTACTACCAACTTTTCTATCATATCACGGATATGGATTTATCCAAAAATCCATATTGCGCTCATCGTATTTCCATACGAGACGCTCTCCCACCTGTCTCATTCTCTCACTGCTTTCTAAAATCTCTTCTCCAAAAGTCCTAAGTTCTTGCACGTTTTCTGCACTCATTAGGGGTGCAGGTTCTCGGACTGGGTTTGGAATCTGGGGTGCGAGTTCCTGATATGAGGGTGAAAGTTCCTGAAATCGGTAAGGATCTTCTAAGATTTCCCTAGTATATTCATCATGGTAATAGGGATCTAAAGGGTCCATACCTGGATAGGCTCCTATGGGTGCATTTTCATGGATAGGGTAACGTTGCACAAAATCCCTATTATCGTCCCACCAGGGGTCGTAATTTGGGTCTAGAGGGTTTGGTGCAGGTATCCTAGGGATTTCTTCTGGGTTAAAGTCATGCATCTCCACTTGATTGTCAGGATTTTCTATTTCCATGGGTTATTCTGGGTTTTGTGGTTGTGAGGCTACTAGTTGTTCCAGACTCGGGTCAGCAGCAGTTGTAGCTAGGATATAGAAATTGGCTTGGCTTCTATTAAGCATATCTTGTGTATGGGCATCTGTCTTTCGCTTAACAGCCGTTAAAGCTCTTTGCTGTTGCAACTTTCGCATTCTTTTCCTACGAGCAAAGGCTACCTTACTGAACCATCCTCGTTTCTTATGAGGGAATGGCTCTTCTGACTGTGCTTTAAAAGCAAACATTCCTTCTTCCTGATCACCAGTATACCCAGAAAGGGCAGGCTGTGAAGAGGTACCTTCACTCCTAGGTGATTCAGACAACTGACGACTCATGTCTGAGGGTCCTTGATCACTCATACTGTAAACTAATAGATAGTCAAATAACACATAACAAATAAATACAGTTATGCACATATTTTCATTATTTCCTAACATAAAATTTAGAACTTAAGTGTCAGTAGAACACTTCTTTGGCTCAGACCAGTGGCTAGGCTCTGATACCACCTTCTGTCGCAACCCCCGACCCCTGAGACCCGGGTACGGGCAGCCGCGAGCCAGCTTTGGTGGTATTAGCTATTTAATCTTGCAGCGGAAATTACATCAGGACCATAGTTAGGAAATGTTTATCAGAGTAAAACCACCATATTTAATATTAATCATCCCATGGGTAAAACCCAAGTTTCTTATTACAATACATTTATAGGGATAAACCTTATTATTATTGAATTTAAAACATCGTTTATTAGGTAAATTTTATAGCCACATTATCCCCAAGCCTTCAGTGCTCTCCAGCTGGCTTTTTACAAATTGGCTGTCACATTGGGTTACCTGAAACGCATTTTAAAAACATTTTGTCAGTGGGAAATACTGGTGAGTGAATCCCAATTTAATCAAGTTTAAATAAAAAGTCACAGTGAACAGTATTGAGAGCGATCACATTGTTTATGTCTACACAATTACTCCATTTAGTACTGTCAATCCACTGACTTGTGGGTCATATTACACATTGGCTAACTCATTGCCCAATGGTAACGTACTGTCATCCTCGACTTACTACTCACAGTGTAGTAAATTTTGTATACAAAACCCCAACATACCGACAGTAATTGAAGAACTACAAAGACTCAATCACTGCTAAGTTTCATAGTAAAACACTTAAGGTTTGGTAAAACATTACCAAAAAGATTAACAAAAAGAGGATAAACTCACTTTGCTATCTTAGACTTCGCGTAAGGGTTTCCTGGGAATAATCTATAATTTATACAAATGTACATTGGTTAGTATCATAACCCTTTTAAAATATTAATGATACCCTCCCCGAGATGGCATTCCAACAACTACGTCGGGCAGAACCACAACAGCTGTTACGGAACCCTAAATCAATCGGGCAGCGTAACTGTTACGAAACTGGAGTTATAATACTTTCAACGGAGCAAAACCTCGCTAATTAGGGGTATAATACCCAACTATAATGCTTATAACTTCAGAAATTCGTTTAGAAAGAAAGATGTGAGCGACGGAAAGTGAAACCTGATGGCCTTCTTATATAGTTGCTAAAACTGGTCTCCACGCGGCCCGCGTAAGATAAGGCAAAGCCTTACGCGGCCCGCGTCAACATCCGGTCAACGCATAGCTTATCCAGGTCATCGACTAGGCTCGACACGATGATGACACGTGTCGGCCTAGGGTGTTGCCACTAATTTGATCTCACGCAGCCCGCGTAAGTGTAAGCTAAGGCTTACGCGGCCCGCCTAAACTAAAGAAATCAATGAAGTCAGGTTCTAGCCTTGATACCGCCCGTGTAAGTGGTTGGGGTGGGTCTACGTGGCCCGCCTCAACTTAATTTTATTGTTTTTAATTTATTTTAAATGCTATAACATATTTTGGGCTCGGCTTTCACATACGGGGTGAATTATAAGACATATTGGGACTTTCTAAAATAAATAAGGTGTCGGAAATATTATGAGGGTGTCGGTTTTACCGAGGGTTGTTACAGTTGCTGGAACAGCTGGTATTTCAGTCGTTGGTACATGTGGACCCCTTTCAATGGATAGAAACAGAGCTCGGTCATGTCCATTAAGGAAGTTGACCATCCTAATTTTCCATTGTGGGTATTCCTCTCTGACCAAGGTCAGAGGTTTAGACATTGAACCAATGTTGAAAGCATTATTCCATGTTTGAAAGTTTGCCATATTTAGAGAAAAAGAAGATGAGCAATTGATCATTTGAAAATGATTTATTCAATCTGCTCTGATACCAATTGTTGATCCCAGTTGGACTTAAAAACTTATTTTCACGTAATATGGCAAGTGATTTCAACAAATATGAAAATAGTGTGCGGAAATAGAAATCAGACTTCTAAGAAACTAGACCTACAAAATTTTCAAGTTTATATCACTTTGAAACAAAATGGTTTACAAGGTGATTGTGAGGTTATTATCTATTACAAACGAATACTTGTGTAATTCTGTGGTGAAAGGACAATGGAGTTTTGTTGTCTATATTGAATGCTTGGCTTAACTCATTGTCCTTTGCTTGATGAGCCTTCTATTTATAGAGAGCTCGGATACATGAATAAACATTTGTTTATTCATGTATATGTCCTGCAAAAAGTAGCTTCTTAACATATACATTGAATCCAATTATCAAGTTACCTTTGTCATCATGAGATCCAATAATGTCAAGTTGCTTCGGTTATTGTGGTAGGGTAGAACTCATTTTAGACAAGTGAGGTTTCATCAGAATTTCTGATAACCACTTCATCAGAAATTCTGTTGAACAAATCATCAGAAAGTCTGATGATCAGATTTTCCAGAAACTGATGATATTTCAGATCCATCAGAATGGTCTTTTCTGATAATCTTCATTAGTTCTTGATCAACTTTTGATTCTTTGAAGTAGATGTTGTTCTTCTCAATTGTCATATCTGGTTTCTGCTTATTATTTGATCTTCAGGACTTTATCTTCTTCATAGATCAACCTGAATTGGCTTTCTTCAATACTTACAAATAAAGTTTCCTAACAGGGTGGTCATTTTGGCCCATTTACTTTTGAATGGGTCGATTCGGGTTGTCCTGTCTAACGAGTCACCTTAAGCCTGTAATTTATTGCATACAAAGTTATACATTCTTTGTTCAAAGATTTAGATTATTACAGTTAGGGTGTCAACAGGGCCGGTCCTGAGAATTCGTGTACCCTGTTCGAGCTCGAAAAAACGTGTCCTTATACCTTAACGAAATTGGGTATTGAGCTCACTAAAGTCTAAACCTAATGCCAATGGGCTAATAACTAATATAAACCATAAGAATAGTTTTGTAAGTGGGCCTATGTTGGTGTTTGTACGGGTATACCCTATTAAAAAAATATTTTACATATACATATCGGGTTTTTTTTCATAAAATAGCATGCCCTTCGAAATATCGGGCCCTGGCCGGTGGTGCTCCCCGCCCACCCCCAGTGCCGGCCATGGGTGTCAGTTATTCCGGGTTGTGAGTTAGTGGGTTGAATTGTGCAACCCGAATACCCACATTTTTATTCATGCCAAGTATTTTAAGCCTTACTCAGACACACGTAAACTCCGATCACCCCGAACATGACCCATTTAGCCTGTTTTACTAGAATTCATTTGGAGTTTGAGAATTATACACATGCCCTAATAATTATTCACATGAGGTTGTTATCAATTTGTTACAAATAATAATTAAGTATTTCATTTGTTATTACCATAACATGAAAGTCATTTGAGGAGAAGACTCATTGTTTAATAAGATGCCTTTTTTTAGAATCAGATCTGGTTTAAAACTATGGACTATCATAACAGTTATGAAACATTTAACATTTTTATTGGTAAAATGATAAGAACTTAATCATTAATAATATTGAGATTTGAGATAGGGAACTAGAAAGAGTCGATTGAACATGAAGAGTCTTGGCAGGGATATGATGATTAAAGAGTTTGATGATGAAAGACTCGAACTTGATTGGAAGTTGGAAATAGAAAATTTAAAAAACATGTGTATTGTAGTTGGGACCTGGAGTTAGCAATAAATGTCCTCCTCTGGCAGATTTTGGAAGGATGTCAAGTTTAATTTATTTAAAAAAAACACTTACTAAAATGGATTAACGATCAACCCATTATATGAAATAGGTCAACCTTAATGTGACCCATTTTTAAACAGGTCAATCCTAACACGCCCTATTTTTAAACGGGTCAAGTTTGCCAGACCAAAACCTGATTATTTTTGTGTCGTGTGTGGGTTGTGTTTTAGGTCGTGCTAGGAATTTCCACCCCTAAAGTAATCTTATTTTTTGTACTTATATTATCGCATTAAATATGTATAAAAGATTAGAAAGATGACGTGTATGCGATACGGGTTAGCCCAATTTGACATGGCCTGTTTTGTAACCGGGCAAATAGGTTTTGTCAAATGAGTGCTTTTGATTCGATAGGCAAGAGACTTTTGGGAGAAATAGCTTAGTTTTGCATTATTTATTATAGAATAAAAAATGGCAGATCATCCTATTTTGGTTGGTTACAGGCTAAACAGAGTGGGTCAAAATGAGCCTCTTAAGTTGCCAACAATGGTTATTTCTCATGTCAAGGCTTTAATTTGATGGTGAGATGTGATCATTTCTTTTTGTGATTACCATTGATATATGTAGAAAATATGTATATTTTCAAGCACCAATGCACTGGTAACAAAAAGTTGTATACAAAATCACTACATTCTTACTTTCCAATAACCATCTTTCTTTGTATCTACAGGTAAACTTTAACAAGTTCTCAAGATTCTTTAATTTTCTATTCTTGATTTGTCATGAAAGTAAAAAATGTGACAACTGTCAAAAATCCAGGTATCCGTACAATTAAATAATCTTGATTAATGCTTAATGACTGTGCTGAATCATACTTAACTACTTTCTGATTACTACCTTATACTTACATGTGCATCACATATTGCATAATGTCACTTCATTATTACATGCAAATCATAGCACAAAGCACAGTTAGCACAGTTAGCGAATAACACAGAAAAATGACCCAGCACATAGACAGACAGTGTTTTGAGACCCAGTATGAGCCAGAGACTAAGTACTACACTAGTATGGCGTGTAGGGAAGTAATCCTAAGTAATAGTTTAAGTGCCGAAAAGTGCCTAAAACCCACATAAAGTGCTGAATTCAGCATATTTCAGCAAAAATCAGCTTTTTAACAAGCTAGTAACATGCAAAAATATGACTAAATGGCCCTGAATGATTTCCTAAGTGTCGGGAATTAAAAGAGTCACAAAAGGGTACATAAAGATCACTAAACAAAATAGTTTGACACTTTAACGAACCGGTATCTAACCGAACAATCGGACACTACCCGAAACATCAAAATTATGCTAGAAGCATTGTTTTATTATTTCTGAGCTAGTTATGATCCCCGAAGACCCTAACACCCACAAAAAATATCTAGTGACTAAAACACCTAACTAATACTTGGTTTTGAACAGTATGATAACTAATTGGTTGAAACCTATACTAGACCCCCCCCCCCACCTATCACACGGCCACCAAGGCCCCTTACACGTTTGATTTTATTACAATTGTTTAATAGATATGCTTAGTACTATAGAGAACGTAAAACCCAATGGATAAGCACATGTTGGAGTGTTATATAACTTAACCACAAGACTATAATCTTCATTATCTTCCACACTTCACAACACCTTCACTCTCTTCCCCTCTCCTTGGCTCTCGGCCGAACCCACAACCATCTACCACCATCATCATTCATTCAAGCTCATCCATTCTAAGGCCATACAAAGGTGTTCAAGGGTGCATAAGGAAGCTTGGTGGCATTGGAAGTGGAAGGACCTTTCTTACTTGCTTTTATCCAACATATTTATCATCTTCAACTTCTTGTGTTCATCCCTAGCCATAGAGCTAGTAGTAAGGCCCTTATAATCTCTTATTACTTCTAATTTTGTTGGTTAAAAGATGATGAACATTGTTAATCTTGAAGAACACTAAAGAACCTAATCAAGAATCATGAACATAAGCTTGGTATATGATGAAATCTTGATGAAACTATGTTGTTTAGTGTATGTATGACACTTGATTGTTATTTTCTTGAGATTATGATGTTGATCATCATAAGGACCTTGCTAGATTGTGATTAAACACATGATCTAGCAAGTAAGAGGATGATTATGTGATAAAACAAGATGATCATCCTTACGTGTAAGCATGAACTTGAAGAATAAAGTGATTTCTTGAAAGATAATAATCAAAGTGAGTTAATAATCTTATGGATCTAAGATTTATGAATGGTTTTCCAAAAGAACCAAGTTCAAAATATGATTTTTAGAAGATCTTGGTTCTTACTTAAACATACACTATTTTTGATGATAAAACAAGTTTAGAAACACTTGATAAACAAGAAGATTTCATAAAGAAACGTTTTTGTAAAACATGTTTACAAGTTGTAAACACCTAAATCTTTCAAGAATGAAGTTTATAAATAAGTAAATACATTTTGGAGGGTAACTAAACCTACTAAACACACTACCAAGTTACTACAAGTTTTTATGAAAGTTCAAGTTCATGTTGTTATGTAAATCACATGATTATGGCAAAGTGGAAAGTGTAAGATGCTTAGGGTTGGTTGTTGATTCTTTGTGATGATTTTGAAAAGAAAATGATATGCTTTGATAGCATCGACACCTCCATTTTTAAGGGTTTTCTAAAAACATGAACACTTAGAAAAATATTTTCTAACAAATATATACAAGTATATTTTAACCATAAGTCTTCAATATAAACATTGCCATAATTTTTGTAACAAAAATACAAATATTGAAGGATTGGTTTTTATAAATAAAAAAATGGGTAAATATATACTTAGAATATATATACATTAAAGACATGATGTGTGTGAATATTTGTATACTTGGTGTAATAGTTATATTATTTTAGGGTTAAAGTAATATAACTTAACAAAAATACCAAGAAATTACAATCCAAAGTATACCAAAAATCTCAAGGAATAAATACACAAGTTACACACAGAATGTTGAGAAACCGAACTAAGAAATGCAACTTACCAAAATATTCCAGAAAATATGCTTTTGGTAAATGATATTTTGGGTACAAAGAAGTAAAAATATGCTTTTTCCAAATATTACCAAGTTATATCGTATTTTTGACAAGGAGAAAATATATTATTTTCGGGAAGTAAAAATATATTTTCTTGGAATTACTAGGAAGTACAATATTTTTGGGAAAATATATATTTTCTTGGAATACATTGTTTTTGGATAACATAAGTTTACATATATTTTCTGAAGTAAAACTTGAAAATATATTAATTTGGAACTACAAATAAATTTTGTCAAAAGAAAAATTATGAATAATTTTTCTAAGTAATAAAACATATATTTTGGAAATATGTATTGGATATTTATTCCGGAATAATTAATCAGAAGTTAAGTATAAGAATACTTAACAAATACAAGAATATGAATACACATGTATAAGATACCCCCATCCTTGGGAAGGAAATATAAGTATAAATACTTGAGAAGTATTATTACAAAAATATTGTTTAACCATTGTTCCAAAATTATAAATATAATTTAAGTTGAAATATTAATTATTTTGACAATAACTATATTGGAATGATATCAGAAACGTAGCTCAAAAACATTAATACTAAGACAAGGCACGACCCGTTCGTCTAATAGACCCTAGTACATTGTAGGTAGTCGTGTTTACTGAAGGGATTTGAGTTACAAGTACTGAAGACGCAAGACAGTGAGTTCATGTCCCCCTTTTCTTTAAACTGTTTTGTTTATTAACTTCGGGGGTAAAATACATGCTACAAAAGGATTACATACAAATACAATTGGTATGGTTAGCCTAGGAAAGTACCATAGATCATGTGAATGGGTAGGCGCATAATTGAGACCATTAATCCTCGGATAAGGACCGAGGGGCATGAGTGATAGATCTATTTGGGTGTAGCGAGCCCACACCCATGAGGACCAAGGGGCCGAAGCCCGGTACAATTTTGCTAGGTTTGAGCCTTCCTACGCCGTCACACATATCAGTCGCCTTGCAAACCATTGGTGATCTTTTCCTTGTTTGCTTTTATACCGGGATTTACAAACATACATACATACATACACTGTTACAAAGGTTTTATACATACAAATACACAAACACATGAAATCGCTCAACTTTTGTTGATGTTTTTAAACTACATGTATTTCAGGGACTTAAGTGGATATGGCAGGTGTTTGCATGTTTCAAGCTGCGTCATGAATAAAAGGTGTCATCCGAGGTCGTAGGGTTTAGGAGATGTATCTTACTCCTGGACGAGATACATGTTGCTAAACTAGGTTTTATTTAAGGTCTTTTGTTGAGTCTTTGTGAACTCTCTTTAAAACATGTGGTGGTTGTAACTTAAATTTGGAGTCTATGTTTCAGACAAGTATGTTGTGGTATTTTCAAACCAAATTTTATGGATGAACATCTTATGGTTTAATCATATAGTTGTTGTTATGATTGAATGCTATGGTATTAAGAAAGTCACACCATAACCACGCTTCCGCAAAAGTCTGGGTGTGACAGCTTGGTATCAGAGCTTCGATCGTAGCGAACTAGGATTCTTTCTCGAGTCTAGACTACGATCATTAGGGCTTTCATGAAAATGTTTTCACAAACATGTTTTCATTGCATAAACAAAACGCCCAAATCCAGGAAACAAACATTTTTACAAATAAAAGACACAAAACACATTTCAAGGAATTCGTTTATAGTTCAGTCTGAGAGACTGGGGAGTTAGTCTGAGAGACTGGGTACTTCAGTCTGAGAGAGTGAGTAGTCTGAGAGACTAGTTGGGGCAGTCTGAGAGACTGGGTAGTTCAGTTTGAGAAACCGGGGAGGTTTAGTCTGAGAGGCTAGGTAGTTCAGTCTGAAAGGCTGGGTGGGATAGTCTGGGAAGACTAGGATGAATACATGCTTACATTGTTACTACTTACATGCTTATTTAATGATTGTTGATGTATGTGCATATGTTGTGATTGTTTTGTAACAGACACCATGTCCTCATCTGAGAGTGGACTGTCAGATACTATAGACCCTATGGCCATAGTTTCGGACGATGAGATTGTCCCAGACCCTGAGATTCTTACATCTGACACTGAGAGTGATGATGATGATGATTTCCAGCCCTTTGCATTACCTAACTTTGGCGACATTGTACCACATGCTGATGGGTTACCTGACGAGGATCCATTTTTCATTCCTATTCCTGACTAGGATCTTATCATCCTCGGACATCCGATGATGAGCATGCCGTGGTCCCGATCCCCGCCCCTCTTCCTCTTGCGGCTTTTCCTTTCGAGGATTTGCTTTTTGATGCCATGTCTGATGACGATGTCGATCTTTTTATTGAGGGTCCCCCTGAGGATGTCCAGGGTGATGGAGCTCCAGTCGAAGATGTCATTGCTATTCCGCTTATTGAGATTCCTATTGTTGAGATTTCTTCTGATCATCCTAGTCCTGATTCTTTTGAGTATGTATCATCCACTACAAGTGAGCTAGCACCAGCCGACCCTGAGCCTATGCTTGCACCCGAGCCTATACCTACTCATGATCCTCTGCCTGAGCATGACCATGTACCTACTGGCATACCTGTTGTTGCACCACTTGTACCCGATCTGATCCCTGCAGCCGCTGACCATGCTCCTTTTGCTGACCACATAGATCCCCATTACGCATTCACCCGCAATGGGTGGATAGAGGATGATGATGACATGCCTCCTTTCGTTGAGCCTGTTACTCCCCCACCTGCACCGACACATGTACCTGTTGACGTTGCCCTATTTCACCCTCATGTGTCTGATATACACCGCACTGACCTGCCGATCACATTTTTGCAGGATATCCCTCCACCCCATCCAGGGGAAGTCCGTGCAGCCAGCAGCCTGGCCATGTTCCACCTGTGTCAGCCGCATTTCCATTCCCGCCATAGTTTACACCTGCTGCTCACTATACTTCTGCACCACCAGGCGAGCCACTCATATGGTTTTCGCCCAACACTATGCCAGTTTCTTATCCTTACCATCCCTCCCGCTTTATTGGCTACACGAGGGATGACTTACTCCTGTCTTTGCAGCTACAGCAGGAGATTTTGTGTCGTAGAGTCAGGAGCTTGAGAGGATCCCACGTCCTCCACCTTGTTCATGTCAGTCACCTTTCGCGACTCCACCTGCTCCTCTTCTGCCATACCTAGATTTTGACGTTCGATTCCTCACTATGGAGCTGCAGATCAGCTATCTGCTGTGACACGTTTACGATCTTGACAAGGAGCTCGTGCAAGTGCACAGTTAGCTTCCTGCTCCTCCACCTCCTCCCCCTCCACCATCAGCATAGCAGGTTTTTGGTCTTATGCAGGTCGCTTACTTTTGATGAGAGTGTCGCTATTGAGCCCAGCTTGCACAGCCTTTTGAAGACCACTTTTTTTTTATTTCATGACTGTTGTAGATTGATAGACGATTTGGACAAGGGTGATGTGACCCTGTAGTCCCTTTTGATGTATGATACACTTGTAGAACTTGTAAAATTGTATTTGTGGTCGATGATATATGAAAGCTCAATCGCAATATTCTCATTATATACATTGTTGAATTACTTGTTTATGTTAGGATTGAGATGTTATGTGCTTACCTGCTTAATGGATGCTATTATGTATACATGTCATGTACTTACTATACCTATTATGACCTGACCAAAACAATCTTCTTATAGAAGATGCCTCCACAAAGGGAAACTCGATTGCCCACAACAGAGGCTGAACTACAAGAACGAATTTCGCAAGCGATAGCACAGCACGAGGCCTTGCGCTCTGAACATAGCGGGGGTACCATAGGAAACAACTCACCTTATGGCTGTACCTACTGGCAGTTCCTTGACTATGAGCCTCCGAACTTCGACGGCACTGGAGGTGCCATAGCCTTTGTGAAATGGACCAAAAATATGGATTCTGTTTTGCGAATGAGCGGATGTATGCCAGAGCACCAAGTCCCATATGCGTCAGGATCGCTTCAAGATGGGGCCCCATTATGGTGGAACTTTCATGTTCGAATAATGGGCAAAGCTGCTGCGAATGCTTTAACATGGGATGAGCTGAAGGAAATGATGTGTAGGGAGTATTGTTCTCAGATAGAGATCCAGAAGCTGGAATTCTAATTCTGGAAGCTTAAGATGGAAGGTCCAAAGTACGTGTAGAGGCTTCATGATTTGTCGTGAGTTGTTCCGTACCTGGTGGGACCAGAGTTGAAAAGGATGGAGACATTCATCTGGGGACTGGTGCCTCAGATCCTGCGCCTAATGACGATATCAGCTCCGCCAACAGCTATTGATGCGGTCGAATTAAGTGTGGCACTCATTAAAGAAGCGGTTAGACTGGAAAAGTTTTCAAACCCTGACGAGAAGAAGGAAACTCAAGTGGAGTCATCCGGAAAGAACAAAAGGAAGCTCACTGACTTCCAGGAGGATACCCGAAAGAACAACAAGGACAAAGCCAAAAGGGGAAAGGAGTACATGGGTACCCTACCTAAGTGCGACGACTGCCTACTTCATCATGCTGGGCCATGCATGTATGGAAGAAGTGATGTCTGCAACAAAGTAGGGCATGTCGAGGAGACGTGTCGGATCGGAACGGGACATGGAAACGAAGGTCAAGATGGCAGCAGAAATCATGGAGGAAGCAACGGCAACAACGACTATCAAAGTAGGACCAATAATGAACAAAAACTTGCTCGACGTTGTTTTGACTGTGGGGACAGAAGTCATTTCAAGAAAGATTGCCCTAACAACAATCAGGTCGATGTTAAGATTTACTTGGGAGCTAAGCCGAGAAGTGATGTGTGCAAGTATCACCATGAATGTCGATATCTGAAACCTAAGTGCGGTAGGTGCGGAAAGAAGGGATACAACAAGGATGCCTGTTGGGCGAAGAGTCCCAGACAAGGAGGAAATGATGACAACAACCAAGGCGGAAATAATAATGATAAAATTCCGGGCTGCTACAGATGTGGGAACGTGGGGCACTTTAGGAAAGAGTGCCAAATGAGGATTAACAAAGAACATGAAGGGGCATCCAACATCGGAGCTCGTGAAGCATGCCAGGATCCAGATGTGGTTGCTGGTACGTTCTCTGTCAACCAAAATTTTGCATCTATGATTGTTTGATATCAGTGCCGACCATAGCTTCGTACCTCATAATTTTAAGAATATACTTGGTTTAGTGAAGGGGTAGGTGGGATGGACCAGTTGTCGAGCAATCAAGCAGAGGTTGTTATCCACATCCCGATGGCGAAAGACGAAGCAATCATGACTCGTGAAGCAGGGTACGTCTCTAAAACTACTAGTGTTTGAAGGAACGAAAGTTTTAACGTAAAAGATATGTCGCCTTCTTGGCTCATGTCGTGGACAAAGAAGCCGAAGAACCAAAACAAAAAGATATCCCTGTGATAAGGGAATATCCTGAAGTCTTCCCCGAAGACTTGCCTGAATTATCTCCTCAACGACAAGTCAAACTTCGCATCGATTTGATTCCAGGCGCCGCGCCTGCAGTCAATGCACCTTAGCGACCTACACCTTCGGAGATGCAAGGATTGTCACTGTAGTTTCAGTAGTTGATAGAGAAGGAAGTTAACAGACCAAGCTTCCCTTTTTGAGTAACCCTAGTTTTGCTCATCAAGAAGAAGGACGATGATTTTCAAATAAGCATCAATACTTGGTCATTTCTTCATTTTAGCAAATACTCATTGTTTCATTACTTGAAAAATTATATGTCACGCATGCACCATTTGTTACGCATGTGGTTTCGTACGAATAAATGCTTCATTGAGGTACAAATATTATTTTGCTAAAACTAACTATTGGTTTATGATTCGAATAACCTACATTATTGTAATTGTTGGCTCCTCTGTTATCAAGTCAACACACTTTCTTGAAACTTCTTCTCTTTTAAGTTACAGTCAAGGTTTATCTTTGTAACCATGCTGAGATTCCTTTGTTGATACATATGTTTATTGTCAGATTACGCTGAAACCAAGTTCAATTTCTTGAACTTATCCATTTCGCATATTCAATTTAAGACGTCATATGATGTATTGGGAGCATCATATTCAAATATTTTTAAAAAGGTTCTCTTGTTTCGAGCCGTAGTAGACTTGATTGGTCTACGACTCCACTAAATTGTTTGTTGGTTTCGATACCTTGCGGTGATATTTTCACCGAATTGAAGCTTGCGCTAATTTGGTTACACACCTCATACATGGATTTAATTGTCTATTTATTTGTTCTAAAATCCGTTTTGTTTATCACGATTAAAGCGGTCTCAACCCAGTTGTGTGTTAAGACAATGGTACCAAGATTCATTTCATATCACGATGTACCTCCTAACGATTCTTTCGTTATAAATTGAATACCTTGAAGTGTTTATTGTTTTTCATCCCCAATCAGAAACAGTAGTTCCTTGATGCTCCATATTCGATTGAAAACCCCATGACGCTGTTTAAATCAAATTTTCAGAGTTGTTTCAGTACGCTTTCCTTTGATTTCAAGAACGGTGAACTTGTTCAGTCACCGCTATTGTTGAAATATGTCAATTTCGACACCTTGTGGTGTCATTACAAATTTGTAGCTTGTGCTAACCATGGTCAACCGTTTCACACGAAACTACACATACTTTTGACTGACTCGTCATTTAAACATCCCTAATTCAACCACAATGATACACCATGTTTGCTTGTATTTCATTCGGTGTATTCTTGCAATTCAAGAGTGTCAACACACTAATCCTCACCATTTATTTATTCGAATGTTGATAGATCATTTTCATTTTCAAGATGTTGATTTTGAGTTTATATTGCGGATGCTATGGTTTGTGAAAACTCGTTTGCATATTGTGACCGATTGTCTGAGAATCCATTGGTCAAAACTCCTTTGTTGCACCCCTGTTAACTAAGTTACGCTAGATTATACATCCATACATCTCGTGCCCTTTAACATCAAATGCTAGAACACATACCTTTTAACCATTGGGTTCTTGTTGTTGAAATATATCCCTGGATTCACCTGATGAGAATAAGTTTTGATTCGGTTTTGTGGATATCTACCTCAGTATTATTCATATACATACACGCATAATTTAACCCTAAGAAGTTAAGGTAGTATAAATTTCGAGGACGAAATTTTCTTAACAGGGGGAGAATGTGACATCTGTCAAAACTTCAGGTATCCGTACAATTAAATAATCTTGATTAATGCTTAATGACTGTGCTGAATCATACTTAACTGCTTTCTGATTAGTACCTTATACTTACATGTGCATCACATATTGCATAATGTCACTTCATTATTACATGCAAATCATATTGTCATAAATGATGCACAAAGCACAGTTAGCGGATAACACGGAAAAATGACCCAGTATGAGCCAAAGACTAAGTACTACATTAGTATGGTGTGTAGGGAACTAAGGACCACAAAACTGCAATCCTAAGTAATAGTTTAAGTGCCGGAAGGTGTCTAAAACCCACATAAAGTGTTGAATTCAGCATATTTCAGCAAAAATCAGCTTTTTAACAAGCTAGTAACATGCAAAAATATGACCAAATGGCCCTGAATGCTTTCCCAAGTGTCAGGAATTAAAAGAGTCACAAAAGGGTACATAAAGATCACTAAACGGAATAGTTTGACACTTTAACGAACCAGTATCTAACCGAACAACCGGACACTACCCGAAACATCAAAATTACGCTAGAAGCATTGTTTTATTATTTCTGAGCTAGTTATGATCCCCGAACACCCTAACACCCACTAAAAATATCTAGTGACTAAAACACCTAACTAATACTTGGTTTTGAACTATATGATAACTAATTGGTTGAAACCTATACTAGACCCCCCCCCCACCCCTCCCCACTTATCTAACGGCCACCAAGGCCCCTTACACATTTGATTTTATTACAATTGTTTAATAGATATGCTTAGTACTATAGAGAACATAAAACCCAATGGATAAGCACATATTGGAGTGTTATATAACTTAACCACAAGACTATAATCTTCATTATCTTCCACACTTCACAACACCTTCACTCTCTTCCCCTCTCCTTGGCTCTCGGCCGAACCCACAACCATCTACCACCATCATCATTCATTTAAGCTCATCCATTCTAAGGCCATACAAAGGTGTTCAAGGGTGCATAAGGAAGCTTGGTGGCATTGGAAGTGGGAGGACCTTTCTTACTTGCTTTTATCCAACACATTTATCATCCTCAACTTCTTGTGTTCATCCCTAGCCATAGAGCTAGTAGTAAGGCCCTTATAATCTCTTATTACTTCTAATTTTGTTGGTTAAAAGATGATGAACATTGTTAATCTTGAAGAACACTAAAGAACCTAATCAAGAATCATGAACATAAGCTTGGTATATGACGAAATCTTGATGAAACTATGTTGTTTAGTGTATGTATGATACTTGATTGTTATTTTCTTGAGATTATGATGTTGATCATCATAAGGACCTTGCTAGATTGTGACTAAACACATGATCTAGCAAGTAAGAGGATGATTATGTGATAAAACAAGATGATCATCCTTATGTGTAAGCATGAACTTGAAGAATAAAGTGATTTCTTGAAAGATAATAATCAAAGTGAGTTAATAATCTTATGGATCTAAGATTTATGAATGGTTTTCCAAAAGAACCAAGTTCAAAATATGATTTTTAGAAGATCTTGGTTCTTACTTAAACATATACTATTTTTGATGATAAAACAAGTGTAGAAACACTTGAGAAACAAGAAGATTTCTTAAAGAAACATTTTTGTAAAACATGTTTACAAGTTGTAAACACCTAAATCTTTCAAGAATGAAGTTTATAAAGAAGTAAATACATTTTGGAGGGTAACTAAACCTACTAAACACACTACCAAGTTACTACAAGTTTTTATGAAAGTTCAAGTTCATGTTGTTATGTAAATCACATGATTATGGCAAACTGGAAAGTGTAAGATGCTTAGGGTTGATTGTTGATTGTTTGTGATGATTTTGAAAAGAAAATGATATGCTTTGATAGCATGGACACCTCCATTTTTAAGGGAAACTATGGCAAAATTTTCTAAAAACATGAACACTTAGAAAAATATTTTCTAACAAATATATACAAGTATATTTTAACCATAAGTCTTCAATATAAACCTTGCCATAATTTTTGTAACAAAAATACAAATATTGAAGGATTGGTTTTTATAAATAAAAAAATATGGGTAAATATATATGATGTGCGCAAAATGCAACATATAAATTACATCAATTATGGCATAAAACTAACCCTTTTTTAGTACTAATGTTGAAAAAAGTGTGCTTTTGTCTTCCTTTTGTATTTTCAGGATTAAATGTGCTCAAATTAACAAAAGAAGCAAAAAGACATCAAAATCTAACATAAATACAAGAAAAGGAACATGATGTGACATGCCCGACCCCACGATAGCATCTTCCTAATCAAAACAAGATAACAGAAGACTGAACACGCCCCGTGCTCAGCCAGCACGGGGGCGTGCCCAAGTGTCAGCAGAAAAGACAAAGTGGTAGAAGCTTCTATTGCCCACCACGGGGCCGTGCTCAGCGGACACGGGGCCGTGGTCAACTATAAGATTCGCACAATCTAGGAAAATCTTCATAGTACAAAGATTCTTCTGCACACGGGGTCGTGCTCAGCGGACACGGGGGCGTTGTCAACTAATAAGACAAAGCTGCATTAAATGAAGAAAGAGAAGGATGTGGACACGTGGCCGTGCCCACTGGACACGGGGTCGTGCCCGAGTTTCTGTTCAGCCTATAAATAGGAGTGCTTGGCTCAAGCTCAAACCATCCCTTGGCACACCACCTCTCTCACACTTCACCCACCACCCACCACCACCATAACACCATCATCCACCACCATCATCCATTGTCCATCATAGAGTGTGTGAGTCGTCTCGGGATCCAAGATTGATCGTAGGAGTTCTTGACAATCAAGGCCATGTTTGCCTAAGTCTCTTACATCACTTGGTGAAGACAAAGTGTCTAGTGTAATACTTTTTATTTTTAATCTTTTCGCACTTTTTACTTGGTTTTGTATTAATGACTTTAATAACTAGTTTCTTATGTTGAAGGTGATCTTTCCTTATCGTTTGTCCGTGGTGTCTTGACATTATTTTACTGTCTATATAAAATAAAAGATTTTCACCATTCATATCTCCACGGTCTATATGGAGGTATGTTGGCTACCTGGTCGGGGGTTAAGGGAACGGTTTGGTAAAGGTCTTGCCATTGTTCAGCGTTTAGAGGTCCTGCAATGGACCTGGGTCAAATTTAGTAGGACCTCCTTCAATACATAACGGTATTAGATGGCGGGGGTCCAAACTCTTTGACCCCCTCATAAGTTAACTACTATTAATACTATAACCCGACTATTTAGGACTGTATCCCTGCTGACTCAGACTACTTAGTCGAGGGTAACGTCACCTCCAAAAGAGGGGCCTACCATAATTTGCATTAATAACTTAATTAATTATCTTTCAATAATCCACCCTTTTAGGATTGTATCCTTGCTGACTCAAACTACAGGGGTGAGGGTAACGTCACCTTCAAAAGAGGGGCCTACTACAATAACTAAGATAACCTCTTAAAAAGTGCAAAAGTGCGGAAATAATCAAAGGTTACACTAGATACGAGTCGGAACCAAGTGATTCATCTTGTCTATCTGTTTTTACTTTTATTTTTTATTTTCTGCATTTTTAGTTAGTTTTTATTTTTCTTAGCTTAAAACATTTTTCTAAACTTTTTTATTTGATTAGACGTTGAGGATAAACCGGTACTCAAAGCTCTTGTGTCCTTGGATGACCTCGGTATCTTACCAACACTATACTACGCTCACGATGGGTGCACTTGCCCAAATGAGTGTCTAGTGTTAATGAATTTCGTGTTTTATAAATTTAAAACTTGACTAAAAAGTGTTAAAGGGGCTTAAAATATACACCTAATATATGTAACACTTGACACCCATCAAGTTTTTGGCACCGTTGCCGGGGACACAAGGATTTTAAGAAAGTTAGGAATCAACGGCCTAATCTTTTTCTTATTTTTCATTTTTTTAGGATTTTTCTTAGTTTTTTCAGCTTCTGCAGAACTCAGCACGGGCCGTGCCCGCTGAACACGCCCCGTGCCCAATCATTGGAACTGGCAATCCTGTTTTAAGTCAGACAGTAGCTGAACACGGGGCCGTGCCCACTCAACACGCCCCCGTACCTAAGTTTCAGTAACTGAAAACAGAACCGTAAGATCCCGACGGTTGGTAATTTCTGACACAAACATGAGTGATACTGATACTTTTTTCTTTCGGCACTCTTATGGTACAATGTGGTGTCAATTATATGGTGGTAACCATAAGGAATTAGAATGTTATTTTCTAAATTATAAACCCCACTATATGGACCCATCATTTCCTAGTATCCTTAAGAGGGGCGAAAGTAAAAATAATCCTTATCTCTCCCTCGAATGCTCCCAACCGGATTTTCTAGGAGAAATGCTTCTCGGTGAATTATTTCAACTAGAAGATCTAATTATTGATTGATTAAAAGAACTTAGGAAAGATTTCAATGATCTTTTCCAAGACGATAACCAAGAAGAAGGGTTGGAAACGCATTCAAACAACTTCGTTGTTTCCGACGATACTTCTAACTCTAGCGAGGACTTAAGCGATAGTCGTCCCTGTGTCGATTGTGCCGTGAAGGACTCCCCATCAACTTCGTTTGATGCATACATAGACCTGAGCGATTCGACATACACCTTCTTTAACGAGAGCCCGGAAAAGGGTTGGACTTGTCCACCTACATATAGCATAGGAATCACCCTCACCGACAACCTCTTGCGTTCTCGTCTTAATCTAGAACAATTAAGGTATCTTAGGCACTTTGGGGTTGTTCCATCCAGTAAGGAACCGCCCGATCCGGAAAAGTTCCTTGAAAACAGACGAATTCCTTAAGACAGCTTCTAGACACGGGGCCGTGTCCAGGTCAGCACGCCCCGTGTCCACCCAAAGATTCCCTTCTGATTTTTTCAGAATGCGGACAAAAATGTGTCAGGATTCCATCTGCACACGGGGCCGTGTCCAGCCGACACGGGGCCGTGCGCAACGTACTGTCGTTTTCTATAAATGCAGCCAAGAATCCTGCACATTTGAACCATTCCAGGGACAGAGATTTGGGGAATATTCTCACATACCATCCTAGGTATTTTCTAAAAGAAGTTTCTCAACTATCTTCTTGTCCTTTCCTCTTTTATCCACTTTCATCTTCTTCAATTTTTCTCATACTTCCATTAAAGCTTGAACATCCCATGATTTCAAGCCTTATTGAGATGTTTGTTAGATTTTTGTTCCTGGAATCTTGTTAAAAATAAGTTCTATAACAATGTTTTAAGTTGTTTATGTTCAAAAATGCTGAAAACAATTTGAAACCCTAAGATTCCTCATTCCTAAAACTTACAGATATCTGAACACGGGGCCGTGTTCGCTTAACACGGGGCCGTGTCCGAAGTACTGTTCCATAAAATTGAACTCTTTTCGGTATGTTTTCTCAGAATGGCAAGCAGAACAAGCGGAAACTCTTCATCGCATTCCAGAAATAACCGGCAAGGGAGAAGATCATCAACGGTTGAAGATTCTCTTGTAAACTATGTTTACGCCTTAAGAGAAGCCCTTGATGAAGTGATAAGTGTGGAAGAGGCATTGGTATACCGTATTAATCATTTGACGGTGGGACTAGAAGGTTGTCTCCGGGAAGTCAACCTTTTGCACCAAAGGTTGAACTTTCTCGCCTCTCCTCCTTTGGTGCCAATTATCACCCAAAGGGCATGGAATGTGGTACCGGAAGTCATCATTCCAGCTGAATGGTACGCCTTGCATCCGGAGCCCCCTCAAGACATACTACAAGGGGTTCCGATCGGTGTTTCTCCTCCTCCACAAGATGTTGAGGAACATGAAGCCGCATCCCTTCTCCCAAGGGAGATAGAAGAATGGCTCTAGCAACATCTAGTGGACACCGTTCGGCTTGGAGTTCTACAAGGCTTTTAGACCGGAAATCTATTTCCGGAATTTTGGTACTTATTGTAGAAGTAGAGCTCCTTAGGAAGATTTTTACGGATCACTTGACCTATCTAATATTAGGACTATTAACTTTTATTTTCTGCTTTATTTTTCATTTTTTAGGACTAATATGTAATTCTCTCTATGACTAATGAATGATAGGTTTTAGTTAATTTGGTGTTTGGGTGGTGTTGAAATGAATAAAACATATCTGAGATGGCAAAGGATACAAGGAAAACTTGAACCAGCACCCCATGCAGGAAAACAGGACCATCCGACAAAATTCTTCGTTTACAGTAAGCTCGGCACGGGCCGTGTCCGCCCAACACGGCCCCCGTGCTGCACAGTCTGCAGAAAAAGACCCAGTTCAGGTAACTGGACACGGGCCGTGTTCACCCAACACGCCCCCATGTCCAGGCTTCTGTTTCTCTTGATTTAATTTTGTTACTGGCACTTGAACACGGGGCCGTGCCCGGACAACACGGGGCCATGTTCAGCGCCCAGTAACACAATTTTTTTGCTTTTTCACACCTTTTACACATTCAATCAACCTAAAAACTTATTTTTGGGACACATTGAGGACAATGTGTAATTTAAGTGTGGGGGGATGCTAAAACCTTGAATCTTGCAAGTCCTAAATACAAGCCTTACACAAAACTCTATTAGAACCGCTAATCACCCCAAATTTTTTCAAAAATTTTCTTTTTTTTTTTACTTGTCTAGGTTTAACTTGGGAATTTCCAAAATTATAAAAAGGTTATATTTTTACGAATTTACAACCGATAGCGTCGTGATAAAAAGAACCAACATAAGAAAATTATAAAAAGGCATGACAAGCTTAGTTAAAATTTGATTATATACTTGATCACATAAAAACCCATTCCCACAAAAGTGAGTTTTGAGCCTTTATCGAGCATACAATTACATATCATTAAACTAAATGCTCATTTTTCGTTTCTTGTGTGAATAGCCGCTTGGTTCTTACGACTCTAGAACTTGCCATGACGATACATTCCCGGTCCTTACCAACTTAAACCCGAGTAAGTAAATGATGGAGGCATTAGGACTAACCTTTTTTTACCACCTACCCAAAACCCCCCTAGTTAGCCCCTTTGAGCCTAAACCTTTTCATTTCATAACCCAAACCAAACACCCTTTTACCCACCAAAACCTTTTTCATTTTTAACCCTTTGTTTTAGTAACAAGTTCGGTTTTTCATATGACTTTTCAAAAAAAAAAGTGTGTTGATGATGAAGCAAAAGAAAATAAACAAACAAGTTCGTCAAAAATAACTTTGTTTGAATAATAGCTTCATCAAAATAAAGTCACAAAAATAAAAAGTCTTACGAAAACCGACGCTTGTTACGCTTTTCGCCCTTTTCTACTAACCACTAACCCAACCACCTACCTTTAACCCAAGCCTAACCCTTCACCCACAAAGTCCTCTTGATATTTACAAAGGTATATAAGTTAAAAAGGAGGAGGAGGATTGATTGTTTGGCAAGCCTATGGTAGGAGTAAGTTCCATGCCGCTCTCGAGTGATCCACAAAAATACATCTTCGGCCGAGTGTTGAGTGATCCCCGTGAGGTATGTGAACTTGTATATAAATAGAATTTTAAAGAGGCATGTTATGCCCTAATAAGTAATTTATCTTATGAAAAGTTTTAAATAAATCATGACCAATAGGATTGTAAATAAATAAAAATAAAACTAAATAAAGAATCTTGGAAATCCCGACACTCTATGACAAGCCCAAAAACCTTCTTCTCTACCCATTCCATTTGGGTGTGTAATAGCCACATATTAAAGAGTTTTGCTTGAGGACAAGCAAAGATTCAAGTGTGGGGGTATTTGATGTGTGCAAAATGCAACATATAAATTACATCAATTGTGGCATAAAACTAACCCTTTTTTAGTGCTAATGTTGGAAAAAGTGTGCTTTTGTCTTCCTTTTGTATTTTCAGGATTAAATGAGCTCAAATTAACAAAAGAAGCAAAAAGACATCAAAATCTAACATAAATACAAGAAAAGGAACAAGATGTGACATGCCCGACCCCACGACAGCATCTTCCCAAGCAAAACAAGATAACAGAAAACTGAACACGCCCCGTGCTCAGCCAGCACGGGGGCGTGCCCAAGTGTCAGCAGAAAAGACAAAGTGGTAGAAGCTTCTATTCCCCACCACGGGGCCGTGCTCAGCGGACACGGGGCCGTGGTCAACTATAAGATTCGCACAATCTAGGCAAATCTTCATAGTACAAAGATTCTTCTGCACACGGGGTCGTGCTCAGCGGACACGGGGGCGTGGTCAACTAATAAGACAAAGCTACATTAAATGAAGAAAGAGAAGGATGTGGACACGGGGCCGTGCCCACTGGACACGGGGCCATGCCCGAGCTTCTGTTCAGCCTATAAATAGGAGTGCTTGGCTCAAGCTCAAACCATCCCTTGGCACACCACCTCTCTCACACGTCACCCACCACCCACCACTACCATAACACCATCATCCACCACCATCATCCATTGTCCATCATAGAGTGTGTGAGTCGTCTCGGGATCCAAGATTGATCGTAAGAGTTCTTGACAATCAAGGCCATGTTTGCCTAAGTCTCTTACATCACTTGGTGAAGACAAAGTGTCTAGTGTAATACTTTTTATTTTTAATCTTTTCGCACTTTTTACTTGGTTTTGTATTAATGACTTTAATAACTAGTTTCTTATGTTGAAGGTGATCTTTCCTTATCGTTTGTCCGTGGTGTCTTGACATTATTTTACTGTCTATATAAAATAAAAGATTTTCATCATTCATATCTCCACGGTCTATATGGAGGTATGTTAGCTACCTGGTCGGGGGTTAAGGGAACGGTTTGGTAAAGGTCTTGCCATTGTTCAGTGTTTAGAGGTCCTGCAATGGACCTGGGTCAAATTTAGTAGGACCTCCTTCAATACTTAATGGTATTGGATGGCGGGGGTCGAAACTCTTTGACCCCCTCATAAGTTAACTACTATTAATACTATAACCCGGCTATTTAGGACTGTATCCCTGCTGACTCAGACTACTTAGTCGAGGGTAACGTCACCTACAAAAGAGGGGCCTACCATAATTTGCATTAATAACTTAATTAATTATCTTTCAATAATCCACCCTTTTAGGATTGTATCCTTGCTGACTCAAACTACTGGGGTGAGGGTAACGTCACCTTCAAAAGAGAGGCCTACTACAATAACTAAGATAATCTCTTAAAAAGTGCAAAAGTGCAGAAATAATCAAAGGTTACACTAGATACGAGTCGGAACCAAGTGATTCATCTTGTCTATCTGTTTTTACTTTTATTTTTTATTTTCAGCATTTTTAGTTAGTTTTTATTTTTCTTAGCTTAAAACATTTTTCTAAACTTTTTGATTTGATTAGACGTTGAGGATAAACCGGTACTAAAAGCTCTTGTGTCCTTGGACGACCTCGGTATCTTACCAACACTATACTACGCTCACGATGGGTGCACTTGCCCATATGAGTGTCTAGTGTTAGTGAATATCGTGTTTTATAAATTTAAAACTTGACTAAAAAGTGTTAAAGGGGCTTAAAATATACACCTAATATATATAACCATCAAGTTTTTGGCGCCGTTGCCGGGGACACAAGGATTTTAAGAAAGTTAGGAATCAGCGGCCTAATCTTTTTTCTTATTTTTCATTTTTTTTAGGATTTTTCTTAGTTTTTTCAGCTTCTGCAGAACTCAGCACGGGCCGTGCCCGCTGAACACGCCCCGTGCCCAATCATTGGAACTGGAAATCCTGTTTTAAGTCAGACAGTAGCTGAACACGAGGCCATGCCCACTCAACACGCCCCCGTGCCCAAGTTTCAGTTACTGAAAACAGAACCGTAAGATCCCGACGGTTGGTAATTTCTGACACAAACATGAGTGATACTGATACTTTTTACTTTCGGCACTTTTATGGTACAATGTGGTGTCAATTATGTGGTGGTAACCATAAGGAATTAGAATGTTATTTTCTAAATTATAAACCCCACTATATAGACCCATCGTTTCCTAGTATCCTTAAGAGGGGCGAAAGTAAAAATAATCCTTATCTCTCCCTCGAATGCTCCCAACCGGATTTTCTAGGAGAAATGCTTCTCTATGAATTGTTTCAACTAGAAGATCTAATTATTGATTGGTTAAAAGAACTTAGGAAAGATTTCAATGATCTTTTCCAAGACGATAACCAAGAAGAAGGGTTGGAAACGCATTCAAACAACTTCGTTGTTTCCGACGATACTTCTAACTCTAGCGAGGACTTGAGCGATAGTCGTCCCTGTGTCGATTGTGCCGTGAAGGACTCCCCATCAACTTCGTTTGATGCATACATAGACCTGAGCGATTCAACATACACCTTCTTTAACGAGAGCCCGGAAAAGGGTTGGACTTGTCTACCTACATATAGCATAGGAATCACCCTCACCGACAACCTCTTGCGTTCTCGTCTTAATCTAGAACAATTAAGGTATCTTAGGCACTTTGGGGTTGTTCCATCCAGTAAGGAACCGCCCGATCCGGAAAAGTTCCTTGAAAACAGATGAATTCCTTAAGACAGCTTCTAGACACGGGGCCTTGTCCAGGTCAGCACGCCCCCGTGTCCACCCAAAGATTCCCTTCTGATTTTGTCAGAATGCGGACAAAAATGTGTCAGGATTCCATCTGCACACGGGGCCGTGTCCGCCCAACACGGCCCCATGCTGCACAGTCTGCAGAAAAAGACCCAGTTCAGGTAACTGGACACGGGCCGTGTTCACCCAACACGCCCCCGTGTCCAGGCTTTTGTTTCTCTTGATTTAATTTTGTTACTGGCACTTGAACACAGGGCCGTTCCCGGACAACACGGGGTCGTGTTCAGCGCCCAATAACACAATTTTTTTTTGCTTTTTCACACCTTTTACACATTCAATCAACCTAAAAACTTATTTTTGGGACACATTGAGGACAATGTGTAATTTAAGTGTGAGGGGGGGGGGGATGCTAAAACCTTGAATCTTGCAAGTCCTAAATACAAGCCATACACAAAACTCTATTGGAACCGCTAATCACCCCAAATTTTTTCAAAAATTTTCTTTTTTTTTACTTGTCTAGGTTTAACTTGGGAATTTCAAAATTCTAAAAAGGTTATATTTTTACGAATTTACAACCGATAGCGTCGTGATAAAAAGAACCAACATGAGAAAATTATGAAAATGCATGACAAGCTTAGTTAAAATTTGATTATATACTTGATCACATAAAAACCCATTCCCACAAAAGTGAGTTTTGAGCCTTTATCGAGAATACAATTACATATCATTAAACTAAATGCTCATTTTTCGTTTCTTGTGTGAATAGCCGTTTGGTTCTTACGACTCTAGAACTTGCCATGACGATACATTCCCGGTCCTTACCAACTTAAACCCGAGTAAGTAAATGATGGAGGCATTAGGACTAACCTTTTTTTACCACCTACCCAAAACCCCCCTAGTTAGCCCCTTTTAGCCTAAACCTTTTCATTTCATAACCCAAACCAAACACCCTTTTACCCACCAAAACTTTTTTCATTTTTAACCCTTTGTTTTAGTAACAAGTTCGGTTTTTCATATGAATTTTCAAAAAAAAAAGTGTGTTGATGATGAAGAAAAAGAAAATAAACAAACAAGTTGATCAAAAATAACTTTGTTTGAATAATAGCTTCATCAAAATAAAAGTCACAAAAATAAAAAGTCTTACGAAAACCGACGCTTGTTACGCTTTTCGCCCTTTTCTACTAACCACTAACCCAACCACCTACCTTTAACCCAAGCCTAACCCTTCACCCACAAAGTCCTCTTGATATTTACAAAGGTATATAAGTTAAAAAGGAGGAGGATTGATTGCTTGGCAAGCCTATGGTAGGAGTAAGTTCCATGCCGCTCTCGAGTGATCCACAAAAATACATCTTCGGCCGAGTGTTGAGTGATCCCTGTGAGGTATGTGAACTTGTATATAAATAGAATTTTAAAGAGGCATGTTATGCCCTAATAAGTAATTTATCTTATGAAAAGTTTTAAATAAATCATGATGAATAGGATTGTAAATAAATAAAAATAAAACTAAATAAAGAATCTTGGAAATCCCGACACTCTATGACAAGCCCAAAATCCTTCTTCTCTACCCATTCCATTTGGGTGTGTAATAGCCACATATTAAAGAGTTTTGCTTGAGGACAAGCAAAGATTCAAGTGTGGGGGTATTTGATGTGTGCAAAATGCAACATATAAATTACATCAATTGTGGCATAAAACTAACCCTTTTTAGTGCTAATGTTGGAAAAAGTGTGCTTTTGTCTTCCTTTTGTATTTTCAGGATTAAATGAGCTCAAATTAACAAAAGAAGCAAAAAGACATCAAAATCTAACATAAATACAAGAAAAGGAACAAGATGTGACATGCCCGACCCCACGACAGCATCTTCCCAAGCAAAACAAGATAACAGAAGACTGAACACGCCCCGTGCTCAGCCAGCACGGGGGCGTGCCCAGGTGTCAGCAGAAAAGACAAAGTGGTAGAAGCTTCTATTCCCCACCACGGGGCCGTGCTCAGCGGACACGGGGCCGTGGTCAACTATAAGATTCGCACAATTTAGGCAAATCTTCATAGTACAAAGATTATTCTGCACACGGGGTCGTGCTCAGCGGACACGGGGGCGTGGTCAACTAATAAGACAAAGCTGCAATAAATGAAGAAAGAGAAGGATGTGGACACGGGGCCATGCCCACTGGACACGGGGCCGTGCCCGAGCTTCTGTTCAGCCTATAAATAGGAGTGCTTGGCTCAAGCTCAAACCATCCCTTGGTACACCACCTCTCTCACACTTCACCCACCACCCACCACCCACCACCACCATAACACCATCATCCACCACCATCATCCATTATCCATCGTAGAGTGTGTGAGTCGTCTCGGGATCCAAGATTGATCGTAAGAGTTCCTGACAATCAAGGCCATGTTTGCCTAAGTCTCTTACATCACTTGGTGAAGACAAAGTGTCTAGTGTAATACTTTTTATTTTTAACCTTTTCGCACTTTTTACTTGGTTTTGTATTAATAACTTTAATAACTAGTTTCTTATGTTGAAGGTGATCTTTCCTTATCGTTTGTCCGTGGTGTCTTGACATTATTTTACTGTCTATATAAAATAAAAGATTTTCACCATTCATATCTCCACGGTCTATATGGAGGTATGTTGCCTACCTGGTCGGGGGTTAAGGGAACGGTTTGGTAAAGGTCTTGCCATTGTTCAGCGTTTAGAGGTCCTGCAATGGACCTGGGTCAAATTTAGTAGGACCTCCTTCAATACTTAACGGTATTGGATGGCGGGGGTCCAAACTCTTTGACCCCCTCATAAGTTAACTACTATTAATACTATAACCCGGCTATTTAGGAGTGTATCCCTGCTGACTCAGACTACTTAGTCGAGGGTAACGTCACCTCCAAAAGAGGGGCCTACCATAATTTGCATTAATAACTTAATTAATTATCTTTCAATAATCCACCCTTTTAGGATTGTATCCTTGCTGACTCAAACTACAGGGGTGAGGGTAACGTCACCTTCAAAAGAGGGGCCTACTACAATAACTAAGATAATCTCTTAAAAAGTGCAAAAGTGCGGAAATAATCAAAGGTTACACTAGATACGAGTCGGAACCAAGTGATTCATCTTGTCTATCTGTTTTTACTTTTATTTTTTATTTTCAGCATTTTTAGTTAGTTTTTATTTTTCTTAGCTTAAAACATTTTTCTAAACTTTTTGATTTGATTAGACGTTGAGGATAAACCGGTACTAAAAGCTCTTGTGTCCATGGACGACCTCGGTATCTTACCAACACTATACTACGCTCACGATGGGTGCACTTGCCCATATGAGTGTCTAGTGTTAGTGAATATCGTGTTTTATAAATTTAAAACTTGACTAAAAAGTGTTAAAGGGGCTTAAAATTTACACCTAATATATATACACTTGACACCCATCAATATACTTAGAATATATATACATTAAAGACATGATGTGTGTGAATATTTGTATACTTGGTGTAATAGTTATATTATTTTAGGGTAAAAGTATTATAACTTAACAAAATACCAAGATATTACAATCCAAAGTATACCAAAAATCTCAAGGAATAAATACACAAGTTGCACACAGAATGTTGAGAAACCGAACTAAGAAATGCAACTTACCAAAATATTCCGGAAAATATGCTTTTGGTAAATGATATTTTTGGTACAAAGAAGTAAAAATATGATTTTTCCAAATATTACCAAGTTATATCGTATTTTTTACAAGGAAAAAAATATATTATTTTCGGGAAATAAAAATATATTTTCTTGGAATTACTAGGAAGTACAATATTTTTGGGAAAAAATATATATTTTCTTGGAATACAATGTTTCTGGATAACATAAGTTTACATATATTTTCTGAAGTAAAACTTGAAAATATATTAATTTGGAACTACAAATAAATTTTGTCAAAAGAAAAATTATGAATAATTTTTCTAAGTAATAAAACATATATTTTGGAAATATGTATTGGATATTTATTCCGGAATAATTAATTAGAAGTTAAGTATAATAATATTTAACAAATACAAGAATATGAATACACATGTATAAGATACCCCCATCCTTGGGAAGGAAATATAAGTATAAATACTTGAGAAGTATTATTACAAAAATATTGTTTAACCATTGTTCCAAAATTATAAATATAATTTAAGTTGAAATGTTAATTATTTTGACAATAATTATGTTGGAATGATATCAGAAACGTAACTCAAAAACATTAATACTAAGACAAGGCACGACCCGTTCGTCTAATAGACCCTAGTACATTGTAGGTAGCCGTGTTTGCTGAAGGGATTTGATTTACAAGCACTGAAGACGCAAGACAGTGAGTTCATGTCCCCCTTTTCTTTAAACTGTTTTGTTTATTAACTTCGGGGGTGAAATACATGCTACAAAAGGATTACATACAAATACAATTGGTATGGTTAGCCTAGGAAAGTACCATAGATAATGTGAATGGGTAGGCGCATACTTGAGACCATTAATCCTCGTATAAGGACCAAGGGGCATGAGTGATAGATCTATTTGGGTGTAGCAAGCCCACACCCATGAGGACCAGGGTGGCCCATAGGGTGACTATCTCTTACAGCCGAAGCCCGGTACAAATTTGCTAGGTTTGAGCCTTCCTACGCCGTCACACATATCAGTGGCCTTGCAAACCATTGGTGATCTTTTCCTTGTTTGCTTTCATACCGGGATTTACAAACATACATACATACACTGTTACAAAGGTTTTATACATACAAATACACAAACACATGAACTCGCTCAACTTTTTTTGATGTTTTTAAACTACATGTATTTCAGGGAATTAAGTGGATCTGGCGGGTGTTTGCATGTTTCAAGCTGCGTCATGAATAAAAGGTGTCATCCGAGGTCGTAGGGTTTAGGAGATGTATCTTACTCCTGGACGAGATACATGTTGCTAAACTCGGTTTTATTTAAAGTCTTTTGTTGAGTCTTCGTGAACTCTCTTTAAAACATGTTGTGGTTGTAACTTAAATTTGGAGTCTATGTTTCAGACAAGTATGTTGTGGTATTTTCAAACCAAATTTTATGGATGAACATCTTATGGTTTAATCATATAGTTGTTGTTATGATTGAATGCTATGGTATTAAGAAAGTCACACCATAACCACGCTTTCGCAAAAGTCAGGGTGTGACAGCTTGGTATCAGAGCTTCGATCGTAGCGAACTAGGATTCTTTCTCGAGTCTAGACTACGATCATTAGGGCTTTCACGAAAATGTTTTCACAAACATGTTTTCATTGCATACACAAAACGGCCAGATCCAGGAAACAAACATTTTTACAAATAAAAGACACGAAACACATTTCAAGGAATTCGTTTATAGTTCATTCTGAGAGACTGGGGTGTTAGTCTGAGAGCCTGGGTAGTCTGAGAGACTAGTTGGGGCAGTCTGAGAGACTGGGTAGTTCAGTTTGAGAAACTGGGGTGGTTTAGTCTGAGAGGCTAGGTAGTTCAGTCTGAGAGGCTGGGTGGGATAGTCTGGGAAGACTAGGATGAATATATGCTTATATTGTTACTACTTACATGCTTATTTAATGATTGTTGATGTATATGCATATGTTGTGATTGTTTTGTTACAGACACCATGTCCTCATCTGACAGTGGACTGTCAGATACTATAGACCCTATGGCCATAGTTTCGGACGATGAGATTGTCCCAGACCCCGAGATTCTTACATCTGACACTGAGAGTGATGATGATGATGATGATTTCCAGCCCTTTGCATTACCTGACTTTGGTGACATTGTACCACATGCTGATGGGTTACCTGACGAGGATCCATTTTTCATTCCTATTCCTGACTAGGATCTTATCATCCTCGGACATCCCGATGATGAGCATGCCGTGGTCCCGATCCTCGCCCCTCTTCCTCTTGCGGCTTTTCCTTTCGAGGATTTGCCTTTTGATGCCATGTCTGATGACGATGTCGATCTTTTTATTGAGGATCCCCCTGAGGACGCCCAGGGTGATGGAGCTCCAGTCGATGATGTCATTGCTGTTCCGCTTATTGAGATTCCTATTGCTGAGATTTCTTCTGATCATCCTGGTCCTGATTCTTTTGAGTCTGTATCATCCACTACTTTGCATGCACTGGGATTACAGTGATACCCCACCGATTCTGATTCTGACACGGCTATGTCTGCCGCACCTGTTCCCCCACAGGACCTTGAGTTTGATGACGAGTTTGATCTTTACATTGATCCTGAGCATGAGATTGACTTTGTTCCCGATGATCAGCATTTTGATGCACCCGCTGATCCCGAGCCGATGCCCACTGATCATGAGCTAGCACCGGCCGACCCTGAGCCTATGCTTGCACCCGAGCCTATACCTGCTCATGATCCTCTGCCTGAGCATGACCCTGTACCTGCTAGAATGCCAGTTGTTACACCACTTGTACCCGATCTGATCCCTGCAGCCGTTGACCATGCTCCTTTTGCTGACTAGATAGATCCCCGTTACGCATTCACCCGCAATGGGTGGATAGAGGATGATCATGACACGCCTCCTTTTATTGAGCCTGTTACTCCCCCACCTGCACCTGCACCTACACATGCACCTGTTGACGTTGCCCCATTTCACCCTCATGTGTCTGATATACACTGCACTGAGCTGCCGATCACATTTTTGAAGGATATCACTCCACCCCGTCCAAGGGAAGGTCCGTCCAGCCAGCAGCCTGGCCATGTTCCACCCGTGTCAGCCGCATTTCCATTCCTTCCACAGTTTACACCTGCTGCTCACTATACTTCTGCACCACCAGGTGAGCCACTCATATGGTTTCCGCCCAACACTATGCCGGTTTCTGATCCTTACCATCCCTCCCGCTTTATTGGCTACACGAGGGATGACTTACTCCTGTCTTTGCAGCTACAGTAGGATATTTTGTGTCATAGAGTCATGGAGCTTGAGAGGATCCCACGTCCTACACCTTGTTCATGTCAGTCACCTTTCGTGACTCCACCTGCTCCTCTTCTGCCATACCCAGATTTTGACGTTCGATTCCTCAATATGGAGCAGCAGATCAGCTATCTGTTGCGACATGTTTACGATCTTGAGGAGGAGCTCACGCATGTGCGCAATTTGCTTCCAATTCCTCCACCTCCTCCCCCTCCACCATCAGCATAGCAGGTTTTTGGTCTTATGCAGGTCGCTTACTTTTGATGAGAGTGTCGCTATTGAGCCCAGCTTGCACAGCCTTTTGAAGACCACTTTTTTTTTATTTTATGACTGTTGTAGATTGATAGATGATTTGGACAAGGGTGATGTGACCCTGTAGTCCCTTTTAATGTATGATACACTTGTAGAACTTGTAAAATTGTTTTTGTGGTCGATGATATATGACAGCTCAATCGCAATATTCTCATTATATACATTGTTGAATTACTTGTTTATGTTATGATTGAGATGTTATATGCTTAGCTGCTTAATGGATGCTATTACGTATACATGTCATGTACTTACTATACCTATTATGACCTGACCAAAATGATCTTCTTATAGAGGATGCCTCCACAAAGGGAAACTCGATTGCCCACGACAGAGGCTGAACTACAAGAACGGATTTCTTAAGCGATAGCACAGCAGGAGGCCCTGCCCTCTAAACATAGCGGGGGTACCTCAGGAAACAACTCACCTCATGGCTGTACCTACTGGCAGTTCCTTGACTACGAGCCTCCGAACATCGACGACACTGGAGGTGCCATAGCCTTTGTGAAATGGACCGAAAATATGGATTTTGTTTTGCGAATGAGCGGATGTATGCCAGAGCAACAAGTCCCATATGCGTCAGGATCGTTTCAAGATGGGGCCCTGTTATGGTGGAACTTTCATGTTCGAATAATGGGCAAAGCTGTTGTGAATGCTTTAACATGGGATGAGCTGAAGGAAATGATGCGTAGGGAGTATTGTTCTCAGATAGAGATCCAGAAGCTGGAATTCGAATTCTGGAAGATTAAGATGGAAGGTCCAAAAGTGACAGAGTACGTGCAGAGGCTTCATGATTTGTCGCGAGTTGTTCCGTACCTGGTGGGACCAGAGTTGAAAAGGATGGAGACATTCATTTGGGGACTGGCGCCTCAGATCCTGCGCCTAATGACGATATCAGCTCCGCCAACAGCTATCGATGCGGTCGAATTAAGTGTGGCACTCATTAAAGAAGCGGTTATACTGGAAAAGTTTTCAAACCCTGACGAGAAGAAGGAAACTCAAGTGGAGTCATCCGGAAAGAACAAAAGGAAGCTCACTGACTTCCAGGAGGATACCCGAAAGAACAACAAGGACAAAGCCAAAAGGGGAAAGGAGTACATGGGCACCCTACCTAAGTGCGACGACTGCCTACTTCATCATGCTGGGCCATGCAGGTATGGAAGAAGTGATGTCTGCAACAAAGTAGGGCATGTCGAGGAGACGTGTCAGATAGGAACGGGACATGGAAACGAAGGTCAAGATGGCAGAACAAAATCATGGAGGAAACAACGGCAACAACGACTGTCAAAGTAGTGCCAATAATGAACAAAAACTTGCTCAAGGTTGTTTTGACTCTGGGGACAGAAGTCATTTCAAGAAAGATTGCCCTAACAACAATCAGGCCGATGTTAAGATTTACTTGGGAGCTAAGCCGAGAAGTGATGTGTGCAAGTATCACCATGAATGTCAATATCTGAAACCTAAGTGCGGTAGGTGCGGAAAGAAGGGACACAACAAGGATGCCTGTTGGGCGAAGAGTCCCAAACAAGGAGGAAATGATGACAACAACCAAGGCGGAAATAATAATGATAAAATTTCGGGCTGCTACAGATGTGGGAACGTGGGGCACTTTTGGAAAGAGTGCCCAAGGAGGATTAACCAAGAACATGAAGGGGCATCCAACATCGGAGCTCATGAAGCATGCTAGGATCCAGATGTGGTTGCTGGTACGTTCTCTATCAACCAAAATTTTGCATCTATGATTGTTTGATATCAGTGCTGACCATAGCTTCGTACCTCATAAATTTAAGAATATACTTGGTTTAGTGAAGGGGTAGGTTAGATAACCGCACTCGATAGAACTAGTTTATAGGAAGCATCGACGTGGTAATTGGGATGGACCAGTTGTCGAGCAATCAAGCGGAGGTTGTTATCCACATCCCGATGATGAACGAAGAAGCAATCGTGACTTGTGAAGCAGGGTACGTCTCTACAAACTACTAGTGCTTGAAGGCACGGAAGTTTTCACGCAAAAGATATGTTGCCTTCTTGGCTCATGTCGTGGACAAAGAAGCCGAAGAACCAAAACTCGAAGATATCCCTGTGATAAGGGAATATCCTGAAGTCTTCCTCGAAGACTTGCCTGAATTATCTCCTCAACGACAAGTCAAACTTCGCATCGATTTGATTCCAGGCGCCGCGCCTGCAGTCAATGCACCTTAGCGACCTACACCTTCGGAGATGCAAGGATTGTCTGTGTAGTTTCAGTTGTTGATAGAGAAGGAAGTTAACAGACCAAGCTTCCCGTTTTGAGTAACCCCATTTTTGCTCATCAAGAAGAAGGACGATGATTTTCAAATAAGCATCAACTACCAGGAGCCGAACGAGCTAACCAACAAGAGTCGGTAACTCTTGCTGAGGATTAACGAATTATTTATTTATCTAACTGTGAGGATCCAACTACTATTTTAAGACTGATCGGTGATTGAGTGTCATTATCTGTGAATTCAGAAAGAAAGTGTACCGGGGGATTGTGGGACAATAACTTGTTTTAAACATACGCAAAAATTGTGTTTCCTACGCAATGCACAAAACAGTTTTACACAGAATATGAAACTTTGAGAACCTAGAAACCAAGTACGTAGGACCTTTGGGAACCCATGTCAAAACTCGTAAAGGTTGTCACTTGGGAACCACACCTATTAATTCAAGCAAACCCCATTATCCTGACATATATGCTATTTCAGTTAACCAAACAGAAAGTACTCAAATTTCGTTTGTTGAAATCTCCACTTTTGCTTCTAGCGAATAGATGTTTGCATCTCTACTCCCCTTAATGGTAGTTGCATCGCGTTAATTTTCTTCGCTGAGAACGAACACACATTTGCTTCAATACTTGGTCATTTCTTCATTTTAGCAAATACTTATTGTTTCATTACTTGAAAACTTATATGTCACGCATGCACCATTTGTTACGCATGTGGTTTCGTTTGAATAAAAGCTTCATTGAGGTACAAATATTATTTTGCTAAAACTAACTATTGGTTTATGATTGGAATAACCTACATTATTGTAATTGTTGGCTCCTCTGTTATCAAGTCAACACACTTTCTTGAAACTTCTTCTCTTTCAAGTTACAGTCATGGTTTATCTTTGTAACCATGCTGAGATTCCTTTGTTGATACATACGTTTATTGTCAGATTACGCTGAAACCAAGTTCAATTTCTTGAACTTATCCATTTCGCATATTCAATTTAAGACGTCATATGATGTATTGGGAGCATCATATTCAAATATTTTTGCAAAGGTTCTCTTGTTTCGAGCCGTAGTAGACTTGATTGGTCTACGACTCCACTAAATCGTTTGTTGGTTTTGATACCTTGCGGTGATATTTTCACCGAATTGAAGCTTGCGCTAATTTGGTTATGCACCTCATACACAGATTTAATTTTCTATTTATTTGTTCTAAAATCCGTTTTTGTTTATCACGATTAAAGCGGTCTCAACCCAGTTGTGTGTTAAGACAATGGTACCCAGATTCATTTCATATCACGATGTACCTCCTAACGATTCTTTTGTTATAAATTGAATACCTTGCAGTGTTTATTGTTTTTCATCCCCAATCAGAAACAGTAGTTTCTTGATGCTCCGTATTCGATTGAAAACCCCATGACGCTGTTTAAATCAAAATTTTAGAGTTGTTTCAGTACACTTTCCTTTGATTTCGAGCACGGTGAACTTGTTCGTGTTAGTGCAATATGTGTCTATCGCCTCCGTCAATCAGAACCGTAGCAGAAAATGAAGAATATTAGAATTTATGATGCAATAGTTAGTAAAAAAGGCAAGGTGGCGTTTTTGTAAATAAGGAGAAATCCTTATATCACTTGTGCCTATAAATATGAGCTTTAGGTGTTTCATTTAGGACTTTTAGCTCATTTATCATTTGGAGCTCTCAAGATCTAGAGAGAGAATCTAGAGAGAGAAAGTACTCCACGTGATTCACGGTTCTTGTACGTTATCAGAATATTCAATAGAATCACAATTATAATTACTGTTCGTGTGTTCGGTCACGTTCGTGTACGGATTCCGCACGTTCACGAGTCGGTTCGCAATCGAAACGGAGTCAAAACCGGTCCTACAAGTGGTATCAGAGCCAGTGGAGAAGAGTTTTCTACAATTCAGCTGGAAAATCTGTTTCTACACCTTTCTTTTTCGAAAAACAAAAATTTTTTCGGTCGAAATTGCTTTAAATTCACACAGTGGGTTCGTAATCATATAAAAGCAAACCCTAGAAAGTTTCAGATTAAAATTTGGCTTAAAAATGGTTAAAATCAGCTAGAAACATAGGTCCGCTTTTTCGGACTTTGCTAGATCCGCTCGTTAGGTCCGCTCATACGGACATAATCTGGTCCGCTCTTTTGAACATTGTGATTTAGCTTTAAAAATGGTTCAGTAGGTTTTTGTGATACGTGCTTCTATCTGATCAATTGTTTTCATTTCCTGTGTATTAAAGTCAGTTTGCATATGATAACAATTAATTCTGTATGTCAGACGCATGTGAAGAGTGATAAGTCTAATTGTTCAGTTCATTAAATAAAGAATAGACAAAAGTGTAAACTGTTTGAAAAACATATCGTTTTGTGTGAAACTTTATCGAAAGTGCATTGTCTATTGTGAACCGATTGAAATTGAATTGTATTACATGTGAAATATTATTGTCATCGAAATGTGTTAAAGTAAAAGATTGCATGTTCTTATTGTCAGACCTTTAATAGAAATGCATGTGAATGTGATATAATACAATATTATCAATTTTATACATAATGTGATTTTGAATTGTTTGTGATATATTAGATTACATGTGCTAGTAGATCAAGTTGTGTGCAAATTTAGTTCAACTTGTTTGAATAGAATCGACAGGTCTCAAGGTTTAAGGTTTGGAGTTCAGTCGGTACACACAGTTCGATCAGTTGTTTTATCAGTCAAGTCGCGTATCAAAAGTTCATCAAGTCATTTGAAAGTTTGTAAGGTTTGGAGTTCAAAGGTTATTCGATTCGGGTCAAAGCTGTCCGCACAGTGTGTCTATTTTCAGTCTGCACAGAAAATCATCAGTTCGAGTACTAGTTTGTTTCAGTTAATTGAGAAGCTTTTAAACTGATTGTCGTTTGTTTTGTTTGGTCGACAGGTAATTGAAGATGTCAGGCAGTGGTGAAGAATTCTACAATACTTTCTACAACGCGTTCAATTCCGAATCATCCGATAGAAGATCTGAGATGAAAGAATATTCAAAAGAGATTTCGGAAAATTTGAAGTTTGAGAACATGTACGGAAGCCAACAGAAGCCACCAAAGCTAATGAAAGTGGAAGATTATCACTGGTGGAAAAACAGATTTGAGGGTTGGGTAAAAGCTTTTGCTACTGAAAGCTGGTTAAAACTGACACATGAATACGTTGCACCAGTAAAAGAGGGAGGAGAGTTAATAGATGCAAAAGATTTTACAGAAAAGGATATAAAAAATGTTGTGGCTGAACATAGAATGATAACATTGATCAAACAGTCAGTAAGAGAGGATATTATTTCATTGCTCGAACAAGAAAAGACTTTAAAGAGTTTGTGGGAAGCGTTAGAGAGAAAATGTGTAGGAAGTAATGAAATTGTTAAAAACAAAAAGAAATTGTTGCGTAAAGAGTTTGATTTATTCAACTGTATGAAAAATGAGTCTGTTTGTAAAATGATTGAGAGATTTGGATATCTGAAAATGGAGCTGATCAGACATGAAATCTTACCTTCTGAAGAGGAGTTGGTGGATAAATTGTTTGATTCATTGCCAAATGATCAAGAGTGGCAATACTTCGCTCTAATGTTGAAAAATACAATCAAGCCTGAAGATTTAAAAGTGGATTTGCTGATTGAAAGGCTTGAAATCCATGAGTTGGAGATAAAAAGATCTAAAGTCAACAATCCATCTTATCAGCAGAATGTAGAGCTTTACTAAAGAGGAAATGTACCGCAGGCTGGGTCTCCAAGAACAGCGTTTTCTGCAGAAAGCTCAAGCTCAGTGAACAATGAAAGTTTTCACAGTGGTTTTCACAGTGGATCTTCTTCAAACACTTCAAGTCAATCTGCTTCCAAGAATTTGTTTCAGTGTAATATCGCAGTGGATTTGAAGAATGGGCAGAATTTCAGTGAAGAATCAGCGAAACAACAGATGGTTTTCTTGGCATCTGTACTTGAATCGTATGAAAGCCTCGTTGCAGGGAAGATTGGCAATACCAATTTGACGAAATAAGATTATGATCAATTAGACCCCGAGGAGATGGAATTAATGGATATAAGATGGTGCATGGCCAGTGCGGTTCATCGAGCACAGCGGTTCATGGAGATCACGGGGAGAAAGTCAATTGGTGGACCATCTACCAAACTAGGATTTGATAAATCAAAGGTGACATGTTTCAAATGTAAACAAAAAGGTCACTTCAAGCGCTTGTGCAGAAATGCGTATGCTGATGATTCTGAAAATCCATTTAACGAAGATTATTTCAAGAAAGCAATTTATCATCAGAATAAGTCTGAACCACCAAGATTAAAGCAACCAGAAGAAAGATCAAGGGCTCTTGCAGTTATATATGATGATGAAGGTTACGATTGGAGTCAAGTTTGCCCTGAAGAAGAAGCAGTTGGTTATACATTTGTTGCAAATGATGATCATGATAGATGGTGGAGAAGAGACAGTGCGAGATGGGAGATTGGCAAATTGTATGAACCATTTAAGGAAGCACAAAGAGCCAAGAGATGGAATGAAGAACTAGAATGTTACATGGATCCACAGGGTAATCCAGTAGTTGATTCATCAAAAGTGGATTTTGATGCTGTAACCAATGTGTTTCCAAGTGAGGGTACTTTCAACACAAGAAGGCTTTCTGATAAAAGCTATTTGCCAAATTTGATGAACAAGTTAAAAGAAGTTTTTGAAGCAAGTTTACCGAAGGTGGTAGAACTGAAGAAAAGAAAAGAAGAAGAATTGAAGAAGATGATTGAAGAAGTGAAGACTGTTGCAAAGCTTGCTGGAGAGGAACAGAGAGCTGAAGAAATGCAGAAGAATGAAGAAGCTCAGAAAGAAGAAAAGGAGGAAGATCAGAAAGTTGAGTCAGAAGAACCGGTGCTGAATGAGACTGAGGTTAGAAAATCTTCTGATCTATCAAATGTTGAATTGGTTGATGAAAAAGAAAACAAGTGCAGGAATTGCATAGAAATGTGCAAAGTCTGTACTGAAAAAGATGACATCATAAAAACAAAAGACAATGACATAGTTAAACTTGAAAATGTTTTCACAATAAAATGTAAAGAAATGATTGACAAAGAAGAAATTTTGAAACTAAAGGTTGAAAAGCTAACACAAAAGTGTCAAGATCTTGAAAAGGATAATGATGTTTATAGACAACTGTGTTCTACAAAATGTGTCGATTGTGTTGAAAAAGAATCGAAATTTCAAGATTTACAAAAACAGTATGATTCTTTAAAGTGGTCGAGTCAGAGAGTACAAGAAGCTTACGATACTTTGAAGAGCCAAGTCAAAAGTTTTGATCAAAGATTGTCTGAAACTTTAACAACCAAAGAAAAGTATGAGAGACAGTTTAAAGAAAAGCAAATTGAATTAAACAAATGCGTTGATGAAATTGCAAATCTTAAACAAGTCTTGGCTGAAAAAGAAAAGGTTGTTACAAAACTTCAAAGTTATCATAACTCTTCGTACATTCTTGAACGCATTTTCAACATTACACCAGATGACAAAGATACTGAAAATTGCAAAAAGGGTATTGGTTCAGAGTTTCATCAGGTACCACCACCATTGAGAAACAATTATACTTTTTATGATGAGGAAAAGGTGGCAAAGGGTTTGAACATAGCTGACCAGTTACCTGAAAGTATCGATGTGACTTACTCCAAATCTGATGATGCTAATGATTCAGAGGTGGTAAGTAAGGTTGTTGAAAGTGTTTTGAAAGATGAGTCTACAAAAGGTAAGTCTGAATCACAGGATGAAGATGAAGGAAATCTTTATGATGGTTATCTGAAAAACACAAAATCCGAGAAAAATTTGAATGATGATTCAAAAGGATTGGTTTATACCATGATTGGATCGGACAAATTATTCTTAGATGTTGTATTCCCAATTCAGAATGTGATTTCAGAGAAGGTTGATAAAGTTTTCAAAATGGTTGAGATTGAGAAGTCTGAGATTCCAAAGTTTGCTGGTAAAGGTCATAAATCTTTTTATAACAAACCTGGTTTTAAGAAGAAAAACATGAAGGCTGGTTTGGGTTATAAAAAGAAACAGAATTGGAATCAAAGTAAAAGACAAAATTTGCAACATAAGATGAATTTTGTTCAAGGGAAAAGTTTGAAAGAAGAGGAAAAACTCAAATTTGGACAACAGTCTAATGAAGAGTTTGATGCTATGAAAAAGAAACAACAACAGGCCAAGGATGTTTCAAAGAAAGTGTGTTTTAAATGTGATAAAATTGGACATGTTGCACGAAAGTGTCCAAATCCAAAGCCTGTTGATGTTGAAAAACAGAAATCTGAGGATATGAGACAGAAGTCTACCAGATTTGATTCGAAACAAACTTGGAGGTACAATACAAACAAGTTTGCTTCAAATCAAAATTGGAAATCAAACCCGAACAGGTTCGATTCAAGACAAACACAGATTTCTCACACACCCAGATTCAGAACATCACAAAGTTGGAGAACATCTGTTGATATGACAAAACCTCAAGAGTTTTGGAAACCTAAAAATGTTGTTCAAAATCAAAAGGTTCAAAAAGAGACAAACTTTTACAAAAGAGGTACTCCGAAAGGTCAAGTGTGGAGTGCTAAGAAACAAGTGATTTTGGAAAAAGATGAGAAAGTTGAAGTCATAGTTGAAAAAGTTTTAAGTGACAAAGAGTTTCCGAAATTAAATGAACATTATTGTGTTGAAATGCCTAAGGTCCAACAGACCTGGGCTAAATTGTTCAAATGATTGATAAAGTTTGAATGTGCAGGTGCTCAACGAAACTGAAGACTGTGAGAATCAAAACAGGAGCAGCCTGGCACTAGGAGAGGATGAAGAGGTTGCAGGACCCTGGTTTGGTTGAACAGGGAGTTTAGTTTGATTGTTTTCTGTACATAAATAAACCATATTCAAAAACCCTAAAAATTGAAAAATTAAAAACCAAAAATATGTTTTTAGTTTGTTAAAATTTGAAAAATAAAAAATATATTGTCTTTAATTTTGTTTCAATATATGTTACTTGAATACGCCGAAACCCTCACGGCTGAACAAACATGATTATTTTCATCAGATTGAAAAACGGTTTTCAAACTGTTAAGATCAATGGGTTGTAAATCATGGGGGTACGTTATATTTTCTGCAAATCAGAGCACTTGAAGCAGAAAATGGATGGCGAGACAAAGCTATCAGTGTTGGTTGTCAAATTTTCTTTAAATGGTTTTGCATTTTAGGGGGAGCCTGAAGCTGATAAAGACTGAAGACTGAGAAGACTCGACACTTAAGACTCGTCAACATCTGAGGGGGAGTCTGTTAGTGCATTCATCTGTCAACTTCGTCTTATATCGAGTCTCAGTTCGTTGCGGATATGAAAGATGATGATGTCACCATCTTTGATGATGACATCATAATGATGAAGTCATCATTGCATCATTACAATGAGACAAAATTAGATTGCATGGATGTACACGTAATATTACATGCATATTATTCTGATTTCGCTTTTATGTCCTAGACTAGGCTCGCTTTTATGTCATCAAGTAGGTCCGCTCATGTGTCAAGTGTGAGGTTCGCTTTTATGGTCATGTACATAAAAGCGGAACCTGCATGCATATATATAGCTGCATAAGCGGAATCACAATAGAAGTTAGAGGTGTTGTCTTCGGGTGAGCCACGAAGTGCTGCCGAAGTGTCGACAGGTTGTAAACATTGTCCAGATCAATAATATCGACAGTTTAATGTGTATACTTGCTGAATTGTACTCGGTTTGTCTGTTTCCGCCGTTCAAACTGAGATAAACTCTTCTACGTGACTCATTTAGGTCCGAATTCGATCCAACAACAATGTTTTGATCTGAAGGTTTGGACTGACAGAAGTGGATGGTACGATAACAGAGTGTGCTACACCTGTGGTGTGAGAGGACACATTGCTGTTAACTGCCAGAATTGGAATTATAAAACAAGAAGATGCTATAATTGTCATATCAGAGGACATATTGCCAGAGACTGCCCAAGGAGATCAAATGAAAGATTGAGGGTTAAATCTCAAAGAATGGCAAAGAAACCAGTCAATGTCAAGCCCAAAGAACAGAAGGTTTAAAACGGTCTCACTAATGATGTGTCGATAGGTTTTCGCACATTTAGTAGATTTATTCGGGATATAAACCTAAAATTTCAAACTTGTGAAATTCGTGGGGAACACTACTTGGATATATAGGTAACCCCTGAAATCTCGTTTGAAAGGTCTCGTATTCTAATATACTAGGTCTTTATACTCAATGATGTCTGGGGTATTATTCCGGGACTTCTGCTGAACGGTAGTTCTGACCTAGTCCTTGGCTAATACTTGCTGCAATGCTTGAAACACAGCATTAAACCCTCAGCATGCTGAAACAATAAAATTGATAAATGCTGCTGTTGTAAGCAAAAAAGATCCTCTAAAGGGGACATACCATAAAGTCGAAGCTGATATCTCTCTGCGTATACGGAAGTATCGACCTGAGATCCCTCGGCCCTCGCATACCTAATTTATATACAGATATCATGGTAGTATACTCACCTGTAAGACTGATTATTGGGATTCTGGATACGGGAGTATATTCAAGAGGTGGGACACATGAATAGGTTTAAGTTCTTAATACACCTAATTCGTATCCTGAATCAGTTGAAGTTTGTATGAAAATTTAAGTGGATCAGTATATCGACAATCTAAGTGAATTGTTTAATTCTTACTGTGTTACTAAGCTCAACGGTACTTGTGATTTGTCAAAAACTGATATGATCCTCTGACGCATACTCAAAACAAAAATATTATTTGTAAATATGTTTGTACATATTTTTTTCTGCTTTATATTTTCAGAAAATACAAAAAGATTTTGATTTTTGCTTTATTTTCGACAACTGATGTCTGAGTGCTGAGTTTCAAAATCTAAGTAAGCTGATCGTGTTTCTGAAAATAAAACAAGTTCATTAATTTGAAACTTGAAGTTTTAAAATTAAAAATTCAAAAACAGTTTGTGATATCTCCAAGGTCATTAAGTTGGACTTGGATGATTAACTGTGGGGGAGTTGGATGTTTATATTGTTATAGAGCTAGTTTCCGATACGATTCGATGAAACTGCCAAATTTATGAGAAGTGATTTTGAGGAGATTGGATTGTCAGATTATGATATCTGGAAGATTAAAATGTTGTTACTTATGAATGTATGAGTGATTGCAGGTAAGAGTCCAGATTACGATCTCGAGAGCAGAGTCTAAGGGGGAGTCTGAAGACAAGCTCGAAGCAAGGGGGAGCTTGTAACCTGAAAGCAAGGTGACGATCCCTAAAAGCACGGAAGCTTGACGAAAGGAGGAGCCTGAAGAAAGAGAGAGCCAGAGTTAGATCCTGGTACAACATTCAAGGAGATTAAAGAGAGAAAGGAAAGACAAGACGCTACGAGATTGACTACGGCAATATCCAAGGGGGAGTCTGTTAGTGCAATATGTGTCTATCGCCTCCGTCAATCAGAACCGTAGCAGAAAATGAAAAATATTAGAATTTATGATGCAATAGTTAGTAAAAAAGGCAAGGTGGCGTTTTTGTAAATAAGGAGAAATCCTTATATCACTTGTGCCTATAAATATGAGCTTTAGGTGTTTCATTTAGGACTTTTAGCTCATTTATCATTTGGAGCTCTCAAGATCTAGAGAGAGAAAGTACTCCACGTGATTCACGGTTCTTGTACGTTATCAGAATATTCAATTGAATCACAATTATAATTACTGTTCGTGTGTTCGGTCACGTTCGTGTACGGATTCCGCACGTTCACGAGTCGGTTCGCAATCGAAACGGAGTCAAAACCGGTCCTACAGTTCGGTCACCGCTATTGTTGAAATATGTCAATTTCGACACCTTGTGGTGTCATTACAAATTTGTAGCTTGTGCTAACCATGGTCAATCATTTCACACGAAACTACACATACTTTTGTTTGACTCATCATTTAAACATCCCTAATGCAACCACAATGATACACCATGTTTGCTTGTATTGCATAATATCACTTCATTATTACATGCAAATCATATTGTCATAAATGATGCACAAAGCACAGTTAACACAGTTTGCGGATAACACAGAAAAATGACCCAGCACATAGACAGACAGTGTTTTAAGACCCAGTATGAGCCAGAGACTAAGTACTACACTAGTATGGTGTGTAGGGAACTAAGGACCACAAAACCGCAATCCTAAGTAATAGTTTAAGTGCCGGAAAGTGCCTAAAACCCACATAAAGTGCTGAATTCAGCATATTTCAGCAAAAATCAGCTTTTTAACAAGCTAGTAACATGCAAAAATATGACTAAATGGCCCTGAGTGCTTTCCTAAGTGTCAAGAATTAAAAGAGTCACAAAAGGGTACATAAAGATCACTAAACGGAATAGTTTGACACTTTAACGAACCAGTATCTAACCGAATAACCGGACACTACCCGAAACATCAAAATTACGCTAGAAGTATTGTTTTATTATTTCTGAGCTAGTTATGATCCCCGAACACCCTAACACCCACTAAAAATATCTAGTGACCAAAACACCTAACTAATACTTGGTTTTGAACTATATGATAACTAATTGGTTGAAACGTATACTAGACCCCCCCCCCCCTCCCCACTTATCTCATGGCCGCCAAGGCCCCTTACACATTTGATTTTATTACAATTGTTTAATAGATATGCTTAGTACTATAGAGAACATAAAACCCAATGGATAAGCACATGTTGGAGTGTTATATAACTTAACCACAAGACTATAATCTTCATTATCTTCCACACTTAACAACACCTTCACTCTCTTCCCCTCTCCTTGGCTCTCGGCCGAACCCACAACCATCTACCACCATCATCATTCATTCAAGCTCATCCATTCTAAGGCCATACAAAGGTGTTCAAGGGTGCATAAGGAAGCTTGGTGGCATTGGAAGTGGAAGGACCTTTCTTACTTGCTTTTATCCAACACATTTATCATATTCAACTTCTTGTGTTCATCCGTAGCCATAGAGCTCATAGTAAGGCCCTTATAATCTCTTATTATCTCTAATTTTGTTGGTTAAAAGATGATGAACATTGTTAATCTTGAAGAACACTAAATAACCTAATCAAGAATCATGAACATAAGCTTGGTATATGATGAAATCTTGATGAAACTATGTTGTTTAGTGTATGTATGATACTTGATTGTTATTTTCTTGAGATTATGATGTTGATCATCATAAGGACCTTGCTAGATTGTGATTAAACACATGATCTAGCAAGTAAGAGGATGATTATGTGATAAAACAAGATGATCATCCTTATGTGTAAGCATGAACTTGAAGAATAAAGTGATTTCTTGAAAGATAATAATCAAAGTGAGTTAATAATCTTATGGATCTAAGATTTATGAATGGTTTTCCAAAAGAACCAAGTTCAAAATATGATTTTTAGAAGATCTTGGTTCTTACTTAAACATACACTATTTTTGATGATAAAACAAGTGTAGAAACACTTGAGAAACAAGAAGATTTCATAAAGAAACGTTTTTGTAAAACATGTTTACAAGTTGTAAACACCTAAATCTTTTAAGAATGAAGTTTATAAAGAAGTAAATACATTTTGGAGGGTAACTAAACCTACTAAACACACTACCAAGTTACTACAAGTTTTTATGAAAGTTCAAGTTCATGTTGTTATGTAAATCACATGATTATGGCAAACTGGAAAGTGTAAGATGCTTAGGGTTGATTGTTGATTGTTAGTGATGATTTTGAAAAGAAAATGATATGCTTTGATAGCATGGACACCTCCATTTTTAAGGGAAACTATGGCAAAATTTTCTAAAAACATGAACACTTAGAAAAATATTTTCTAACAAATATATACAAGTATATTTTAACCATAAGTCTTCAATATAAACATTGCCATAATTTTTGTAACAAAAATACAAATATTGAAGGATTGGTTTTTATAAATAAAAAAATGGGTAAATATATACTTAGAAAATATATACATTAAAGACATGATGTGTGTGAATATTTGTATACTTGGTGTAATAGTTATATTATTTTAGGGTTAAAGTAATATAACTTAACAAAAATACCAAGAAATTACAATCCAAAGTATACCAAAAATCTCAAGGAATAAATATACAAGTTACACACAGAATGTTGAGAAATTGAACTAAGAAATGCAACTTACCAAAATATTCCGGAAAATATGCTTTTGGTAAATGATATTTTGGGTACAAAGAAGTAAAAATATGATTTTTCCAAATATTACCAAGTTATATCGTATTTTTTACAAGGAGAAAATATATTATTTTCGGGAAGTAAAAATATATTTTCTTGGAATTACTAGGAAGTACAATATTTTTGGGAAAAATATATATTTTCTTGGAATACATTGTTTTTGGATAACATAAGTTTACATATATTTTCTGAAGTAAAACTTGAAAATATATTAATTTGGAACTACAAATAAATTTTGTTAAAAGAAAAATTATGAATAATTTTTCTAAGTAATAAAACATATATTTTGGAAATATGTATTGGATATTTATTCCGGAATAATTAATCAGAAGTTAAGTATAATAATACTTAACAAATACAAGAATATGAATACACATGTATAAGATACCCCCATCCTTAGGAAGGAAATATAAGTATAAATACTTGAGAAGTATTATTATAAAAATATTGTTTAACCATTGTTCCAAAATTATAAATATAATTTAAGTTGAAATATTAATTATTTTGACAATAATTATATTGGAATGATATCAGAAACGTAACTCAAAAACATTAATACTGAGACAAGGCACGACCCGTTCGTCTAATAGACCCTAGTACATTGTAGGTAGCCGTGTTTGCTGAAGGGATTTGATTTACAAGCACTGAAGACGCAAGACAGTGAGTTCATGTCCCCCTTTTCTTTAAACTGCTTTGTTTATTAACTTCGGGGGTGAAATACATGCTACAAAAGGATTACATACAAATACAATTGGTATGGTTAGCCTAGGAAAGTACCATAGATAATGTGAATGGGTAGGCGCATACTTGAGACCATTAATCCTCGTATAAGGACCAAGGGGCATGAGTGATAGATCTATTTGGGTGTAGCGAGCCCACACCCATGAGGACCAGGGTGGCCCATAGGGTGACTATCTCTTGCAGCCGAAGCCCGGTACAAATTTGCTAGGTTTGAGCCTTCCTACGCCGTCACACATATCAGTGGCCTTGCAAACCGTTGGTGATCTTTTCCTTGTTTGCTTTCATACCGGGATTTACAAACATACATACATACACTGTTACAAAGGTTTTATACATACAAATACACAAACACATGAACTCGCTTAACTTTTGTTGATGTTTTTAAACTACATGTATTTCAGGGAATTAAGTGGATCTGGCGGGTGTTTGCATGTTTCAAGCTGCGTCATGAATAAAAGGTGTCATCCGAGGTCGTAGGGTTTAGGAGATGTATCTTACTCCTGGACGAGATACATGTTGCTAAACTCGGTTTTATTTAACGTCTTTTGTTGAGTCTTCGTGAACTCTCTTTAAAACATGTTGTGGTTGTAACTTAAATTTGGAGTCTATGTTTCAGACAAGTATGTTGTGGTATTTTCAAACCAAATTTTATGGATGAACATCTTATGGTTTAATCATATAGTTGTTGTTATGATTGAATGCTATGGTATTAAGAAAGTTACACCATAATCACGCTTCCGCAAAAGTCAGGGTGTGACAAAAAGAGCATCAGTAAGTGGGATAACAAACCAGCGTTGATGACATTTTCTATCTTCTTGCTTGTTATGATTGCACTAATGTCTATCACCTCCGTCAAACGTAGGTCATAGCAGAAATAGAACAAGACACGTTTCAAGAATGAAAATTATAAGGAGAAGTCCATCCGGACGGATGGAGGTGAGCCCATCCGGACGGATGGTGTTAGAAAGTTAAATGAAGCCTTCATTAGGCCTTCCCTATAAATAGCTCATGTCTTGTTACATTTTATAACTTTTGTCATTTCTACTCTTTGGAGAGCATTCAAGATCTAGAGAGAGAAAGTAGCAAAGGAAAGATTCAAGGTGTAAACATTGTTAAATCTTAAATAGAATCTTGATTAATTACGTTCTTATGTTCGGTCCACACACGTGCACAGATTCTGCACGTCGTACGTGTTGTTTCGCAATCGTTCGGGAGTCAAACATGATCCTAGAAGTGGTATCAGAGTGGGAGATCGACTGCACGGATCAAATCTACAAGAATCTACATGATTTCATCAGTTTCAGAGTCAAATTCAGATCAGATTTGTCAAAATTCTTCTTCTACCCATTTTTCTTCACTTTTTATACAAAATCTCAAAATTAACGAGGTTTTCATGGTTAAAAATTGCTATTTTTTTTATATAATATGCGCCAAACATGATTTCATAACCCTATAAAATTTCAGAAGTTAATTCATAGTTTTGAGGGGGTAATTTGTTGATTAAAGGTCCGAAAATGTTGAGTTTAGCTGATGTTGGTTGTTTATCCGGATGGGTTAAGGAGCTATCCGCTCGGATGGAGTATTGAGCAGTCCATTCGTTCCACGTGATAGTTCATCCGGAAGAAAAAATATAATATTGGTTATCCATCCGCTCGGATGGTGATGATCAGTGTCCATTCGTATTCTACAATTTCTCATCCGGACTATTATATATCCATCCGAACCGAGTCATTGAAATTCATCTATATTCTGCGGCTCAATTAACATACACTTGATTGCTGGTGGCCCAATAGTATTGCATGCAAAATAAATCAGTGGTTCAATCAAACTCTATTACTTTGAATGTACTCGGTTGAAATGTTTGATAAAGTGATAAAGTAATTGTTGGCATCTGTTAGTGGGATTATTTGGCCCAATCATATTCAAAGTCTCACAATTGAGGTCCAATAACAGAACATGGTCACATGTTAATTCATGTGGTTGAGGGTGTTTACATGGCTCGATAATGTGAATTTCATTTAATGAAGAGATTTTGTTTGGCTCAATAAAGTTGAAATACAATGAATAAAGATTCTTAGCGGCAAGATTATAGTCAATCAAAGGGCCCAATACTATTCGAGAACAGAAAAGATAAAAGTGGTGGCCTAATTCTTTCAAAGTTGTTTCAGAGAAATCACGTGAAAGTTATTAAGTTGGTGAAATCTTATTGGTTCATCTGGTTCCATAGCACTAATTGAAAAGTCCTTTACAAGACAAAATTAAATAAGGTCCAATCAGAAACAATATTAATTGCATTTAATAAAAAGTAAATCAGGTTCAATCAGAGACATGTGCGTACTACATTTTGGTTGATTCGACGACAATAAATGATGGTCTGTAGTATTCACGTGTGAGTTTATGTAATCAAGAAAGCCTAGTGGATGATATTATGGTCCAATCAAAGATTCAATTAGTGGGATGATATTCATTCGGACAAGTTCTTTGAAGGTGGAGTCCATCCGGATGTGATAATAACATTGTCCATCCGCTAGATTTAATACATTGTCCATCCGCAGCTGGTATTAAAAACCCATCCGTTACATATTGCTCATTCGGAATAACTTATATAAGCCCATCCGGAAGCCAATCTTACTTAAAGTCCATTCGATAAGTGAAAAGGGCCCATCCGAAGAATTCATTCAATCTGGCCATCCGGACTATTTGTTAATATTGGGTGTCTATCCAAGGGAAGTCCATTTGAGTGGCACATCTTTGTTCATCCGGAAATTTTTAAAGTGGTTCATCCGTTCTCTTTCATTTCAAGTCTATCCATAGCAAAATTTTTCACGGCCCATTCGAAAATAATATTGGCGATCCGCTAATTGATCACAAGATTCATTTGGTTTATTAGTGTAAATCATGTTTCAATAAGTGTTTTGATCGTTTTGTTTTCAAGGTGATTATCAAATATCAAAATCATGGAAGTGAAAACGAAAGAAGAAATTTTGAAAGAGAAAACGTCCAGAGAAAGATTTTTTGCAGATTGCAGAATTGAAAAAATACAAGAGTTTGAAGAAGCTAAAAGGTACGGAAGGTGAGATAAGAAGAGAGAGTGTTACATCAATTAAAATGGAGATCTGGTTGTGCATAAAAAAGTAGTGTATAATGATGTACTGGCTGTTATTCCTTTGTCCGGCGAATATTACTCAAATGTTGAAAAAGATAGAAATTATCTTAAAAAGCTAGACAAGATAATTAGAGATGTAATGACAGCGAGTCTGAAAAAGAGAGATGAGGAAAGGATGAAGAAAAATGTTGAGAAGATGGTTGAGGAGTTGAAAAAGACTACAGAGGAAGGTGATGCAGCACAGAAGAATGAAGAAAAGAAGAAAGAAAAAGAAGCTGGTGAAGCAGAACAGAAATCAGCAAAAGAAGCAGAAAAAGCAGTTGCTGTGGAACTGCAGGTGAGCACAGCATAACAGGAAAAGACGGCTGAAAAAGCCGAGGAGCCAACAGTTGAGGTAATTACTAAAACTGAATCTTCTGAAGTTCTAAATAAAGTTGTTGAAGCAAGAAATGCATGGAAACGTGCATTGCTTGTACTGAAAAAAGATGAAAAATTCAAAATAAGAGATTTAGAATTTACTAAAATTGAAAAAGTTTTCAAAAATAGTTGCAAAGAAATGCTTGAAAAGAAAAGATTTTAAAATAAAATGATAAAAAATGATACAAAAATGTAAAGTTTTGGAAAAAGAAAATGAAATTTTGAAGGAAAAGGTTTCAAAAATGACTGAAGAATGTTTACAAAAAGAAAGTGATGTTCAAGAAATGAAAAAAGAATATGATTCAATAAAATTAGCTTATCATATTACTAAAGAGTCTTACGAAGATGTGAAAAGCCAAATGAAACTTGTTCAATCAAGATTGAGATATTGTTCTGACACGTCAGACATGTTCAAGCGACAATATGAAGTAAAGCAACAAGTTGTAAATTCTTATATTGAAGAAGTCGCTGGAATTAAAAGAAAAATGGCTGATTTAGAACAAGATAATAATAAGCTGCACAGTTATCACGCTTCGTCATATATACTTGAACGCATTTTCAATATAAAACCTGATAATATGATTTTGAGAAAAACAAAAAGGGTATAGGTTCAGAGTATCATCAAGTTCCACCACCAGAAAAATTCGCATTTTATGATGATGATGTCACACCCCAACCGATGGCGGAATCATCGGGGCGCGTCACTGAGTGAAACAGATTGTCCAGGAGAATCCATAATAACTATTAATTATAATATATTTAAAGTTCATGTCCCATACCATCAACATATAAAATAAAAACAATTATTATAGATATTGTTCTCAAAGACAAGTAAACTATTCCAACAACTCAGATTTTATTGTATACGTTTCTAGACTCCCTAGCTTGATTCATCACAGCAAACATAGCATCCTAGACACATGTCACATACGTTAAAATAAAGTCAATACACATAGTGTAAAGGTGAGTACATAAGTTAATAGCATGTAGTATAGCGAAAGCGTTTTACACATAACCAACATGTAACACGTAGAAATGTGAAGCAAGTAAGCTATCGACAATGAAGTATGCAACCGACATGATTGCGAGTTGTAGAATGTGTCACACCCCCAAAATACCACCCAGGGAGTGTCCCTGTTAGGCGTGTGACGTACTGACAATGAGCCACTAATTACGTTGAACCCACACAAGTTTCAAAATAAAGTTCTCAATTCATTAATAAAATATCATCACAAGTTTATACGAAAACCAATATGTTCAGCGGAAGCAGAAGGGTAAACCCAAAACTAAACTGTTCAAAAACCAAGGTATAATAGTAACAGGTAATCACGTATATCCCTCTAGTCGACCCATGACATCTCCTACTCCTCCAGACAGCAAGTATCCAATTCCATGAAACCTAACGACCTGCGAGCATGCAACAAGAGTATCAGACAAAGCTGGCGAGTTCACAGTTTATAAAAACATTTGTTACCAAGTGATTATACCAGTTCATTAACAAATGCACAAGAAATATTGATAATATCTCGATGATAAACAAGACGGCTCCTGATGTATGTTTTGCCCTTTCCCTAGTGCTCCTATCAAAGCACTGGGCCCGACTGGGTAATTAGTTCACAACCGTCCTCCCCGGTACGGTGTGAGGGTGCCAAACCTAAGTAGCGCTACCAACTAATACCCCGTTACCTCCCCGGTAACAAAAGATGGGACTTAAGAATGATAGGATGAGAATATTATCAAATATATACCAGTTTTTACCCAAAAGACTTATCCCTCCCTGGGATACCCATTGAATGTCCCAACCACCGGGACGCATGCTCAAAGTAGTGAACTCACCTTTGGGTTGCTCGGTAGGTTTATCTACGAGTCTACCAGTTGATCACGTATGTCCTAAAGGAGTTACCGAGAACAGTCAGTTCTACTTGCATATAAACCACAGCTTTCATATTCAAGTAATTCATGTATTCATCGATCACATACAACATATCTACTGCACATGTAACGCACGCACATAATTGAGATCATGGTAGTCAATCCATTCACATAGAGTCATCGAGTATTTACGTAACATGTAGTAGTTCCAACAAACTCCACATATACATTTACAAGCCTATATACTCACATGCGCGGCCCACTGTTGTACAATCCAAATCCGCAACAATTATCACAACATGTTTTAGTCTAATGTAACACATTATGAACTTTATACAATTGTTATCATGTTGTCATACCCAACCTAAAGATTCTATACATCCTACCTACAGTACCATCATCATCATGGCAGCCAAGAAAAAGTCAAGACCCATTCTATCACATACAACATCACATCACAACATTAATTGAGACTTGACCTTATCATGACATAGGAATCTTTCACACCTCTCAATGTTCACCATTTTATTAAACAATATTGATCATCATCAACAGTAATTGGCGGCACATGTGCTGGATTGGAATTTGTGATTCTAGCCTTTATTATACAACAGTTTCACATGTGATGAACCATCATCACAATAAACCCCTAACATGTGCATACCAACTAATCATATAATAGCCAATTATCTAACAAGAACTAGCAGTGAATCAAGATTCGAATTAACCGTATGTCTATCCACATAAAATAAACACAATCGCAAACAAAGATTATACCATCACATACAATTTCAGTTGCACGCTTACTAACATATCAAGATCATATAGTTGTCAAGTTTTAACACCAATAACCAATATCACATTTCACGGTCATCAAGAACTCTAACCTAGTGAACGACTTGCAACAAAGCGTAACACCCATACATATGATCGATATAATCGGCACATAATCAACATCATATAAACATTCACTATTACACTAACATGAAGATAAATAGGTGGGAATTACTAACAGGAATTCTGACTAAACAAGATGTAACTCGAACAGGAGGAATTTGCTATTGCCGTACACAAAGTATGGGGAAATAATAGGGTTATTTGTTTAGGGTTATTGATATCCGCCTCTAATACATGCAATAATATCACAATGATTCGGTTGGGCCATCCATGTGTCGAAATGGACTTAAGCCCTGTTAGATTGGGCTGCTAACAAATGGTTAGTTGATTATTACTAAGCACATACCCAGTCCAATTATCCACAACATTTGGGCTGTCAAACAACTAAATGAGTCTTACTTGTTTAGGTTGTGGCCCGATCGTATACACAACACCATGTTCGAGCCCAATCACGTACGTTCACACATTTACTTAAACACATAAGGCATTTAACAACCCAATTACCATCATAAGTGTTTACCGATTTCTATCGTCGTAAGGAATACGTAAGAGGAATAACAAGAAACAGGATTACACGACGAAGAGATAGTGACCTTGAAAGTTTGGGTTGTCACATCATCCCCAACTTGAAAGAAATTTCGTCCTGAAATTTGATAAGTAAGCATGGAGGAGTGGAGTGATAATCAAGATTGTTGCGGATTTTGCTCAGGTGTCACATCATCCCCAACTTGAAGCGGAATTTCGTCCCGAAATTCACCAGCTTTACTAGATTTAGACATGTCTTTAGGAAAAAGTTGAGGATACTAGAGCTTCATCTGATCATCACGCTCCCACGTGAACTCCGGTCCACGCCTTGAATTCCAATGAACTCTCACGATCGGAATACGACTATGTTTACGCACCTTGACCTCTCGGTCCATGATCTCGATAGGTTCTTCAACAAATTACAACTTGTCGTCAATCTTCAACTCTTGAAATGGCACAACCAACGCTTCATCAGACAAACACTTCTTCAACTGTGAGACATGGAAGACATCGTGTACATTACCCAACTCAACAGGCAACTCAAGCTTGCAAGCAACCTTACCGATCCGTTCCAGGATTTTAAATGGCTCAACGTAACGGGGATTAAGCTTACCATGTTTCCCAAAGCGTACGACACCCTTCCACGGCGAAACTTTCAACATAACCCGATCACCCACTGTAAACTCTAACGGTTTCCTACGCAGGTCGGCGTAGCTTTTCTGGCGATCCCGTGCTGCTGCCATACGATTTCTGATCTGAACAATCTTTTCTGAGGTCTCCAGTACAAGCTCAGGACCTGTGATCTGACTATCACCCACTTCAGCCCAACAGAGAGGAGAACGACATTTCCGCCCGTACTATGCTTCGAACGGAGCTGCCTGAATACTAGTGTGGTAGCTGTTGTTGTAGGAGAACTCTATCAATGGCAAGTGTTTCTCCCATCCTTTCCCAAAATCTATCACACATGCCCGCAGCATGTCTTCAAGTGTCTGGATGGTGCGCTCGCTCTGACCATCCATCTGTGGGTGACAAGCGGTGCTCATATCGAGTTGTGAACCAAACGACTTATGCATGGACTGCCACAATTCAGAAGTGAAACGCGGATCTCGGTCCGAGATGATAGAAGTTGGCACCCCGTGCCTAGAAACTACCTCCTTAAGATAAATTGCTGCAAGCTGTGAAAACTTATCTGTTTCGTTGATTGCCAGAAAATGCGCTGACTTCGTGAGACGGTCAACAATTACCCAAATAGTATCGTTTCCAGCTTGAGTCCTCGGTAACCCTATAACAAAATCCATGGCGATCTGCTCCCACTTCCACGTAGGTATTTCTGGCTGCTGGAGTAGACCCGAGGGTTTCTGATGCTCTGCTTTGACTTTAGCACAAATCAAACACTTACTCACATATGTTGCAATGTGAGCCTTCATCTTTGGCCACCAATACATAACCCTGAGATCCTGATACATCTTGTCTGAGCCTGGGTGAACAGAATACCGAGACTTGTGCGCTTCATCCATCACAAGCTCTCGAAGATTACCATACAAAGGAACCCATATCCGCTCCATGAAATAATAAATGCCGTCAGACCTCTTCTCGAGTTGTTTTTCCATGCCCCGCAGATACTCAGCCTCGATGTTCTCTTCCTTCAAGGCCTCGATCTGAGCAGAACGAATCTGAGCAGGTAAACCAGAGTGAATAGTAAGCTGTAAAGCGCGAACACGTTTAGGCTTCGTCTCCTTCCGGCTAAGCGCATTAGCTACAACATTAGCTTTACCCGGATGATACTTGATGGCACACTTATAATCGTTCAGAAGCTTTATCCAACGCCGCTGCCGCATATTCGATTCCTTCTGGTCGAAGATATGCTGAAGACTCCTATGATTGGTGTAGATGGTGCATTTGGTACCGTACAGGTAATGTCTCCAAATCTTCAACGCAAATACCACAACCCCTAACTCCAAGTCGTGAGTTGTATAATTCTTCTCGTGTACCTTCAGCTGTCGAGAAGCATAAGCTATCACCTTCTCGCGTTGCATCAACACACAACCGAGACCCTGAATCGATGCATCACAATAAACCACAAAATCTTTAGTACCCTCTGGTAGAGACAAGATTGGTGCGCTGCATAGTTTCTACTTCAAGAGCTGAAAAGAATCCTCCTGTTTCGTTCCCCAAGAGTAAACAACGTTCTTCTGTGTTAAGGAGGTAAGAGGTTGAGCAATCCATGAGAAATCCTGAATAAACCGACGATAGTACCCTGCAAGACCAAGAAATTGTTGCACCTCTGAAGGATTATTCGGTGCCGCCCAATCCCTAATGGCATTGATCTTAGCAGGATCCACATGTATACCCATTTCGTTAACTATATGCCCAAGAAAGTGTACTTCCCGAATCCAGAAATCACACTTCGAAAACTTCGCGTAAAGCTGCTCCTTCCTCAGGAGTTCCAAGATAAGACGCAGATGTCGCTCGTAGTCCTCCTTGCTCTTGGAGTAGATCAAGATGTCGTCGATGAACACAATAACAAAATCGTCGAGATACGGTTTGCACACACGGTTCATGAGATCCATGAAGACCGCCGGTGCGTTAGTCAATCCAAACGGCATAACCAAAAACTCATAGCGGCCATACCGCGTCCGAAAAGCCGTTTGGGGAACATCCTCTTCTCTGACTCGTACCTGATGATAACCCGACCTTAAGTCGATCTTGGAATAGAAACTTGACCCTTGCAGCTGGTCAAACAGGTCATCGATACGTGGCAAAGGATAACAGTTCTTGACTGTCACCTTGTTGAGCTCGCGATAATCTATACACATCCGAAAGGACCCATCCTTCTTCTTCACAAATAGTACAGGGGCTCCCCAAGGTGAAGAGCTAGGTCGGATAAAACCTCTATCCAACATCTCTTGGAGCTGATTTGACAACTCCTGTAACTCCCCTGGCGCAAGACGATAAGGAGCACGAGCAATCGGGGCTGCTCCTGGTGCGAGTTCAATCTGAAATTCAACCTGACGGTGTGGGGGTAAACCAGGGAGTTCTTCGGGAAACACATCAAGAAACTCACAAACTACAGGAAAATCCTCGATCTTCCTCACTTAGGATTGCGAGTCAGTAACAAGAGCTAATATAGCAGGATAACCCTTACGTAAACACCTCTGAGCTGACATTGCCAAGATAATGCTAGTCGCGGCACCACTATGATGACCGTAAACTGACAAAGATTCTCCTCAAGGGAAAGGAACACTCACGATTTTCTCCTTGCAGAGAATTTCTACCTGATGCTTGGACAACCAGTCCATACCAATAACCACATCAAAGCTTCCAAGAGTAATAGGGAGTAGGTCAATGTCGAACACTTGACCCATGAGATCGAGTTTGCACCTAACAAGAACGTGTGAAGCTTCAATTGTTTTACCATCAGCTATCTCTACTATGTGTTTAGTTACAAGTGGTGTAGGACTCAACCCTAACTGACGACTGAACCCCAAAGATACGTAACTCCAATCGGCACCGGAGTCAAATAAAACAGAAGCAATTATACCGTTTACTGAAAACATACCGGTCACTACGTTGCCATCATTCTGAGCCTCCCCAGCTCCAATAGTAAACACGCGCCCACGCGCACCGTTTCCCCCGTTGTTCCCATTGTTGTTCCCAGCATTGTTGTTATTCCCATTGTTATTACCACCTGCATTCTGATTCAGCTGAGGGCAGTCTCGCTTGATGTGACCCTCAGCTCCACATTGAAAACAACCCTTACGAATACCCTGGTCCTGCTGAGGCTGCTGTCTACCCTGCTGCTGTGACGGATGCTGCAGGTTCGGGAGTGAAACCCTACAATCCCTGGCCATGTGCCCTGCTCTGTTGCACCTGTGACATATTCGAGTACACTGCCCCCGATGATGGTAGTTGCACTTACTGCACTTTGGTAGTTTTCCCACATAAGAACCCTGACCCGAACAGTTACCCTGATTCTGATTCACTGAAGACGACTGGCTGAAACTATGACTGTTGCCAGTGTCCGCCCTTTTCTGTGACTGCACTGAATTGGACGCCTTGTCCACATCGCTCCACTTACGCCTGCTGTCAGTGGCGGGGGTAGTAGCTATAGTAGCGGCAGTAGTAGTAGTAGCAGAAACACATGGTGGTAGTGAATTACTCTCCACCTCCTGATCAACGATCTTGTGAGCCAAATGGACAATCTGAGTTAAGTTCTTGAGGTTAGCTGCAGTAACCAAACCCTTCACTCGTGGAGGTAATCCCTTGATGAACAACTCAATTCTTCGAGACTTAGGTCGGGACAAATTCGGGCACATGTCAGCCAACTCATGCGACCGCTTCACATATGCTTCAATCTCAGACCCTACCATCTTAAGATCATAATACTCGTTCTCCAATTTCTAAATCTCATCGCGAGGATAATACTCCTCCCCGATCAACTCCTTAAAGTCATCCCAAGTAGTGGCGTTCGCTGCCTCGATGCCCAACAGCTGAACCTGGGCATTCCACCATGTCAGGGCACCGTCCTCGAGTGTGCCCGTAGCATACTTCACTCTGTCCCCAACAGGACAGTTACACATCGCGAATACGGACTCCGCCTTCTCGAACCAGCGCAAGAGTCCTATAGCCCCTTCAGTCCCACTGAAGGTCTGCGGCTTACAATCCATGAAGGTTTTGAACGTGCAAATAGGTGGATGGTGCAGATTCTATTGCACCTGTTGACCTATTAACGAAAGAACATATAACAAACAAGTAAGGCTCAAGCATATGACATAAGAGACAAGAGTGTCTGGTACATATCGTACCAGCCTGATAAGCCGCTAAGGCTTCAGCCACGCGAGTGTTGATGAGATCGGTTAACTCAGCTTGAGTCATAGCAATATGGCCACGTCCACCACCGCGGCCTCCACCACGTCCTCCACATCCACTCATGATTCTATACAAGTAAAGGAAGGATTTCAAAAAGCAAGTTCAAGTAGGAGTCAAGCATTACTATAACCTCCCATAGACTACCGAGTTCTATCATAGCATCAACTAGCAGAGCGGAATCCTTTTCACACTTGTCAAGTTTCACTGGGACTCACATGCGCCCCACATTATTATTATGTGTGCACCCATAATAATAATCCAATTTGCATGTTTATCTCAGCTCCTCTCAATTCGTGTAAAAAGGCTCCCCGAATTCAAGCAATAAAACATGTGACACCACAACATCGATCTTGTAAGTTCAAGAAGAGTCGCAGTCTCAAAACACGTAACGTGGGTTGTTATCATATAAGTTCATGCTGTTGTGCCGAGTGTGCATTCACATGTGATGTTATCTAATAGCAAATACTAGAGATACTGCGCAATGGTAAACAAGAGACGAACCTTGCTGTCTGGAGCTGAGTGTCATGGTCGATTTCGGATTAGTTCGGTTATAGTCTGGTTTTATAAAAATGTTTTAAAACCAAGTTCACTATAACCAGTGGCTCTGATACCAAACTGTCACACCCCCAAAATACCACCCAGGGAGTGTCCCTGTTAGGCGTGTGACATACTGACAATGAGCCACTAATTACGTTGAACCCACACAAGTTTCAAAATAAAGTTCTCAATTCATTAATAAAATATCATCACAAGTTTATACGAAAACCAATATGTTCAGCGGAAGCAGAAGGGTAAACCCAAAACTAAACTGTTCAAAAACCAAGGTATAATAGTAACAGGTAATCACATGTATCCCTCTAGTCGACCCATGACATCTCCTACTCCTCCAGACAGCAAGTATCCAATTCCATGAAACCTAACGACCTGCGAGCATGCAACAATAGTATCAGACAAAGCTGGCGAGTTCACAGTTTATAAAAACGTTTGTTACCAAGTGATTATACCAGTTCATTAACAAATTCACAAGTAATATTGATAATATCTCGATGATAAACAAGACGGCTCCTGATGTATTTTTTGCCCTTTCCCCAGTGCTCCTATCAAAGACTGGGCCCGACTGGGTAATTAGTTAACAAACGTCCTCCCCGGTACGGTGTGAGGGTGCCAAACCTAAGTAGCGCTACCAACTAATACCCCGTTACCTCCCCGGTAACAAAAGATGGGACTTAAGAATGATAGGATGAGAATATTATCAAATATATACCAGTTTTTACCCAAAAGACTTATCCCTCCCCGGGATACCCACTGACTGTCCCAACCACCGGGACGCATGCTCAAAGTAGTGAACTCACCTTTGGGTTGCTCGGTAGGTTTATCTACGAGTCTACCAGTTGATCACATATGTCCTAAAGGAGTTACCGATAACAGTCAGTTCTACTTGCATATAAACCATAGCTTTCATATTCAAGTAATTCACGTATTCATCGATCACATACAACATATCTACTGCACATGTAACGCACGCACATAATTGAGATCATGGTAGTCAATCCATTCACATAGAGTCGTTGAGTATTTACGTAACATGTAGTAGTTCCAACAAACTCCACATATACATTTACAAGCCTATATACTCACATGCGCGGCCCACTGTTGTACAATCCAAATCCGCAACAATTATCACAACATGTTTTAGTCTAATGTAACACATTATGAACTTTATACAATTGTTATCATGTCGTCATACCCAACCTAAAGATTCTATACATCCTACCTACAGTACCATCATCATCATGGCAGCCAAGAAAAAGTCAAGACCCATTCTATCACATACAACATCACATCACAACATTAATTGAGACTTGACCTTATCATGACATAGGAATCTTTCACACCTCTCAATGTTCACCATTTTATTAAACAATATTGATCATCATCAACAGTAATTGGCGGCACATGTGCTGGATTGGAATTTGTGATTCTAGCCTTTATTATACAACAGTTTCACATGTGATGAACCATCATCACAATAAACCCCTAACATGTGCATACCAACTAATCATATAATAGCCAATTATCTAACAAGAACTAGCAGTGAATCAAGATTCGAATTAACCATATGTCTATCCACATAAAATAAACACAATCGCAAACAAAGATTATACCATCACATACAATTTCAGTTGCACGCTTACTAACATATCAAGATCATATGGTTGTCAAGTTTTAACACCAATAACCAATATCACATTTAATGGTCATCAAGAACTCTAACCTAGTGAACGACTTGCAATAAAGCGTAACACCCATACATATGATCGATATAATCGGCACATAATCAACATCATATAAACATTCACTATTACACTAACATGAAGATAAATAGGTGGGAATTACTAACTGGAATTCTGACTAAACAAGATGTAACTCGAACAGGAGGAATTTGCTATTGCCGTACACAAAGTATGGGGAAAGAATAGGGTTATTTGTTTAGGGTTATTGATATCCGCCTCTAATACATGCAATAATATCACAATGATTCGGTTGGGCCATCCATGTGTCGAAATGGACTTAAGCCCTGTTAGATTGGGCTGCTAACAAATGGTTAGTTGATTATTACTAAGCACATACCCAGTCCAATTATCCACAACATTTGGGCTGCCAAACAACTAAAGGCGGCAGTCCTATATTTTGTCCCGGTGGACCGAGGAGAAAGGGGGTGAGTCTTACTTATTTAGGGTGTGGCCCGATCGTATACACAACACCAGGTTCAAGCCCAATCACATACATTCACACATTTACTTAAACACATAAGGCATTTAACAACCCAATTGCCATCATAAGTGTTTACCGATTTCTATCGTCGTAAGGAATACGTAAGAGGAATAACAAGAAACAGGATTACACGACGAAGAGATACTGACCTTGAAAGTTCGGGTTGTCACAGAATGCGCAACACATTATCATCACTGTGACCATGTGAAGTAAAAACCTTAACAACCCCTGTCTACGACAGGTGCTGAGTCCAAACTATAGTACTATTGTTGCTAAGGTGTCAGGCAAACAAACACCGTGTAAACATAATATACAAGCATTCATCGAGTCACGTATACATGCGAGAGCGGTTAGCGTTAAAAATTGTTTGCGTTGTGTGTTCGATGTGATTTGATATAGGTAACGTATGTAACACCCAAAAAGTGCGTTAAAGAAAATGGGTTCAAGTATACTCACAGTATGTGTTTAACAATAAACATGACCTTGGATTGAAGGGAGCGCTTTGGAGATTAGCCTGAGCATAGAACGATAGTGTAAGCATTGAACGGTGCGTGAAACAGCGTGTAACGGTTGAAGTGTCGAATGAAGAATTGGTCGGATGACCATCCGGACGGATGACCGTTCGGTCGGCTGGTCATTCGATGGAATGAGTGTGTTTGTAAAAGTGTTTGAACTTTTGAAGTTTTCATTGTAGTATAATTCAATTAGTTCGATCGGATGGTCATCCGGACGGATGGCCATTCGATCGGATGGCTATTCGTTGAAACTGTGATATTATTTGAAGTTTTGTAAAATTGTTTAAGTGCTGAACTTATTGAAAAGGGGTGAGTCACCTGTCGAATAGTCATTCGATCGGATGGTCATTTGATCGGATGTATATTCGATCGGCGAACCGATGCTTTGAAAACTTGGTAAAATTTCTAAGTTTAAAAGTTTTAACGGAGATGGTGTGATGACGTATCAAGCAATGGAAACCATCAAGGACCAGCTCATCCGATCGGATGGGCATCACCCCATTCAGTCGTAGTCACTATTCTTTTGATAAAGTTTCATGTTTAACCCGTGAATCGATCGTCTCTCCAGTGGAAATCCGTTATCAGACCAGTTCTCAACTAGAGAAAGAGTATAGAGCCTGAATGAGCCTAGATTCCATAAGTTTTAAGTAGAATGTGAAGAAGGTTTGAAGGAAAGTATGTAAACTATAGAAAATGTTTAGATCTTGTGAAGATTTGTGTTAAATGATGTAGAAATCCTTTAGACCTGAACAAACTTTGATGAGATGAGGTCACACAACAGTCTCTATCAGAAACCAAGGTGACGTCACCTTCAAAGAGTCCAAATCCGGTGATTTCATGGTGAAAATGTAAGATTTAAGTGGAGAAGATGATGAGGAAGTGTGTATTGATGATGGAAGTACAAGGTTTAGGAAGAAAACTTATGAAAATAGCCTTGAATCGAAGGAAAAGTGCTTGAGAACGAGCTAGGAGCGAGTTGGTCGGATAAGGCTGTCACATCAGTGAACAGTGATGTGACAGGTGGTATTTATAGTGTGAGAGGGGAAGTAAGGCGGTGGAAGCGAGGGTCGGATGGTCAGCCGATCGGATGGCCATCCGATCGGATAGCCATCCTAGGATGATCATTTGACCGAACGGTCATTCGACCCGGCGACTGGTGCGAGTTAGTTTTCCGACCTTCGTTTCGTGCGTTGTGAGTAAGTGTTGCGATGAGATAACCACACGATATTTAGCAAGTAGTTACACGAATAACATAACTCCTAAAAATGCATAAAAGTAAGTCTGCATTTTGAATTGCGATGAGATTGCGATGCGATAGAGTTGCGATTGCATTTGCATTTGCGAGTAACATCCCAAAATATATATAAAGCACACACAAGTAAAGCACATAATAACACACATAAAACAATACCAGTATTGCGTTTCGAGTTAGCGTTGCGTTGTGATAGCGGTAGTAACATTGCGATAAAGTGCGTTTAAATAGTATGCGTTTATAAATAGCGTTTAACGTGCAATATTAAGCGTAATATAGTTAATTAAGCAAGAAAAGACAGATCTGAATAATGACATGTCTTGACTTTGACTTTGACTTGTACTTTGACTTTCCTTTGATCTTGACCCGGAAAGTTGGGTTGTTACAGATGAAAAGGTGGAAAAAGCTATCAACATGGTCGATCAATTGCCAGATAATATTGACGTAACCTATTCCAAATCTGATGAGTCTGGTGATTCAGAGGTGATAGGTAAGGTCGTTGAAAGTGTTTTGAAAGAAGAGTCTGTTGAAATAGGTAAATCTGAATCACAGGATGAAAATGAAAGTAGTTTTCATGAAGGTTATCTGAAATACTCAAAATCCGAGAAAAGGGAGAATGAAGATTCAAAAGGATTGGTTTATACCATGATTGGATCGGACAAATTATTCTCAGATAATGAAGCCCTGATTCCGAATGTGATTTCAGAAAAGATAGACAAAGTGTTCAAGTTGATTGAAATTAAAAAATCTGAGATTTTAAAATTTGCTGGAAAAGGCAAGGAAAATTCTTATAACAAACCTGGTTACAAAAAGAAAAATATGAAGGCTGGGTTGGGTTATAAGAAGAAGCAAAATTACAAACTATTTAACAAGAAAAATCATCAAAACAAGACGAACTTTGTTCATGGAACAAGTTCTGAGGAAGAGAAAGAAGTCCAATTTAGGTGACAGTCTAATGAAGAGTTCTTTGCTCAAAAGAAATAACAACAACAACAAGTTAAAGATGTTTCAAAGAAAACATGCTTTAAATGTAATAAAATTGGACATGTTGGCTGTAAGTGTCCAAACAGCTTGTTGATGTTAGGAAACAGAAATATGAGGATATGAAACAAAAGTCAACCAGGTTTGATTCAAAACAAACTTGGAGGTACAACACAAGCAAGTTTGCTTCTAATCAAACTTGGAAATCAAACCCAACAAGGTTTGATTCAAGACAAACCTGGAATTCTCACACACCCAGATTCAAAACAACACAAAATTGGCGAACATCGGTTGATATGACCAAGCCACATCAGTTTTGGAAAACCAAAGTTAATTTGCCAAAACAAAATGTTCAAAATGATTCACATTTTTACAAAAGAACTGTTTCAAAAAGACAAACCTGGGTGGTTAAGAAACAATCTATTTCTGAACAGAAAACTGACTCAACCAAAACAGTTGAAATTAAGGATGAAAGGTTGTTTGTACCAAACGACAAAAAAATTCCATCTTTGAATGATTCATTTTGTGTTGAAATGCCTATGGTCAAATAGACCTAGGCTAAATTGTTCAAGTAATTGAATAGATTGAATGTGCAGGTGCTCCAAAAAGCAGAAGATTGTCAGATGGATCAAAGGAGTAGCCTGGCATAGGAGACTGTGGAACCTGCAACTGAAACAGGGAGTTTGTCCATTTCTGTACATAAATAAACCATATTTCAAAAACCTTAAAAATATGAAAAAATTAAAAACCAAAAATATGTTTTACTTTGTTAAAAAAAATTGAAAAATGAAAAAAATGTGTTTATGTTTTTAAATTTCGTCAAATATAAAAATTTCAAAAATATGTTAATTGAATACGCCGAAACCCTCACGGCTGAATAAACATGATTATTTCACAATTGAAAATGGTTTTAACATTGTTAAAAATCAGTGTGTTGTAAATCATGGGGGTACTTTATGCGAAACAGAGCATGTGACGCATAAAGTTGATGGCGAGACAAAGCTATCTGCATTGGGTTGTCAAATTTTCTTAAATGTTTTGAATTTTAGGGGGAGTAAGAGAATTTTAGAAAATACAAAAACATTTGAAAATTTGAAAAAGCCAAAAACAATAGAAAATTCAAAATGAGTTTTTGTGTAAAAATAGGAAATGATAGTACATCAGTAAGACAGTCACAGCATGCTAAAGAAATGGAAAGTCAAATGTGATAAACGGTCTCACTGATGATGTGCTAGTATGTTTTTACACGCATAGTAGATTGTTTTCGAGATATAAACCTAAATATCAATACTTACTTATCTCGTGGGGAACATCTCTCGGATATATGGGTAACCCCCGAAATCTTGATTGAGAGATTGCCTGATTCTGAGATACTAGGTCTTCATACTGTCTGATATCTGGGGTATTATACCCGGTCTTCTGATATTGCGGAAGCAATGGTCTGGATCTCGTATAATACTTTACGCGCTTAAAGCTTACTCTCTGCATAAAAATTGATAAAATATCGAAAGATAGATATCAAATGCAGTTGTAAAGAAGATCCCTAAGTGGGACACACCTAAAGTCAAGCCTTCATCTCTTTGACTAAACGGTAGTTCATACATGAGCTCTCAAGGTCTTGCACTAACCCATAGTACAAATATCATTATGGTATATTCACCTGTAAGACTGAATCTAAGGAATCTTGATATGGGAGTACATTCTGAGGTGGGACACGCGAATAAGTTAAGTGCTTAAAACACTAAATCTCGTATCTCGAATCAGTTGAACTTTGTGTGAAAATTTAAGTGGATCATTATACTGACAATCTAAGTGAATTGTTTAGAACTTAAAGTGCTAATAGCTCAATGGTGCTAGTGATTTGTCAAAATCTGATATGATCCTCTGACACGAACTCAAACAAAAATATTGTCTGTAAATATTTCTTTACTGCTTTATGTTTCAGAAAAATACAAAAAAGATTTTGTTTCTATTTTATTTTTGACAACCGATGTCAGAATGCTGAGTTTCAAAATCTGAGTATACTGAATGTGTTTCTGAAATATAAACAAGTTCATTAATTGGAAACTTGAGGTTTTTTTTTAAATGAAATTTTTCAAAAAACAGTTTGTGAAATCTCCAAGGTCATTAAGTTGGACTTGAAAGATTATTTGTGAGGTTTTGGATTCTTAAAACTGTCAAATTCATAAAGTTATTTGATAGGGGGAGAGAGCCAAGTGATTCCTGGATGCTTACATATTGTTACATTTGTGCAATAGAGCCAGGTTCTCAATTCTAGAAAACCTAAAAACTTTCACTGTCACATATTTGAAATGCTCCAGCTTATGCTAAAAGTTAGGTTTTCAATCTTAAATTGTCATATTTCTTATAAAAGTTTGAGATGTTGCAGATAATAGTGCCAGATTACGATCCCGATATCTAAGACTAAGGGGGAGTCTGAAGACGAGCTCATCGCAAGGGGGAGCTTGTAACCGAAGAAACAAGTGTCGATCCTAAAAGCACGGAAGCTTTACGAAAGGGGGAGCCTGAAGAAAATAGTCAACTGAAAGGGGGAGCTGATTCAGAACGCAGAATCAAGAGAAGCTTGAAGAGGGAGTCTGTGGTTGCTGAAGATGTCAAAGCTTCATAGAGACTCAGAGAGAGAGAAGAGACAAGAGAAGCTTGACTGCTGTGAGTTCACTAATGTCTATCGCCTCCGTTAATCGTACGTCGTAGCAGAAATAGATCAAGTGCTAGGACCGGTTTTGACTCCGAAACGATTGCGAACGAAGGTGTGACATGCGGAATCCGTACACGAACGTGACCGAACACACGAGATGTAATATAACTGTGATTCTATAGAGTATCTGATAACGTACAGCACCTTGAATCACGTACAATGAACTTTCTCTCTCTAGACTTTCTCTCTCTAGATCTCAAGTTCTTCAAAGCTCCAAAATGGCAAAAGTCTAAGGCATAAGCCTCCTATTTACAGGCCAAGGCTTTAATGAGATTTCTCATTAATTACAATATTGCCGCCTTGCCTTTTTCTCTACTTATTACAATATAAAGCTCGAATTAAACTGTTTCTGCTACGACTCGTATTGACAGAGGCGATAGACATTACTGCACCAACAGACTCCCCCTTGGATATTGCCGCAGTCAATCCGTAGCATCTTGTCTTACTCTCTCTCTTTGACTCTTCTTGAAGCTTTAACACATTTTCATCAACGTAGACTCCCTCTTGTTTGAACAGAATCCCTGTGGATCTGTCTTCAGCTTTAGCTCCCCCTTTCTGTAGACTCTTTTCTTCAGGCTCCCCCTTTCATCAAGCTTTCGTGATTTTGGGATCGACACCTGGCTTTCTGGATACAGGCTCCTTCAGGATAGTTTCCTGGCACTTTGAATACACGCTTCCTCTTGCGTTGAGCTTGGCTTCAGACTCCCCCTTAGACTCGGCTGTCGTGATCGTAGTCTGGAATAACATCTGCAATCCTCAAACATTTATAAGTAACAACTTTTTGAACATCCAGGATTGAAAATCCTGGCTCTTCTCAACATAGGCTAAAATATTTTTTACAGTGAAAACATTTTCAGATTGTCCAGGAATCGTAACCTGGCTCTTTTAAAATTTCTAAATCAAGATCCTGGCTTTAAGATATAACAATATTAATATATCCAGAAATACTTGATTCACTCCCCCTATCAACAATCTTTATAGATTTGATAGTTTTAGCAAACAGGATCGGGAACTGGCTCTTTTACAGATTTTAACAATATGAGCATCCAAATCCCTCATAGTTAATCATCCAAGTCCAACTTAATGACCTTGGAGATATCACAAACTGTTTTTGATTTTTGATTTTAAAACTACAAGTTTCAAATTAATGAACTTGATTTATTTTCAGAAACACGATCAGCATACTAGATTTTGAAACTCAGCATTCCAGACATCGGTTGTCGAAAATAAAGAAAAAATCAAAATCTTTTTGTATTTTTCTGAAACATAAAGCAATAAAGAAATATTTAAAAACATATTTACAAACAATATTTTTGTTTGAGTTCGCGTCAGAGGATCATATCAGTTTATGACAAATCACTAGTACCATTGAGCATTTAAACACTTTAAGTTCTAAACGATTCACTTAGATTGTCAGTATACTGATCCACTTAAATTTTCACACAAAGTTCAATTGATTCGAGATACGAGATTAGTGTTTTAAGAACTTAAACTTATTTGGGTGTCCCACCTCAGAATATACTCCCGTATCTAGACTCCTATATTCAGTCTTACAGGTGAATGTACACTAATGATATCTGTAAATGGGTAATGCGAGGCCATGAGAGCTCAGGTTAGAACTTCCGTTCAGACAAAGAGATGATGGCTCGACTTTAGGTGGGTTCCCTTTAGAGAATCTTTTCTTCAACAACACATGATTAGCATTTTTCAATGTTTCATCATTTTTTATGCTGAGGGTGGGCTTTATGATTAAAGCTGTGTAAAGTATTATACGAGGACTAGGCTATTGCTCCCGCAAAATCAGAAGTCCTGGTATAATACCCCAGATATCATCACGCACAAAGACCTAGTATGTCAAAAATAGAAAGCCCTTCAAACAAGATTTCAGGGTTACTTATATATCTGAGAGATGTTCCCCACAAGATAAGTAAGTATTTGATATTTAGGTTTATATTTCGAACACAATCTACTAAGCGTGTAAAAACCTACTGGCATATCATCAGTGAGACCGTTTATCACATATTAACTTTCCAATTCTTTAGCGTACTGTGATTGTCTACTGATGTACTATCATTTCCTCTTTTTACACAAAAACTCAATTTTTTGAATTGTATCATGTTTTTGGATTTTTCAAATTTTCTAATGTTTTTGGATTTTCTGAAAACGATTCTTACTCCCCCTAAAATGCAAAACCATTTAAAGAAAATTTGACAACCTGATACTGATAGCTTTGTCTCGCCATCCATTTTCTGCTTCACATGCTCTGTTTTGCAGAAAATATAACGTACCCCCATGATTTACAACACATTGATATTTTACAGTTTGAAAACCGTTTTTCAATCTTGTGAAATTAATCATGTTTGTTCCGCCGTGAGGGTTTCGGCATATTCAAGTAACATATTTTTATTTTTTTTTTAATTTTTTACAAAATTTAAAAACAAGCATATTTTTTATTTTTCAAATATTTGACAAAATAAAAACATATTTTTGGTTTTTAAATTTTCAGCTTTTAGGGTTTTGAAATATTGTTTATTTATGTATAGAAATCAAACAAACTCCCTGTTTAACCATCACAGGGACCAGCAGCCTCCTCTTCTCGTGCCAGGCTGCTCCGACACTCCTCTTGTTGACATTCATTTTTCTTCGGAAGCACCTACACATTCAAAATATTTAATTACTTGAACAATTTAGCCCAGGTTTGTTGGACCTTAGGCATTTCAACATAATAAGCTTCATTCAATTTCGGAAAATCTTTATCATTTTGTACAAAGACTTTTTCAATTTTGTCATCAACTTTTTCTTCATTTACCGAAATCATATGTTTCTTAATAGCCCAAGTTTGACCTTTTGGAGTCCCTCTTTTGTAAATATGTGAATCTTTTAGAACATTTTCATTCTGAACAACAACTTTTGGTTTCCAAAACTCATTTGGTTTCGTTGCATCAACAGTTGTTTTCCATCTCTGTGTTGTTCTAAATCTGGGTGTGTGAGAATTAAACCTAGTTGTGTTTGATTTCGAAGTTTGATTCGAAGCAAACTTGTTTGTGTTGTACCTCCAAGTTTGTTTTGAATCAAATCTTGTTGACCTTTGTATCACATCCTCAGATTTCTGTTTTTGAACATAAACAGACTTCTTTTTCGTCTCAACACCAACAGGTTTCAGATTTGAACACTTGCGAGCAAGATGTCCTGTTTGATCACATTTGAAACATGTTCTCTTGGACACATCCTTGACCTGTTGTTGTTGTTTTTTCTGAGCATGGAACTCTTCATTAGACTGTCATCTAAATTTGAGTTCTTTTTCTTCTTCGGAACTTGTTCCGTGAACAAAATTCATTTTTGTTTTATAATTTGGCGTTTCATTTCTTTTCCAACTTTGTTTCTTCTTATAACCCAACCCAGCCTTCATGTTTTTCTTCTTGTAACCAGGTTTGTTATAAAAAGTTTTGTGACCTTTTTCAGTAAACTTCGGAATTTCAGATTTTCCAATCTCAACCATTTTGAAAACTTTATCAATCTTTTCTGAAATCACATTCTGAATCGGGAATACAATATCTAAGAATAATTTGTCCAATCCAATCATGGTATAAACCAATCCTTTTGAATCATCATTTAAATTTCTCTCAGATTTTGAGTTTTTCAGATATTCTTCATGAAAACTGCCTTCGTTTTCATCTTGTTATTCAGATTTACCTGTTTCAACTGACTCTTCTTTCAACACACTTTCAACGACCTTACCTACCACCTGTGAATCACTAGAATCATCAGATTTGGAATAGGTTACATCAATGTTATCTGGCAATTGATCTACCATGTTGAAAGCTTTTTCGACCTTTTCATCATCATAAAATGCAAACTTTTCCGGTGGAGGAACTTGATGAAACTCTGAGCCAATGCCCTTTTTGTTTTTCTCAGAATCATTATCACCCGGTTTTATGTTGAAAATTCTTTCAAGCACATATGATGACGCATGATAACTTTTTAACTTGTTGTTATCCTGTTCTAAATCAGCAATCTGACGCTTTAGCTTAGCAACATCCTCAATGTAAGAGTTTGCAACTTGTTGCTTTATTTCATACTGTCGCTTAAGCGTATCAGTTGTTTCAGAACAGTATCTCAGTCTAGATTGAACAAGTTTCATATGACCTTTCACATCTTCATATGACTTTTTAGTAATGTGATAAGCCAATTTTATTGAATCATATTCCTTTTTCATTTCTTGACATGCTTTTTCCTTTTGTAAACACTCTTCTGTCATTTTCGAAACCTTTTCTTTTAAATTTTCATTTTCTTTTTCTAAATTTTTACATTTTTGAGAAAGCTTTTCATCATTATCTTTTAAAACCTTTTCATTTTCTAGCATTTCTTTGCATTTTTCTTTGAAAACATTTTTGATTTTATTGAAATCTAGATCTCTTGTTCTGAATTTTTCGTCTTTTTCAGTACAAGCACTACATGGTTCCATGCATTTCTTGCACTGTTTAACAGTTTCGTTTAAGATCTCAGAGTCAGAATTTACCTCAGTGATTGGCACTTCGGCTTTTTCTTCTGTATGCTTCTGATCAGCTTCACGCTTCTTCTCATCACCAGCATCGTCATCATCACCAACATTCAACTTCTCTATCTTCACTTCTTCTTCAACTTGCTTCTTATCTTCCTCAACAACTTGTTGTTCTTCAATAACAGCTTCTTTCACAACTTGTTCATTCACAACTTTTTCTTCAACCTTCTATTCCTTTTCTGTTACTTTTTCAGCTACCTTCTTCAACTCATCCACCATACACTCAACGTTTTTCTTCATTCTTGCTTCATCCCTCTTCCTCAGACTTGATGTCATGGCATCTCTTATGATTTTATCCAGCCTTTTCACATATGTTTTATCTTTTTCAACATTTGAATAGTATTCGCCAGATCGAGGAATTACTACAAGAACATCATCATGCACTATGTCCCTCCTGTGGACAACAGGTTCACCATCTCTGTTGACATAACACTCTCGCTTCTTGTACCATCTTTTACGGCTGACATCATCTTCATACTCTTCTTGCATTTTATCCATTCTGTATCCAACTATACTTCTTTCTCTGGGTGTTTTCTAATTCAGAATCTCTTCTCTGGTTTTCTCCTTGATTTCTGCAAGAAAAACATTATGTTTGTTCAATGCTTCCCTTTTAGCTTTTGCTTTGAACCGTTCATCAACAATATCATCTACTGGAAGAATTTCACTCCAGTCAAACCCTTCGTCGTCATGGATCACTGCACATACTCTTGACTTTTCTTTTGTATTGTATTGTTTTCAATCATTGTCGGCTCTTCTTTGCTACGGTGGTAAATTGCCTTTCGGTAATAATCATCATTGAAAGGATGTTCATTTTCATCAACTACAGAATTATTGCATTCTCTCTTGAAATGACCTTTTTGCTTGCATTTGAAACAAGTCACTTTGGATTTATCAAATCCCAGCTTAGTTGATGGACCACCAATTGACTGTTTCCCAGTAATCTCCATATACCTCTGAGCTCTTCGGATGCAACTAGCTAGACACCAACGAATGTCAATGAGTTCCATTTCTACTGGGTCTATCTGGTCGTAGTCTTCTTTGGTCAATTCAGTGTTTCCAATTTTGCCTGCAACTAGACCTTCATATGATTCCAGAACAGATGCAAGGAAGCTCATTTGCTGCTTAGCAGAGTTGATGCTCATAGCTGGAGAATTCTTTAGCTTAAGAGCAATGTTGCACAATATTTCCTCTGATTCTTCAGGATTAGCTTTTACAGAAGATGAATGATATCCTGGATTGTAACTTGATGAGCTTTTCTGTGGTTCCTTTGTCTTCTCACCACTAAATGCTGTCTTTGGTGAATCACCAGCTTTCATCGAGGGTATGTTACCTTTGTAATAAAGACCAACATTCTGATGATGTGAAGAACTGCTCATCTTGCTTTGCTTTTGTAGCTCCAGTTCATGACTTTCAATTTTTTCTATCAAAACATCAAGAGAAATTGTATCATATAGCACATCATTTTTAGAATAAACACAAACGTTTGCCACTGATCAGCTCGTGGTAATGCTTCTATGATTTTATCAATTATTTCCTCTCGTGTTTTAACAATACCAAACCTATCAAGTTCAATTTTCAAATGACAAAATCTTTCTATCATTTATCAAACTGATTCACCTTTCAAGCTATCAAACAAATCAAATTCTTTCTTTAATAAAGCAATTTTATTTTTCTTGATTTGTTTACCCCCTCAGCTTTAACCCGTAAAGCTTCCCAAAAAGATTTTAATGACCCGTCATGTTGAAGTAAAGCAAACATTTCATCTCTAATCGATGATTGGATTAAAGCAATCATTCTCTGTTCAGATGAGAAGTTCTTTTTGTCATCTGTGGTTAAGCTTTTGAGAGGGATTTCTTCTCCTTTGTCATTAACAGGTCTATCATATCCAAATTCTAAACAGAACCAGCTCTCGTGCGCGTAAGCTTTTGCCCAGTTGATGAAACGCTCCTTCCACCAAGTATAGTCTTCAATACTTTCAATCTTGGGCGGTTTTGAATGAGTTCCATAAAAATTGTCATGATTTATGTTTTCATTTATCGCTTTTGTAATGGATTTCGGTGTGACAGTTGAGGTTTCGGAAGACTCGGACGTAAATGCTTTGTAAAACGTGTTGTAGAACTCTTCAGCCATGATGTTAACTCTTCGAATCTCAGCACCTTTTAATCACCTGAATCACAAATACACAAGATTAGTTCAAACACTTATCAATTAACTGAATCAGACCGGTACTCGAACTCGTGAATATTCTATGCGAACTGAGGTTCAAGTTGTCAAACCGTGCGAACTGCTATGACCCTGATCAAATTCAAACAACCTGACTTGATGCGAAATGGGTCAATCCATGCGAAGTGGTTCAATTTCACACGACCGGAGTTAACAAAGACACGACCTAGACCACTTCTAACTCAAACGAACTGATTTTATGTGAAGTGGGTCAAACCGTATGAACTGAAAGTCCTTGGTGTGACCTGGACTACTTGGTGCGACCTGAAACACACTCCTCAAACGAACTAACACTTTACAAGCAAATTGGATTTGATACGATTTAGATTTGAAACAACCTAATCAATTCCAAACGAACTGGATTCAAACCAAGTGAACCCGTGTGAACTAGTTTATCTTCAAACAAATTGACACCCTTTCAAACGATCTAGAGATCAATTCGTATGACCTGGGGTTCAAATTGAACCAATCCATGCGAACTGAACTATGTTTCAAGCGAAATGACAACCTTATGTGAACTGGATGATCAATTCGTGTGAACTGAAGTAATTTCCAAACGAACTGGCTGAATTTCAAGCGATCTGATAACCTGATAACCAATTCGTACGACCTGGTAGTTCACCTCAAGCGAACTGGTGAACTTTTCAAATGATTTGGTCCACCTTTCAAGCGGACTGACTTATTTCATGCGAAGTGATGGACTTCCAAACGAACTGGGGGTTTTTATATGCGATTTCGGACCAAAAATCTTAGATTTCTCCCAAACGGCTTAGAATTAAGATTTGAAAATTTGTAGGCTTGAAGATCAAGTATTTTTGCACAACATATCCAAAAATCAGCAATTTTTAACTGTTAAAACTTGTTTAATTTTGCAATTTTCTGTTGAAAACGTGAAGAATATGAAAAAGATGAAGAAATAGATCAAATCTGATGCAATTTTAATCTGAATCTGATGAATTTCCGTGCAAAATCGTGTGATAGATCCGTGCAATCGAGCTCCTGCTCTGATACCACTTGTTAGAACCGGTTTTGACTCCTAAACGATTGCGAACGAACGTGTGACGTGCGGAATCCGTACACGAACGTGACCGAACACACGAGACGTAATATAACTGTGATTCTATGGAATATCTGAGAACGTACAGCACCTTAAATCACGTACAATGAACTTTCTCTCTCTAGATCTCAAGTTCTTCAAAGCTCCAAAATGGCAAAAGTCTAAAGTCTAAGGCATAAGCCTCCTATTTATAGGCCAAGGCTTTAATGAGATTTCTCATTAATTACAATATTGCCACCTTGCCTTTTTCTCTACTTATTACAATATAAAGCTCGAATTAAATTGTTTCTGCTACGACTCGTATTGACGGAGGCGATAGACATTACTGCACCAACAACAAGACACGTTTCAAGAATGAAGATTTTAGGGAGAAGTCCATCCGGACTGATGGAGGTGAGCCCATCCGGACGGATGGAGTTAGAAAGTTAAATGAAGGCTTCATTAGGCCTTCCCTATAAATAGCTCATGTCTTGTTACATTTTAGAACTTTTATCATTTCTGCTCTTTGGAGAGTATTCAAGATCTATAGAGAGAAAGTAGCAAAGGAAAGATTCAAGGTGTAAACATTGTTAGATCTTTAATAGAATCTTGATTAATTATGTTCTTGTGTTCGGTCCACACATGTGCACGGATTCCGCATGTCGTACGTGTCATTTCGCAATCGTGCGGGAGTTAAACACGATCCTACACTTGTGCTCCTATGATCATCTTACAAACAATTGGAATATTGTTTTCTTACTATAGTATCATTTCCATCAGCACAACGCATATTATATTGTTCATTACATTTATGTCTCCTGTTTTAAGTGAACTTCTCTCGACTAAATTCATAAAATTTGAGCTTCTTAATGACCAGGTTTTCTACTTTTGTTGGTTACTTTACAAATGTTATGGTGTGGAGTAGTGGAGATTTGATCAGGAACTTGCATTTATCTACATATTTACTTATGTTCTTTTCATTTGTGGGGAAAGTTTATAATTTTGGATCAATATCTCTGTAGATGGGCTAAGTTTGCATTACAAGAGACAAACAAATTCAGAGTATGCAAGTATTCATATACACCCGTCTATTGCAATATTGCAAGTATTAAACATTAAAATAATGCTTTTGTTTATGATTCAACTAAAAAAATTATGTCATAATGACTTTAAAACACCCGTCCACTGGACGGACATTAAACTAGTTTTATAAGGTTCTCACTAATTCTATAAGGTTGGGGGGTCCACGTGGTCCATAGTGGATCCTGGATGTTCCTTTTGGTAAATTCTCTTCAATTCTCACTATTTTTTTATAAATTCTATAAGGTTCTCACTATTTTTTTCTAAACGCACTGAGTTCCTGAGAACGCACAAATGTGGGCTGGATCCGCCCTTGCTTATAATCAATACAGACAAGTTTAAACTAACTTTTTTATACATATCTTGTATACATCTCCAACCTGAAAAGGCTTAGAAAATATCTCTCAACATACATCTCAGTCCCATTTTCTGGTACCCAATGTCTACATGAGAATAAACGCAACACTTTTGTTACTTTTAGAATATCCTACTTTCAATTCTTATACAAACTTATATGGGAATCTTTAAAATTCGACTAGTGACAAAGCTTATTTTTCAACTTTGTTTGAAAACTGAACATATAACAATATGTACAAAAGCAATATCGTCCTTTTATGATCGTCCTAAAGTACCACTTTGTTTATTAGGACAAAAAAATAGACCGAAAACCATCGTTGTTGTTGGTTTAACCAGATTTTCATGTGGTTCCAATCATTGTTCCGCAACAAAGGAGTATCTATGTATGTCGGCCGTTGAAATCTATGAGGTTTAACGTTGTCTTACACATGTCACATGTATCTAGGTGGTCGTTAACAATTTTAGATATAATAAGCAATGTGATTGTATTAACCAAATATATGATCATGTATATGTTTTTTTGACATTATCAATGATGTGTAGATAATGTGTATACCGAGTGTATCATATATATAGTCCTCTTGATCTTTACCAATTTCCCTCCCTTTTCTTCTTTCTAGTTCACTGCACAATGGTTGATATTTGAAATTCATTTTTTTTTTTCTGAACTCTCTCCCTCATAAGGCAATACATGACTTCTAGCTATGTAGACCATTTAGCTAGAAGGTGTTAGTAACCGTATATTGTATATTTAGATAATAGATATATTGTAATCTTCTCCTAGCAATTAGGATATTTAGTTTCCATAGATAATGTGTATCCTGTATTATTTATACGCTTGCTTTCAATGAAAATTGCAACCTTTGATAAACTTTCATGGTATCAGAGCAAGGTTGCTCTATACCCTAGCCGCCCCTCTCATTCTTTTCACTGACTTCGGCCAGTTTTTCTTCTCTTTCCCTTGCTTCTTTGCCGGTTATACATCTGTCTTGCCCTAAATAAGGGAGACAGTCTCACCGTAACCAAACCCAACAAACTTGTTTGAGAAGGCGATGGTGTCAATCCACCTCCGACCAAACCTGCTCACCAACAACTCCATCTTGTATATTCGGCTACGAATATTCAACAGAAGATCTGAGTTCTCGATGGTGTAAAGGTCACATACACGTCTTGGGTTCGGTTGTTTCAACTCCATTGTCACGGTTACCGGGTCATCTCTCACATCGACGGTACACCACCCCCAGCAGAGACTGATCCTACGTATGATTCTTGGATGGAAATTGATTCCATCATCCTCCAATGGATCTACGGTACACTATCATATGACTTGCTTGGCCGTGTTTTCTTTGGCACACCCACTGCGCATCAAGTGTGGACCCGTGTTCAGAACTTGTTTCACAACAATAAAGGAGCGAGAATCACTGCCTTAGAACATGATTTCGCAAACATTACTCTCAAGTCCCAACCCTCCTTGGAAGCATACTTTCAGAAGTTGCGAGAAATTGCTGATCAACTGAATGATCTCCTTGACACACCCGTTGATGACAAGCGCCTGGTGCTACAAATGGTGTGTGGTTTACCCACCGAATTCGACACCATGGGCTCAATCATCAATCAAGCTCTCCCGCCTTGGGAAGAAGCGTGTGAAATGTTGCTTAATGACCAAAAACGTCACACTGCTTGCAACCTTCTTGACGGGTCTTCAGTCATTGCTGCCACTCAAACCAACCCACGTGTACCACCTGTTTCCGCTCCTACCCAGCCTCCTGCCTTCACCCGTGACCCACCTCCGCATGAGAACCGTTCACGGTCCACCAACTTCTGTAACAGGAGCCATGGCCGTGGCCTGGGGACTCGCAACAACAATAACAACACCTCCTTCTACCCACGAAACAACTACAGCAACAATCACCCCACCGCCGCTCCTCCTCCAACTCAATCCACCCCACCATCCACTTAGCCGTCCATCCTCGGCCCACATCCCTCCGTTTCCCACTCTTCGGCCCATTCCCCCACTACTACTTCTTCCTCTCATTCAACCCACTCCCCTGGCCCTTCTTCACAAGGCTCGTCCTCTCCTCCTCCCGGCCCATCCCACCCAATGGTTACGCGCTCACGCGCGGGCATCGTTAAGCCACGGGTACCCTTTAACCTGTCCACTGTCACCTCCACCGTATCTCCCTTACCCAAATCTCACCTTGCCTCCCTGACGGGTCCAACCTGGTATAATGCTATGACTACTGAATACAAAGCTTTATTGGAGAACCATACATGAGATTTATTTCCGAGACCCACCTCAGCACCGGTTATTCGGTGCATGTGGCTCTTCAAGCACAAATATCTTGCCTCTGGTTAGTTGGAACATTATAAAGCCCGACTTGTCGTGAATAGTAAGAGTCAGACCGTTGGCTTTGACTGTGATGAAACCTTTACCCCGGTGGTCAAACCAACCACCATTCGCACTGTCTTAAGCCTTGTTGTTTCTCTTTCGTGTCCTGTTCATCAACTTGATGTAAAAAAATGCATTTCTCCATGGTAATTTGAGCGAAACAGTGTACATGCATCAACCCCTAGGATTTGTTGATCAGATTCACCGAGGTTTTGTGTGCAGGTTAAATAAATCTTTATATGGGTTAAAACAGGCCCCTCGAGCATGGTATCAATGGTTTTCCAACTTCATACTTCTGTGTCGCTTCAAGGGCAGTGTATGCAACACCTTATTATTCGTCTACAAACATGGTGCTCACACAGCTTATCTTCTTTTGTACGTGGATGACATTATCTTAACTCCTGACTCCACTTTATTACAAAAGATCATTACCATGTTAAAATCCGAATTTGCTATGACTGATCTCGGGGTGTTACATCATTTTTTGGGCATTAAGGTGGAACATAAGCATCGGGGTCTATTTCTGTCTCAGTCCACATATGCCAGTGACATACTTCATAGGGCAAACATGTCTAATTGTAAATCGTGCAACACTCCGGTCTGTCACACCCCGAAATTATCAGAGCTTGCGTGACTAGACTGGTATCTTCATTGCACAGTGGAAGCAAATATGCTAAGACTTTTAGAATGCGAATGCCCACTAAGTACTCGACTCCACATGGTTCTCCTATTCCAACCGTGCCATAACTTTGAAAAGTAACCTGAGAAAGAAACATGCGAAAGATCAACATAAAGTTGAGCGAGTTCATAGTTTGTTTGTAAAAGATTTGAAATAAATCTTTTTAATAACCGGTTTGTGAAATATTATTGAGAAAACGAATTTAAAAAAATCATTTTCTTGTCAAGTTATATGGAAACTTTGTATTTGTAACGCATTATGTTCGTAGAACCATGTATTTGTAAAGTTTGTATAACCTTCAATGCCCACCCTGACTTTGACTTCATGCCCGCATAATCCTATGCTTTGAATTTGTATAAAACATGGTATGTAATTTGTATGAAACGAGTATTTCTATAAATATAAGGAAATCGAGATCGCTAATGGTTTGCAAGGCCATTAACATGTGACACGACATAGGAAGCATCCAAACCATAGGCATTTTTCGTTGTCGATTCACGACTAGAGACACAAAAGCACTACTTGGTACTAGTTATCACCAAGAGTGTGGCTGCCTGAAACCCATTAGATCTAACCTTTTGTTCCGCGGTCTTAGTATGTAAACGATTAATGGTTCTTATGACACCCTATTTGTGACATGATCTAAAGTATCATTCCTTAGTTTTTGTATCCAACATACCATAACACATGTATTTTCCCCAAGTTTAAAAAGCATGTAAAAGTTTAAAGGTGGGGACATGAACTCATTGGGTTGTCTCGTTTTACGTACGCAGACCAACCCAGCCCCGTATTATAACCAGGACGATCCCGTCCTTACTCATGAAAATCATTCACATTTCGAAAATACCCATTTGTTTTGTAAAACCGGTATCTTTAGTACAAATCATTCGTAAACCATTTGAGTTCTTTGTAATCCATTCGTAACGTGGTTTAGAAATATGAGTTTTCGTTTATCGATAAATTGTTTATTTTTGCAAAACTTGCATGTCTTTCCACCCCAAAAACATTTATAAAAAATGTAAAACCGTGAAAAGGCGGGGTTATGAACTCACCTGGATTTCCATGTGCAAAGCTAGCTAATTACGACTTTGTGATGTCGTTTCCAAGACGTGAACTCGCTAGCGTGCATTCTACAATATTCCTAACACGGAATATCTTATAAGTTTCTAAATATAAGCGGTAACTAACTACGTGTTACCGAGCTCTACCGAATCGTTAGCCGAACGATTCGACGGTAAGTTGTTAACTTGAAAGAAACGAAGAAGTTATACTTGTTAAGCTTCGCTTAATATCGGTGAACTTACTAAGTTGTGGAAATACTTCGTTTCCGTGAGATTTAAAGTATATAAATATTTATAAAATATATAAATATATCGATAGTATTTCGTTAGTCGTCACTAGAAGTCGTTGTGTATGTAATACACATTTATACGAAAATAACATACAACAACCTCGTAAGCGATATATATGATATATAGTGTGCTGTTTAGGCGTTTTGAAATAAATATAAAACTATATTTATTTTTATAAAACAAATCCGTGTCGTTTGATATTTGAAATAAATATATATATACTATATTTATTTATAAAAAAAGGATTCGAGTTTAACGTTTGAAATAAATATAATAACTATATTTATTTTGTATAACAGTTTGCGTTATCGTCGTTTTTGTAAGTTATAAAGTGTCGGCGTAAATAAATACTCATTTGTAGTTATTTTATAAAAGTTACTTGATCCGTTTGGTTTGCTTTATAATAAAACATGTTTTATTTTACGGATTTTCTCAAAAAACGGGCAGAGTTTCCTCTGTTTTTGGACGGCCCCGACAACACAAGGTCGTTATTTTAACGAAATTCAATCAAGATTCAACTACCAATATTTAATTTTCGTAAAAACGACAAAATAAAAACTAAACACTAATCCGAATCGGTTCGAGCTCGTTCACGAAATTAATAAAAATCTTAAAATTAGCGTAAATAACTATTCGCGTCACTAAAATCTTTACCAAATCTTTCGTGTCGAGACGTTTGACTGAGTTGACCGAGTTAGCTCGGTTGACCGAGTTGAGTTGACCCGTAAGCTGAGTTGACCCGAAATCTGAACTGAGTCGCGAACCCAAACCAGAACTAAACCCGAAACAACACCGAATCTGAAACTGAATCAAGTCCGAACTTTTCCAAAACCAACCCATTACTGTCGCCGGTGCCGGCTCATCGGACCGGTGTCGCTGTAGCCGTCGACCTCCTTCACTATCAAAGCCCACGATTTCCGGTCAGGACTTATAAAGTGTAGGATCGTTTTCGGACCTGAACGAGTCAATCAGAAGAGTTTAAGCTCAATACAAAAGGCATAAACAATCGTATCAAGTTCAATTCAGCTGAAATACACTTTAAACTATCTATGTATTGATTCTGGAACTTTTACAATTCAGTAGACACTTCGACAGAGCTTCGCCGTCGGAAAACTCTCTGCTAATTCCGCTTCAAATGACACGCAACATCAGATATTTATAGGCCTCTTGATTCCGCTTGAAACGAACTCAAGCGAGATCTGATTCCGCTTGAAATGACTCAAGCGGAATTAACATGTTGGCCCAAGCGGAATTAAAACTGTTGATTCCGTTTGAAATGGCCTAGTGTCATTTCAAGCGGAATTACCTATAAACAGACTTTTTCGATTTCCGTGCCCTGATCTAACTCATACAATACAATACAAGACTCGATACAAGACGAAGTCGACATACGCATGCACCAACAGACTCCCCCTTGAATGTTGACGAGTCTTCAGTGTTGAGTCTTTGCATCTTCAGTCTTTATCAATCTTTGGGCTCTTCTTCGACGTATCTTACATTGTAAAGCATCCTCAAATCTTCTCTCTTCTCTTTATCAGATCTCTTGATTCCTTAAGTTCACTAGCAGCTAGTGTGAATATCAGGCTTCCAGAATTATAACATGGCTCTTAACATCTACAGACTCCCCCTTTCGATAAGCTGGGATCGCAGTCTGGATGGTAACCTGGTTCACACTCTTCTCAGGATCGAAACCTGGCTCTCTAAACACAGACTTTTCAGGAATCAAAACCTGGCATACCTGCACATACTCTACCTCAACATAAATTTCATGAATTTATAATTTGACAAATTTATGTTCTCTGCTTATCACATGTAAAAACAAAATCAATTAAAGAATGATTTTAAATCTGTTAAACTCTGATGAACACTTGCAAAAAATATTTTCAAATACATTTCTTGTTTCAAACCAACTCCCCCTCAGATTGTCCATCATGTTTAGCACTTGGAATTTTGAAAATCAGCTCTCCAACATCAGTTGTCGAAAATCTTTTTGAAATTTTTCAAAATTTATGCTAAAACACACTGAAAATCTTTTTGGATTTTTGATTTAGAAATGCTAAAACAATATTTTTGTGAGTTTGTGTAAGAGGATCATATCAGATTATGAGACATATCACCAGCACCGTTAAGCTTTAAACATTATAAGCTCTAAACAGTTCACATTGATTGACGATATTGTTGTCCTCTTAAACTCAATCTAAAAACTTTCGAAATGCTTACCGATACGTTAAGGTATATTAATTTTGCACTAAATTCTTATGGACCCCACGATCTCAGCATATCCCCTCATCATGCAATACACTGACTCAAGTAATGCCTTTAAACTTTTATCAACTGTGATTTGTGCGAAAATAAAGAAGAATGTTTAAACATTAACAATCAGGTCGATACTTCCGTATACGCAGAGAAAGTCCAATGTTTAAACAAAATAAGAAAATAAAAATAAGTTGAGGTTGTTTAGGCTTTAACCACCAGGTCAATACTTCCGTATACGCAGAGGTGATCCAAAGCTTAAACGAAACACCAAATAAAATAAAGCAGAACGTTTAGGCAATAACATCCAGGTCGATACTCATGTATACGCAGAGGATGTCCAATGCTTAAACAAAATAAAGAAATAAAACAAGTTTAAATCTTTGCAAAATAAAAAGCACAATCACAGTGACTTTTCAGCAAAGTTGTGAAAGCTCACAGACTTAACCAGTTTTATGTCTTTCGACAATCAGCGATTACCGAGTAGGTGCACATTCAAGAAGGACAAAACTAAGTACTATGCTTTTGACCATGTTTCCCACTAGAACTAGGCTTTTTGCTTTATGTTTGTATCGTTATCGCAAATCTACTAGTCTAGCTGAGCCTATCGTCACATCTTTAGTGAGACCATTTATCACAATTTAACTTTACATTTCTTTAGCATGCTGTGACAGTCCACTGATGTACTATCATTTCATCTTTTCTCAACAAAAACTCATTTTGAATTTTATCATGTTTTTGACTTTTCAAATTTTCAAATGTTTTTGGATTTTTCAAATTTTCGAAATTTTCTAAAAAAAATTTACTCCCCCTAAAATCAAAATATATCTCAGTTTTGATTTTCTGGAAAATTTGAAAACAAACTGAACTCTTGACACAAAGTGTAAGAACAATTTTGAAACAAACTGTACAATAAAGTGACAACTGATATCAAATCACTTCAATTCGCCATCCACTTGTCATAAACAATCAGAACTCCCCCTTACAACAAACTATTTTCCCATTGTGATTTCAAAACACTTAAGTTTGTTTTAATCAAATGGTTTTTCTGGAAAATAAGTTTTGTTGATTTTACCACTTTTTAGGATGGGGTCATTTCATCACATTGTTTTCAACCACTTGTAGCTTTAACATTTCCTGATTTTATCAACATCAATCACTTGTAGAAAATCAAGTACAACTTAATGTCCCTGATTTACCACTTATAAATAAAAACCCACATTAACCACTTGTAAGTCGAAATATCACAGTTACTACTCTGTGAATTTCTCAAGAAATATGCCGATTCCTGCTCCTCGCTTACCAACCTGGGAGTTCCGGTAAGTCCAGGGTTTTTACTATTCATAATAGGTTCCATCCCAGTCACAAACCTGGGACGAAACACCCTTACCTGGTTTCTTCAATTTCTTCTCATAAAATTCCTTAACCCCCTTTACTTTCCCATCAACCATTTTTCCAAAAATGTGTTTCACTTTGGAGTTAAAGGCCTTCTCAACATCAAATTCTTTATTTTCAGAAAAAAATTGATTTGAAATCTCAACTTTCCCAACTTTTTGCTTAAAATTTTCAGCCCTCAATGGTGGAAAATTTGCATCATCCATTGCAGGAACCGAGTTTTCACCTTTTGATTCAATTTGTGGCTCCTCTGACTTTGTGGAATCAGATTCATTGCCAGAATATAGCTCCTCTGATTTTGACGAATCAGAATCATTGCTAGAAGATAGCTCCACTGATTTTGATGAATCAGAATCATTGCTAGAACTATCATCCGATTTCTTAACAACCCATTTCTGTTTGTCAAGATTTGCTCTTTTCTTGTAAAACCTGTTTGAACATTCACCAATTTCAAATTTTGAATTTTTGAAAAGTTTAGTTCTCTCAATTGGTGGTTCAAACTCAATCACTTTCTCTTTTAGCTTAGAAACTCCCTGTTTGGTTTGATTTGCCTGTGAACATTTCATGGCAATATGACCACTTTTTCCACACTTGAAACAGTTCTTGTTTCTTTCTTTTGAACAGCTTCATCCTTCATTTCCTCTTGCTTCTTTTTAGCAAGGAACTCTCTGTTTGTCTGCTTCCAAAAAGAACTTTTCATCTCTTCTTCTGAACTTGTTCCTGAAACAAACGTCATTTTTTATTTAAAATCTCGAACATATTTTTCATTTTTTTGATTTTCAGATGGAATAAAACCAAGACCTTTCTTTTTGAAATTACCGTTATGGTTTGTTTTCTTTTGAAAACCAGAACCAGAACTGTAACCTTTTTTCTTGTTTAATCTTTGTTGCACTCTTGAGGTGTATTTTTTAGGTTTTTCAGTAAGATTTACATCTTTTATTTCAGAAATATTAATTTCTGTTAGTTTGAAAACCTTTTTGATTAATTCAGTTTTGACACCTCTTATTGGAAATTCCTCATCAGAATATAATTTGTCCGAATCATTAAAGTATATGCCACTTTAAATGTTTCATCATTCATATTAGATTTTGATAACAGGAATTCTTTGTTGTAAACTCTTTTGCCCCGTTTAATGGTTTGACTCGGAGTGCTGCACTCAGACTTTGACTCCAACATAGACTCCGACTTTGACTCCTCAGTTTCATCGTTATCTAACACATGATCCACCATTTTCTTCATCAATTGAGATTGTTGATTAGTGTCAGACGATGTAAACGTAACATCAATATTTTCTGGCAAATTAACTGATGATTCAGACTCGGACTCCCACTGTAAATTTGTTGCCTTTTTTACTCTTTCTGAATTTGGATTTCTTGGCGAATATCCATTTTCAAGCGGGGGTGGACACTTGTTGTAACTAACATCTTATTTCTTACCAGATGTCTTTACTTTCGTATCCTTCTTCTTTTCTTTCTTCTTTTCAGGAGCCTTTTCTTCAGATACCGTATGTTTTTCAGTTACTTCATCATCCTCAAATGCCTTCATGCCTTCAACAGTTGGATAAATCCTGTCAATGACATAAGAAGTACATGAGTAACTTTTTAACAAACGATTAACTCTTTCTGTTTCAATTCTTTGAGTTTCCAGTTTCTGTTCCAGAGCAGCACACTTCTCTATGTAATTGTTCACAATTTTCTGCTTTATCATGAACGCTCCTTTAAGTGTCTTCATTGCTGTTGCCTGTTCTTCAAATGTTTCATCGTACATATTCATTGCTTTGTTCAGCACATCATAAGATTCCTTCAACCTGTTCATATTGTTAATCAATTCGCTGTTTTTCTTCTTTATGATCTTACAGGTTTCACAATTCACTGGAATCTCTCTTGCATCAGCTTCTTCATGAATCTTGAGAGCTGGAACTTCTTTCACTTTTCTTCTGACCACTGGAACTTCTTCATCATCATCACTGCTATGTTTTGACCTTTTTCTTTTTCTTTTTAGCCTTTTCATCTTCACTATCACTCTCCTCCATCATTTTTAAATGACCTGCCATTCTTCTTGCATAATATTCAGTATCATCATCACTGTCTTCTTCAATTCGAGCAACAAAAGCTTTGTGGCTTGAAGTTTTGTTTGGATCATAATCATCCCAATTGAAATTTTCCCAGCTAAAACCTTCTGGCAACTTTTCATCATCTTGATTGATTAGACAAGCTTTACTGTCAGCTGAAACATATTTGTCCCAACTAAAATCTTCTTGATTCACCAAACATGCTCTCTTTGAAGACTCTGCTATTACTTTTCTACCATGTGCCACTTGTGGTTCTTGTTGTTGTTGAGCAACTTGATGATAGATGGCTTTCTGGTAGTACTCATTGTTGTTAAATGGGTTTTGATCTCCACTTGCTTCGCGATTAGTACACTCCCTCTTGAAGTGTCCTTTTTCCCTACAATGAAAAACAAGTAACTTTAGATTTATCAAAGCCTAAAGTAGAAACATTCGCATCATGTAAATCATCTCTTCATGTGATCTGTTTGAATTTCTCAGCTCTTCTTAACACACTTGCCAAACACCATTTTATATCCATTAATTCCATCTCTTCAGCATCTATCTGATCGTAATCCTCTTTTGTAAGCATTGAATTCCCGATTCGACCTGCAACAAAACTTCCATACGACTCTAAAACAGTCCCCAACAATGACATGTGACTTTTTGCAACTTCTTCAGAATAATCCTGATCATTCTCAAGATTCAATACAATGTTGCATTGTAACTTTCTGCCATTCTTGGTTGCTGAAATGTTCGGATCAAATGATGGATATGATGAAAAACTTGTGTTGCTATTTAATCCTTTGGATGAACTTCCAGATGAGCTCTTTGTATTAAATGTTGTCTCAACTTTTGGTGACATGGTGGTGGTTTTGTCATTCAACCTTTCTTTGTAATAAAGCCCAATATCTTGTTCACCGTCAAAATCTTTCATTCTTGAGATCTTTCTCTGTTCCATTTCCTGAGCCTTAATCTTTTCAATGAATTTACTCAGTGCCAGACTGCTAAATCCTTTCTTGTTCCTTAGCATCATGAGATATGTGCCCCAAGTCTCGTGTGGCAACGCATCAGCAAGTTTTTCAATCAACTCTTCATTTTCTTTGTTGATGCTTAACCTCTTCATGTTTGCTAAAAGATTGCAATATCTTTCAATAATTTGCTTTGTACTTTCATTCTTCAAACCACGAAACAAATCAAATTCTTTCTTCAAAAGTGACTTTTTGTTTTTAACCATTTCTTAACTTCCAACAAACTTTGATCTCAATGCTTTCCAAATAGAGTATGCATTCCCATTGTGTTGCAATAAAACCAAGATCTCTTCCTTAATAGCTTCTGGTAGTAGATTGAGCATCATTTTTTCATTTTTGTATTTCTTTCTATCATCAACACTCATATCTTTGATAGCAACCACCTCTTCGTCATCATTCGTCGGTCTAACGCATTTCGTTTCAATACATTCCCAAGCGTTCAAATAATTTGCTTGTACCCAATTTTCAAAACGTCCTTCCCAACCTTTATACTCCTCGATGTTCATGAGCTTAGGTGGTTTTTGCATAGTCCCCGTTTCATTTTCCAACATTGTCTGCTGAGTAACAGTAATCGGGGTAGCAAAGGCGTTATAAAATTCCTCTTCCATGTTTTAGTTTTTCAAAGTTCACAAAACTGTCCTGTTCAAACGAAATTACTTCTTCAAGCGGAATAACTTGTTCAAGCGAAATCAACAACTTTTGGGCTGAATACACTTTCACGCGAAATAACTCTGAAGCGGAATCACAAATTCAAACGGAGTATCTCAAGCGGAATACCAGTTGAAGCGGAATAGCACCTTTTCAAGCGAAATCAGACACAAAGTGTAATTTCAAGCGAAATCACAAAGTAGTTTCAAGCGGAATTATGCTGATGTCATGATTTCGAACAGAATTTCAAACGGAATTACAATTTGGACCAGTTTTACTTTGATTTTAACTCTGAAATTTTCCAGGATTTGTTAAAACATAATTGCGCGTGATATGTGAGAATTTAAGCCGATTTTAACCGTGAAAAATTTTTAAATTTGAAACAGAAAGTGTAGAAATCAGAAAATGCAGCTGAATTGGTATGAACTCTTCCTCCTGAGCTCTAATACCACTTGTAGGATCGTTTTCAGACCCGAACGAGTCAATCAGAAGAGTTTAAGCTCAATACAAAAGGCGGAAACAATCGTATCAAGTTCAATTCAGCTGAAATACACTTTAAACTGTCTATGTATTGATTCTGGAACTTTTACAATTCAGTAGACACTTCGACAGAGCTTCGCCGTCGGAAAACTCTCTGCTAATTTCGCTTCAAATGACACGCAACATCAGATATTTATAGGCCTCTTGATTCCGCTTGAAACGAACTCAAGCGAGATCTGATTCCGCTTGAAATGACTCAAGCGGAATTAACATGTTGGCCCAAGTGGAATTAAAACTGTTGATTCCGTTTGAAATGACCTAGTGTCATTTCAAGCGGAATTACCTATAAACACACTTTTTCGATTTCCGTACCCTGATCTAACTCGTACAATACAAGACTCGATACAACACGAAGTCGACAGATGCATGCACCAACATAAAGAAATAATGCATACTAATTAGCCTGATATAGAAAACACTCACCGGATATACCACGGCCGTCTCCCCCACTGCCGCCGCCGTGAGCGGCGGCGCTGCTCCATCTCCGGCGAGTCTCTGTCTCTTATGTTGATCTAACTCCCGTCTCGCACACTCCCTCTCTCAATAGCCCTCGATCTGTTCCGATTTGCAAAACCCGTCGCCTGCTCCGCCACTCTCTCCGATCGTTCTCTCAGTCTCGCCGCTGCTCACGCCATGGTGGCGGTGTGGTTGTCGTTCTCCGCTGAGATCCGCCAATGTCACCGGTAAGGTACGAGAGGGGGGCTGGTGTGTGTGAAGAGGTGAGTGTTTCTGGTGGTTGTCGCTGAACTGAACCCGAGAGAGGGAAAGATCAAGGGTGTAGCAGAGGGTTATTTTAGGTGTGTGTTGATGAAGATGGTACTCTTGTTTGGTGTGTGTTGTCTGATGTATAAACAGATAGAGGGAGAGGAGTATTTGTTGTGGGATGTGTGTGTAAAAGACTAAAGTGTATAAACAGAGAGATGAGTTCTTGTAAGATCTTGTGTGTTCCAATCTTTTGAGGCAAAATCTTTTGTAGAGATTTGAAGAGATTTAGTATAGATTTTGATAAGATTCTCAAATCTTGTAGAGATCTTGATAAGATCTAATATATTATGTGCAGGTTTAGGCTTGTGGGTTTTGGGCTTGGGCCCACAAGCCCATCTCATGTGTAAGTGGCCCATAATTCCAACGAGACCTGATATCGCGACCCAAACTCCATAAGCATAAAAAATTCGTGTAACATCCATATTTGTCGGCGTCGTCAATATTTCATACGGTTTCAGTTTATTAGCGTTTAATTTCAAAAGTATCTCCGCAGATCGTCACACGCGCACTGTAGAACCGCATAAGCGTTCCTAAGCTTACTGAGGCCCTAATTAAGTTAATTTGCATCGTAAACACTATTTAATGTCGAGTAAATCGCCTGTTAATCACGTAATTAAGAGCCGTAAATCACCGGTTGTCACATTCTCCCACTGTTAATGAAATTTCGTCCTCGAAATTTAGACTATGTTGACTCCTTAGAGTTACGTTATGCGTAAGTAAATACGAATAATGTCAAAGGAAACAGGACATACTGATACCGTCACCAGTGTGACCAAGTTAACAGGGGTCCAATAAAAGAGGAATTTCGACCAATAGAATTCCAAATGGACGTTTACAATATGCAAATGAATGTTAGAAACAATAACATTCGCTAGGAGAAGCTTAGAATCAACGAGCCCAAACGAAATAGTTTTGCAAGAAACGCTCGATCGTGATTAGCCCAAGCTACAAGTTATACCGACGCCACAAGGTGTCGTAGTGATTTAAGTAATTCAATAATAGTGGTGACCGAACAAGTTCACCATGTTTGAAATCAAGTGAAAGTGCAATGAAGCAAGCTTGATCCAAACGACATCATAAGATTTTCAATTGAAAATGGAACATCAAGAAATAATGTTTTCGATCGAAGATGAAGAAGTAATGAATATCGCGAAACATTCGATCGATAATGAAAGAACCGTTAGTGGGTACACCGGAATATAGAATGAATTTGTGTACCATTGCCTTAACACACGATTGTGTTAAAATGGTTGTGATATGATATATCAAAGTGGATTTAAAGCAAGTCAATAAATAAATAATTAAATCCGTGCATGAGATGCGTAAATGAGATTAGCGCAAGCTTCAAATTAGTGAAAACACCACCACAAGGTGTCGAAATCAACAAACAATTTTATGGAGTCGAATGCCAAACAAGTTGCTACGACTCGAAACAAATGAAACGCTTGTTGAAACGAATTTGAATATGATGTCTCCAATACATCATATGGTGTCTTGAATTGAGTATGTGTAATGAACAAGTTCAAACAATTGAATTTGTTTTCGGCGCAAGCTGACAATAAGTACATGTATTGTCAAGAAAACTTTCGGCATGGTCACAACGAAAAACCATGTATGTAACTTGAAAAGAAAATAAATTTCAAGAAAATGTGTTGACTTGATAACAAAGGAGCCAACAATTACAATAATGCGGGTCATTCGAATCACAAATCAATAATTAGATTTAGCGAAACAATATTTGAACTTTGATGAAACGCTTATTCGAAACGAAACCACATGCGTAACAAACGATGCATGTGTAACATATGAATTTTCAAGAAATGAAGCAATGAGTATTCGCTATAATGAAAGAAATGATCGTGATACAATGACCATTAAGAGGAGTAGAGATGTGAAAATCAACTCACTGGATGTAAAAGTTAGAATTTCAATAAAAGAAATTTAAGGACTTTACCTGGGGTTGCATGTGATAACTGGTTGTTAGGTGACATTACCATGGAATGTCAAACATAGCGTATTCGTTGTTAATAAGATAGGGGGAATGCGGAGACATACGTCTTCTTCTTAGCATGACTGGTGTCGTTTGCAGGACCGTGTGCCAAACTGCCGCTTCCTCGAAAGTCGTATGTGACGTACTTCAAACTCCGTTGATGTATAGCTTAAGTTTCACGTATACCTGTGCACTAGCGTTTCGTTATGCGTAGGCTGCCTGCTCGGGAAGTCAAAATAGCAAAGACGACATAATAATGGTGTTTACCTGAGTTAATAGACGTGGTACCTACGTGACGACCTTTAATGAACTTAGACATAAGTTTCCGAAGGTCTTAAATGCATGTTTCCTAAACTCTCAGAGTTTTGTGTACTGCATGTAATTATTTTGTGTACCGTGTGTAAAACACCACTTTAGCGTATGTTTGGAAACATAATTTTGACTGTTTGTTTTTCGGCAACGGTTGGAGACCATATTCGAGTCTTAGGCATTCTGTATGTATTCAGAGTCTTAATACTCTAAGTCCCCAGAGAAAAGTGAGGTTAGAGCCTAGGTATTCCTACAGAAAACCCTATTCGCTGTAACCTATAGCTCTGATACCAATCTGTCACACCCCGAAATTATCAGAGCTGGCGTGACTGGATTGGTATCTTCATTGCACAGCGGAAGCAAATATGCTAAGACTTTTAGAATGCGAACGCCCACTAAGTACTCGACTCCACATGGTTCTCCTATTCCAACTGTGCCATAACTTTGAAAAGTAACCTGAGAAAGAAACATGCGAAAGATCAACATAAAGTTGAGCGAGTTCATAGTTTGTTTGTAAAAGATTTGAAATAAATCTTTTTAATAACCGGTTTGTGAAATATTATTGAGAAAACGAATTTAAAAAAATCATTTTCTTGTCAAGTTATATGGAAACTTTGTATTTGTAACGCATTATGTTCGTAGAACCATGTATTTGTAAAGTTTGTATAACCTTCAATGCCCACCCTGACTTTGACTTCATGCCCGCATAATCCTATGCTTTGAATTTGTATAAAACATGGTATGTAATTTGTATGAAACGAGTATTTATGTATATATAAGTAAATCGAGATCGCTAATGATTTGCAAGGCCATTAACATGTGACACGACATAGGAAGCATCCAAACCATAGGCATTTTTCGTTGTCGATTCATGACTAGAGACACAAAAGCACTACTTGGTACTAGTTGTCACCAAGAGTGTGGATGCCTGAAACCCATTAGATCTAACCTTTTGTTCCGTAGTCTTAGTATGTAAACGATTAATGGTGCTTATGACACCCTATTCGTGACATGATCTAAAGTATCATTCCTTAGTTTTTGTATCCAACATACCATAACACATGTATTTTCCCCAAGTTTAAAAAGCATGTAAAAGGTTAAAAGTGGGGACATGAACTCACTGGGTTGTCTCGTTTTACATACGCAGACCAACCCAGCCCCGTATTATAACCAGGACGATCCCGTCCTTACTCATGAAATCATTCACATTTCGAAAATACCCATTTTTTTATAAAACCGGTATCTTTAGTACAAATCATTCGTAAACCCTTTGAGTTCTTTGTAATCCATTCGTAATGTGGTTTAGAAATATAAGTTTTCGTTTATCGATAAATTGTTTATTTTTGCAAAACTTGCATGTCTTTCCACCCCAAAAACATTTATAAAAAAATGTAAAACCATGAAAAGGTGGGGTTATGAACTCACCTGGATTTCCATGTGCAAAGCTAGCTAATTACGACTTTGTTATGTCGTTTCCAAGACGTGAACTCGCTAGCGTGCATTCTACAATATTCCTAACACGGAATATCGTATAAGTTTCTAAATATAAGCAGTAACTAACTACGTGTTACCGAGCTCTACCGAATCGTTAGTAGAACGATTCGACGGTAAGTTGTTAACTTGAAAGAAACGAAGAAGTTATACATGTTAAGCTTTGCTTAATATCGGTGAACTTACTAAGTTATGGAAATACTTCGTTTCCGTGAGATTTAAAGTGTATAAATATTTATAAAATATATAAATATATCGATAGTATTTCGTTAGTCGTCACTAGAAGTCGTTGTGTATGTAATACACATTTATACGAAAATAACATACAACAACCTCGTAAGCGATATATATGATATATAGTGTGCCGTTTAGGCGTTTTGAAATAAATATAAAACTATATTTATTTTTATAAAACAAATTCTTGTCGTTTGATATTTGAAATAAATATATATACTATATTTATTTATAAAAAAGGATTCGAGTTTAACGTTTGAAATAAATATAATAACTATATATATTTTGTATAACAGTTTGCGTTATCATCGTTTTTGTAAGTTAAAAGTGTCGGCGTAAATAAATACTCATTTGTAGTTATTTTATAAAAGTTACTTGATGGTGGCGGTGTGGTTGTCGTTCTCCGCTGAGATCCGCCGATGTCACCGGTAAGGTACGAGAGGGGGGGCTGGTGTGTGTGAAGAGGTGAGTGTTTCTGGTGGTTGTCGCCGAACTGAACCCGAGAGAGGGAGAGATCAAGGGTATAGCAGAGGGTTATTTTAGGTGTGTGTTGATGAAGATGGTACTCTTGTTTGGTGTGTGTTGTCTGATGTATAAACAGATAGAGGGAGAGGAGTATTTGTTATGGGATGTGTGTGTAAAAGACTAAAGTGTATAAATAGAGAGAGATTAGATCTTGTAAGATCTTGTGTGTTCCAATCTTTTGAGGTAAAATATTTTGTACAGATTTTGTAGAGATTTGAAGAGATTTAGTATAGATTTTGATAAGATTCTCAAATCTTGTAGAGATCTTGATAAGATCTAATATATTATGTGCAGGTTTAGGCTTGTGGGTTTTGGGCTTGGGCCCAAGGCCCACAAGCCCATCTCATGTGTAAGTGGCCCATAATTCCTACGAGACCCGATATCGTGACCCAAACTCCATAAGCATAAAATATTCATGTAACATCCATATTTGTCAGCGTCGTCAGTATTTCGTACGGTTTCAGTTTATTACCGTTTAATTTCCAACAGTATCTTCGCAGATCGTCACACGCGCATTGTAGAACCGCATAAGCGTTCCTAAGCTTACTGAGGCCCTAATTAAGTTAATTTGCATCGTAAACACTATTTAATGTCGTGTAAATCTCCTGTTAATCACGTAATTAAGAGCCGTAAATCACCGGTAGTCACACGGTCGACGTTGGTTCGAAACTGAGCGTCGAATCTGCTCTCTACTTGTTGATGGTACTCTTTATCACAGTCTCGTTGGAGCACTTCAGTACCTCACTATCACCCGTCCTAATATTGCCTATGCAGTCCAGTAGGTTTGTTTGTTCATGCATGACCCTAGAGAACCCCACTTTTAGTTTCTCAAACGTATTTTGCGGTACATTCGCGGGACTCTTGACTATGGATTGTAGCTTTCACCATCTCGCTCAACATCCGTGACTGGTATTCGGATGCTGATTGGGGTGGATGTCCAGACTCTCGTCGCTCCGCTTCTGGTTAACCTACTTGGGCGACAACCTAATCTCATGGAGCTCTAAACGTCAGCCAACCATTTCTCACTCCAGTGCAGAGGCGGAATTGTTGGTGCATATTTGTGACAACAGCTTTGATTTGGTCTTTGAATATCCTGTAATTAGTAAAACGATAAACGGTTAGTGGGTTTAGTTTTGTATTAGTCAAATTATAGAGTTTGGGCTAAACCAAACCCAGATTGGGTTAAGGGGGATGAATTGGGCCTAGCCCATGTAGGAAACCCTAGCCCATGTTGCAACTTTGTGTTATATAAACAAGGCTTTGCATTAGGGTTTAGGTTAATCGGCTAAAATAACTTTTGAGAGAGAATTCATGAGAGACAAAGATCTTGGACGAATTTTATGTGTGTTCGGGATCTTGATTGATTGTAATCAGTTTGATAGATAATCAATAAAGATCGGTTTAATTGGAATTCTATTTTCTACTCGTTTCTGTGATATTCTGATCTAGAGGATTCCGCACTCTAGATCGGGTTAACAATTCTGTGATGATCCGTACAAACCAGGGGACCTACAATTGGTATCAGAGCTTTAGGCTCTTGAAGAAGCTCGGTTCAGAATTGTGATCTGCAGAATTCGGGTGGAAGTGTTTAAAATTTTCGAAAATTTTAAACCTGAAAATTAGGGTTTTCGAAATTTTTGAATTTCTGATAAAATTCTGCGTTTTTGTTTGTGTTTGATCAGTCTGTGTGTTTGATTTTGCTGATTTACAGGTTTTCGAGATAGTTCTGGTTGATTGGTTGAAGATTTTTGGCTAGAAAGACTTGAAGATTCGAAGACTGTTCTTCATGTTCTTCATATTTTTCGAAAATTTGTTCTGATTTGGTTGTTTAATCTTACAGGATTCTGTTAGAAAGAGAACTGTTAAAATTCTGAGAAGATTTGTTTCTGGAGGATTTGCTGATTTCGGATAAATACTCTGATTAGCCAGCGAAATTGTGACCCTTACCGGCGAAAGTAAAATCCAAAGGCGACTTTGGTAACCATGTAATTGTCCTCAGCGACATTATTACGGTGATTGGCGAAGTTACTAGACGTCGTTTTGGCGATTTTATTGACCAGCGAAATTAATCTTAGCGTAGTTAAACAGCGAAATTGGTTAACCACCATAATTAACCAGCGAAATTACCTGGAGGAATTAACCACCATATTTAGTTTGGCTAAGTGGAGTATTTACTGGAGGAATTAAAAAGGTGGAGTATTTATTTTCGTGGAGTAATTAGATACGTATAGAGTATTTAACGTTTTCGCAAATAGAAAATGATCAGTAGCTCTTCTGACTAAACCGTTTGCACCGTTATATTCCTTGGATTTTTAGGACAAAAAAAACTCTGGAAATTCCTGAATTTGGTTTTCGACATTATATATCATTGGATTCGTCTTTTTGAGACGATTCTAACGGTATAATTTGGTAACCATAGTTTTCGGACACTTTTTGTACGGTTTTACCAGTCTGTTACGTTAAAATGTTGAACACGTCAAATTTGAACGAACTATTGAGGATGGAGCATGAGGTTGGTACCACAAGCAAACCACCTAAGATGATGAAAGTGGAGAACTATCTAACATGGAAAGACAGGTTTCCGTCTTTCATTATGTATCAGGACAGACGGATGTGGATCTGTATTCAACATGGTTATGCGAACCCAACTCATGATTTTGAAGGCAGGCAACGTGTCACTGCCTATGTGAACATGCAAGAGGCTGATAAGAAGATGTATGAGACTGAAAAGAGAGCCTTAGATTCTATCAAGTTGTCTTTACCAGATGGCATCAAACATACCTTCAAGAAGTACACTACTTCTAAGGAAATGTGGTATGCACTAGAAAAGAGATATCAAGGAAATGAAGATGTCAAAAAGAACAAAGTGGATCTACTGAAGAAGCAATTTGTTGTCTTCAAGTGTATAAGAAATGAGTCACTTGAAGATATCATCACGAGATACTACCATCTAATGTCAGAAATGGACAACTCTGACATAGATAGCTATACTGACATTGAGATCAATGATAAGTTGCTTGACGCATTACTTGCAAAGTGGGATATCTATACTCTTATGATCAAAGGGGAGGCAGATTATAACACAAAAGAACTTGAAGAGGTTATGGGGAAGCTGAGAGCATATGAGCTCAACATGAAGAAGAAGAAGAAGGAGACAAGATACGATCAGGTTCAAGATCCAGGGATTTACAATGGACTTCCATCTTCTTCATCTCACAATGGTTCTAGCGATTCTGCTACTGCATTTTTGTCATGTGAGAATGAGCAAGTTACTATGAATGAAGATGGTGATGTGTGTTTCGTAGCTGCTTCAGGAGAATCTACAGGTACAAAAAGAACTTCAACTACAAATCAGAGTAGCAATACAAAGTCTATGCCTATGAGTGTGAAGGTTGCTGAAGAACATCTAGCATTGCTCGCCTCGTTCATTGCTTCTTACGAGAATTACATTCAGGGAAAGATATCTGATCCATCTACTTTTGATGAAGATTATGATTAGGTTGATCCTGATGACTTAGAAGAGAAAGATCTACAGTGGCAAATGGCCATGATTTACAGGAGAGTGAAGAGGTTTATGAATAGAACAAGAATAAAGTTCGTGGGGAAGACTGTTGGTTTTGACAAGACCAAGGTTCGGTGTTTCAACTGTCAAAGCTATGGACACTTTGCTAGAGAGTGTCAAAGACCAAAGACAGAGTCTTTGAGTCAAAGTTCAAGTAACAGAAATGCATCAAGTAACTCTGGCTCAAAAGCTTTGATCTCTACTGCATGAGAGGGGTCTTATGATTGGAGTGTTCACCTAGAGGATGATGAGAATGTCACTCAGGCATTCATGGCAGAGATTGCACCAGTTGATGAGGCTGAAGCTAAAGATGAGAATGCTGAAGCAAAAATGGATGGTGAAGTTGACAAGGTGATTGAATCTGAAGAGGTTACAGATGATCAGACTACTGAAGCTGAAGAACAAAAGCAAAAGTCTGAAGATGAACAGGAAGCTGCATATAGAAAGAAGGTCGCTGACCTTGCGGCTCTCATGGCCAACTTAGACAAACAAACTGGAGAGGTAAGTACTAATTCTGTTTGTTTAAGATGTCATGAATTAAGTACTAAATCTCTTTGTTTAAGATGTCATGAATTACAGGGTGAAGTTGACAGGTTATCAAGACAAAACCAAAGTCTGGTAAATGAGATGTCGAACATAAAAGAGTCAAACTTTTTCGTAAAAAGAAATGAGTCTATGTATTTGAAGAAAATTAAAGGATATGAAGCTGAAATTGAGGCTTTAACCTGCAAAATAAACGAAAAACTTCAAATTATAGACTTAGCTCATGATACGAGGAGTGAGAAAACAAAGGAGATTTCTGAAAAATGCAAAGATTTGTCAGATGCACAACTAAAAATCGTTGAACTTGAAAAGAAATTAAATCAATTTAGAGATTCTTCTTTTGTAATGAAACACATGATGGGTGGGTTAAAGAAGAGTAATGACAAGACCAGTGTGGGCTTCAAGGGCTTTAATGAAGTCCCACCTCCTCTTAGTCATGACTATTCATTCCTGCCTGATGAAGATGTGTAAGACCCATCATGCTTACTTTATCATTTGGTAAACTTTTTGATTTTTTAAAACATTAAGATAACGACATTAATATAAGTTTCAAGGTTTACATAATCTTACTACATGTTTCCCAAAACATAATGTAAGAAACCTAACATACTTGATTCTTTAAAAACTTACATCCCATATGTACTAATGAAAGTAAACACAACATTTAAAATGTTTGGTGACAAAAGAACTAGATTCTTTTGCGGAAGCATCTTAATACACACGTTCGGTTCCATTACAAAGCTTGATCTTCATCCGCAAGTTCCTATAGCTACCTGTGATCAAAAGACATCAAAATATCAATTTTATGATGTTATGATGTGATCTAACATGTCTGGAATATCAAACCAAACAAAATAAAAAATTTTGCTGATCTGGGCTGTGGTCGCGGGGGGCGACAGAATTGGTTCCAGCCTTCGCGGCCCGTGAGCGCTGTCGCGCGTCGCAACAGTGAGGGCGCCTTCAGTCGCGTGACACGACGGTGTAAGTTTGACAGTAGGTTTTTTTCCCAAACCTGCATTTTCCCAGCTAAGAGCCTTTTTACGAAAAGCGTCATAACTGGTTCGTTTCTAGTCCGTTTTGAGTCACGTTTCTTCCTACGCGACTGTAATCAGACCATTTATCTCATGGAATAAAAATCTAACATATGATTTCACAAAATTTCTGACTTTAAACACTTGATTTATAGAAATCTTACTAATTATTCGACCCGTTTACATTAATGAGACATAAAATGCACTTATAAGCTCAAACTAATATAGGAACGATGCCTCATCCTACTTTTACATTTCGACACATGATACAACAAAATCAAATGCCGAAACTAAGGTACATATGTCCTACTTGTCCGATTTAACTTATTTAACGACATTTAACAACTTATCTTACCAAAACTCAATACTTCAATGATTTTGACCTGTTTGATTTCACTAGCGAAATCCATCGCCCTTTGTGAATCAAACATGTAGTATTCGAGACATTTTAACCCGATTACACTTTCAAGTGGAATCCACCACTTTCACTATTTATTCACTATCAAATCTCTAACCTTTTTCTCATCCGATTATTACCTACGAATTCCTTTGCTTAGTAATAACCAATATTATGATTAAATCATTATTCTTCAAATAAGTAACATAAATAACAATAACAATTTACGAAGCTTATAGCCACGTACCTTTAGAGCTTTTCTTTTAAGCGGTTATCCGATCCGCCTTGTCCACTCGATGATCCACCCAAATCACCTATACCATTTGATTCGAATATATTGTTTAGAACTCATGGTTCAATATTCTATATTTGTAACACCTCGAAAATTTATGTCCAATAATGTATCGACACGTGTCATGAGCTTTAAACGTGTAAAAGATCACCTATGAAGGACTAAAGTTGACAAACAAAGAAAGTATGAGAATAAAAGGGTTCAAAGTGTCAACAATGGATAAATATGCCTATCAATAACCCTACACGATGTTTATACCCCTAAACGAATGAATCATGGATCATACAAAGCTAATTATGAAAGAAAGTGAGAGATTATAAACTACAGGGGTTAAATGTGTCAACATGTTGAAAGTATACCTCTGAATGACATTTTAGCAAACCCGAAGCTTTGTAACAATTAAACATGCTCACTAGAATAAGTGATAAAAATTTCACAAGGTTTTGATAAAGTATGAGAAAGTTATGACAATATTCGTATACGAGGGGTTAAAAGCGTCAACGTTGAAATTTATGACTTTTCGGGTGATCACAAAGTTAACCAAGGACTTAAACAAGTTTGTATAAGTCTTAAGGTCCTTAAAAGTCAAGTTAGAGGGCTTAAAATGCAATTTTGGAAGTTGAAACCACGTATATAAGGACCAGGGACCAGAAATGCAATTACTGAAAGTTGTTTAACCCGACCTGATCACCCATACCGGTAGCGTAAGACTCTGTGAGGTCTTATGCGGGCCGCCTGGACCGCCCAGCATCAGAAAAATCACACTGGTGTCTGTCCAGGCATGTTAACCGACTTTGAATGCTTGTTTTGCATACTAGGGGCTGCCCCAATGGTATATCATGCATAGGGGGCACTTGTCTTGATCTGGAAACATCAGTAGACTACCTTGGCATGATCCCATGTGATTTAAATTGCTATATAAGAGGAGCATTGTTGCAACATTTTGATCATTCATTTGCAAACCTTCACAAGCTTATTTCTGGAGCTCTCTGATCAGCAACCAAAGTTTCTTAGGCTTCCTAGATGTGCTTAGAACCCTTGTAAGTATCCTTAACCTCCTTTAATTCAGTTTAGCTTAGTTTATTAGCTTAAAGTCAAACCGTCGTAATTAGAGTTTGACTTCGTGATTAATTAATATTTGTCCAGTCAAATTGCAAATTGAAAGTACCCATGAGTTGGTAATTATGTGGGCAATAAACCCTTAAGAGGGCACCCTCTGATTCCCACTCTAACTAGGTCAATTGTCAGGTCAAAGTTAATCTTAAAAAGTCAACAGAAAGGTTATTTTCAAATTAATGCATAATTAGCAATGTAGGAGCCATGCAACATGTTTTATCATTAATATAACTTGGTAATTAATGTAAGAACATGCCTAAACATGTTCAACCCGACAATTTTCAGTTTAAGCTCGGTTCGGAACCGAAAGTCGCATAATTTGACTTCTGCTTTGACTTTCAGTTCTGACCCATTTAAGCATGATTTAGAAATTCTTTAGAGCCTTATTTGGACCAGGTTTCATGCTAGTATAACCCTCTGTGATTATACAACTTGGTTCAATAATTATCCGATTCATATGCATGTTTCCGTTAGATGCTTAAATGTTGACCATTATGCCCATATGACCTTAAAACGTGATTTTTGAAAACATAAAAGAGTAGAAACCTTAGTTGCTAATTATTAGACTTGTTCCTAAAATTTGACATCAATTTGAGGTCTAGATTAGGAGTTATGCTCATTAGCGTAAATAGAAAGCTTTTTGTTAATTAAACGGCATAATTAGCATATAGCCTATTTAAACCCACTTTTTGATATCAAACTTTTTACCCACTGATGTAATATAATATTTTGGGATTTTTGAATATTTTTAATTAATTTTAGGCTGAGCATAACATAGGGTTGTAGCTTGTTTCGGTTATTGCCGATTTTGCCCTTTTAGGCTATAAAATGAGTTTTACAAATTATTTTGATACCAAACCTTTTTCTAAGGATCTAATATGATAAATAAAACATTTTGATCCTTCTGGAATAATAAAAATATCAGCTTTCTTTTAAAAACCCGGAAATAGCTCAAAATCGCTTTTTTAAGCGTTTTTAACGCATAGTATGTATTAAAACTATTTTAAACATATAAGATTTGATGCCTACTGATATTTTAAGTAAATTATTATATATTAACAGTAAGAAAAAGTTTTAAACTCAGATTTCCAGTTTTGACCTTTTAAGCCTATGTGAAATTACCAAAATACCCCTAAGGTGCATAGTTTGGTTTTAAGTGATAAATTTCACATATATGTAATACCCTACTATTATAACTTATTAAATTAAGTATTTTTACTGATTATATCAGACCTGTAACTCATATTATTATTTAAACTCTTTTATAACCTTTAAAATGACCAAAATGCCCCTACGGGGCATAGTTTGAGTTTAAATCCGTTTTGGGCATAATAGAAGATATCTTACTGATATCACAACATATTTAAGGAATATTAACTTAGGAAACCTGTATATGACTCTTATGGTTACCCGTTACACATCTTGCGTGTTCGGTTCGGTTTATGTAACTAGTTTGCATAAATTGACCGAAACGGGTCAAACCTTATCATTTTGTCTCAAAATCCAGAATGTGCTTAGTTTACCCATATTATACAAGTCTTCAAACTTTTCGGGTCTAAATCGCATTCTATTCCGGTCTTCGCTTAAATCGTGCATTTGAACCGTATCTTCCTTTAAAACTAACCGGTCTAAGTTTAAGCTTATTTAAAGACCCGTTAGGAATCTAATAGGTTATTATAAACCTTCATTCTAGAATAGGAGACCCGGTAAAAGCTACGTGCACTTGCTATTTGTGATTATTACTTGCAAAGGTAAATACTTTTAACTTATTTTCCCTATACGGGCTTGGGGTACGGTATATAAAATACCGCTTGGTCGGGCATTGAATCTTTAATCGTATGAAGGTTAAATTATTGAAATGTCTCGTTTAAATTGTTTTGTTTGCTTAAAGCCTTTGGGGGTTAATGACCACGTCCCAGATATCCTTGGCATCATTTTACGAAATGGCCACGACCTAAGCACGCGGGTGTAGGCGTACACACGTTAGTGCATATATAAATAATAAGGTATAACCGCTGGTTTTGGGAATAACCCGCCGCGGGACTATATCATGTGGTGTGTCTATTAAGCTCTAACCCGGCGTCAATCCGAGCTACTGAACGCATAAGAAACATGTAATTCTTTTACAAGTTTATATACAAATAATTATCCTAAGTTATAAAATGTTTTATGCCATGTGCATTCAAATCAATTTTCTAAACCTTTTCAAAATGAGTCAGTTAATTGTATTTACCAGTGTAAACTGACGTATTTTCCCAAAAAGGTTAAGTGCAGGTACTAGGCGTAATAGGCTAGCCTCTCCTTAGCATCATTACGAGTCTCGCAAGCTTGGATGCATTTAAGTCTGATGAACTATGTTTCCTTTTTATTTGATCCGCCAATGGATCTGTTTCAACTATTTTGTGATACTTAATATTACAATTTTATTCGGTTGAAATAAATCTATCTTTTGCTTCCGCTGTGCATTTAAAATTGTGTTGTTTGACTATGACGATATCAACTACATCACGATACTCCCACCGGGCCCACCGGTAATACGTGGAAATATCGGGGTGTGACAGGATGGTATCAGAGACAACACTGAGTGAATTAAACACTAGCCTTTTGTGTTTAATCTCAGTTACACAGTTGCACATTCCTAAATTTTCGAGTCTAGACAAAGAACTTAGGACTAATCCCAATTGGTCTTAAATTTCTAACCTTGTCTTTTATTTTTTTCTTTGCTGTTATATTGCTTGTTTTGACAGGATCTGCTACAATGCCGCCAAGATTCCGTGGTAGGGGAAGAGGCAAGGGGCCATTCACCGCCCCTAATGATCATGAAGTCGGACCATCACATCGGCGAACACCATCCGACTCCCAAGGCAGAGGTCCTCAAGAACACGGGAGGACCCATACTGAACCAGCAAGGCGCTCAGTCTCGCTGAGCTCCTCCCCCTCATACCTAAACTCTTACGGGCCTCATCCGGAAAATGAGCCCCACAACTCCTACCAATCTTACATTCAACTCCAGGGCCACAACTCACCTTTTGACGACCCAACGCCCTTTTTCCAGAGCTGGTTCAACCCGGCCAACTACCTTGGAGAACCAGTGGGTTTTAACCTGTGACACCTGTGTCACTGTGACCATAAAACAAATACCAAACCAATGAAATATTGTGTTTCATACTCGGGATTTGTAAAAATATGTGTATCATTTGCACATATCAATTCTTGTTCGATTTCGAGCTTTAAATCGCTTTCTGGAAGGTTATACGTGCTCTGATGCGTAAATATAACCAGTTTAATGCAACAAACACTCCGTAATAGTGTAATAGGCTTAACATACCTTAAATAACCCTCACATAACTTAGAAATAAGTTTTGGATGGTTTGGTGTGTTGAAATCAAGTTTGTTCGATTGCAGGGACTATTTGTGTCAAACTGTGAAACTATACCGATTTGTATAGTAACGAACATTTTGGAGCTTGATCATAAGTTAAATATGCCCTAAATATCCTTTACATAGCTTAGAAATAGGCTTTTAGGTGTTTTGTGCGCTAAAATAAACTTTCATGATCAATAGGGACTAAAGGCGTCAAAAAGTGCATAAGTTTGCATTTTCGCGCATAACTTACGTTCTGAATACATCCGGACATCCAAAAATTTATGTAAGCATTAAAATATTATGTTTTAGTGTTTGGCATAATAAAATTCCATTCGTCGCTTAATTTGGATCGTTTTTGCGTTCGTTACGACTTCCGTCGTAATTAACCGAACAACGCAACCGTATGGCCAAACGAACCGACATCCAAGATATTTTTGAGCATGTTTTGAGTTCCCTATACTTTAAATTCATTTTATAGCTTTGAAATGGGGTTAACGGGGCTTAAACGTGTAAAAAATGGATCAAATACCAAGTTTGGGGCTTCAACGGCTAAATCTGTCATTTTTGAAAGTTGCTGGTCTGCAAGTCCCTTACGGACCGTATGGACCATAAGATTACGGTCTATAAGCAGTCTCCAGCACACCAGAAATTGCAGAAACTTCACAGCAGCTTCCCAACTCATTCTTGAGGCCCTTGTACGCAATTTTCATGTTTTGGGGACCAAGTTAACACTTCCCCAAGGCATCTAATCAGCTCCTAACAATTGTATGGCTAAGATCATTCCCTCCTTACCAAGAAATGATCTTAATGGTTTTGCAAAAACTATATAAAGCCATGCCATTCATTTATTTTCCTTGCATTTGATCTGAGATTTTCTCTAAGTGGTTGTGATATTTCACTTCCTACCTGAGAAATACTTAGAATCAAATCTCTTTGGACCCTTTATAAGTCCTCTTTCATTCTTTTATTGCTTTCCTAGCTAGAAAGTCAAACAGTGTTTGACTTTCAGCTTTGTCCACGAGTTGGTCAACAAGAAGTTTTGAACTTCATAACGTAAGCGTAATCACGATGGTTATAGTCCCTAGTGACTATACCTACTGATTACCACGTTATCTAGGTGTAGTGACGAGTCGTAGTTTCAGCCAAAATGCGCATTCTTGCGTATTTTGTAACCAGACTACTTTTAGGTATCAAAACCGTTTGTTTTGATACCAAAACTGTTTTCTAACTTAACTAAACATGTTTCGACATGTTTAGCTCGTCACTTTTTAGTTTAGTGCTTGTGTAGAGTCGTAAGTCAAGCGGACTAAACACCCGCTTAGACTTACGAACTAGACCCGTTTGGTCAATCATTAGGATCCGACCAAACATGTTTAGTGACCATAGTTGTATAGGGAATAACCTTCCGAGGTTATACCTTATGGTCACCTAGTTTAAGTAGTTGTATAATAGGTAGTTTATATGCCTTAGGTAAATTACCAAAATACCCTTTTTATGCATAATTGATATTTAAGCATATGTAACCTAAACTTTTGTCACTTAATTGATTATGCAACATAATTAAGCATGTTTAGGCATATAATACTTGTCATAGGACTAGTTAGACGTCTCGAACGCGCTTTGCGCACACGACACGTTAAAGTAGCGTAAACTACCTTAATGGGTCGCGATGGGTCGAAAGCACTTAGGTTAGGTTTCATTTTAGTATGTAGGCCTTGTTAAACCATATCATATGAGTTCCCACGCTCATTTGGTTCACGAGACCTCATACTATCCGATCTCCCGATTTAGGTCCGGTTTATTTATGTAGTTATCAATATTAAGTGCCGTTTGATTCCGTGCTCCCTCTAGCTTGCTTGGTAGTTGTTCAAGACTCCTAAGCACTCTCAAGTGAGTACATAGTCCCCTCTTTTACTGTTTTCAAACTGTTTTGGGGTGGAACACATGTGCCTACTTGTTACTTTCATGGTTTTCATGTTTTTGTATCATATACTTGCTATGTTCTTTAGTACGCTATTAGTACATGATTTCATTATGTTTTGCTATGTATGTGCTCTTAACATGTTAGCACATTGATTTTCGTATATTACAATTTGTCGCATGTGCTCATCCAGCATATGGACACATTGTTTTACATTTTGAACCGTTGTAACCGTTTGACTATGTGAACCGTTTGTAACCATTTGTGAACCGTTTGATTATGTGAACCGTTTGTAACCGTTTGATTATGAGAACTGTTTGATTATGTGAACCATGTGCGACCACGTGACTATGTGAACCATTTGTAACCGTTTGATTGGCATGAACCGTTTGAAATCTGTTTGAACCGTTGGGATTAGGGAAGTGATTAGGTAACGGGGCGGGTGTAATGTGTTAAAAGCATGGTGGATACGCCGCTGGTACTTCCTATATATAAGTGCTTTTAATACATTATATATCGTTGCGTTATCTAGATTACTTGGGCAAGGTTATCGAAACAAGGTTATATTACAAGGTTTTTCTAATGATATATATACTATTCGAGTTCTTATTTCAAAAATGATTTTACAACCTGGGTTTAACTAAACAAATGTTTTGGAGTTAAGAATCATGGCTACGAGATTTTGCAAATTATAACCAACTTGATTTGAGTTGGTTAATTATGTCGCAATATTATACTTTTCTAAAACAAGGTTTTTAAATAAGCATTGCAACATGTAAACTAGCCATGAATCCGACACTCAAACAAAACCTATTTACTCGCCGGCATTTTTATGCTGACGTATTTTCACATGTGTTTCAGGTACAATAGTTGATGATGCTTGCTGGTGATATTTATGTACACTCACATAGGATTGGATGAGGCCTTAGCGACTTAATAACAATGAAAGTCTATTTGTTTATGTTATGTTTCTGATTCCAATGTAATACATTTAATTCAATAAAACGAAACTGTTAAATCCATGGTTGTGAAACAATGATTCTGTTACAATACTCCCCGACGTTTCCGCCACGTTTTGTTGTTTTACGTGGTCGGGGTGTGACAGAAAAGTTGATATCAGAGCCAATGGTTATAGGGAATTAGGTTATTAGTAATGCTTTGACCTAGACTATAACCTTCCTAGGACCCTAACACAAGTTATCTTGTGTTTAGTTTTAAAACAATACCGTTGCCTATCCTTAGGCAGCAGCCACAACGAGAACACAAAATTCGAATCCGCTTTGAAAACTAATCATCCGTTCTAGGATGATTGATTACTAGGTTTTGAACCCTTTGTTATATGGTTTCGAACCCTTTAAGTTTTCAAAATCTCGTCAAAGTTTGGGTCTCATTAATGTGAACACGTGCAGACTGGAAGGGTGGGTGCCTGTACCCTGGGTCTTCTGTCTAAGGCTAGAGTGTTCGTACAAATCCGCAGTATCGGACCAGTCACTCTTACCTGGGAACTCTTGGGGTGAGTGTCCACTTATAGGCGACCATGTCTTCGCGATACATTATATTGACCCATTTACTTTTATTAGTCACCGTCTCATTTGTTTGCCTTTGGTAACAAACAAATGGTCACAATCTTCATACGTTGTCATTCTCTTTTGACTATCTTTCGCTTGTTTCCTCCTATGCCTTCCATTATCTTCAAGATGCCTCTTCATCGCAACAACATTCCAATGTTCGAACTCGGTGCTACAATTACCTAGCGAATAGGCGTCGTACTCCAGAGGACCGTTGATTTAGCTATCACCATGACTCACCTCAGGGATGAAGCCGTATAAGGGAACTGCTCCTTGGTGCAATCAATGCCACCATCATCATCCGAATCAAATACCTGCTTCAAATGTACCCACAGTGGACGATGGGGACATTTGGTTAACATGTGCCGCTTTGCAATCCAAAGCAAAGCTGTTACAAATCATGCTGCTGTTCAAACCTTCAAATTCTGCTTCGTATGTCGCCTTGGCATATCTAGCACCACAACCTCATGAACTTTCTACCTTGTGTATCGACTTAAGCACGCCAAGTGCAAGGTGTCGGAACACCTCTCGTTACACAAATTCCAAAATCCATGTAGGATATTTCTATCCTCATAATTAGATCCCTGTGGATGGGTATCGTTCATCGGAGCCCTTAATTGAATTCTTTGTATGATTCAATACTACATTACGATTCAATAAGGACAAAGCCTAATTCCTATTAAGATTTTCCTATCTTCATAGATAGATTCTTGAAAATGATTAAAGTGCCAAATTAAATCCACGGATTGGATTCCTGGTGTGCTTTAAATATCCGTGTCCAAAGATAACAAATTAAAGGTCAAGGTAATCAATTATGTGATTATGTGCTTATGTGTTCCCTTTTATGTTTTTGTGTGATCCAAATTTTTGCTATCCAAATCCTCGTAGAATCTTCCATATCGTCGTATAAGGGATTCATAGTAGGATATCCAAAGGTACTATCTTAAATCCTTAATGGACTTCTACGTTGTAGTTAAGTCCCTTGGGTTATGAAGTACTATTCCATAATTAGGCCCCTTGAGTGGTCTAGTTAAACAGATTGATCCAAAAATCTGGTTAGGAATATCATGTGATGATATAGCTAAAAAGACTCCTTGGTGGTCTAATTAAAGTGATCATTTGTCGATCTAATTAAAAAGACCCTATGGTAGTCTAGCCACACTCATCATAGATTTGATTTTCTTCCCCTACACATTATGAAATGCACTGTGCGGACTGTGCAAGGAATTACGTAATTATGGACGCATACATAATTATGGAATTTAGTGCACAGAAACCACAGCAAGTTTTGTCATGTGTCTAGAGTTAACCCTATTCATTTCTAATTCTGATGAAGCAACCGTTGAAAATGACTCCGTTTGTTCATTTTCGTTTCTAAAGAATATCCGTTGAAGGAAATGAATATCCGTTTGTTTAATCCTTCATTTCCAATTCTGATAAAGCAACCGTTGAAAATGACTCCGTCAGTTCATTTTCGTTTCTAAAGAATATCCGTTGAAGGAAATGAATATCCGTTTGTTTAATCCTTCATTTCCAATTCTGATGAAGCAACCGTTGAAAATGACTCCGTCAGTTCATTTTCGTTTCTAAAGAATATCCGTTGAAGGAAATGAATATCTGTTTGTTTAATCCTTCATTTCCAATTCTGATGAAGCAACCGTTAAAAATGACTCAGTCAGTTCATTTTCGTTTCTAAAGAATATCCGTTGAAGGAAATGAATATCCGTTTGTTTAATCCTTCATTTCCAATTCTGATGAAGCAACCGTTGAAAATGACTCCGTTTGTTCATTTTCGTTTCTGAAGAATATCTGTTGAGGAAATGAATATCCATTTGATTATCCTTCATTTCCGTTTCTGAGGAAGCAACCGTTGAAAATGACTCTGTTAGTTCATTTTCGTTTCTAAAGAATATCCGTTGAAGGAAATGAATATCCGTTTGTTGGTCCTCCATTTCCGTTTCTGAGGAAGCAACCGTTGAAAATGACTCCGTTAGTTCATTTTCGTTTCTAAAGAATATCCGTTGAAGGAAATGAATATCCGTTTGTTTGGTCCTCCATTTCCGTTTCTGATGAAGCATCTGTTGAAAATGACTCCGTCAGTTCATTTTCGTTTCTGAAGAATGTCCATCAAGGAAATGACAGGATTATGCCTTACTTATCTCTGGTGGTTACTTAACACAGCGTCACAGACAAACTCCTACGAATAAATTTCGGGACGAAATTTCCTAAAGTAGGGGAGACTGTGACACCTGTGTCACTGTGACCGTCAAACAAATACCAAACCAATGAAATATTGTGTTTCATACTTGGGATTTGTAAAAATATGTGTATCGTTTTCACATATCAATTCTTGTTCAATTTCGAGCTTTAAATCGCTTTCTGGAAGATTATACGCGCTCTGATGCGTAAACATAACCAGTTTAATGCAACAAACACTCCAGAATAGTGTAATAGGCTTAACATACCTTAAATAACCCTCACATAACTTAGAAATAAGTTTTGGATGGTTTGGTGTGTTGAAATCAAGTTTGTTCGATTGCAGTGACTATTTGTGTCAAACTGCGAAACTATACCGATTTGTATAGTAACGAATATTCTGGAACTTGATCATAAGTTAAATATGCCCTAAATATCCTTTACATAGCTTAGAAATAGGCTTTGAGGTGTTTTGTGCGCTAAAATAAACTTTCATGATCAATAGGGACTAAAAGCGTTAAAAAGTGCATAAGTTTGCATTTTCGCGCATAACTTACGTTCTGAATGCATCCGGACATCCAAAAATTTATGTAAGCATTAAAATATTATGTTTTAGTGTTTGGCATAATAAAATTCCATTCGTCGCTTAATTTGGATCGTTTTTGCGTTCGTTACGACTTCCGTCGTAATTAACCGAACAACGCAACCGTACGGCCAAACGAACCGACATCCAAGATATTTTTGAGCATGTTTTGAGTTCCCTATACTTTAACTTCATTTTAGAGCTTTGAAATGGGGTTAACAGGGCTTAAACGTGTCAAAAATGCATCAAATAGCAAGTTTGGGGCTTCAGGGGCTAAATCTGTCATTTTTGAAAGTTGCTGGTCTGCAAGTTCCTTACGGACCGTATGGACCATAAGCTTATGGTCCATAAGTAGTCTCCAGCACATTAGAAATTGCAAAAACTTCATAGCAGCTTCCCAACTCATTCTTGAGGCCCTTGTACGCAATTTTCATGTTTTGGGGACCAAGTTAACACTTCCCCAAGGCATCTAATCAGCTCCTAACAATTGTATGGCTAAGATCATTCCCTCCTTACCAAGAAATGATCTTAATGGTTTTGCAAAAACTATATAAAGCCATGCCATTCATTTCTTTTCCTTGCATTTGATCTGAGATTTTCTCTAAGTGGTTGTGATATTTCACTTCCTACCTGAGAAATACTTAGAATCAAATCTTTTTGGACCTTTTGTAAGTCCTCTTTCATTCTTTTATTGCTTTCCTAGCTAGAAAGTCAAACAGTGTTTGACTTTCAGCTTTGACCACGAGTTGGTCAACAAGAAGTTCGTTTGAACTTCATAACGTGAGCGTAATCACGATGGTTATAGTCCCTAGTGACTATACCTACTGATTACCACGTTATCTAGGTGTAGTGACGAGTCGTAGTTTCGGCCAAAATGCGCATTCATGCGTATTTTGTAACCAAACTACTTTTAGGTATCAGAACCGTTTGTTTTAATACCAAACCTGTTTTCTGACTTAACTAAACATGTTTCGACATGTTTAGCTCGTCCCTTTTTAGTTTAGTGCTTGTGTAGAGTCGTAAGTCAAGCGGACTAAACACCCGCTTAGACTTACGAACTAGACCCGTTTGGTCGATCATTAGGATCTGGCCAAACATGTTTAGTGGCCATAGTTGTATAGGGAATAACCTTCCGAGGTTATACCTTATGGTCACCTAGTTTAAGTAGTTGTATGATAGGTAGTTTATATGCCTTAGGTAAATTACCAAAATACCCTTTTTATGCATAATTGATATTTAAGCATATGTAACCCAAACTTTTGCCACTTAATTGATTATGCAACATAATTAAGCATGTTTAGGCATATAATACTTGTCATAGGACTAGTTAGACGTCTCGAACGCGCTTTGTGCACACGACACGTTAAAGTAGCGTAAACTAGCTTAATGGGTCGCGATGGGTCGAAAGCACTTAGGTTAGGTTTCATTTTAGTATGTAGGCCTTGTTAAACCATATCATATGAGTTCCCATGCTCATTTGGTTCACGAGACCTCATACTATCCGATCTCCCGATTTAGGTCCGGTTTATTTATGTAGTTATCAATATTAGGTGCCGTTTGATTCCGTGCTCCCTCTAGCTTGCTTGGTAGTTGTTCAAGACTCCTAAGCACTCTCAAGTGAGTACATAGTCCCCTCTTTTACTGTTTTCAAACTGTTTTGGGGTGGAACACATGTGCCTACTTGTTACTTTCATGGTTTTCATGTTTTTGTATCATATACTTGCTATGTTCTTTAGTACGCTATTAGTACACGATTTCATTATGTTTTGCTATGTATGTGCTCTTAACATGTTAGCACATTGATTTTCGTATATTACAATTTGTCGCATGTGCTCATCCAGCATATGGACACATTGTTTTACATTTTGAACCGTTGTAACCATTTGACTATGTGAACCGTTTGTGAACCGTTTGATTATGTGAACCGTTTGTAACCGTTTGATTATGAGAACCGTTTGATTATGTGAACCGTGTGTGGCCACATGACTATGTGAACCGTTTGTAACCGTTTGATTGACATGAACCGTTTGAAATCTGTTTGAACCGTTGGGATTAGGGAAGTGATTAGGTAACGGGGCGGGTGTAACGTGTTAAAAGCATGGTGGATACGCCGCTGGTACTTCCTATATATAAGTTCTTTTAATACATTATATATCGTTGCGTTATCTAGCTTACTTGGGCAAGGTTATCGAAACAAGGTTATATTACAAGGTTTTTCTAACGATATATATACTATTCGAGTTCTTATTTCAAAAACGATTTTACATCCTGGGTTTAACTAAACAAATGTTTTAGAGTTAAGAATCATGGCTACGAGATTTTGCAAATTATAACCAACTTTATTTGAGTTGGTTAATTATGTTGCAATATTATACTTTTCTAAAACAAGGTTTTTAAATAAGCATTGCAACATGTAAACTAGCCATGAATCCGACACTCAAACAAAACCTATGTACTCGCCGGCATTTTTATGCTGACGTATTTTCACATGTGTTTCAGGTACAATAGTTGATGATGCTTGCTGGTGATATTTATGTACACTCACATAGGATTGGATGAGGCCTTAGCGACTTAATAACAATGAAAGCCTATTTGTTTATGTTATGTTTCTGATTCCAATGTAATACATTTAATTCAATAAAACGAAACTGTTAAATCCATGGTTGTGAAACAATGATTCTGTTACAACACTCCCCGACGTTTCCGCCACATTTTGTCGTTTTACGTGGTCGAGGTGTGACATAACCCACTAGGACCCGAAGACCATTTCTCGGGTGACCATGCAATAGACATGGATGAGGACACCAATCCCGCAGAACCACCGTCCGGAACCCCTAACCACCCCATCGAAATTTCGGATGGGTCACCTTTCGTGGGATCACCTTATAATGGTCCCGATAGTTATGAGGAAAGGTTCCGACAGATTAACTGGGTGTTTACTCCCAGTTACCACAACACGCCACAGCAGCAGCAGCTGCAGGATCCCTCCGTGGATTCCCGTTTTGTAGCAGTCACTCCGCCACCACCTCCAGCTCAGCAATAGCCTCCGGAACCACCGAGGCGAAGAAGATCGAACGCACGGATGTCTGTGCGAGGAGGAGTGCATATCAGCACCCCTTAGCCCTCAAGTGGCAGCCGCTACTCACCACTTCATGAAGACCCGCAGATGGGTGAACCTTCAAACCCCGTCTCGGAAGTAAACTTTGCGCCTGTCGCGCCACCACCATTGGGCTTTGGCGACCCAATACCTACATACACCGGTACGGCGGCGTATAATCCCTTTGAGCAGCCGGTCCACACCAACTACAACTATGCAGATGTCGACCCTTACCTGGTAGCGGCAAACTATAATGCCCTTCATCCAGAAGGACCCTTTGGGGTCCCATATCAAGCTGGATATTCATCCTATGGGTACCCACCATATGGGTATCATCAACCGCCACCTCCTCAACCTCCGCTATATCAGCAACCCCCGCAGCAGCCAGCGATGTCGCCACCGCAGCATCAAGAGATTCTTCAAAGGATTAATGAGGTACGGCAGGAAGTGCAGGAAGACCGTAGACAAAATCGAGGAATGTTCAAAAGTCTGGCAAACTTAATTAAAGGAAAAAGCAAAAAGGATCTTTGAATCCTTTATTTGTTCGTTTGCTTGATTATTAGTGTTGTAATCATGTCCCTGCGTGGACATTTGTTTCTGTATTCTGCCCCTGCGTGGGCATGTCTTTTTGTATTCTGCCCCTGCATGGGCATGTTTTTCTGTTAAACCCATGCGTGGGTATATTGTGTTTGTTTAACCCCTGCGTGGGTATGTTTGTTTAAGCCCCTGCGTGGGCATGTTATTTCATTAGAAGTCCCGTTTAGGGCAAGCATGTACTCGTTCAAAAACTTTGTTGTAGAATGGTTGAATTTTAATTTTCATTTTTTTATGCATAAACATAAAATATGAAATAAATGATAACATTTCTTTTATAAGATCAATCATTATAATAAAATGATAAAATCTAAAGGGACAAGACCTAGCCTTTGTGTCATTTTAAGACAGGGCCAAGATGGTAGTTCCCCAATTAGATTCAGATCCTTATTAACATCTCAATTTAGGATTGTTCTGCGTTGAATATTAAAAAGAATCTTAAAAGGTAAAACCTAGCTTGTATGTCATTATAAGACCTGGCCAATATGGTAAAACCAGTTTAAAAAGATTCAAATCTCTGTTAACATCTGCAAACATGTTAACATTCTTGGCTAATGTGATCCGCAAAATCTTACATGTCACCCTTATGTTGAATTATCCCAATTCTTTATTTATTATTTAAACATCTAATTATGATGTAATGCCTACGGGCCATAATTTTTGTCATATAAGACAAAAGACAGTCATAGCTTATAAACTCCCTGTCAAGAAAGGTAATGAACCTTGATTCAAACCTTAATAACTAGATCCTATAAGATCTTGACCTATAATTTAGAAATGTCCATGTGACTAGGCCTGTTGTGCCATTATTATATTTTATTCTAGAACTAAGGGTTACTAATGAAAAGTCCCGAATGAAATTACTTAACAAATTAACCAATATGGTTCTTTAATTACCATGGTTAACAAATTATCAAGATGACAAACCGATTATAATTCCCTAAATGAATCATTGTCATCATCTTATGTAGCAATCCAACTACATGGCCGAGTCTGAAGAGGTCAACAGTCGGCCAAAGGAGAATCGTGACGCCACCAGGATCAATGTAACTGGTGTAGAGCTCCAAGCATTAATTGACAATGCTGTTACCAAAGCCATAGATAGGCAGTATAGTAAATCGAGTAGTACTCGAAGCAGGACCCAATCAGCAACCCATTCTAAGCCTAAAACTCACTCTGAGGCTTATAGTAAGCCACCCTCTAAACTAGATAAGCCAAAGAAAGATGATGACGATCATCACTCCTCCAATCAGCAAAACGTTCCGTCAAAGAAGATCGAGCTTAGACAGGAACCGCGTGGTAAGTCCTGTACATATAAGTACTTCGTCTCATGCAAACCCATGGATTTCACTGGGGAAAAAGGAGCTGTCGACTGCATGACTTGGTTAGACGAAATGGATACTGTGGTTGATATCAGTGGATGCGCTGATAAGGATGTGGTAAAGTTTGTATCTCAGTCATTCAAAGGTGAGGCACTAGCTTGGTGGAGATCTTTGATCCAAGCTACAGGGAAAATCCCATTATACAATCTGTCCTGGGAGCAGTTTGTGACATTGATCAAGGAAAACCACTGCCCTCAGCATGAGGTTGAAAAGATTGAATTTGATTTCTTGTCTTTGGTTATGAAGAACATGGATTGTCAAGCCTACCTCACGAGTTTCAACACTATGTCAAGGTTGGTTCCTTATCTTGTGACACCGGAACCCAAGAGAATAGCTCGTTTCATTGGGGGTTTAGCCCCAAAGATCAAGTCGAGTGTGAAGGCCTCTCGACCAGCTATTTTTCGATCTGCAACTGATATATCATTGTCTCTTACTTTGGACGCGGTCAGGAAGAGATCACTGAGAAACACAGATACTGAGAAGAGGAAGCATGAAGATGACAACTCACTATGTTTAGACAAGAAGCATAAGGGAAACAATGACCACAAAAAGAGTTCTGGAACTAAGAAGGATGGTCATCAGTCGGGCGATAAGCCCAAGTGTAAAACCTGTAAGAAGCACCACTTCGGGAGGTGCAGATTCGAAATGAAATCCCAGTCACAACCGAGAGTTTGTGGGATTTGTAAATCCTCTGAGCACAAGACATTGGACTGTAAGAAAGTCAAGGATGCTACGTGCTATAACTGCAATGAAAAAGGGCATATCAAGTCCAATTGCCCAAAGTTTGCTAAGAAGATTGAAGATGGGAAAAAGACCAATGCCAGGGTCTTCCAGATGAACGCACAAGAGGCGATCCAGAATGATAATGTCATAATAGGTACCTTCCTTATTAATGATGTTTATGCAAGAGTGTTATTTGATTCTGGAGCAGATAAGTCATTCGTTGATGATAAGTTTTGTAAGTTGTTAAACCTACCTGTTAGAACCCTAAGCATAAAATATGAGGTTGAATTAGCCGATGGCACCATAGAAACCGCATTAACCGTGTTAGATGGATGTTTCATATCCATTAGGAACCACTATTTTCCATTGTCCTTACTCCCTTTGAAGTTAGCCAGTTTTGATATAGTTATAGGCATGGATTGGCTATCCCATAACCAAGCCCAGATTGTTAGCAATAAGAAGCAAGTAGTGATCAAGACTCCGTCTGGTGAGTCACTTACCATTCAGGGAGATACCCAGTATGGACTGCCTGAGCAAGTGCCTATGCTCAAGGCATCTAGGTGTTTGCAAAGGGGTTGTGTCATTTACATGGCCCAAGTGACTATTGATGAGCCGAAGCCTAAGATTAAAGATATCCCCGTCATTTCTGAATATCCCGAAGTATTCCCGGAAGAACTACCTGGTTTGCCACCAGATAGGCAAGTAGAATTCAGAATTGACATCATTCCAGGAGCAGCACCTATTGCAAGGGCACCTTACAGGTTAGCACCAACATAGATGAAAGAGTTAAGGACTCAGCTAGATGATTTGTTGGCAAAAGGTTTCATTAGACCTAGCTCGTCTCCATGGGGAGCACCAATCCTGTTTGTGAAGAAGAAGGATGGGTCGATGCGTCTATGCATCGATTATCGCGAGCTTAACAAGGTCACTATCAAGAATAGATATCCATTGCCCAGGATCGACGATCTGTTTGATCAATTGCAAGGGGCAAGTTACTTCTCGAAGATCGACTTGAGGTCAGGCTATCATCAGCTGAAGCTTAAAGATGAAGATGTACACAAGACTGCATTTAGGACTCGTTATGGTCATTACGAGTTCTTAGTGATGCCTTTTGGGCTCACTAATGCACCAGCCGTGTTCATGGATCTCATGAATCGTGTCTGCAAGCCATACTTGGACAAATTTGTTATCGTCTTCATTGACGACATTCTAATTTACTCGAAGACTCAAGCTGACCATGAGAAGCATCTTCGTTGTATTCTTAAGCTACTTCAACAGGAAGAGCTCTATGCCAAATTTTCCAAATGTGAATTCTGGCTTCGTGAAGTCCAATTTCTTGGACATGTTGTTAGTGAGTGTGGTATCCAAGTAGATCCCGCTAAAGTTGAAGCTGTCATGAATTGGCAAGAGCCGAACACGCCTACTGAGATTCGTAGCTTTCTAGGTTTAGCAGGATATTATAGGCGATTTATTGAAAACTTCTCAAGGATTGCTGCACCCCTAACTTTGTTGACGCGTAAGAATATTAAGTTTGACTGGGGTCCTAAGCAGCAGGAATCCTTTGACATCCTTAAGCAAAAGTTGAGCAATGCACCTGTGTTAACATTGCCTGATGGAATTGATGAATTTGTAGTTTATTGTCATGCATCACACACAGGTATGGGTTGTGTGCTTATGCAGAAAGGCAAGGTCATTGCCTATGCTTCTCGACAGTTAAAGGTGCACGAGAAGAATTACACCACCCATGACTTGGAGTTGGGTGCCGTTGTATTTGCACTAAAACTGTGTAGACATTACTTGTATGGAACCAAGTGTGTGATCTATTCTGATCACAAGAGCCTTCAACATTTGTTTAATCAGAAGGACTTAAATATGAGGCAACGACGATGGATGGAAACTTTAAATGATTACGACTGTGAGATAAGATACCATCCTGGCAAAGTGAATGTAGTCGCCGATACCTTAAGTAGAAAGGAAAGGGCGAAGCCCATAAGAATCAATGCCAAGAGCATTGAGTTAAAGAATAGTTTGAATGAAAGGTTGTTGGCTGCGCAGAAGGAAGCTGTGCTAGAAACTAACAATCCTGATGAAAAGCTAGGAGTAACTGAAGAGCAGTTATCTTATGGCAAGGACGGAATTTTGAGACTAAATGGGCGAATATGGGTTCCAGTTTATGGTGGACTTCAGGATGTTATCCTCCAGGAAGCCCACAGTTCTAAATACTCTGTTCATCCTGGAGCTGACAAGATGTACCAGGATCTGAAAGCAAATTTTTGGTGGATAGGCTTGAAGAAGTCTATAGTTGCCTATGTAGCTAAATGTTTGACGTGTGCGCAAGTCAAAGCTGAACATCAGAAGCCATCAGGTTTGCTACAACAGCCTGAACTTCCCACCTGAAAGTGGGAAATGGTGACAATGGATTTTATCATCAAATTGCCAAAAACAAAGAAAGGGAATGATACTATTTGGGTGATAGTAGATAGACTGACTAAGTCAGCACATTTCCTACCCATTAAGGAGACTTATAGCTCCGACATGTTAGCCCAATTGTACGTAGATAAGATTGTATCTCTGCATGGCATTCCAGTGTCAATTATCTCTGACAGAGATACCAGATACACATCACATTTTTGGAAAAGTTTCCAACAGTCTTTGGGCACGCGCTTGAATTTTAGTACAGCTTACCATCCTCAGACGGACGGACAGAGTGAGCGTATAATCCAAACGTTGGAAGACATGCTACGTGCATGTGTAAGTGATCTAGGTGGTAGTTGGGATAAGCACCTGCCGTTGATCGAGTTCTCCTATAACAATAGCTACCATACAAGCATTAAGGCTGCGCCTTTTGAGGCATTATATGGTAGAAAGTGCAGAACGCCTATTTGTTGGGCAGAAGTAGGAGAAGCTCAGTTATCAGGACCAGATATAGTCCTTGAAATGACGGACAAGATTATCCAGATTCGTGACCGCCTGAAAGCTGCCAGGGATAGGCAGAAGAGTTATGCTGATAAAAGGCAAAAACCTCTAAACTTCGAGGTTGGCGATAAAGTTTTGCTTAAAGTGTCACCCTGGAAGGGGGTGATGCGATTTGGTAAGAAAGGTAAGTTAAGCCCAAGGTATATAGGACCATTCGAGATCATCGAATGTGTCAGATCAGTGGCTTACAAGTTAAACTTACCTGAGGAGCTCAGTGGTATTCACAATGTATTCCACATCTGCAATCTGAAAAATGTCTAGCTGATGAATCGCTAGTCATACCACATACGGATGTGCATATAGATGAGAGCTTGAAATTTGTGGAAAACCTTTGTCAATTGAGGATCGACAGGTTAAGAAGCTTCGAATGAAGCATGTACCAATTGTAAAGGTTAAATGAGATGCCCATAGAGGTCCCGAGTATACGTGGGAGGTAGAGTCCATAATGAAAGAAAAGTACCCTCATTTGTTTCAGAAAATCTCGAGGTCGAGATTTCTTTTAAGGGGGTGAGGATGTAACACCTCAAAAATTTATATCCAATAATGTATCGACATGTGTCATGAGCTTTAAACGTGTAAAAGATCACCTATGAAGGACTAAAGTTGACAAACAAAGAAAGTATGAGAATAAAAGGGTTCAAAGTGTCAACAATGGATAAATATGCCTATCAATAACCCTACACGATGTTTATAACCTTAAACGAATGAATCATGGATCATACAAAGCTAATTGTGAAAGAAAGTGAGAGATTACAAACTACAGGGGTTAAATGTGTCAACATGTTGAAAGTATACCTTTGAATGACCTTTTAGCAAACCTGAAGCTTTGCAACAATTAAATATGCTCACTAGAATAAGTGATAAAAATTTCACAAGGTTTCGATAAAGTATGAGAAAGTTATGACAATATTCGTATACGGGGAGTTAAAAGCGTCAATGTTGAAATTTATGACTTTTCGGGTGATCACAAAGTTAACCAAGGACTTAACCAAGTTTGTATAAGTCTTAAGGTCCTTAAAAGTCAATTTAGAGGGCTTAAAATGCAATTTTGGAAGTTGAAACCACGTATATAAGGACCAGGGACCTGAAATGCAATTACTGAAAGTTGTTTAACCTGACCTGACCACCCATACCGGCTGTGTAAGACTCTATGAGGTCTTACGCGGGCCGCCTGGACCGCCTAGCATCAAAAAAATTGCACCGGTGTCTGTCCAGGCCTGTTAACCGACTTTGAATGCTTGTTTTGCATACCAGGGGCTGCCCCAATGGTATATCATGCATAGGGGCACGTGTCTTGATATGGAAACATCAGTAGACTACCTTGGCATGATCCCATGTGATTTAAATTGCTATATAAGAGGAGCATTGTTGCAACATTTTGATCATTCATTTGCAAACCTTCATAAGCTTATTTCTGGAGCTCTCTGATCAGCAACCAAAGTTTCTTAGGCTTCATAGTCGTGCTTAGGACCCTTGTAAGTATCCTTAACCTCCTTTAATTCAGTTTAGCTTAGTTTATTAGCTTAAAGTCAAACCATCGTAATTAGAGTTTGACTTCGTGATTAATTAATATTTGTCCAGTCAAATTGCAAATTGAAAGTACCTATGAGTTGGTAATTATGTGGGCAATAAACCCTTAAGAGGGCACCCTCTGATTCCCACTCTAACTAGGTCAATTGTCGGGTCAAAGTTAATCTTAAAAAGTCAACAGAAAGCTTATTTTCAAATTAATGCATAATTAGCAATGTAGGAGCCATGCAACATGTTTTATCATTAATATAACTTGGTAATTAATGTAAGAACATGCCTAAACATGTTCAACCCGACAATTTTTAGTTTAGGCTCGGTTCGGAACCGAAAGTCGCATAATTTGACTTCTGCTTTGACTTTCAGTTCTGACCCGTTTGAGCATGATTTAGAAATGCTTTAGAGCCTTATTTGGACCAGGTTTCATGCTAGTATAACCCTTTGTGATTATACAACTTGGTTCAATAGTCATCCGATTCATATGCATGTTTCCGTTAGATGCTTAAATGTTGACCATTATGCCCATATGACCTTAAAATGTGATTTTTGAAAATTTAAAAGAGTAGAAACCTTATTTTCTAATTATTAGACTTGTTCCTAAAATTTGACATCAATTTGAGGTCTAGATTAGGAGTTATGCTCATTAGCGTAAATAGAAAGCTTTTTGTTAATTAAACGGCATAATTAGCATATAGCCTATTTAAACCCACTTTTTGATATCAAAATTTTTACCCACTGATGTAATATAATATTTTGGGATTTTTGAAGATTTTTAATTAATTTTAGGCTGAGCATAACATAGGGTTGTAGCTTGTTTCGGTTATTGCTGATTTTGCCCTTTTAGGCTATAAAATGAGTTTTACAAATTATTTTGATACCAAACCTTTTTCTACTGATCTAATATGATAAATAAAACATTTTGAGCCTTCTGGAATAATAAAAATATCAGCTTTCTTTTAAAAACCCGGAAATAGCTCAAAATCGCCTTTTTAAGCGTTTTTAACGCGTAGTATGTATTAAAACTATTTTAAACATATAAGGTTTGATGCCTACTGATATTTTAAGTAAATTATCATGTATTAATAGTAAGCAAAAGTTTTAAACTCAGATTTCCAGTTTTGACCTTTTATGCCTATGTGAAATTACCAAAATACCCCTAAGGTGCATAGTTTGGTTTTAATTGATAAATTTCACATATATGTAATACCCTACTGTTATAACTTATTAAATTAAGTATTTTTACTGATTATATCAGACCTGTGACTCAGATTATTATTTAAACTCTTTTATAACCTTTAAAATGACCAAAATGCCCCTACGGGGCATAGCTTGAGTTTAAATCCGTTTTGGGCATAATAGAAGATATCTTACTGATGTCACAACATATTTAAGGCATATTAACTTAGGAAACCTGTATATGACTCTTATGGTTACCCGTTACGCATCTTGCGCGTTCGGTTCGGTTTATGTAACTAGTTTGCATAAATTGACCGAAACGGGTCAAACCTTATCATTTTGTCTCAAAATCCAGAATGTGTTTAGTTTACCCATATTATACAAGTATTCAAACTTGTCGGGTCTAAATCGCATTCTATTCTGGTCTTCGCTTAAATCGTGCGTTTGAACCGTATCTTCCTTTAAAACTAACCGGTCTAAGTTTAAGCTTAATTAAAGACCCGTTAGGAATCTAATAGGTTATTATAAACCTTCGTTCCAGAATAGGAGACCCGGTAAAAGCTACGTGCACTTGCTATTTGTGATTATTACTTGCAAAGGTAAATACTTTTAACTTATTTTCCCTATACGGGCTTGGGGTACGGTATATAAAATACCGCTTGGTTGGGCATTGAATCTTTAATCGTATGAAGGTTAAATTATTGAAATGTCTCATTTAAATTGTTTTGTTTGCTTAAAGCCTTTGGGGGGTTAATGACCATGTCCCAGATATCCTTGGCATCATTTTACGAAATGGCCACGACCTAAGCACGCGGGTGTAGGCGTACACCCGTTAGTGCATATATAAATAATAAGGTATAACCGCCGGTTTCGGGAATAACCTGCCGCGGGACTATATCATGTGGTGTGTCTATTAAGCTCTAACCCGGCGTCAATCCGGGCTACTGAACGCATAAGAAACATGTAATTCTTTTACAAGTTTATATACAAATAATTATCCCAAGTTATAAAATGTTTTGTGCCATGTGCATTCAAATCAATTTTCTAAACCTTTTCAAAATGAGTCAGTTAATTGTATTTACCAGTGTAAACTGACGTATTTTCCCAAAAAGGTTAAGTGCAGGTACTAGGCGTAATTGGCTGGCCTCTCCTTAGCATCATTACGAGTCTCGCAAGCTTGGATGCATTTAAGTCTGATGAACTATGTTTCCTTTTTATTTGATCCGCCTGTGGATCTGTTTCAACTATTTTGTGATACTTAATATTACAATTTTATTCGGTTGAAATAAATCTATCTTTTGCTTCCGTTGTGCATTTAAAATTGTGTTGTTTGACTATGACGATATCAACTACGTCACGATACTCCCCACCGGGCCCATAGGTAATACGTGGAAATATCGGGGTGTGACAATATTTCATACTCTTGTTTAGTTAATTAAGCGATTAATTCATACTTTTCAAGTATTTCAATTCATTCAAGCATTTTATCAAACATCTAATGTGCATACTTAGCATTCTAACCTTGTCATGTTCATGATTAATATCTTTAACCATGTTTAAGCCTAGTTATTCGATTCATTCATCAAGAATACTATAATCACACTAGAAATTGCATCATAATCATCAATCAATATCCAATATCTCAAGACTACATGAATTCTTCATAAAAACCCATATACCCTTTTATAACAAGTAATGAAACTCATGAATTATAACATGAATGAATAAATTTATAGTCAATTACTCATTCCTAGACTTGTGTTCATCATAATTTACCCATAACATCCACTAATTTACCACTAATTTCTGTTATGAGAATTCAAAATCATCACAACATCTTCACTTCTCGAGAATTAAGCATACCTTTTAATATACTAAGGATGAAGATCACTTATATAGCCTTGAATCACCTTTAATTCAGTTTTGATTCCTTGATTTTAAGTGGAATTGTAGAGCTAGGGTTTTGGAAAGGATTTGGGTTGCTCCTGGGTTTCTTGATCGAACAGGATATACACAAAATGTATATCCTGATGTTTATCCAGGATTTTTAACAATTGAGTTTCAAGATTTACATCTTTGGCCCCTCAAATTTCCAAGTTTTATAAAAAGAGTTAAAACACTTTAATTTCCCCATCTTTTCTATTAATATTGTAACTAGGTTTATTATTCCTAGTTTCGATTCTCATTATTTTATTATTATTATTTTAACTTATACATGTATAACAACATATATAGTTTAATAAATTTAGGGGTGTTACAAGATGAGTTAATAGACTTTATGTCAACTGCACCAAGTAGTTTCGCATCAAGTCAAGGTGATGTGTTTCAGAGTGATGATGCTAAGAAGAAAAATAACAGGGAACCTTTGAAAAAGAAAAATTCACCTTCTAAGAATAAAAATCAAACTTTTGTTAAAAAGGTTAATTTTGTTCAGGGAAGTGACATTAAAACGAAACCACTGTTATTGAAAACGAATCAAATGTAGAGTTTGCAAAAAATAAAAACATAGAAAAATCTATATCTAAGCAAACTGAACAAGATTCTTCCAATGCATCATCATCTGATGAGGGATCTAGCTCAAAGACTTCAGCTAAGAAGTCTTTGAAAAGGAGATCGTGCTTCAAGTGTCACACAAAGGGACATGTAGCTAGCTGTTGTCCTAACAAAAAGACTGAAGCATAAGTTAGTGGGAGAAAGAGAGAGAAATCACTAGAGAAGAGTGATGATAAAAAGGAGAGAAAGTCTAACTCTCCAAAGAAATCCGTTCCTAAGCAACCAGAGGGTGTTGCTGTTGATGTAGATAAGGCTGAAAAAGGAACTCCACAAGTTCCTCGTTTTCAAAGAAATCAAGCAAGATTTCAGCCTGAATCTACATCAGGCAGATATGACCGACCTAGAAGCAGTTCACCTAGAATGAACAATTTTAATGGAAATTCAAATAATTTCAGAAGTCAAGGTCAATATCAAAATCGATACCAAAATAATGGTGGTCGAACTTTTTATAATAATGGCTTTAGAAATTACAACAATCAGGCTTCTTGGAATAAAACCTTAAGGTATCAAAACCAAAATTTTCAAAGGTCAAATAGTCCAAACACATATAGGAACCCTCAGGACCAAATACCTAGTGGAAATCAAAATCAAATTCCATCAACAGGTCTGAGATCCAAGACTCCTGTTAGGAGTAATGGATATTGGATGGATGTTCCAGTAGTTGGTGAATTTGGACGACCCAAGACCATTAAGGCTTGGGTCCCCCAATCTAACTAATTTCTTGGTTGGTGTGTGCAGGAGCTGCTAAGGAGGATTATCAACTTATGGTATGTTGATAGTGGCTGCTACAGGCACATGACGGGGGATGCGAGATTGTTGACAGAGTTTGAAAATTATGATGGTGGACATGTGAACTTTGCTGGTGCTAAAGGTGGTAGAATTAGAGGTAGAGGAAAAGTGACCAATGGGAAGATCACACAGTGTTAGTGCAAACGTCTGTAGCTTCCGTCAGCATTAGTCATATTTTGTATGTTAGTGAACAATTTATGTTTATGATTGTATGTTTGTTAGATAGATCAGCAGATCGGGATATGGAGGTTGATTGTTAAAGTGTTTGACTTTTGTTGACCGGTGCAAGTCGATCGGACAGCCGTCCGATCAGTCAGCAATGTCAGCCAATCGGACAGCATCCCATGCTAGCCGATCGGACAGCATTTCCTCTATCCTGATGCTGCCTATAAATACCCGTCCGGGTGTGTCATTTGTAACTTTCTGACTCGGGGAGAACTTTGTCAGTGTCTGTCTTCTGTTGGAGCTTATGTACTTTTAGAACATTTGAATAGAAAGATCAGACTGCAGTTAGTCATTGAATTCTGTGTCGTATATCTGTGATTTGTCATAATGGATTCCGCATATTAGACAGTGTTGATTCATCTAGTTCCTGACGAACAGATCCTATAAGAGGGACCTACAAGTGGTATCAGAGCATTCAGGGAGCTAAATCGTGATCTACGACAACGAATTCACCAGAATTCGAGCTTTTCTTGATGATCAGAGTCAAATTTCACCGGAAATTTGACATATTCTTCTACTTTCTACTCAGTTCTAGCATTGTTTCTCAATTTGTCACCTAAAAATCAGAAAAACTTAAAATTGGAGATGATTCTACGGTTAAATTTCAACAAAACTGATATAAATCGATTCACAATCAGTCAAAGCATAATCATTCAAGTTTTCATAACAAAATTCTTTCAAAAACTTGCTCAAAATCATCAAAAACTATGAAAAACTGTTCTTGCTTGCTGATGTCAGCCGTTCAGACGACTTAGCTGTTCTTAGATTTGCTGACATCATCAATTTGTTCGGATTACTGTACAAATGACTTGGATTAGATTGTGTTGCTGACGTCATCAGTGTTAGCCAATCGGACAGTTAACCGATTGGACAGCATTGTTGTTATTTCTTATCATTTGCTTACGTCATCTTGCTAGCCGATCGGACAGTCGACCGATCGAACGGCATTAATTGTTTCTGATATGCTTAGTACCCAATCGAATAGCTGATCGATCGAACAGCTGATCGATCGAACAGCTGATCGATCGAACAGCTATCTGAGTAAGTGTAATCATTTATGTGTGCCACTCGATCGAACAGTCATTCGATCCAAGTGTACAAGTGTGAAATCTTTGAAAATAAAAAAATTTTCTAAGTGTTTGGTAATTGTTTCAGGTACTTAAAAATGGATGATTTTCTGAATCCGTTCAGTTTTGCTTTCACTGGAAGCACAGGAGATGACACAACAAACAACACAGATGTTAACACTCCACCACCGAGTGCAAAGAAAACCCTTTCTGATGCTATGAGTGTAGACAGTGCATATGGAACATATAATAAGCCGCCCAAGTTGATGGAAATTGAAGATTACAACAGATGGGCTACAAGGTTTGAAGAATGGTTACAAGGTTTTGCGTATCCAAGTTGGAAAAGCATGAAGAATGGTTACATTACGGGAAGACCGGATAATGAAAATCTAGAAGATAATCAAATAGATAGATATGTTTCAGAACAAAAGTGCATTGCTTTGCTCCATCAGTCTGTGAGAGATGACATAATAGCATTGATTGAGTACATAAATTCAAAAGATCTATGGGAGAAACTAAGAGTGAAATGTGTGGGTAGTGCCAAGATAGTTAAAAACAAAAAGAAGTTGTTAAGAAAAGAATTCGATTTGTTTGGATGTTTGAAAAACGAATCTGTGTCAAAGATGATTGAAAGATTCGGGCATTTGAAGATGGAACTAGCAAGATACAAAATTGTGTATACTAAAGAAGAATTGGTTGACAAATTGTTTGACTCACTGCCTGATGAGAAAGACTGGCAGTATTTTGCATTGATGCTGAAGAACACAATCAAGTCAGAAGAAATGACAATGGATCTGCTTATCGAAAGACTGGAAAGCCATGAATTGGAGATCAGAAAATCCAACAAAGTCAACAACACATCTTATCAGCAGAATGTGCAGTTGTATTATAGAGGAAGTATGATCCCGAAATCTGTGTCTCTAAAGACAGCTTTTTCAGCCGAAAATTCAAACAGTTAAAATCAAGAAAGTCCAAGCAGTGGTTATCATGGAGGATCATCCTCAAATGTTCCAAGCAAAGAATCATCCTCAACCGCTCAAAGTCAATCAGTTCCTAAAAATATTTTCCAATGCAATATTGCTGTGGATCTAAAAAATGCACAGAATTTTAGTGAAGAGTCTGCAAAACAGCAAATGGTGTTCTTAGCTTCTGTGTTAGAATCGTACGAGAGCCTCGTGGCGGGCAAGATTGGAAACACTAACCTGACTAAGGAGGACTATGATCAGATAGACCCAGATGAGATGGAGCTGATCGATATCAGGTGGTGTATGGCCAGTGCAGTCCGAAGAGCGCAACGATTCATGGAGATTACTGGTAGACATTCTATTGGCGGACCCTCCACAAAACTTGGATTTGATAAGTCAAAAGTCACGTGTTTTAAATGTAAACAAAAGGGACATTTTAAACGTGAATGTAGAAACGCATATGCTGATGATACTGCAAATCTATTCAGAGAGGATTATTACAAAAGAGCAATTTATCATCAGAACAAACCCGAACCTCCCAGAATGAAGCAGCTAGAAGATACCTCCAAAGAAAAATCAAGAGCACTTGTTGTTATTCATGACGATGAAGGTTTTGATTGGAGTGATATGTTGCCAGAGGAAGACGCTGTAGGTTATGCATTTACTGCAGCAAAGATTGTCCCTTTCAAAGACAACAGAACAGAAGAAGAGAAATACATCAATAGAAAGATGGCAGCCCAATACATAAAGTATAAAATCTATTGTACATACAAAGAAGCAAAAAGGGCGAATCGATGGGATGCTGATAGAGAATGTTACCTAGATCCCAAAGGAAACATTGCTGTTGAATCTGATTCTGTTAGTGTTGAAACTCTCATCTAGCAAATTGCTGAAGAAGAAGAAGCAAAACAAAGAATGTGGTGGGGAGGAGGAGAATCTGAAGAGAAAGAAAAGGAGCCGCAGCCAAAGAAAGTTGATGACGGGATTATTGATACGTCACAAGAATTTACAGCTGAAAATTTGAAGAAGATGGCTGATAAAGTTTTTGCAGCAAAAGAACTAGAGGTAGTTTCTGGTTCTGGAACTGAGTCCAAAAACAAGGTCAGTTCAAATGATACACGTGAGTCAGGTAAGAAAGTTAAATCTGAGAACGACTGCAAAAATTGCATGAAAGAGTGCAAAGTTTGTAGTACACTTGCTTACCTTAACGGTAAAAAGACAAAAGAACTAACAGGAAGAGTCAGAAATGTTGAAGATCAAATCTTAAAACGTGACAAAATGTTAAAAGCTTCAAATGAACGACTAAAAGAATTAACTGAGAAAATTAAAAACGATAAAAGTAACATAGAACGAATCAGGAAAGAAAATGAAAAATTGATTCATGAAAACTGTCAAATTTCAGAAAATTATGAGAAGTTAAAAAGAACGGTAAAAGATTATGATGAAAGAAACGGTAAAACAGATAAAGAAAATATTCAACTGACCGGAGTTCTTAGGGTAAAAGAAGAGCAAATCAATCAACAATTGGATGAGATTGCTAAGTTGAAGCTTCAGTTTGAAGAAGCTAAGATTGAAAATGAACGTATCAATCTGAAACTGACCAGTTACAATTCCGCAAGTTTTGTTCTTCAACATATAATTCCTAAACCAATTGGGAAGAACAAAGCCGACGAAGATGTTTACGAGGATGGAACTGGGGTTGGGTATCATCAAGTTCCACCGCCAGTGTTAAATAATTTTTCAAAGAAAAAATCAGGGTTGGTTAACGATGAAGAAGTAAATGAAGTTAAGCTTCCAGACACAATTGATATTACATTCTCTTCATCATCATCTGATGGTAGTGTTCAATCAGAAATTGTTAAAAGCATGGCTGAAAATGTTTTGAAATCTGACAGTGACACTACCGAGGATGTAGAATGCTTTCTGGACAAATACATTCCAAAATCAAAGTCCGAAAACAACTTAAATGAAGAACCTAATCTTGTGATGTACAAGATGTTGGGATCTGATAAGTTCTATTCGGATCTAGAATTTCCATTGGAAAATGTGAATGTGAACAAAGTGAAAAATGTGTTCAAGTTGATTGAAATCGATGTGTCGGAAATCAAAAGTTTGAAACATGTCAAGAGGCAAATGAATTTTGAAAAAGATAAAGCTTACGATAAAAAACCTGTTGTACCACCACGTTTTTCTAACAATAATCAAAACAGATGGTCGGGTGGTTATCAGGGTGGTAAGTACAATCAAAGAAGAAATTTTCAAAACAAGAAGTTTGTCGAGAAGAAAGTATTTGTGAAAAGTTTAAGTTCGAGTTCACTTTCTGATGAAGAATCTAAATTTTTTTCAAAATCAAATGAGGAATTCTTTGAAAAGAAAGCCTCACAACCTCAGTCTGAAGGCATAAGTCGGGTAGTTGATACTCGTACATGCTTCAAGTGCAACAAAGTTGGACACATTGCACGAAAGTGTACCAACTTTAAGCCTAAGTCTGTGGTTGTTGAGAATCCAAAGAAGAAAGATGATGTAAAGGGAAAACCTCCAATGTTTGTTGAGAAAAGGTTTTTAAAGAAGGAAAATGCCAAAGTTAAAACTGAATCTGCAAAAGAGTCAGTTAAGAAAACCGAGCCTGTAAAAAAGTTGATAAATAAAAATGACAAATTTTACAAACGGGTTGCAACATCTCAACAAACATGGAAGCCAAAATCTGTTGAAAAGAAAGCAAGTCTTCCAGAACCAAAGGTTTCAGAGACTAAAAAACAATCATCTTCTACCACAACGGTAAAGATGAATGTTCCTTTGGATCACCATGTGAAACAAACTTCTACCCCACCTGGGAAGAAGTATGTTCCGAAAAAAATCCAACCATCTGGTCAACCTCAAAAAGATTAAGTTTGCCTATACAAAGAGGTTGAGGTTGGGACTGAAGAAAGTTTAAAAATGAATGAAAAAAAATTTCCGCCATTATACACCAAAACCACAATTTTAAACGTCAAGCTACCTGAGTCGAAAGAGGCTTGGGTTGCTTCACAATCTCACTAAATGTTTTTGAAATGTGCAGGAGCTTCCGAGATCCATCTCACGCTGGATAATGGACAGTGGAGCTTCTCGGCACATGACTGGGGAGAAAACCCTACTGTATGATGTTAGAGGGTTTAATGGAGGATATGTGGGATTTGCTGGAAATCAAGGTGGTCGTATAGTTGGTGAGGGAACTTTATCAAATGGAATTGTCACTTTTGAAAGAGTGAATTATATCGAAGAGTTGGAAAACAATCTTCTTAGTATCTCTCAGATTTGTGATCGTATGTATTCAATGCACTTCACAGATAAAGAATGTTTGATATTGAAGCCAGGATTTGTTGTCCCCGAAGAATGGGTTATCATGAGAGCACCAAGAGTCAACGATCTGTACATACTGGACATGAGTGTAGCCACTACTACCACGGGTAAGGCTCACTGCTTCGTGTCAAGAGCCACTGAAAAGGAATCACAATTGTGGCATAGAAAGATGGGACATATTCACTTACGAAAAATGAACTACTTGGTACACAATGATTTAGTAGAAGGAGTTCATCTGAAAGGTTTTCATCTAGAAGGAGAGTGCATTAGTTGTATCAAAGGAAAGCAGAAAAAGAAATCTCACCCTGGAAAGAAAATGAATTCTATCTCGAAGCCGTTAGAGAGACTTCACATGGATCTTTTTGGTCCAGTGAATGCCAAAAGCGTAACCGGTGATCTCTATTGCCTAGTTGTCACAGACGACTATTCGAGATTTTCTTGGGTATCTTTTCTGAAGTCAAAGGATGAGACGTTTGAAAGTTTGATGGCGTTGTTCAGAAAAATTGAAAATCTGTACCAAACTCGTATCAGAAGAATCAGAAGTGACAACGGTACAGAGTTTAAGAACAACCAAATGGAAGAATATTGTGATGAGAGAGGTATTTTGCATGAATTTAGTGCTCCTTACACTCCACAACAAAATGGAGTAGCTGAAAGAAAGAACAGGACACTAATTGAAATGGCTAGGACAATGCTTACTGTTTCAAAGCTACCAATCAACTTTTGGACAGAAGCAGTGTCAACCGCTTGCTATACACTCAACCGGGTCCTTGCAGTGAAGAAATTCAACAAGGCGTGTTTCGAGCTGATTAACAAACGCAAACCAAACCTGAAGTATCTAGAACCGTTTGGGTCTCCCTGCACGGTTATAGAACCTCGTGGTAAATTTGGTCCAAAGAGTGTTGAAGGAATTTTTGTGGGATATGCATGTCCAATGAAACAAGTCTTTGTTCCAGACTACAAGAAGATTATCGAAGCATATAATGTTGAGTGTCAAGGTTATAATATGCTACCTCATTATCTAGGTGAAGGATGGCGCTATGATTATGATACATTATGTAGGTCATTCGATGAGGAAGAAGATTCAGATTTCTTTGACGAGTTGGATATTTTAAGAGAGTATGAGTCATCACAAGAAGTGTTCCCAGCTGAGTCTTCCAAACGTCAACGGAAAACTTCAAATGACGATGAAGCCGGTTCAAGCAATGCTGGAGAACATGATGATATTCAGCAAACTCCTTTATCTGCAGAACGTGAACAAGCTCCTGATAATCAGACGGCAACAAATGATGAATCAATACCTGATAATGGGCCAACATTTGATCGTGGTGACTCAGAGTCTGAAGGGGAGCATATCCGGATTTCAGATCAAACAATTCCAGTCAGTGATCAAGGTGCAAATCAGAATGTCACAAATCTGGAAGGAGAGGTAGATGTTCCAGGCGAAGTGATGCCAAGAACTCTTTCATATCATCCAGAAGAGCTAATCATTGGAGAGTTACAATCAGGCGTCCGCACCAGACGACAAATTGACCAAGGCCTTACTTGTTTTTACTCTACAGTTGCTCCTTTACAAACACAATTTTCACTTAGTTGCTTTATTTCATAGATTGAACCGCGAACGTACAAGGAAGCACTAACTGAAGATTCTTGGGTCAATGTGTTGCAAGAGGAGCTGAACCAATTTGAAAAGTTGGGTGTCTGGAAACTGGTGGATTTGCCTGATGGTCACAGGAAGATAAACACCAAGTGGGTGTTCAAGTGCAAAAGAGATGATCGAGGGGTTATTATTCGCAACAAAGCTCGACTCGTAGTCCAAGGCTTTAGTAAACAGGAGGGTATAGATTTCACAGAAGTATATGCTCCCGTTGCTAGACTTGAAGCGATTAGAATTTTCCTAGCATTTGCATCTTGGAAAGGATTTAAAGTGTTTCAGCTAGATGTGAAGTCGGCATTTCTCTATGGTAAAGTGAAGGAGGAGGTATATGTCAGACAGCCACCGGGCTTCACCGACCCAATCCATAAAGACAAGGTTTATCTCTTGGATAAGGCGTTATACGGCTTACACCAGGCCCCGAGAGCCTGGTATGAGACCCTGTCTCAAAATCTGCTAGCCAATCACTTCATCCGAGGAAAGATAGATGCCACCCTCTTCACAAAACAAGTCGACGGCCATCTTCTGATAGTCCAAATTTACGTGGATGACATAATTTTCGGGTCTACAAATTAACAACTCTGCAAAGATTTTGAAAATGTTATGAAGCAGAAGTTTGAAATGTCATCAATGGGTGAGATGAAGTTCTTCTTGGGGCTTCAAGTTGATCATCTACCCGAGGGAATGTTCATACATCAAACAAAGTGCGTTCATGATGTTCTGGAGAAATTAGGGATGTCAGGAATGTCTCCGATGTCCACCCCATTAGCGACGAACCATGGGATAAACCCTGATCTCACCAGAGATAAGGTAGATGAAACGTTGTATCGTTCCATGATCGGTTCATTAATGTATTTGTCGGCATCAAGACCGGATATTATGTATCCAACCTGCGTCGCAACACGGTTTCAGTCAAGCCCCAGAGCTTCGCATATGGTGATTGTGAAAAGGATTCTATGCTACCTGAAAGGAACTCCATCACTGGGGTTGTGGTATCCTAAAGAAGGCGATTTCACGCTTGAGGGATATTCTGATTCCGATTTCGGATGCTGCAAAGTCAACGCTAAGTCAACAACAGCGGGGTGCCAGTTTTTCGGACCACGATTGGTCACCTAGCAATGCAAGAAGCAGACCTCTGTAGCTTTATCCACATGTGAAGCCGAATATGTATCTGCTAGCAGCTGCTGCTCTCAGATCTTGTTGATCCAGCAGCAGATGCGAGACTATGGTTTGCAATTTCTTAACTCCCCTATCTTTGTTGATAACGAGGCAGCTATAAACATAACAAAAAAATCCTGTTCATCACGCTAAAACAAAACACATTTAAATTCGTCATCACTTCATCCGAGACTGTTTCGAGAAGAAGTTGATACGAATAGAAAAAATCCACACTGACGAACAAAAAGCTGATTTACATACCAAAGCGTTTGATAAAACCCGTTTTCAATATCTATTAAAACTGAACGGTATGAAGCTTTTATTGGTGTCGGAGGAAATTCTTGGCGTTGATGAAGGTACCACTGTAGATGATGTTGAGAAGCAATCTGCAATGGTTTGTCAAATTTTTAGATGTTTTGGTATTTAGGGGGAGATAGGTTATATTTTCAGAAAATACAAAAACAATAAAAAAATCAAAAACCCAAAAACATGAGATATTTCAAAAAATCCAAAAACAATAGAAAATCTGAAAAAGAGCTTGTGTAAAAAGGGAAAATGATAGTACATCAGCTAGACAGTTGCAGTATGCTAAAGAAATGTAATGTTTAAAAGTGTTAAGCAGTCTCGCTGATGATGTGCCGGTAGGTTTTTACACATTTAGTAGGTTTGTTTGGGATATAAACCTAAATCTTTACTTGCTTATTTTGTGGGGAACACTACTTGGATATATAGGTAACCCCTGAAATCTCATTTGAAAGATCCCTCTTTCTGAGATACTAGGTCTTTATACTCAGTGATATCTGGGGTATTATCCCGGGACTTCTGATTTTGCGGAAGCAATGGCCTAGTCCCCATATAATACTTTCTGCTAGCTTGAAATATAGCACCGCCCTCAGTATAAAAATGATGAAACATTGTAAAAATGCTAATCATGTGTTGTTGTAAAAAAAGATCCTCTAAAGGGGACACACCTAAAGTCGAAGCCATCATCTCTCTGATTTTGCGAAAGCAATAGCCTGAGCTCTCACGGCCCTCGCAATTTAACCCCTTACAGATATCATCTGTGGTATACTCACCTGTAAGACTGAATATTGGGATCTGGATACGGGAGTATATTCAAGAGGTGGGACACATGAATGAGTTTAAGTTCTTAATACACCTAACTAGTATCCTGAACAGATTGAAAATTGTGTGAGAACTTAAGTGGATCAGTATATTGACAATCTAAGCGAATTGTTTAATTCTGAAAATGAAATCAAAGCTTAACGGTACTTGTAACTTGTCGGCAGCTGATATGATTCCCTAACACGCTCACCAAAAATATGTTTGTAAATAGTTTACATTTTACGCATTTGATTTTTGCATTTCTTTTCAAGTTTAGAAACTTTATTCAAAATCCAAAAAGATTTTACATTTCTGCTTTATTTTTATCGACAATCCAAAGCGGAAAGCTGATCTTCAGACTCACAGTTTGAAGTAGATGCAGGAAGTTTTCTAAGCTAGAAGATGAGTTGGGAGCTTATCTTGCTAAACCTGAGAATATGCAAAGTCAATACAAGTTCATTAAATTGAAACTTGTAAATTTTCCAAAAAAAATGTTTGAAAAAGTTTGATCAAAACATCAGTATGTTTCGTTTCGGGTCAACCAAGGTCATTAAGTTGGACTTGGTAGGCAAAATTAAGTGCCTAGGGTCATTAACTTGGACCTAGATACTTAAGTGGATTCTTAACACTGATAAAATCAAAGTCAAAAAGTCAAAGTGTCAAAATTTTGAAAGAACACTTGGATCGGACAGCTGACCGATCGGACGGCATTGCTAGCCGATCGAACAGCAACCCGAGTCAGTGTCACCTATAAATAGAAGGTCAATGTTCAGTCAAACGGTTACACGATCGTTCGGCCGACCTTTCTCTCTCAAAATTTTCATCTGATCTTTGATTGTTTCTTGATTCCCTTTGAATTAGAATGTTGGTTTGTTGGTTTGCACAACTCTCACAATGCCGAAGGTAAGTTTTCAGAATCTAAATCTGTTAAATTTGATGATTGTTTTGAATGTTCATCATAACGTCACTGTTCGAGCATATTTTGATAGATCTAGCCAAATTTAGGATGTTTTGATAAAAAACGAGGATAGGTTTTTGTTCGCAATGATCAGATCTACTAGTTTACCGATTCAATTTGTGCCAAAACTTGCTTAAATCTGTAGATCTAAGGGATGAACGAGATGGCAGTCGGCTAGGGTTTTAGTCAAATTAGTCCCTGTTTAGGACGAATTAGACAATAATGAACATAGGGTTTTGATCGCGACAAGATTCTTTACATAGATCCATGTTTAATTTTGATATTTTGTTTGAGAAAATTTTGTGAATCATGATTGTTCTTGAATGTTTTTGAATGAGGTGCTAGACGATCGGACGGCAGTCCGATCAGACAGCAATCAGTTTCATTGCATAAGTATTGTTGTTTGTCAAGATAGTTGATGCCTTGAAATTTGTGGATTTATATGCTAGCCGATCGGTCAGCATTCCTAACCGATCGAACAGCATCCTCATCATGCCTTGAATATGTGTAAAATGCTAACCAATCGGACAGCATTGCAAGCCGATCGGACAGCATTCTTATCATTCCTAGAAATCTGTGCAATATGGCAGTTCGATCGAACAGCATTGCTAGCCGATCGAACAGCATCTCTAGCCGATTAAACAGTATTGCCAGCCGATCGAACAGTGTTGCTAACCGATCGGACAGCACTTTATATTGTTCAAACAGACTTGCAATCCAATCGATCAGCCATTTGTAGTCAAATTTCATATCTGCACAAGTTAAGACATCCGATCGGACAACAATGTTAACTGATCAGACAGCCATTCGAGTCATTAGTACTGTCCCATAGGAAATTCCAGTGTTAGAAAATTTTTCAGAATTTTCAAACCCTGTTCAAATGTTTGATAAAAAATATATCTACAGGGAAGAGGAAAGGATACTGATAAGGGTCACAATGTATACTGCTTGATGGATGAAGATAGTACAAAGAATACTGTGGTTGAAACAATGGCTAAATTTTTAAGAGAAAGCAGAGTTGGGAAAGCTTTGCCTGACAAAACTGTCATATATGAATCTCATGTAAGAGCTTTCTGGAATACAGCTAGATATGAAGAATCCGATAAGATGATACATTCAGTATTAAGGAAGAAGGATGAGAAGGGAAAAGACATAGATGTGGAGTTTAAGTTTGGTGTTGGAGATCTTAGACGAGTTCTAGACTTGAAAGATTCTGACGATGATCCAATCATTATGTCTGAGCGTCTTGCAAAAGGAATGTGGTGCAGAATGGGATTTACTGGTCATATAAATGGAAAGATGACTAAAACAAGTTTTTCAAAGGCTTACAAATTTTTGATGCAGTGTATGGTACATTCGTTATCACACAGAAAAGGAGCATATGATGAAGTATCAGATTACATCATGAACACAGTCACAAGTTTGGTGCTGAACAGACGTTACAACATTTCTCAAGTATTTTTTTAGTATATGAAGGAGAACTGTAATGCTAAAGGTGACAGGTATATCATGTATCCAAGATTCATCATGATGATGATCAATGATCAGTTCAAGGATCTTCCGAAGAATAATAGTGACATCATGGATGTAAGAAACATGTCAACTGATACTATTGCTAGAATTACCAAGGAAAATGATGCAAGAACAAAACAAATGATATGTAAAATCAGCAATCCAGAGTATGTTGCTCCTGAAAATGACAAATGGAGACATGAGAACAGTGATTCAGATAATGAAGATGTAAAGATGAGTGAGTTTAAAGAAAAGAATACCAGATGGTGGGTTGAAAAAGTGAAAGATGGGAAGAGAAAGAGAACTCCCAAGACATCCCTGCAGTTTCTATTCCAAAGGAACCAGCTCCTAAGATTGTGATAAAGGGTACAGTGAAAGGGGGAGTCATAAGGCAATTTAGAATTATAATCTTCTTTAAGTTTCTGATGAATTTGTCAATATCTGTTTTGCAGTGCCTACTACAGAGCCACAGCAAAGGTTAATAGATGAGACGGTCCTAGAGCCATCTGAAGTTATTGAACGAGGAGCTGGTCTGCTGAAACATTCGCTGAAAGCTATCTAAAAAGAAATGAAGAGGTTGCAGCTCAAAAGGATCAAGGATCAAGTGCTCAAGCTGAAAATGTCAAAGCCACAGAACCTGAAGATGAGGATCAAGATGATTCGAGTGAAAGTGACTCTGAGGCAACTCAGTCAGAATCAGAATTGGATCCAATAACTCTTGGCCGAGGAAAAGCTCAGCTAAAGAAAAAGTCCACAAAGAAGCAGAAAACATCAGATGAAGAAGATTCCTCTTATGAACCAGATGAGCCAAAGAAACAAATAAAGAAGCGAAAAGTTGTTCAAACAGGAGTTATTCCAAGAAGAGTCAGAGCAAAGAAAGGTGATGCTAAAGTACAAGAGGATCAAGGTGGCAAAGGTAAAAAGGGTGGTGAGAAATCAAAGGTTCAGGAACCAGAGGTGCAGAACGTTGAAGTACCTGTAGTGGAAGTTCAAAAGAAAGCTGGTCACGATGATTATGTTGAAGTGACTGAAGGTGGAGTTTTAATTCTAAATTTCCACCAATACCAGAAAATATTGAGATTCCAGAGTCTTCTCGCCCCAAAGCTACAAATGATTTGTTCGGAAATCTTCCACCTGCCTCAGGGGATCCTTTAGAAGATTTAAACTTTGGAGATGACTTTGATGTGTTCAACAATGAAGCAGTAAAAATATTGGCAAAGAAAGTTGCTGAGCTTGAGAAAGAAAAAGTGAAAGCTGAAACAGAACGTGATGTCCTAAAGAAGCATGTTAACCAATTGATGAAAGCTCATGATCAAATCAGAATGGTGTTGATAAATCAGGATGAGATAATGAACAAGATGAAGAATGACATTCATGATAATTCTCAAGTGTTTGAACTTCTAACAACAGAAATTTCTACTTTGAATGAGAAGATAAAGAATCTTCAAGATGTGAATCAAACACTTAATCAGCTTCTCAGTGAAATGTGTGTAGCTTCCTCAAACGAGATGAAAGCAATGAAGTTAGAAATGGAAGCTATAAAGGCAGAAAAGAGAAGACAAAGAGCGAAAGAGCGAAGACGCAACAAGAAGAACTGAAGACTATGCTGGAAGGAACTGCAGCTACATCCGAGGGGGAGTCTGTTAGTGCAAACGTCTGTAGCTTCCGTCAGCATTTAGTCATATTTTGTATGTTAGTGAACAATTTATGTTTATGATTGTATGTTTGTTAGATAGATCAGCAGATGAGGATATGGAGCTTGATTGTTAAAGTGTTTGACTTTTGTTGACCGGTGCAAGTCAATCGGACAGTCGTCCGATCGGTCAGCAATGTCAGCCGATCGGACAGCATCCCATGCTAGCCGATCGGACAGCACTTCCTCTATCCTGATGCTGCCTATAAATACCCGTCCGGGTGTGTCATTTGTAACTTTCTGACTCGGGGAGAACTTTGTCAGTGTCTGTCTTCTACTGGAGCTTATGTACTTTTAGAACGTTTGAATAGAAAGATCAGACTGCAGTTAATCGTTGAATTCTGTGTCGTATATCTGTGATTTATCATAATGGATTCCGCACATTAGACAGTGTCGATTCATCTAGTTCCTGACGAACAGATCCTATAAGAGGGACCTACACACAGGACAAAGTGAACTATGTTGAGCAGCTTAAGCACAATCTAATGAGCGTGTCATAAGTCTGCGACAAGGGTCACTCGGTCCATTTTACCAAGACTGAAGCATTAGTGTTGAAACCAGGTTTGGTGATTCTGGACGATTGGATAGTGATGAGAGCGCCAAGGAGAAATGACACTTATGTCATGGACATGGGTGCTAAGGATCCGACTGCTGTGGTGGCGTGTTTACTATCAAAAGCATCCGAAGCTGAATCGATGTTGTGGCACAGACGCATGACCCATATTCACTATCGTAAAATGAACTATATTATTAAAAAAGAATTAGTGAAAGGGGTTCCAATGCAGAGGTTTCACGTGGAAGATAAATGTTTTCCATTTCAAAAGGGAAAACAACATAACAAACCTCACAAATCAAAAACTAGTAAATTCCATAGATGCCCCTTATGAATTATTTCACATGGATTTATTCGGTCCAGTGAACGTGAGAAGCATAGGTGGAAAGTACTACTGTCTTGTTGTCACTGATGATTACTCACATTATTCATGGGTTTTTTTTTTAGGTACAAAAGATGAGACAGCGGAGATGCTGATAGATCTTTTACAAAATTTGAGAACGTCCATGAAGCAAGGATCAAGAGGATAAGGAGTGATAATGGCACGGAGTTCAAGAATCAAATTCTGGATCTCTACTGTCTTTGAAATGGAATAGAACATCAATATTCTGCTCCTTATACACCTCAATAGAATGGAGTCGCTGAGAGGAAAAACAGGACGTTGATTGAAGCCGCTAGGACTATGCTTTCAGATTCAAAGCTTCCAGTTCTTTTCTGGGGAAAAGTTGTGAATACAGCTTGCTACGTCCTAAACAAAGTTTTAACCATTAAACATTTTAACAAAACATGTCATGAATTAATGTTTACCGAGAAACCAAACTTAATTGGCTTTGAACCATTTGGATTACCCTGCACCATTGTGCGAAACAAAGATAAACAAAAATTCGATGAGGTGGCTGACGAAGGCTACTTTCTAGGTTATGTATCTGGCACACCGAATAAAAGGGTTTTCAATCTAAAAACTGGTAAAAGTGAGGTTGTTTTTAATCTTGAAATTACTACATACAAACCTCAATAATCAACAAGTGGTCCAGCTATATTATATGATTATGAAAGTGTTTTAAAATCATTTAATATTCTTGAGTTTTCAAATGCAGATGACTCTTAGTTGATTCAAACAGTGATCAGTGAAGACGATGAAGGCGAGTTCATGCCTAGATCGAGTGCTTTTATGACAGATGCTCCGGAAACTTCCTCAAGTGCTGTTGTTTATGATTCAAGCGATAATGAGTCTGAACCCATTCAGGGGGAGGACTTCATTAATCCGTTTGCGAATCAGAATATTCAGGGGGAGGTTGGATCAAACCTGGGTGATAATTTAGAAGTGGATACCGTTGCTACTACACAAGCAAATAGAGATCATCCAGTTGACATGATACTTGGAGATCCTACTGCAGGTGTTCAGACAAGGAGAAGCATAGCAGGGAATACTGGCTTATTTGTTTCGATTGAGAAGACTGGGATTATGAACGAGTGCTTGTATAGTTTCTTTATTTCTCAAGAGGAGCCGAAGAACATTCATATGGCTCTGAAAGACAATTCTTGGGTTGAAACTATGCAAGAGGAATTGGCCCAGTTTGCAAAGTTAAAGGTTTGGGAGTTAGTTAACCTTCCTAAAGGTGAAAAGGAAATAGGCACTAAGTGGGTGTTTAAGTGCAAGAAAGATGACAGAGGGATAGTAACGCGAAACAAAGCTCGATTGGTTGTCAAAGGTTTCAATCAGCAAGAAGGGATTGATTACAATGAAGTGTTTGCACCAGTGGCAAGGTTGGAAGCAATTCGTTTGTTCCTAGCCTTCGCATCATTGGCTTCAAAGTTTACCAACTAGATGTGAATAGTGCATTTCTTTACGGGAAAGTCCAAGAAGTGGTGTATGTCTCACAACCAGATGGGTTCGTTGATCCAGATTATCAAGATCGTGTGTACAAACTTGATAAGGCTTTGTATGGATTACATCAAGCTCACAGGGCATGGTACGAGACATTGTCAACACATCTGATCAAGAATGGTTTTGAAAGAGCTCAGATTGATAGTACACTATTCATTAAGAGAAAGAAGGAAGATTTTCTGCTGATACAGGTATACGTAGATGACATCATCTTTGGGTCTTCAGATGAAAACATGTGCAAAGAGTTTGAGCAGGTGATGAAGAGCAAGTTTGAAATGAGTGCTATGGGTGAGTTGTCCTACTTTCTAGGATTACAAGTTGATCAGAAGGAGGATAGGATGTTTATACATCAGACAAAGTATGTGTATGGCATTTTGTCTAGATTCAAAATGGAGGGCTGCTCTACTTTCAACACGCCCATATGCGAAATCATAATCTTGGCCCAGATCATGAAAGTACTGAAGACGTTGATCCAACTCAATACAGGGCGATGATTGGTTCTCTAATGTACTTGACTGCTTCAAGACCCGACATCATGTTTGCCGTATGTATGTGTGCCAGATATCAGGCGAATCCAAAAGAGTCACACATGAAAGCGATGAAGCGTATTCTTCGTTACTTGAAGGGGAAACCTAAACTTAGGTTGTGGTATCCAGCTGATAATGATTTGAAGTTTGTTGCTTACACTGACTGTCACACATACAAAAAATAGAAAATAAAAAATGAGTTATCACTGTGTGAAAAAGAAGAGATGATAATACATCAGCAAGTTAGACTGTCACACTCAAACTGAAATTAAACTTAAATTGCTTATGTGTGATAGCAGCTTCATCATACGATGTACCAGTAGGCAAAAAGCATGAAATAATCAACTTACCAATGTGATATAAACCTAACTGAACTGTGTATGAGTGGGGAACACATTAGTGGCGTATGGTTTAATGACCTTAAATCTTGCGTTGATAGATTGCCAAAATCTGAGGTTTTGGGTCTTTATACTGTTATTTCATCCAGGGGGTATCAAGGTTGTCCTTCTGCTGAATCCAGATACATGCTGACCTAGGCACAACCAGGATATCTTAAAAGAGCTAAAAATGCCAAAACCCATAAATGAAGAAACTCTCCTAGAAAGTCATTCAAAATGTTCAAAATGCATAAATCGTACCAAAAATGGTATTTGTCTTAGCCCTCGTTAGATATTTTGGTCTCTTTGCTGTACGGAAGTACTAGCCTGATCACCAATTATCTATCGTTGTAAAACAAAACAGATGAATTCGGTATACTCACCTACTACGAGGAATCTTTGTGCATACCTTGATTGCGGGGGTACATCCTGAAGTGGGACACACTAGTATATCAGTAATAATATTACCTTAACGTATCATATGGTAATGGAACTTGAAATGTTCATGCATTTTTTTAAGTGGATAAACATACTGGTAATTGTCTTGGACTGCTTTTCACGAAAAAATATATAAGAATTATCTAATAGTGTGAAACAGTTTGATTTTGTTGATATGATCTTCTTACCGGTGATTCTCACAAAAACAGAGTGTTTATTGCTTTTGTTATTTACTTGCTTTCAGAAAATATAAAAAAACCAAAAATAGTGTCTTTTTCTATTAAAATTCTTAACGTACGAAAAGCTGTTATTCTTGAAGGAATTGTTACTGATAGGGGGAGACGATGTTAGAAAGTGAGTTCAAAATTTTAAATCTTAGAGGGTCTTGTATGTTAGACAAAAGTTTTGCGTGTTGGTGATGAGTTGAAATTGCTTAATCTGTAATATAGTTTAACTATCTCTTGAATAATAATAATAATAATAATAATTTATTTAACTTATGTTGAAAAATTCTTATGGTTTCTCGAGATGTTTGTTTTATAGTATACAGATGACGCAGTATGTTGCTGAGAAGTTGTTGTGTTGAGAAAATGAGAGTTTGATTGGATGCATGGTAGAACCTCCTTTCTACATTGCAAACAAAGTTGAAGAGTTTGAAGATTGCTATGCAAATGCTAAACTTGAGTTTACTCAACTGCTAACATTTTGAAGATTTGGTGATTGGATGCATCAGCTTAGGGGGAGTCTGTTGCTGACAGAAGCGATTAAAGCTGAAGCTATCCAAAGACCAAAGATATTGCAAGATTACATGAAGAATGCAAGATGACTGAAGACAAAGTTGTTTTTATGAAGCTATTGTCAAGGGGGAGTTTGTTGGTGCATATTTGTGACAACAGCTTAGATTTGGTCTTTGGATATCTTGTAATTAGTAAAACGATAAACGGTTAGCGGGTTTAGCTTTGTATTAGTCAAATTATAGATTCTGGGCTAAACCAAACCCAAATTGGGTTAAGGGGGACAAATTGGGCCTAGCCCATGTAGGAAACCCTAGACCATGTTGCAACCTTGTGTTATATAAACAAGGCTTTGCATTAGGATTTAGGTTAATCAGCCAAAACAACTTTTGAGAGAGAATTCGTGAGAGACAAAGGTTTTGGACGAATTTTGTGTGTGTTCGGGATCTTAATTGATTGTAATCAGTTTGATAGATAATTAATAAAGATCGGTTTAATTGGAATTCTGTTTTCTACTCGTTTCTGTGATATTCTGATCTAGAGGATTCCGCACTCTAGATTGATTGACAATTCTGTGATGATCCGTACGAACCAGGGGACCTACAGGAATATTGTGGGGTTGCCAATGTTGTTGCCGGAGCAAGTTGGATTAGCAATCTTCTCTTGGAGCTTGGCGTCTCAGTTAAGCAGGCTACGGTAGTTTATTGTGATAGTATATCAGCCGTTTATCTCACACAGAATCCGGTACAACACCAAAGAACGAAGCATGTTGAGTTAGATATACATTTTGTTCGGGATAAAGTACGGATTGGTGATGTTCGTGTCCTTCATGTTCCAGCGGATTATCAGTATGCCGATATTTTCACTAAAGGGTTATCCAAGCAGCTGTTTACTCGATTCCGATCCAGTTTGTGCCTTCGACCGGCTACGGCTCAAACTGCGGGGGTCTGTTAGCAACCGTATATTGTATATTTAGACAATAGATATACTGTAATCTTCTCCTAGCAATTAGGATATTTAGTTTCATAGATAACTTGTATCCTGTATATTTATACGCTTGCTTTCAATGAGAATTGCAACCTTTGATAAACTTTCAGAAGGATGAGTTGACTTAGGGGGTTGGGAGTTAAGAAAATGTTGAGTTTTAATTTGATCAATGATGGACCCACATTGTACGGTGTAAAGGCAATGTAAGTTCTACTCTTACCCAATGTTTAATAGTTGGTAACTTTGATTTGCGTTATTTATACTTTATCAGAAAACGTGACTTGTTATATAAATGAATCATGTCGTGATATAGCTAGTGGGTTACATGACATGACCTTTATACCCTTAATGAGATCGCTCCATCTCATCTAAAATTCTAAACATGTATAAAGATGCATAATTAATAAAATTTAAGTAAAACAACAACTTTAATCTAAATTAAGAGAAAAAATTATCCAACATTATGCAAATAGCCAAACTTTTTGTCCAAAATTGGGGCGAGCAATTAACAATTGGTTTGATAGAATTAGAACCGAGTGATCAAACCATGAACAGACATAATACATATTTCTGAGTCGATCACCTGTTTTGGATTTTAGATCTTTTTTGTTTAGGCTCGGTCTTGGGCTATGACCGGTTGAAACACAAGAAGACTGGGTTGTCGGATGAAAATCTCTTGTGGGCATGTGGAAGTTTATAAAACTTAAGGTTCATCGCTTTGCCTTTATTAATGCTATATTTTTAAGTACTGTAATAGCCGTAGTGTATTTGTTGCAAAGCCGACTTTTAATGACACAATGAAAATGAAATGTCATCTCAAGGTATGTAAAAGATTTCTAAGTGACGAATCAAAACACAATGTTTGTCAATAAAGTATGTAAAATTTTCTTAATGACAAATCAAAACACAATGTTTGTCAATAAATATATAGATGTCTAGGGTGGTGGTAGTTCTTTAAAGACATGCAAATTTGATGTCAAAAAACAAAAACAAAAAAAATGCTTAAGTTAAAATGATAATAGTTGATAAACTTCCTTTTATGTTTTCTAACTATTAGAGGTTAAATACTTTTAAAGTCTCTTCAAGATTAACTATATGTAGGGATTGTGGAGATCTATTCCTAAAGGAAAAGGTGAAGTTAAAACCTATTTTTCATCAATAGTAGACAATGAGTGTGTTAAACTACCAACACATGGACATCCATATAAAGGAAACCATATGTGTGTGACACATTTTATTGATGACAATTAATGAATAGTTAACTTTAAGCTAACATATAGCCCATAAATGAGACGTCATATGTATAACCATTCTTCAACACTTGGGAGAATGAGATATTAAAATGTTATGACAGTCACTACCTAATTATGCATCAACAAACGTTGGGACAATTTATATTTTGAAAAATAGATTATCTATCATGAATCGTGTGTTTCGTATCAAAAAGGTAAACTTACTCATTATGTGGGTGTCATCGATATTCAGTTACAAGCTAAAAAAAGGGATACAAATGAACCCACATTTTTTTAGTGAATAAATAGACTACGCGATAGAAAATTTACATACGGATGGCAGGTAAACGAGCAACAAGCTGTGCCGCAACCCCCTTTTGAATAGCAAATCCAATTCTACCGAAAATAAAATTTTGGTTCTTTGACGTCGAAAAATTGTTATGCACAACCCACTCCACTCATTATGTTATTCATCCACTTAGCTAGTTAGCTTTGGCTTTAGCAACAGTAACTAATTTTCACTTTCTTCATAGTATCACATCCAACTTTTGGCTCTGTGAATTATTTTCAACAAGAGTAGATATTAAGTTACCCCAACTTACTTGATCTTGATAATCAATTGGATCATAAACCAAACATAATAACTTGACCACAATTTTATTCTTTTGGCCCACATTCTACAGGGTTGGGCCTAATCCAACATATTACTTTTGTTGCCCAACAGACTTTTTTTTTTTTTTTGCTCCAAATGACTAAAATAACTTGGGCCTCAAAAATTTCTTTTTGTGGACTTCTTAGTAACAAGATTGGTTCGCATTATGAGCTCGAAGCTTAGTCCATTTTCATATACATGTCACATTGTGTCCTGATTTCTCGATTCCGGAGCCATGAATTAGGGATCAGGTGTCGTATAATTCATGACGTGACACAAAATCATGATTCAGAGGTATCGGGTATTCGTATAGTATAGTTCATGACGCGACACCATGTCATGATTCCGAAAGAGAGATGGTTGACGATGGTAGGGGGGGATATTCCACGGTCCTCCCAACCGCTGGAGTGATAACACTCCACCAGCAACCTAGCCTCATGGTGCCAGGGGGTGAATACCCCATCCCGAGCTGAGTCTGTTTCCTTCTGGGAAGAAGGTGGCCGAATGTCCCCGTGCCTGGACTCGAACCCGGGTCTCTATGAAGAGTTGGGGTGAGGCTGGCCAACTGGGACACCCCAGTTGGTTGGTTGACGATGGTATAACGCTTAACATTTCTCATAATGTTTATACATTTCTTTCTTCATCAAATCACTCTTTAACATTTAAAAAGTATCTTATTAATTACAACATTGGTAATTGAACATCTCATTTCTATTGTATTCATATTATGAGGGTCAAGTTATTCTACAAAGACTTCTTATTGTAAGAAGTGTAAGAAGGATTTATAGAGTGACAAGTGTCCAATAACCTAAAACTAAACCCACTACATCACCACCAAAAACCTAAACACCCACCCCCCCCCCCCACCCAAAAACCTAAACCCCCCCCACCCCCCCACCCCACCCCCCCCCCCCCCAAAAAAACCTAAAAAAAACCTAACCCCACCCCCCACCCTCCAAAAACCTAAAAAAACCTAACCCCCCACCCCCCCCCCCCCCAAAAACCTAAAAAAAAAATATAAAAAAAACTAAACACCCACCCCCACCCCCACCCCCACCCCCACCACCACCCAAAAACCTAAACCCCCACCCCTCACCCCCTCGGCAAAAAAAAAAAAAAAAAATTTTTTTTTTTTTTTTTTTTTTTTGGGTGGGTGATGTGGGGGGTGGGGGGGGGGGGGTTGGTGGTGGTTGATGTTTAAGTTTTTTTTTTTTTTTAGTGGGTTTTTTTGTGTAGTGGGTTTTTTTAGGTTATTGGACACTTGTCACTCTATAAATCCTTCTTACACTTCTTACAATTAGGATCCTTTGTATTTGATCCTAATCCCATATTATGATATGTCTATTTAGACTCTAACATGTCAGATCCTCCCTATTTTATTTGATTTCTTTGTTTTTTCAAATGACAAAGGTTACATTTCCTAAACTAAATCAATAAATACTACATTACACTCCATGCCAGGATTTGAACCCTGGTCTATTTTTTTTTACTTACTCTGACACCGTCCCAAAGATACAATTATTGTTTAAAAATATGTAGCGACATGCCCGGAAGTATACCGTGCCATCATCCAAAAAATAGGTAACTTGAATGTTAGATGTGTCGTACATTATCCAAAAAATAGGTAACTTGAATGTTAGAAGTGTCGTACATTAATGCTTGATACTACCTTATTATATATTTCCACATCAACTCATCCAAAACAATATCATAAACTTTCATTTTGTCGTGTCCATATAAGAGCACCCACAATGTACAAACCTCAAAAACCTAAACAAATCGTCACCGCACTACGCATCACATCAGATTTACAAACCTCCATAAGACGCTCCCACTTTGACCACAATGTATAAATCTCTACAAACTCCACATCACTCTATGCAACATCACCAACTTTTACAATTATTTGAATATATATATATATATATATATAGGGAGGAGTTCATGCGAGAACCACCCTTATTGCGAGAACCGCGAGAACCAATGTGAACACAACCTAAAATAGCTAAAAAAACCTAAAAAAACCTAACCCCCACCCCCCCCCCCCCCTCCCACCCCCAACCCCCCAAGCTAAAATGCTAAAAACTAAACCCCCAAAAAACCTAAAAAAATCTAAAAAAAATCTAAAAAAAAAATTTTTTTTAATATTTTTTATGCTCAAATCGCTACTTTTAGTGGCCAAAAAAAAAATTTTTTTTTTTAATTTTAATTTATTTTTTTTTGCTTCGAAAAGTAGCGATTTTTATATAAAAAATATTAAAAAAAAATTTGTGTGATTTTTAGCTATTTTTAGGCATTTTTGGTTGTGTTCACATTGGTTCTCGCGGTTTTCGCAATAAGAGATGGTTTTCGCATGATCTTCTCCCTATATATATATATATGGTAAGGTTCATGCGAGAACCACCTTTATTGCGAGAACCGCGAGAACCAAGGTGAACACAACCTAAAATAGCTAAAAAAACCTAACCCTCACCCCCCCCCCCCCCCCCCAAAGCTAAATGCTAAAAACTAAAACCCCCCAAAAAAACCTAAAAAAACCCCCTCCCCCACCCCCCAAAAACCTAAACCCACCACCCACCCCCCAAAAACCTAACCCCCCCCCCCCCCCCCCCCAAGCTAAAATGCTAAAAAACTAAACCCCCAAAAAACCTAAAAAAATCTAAAAAAATATAAAAAAAAAACACACACACACAAAAAAAAAAATTAATATTTTTTAAGTTAAAATCGCTACTTTTAGTAGCAAAAAAAATTGTTTTTATTTTTTTCTACTAAAAGTAGCGATTTTTTTATAAAAAATATTAAAAAAATTGTGTGTTTTTTAGGTATTTTTGGTTGTGTTCACATTGGTTCTCGCGGTTCTCGCAATAAAGGATGGCTCCTAACGGATCATTGTCATATATATATATATATACTAGTCATTTACCAGCGCGATGCGGCGGGAAATATATCACTTAGGTTGGTGAGTTTAGGGCTATGTACGGGGGTTGTTTATATTGGTTTATCAATCTCATTGTAGTAATTTACTGTATAGTACGCCTGTATCGTTTTGGTTCCTTAGAGCAATCCAAAAAGATATGCCAAATGGGATATTCACAACTTGATTTTAATGTAAAACGTATCTTCTGGTTCCTTAGAGTACTCGACCCGTATCTTTTTAATAGAAAAAGCATTTGACCCACTTATTTTTAAGCGAAAAAGCATTCGACCCGCTTCTTTATAAGCGAAAAGGCATTCGACCTGTTTCTTTTTAAGCAAGAAAGCATTCGACCCGCTTCTTCTTAAGCGAAAAAAGCATTCGACTCGTTTCTTTTTTAGCGAAAAAGGTTAAAAAGTATAGTATTTTATATAAAACTTTGAGTATGTTGTTATGTCATGCTTAGTACTGCGCTGATTAATATGTATGTGAAGTGTGGGTGTGTATAAAAAGCCAAAGAGGTTTTTGCTGAAATGGTGATTTTTGTACTGCATTGATTAATACGTATGTGAAGTGTGGGTGTGTAGAAAAAGCTAAAGAGGTTTTTGATGAAATGGTGATTAAAGATTCGAGAGCTTGGAGCTCGATGATTGTCGGGTTTGCGGTTCATGGGCTTGCAGAGGATGCTTTGAGCACATTTGCAAGTATGGAAGAATCCAAGGTATTTTAAATGGGCCAGAATAGGGTTGGTTGTGGCATTATGCAAGCATCTGGCCCATTTGACATGTTTTCTTTTTATGCAATTATATAGTCCTGATACAATTAATTAAGTAATCGTTTTGATTTAGTTTGGTATATATGGTTTGAATATGATTTGTAAGTTATTAATCATATTTTCATTTGTTATAGTCATTAAAATAGTAAATTATACAAACATCAAAGTAAAAAATTGCACATTTGTCCCAACAGGTATTTTGATGAAGTTAATTGGTATACCCGATAACCGCGGGTATGCCCGATACCAGACGGGTAATTACCCGAAAAATACCTGACGGGTAACGGGCCAGGTATGGGACAAAGACTACAACCGGGTACGGGTCTGGGATTATCAATACCCGGCCCATTGCCATTCCTAGTTTCAAGTGATGAGGGTGTGGTTGTGTGGTCAATAAGCCGAACAATGTTTAACTGTTTATAAACCGATATTCTAATGTCAGTATAAAAAACAACCTTTTTTATGACTAAACAAACAATTAGGACTACAAGTGTAACAACACCTTACCACATAGACCAACCATATCCAAAAATAAAGAAAAGGAAACTTGTTATAAATTAGCATGCTTTACATGATCCAATTTGCGAAAGAAGCTAAATAAGAAGATGAAGAAAGTACTGGCCCTAAGAATATGTAAAAACACATCCATATTTACAACCACAAATCCAAACCTTTCATCACATCTTTCTCAAAACAAAACAAAAAAAAAAAAAAAAAACTCAATAAAGAACTTCAAGAGACTTTAATCTAAAATCATTTTTTTAGTCTAGTAGTCATCTTGCCTCATTGGTCAAATCCAATGATCCATTTTGGAACAATTTCAAGCTCAAGTTATTGTATATTTCCCTTGAATATTGTCGCAATGCTTTCCTCCAGCCTGTTCCCGCCTTCATCATCGCCTTAAATTCCTCAAAACTAATCTTGCCATCCTGCAATAATCGACCAATAGCGCTTAGTTAGAAGATGATCATAGCGGCCAATCTAGGATTTTCAAAATTAAAAATAAAAAAATAAAAAAAAAAGACGTTGGTGTCGACATCATGAATTCAAAAGACCGCCATTGCAACTCCACCACATACTGCAATACATAACTATCAAGAGAATTCAAAAGTAACACTTTATCAGCTGTTATAATGCACCGAATTTGCTCCAATTTACAACAATAGCCTTCTCTCTTCCCAATATTGTTGACGGATAAACAAATAACGGGTCAAAAGTAACACCTCATCACTGGGCTTCTTTTGGTCCGTAACAGCTGGTAACCCAGATGGGCCTGCCATATTCAGTCCAGAATCTTACAACTTCAATAAACTCATTTTCTTTAGTTTTCCAAAACATCATTCCCCGTATTTTGTTTTTTTCAAATCATCCTTTGATCCACAATCAGTTTTTAAATGACATTTATCACTTGAGTGACCAAAAACTTCACAACATTTACAACACGGGGGTTTCCATTTATACGACAAGTCCAAAAATAAGACTTACCCGGAACACCTTCACACTTGGAGAGATTTATTTTAACTCTATCAGGTAGCCCATTTATAGCCTTCACACTGGGGAGATAGATTTTAAATCAGTTTTGGAGATATCCATTTGAAATTGTGTGTTTTCGAAGCTGATCTCTTAAAGTTTTAACCAATGCTCCCCAACTTGCATATAACTTATCTTGTACAGCATCATGCAACAAACTTATTAGATGGCAAGTTCAATGAATTGATGAATAGAATGTTTTGGATCATGTTTTATCTTTAATGGGTCGAACAACAAACAGGCTAAATCAATATTTAAATCTCATTGGAGTTGCATAAAATAGTTAAATCTTACATGAGCTAGATGGAAACAGAGACATACACCAGACATCGTCGCATATCTGGTTGGAATTTGGAAAAGGCACATATCTGCAACATTGTTCAAGTAATGCTAAAGTTGCTGGTGCAGCTTCTTTATATCTTTCTTGGTGTTCAGATTCAAGATAACCATATAGACAGTATCAAAGCCAATTTGGGATGGGTCAAAAGTGACAACTTTTTGTAAGCTCCATCTGTAAAGCCAAACAAAATAAATGAACTCTTCATAACTCACATTGTTCTAACTTCCAACAATACGTAACTGAGCCAACGTTTCATTTGGTTCAAACAATTCGAGAAGTTACCTGCGGGGCCTATTTGGGCAGTAGGCAATTTTTCAGCAGGCCTAAACACGTCAAATTGTGTCATAACATAGTAACCATTTTTACACCTATAACATAAATAACACAAGATATTACTCAGTCCTCACTTACAAGATAACATGATGAGTTAAAGAGGCTTACCATAATCAAGGGCTTTCAAGTCTATTTGTTCTGCTGTAACAAATTCCAATGCCTCGCTCAATACAGAAATTTTAAAATTAACACTAACAGGGTCCAAGTGCTCATGCTCTGAAATGAATAAAAAAGAATTTAAATTTAACAAAACAATACCTAAAAACAAACCTAGTCGTTGAACAATTTGAACCGGTACTATAATTGCAGTCCTTTGATGAGGTAAACCTTGTAATGCATCATCGGCCTCCAGAAGGTATCTCGAGTTCCCAAGTCTATAGTGTTGTATAGACTATAGTAGGGTTAGTTAGCTGTAGTATTGTATAGACATAAGACCAGCAAAAACTACTCAACATTCACTCCATGCAAAATGCTAAAAAAATAACATACTAATAATAAAGAACAGGAAGGAAAAAAAAAAGGAATAAAATCAACTGTACCTCTAGAGATGTAAAATCAAAAGCAAGCAGAATTTCCAGTTCTGACAAAAATCAGAGCAACAAAACTCATTTCCCCTGAAAATTTATCACAAAACCTAATTCGCACAAAAAAATCAAACTAAAAAAGATCCAATTTATTCAAAAACTCAATTCAATTAAACAAATACTTCACTAACTAAAGATCAACATCTGCACGGGCTCGATTTACTAAAAAACCTACCAACATTGGTTCGATTTTAGGGTTTTAAACAAGGAAAACACCAAACCAGAAGCAGGAGAACCACAATCAAAGTAAAATAGAGTAAGAATTATAGAAAAAAGCATGAGATATTACCTGAATTGAAGTGAATATGATGAAGAACACAAACAGAAAAAACCATAAAATGTTTCCTCTAGAGTGAGAGAGGACCTTTTAAAGGAGAGAGAAAGTTGAACGACAAGTGGAAGAAAAAGACGAAGAATGAATTGAAATTAGGGTTACTTTAACATACCATGGGCAGGAATCCAAAATTTGAAGGTGTTTGAAACTTTTGGATTTGTCATTTGTGAAGTGAGAGGAGAGGACAGGGCGGCATATTTGATATTTGAGATTTGAAATCCAGTCTAGAGATTTCACAGGTGTGAAATCCCGCCCAAGATAGTGATGGACGGTAGGATCATTCTCTTTGTGTTTTTGTTTGAGTTAATAAGGGTATAAGTGGAAAGTGATATTTTATAGTGTTTAAAAGACTTGTACATCATGCTTTAGGGGTGTTTTAAGAAAATTTTTATAACTTTAAGAAGTCCTTTGGATAGTAGTATAGATATAGATATAGATATATAGATATATAATTTAAAATATTTTTAAATATTTCAACAACTATTTAAAAACAGACATATTCCATTGGCTATATTTTAGTGGCTATATATAGACTTCGTATTCCACTTTCAAACCGTACACTTTTAGGACTCGTTTCAAAGACATCATTTGCATATCTAAAAATAAGGGGGTTATCCACATCCAATTGAAACTCCTCTTGTAAATTAATTGTGTCGGTGAAGTTGTATACCCTCCTTCTCCTCCTCCTCTAGTGGTCTACCCTCTTGATCATATAATAGTCTACCCTCCTCATCGTATAATAGTACCTCCTCTTACAATTGCAAACCCCCTCCGGTGGCAAACCCTCCTCCAAGTGATGAATATGTTATTTGGACGGACGAAGAATGGAACTGGGCGTTTGATTATGCTTTTAATTAACTATGAATTGAGGAGGGGTACGTCCCTAATTCAGGGATCTTAATAGACTACGAATTGGGGAGGGACATCGTCACCCATCACAAGAAGTCCCAAGTTTGGTGAAATACATACCACAACCGGATTAAGAAATAGTTTATAAATCTGCACACAACATTGATGATCTATGGTTAGACGGACGTTTAAGTAATTTAGATTGCTCATAGGATTCCATCTTTGGTTAATTAAAGTAATGTATTATCTGGTTTATGTAACTAGGTTATTCGGTGATGTTTTATTAGGTTTGTGTATTTTTTTTAATCGTATGGGATTTTTAATAGGGTTTAGTTATGTTTTATTTGTACTTCTCTATTTAAATTATTTATTTAAATCCTGAAAATTTTAATGTGGGTTTTAGTTACTATATTAAATCATAAATTGTTTGAGACATCACCCACAAGATGGCCCACAAAACACAATGTTTTAAAAACCGGTATATACCGGCCGGTAATACCGGTAATACCGGTTACCGGATGTTCAGGCGGTACGAAACTGGCCGGTAATTCCTTGAAACGGCATTCAATTTATACCGCCGGTATGTTACGAAATACCGGTATGAACCGGTGTACCGTACCGGACGAATGTAAGTTTTGGGTTTTTTTTTTTTTACAATTTTATCAGCCCATTGAATTACCCATAATATTAACCTAACGGCGTTATAGCTTCTTTGGTATACTCATCAGTCGATCAAAATTCAAACCACCATTCAGTCGATCAGTTCATCCCTTCATCTTCTTCAACTCTTCAGCACTTACTCATTTCCCTCATTTGAACTGGTAAGTAACTAAGTATACAGTTTCTTTCAAACATGCAGGTTTAATGTGTAGGTTTTAATGTGATTTATTCTTTCAAACTTGATTTAATGTATAAGATGGAATTGATGGAATATTGAAAAGCATATCAAACGTGCAGGTTTAAAATGTAGGTTTTAATGTGATTTATTCTTTTAAAAGCATATCAAACGTGCAGGTTTAATATGGAACTGATGGAATATTAAGATGTTTATGAGTTTTTTATACATACAGTGATATGTTTTTTTTTTAAATAAGTTTCTTGTTATGTAGATTATGGAAGATAACCAAACTGAGCCACAATCAAATAATAGAGTTAACTAGTCAACCCGGTTGAACCACCCGATATAACCCGGTTCAACCGGTTAAACCATTTTTAAGCCTAATCCGGTACGATTAAAATACCGGTTTTTAAAACATTGACAAAACAAGTTCGTTGGAGGTCCGAACTGCTAGGCTTGATAAGGACCAAACGAGTGTCATAATGTGGCTGGACGAGTTGGCTCGTGGCATATGCCATGATGAAACAAACATACAAAGAGCATTACATCATGGGTAGGGGTGTTGAAAACTATCCGTATCCGAAAATCCGAATTATCCGATATCCAAATCCAAAATATCCGAAAATCGGATATCCAAATTTACCGGTTCGGATTCGGATAGTGATTTTAAAAATTTTCGGATATTTCGGATATCCGAATATCCGAATTATCCGAAATATCCGAAAACTTATATTCGGATATCTGAAACCCCGATTCCGAATATCAAAAAATAAAAAATTAAATAAAAAGTTGGATATTCGGATTCCGATTCACTATCCGATCGGATATCCGAAATTTCGGATACGGATTCGGATAGTAAAATATAGTAACCGAAAAATTTGGATATTCGATTTTGAACACCCCTGGGTGCTCTAAAGTGAAATGTTATAACTTATAAGCAATGAATTTAACATTTTCTCAAAATGTTAATACTTATTAAAATAGTTGGGACAAACTAATATTCATTTGAAATGACCCATGATGTTCGGTATAACTAATTCCCTTTCTTTTTCCTGTGAATCTCTCATATCTTATCTTAGTTTTCACCCTTTAAAGTAGGGGTGTACAAAATCAGATTATTCGGTTTTCGGATATGTAAAAAATTCGGATAGTGAATATTTATATTTTAACTCGTATCTGAGATTTCGGATAGGGATTCAGATTTTAAGTGGATATCCAAATTTATAAAAAAGGATCAAAAAATTTGTTTCATGCATAGATTAAAACTAAATAGGTATTCAATTTTTGAAAATTTCCAACATTGAAAAAAAATCATAAATCTACGCCCAAATCCCAATTATTTACTATTTTTTCTATAATTTAACTAAACATAGTGGTCAAATTCAAACTAAACATAGTTCCAAGGGCGGCCCTGAGGGTGGACGGGAAGGACCACCGGCCAAGGTCTGATATTTCGAAGGGTACGTTATTTAAAAAAATCGATATTTATATGTAAAAGAAATTTTTTTTAATATGGTATACCCATACAAACACCAACATATGCTCACTTACAAAACTATTATTATAGTTTAGATTAGTTATTAGCCAATTGGCATTAGGTTTAGACCTTTAGTGAGTCCATTACCCAATTTCGTTAAGGCCTAAGGGCACGTCTTTTCAAGCTTGAACATGGTACACGAATTCTCAGGGCTAGCCCTGTATAGTTCTCATGTAATATGATTTGCTATATTGTTAGTTTCGGATATCGGATATCTGATTATCCGAACTTTTAGAAATCAATATCTGAATGGGAAAGTTCACATATTTCAGGTTCGTTTTCAAATCCAAATTTTTTTAACACCCCTACTTTGAAGTCCTAGACAAGTATAATTAAGGGAGAATGATGTGATAGGGTTATTAAAGAATTAAAGAGGGAAATGACGTGGATCACAAGTAACACTAAAAGTAATGAAGTGAGAATAATATGAATAAGGTGGCAGAAATAAAATTGGTAATCGTTTTACCAAGTGATTTATATATGTTCTATTGAGGCTATGTTAATAAGACTTTATGCAGGTATCTTCTACTGAGACTACCTAATCTAACCTATTAAAATACTAACGGGTCTTATTTAAGTTAAGGATTTAGACCGGTTAGTTTTAAGGATGCTTTACGGTACGAAACGCTAAATTAAGCGGTGATCGGAACGGAATGTAATTTAGATCCAACAAGTATGAAGACTTGTAAGATATGGGTAAACTAAATACATTCTGGATTTTGAAGTTTAGATGACAAGGTTAGACCCGTTTCGGTTAATTCATGCAAACTAGTTAAATAAACCGAACCGGACGCGTATAAGCATAAACGGGTAACCAAATGAGTTCCATATGTTATTATGCTTAAAATATGTTATGATATTAGTAGGATATCAACATGTATGCCCATAAAGGTTTTAAAACGAATTAGGCCCCACAAGGGCATTTTGGTCATTTTAAAGTTTAGAGTAAATTACACTTTTCGTCCTTTATGTTTGTATTGAATTGCAGTGGATGACCTTTAACTTCAATAATTACAGTCACAGTCCTTTATTTGGAAAACTCATTACATCGTTCATCCTTTAGCACTAACAAAGTTAAAATTTTCAGTTAAGTTTATGTATATAAGGCCACTTTGGTCTTTCTATCAACTATCTTGATGTAAATTTTAAATATAAATAAAAATATTTAATCACAATAACATAATTCTATTAAAAACCCAATATCCAGAACACATAAGTCAAAACTAGAAAGCCCATTGTCACTTTCAAAGGGAAACAATCTCATCGATTCAGAACCATCTACACAATCTCATCTTCAGAACCGTTCACAACGATGAAGACAAAGAAGGATAAGAAGATCAAAACTTCATCTACACAATCTCATCTCACCGATTCAGAACCATCGGATCTCCATACGGCGGCCGTTAAAATTGTCGTCGCACAGATCTGCAAATCCGTCGGATACAAAGCTGCTCAAACGTCAGCACTCGAAACCCTAATGGTCGTCACCGTTAAGTACCTTATGTCACAAGCGAAGTTCGTCGCTACCTTCGCTAGTTCCACCGATCGTATAGAGTGTAACCTCTATCCATGCACTCGAAGACCTCCATGCTGACGTAGGATTCTGATGTGTGTTGTGTGTTATAGGTTTTTAATGTATATTTTAAGCCCTTTTACACTTTTTAGCCAAGTTTTAATTTTATAAAACACGATATTTACTAACACTAGACACACATATGGGCAAGTGCACCCATCGTGAGCGTAGTATAGTGTTCGTAAGATACCGAGATCGTCCAAGGACACAAGAGCTTTTAATACCGGTTTATCCTCAACGTCTAATCAAATCAAAAGTTTAGAAAAATGTTAAACTAGAAAATAAAAACTAAAAATGCTAAAAAATAAAAATAAAAGTAAAAACTAATAGACAAGATGAATCACTTGGATCTGACTCGTGTTTAGTGTAACCTTTGATTATTTCTGCACTTTTGCACTTTTTAAGAGATTATCTTAGTTATTGTAGTAGACCCCTCTTTTGAATGTGACGTTACCCTCAACACAGTAGTTTGAGTCAGCAAGGATACAATCCTAAAGGGTCGGATTATTGAAAGATAATTAATTAAGTTATTAATGAATAATGTGGTAGGCCCTTCTTTTGAAGGTGACGTTACCCTCGGCTAAGTAGTTTGAGTCAACAGGGATACAGTCCTAAGTAGCCGGGTTAAAGTTTTAATAGTAGCTTACATATGAGGGGATCAAAGAGTTTGGACCCCCGCCTTCCAATACCAGTGGGTATTGAAGGAGGTCCTACTAAATTTGACCCAGGTCCTTGCAGGATCTATACACTGAACAAGGCAAGACTCTTACCAAACCGTTCCCTTAACCCCCGACCAGGTAGCCAACATATCTCCATATAGACCGTGGAGATATGAATTGTGAAAATCTTTTATTTTATATAGACAGTAAAATAATGCCAAGACACCACGGACAAACGATAAGGAAGAATCACCTTGAACATAAGAAACTAGTTATTAAAGTCATTAATACATAACCAAATAAAAAGTGCGAAAAGATTAAAAATAAAAAGTATTACACTAGACACTTGTCTTCACCAAGTGATGTAAGAGACTTAGGCAAACATGGCCTTTGATTGTCAAGAACTCTTACGATCAATCTTGGATCCCGAGACGACTCACACACTCAATGATGGATGATGGATGATGGTGGTGGATGATGGTGTTGTGATGGTGGTGGGTGAAGTGTGAGAGAGGTGGTGTGCTAAGGGATGGTTTGCAAATGAGCCAAGCACCCTTATTTATAGCCTCAACAGACGCTCGGGCACGGCCCCGTGTCCATTGGGCACGGCCCCGTGTCCACCTTCCTTCTCTTTCTTCATTAATTGCAGCTTGTCTGCATTAGTTGACCACGCCCCCGTGTCCGCTGGGCACGACCCCGTGTGCAGAAGCGTATCTGTACTATCAAGATTTCCCCAGATTCTGGGAATCTTAGAGTTGACCACGGCCCCGTGTCCGGTGGGCACGCCCCCGTGGTGGGTGATAGAAGCTTCTACAGCTTTGTCTTTTCTGCAGACACTTGGGCACGCCCCGTGTTCACTGAGCACGGGGTGTGTTCAGCCTTCTGTTCTGTTGTTTTTACTTGGGAAGATGCTGTCGGGGGGTCGGGCATGCCACGTTTGTTCCTTTTCTTGTATTTATGTTAGATTTAGCTGCCTTTTTGCTTCTTTTGTTCATTTGAGCTAATTTAATTCTGAAAATACAAAAGGAAGACAAAAACATACTTTTTCCAACATTAGTACTAAAAAAGGGTTAGTTTTATGCCACATTTGATGTAATTTATATGTTGCATTTTGCATACATCAAATACCCCCACACTTGAATCTTCGCTTGTCCTCAAGCAAAACTCTTTATAATGTGGCTTTACACTCCCAAATGGAATGGGTAGAAGAGAAGGTTTTTGGGCTTGTCATAGAGTGTCGGGATTTCCAAGATTCTTTATTAAGTTTTATTTTTATTTATTTACAATCCTATTCGTCATGATTTATTTAAAACATTACATAAGATAAATTACTTATTAGGGTATAACATGCCTTTTTTTTTAAATTCCACTTATATACAAGTTCACATACCTCACGGGGATCACTCAACACTCGGCCGAAGATGTATTTTAGTGAATCACTCGAGAGCGACATGGAACTTACTCCTACCATAAGCTTGCCAAGCAATCAATCCTCCTCCTTTTTAACTATACACCTTTGTAGATATCAAGAGGACTTTTGGGGTGAAGGGTTACGCTTGGGTTAAATGTAGGTGGTTGGGTTACTGGTTAGTAGAAAAGGGCGAAAGGCGTAAAAAGCGTCGGTTTTCGTAAGACTTTTTTTTTGCAATTTTTATTTTGATGAAGCCATTATTCAAACTAAGTTATTTTTGATAAACTTGTTTGTTTATTTCTTTTTGCTTCATCATCATAAAGATTTTTTTTTTGAAAAGTCATAAGAAAAACCGAGCTTGTTAATAAAACAAAGGGTTAAAAATAAAAAGGTTTTGGTGGGTAAAAGGGTGTTTGTTTTTTGGTTAAGAAATGAAAAGGTTTAGGCTCAAAGGGGTTAACTAGGGGGATTTTGGGTAGGTGGTAAAAAAAAGAAAAATAATGGTGTAGAAATAAAAAGGGTTAGTCCTAATGCCTCTATCATTTACTTACTCGGGTTTAAGTTGGTAAGGCCGGGAATGTATTGTCGTGGCAAGTTCTACAGTCGTAAGAACCAAGCGGCTATTCACACAAGAAACGAAAAATGAGCAATTAGTTTAAAGATATGTATTTGTATGCTCAATAGAGGCTCAAAACTCACTTTTTGTGGGAATGGCTTTTTATGTGATCAAGTATATATAATCAAATTTTAATTAAACTTGTCATGCCGTTTCATAATTTTCTTATGTTGGTTCTTTTTATCACGATGCTATCGGTTGTAAATTTGTAAAAATATAACCTTTTTAGAACTTAAAATTCCCAAGTTAAACCTAGACAAGTAAAAAAATGAAAAATTTTTGAAAAAAATTGGGGTGATTAGCGATTCCAATAGAGTTTTGTGTAAGGCTTGTAATTAGGACTTACAAGATTCAAGGTTTTAGCATCCCCCACACTTAAATTACACATTGTCCTCAATGTGTCCCAAAAATAAGTTTTTAGGTTGATTGAATGTGTAAAAAGGTGTGAAAAAGCAAAAATTTATGTTACCGGGCGTCTGGACACGACCCCGTGGTGTCCGGGCACGGCCCCGTGTTCAGATCGCCAATAACAAGATGAGTAAAAAGAAACAGAAGCCTGGGCACGGGGGCGTGTTCAGTGAGCACGCCCCGTGTCCAGTTACCTGAACTGGGCAATTTCTGCAGATGGTTGAGCACGGGGCGAGTTGGGCGAGCACGGCCCCGTGCTGAACTTGCTGTAATGAAGAAAAATTCGTCGGGTGGCCCTGTTTTTGTGCATGGGGTGCTGGTTCAAGTTTCCCTTGATGTCCTTCACCATCCCGAGTGTGTTTTACCCATTACAACATCATCCAAACACCGATTTAACTAAAAACCGTCATTCCATTAAATAGAGAAAATTACATAATAGTTAAAATTCTAGATAAATAGGTCAAAAGAAGCACAAGAAGTCTAAATCAAGAAGTTCTAGCCTACGTTTATTTTATTAGCAAAATTTCCGAAAAGATAATTCTTTCGGTTGGGTGCGGCTTGAAGAGCTTCTTCCACCGAACATGAATCCCTCATACGTCGGCGAGCCATTCCTCTATCTCCCTTGGGAGAAGGAAAACGGGCTCATTGGCATTGGTTTGAGAGGGTGTAACCTCCACCGGGACTTCTTGTAGATCGTCAAGAGGGGGCTCCGCTGGAATGTCATCCCATCCGGTGGGATTGTTGACTCCAAGTGCTAGGTTCCAATCCTCTTGAGGGAGGATTGGTTCCATGGGAGGTGTCACAAGAATGTTCAACCTCTGGTGCAAGAGATTGATTTCTTGAAAACTGTTTTCCAACCCCACCGTAAGATAATTTATACGGTCTATGAGGACCTCCTCTACCGATGTCATCTCATCAAGAGCCTCACGTAATGCCATTACGTAGCGAACGAGAGTTGCTTCAATTGAAGACCTTCTTTCCCTTCGACTGTTTCTAGAGTGCGCAGAAGAGGTTCCACTGTTTTGGCTTGACATTCTACGAAAAATAAACGGAAACGAGTTTATTTTAATGAAACAGTAACCTCGACACGGCCCCGTGCTCAATGAGCACGGCCCCGTGTTCACCTTTCTGAAGATTTTTGGAACAAGGAATCTCGGAGTTTTAATTTATTTTTTTAGTTTTTAAAGCATTTTTGAGCAGAAATAACTTAAAACAATGTTGCAAAACTTATTTTTACAAGATTCCTTGAACAAAAACCTAACAAACATCACAATAAAGCTTGGAATCATGGTAATCTCAAGCTCTAATGGAGGTGTTGAGGTAAAAGAAATGGAGAAGAAGGTAATTGACAAAAGAGGAAAGGACAAGAAGGTTGTTGAGAAGCTTCTTTTAGAAAATACCTAGGATGGTATGTGAGAAGATTCCCTCAAATCTCTATCCCTGGAATGATCTAAATGTGCAGGATCCTTGGCTGCATTTATAGAAAACGACAGCATACTGGACACGGCCCCGTGTCGGCTGGACACGGCCCCGTGTCGGCTGGACACGGCCCCGTGTGCAGGCGAGGTCCTAACACATTTTGTCCGTATTATGACAAAAAGTCAGAAAGGAATCTTTTGGTGGACACGGGGGCGTGTTGACCTGGACACGGCCCCGTGTCTAGAGGCTGTTTATGAAGTTTCGTCTATTTCTTAAGGAATTCATCCGGATCGGGTGGTTCCTTATTGGATGGAACAACCCCAAAGTGCCTAAGATACCTTAATTGTTCTAGATTAAGACGAGAACGCAAGAGGTTGTCGGTGAGGGTGATTCCTATGCTAAATGTAGGTGGACAAGTCCAACCCTTTCCTGGGCTCTCGTTAAAGAAGGTGTATGTCGAATCGCTCAGGTCTATGTATGCACCGAACGAAGTCGATGGAGAGTTCTTCACGGCATAATCGACACAGGGACGACTATCGCCCACGTCTTCGCTAGAGCTAGAGGTAATATAGGGAACAACGTAGTTGTTTTTATTTGAATGTGATCCCAACAATTCTTCATGGGTATCGTCTTGAGATGAATTATTGAAATCCATCTTAAGTTCTTTTAACCAATTAAGAATTAGATCTTCCAATTGAAATAGTTCATCAAGAAGCATTTCTCCTAGAAGATCCTGTTGAGAGCATTCTAGAGAGAGACAGGGATTATTTTTACTTTCGCCCCTCTTAAGGCTACAGGAAAACAATGGGCCTATATAATGGGGCTTATAATTTAGAAAATAACATTCTAAATCTTTATGGGAGCCACCACATATTTGACACCATGCACCATAAGAGTGCCGAAAGTAAAAAAATATCAGTACCACTCATGTTGGTGTCAGAAATTACCAACCGTCGGGATCTTACGGTTCTGTTTTCAGTAACTGAAACTTGGGCATGGGGCGTGTTGATTGGGCACGTCCCCGTGTTCAGCTTACTGTCTGACTTAAAACAGGATTGCCAGTTCCAAAGATTGGGCACGGGGCGTGTTCAGCGGGCATGACCCGTGCTGAGTTCTGCAGAAGCTGAAAATTTAAGAAAATCCTAAAACAAACAGAAAAATTAGAAAAAATAGATTAGGCCGTTGATTCCTAACTTTCTTAAAATCCTTGTGTCCCCGGCAGCGGCGCCAGAAACTTGATGTGTGCGGTGTGTTATAGGTTTTTAATGTATATTTTAAGCCCTTTTACACTTTTAAGCCAGGTTTTAAATTTATAAACCACGATATTTACTAACACTAGACACACATATGGGCAAGTGCACCCATCGTGAGCGTAGTATAGTGTTGGTAAGATACCGAGGTCGTCCAAGGACACAAGAGCTTTTAATACCGGTTTATCCTCAACGTCTAATCAAATCAAAAGTTTAGAAAAATGTTAAACTAGAAAATAAAAACTAAAAATGCTGAAAAATAAAAATAAAAGTAAAAACAGATAGATAAGATGAATCACTTGGATCCGACTCGTGTTTAGTGTAACCTTTGATTATTTCGGCACTTTTTCACTTTTTAAGAGATTATCTTAGTTATTATAGTAGGCCCCTCTTTTGAAGGTGACGTTACCCTCAACCCAGTAGTTTGAGTTAGCAATGATACAATCCTAAAGGGTCGGATTATTGAAAGATAATTAATTAAGTTATTAATGCATAATGTGGTAGGCCCCTCTTTTGAAGGTGACGTTACCCTCGGCTAAGTAGTCTGAGTCAACAGGGATACAATCCTAAGTAGCCGGGTTAAAGTTTTAATAGTAGCTTACATATGAGGGGATCAAAGAGTTTGGACCCCCGCCATCCAATACCGGTGGGTATTGAAGGAGGTCCTACTAAATTTGACACAGGTCCTTGAAGGATCTATACACTGAACAAGGCAAGACTCTTACCAAACCGTTCCCTTAACCCCCGACCAGGTAGCCAACATATCTCCATATAGACCGTGGAGATATGAATGGTGAAAATCTTTTATTTTATATAGACAGTAAAATAATGCCAAGACACCACGGATAAACGATAAGGAAGAATCACCTTCAACATAAGAAGCTAGTTATTAAAGTCATTAATACATAACGAAACAAAAAGTGCGAAAAGATTAAAAATAAAAAGTATTACACTAGACACTTGTCTTCACCAAGTGATGTAAGAAACTCAGGAAAACATGGCCTTTGATTGTCTAGAACTCTTACGATCAATCTTGGATCCCGAGACGACTCACACACTCTATGATGGATGATGGATGATGGTGGTGGATGATGGTGTTGTGATGGTGGTGGGTGAAGTGTGAGAGAGGTGGTGTGCCAAGGGATGGTTTGCAAAGGAGCCAAGCACCCCTATTTATAGCCTGAACAGACGCTCGGGCACGGCCCCGTGTCCATTGGGCACGGCCCCGTGTCCACCTTCCTTCTCTTTCTTCATTAATTGCAGCTTGTCTGCATTAGTTGACCACACCCCCGTGTCCGCTGGGCATGACCCCATATGCAGAAGCGTATATGTACTATCAAGATTTTCCCAGATTCTGCGAATCTTAGAGTTGACCACGGCCCCGTGTCCGGTGGGCACGCCCCCGTGTCCGGTGGGCACGCCCCCGTGTCCGGTGGGCACGCCCCCGTGGTGGGTGATAGAAGCTTTTACAGGTTTGTCTTTTCTGCAGACACTTGGGCACGCCCCCGTGTTCACTGAGCACAGGGTGTGTCCAGCATTCTGTTCTCTTGTTTTTGCTTGGGAAGATGCTGTCGGGGGGTCGGGCATGCCACGTTTGTTCCTTTTCTTGTATTTATGTTAGATTTAGCTGCCTTTTTGCTTCTTTTGTTCATTTGAGCTCATTTAATCCTGAAAATACAAAAGGAAGACAAAAACATACTTTTTTCAACATTAGTACTAAAAAAGGGTTAGTTTTATGCCACATTTGATGTAATTTATATGTTGCATTTTGCATACATCAGATTCACCGGAAACTCAGATCTAAAAAAACGGTTATGTATACTCTCCGATTCATCGATTCTTCGATGACGATGGAATGAGGCGGTGATGACTGGTGAGTAAATGGATTGACGGAGAAGAAGATAATTTAAATATAAACTGGATGTTTATTTGAAATTGTTTTCTTTAACCATAGTTCCAACTTCCATCGTCGTCTGAAACATCGTTGTAGGAGAGAACGGATTTAAGTGGTTTAATTGTGATTCGATAATGATTTGGAGTGTAAAGTATGGAATTTGAACAGGGTATGATGGTGGTGGTAGAGGTTGGGTGAAGAGAAAGAGGGAAAGAGATGGTTGAGATAAGAGATAGGGTTTTATAAAAAAAAATGAAATTACTAATCTACCCTCATGTGCAAAGCACATGTTTTGAGTTAATTTAAAATTTTAACTTTGTTAGTGCTAAAGGATGAAAGATGTAACGAGTTTTTCAAGTAAAGGATTGTGACTGTAATTATTGAAGTTAAATGACATCTATTGCAATTCGATATAAACATAAAGGACGGAAAGTGTAATTTACCCTTATTTAAATCATTGTAACAAATCCAAAATTCTATTTCTGAATGCTTTAACTGTAATAGTTTCTCCGTCGGCCTAGTTCTTGTTTGAACGGATTTCTCTCATAGTAAAATGTAAATAACAACAATATAAATACAAATATGATAATTAATTAATCAATCAAAACCAAATGTAAATACAAACAACAAGCACAATATACCAAGCATACTTTTGTCTAGCGAAACCTTTTGAAGAAACACACCCTAAACGAAAACCAGATAGATCTTCGTATCTTGTACACATCCGTAATCTAGAAGTTAAAAACAAGGATTATAATAGCGGTTATAACACTAATAACAATGTTTTGCATGTATCCAAGTTCGTTTAAGAGCATCGATGCTCCTTTGCTTTTCTTAGTAACTGGAGGACGATTATTCTCACCACCGTAGGCACCCTTCCCTTTACCTGCCTTCGACAAAACCAATTCATCGTGTTTCACACCATTTTCTCCGCCATAAATATTTCCATTCATAACAATCGGAAGTTTCTCCTCTACATATATACAAACACACACACAATACTAAAATGAATCTTATCTTGAAAACTTTTACGAATTAAAAATCAATCAATCAATCATACACAGTAAATCCCACATATACCAAAGCTAGATAGGTATTTCAAAATAAAAAAACTTGCCTTGGGATTCAAAAGCCAAGCTAGAGAGGAACTGTGCACATAAAAGGACTAGGAAGCCAAGCCTTTTGGACTTCATTTCTCTAATGTTGTTAATGTTATGGTTACTAGTGGAATGCTTGATGCATATAAGTTGATGTTTATATGAATGTATAGTTGTGGTTTGTGAACACCTAAGGATTGATTCCCTCCAATATGGGAATCAAATAAACAGGGGCGGATCTAATGTATAACAAGGGGTAATGCCCGCTACCCCTTGGCGCTCCGGCGGTAGTGTAAAATTAGTGTAAATTTTGGAAAAAATTGACGTTTTTTCTATTTCGTTACCGCTTATTTATAAAACGTTACCATTTGGCGCGAATCCTAGATCCGCCACTGCAAATAAAGTTGATAGGAAGAAACAAGAAGAGAATAAGGCTTTTCAGTTGGACATCAAGCACATGGGGCATCCATGTTTTTCAAAGAGTAATTATGAAGTAAAGAAAGTGTTCTAGATGTAGCCTTGTAAAACAATGTAGGGTGGTCTAAACATGTTGGTCCAGCGGTCAAAGACATGTCTTCTCTAGTGGAGACGCAGGTTGATTCTCATTCGGGCCATTTTCAAGAAGCATCTGGGTGAAGGAACGAATCGGGGATGACGGTTGAGGAGTCAACCTTGGACATAGCCCTAGACAGGGTGAGTTTACATGTGAGATTTTTTGCCGATAAAAGAAACCATAAAGGGTATGTTTAGTTTTTTTTTTTATATATTAAGAAGTAAAGTAACAAAAAATTGGTTAATCTACTTTTTATGAGGATAACTTATTTTGACTTAATCACTAACTTTTATAATTTTTGAAACTATCAATACTCTCGAGTAACCAAGTTAACTTTAAATTTTTTTTTATCTACTCTCGACTCGAGTAACCAAGTTAACTTTTTTATTTTTTAAATAACCACTAACTTTACTTTAAACTATTTGATACTCTTGCGTAACCAAATTAACTTCTTTCTTTATACCTTAAGAATAACATTGCCGCCAAATAAACTTCTTTCTTTATACCTTACGAATAACATTGCCATGACCTACCCAAATAATATATGAAAGATAAATTTCACATGATTTCATGAGACAAGCAAAATTATTCTTGCAAATTGGTTGTGAAGCCTTTTTGACCTACGAGATCCTTCACTCCTAGAAACAATTATGTATGTGAAGTTATACTTGTACATGAATAGAAAGTCAGATGCACAAATCTTGATGGGAAAAATGTGGATGCATGTGTGAGTAAAAATAGATATATAAATTCAAATTATGTAACATTATTGAGGTACTACACAATAAAAAGTATGAGAAAGGTTAGTTTGTTGGAAATCAGTGTATCAAAATAATAGCGGAAGGGGTTTATATAATTTACCAAAAGCTGATTATATAAATTTGATTTATTAATCCGATTAATAAATATTCCCAATCAGGATCAAGGTTATACGCGTATAAACAAATAAAAGGATAAACAACCATAGAGCGTTTTAGTAATCAACCTTTGACGACAACACCGGAATTTTAACATGCGGGTTACAACGAATCTTCGCTAGTAGGAAGTTCACAACCGAGCACAAGATACCCGAGAGTAGAACCGGACAAGAAGAAGGCGGCGGTGATGCTTGGTCGACGGCAAGTAGGTGGCGGCCAAGCTTAGGAGGGTGGTTAGGGTTTTGTGTTTTTATAAAAGTGTGTCTAGGGTTTCCACATTAATCATCCTTTTATAAAACTCAATCTTACATTAAGGCCCTGTTAAGATTATACAATTATAATCCTCTTAATAATAATCTAATTAATATTAAGTCCCTCGGATTTAAACTATTATTATTTCACAAATAAATTATCTACCTACTCGTGAACATATATGATTCGTGTACCAATGTGTAACTCTTTGGATCGTACCGAGTTAGTTACGTTGACTTTAATTACGGTCGGATATACATATTTCCATCAATCTCCCACTTGGAGGATTTTAATTAAATGAGTCAACGTGTGCAGAGTTGGACGCCTAGCTGCATCGCACTGCTCTTAACACGGCATGACACTTTACAGTCGTCAAATAGTTCTTTGAATTCAAGTAACACTTTACTTAAGCAAATACTATAGCCCTGGTAATTTTATCAATAAGTCCCTTATGTATAGAACATTTGTTGATCATAAGACATGGATCATTCATTCTTATATAATGATCAACCATTCTCTGTTCTTGTCTTTAATTCAAAGTGGTCTAACGAACTACTTTTAGTCCGAGCGTGGCCACGCATTTATTCCAGTTTAAGTTAACGATGGCGCCAGAATGTCTAAACTTCTAATCCTATAGAAGTACAAAATTCCATTAACATCATACAACTCCCACTTAACCTTGGATTTCTCCCAACGCTACATGGATTACTACCCATGTTTTAGGACAGTGTTAGATAACCTCAAAGATTGTCCTTGATCAATGTAATTTAATATGTGCCTAAGGAAAAAGGACAGATTGAACATATCAATATCAAAACATCTCATGACTTAGATCCATGGAGATCGTTTTGAAGCGAGTCACATCCAACATCATTCCCTAATGATATCTGTGAATTTTGATTCTCAAACTCTTGAGTTATTCATCTCATGAATACAATCATCTCAATTCACAATAGTCTTACATTCAAATTCATTCCCATGTAATTTGATCGACTACGGATATTTTAGAAAACGCTTATTCAAGGATATAAACATACAAATAACGAACATAGTTACGAAATAGTTAAACTTGCATTTAACTAATAAATCAAATAACTATTTCAATGTAACTGTTGTAGTTCAAAATTAAAACACCAATACTAACTACAGATCATGCCCACTGTCTAGCAAATCTAAGCCCTATTTTTCCAGCATGCTCCTCATGTTTAGCTTGAGGTAGAGGCTTAGTAAAGGGGTCAGCCAGATTTAGATCCGTATGAACTTTGCTTATTACGATGTCTCCATGCTCTATTATCTCTTTAATATAGTGGAATTTTTTGAGTATATGCCTTGTGGTTTGATGCGACCTTGGTTCCTTTGCAAGAGCAATGGAACCAGTATTGTCACACTGCATCTCGATCGGTTTCTTTGCTAGGCACAATCGAGATTAGTATTACACTTCTTCATCCAGGCAACCTCCTTAGCAGCATCCGATGCAACATTGTATTCTGATTCACAAGTGGATTAAGCAACCACACTTTGCTTCAAGCTCTTCCAAGTAACAGCCCCACCATTAAGAATGAAAACATATCCCGTCTGTAATCTTGAATCGCCACGATCAGTCTAGAAACTTGCATCAGTATAACACTTAATTGACAGCTGCTTATCCCGTCCTCCATATATTAAGAACATGTCCTTAGTCCTTCTTAAGTACTTAAGAATGTTCTTCAATGCAACCCAGTGACTCTCTCCTGGATTCTGTTGATTTCTACTCATCATGTTGAGAGCATACGAGACATCAGGTCTAGTACATAACATGGCGTACATGATGGAACCGATAGCAGACGCATATGGAACTCTTTCCATTTTCTTCTTTTCCTCTTCAGTCTTAGCACACTGCTCGCTATTAAGGATGGTTCCATGTGCCATGGGCAAGAGCCCCCTTTTTGAGTCTTGCATTGAGAAGCGTCGTATGACCTTATTAATATATGTACTTTGACTTAAATCTAATAACCACTTTGATCTATCTTTATAAATCTTTATTCCTAGAATATAAGCGGCTTCACTAAGCTCTTTCATAGCGAAACATTTTCCCAACCAAGCCTTAACATCTTTTAGCATAGGGATATTGTTTCCAATGATTAGTATATCATCTACATACAGAATTAGAAAAGTGATATAGCTCCCACTAGATTTCTTGTAAACACACGGTTCATCTTCGTTTTTAATGAAGCCAAACTCTTTAAGTTTTTGATCAAAATGGAGATTCCAGCTGCGAGATGCTTGCTTTAATCCATAGATGGATTTATTTAGCTTGCACACCATATTAGGATTATTTGGATCGACAAAACCTTCAGGTTGAACCATATAGACATCATCAAGTAAGTGTCCATTAAGGAACTGTCACACCCCGATATTTCCACATATTCTGGTGGGCCCGGTAGGGAGTATCGTGACGTAGTTGATATCATCATAGACAATTAAACACAATTATAGCACAGTGGAAGGCTTGGAAGTTATTACTATTACAACCCGAAATGTTCAAAGTTCAAAATGAAAGAATATACAGACGGTTGTAAAAGAGATCCACAGGCGGACCATTAAAACAAATACATAAAACAGAGTGTGACAGACTTTAGGCATCTAGGGATTTGCAAGATCCTCTTAATTAATGCCGAGTAGCTCCAGCCTAGTTCGTGAGGTACCTGTCACTTAGTCTTTGGAAAATACGTCAGATTTAACTGGTAAATTCAATTAACTGACTCATTTGAAAACATTTATGAAAAATGGTTTAGGCGCACAAGGCACAAGAATCTTTTATAACTTGGGACAATTTTATTTAAAATCTTGTATACAGATTTACATGTTTGTCATACATTTAGGGTCGGTTTGGAAACCGGACATTATTAACTGACTCACCACTTATAAAACCCACAAAGAAGTTATCCCCAACTTGTGGTAATTTATTATTTAGCATTTGCATCTGTCGGGTGTATGCCTACACCCCGTGCATAGGTCGTGGCCATTAATAATTTAAATGAGCCGAGGATATCCAGGACACGGTCGTTAACCCCCAATGTTTATGTTATCAAACAAAACAGATTAAAATGGGTTATGCGGATTTATTAATCACAATCCGACTAAATGATCCCATACCCGACCAAGCGGTAATATGAAAATAAGTTAAAAGTATTTACCTGAGTTAATTATGCAAGAGATGCTACTCCGCCGTATATTTCTAAGAATTTATGCAAGTATCTTCTATTGAGACTACTTAATCTATAAGGAAGGTTTTATTAACCTATTAGGATACTAACGAGTCTTATTTAAGTCAAAGACTTAGACCGGTTAGTTTTAAGGATACTTTACGGTTCAAAATGCTAGATTAAGCGGAGATCGGAATGGAATGTAATTTAGACCCAACAAGTATGAAGACTTGTATTATATGGGTAAACTAAATACATTTTGGATTTTGAAGTTTAGATGATAAGGTTAAACCCGTTTCAGTTAATTCATGCAAACTAGTTACATAAACCGAACCGAACGCGTATAAGCATAACGGGTAACCGAATGAGTCATATACAAGTCCCATATTTTATTGTACTTAAAATATGTTAAGACATCAGTAGGATGTCAACATGTATGCCCAAAAAGATTTTGAAACCGAATTAGGCCCCATAAGGGCGTTTTGGTCATTTTAGGATTTACAAAAGAGGTTTATAGGTAAACCGAAGTTTTGGTCAAAAAAATTCTGTAAAAATATTTATTTTATGATGTTATAATAGTAGGATATCATACATATGTGTGTTTTACCATTTATGGCCAAACTATGTCCCGAAAGGGCATTTTGGTCATTTCACAAATGCTTTTAAGGACATAATTGGAATTCTTAGTTCATGACTTATATCTACTTGAAGAAACAGTGCTTTAAATGACCGGAATCAATCAGACCAGGGGTTTAGTTCTGCATAAAAAGGGTTAGTCCTCTCGCTCGATTCGGGGTTTTGACTGAGCTCCTTCTCCGGCGATCACTGCAAAACAGAAAGCCGTTAGACTTGCCACAGGGAGAATGGGGGTTCTCTCCGTGACCACCCTCTGATGTGAGAATAAGTACAGTGATCTCAATGAAGAAGAAGAAGTAGTAAGAGTGAAGTGAATGTAACTTGTGAGATCATACCTGCCATCTTCGATTTATAACCGTTTTTGGCAGGAAATCGCTGTGACGGAGAAAATAAACGGAAAGTATTTTCCGTTGGTGGTTACGTCCTTTTTCGTCAATCACTAACATCACATCCATGCACACGGATCGTGAGTGTGATCGACAGCTAGGGAGATGCCACGTGGAAAGTGGACTTGTGTGGATCCTTCTCCAAGTTAGTGCCATCATCGTGACTTGGATAAGCGTCCAGGATTGTGCCACGTCATCTTTCAGCTGTAACTGAATGGCTATGCACGATGAGCATTGACACCCTTCTAGAAGATCTACAGCTGTAAACCTCTATGCTTTTTCCACGTGTCTATTCTGTTGTAACAGAAAGAACACTTTTGTTCAAGTCTTGGTTCCAGGCGCGCGGAGATGTTTAGGATTTGTCTTCAAGTCTAGCTATATTCCTGCGCGAGACCGTGCAAGGATGTTAGTTAGCTTTACCCTTTCTCCGGTGCACGTTTATCGGAGATTGTTCTTTCTATATCCTTGTTTGGAACCGCTGCACAGCCGCGCAGGGTTCTGTTTAAAGGTACTCTTAGGATAGGTTGTGGTATGGTCCAATGTGCCTGTGCAAGATTTTTGGGACCATACCCCTTCAAGTCCCCCCAGTCTAGTGTTGCTTCTATGCAAGTAGGTGGAGCACTGGACTATATAAAATGAAGTGTGCGATTTTTGCTTTGAGAAGTACACGCTTGTTTTGGCGCGAAATATGAAGAATCTTGTTGTGGAAGAATCTTGCTTCTTCAAGTTGAAATGCTCATGATTTCAAATTTTAAAAAAATTGACTCCTATCAGGTGAAAGGTACCGTGCGAACTGTTGACGTGTGAGGGTTCTGGTGACAGGCTGTCACTTGTCAGTTATTTATTAAATGTGCGTCGTCAAACGTGGCCTGCACGCACGCGTGAGGTTGTTTGCTATTCCCCACTCGCCCCTGATGCTTCGATAACCGTGTTTTCGTGAAAAAGGGGCCTATTGCGGTTTTTTAGGGCATTAATAACGATAAGTATATAAACTCTTTGAATACCTTCCTTTTCATTACTTGTTCTTTCATTCGTTTCATCCTTTCCAATTTTTCTTTGAAGAAACCTGCAAATCTTTCCCCCTCATGTCTACCGTAGAACTTCACGAGGATTCTTCAGAAGAAGTATCTGCCGTCGTACCTCCATTGAAGTGGTCCAAAGAAACCTTTGATGGTTTAGTCCAGAAGTTTAAGTTCCCCGATAGTTGGGGTGCAACTTACCCAGAAGAGGGGCAAACGGCGGCACAAGCTACGGTCGGTTACATTACATTATTATGGGATTACTTCACTGAAGGGAATTTCCGATTACCGGCAACAAAGTTTTTCCTTGATATCCTTTCGTATTACAATTTTCATATCTCTCAATTACACCCCATTGGAATGGTTCGAATTCGACACTTCGAATTCCTTTGTCGGTCAATGTATATTGAGCCGACGGTTAACCGTTTCCGGGTGTTTTATCAACTCCATTGCTCTAAGGGCTTCTATTCTTTTTCCCAACCTTCCTCAGCGAAGAAAATCTTGCTGCATCCTCCGAAATCCTTTCATGAGTGGAAACCAATTTTTTTTTATCAAAACCGGCATGATTCCGATGAAAATGGTTTTTAGGGGTACAAAAGACGTTGTGGTAGAAACCATGAAGACTCCTCAATCGGAGATTTGGTATCAGGATCTGAAAGATGTTCCGTCAATTGAACTTCCAGAGAGGGCCTTGGTTGCTGCTGGCATGAATCTTCACTGGAAGATGGATTGTGAAGACAAACCGGTGTACATGGAGGATAATAAAAGTAAGATTTATGACTTTCTTACCTTTTTTTTCGTTTGTAAATGTCATGAATTTGTTACTGTTTTTCCCTCTGTAGTTGCTTCCTTGTATGTTGTTGCATACAAGAGGGATAACGGGAAGATGACAACTATTTTGAAGGGTGCTGGTGAAGAGCTCTGGTATCTGAAGATAGTAAGGAACTTTGCTCTTCCACGGGATGAAGATCTGGCCATGCCCCCTTCGACTGGTGCTGGTAAGTTAACTTTTAAAGTTTTTTTGATCAATATTGCAATATTATTCTTTGCTGTCTTTGCGCGTTGGGTAATACTGCAATATTTCCTTTTAAATAGGTGAGTTGACTAACCTGGGCATTGGCCCTAAGAAGAAAAAACAAGTGCCGGCTGCCACTATTGCGCCGAAGAGAACTGATGCGCGGAAGGCACAATCTTCAAAGACCAAGAATGTTAGGGATGGGAAGAAAGGTACGCGTCGTTTCCCTGATTCCTAGTGTGATTATATAGTGGTGTCTGACACATTGGAGGGACTTTGCACCTGTAGCTCTAAGAAAACCAAAGGCGGAGCCTCGGGATACCGCGGATATCCCCACATCGAATCCTGATGATCCCATTGATTTGGAGTCAAGTCCAGAGCCTTTATTGAGAACTAAGGCGGTGAAGAGGAAGCATGTTGAAGTTGAGGTTGCGATGCAGCCTGCTACGAAGATGCTGAAAAGGAAGATTGGCAAAAGAGGCAACCTGGATGCCTTCATTACAAAGGCACCCGCAAGTGAGTATATTCTTTAGCTGCTGTCTCTTCATACTGTATGTTAATATAGCGTTTACTTTTGCAGAGAAACGATCCGTTCTGCTCGTACTGAGCCGTCATCTGTTTTTAATGATGATCTCCCGCCTTCGTCACCTCGCGCATCTATTAGGGAACAGCTAGAAGGTACAAAAGCTGTTGACATGGAGGTGGAGAACCCTGAAGAAGTTGAGAACCCGATCGAGGTTGAGCTGTAAACGGAGAAGATTGTGGAGATAGAGGCTATGGATGCTGATATTACTCAGCCTAAGTCTCCTGAAGTTATGGCACACGGGCCTGAGAAAGGGAAATCTATTCAGGAAGACCCGGTGATAACTATTCATTTTTCTGGTACTACTTCTGCGCCTGTGAATGTTGAGAGAAGCTCCGCTGGTGATCAGGGCTTATTTGCTCATGTTGAAGAAGACTCTCCAATCAGCCCAGAGGAAACTCCGGGGGATTATTACTATAGAAGTTACTCAGAGAGGAAAGCTTCTGAGATTCATACACCGGTGTAGAAACTGAAGAAAGGCGATACTTTTGCCAACTGGTAGGTTTGCCGCGATTGGTTACAAGGTACCTTTCTTCCTGGTGAAGTGAAGTTTCAAGAAGAGCGTTCTTATGATCAATCTTACCATGCTTATTGTTATGGGTGGTTTTCTGAACCCATATGCTGAATTATATCCTGACTTTATTACTTTTGTTTGTGACCAGGGTACCGGGTCAGGATATTGGTAACATCCTGATGCACTAACCTGGTGGTTACTAGTTGTTTACGTGCAGATTAGGGTGACAAGCTTATAACGTTCGAGTGGACTTATTCTCCTGAAGACTCGGACTAATCAGTTGAAAAGAGAACATTGAAGCCGGAAGAAGGGGTCTCCAACGTTCAAGAAGGGAATATTCGCAGCATCTCGGTTTTATAGGATAGTTTGTTCTTTCTATTTTACTATAAAAAGGAATGTACGGATTGATAGACATGCATAATTTTTCACACGCGCTTTTACTCTCTACAAGCTGCAATCACTCCCAATCACAAACACTCACACTCGAAATTCATTGTAACACTTAGCTGATCCGTACAATATCCTGCACTGTATCCTGAAGTTTGAAGTAATAAGAAGAACAAGCAACTGCGATTGTCAGCTCCCGAGGTTTTATGCCGGCGATCTAGATTGATCAAGGGCTTTCCTTGTACATCTCGTGTCAACCTTTACATTCCTGCTCATTGTTTGATTGTTTATATAGCTCGGTATCCTGAGCTATATCCTGAAAACTGTTTTTGCAAACAACTAAACTAGAATATTTTTAATACATATTGTTAGCACACTACCTCACAAAACTAATTTGATCACTTAATTGCTTAGGTAATTTTTGACAAAAACAATTTGGCGCCCACCGTGGGGCAAGTGGTGCTATTCATATTAAAAACCTTGATAAAATATTTACTTAGTTTTCTTTTTTCAAAACTTTTTGCTACAATATTTTCAATGGCCTCAAAATCAAACATGAGCTCTTCTACCATGTCTAGGGATGAGATCGGTATTACACTGGTACCGTACCGGTACCGATATCGTAAATACCATTACTGAAATTGAGGAAATGTGGATACCGATTACCGTACTGTATTTATAGATTCGGTACCGGTATGGTATCGGTACCGGTATTTTGGTACTTTACCACATTGGTACCGTTTTGGTGTCATCCATTGTTTTACTTAAAAAAATATTATGTGCAACCCATCCATCCATTATTAATTGAACTAGAGTAATATATAGAGGAATGTTAAGAAAATGTAAACATATTAAACATCCATGGGTTCAGGTTTTACCCAATTCCGAGTCACAATCAAGTTCGACAAAAAGGGTTTCTTCAACAATAGTGTCGTCTCCTTACACAACCAACCACAAAGATATAAAAAATCTAAAATAAGAAAATATATATTGATAATTTATAACCAAACCATTAAAAAATTAACTTACTTCAATGGATTTCATGCTTTTTACCGATGATTATTAAATTCGGTATTAATACCGGTATTTACCGAAAAATATCGGTACCGATACCGTTTTTTACCGATACCGAATTTCAAAAAATCTATTACCGATACCGGTACCGTTTATGATCGGTACGGTACGGCATCGGTACGGTACCGGTATGGCACCGGTACGGTACCGGTATTTTGGTAAAAAATCTCATCCCTAACCATGTCTGCTACAACCTCTGCAACAATTGGTTCGGTGCTTCCACCACCTCCAAGGACGCAAGCTTCTTCACAGCCTCAAGCTCATCTGAGGAGGGTTGAAACTCACACATCTCGGGATATTGTTCCTACTCAGAATATCCATGGATCTACTGTCTCAGGGTGAACTCCTATTATGTCTTCTAATGATGAAATTATAACTTTGTTTGGTAGTATACAGGATCAGATGAAGCAACAGCAGGAGACCAACCAAATGCTTATAAGAGAAATACAACTCCTTAAATCTAACTCAAACAGGCATGCTGAGGATACTGTTACTCCCTTGCAGCCCAGAGCATTGAACTTCAGCTCGGCAGTATACACTGAGGATAATCGGGGCAATATTGTACCAAGCCATTCTCAGAGTCTTACTCCTGAGATACCTTCATCAGTCAGGGTATCAACTGTGAGGGGCTTAGGATATGCTCCAGGATATGGCCAAAATCCTCAGGCTGGTAACGTGTCTAATAATACTAATACTCTTGCTACTAACTGTAGGATCGTATGCTGACCCGAACGAGTCTATCAAAGGAGTCTCGATCAGTTGCAGGTGCGGAAAACAAGTAACTGATGTAGAAATAGCTGGCAATTCACTTTAAACACCTTTTGTATTGATTTATAACAGATTACATTCAAACGGAAAACCGGCAGCACCTCGGTATCCAAGTCCACCACTCATCTACTAATTTCGCTCAAGTGACCTATATATAGGGCTGTTGATTTCGCTTATGTGTACATGTACACAAGAGCGAAATCACCCACTGACATATAAGCGAAATCACCTACTGACATATAAGCGAAATCAGTCTCTTAGACACATACATTCTTCACTTTTCTCGTAAAACGTGCTCTAATCTAACAATCTAAGACTAAGACTCGATACAAGACGAAGTCGACAGATGCATGTACTAACAGACTCCCCCTCAGATGTTGACGAGTCTTAAGTGTCAAGTCTTCGCATCTTCAGTCTTGATCTGTCTCTGGGCTTCACTTTCTCAATCTTTTCTCGCAGGTCTTCAGACTCCCCCTTGCGATATGCTGGCATTTCTTCATTTCATCAGCATCATCAGCTTTAGGATCGTTGTCTGGCTTTCCATCTAACAGCTTCTCAATATCAATCAGCCTGACTCTTCATGTCTCAAGATCATTGCCTGGCTACCTCCAATCAGAGTCCTCAGGTATCGGAACCTGGCTCTCATCTAGCTCTGATCTCATAAATGAATACCCTAGCTCATCTTATCCTGCAAAAACTCTACCTCAAAGAAAATTTCTCTCACATACATATTTCAAACATATAAACTTGCACTAACTCAGACTCTTCTACAAAACCCAAACAAAATGATTTTTCAATCCGATGAACCACTTGAAGGTTTGATAAAAAATAATCAGTTTTAAAACAAACTCCCCCTCAAATTATACTCATCATGTTTAGCACTCAGAATTTTGAAAATCAGCTCTCCAACATCAGTTGTCGAAAATCTTTTTGAATTTTTCAAAATTTATGCTAAAACACACTGAAAATCTTTTTGGAATTTTGAGATATAAAGAAATGCAGTAAAGAAATATTTACAGACAATATTTTTGTGAGTTTGTGTAAGAGGATCATATCAGTTTTTGACAAGTCACAAGTACCATTGAGCTTAGTTACACATTAAGAATTAAACAATTCACTTAGATTGCCGATATACTGATCCACTTAAATTCTCACACAAATTTCAACTGATTCAGGATATGAGTTAGATGTTTTAAGGACTTAAACTCATTCATGTGTCCCACCTCTTGAATATACTCCCGTATCCAAATCCCAATATTCAGTCTTACAGGTGAGTATACCACAGATGATATCTGTAAGGGGTTAATTGCGAGGGCCGTGAGAGCTCAGGTCGATCTTTCGATACGCAGAGAGATGATGGCTTCGACTTTTGGTGGGCCCCCTTTAGAGGATCTTTTGATACAACAGCAATGACTATCAATTTTATTGTTTCATCAATTTGCTGAGGGCTGCGTGTAACAACTGTGCTTGTAATCACTATGAACAGTTCTATTATCAATAAAACAATGTTATTTGATCACAATGTTTGTTTTGTTATGTTTTACATTTTTCATGTTTTGACTTTTGTTCAATTTCAAACTCTACATCGCTTTCTGGAGAGTTATACGCAAACTAGTGCGTAAACGTACTCAGTTTAATGCGAGAAATACTCCGGAACATCAACATATACTTAACATACCTTAAATAACCCTTACATAACTTAGAAATAAGTTTTGAAGGCTTTGGTATGGCAAGAACAAGTTAATTCGCTTACAGGGTCTAAAATTGACAAACTGCGAAAGTATGCCAATCTGAACTGTAACGAACATTCCGGAACATAACCATAAGTTAAACACACCTTAAATATCCTTTACATAGCTTAGAAATAGGCTTTGAGGGGTTCGGTGTGCTAAAATAAACTTTTGGGTCATTCAGGGACTAAAAGTGTCAAAAAGTGCACAAGTTTGCATTTTCGCGCATAACTTACGTTCTGAATACATCCGGACATCCAAAAATTTATGTGAGCATGACTATATTATATTTTAGTGTTCGCCTTAAGAAAAATCCATTCGTCGCGTCATTTGGATCGTTTTTCGCGCTTGTGCGCATTCCGTCGTAATTAACCGAATATCGCGACCGTACGGCCAAACGAACCGACATCCGAGATATTTTTGAACATATTTTAAGCTCCCTATACTTTAACTTCATTTTAGAGCTTTGAAATGGGGTTAACGGGCCTTAAACATGTCGAAAATGGGCTGATTGCACTACAGGGACCAAAGCTGCCATTTCTGTAAAGTTACTAGCTTACGGACCGTAAGCTATTAACCTTACGGTCCGTAAGGCACCTGCAGATCAGATCAGACTAACGACTCAGCAGGTTCCAGCTGTTTTAACCTTAACCACACATTCTCAAATGCCTTGTCAGCTGATAAGGACCTTATTTAGCCACCACAACTTTACGACAAATGTACGGACAAGATCTTGGCACGTTTTCCATGAAACGATCTTAACGGTTCAACGAAAACTATAAATACCTCATCCCCCCAACCTCATTACTTACAAGAATCTGATCTATTTGACTCTAAGTTGGAACCATTGTTTCATACCTGAGTTATTGTGATCACGATTAGCATTCGGGGACCCTTCGTAAGTATTCTTTCGTTCTTTTCCTTATTTTTACTGCTTTTCGAGTCAGAAAGTCAAACTTTGTTTGACTTTCAGCGTTGACCAGTAATGGTCAATGCGAAGTTCGTTAGAACTTCGTAACGTGATTGTAATCACGATGGTCATAGTCCCTTGGGACTATGCCTACTGATTACCACGTTGTCTAGGGTCGTAGGGTAAGCGATCTGATCAATCGCTTATACCTTCGAACCCGACCCAGTTTGGTCGATCATTAGGATCCGACCAAATACATTAGGTGACCATAGTGTAGGGAATAACCTTCCGAGGTTATACCCTATGGTCACATCGTTTAAGTAGTTGTATGATAGGTAGTTTATATGCCTTAGGTAAATTACCAGAATACCCTTTTCATGTATAATTGGTAATTAAGCATATGTAACCTAAACCTTTGTCACATAACTGATTATGTAACATGTTTAGGCATATAACACTTGTCATAGGACTAGTTAGGCGGTCCGAACGCGTTTCACGCGCACGACACGTTAAAGTAGCATAAGCTTCCTAAACGGGTCGTAATGGGTCGTAAACAATTATGTTAGGTTTCATTTAGTATGTAGGCTTTGTTAAACCAAATGACACGAGTCTCTACACTCGTTTGGTTTACGAAACCTCATTCTATCCAATCATCCGATTAAGGTCCGGTTATTAACATAGTTACCTATATTAGGTGCCGTTTGATTCCGAGATCTCTAGCATTACTTGGTGGTTATCCTTAGACATCTGAGCAATATCAAGTGAGTACATAGACCCCTCTTTTACTGTTTTCCAAACTGTTTTGGGGTGAAACACATGTGCTACTTGTTACTTTCATGCTTTCCTGTTTTCATATCATATACCGACTATGTTTGTTAGTACATTATAGTACATGATTTCATTACTTTTCATGCTATGTATGTCCATTGTGTGCATACTTAGTACATTGTTTTACATTACATTTCTGCTATGTATGTTGACTGATAGCATGCTAGCACATTGATTTACAAGACTTTTCTGCTTTGTATGTTAACTTAGCATACTTAGTACATTGTTTTCATATGACATGTATACAACTACTATGACATTTGGTTTGCACAAACGGGTCTTTATTACGTTCATTAACATTTGCTACGCCGCTCGGGAGTAAGTAGTGGTACCATAGGACTTGACAAATCCCATTCCTGACATCCCGGGTTTGTTTGGATGTAAGGAATGACTGAATCCGAATACAATTCTTTTGATAACCTTGACTGAAAGGGTTATCCGACTGTCTCAAGGCTTGAATGTATGCGTTAACTTACCACATAAATGTTCGTATCAGTGTATCATGCATCACTTTGCAAAACATAACTTTTTGATATATTCAAAATACTTTGTTTTGTACATTTTACTTATGGTTTAAGTAGTCTTATTTTACTTACCATACATAACATTTGTTACACATTACTTGACTACTTTTGGACTATCAACATTTGACATGGTTTATACAAGGACTATTGACTATTGGTTTAAACATAGACATTATACTTTGTTGGTTGGTTTAGGTGACTTAAGTAACGAGATGTGAGTAATATGATACAATCATGGTGGATACGCCGCTGGTACTTCCTATACATAAGTGATTGTATTATATTACATATCATAGCGTTATTTAAATCATTCATTTTGGACTTATACATTTTACACAAGTGACATGTTTTTACAAGACTTTGGTTTACAATACAGTTTATTTTATCCAACTCATTTTGCATGGTTATTCATTTAACCATACATTATTCACCTATCTATACGTATCATCCGAACTTATTGTTTTTCAAACAATTTACAAAACAAATCAATTACAAGGTTCATGACTAAACATTTTCTTAAACTTAAGTCATGAATCCTATTTTCACAAAACCTATGTATCTCACAGGCATTTTTATGCTGACGTACCTACTTTCACATGTGTTTTCAGGTGCTTTTCCGTAGGATGACGATCATGACACTAGGGCGGACCTGTGCCTTAGATACTTAAAATGAAGATAGACTTTGTTTAATTATGTTATAAACTCTGTATTTCCTGTTTAAGACGATGAAACTCATATGTTGATAAATAAATACAACTTTGTATGCCATGGTTATGAAACAATTAATTCTGTTACAACACTCCCCGACGTTTTCCGCCACGTCTTGTATGATATACGTGGTCGGGGTGTGACAGAAGAGTTGGTATCAGAGCCAATGGTTATAGGGAATTAGGTTATTAGTAATGCTTTGACCTAGACTATAACTTTTCTAGGACCCTAACACAAATTATTTGTGTTTAGATCTTAAAACATGTACATCACCTATCCTTAGGTGATTATCAAAACAAGAAACCAAATTTTTCGAAACAATTTTTGAAAAACAATCTTCTGTTTTTGAATGAATTATTACAAGGTTTTGAACCCTCTATTGTAAGGTTTTGAACCCTCTTTTATATGGTTTTGAACCCTTTTCAGTTTGATTAAATTTTTGGCCTTGTGCCTTCAAATTTTCAAAATCCCATCAAACGTTTTGGGTTTTAAATAATGTGAACACGTGCAAACTGGAAGGGTGAATGCCTGTATTCTGAGTTTTCTGTCTAGGCAAGCACTTCGTATACATCTCAACCAGACGCGAGACCAGTTGTGCTTACCTGGGAATTCTTGGGATGAGTGTTCACTTATAGGCGAGCATGTCTTCATTATACATTATTTTTGACCCATTTACTTTGATTAGTCACTGTGTGTCGTTTGTTTGCTTTGTGATACGGACGAATGACCACCATCTATGCTGTTTGCAATTCTTGTTTATATCATCTCATTCTTTTCATCCAATCATCTCACTCGTTTTCTTTCATGTTTTCCTCTTTTAGAATGCCTCCTCGACGCGAGAACCAGATAGCTACTGCCGAGTTGGCAGAAATTATTACGCAGCAGATGGCTGCTCAATTCCCAAATCTCTTTGCTCAATGGCAACAAGCCAACAACAACAATAATGCTCCATGCAAATACAAGGATTTCAACTCGGCTAAACCACTCAAGTTTAGTGGTTCTGAGGGAGCGACTGGGCTTCTTCAGTGGTTTGAGAGCATAGAGAATACTTTTCGCCACGTGCAGTGTCTCGAAAATCGCAAAGTCGAGTTTGCTTCGAGCGTATTTCAGAAGAGGGCTTTGACATGGTGGAACGGGGTTATGAGGGACCAAGGTGCAGAAGTTGCTCTCGCACAGACATGGGCTGAACTTAGAGCCCTTATGATGAGGGAATTCTGTCCTCGTCATGAGCAGCGAGCCTTGGAGAAAGAGTTTGATAATTTGAAGCAAGATAGTGGTGAGCACAGGGCTTATACTGACAGGTTTGAAGAGTTGAGTCTGCTTTGCCCGACTATGGTTACCCCACTCGACAAGGCCATCGAAAGGTACATCGACGGCCTACCTGACTCAGTGCAGGATATTCTTACTGGTAGTGACCCTGCCACACTCCGTCAGGCGATAGAGTTATCAGCGACACTGACTGAGTCGCAGGTTCGTAAGGGAAAGCTGCATAAGAAGGGTGACAAGGGTAAGAAGCAGGCATCTGGCAAAGGGGATGGTAAGAAGGGTGAAAACAAGAATGGGAAGAATTCTGGCTCCTCAAGGAATTCTAGGAAGCGAAAGGCTTCCCAAAATTTTGCCGTTACTGCACAGGCTCAGGCTGCACCAAATCAGCCTGCGCAGCCACTAGCCAAGAAGCCTTATTTTGGCAATGCACCTTTGTGCAACAGGTGTAACGGCCATCATCAACCACACCTCCAGTGTCGTCAGTGCACCAACTGCGGAAGATCTGGTCATCTTGCTGTCAACTGCCGCATTCCTATCAATCAGAACCAGGCAGTTCATAACCAAGCTCAACAGGTTGCTCAGCCTCCTGCTCCGCAACAGGGTCAAGCTGCACGACCTCATTTTCCTCCCGGTTCGTGCTACAATTGTGGGGATCTGACCCACTACAGGAACCGGTGCCCAAGGCTAGTCAACCAGAACCAGAATCTGAATCAGGCTCCGGCTCGAGGCCGAGTCTTTAACATGAATGCCCAAGAGGCGCAGGCGGATGATAACGTGGTGAACGGTACGTTCTTTATTAATAATCAGCCTGCATCTGTTCTCTTTGATTCGGGTGCCGATAAGAGTTTTGTGTCATTGTCTTTTGAGCCGATGCTTCGCGTGTCTAGAACGAAACTAAGTAAATCTTTGACAGTAGAGGTTGCTAGTGGTGAACCCATTATTCTTGATTCTGTTCTTCACAACTGCCAATTGAATCTTAACGACCATCTTTTTCCTATCGACCTCACGCCTATGCAACTTGGAAGCTTCGACGTTATTGTGGGAATGGATTGGTTATCCAAGCATCACGCAGAGATAGTTTGTTTTAAGAAGATTGTTCGTGTGCCGTTTTCGACAGGCGAGATTCTGCAGGTTCAAGGTGAGAAGCCTACCGGTGGTCTCAAACTCATGTCTTGTTTTAAAGCTCGGAAGTATCTGCAGAAGAACTATGTGGCTTTCTTAGCACATGTTACAGAAGATAAAGGCAAGGGTAAGTCTATTTTAGATATTCCTGTCGTTCGGGATTATTCTGAAGTATTCCCTGAAGATTTACCTGGTCTACCTCCAGCACGCCAAGTCGAGTTCCGCATTGATCTCGTACCTGGTGCAAATCCCATTGCCAGAGCTCCATATCGACTTGCACCGTCTGAGATGCAAGAGTTGTCTAAGCAGCTTCAGGAACTCTCCGACAAAGGTTTTATTCGTCCTAGTTTTTCACCTTGGGGTGCTCCCGTTCTTTTTGTCAAGAAGAAGGATGGATCCTTTAGGATGTGTATCGATTATCGTGAGCTTAACAAGCTTACCATCAAGAATCGATATCCCCTACCTCGCATAGATGATCTCTTTGATCAGCTACAGGGCGCTTCTTATTTTTCGAAGATTGATCTACGTTCCGGATATCATCAACTTCGCCTGCAAGAAGAAGATATTCCCAAGACAGCGTTCCGTACTCGATATGGGCATTATGAGTTCACAGTCATGCCATTCGGTGTGACTAATGCTCCTGCTGTTTTCATGGACTTAATGAATAGGGTCTGCAAACCTTATTTGGATCAGTTCGTCATTGTTTTTATTGACGACATCTTGATTTATTCTAAGACGCGAGCTGATCACGAGCAGCATCTTCGTCTTACTCTGGAACTCCTGAAGAAAGAGCAACTTTTCGCCAAATTCTCCAAGTGCGAATTCTGGCTTAAAGAAGTTCAATTCTTGGGGCATGTTATCAACGAACGAGGTATTCATGTAGATCCCTCCAAAATCAGTGCGATTAAGGATTGGGATACGCCTACTACTCCTACTGAAGTTCGTTCTTTTCTTGGTCTAGCGGGTTATTATCGCCGCTTCATAGAAAACTTCTCGAAGATTGCAGTTCCTCTAACTGCTCTAACTCAGAAGAAAATGCCCTTTTATTGGGGATACAAACAGGAGGAAGCTTTTCAACACCTGAAGCAGAAGCTTTGCGATGCGCCTGTACTATCATTGCCTGAGGGTGATGATGATTTTGTCGTATATTGTGATGCATCGAAATTAGGCCTTGGTTGTGTTCTGATGCAAAGGAACAAAGTCATAGCATATGCATCGAGGCAGTTGAAGATACATGAGAAGAACTACACCACTCATGATCTTGAGTTGGGTGCAGTTGTTTTCGCTCTAAAGATCTGGAGACATTATTTGTACGGTACAAAATGTGTGGTTTTCACTGACCACAAAAGTCTTCAGCATATCTTCAACCAGAAAGAACTCAACATGAGGCAACGACGTTGGGTTGAGCTTTTAAACGACTATGACTGCGAAATTCGCTACCATCCTGGTAAGGCGAATGTCGTAGCTGATGCATTGAGTCGTAAGGAACGAACTAAGCTGCATTGTGTTCGTGTCCAATCTGTTATTCAAGCTCGATCTGATATCCAAGCACGCATTTCTCAGGCTCAACAATCTTGTGTTTCACAAGGTTTAATGGATAAGGAATTTCCCTATCACATAACACCTGCTCTGGAACTGAAGGACAATGGATCGTATTACTTCATGGACCGTTTGTGGGTCCCAAGCCAGGATGATCTTCGTACCTTGCTTATGGATGAAGCCCATAAGTCTCGTTATTCTATTCATCCGGGCTCAGATAAAATGTATAAGGATCTTCGTATTCACTATTGGTGGCCTGGTATGAAGAAAGACATTGCCTTATACGTATCCAAATGCCTTACTTATCTTAAGGTTAAGGCTGAACATCAGCGTCCTTCTGGTTTATTGGAGCAACCAGAGATCCCAGTTTGGAAATGGGAAAACATTACTATGGATCTTGTTACCAAACTCCCGCGCACAAAGAAAGGTCATGATGCCATCTGGGTAGTCGTTGATCGTCTTACAAAGTCAGCACATTTCTTGCCAATCCGTGAGGACTTTCCTGCTGACAGACTTGCACAAATCTATGTGGATGAAATTGTAGCTCGACTTGGTGTTCCGTTGAACATCATTTCTGACAGAGATGCTCGTTTCACTTCTCATTTTTGGAGAACCATGCAATCTGCTATGGGGACCCAACTTAATCTGAGCACAGCTTATCATCCGCAAACGGATGGTCAATCTGAGAGAACAATCCAGACTCTGGAGGATATGTTAAGAGCTTGTGTGATCGATTTTGGTGGTAGCTGGGATTCACATCTTAAATTGATTGAATTCTCCTACAACAACAGTTATCACACTAGCATCAAAATGGCTCCTTTCGAGGCTCTCTATGGTCGAAAATGTCGTTCACCAGTCTGCTGGAATGAGATTGGCGAGGCTCAACTTACTGGACCTGCCCTCATTTTAGAGACAACTGACAAGGTCAAGAAAGTTCGTGATAACCTTCAGGCAGCTAGAAGCCGTCAGAAGATTTACGCGGATCCAAAATGCAAAGCCTTGGAATTTCAAGTCGGTGATCGAGTATTACTTAAGGTCTCACCTTGGAAAGGTGTGATCAGATTTGGAAAGAAAGGAAAACTTGCACCTAGATACGTTGGACCATTCAAGATCGTCGAAAGAATCGGAAAGGTAGCCTACAGACTTGAGTTACCTCCTGAACTTGGAAATGTTCATCCAACTTTTCACGTGTCCAATCTCAAGAGGTGTTCTGCTGATGAGAACTTCTCCATACCGCTTGACGAAATTCGTGTTGGCAAAACACTGAAATTTGTTGAGAAACCAGTGGAAATCATGGAACGTGAAGTCAAGTGGCTTAAACGCATGCGCATTCCTTTGGTTAAAGTTCCCTGGGAAGCTAAACGTGGACCTGAGTTTACTTGGGAACGCGAAGATCAAATGAAGGCGAAATATCCACATCTTTTTCCACGAGTTTCCTCTAAATAAATTTCGGGACGAAATTTCCACAAGTAGGGGAGACTGTAACAACTGTGCTTGTAATCACTATGAACAGTTCTATTATCAATAAAACAATGTTATTTGATCACAATGTTTGTTTTGTTATGTTTTACATTTTTCATGTTTTGACTTTTGTTCAATTTCAAACTCTACATCGCTTTCTGGAGAGTTATACGCAAACTAGTGCGTAAACGTACTCAGTTTAATGCGAGAAATACTCCGGAACATCAACATATACTTAACATACCTTAAATAACCCTTACATAACTTAGAAATAAGTTTTGAAGGCTTTGGTATGGCAAGAACAAGTTAATTCGCTTACAGGGTCTAAAATTGACAAACTGCGAAAGTATGCCAATCTGAACTGTAACGAACATTCCGGAACATAACCATAAGTTAAACACACCTTAAATATCCTTTACATAGCTTAGAAATAGGCTTTGAGGGGTTCAGTGTGCTAAAATAAACTTTTGGGTCATTCAGGGACTAAAAGTGTCAAAAAGTGCACAAGTTTGCATTTTCGCGCATAACTTACGTTCTGAATACATCCGGACATCCAAAAATTTATGTGAGCATGACTATATTATATTTTAGTGTTCGCCTTAAGAAAAATCCATTCGTCGCGTCATTTGGATCGTTTTTCGCGCTTGTGCGCATTCCGTCGTAATTAACCGAATATCGCGACCGTACGGCCAAACGAACCGACATCCGAGATATTTTTGAACATATTTTAAGCTCCCTATACTTTAACTTCATTTTAGAGCTTTGAAATGGGGTTAACGGGCCTTAAACGTGTCGAAAATGGGCTGATTGCACTACAGGGACCAAAGCTGCCATTTCTGTAAAGTTACTAGCTTACGGACCGTAAGCTATTAACCTTACGGTCCGTAAGGCACCTGCAGATCAGATCAGACTAACGACTCAGCAGGTTCCAGCTGTTTTAACCTTAACCACACATTCTCAAATGCCTTGTCAGCTGATAAGGACCTTATTTAGCCACCACAACTTTACGACAAATGTACGGGCAAGATCTTGGCACGTTTTCCATGAAACGATCTTAACGGTTCAACGAAAACTATAAATACCTCATCCCCCCAACCTCATTACTTACAAGAATCTGATCTATTTGACTCTAAGTTGGAACCATTGTTTCATACCTGAGTTATTGTGATCACGATTAACATTCGGGGACCCTTCGTAAGTATTCTTTCGTTCTTTTCCTTATTTTTACTGCTTTTCGAGTCAGAAAGTCAAACTTTGTTTGACTTTCAGCGTTGACCAGTAATGGTCAATGCGAAGTTCGTTAGAACTTCGCAACGTGATTGTAATCACGATGGTCATAGTCCCTTGGGACTATGCCTACTGATTACCACGTTGTCTAGGGTCGTAGGGTAAGCGATCTGATCAATCGCTTATACCTTCGAACCCGACCCAGTTTGGTCGATCATTAGGATCCGACCAAATACATTAGGTGACCATAGTGTAGGGAATAACCTTCCGAGGTTATACCCTATGGTCACATCGTTTAAGTAGTTGTATGATAGGTAGTTTATATGCCTTAGGTAAATTACCAGAATACCCTTTTCATGTATAATTGGTAATTAAGCATATGTAACCTAAACCTTTGTCACATAACTGATTATGTAACATGTTTAGGCATATAACACTTGTCATAGGACTAGTTAGGCGGTCCGAACGCGTTTCACGCGCACGACACGTTAAAGTAGCATAAGCTTCCTAAACGGGTCGTAATGGGTCGTAAACAATTATGTTAGGTTTCATTTAGTATGTAGGCTTTGTTAAACCAAATGACACGAGTCTCTACACTCGTTTGGTTTACGAAACCTCATTCTATCCAATCATCTGATTAAGGTCCGGTTATTAACATAGTTACCTATATTAGGTGCCGTTTGATTCCGAGATCTCTAGCATTACTTGGTGGTTATCCTTAGACATCTGAGCAATATCAAGTGAGTACATAGACCCCTCTTTTACTGTTTTCCAAACTGTTTTGGGGTGAAACACATGTGCTACTTGTTACTTTCATGCTTTCCTGTTTTCATATCATATACCGACTATGTTTGTTAGTACATTATAGTACATGATTTCATTACTTTTCATGCTATGTATGTCCATTGTGTGCATACTTAGTACATTGTTTTACATTACATTTCTGCTATGTATGTTGACTGATAGCATGCTAGCACATTGATTTACAAGACTTTTCTGCTTTGTATGTTAACTTAGCATACTTAGTACATTGTTTTCATATGACATGTATACAACTACTATGACATTTGGTTTGCACAAACGGGTCTTTATTACGTTCATTAACATTTGCTACGCCGCTCGGGAGTAAGTAGTGGTACCATAGGACTTGACAAATCCCATTCCTGACATCCCGGGTTTGTTTGGATGTAAGGAATGACTGAATCCGAATACAATTCTTTTGATAACCTTGACTGAAAGGGTTATCCGACTGTCTCAAGGCTTGAATGTATGCGTTAACTTACCACATAAATGTTCGTATCAGTGTATCATGCATCACTTTGCAAAACATAACTTTTTGATATATTCAAAATACTTTGTTTTGTACATTTTACTTATGGTTTAAGTAGTCTTATTTTACTTACCATACATAACATTTGTTACACATTACTTGACTACTTTTGGACTATCAACATTTGACATGGTTTATACAAGGACTATTGACTATTGGTTTAAACATAGACATTATACTTTGTTGGTTGGTTTAGGTGACTTAAGTAACGAGATGTGAGTAATATGATACAATCATGGTGGATACGCCGCTGGTACTTCCTATACATAAGTGATTGTATTATATTACATATCATAGCGTTATTTAAATCATTCATTTTGGACTTATACATTTTACACAAGTGACATGTTTTTACAAGACTTTGGTTTACAATACAGTTTATTTTATCCAACTCATTTTGCATGGTTATTCATTTAACCATACATTATTCACCTATTTATACATATCATCTGAACTTATTGTTTTTCAAACAATTTACAAAACAAATCAATTACAAGGTTCATGACTAAACATTTTCTTAAACTTAAGTCATGAATCCTATTTTCACAAAACCTATGTATCTCACAGGCATTTTTATGCTGACGTACCTACTTTCACATGTGTTTTCAGGTGCTTTTCCGTAGGATGACGATCATGACACTAGGGCGGACCTGTGCCTTAGATACTTAAAATGAAGATAGACTTTGTTTAATTATGTTATAAACTCTGTATTTCCTGTTTAAGACGATGAAACTCATATGTTGATAAATAAATACAACTTTGTATGCCATGGTTATGAAACAATTAATTCTGTTACAACACTCCCCGACGTTTTCCGCCACGTCTTGTATGATATACGTGGTCGGGGTGTGACACTGCGCTATATTTCAAGCATTACAGAAAGTATTATACGGGGACTAGGTCAGAATTTTCTTTCAGCAGAAGTCCCGGGATAATACCCCAGATATCACTGAGCATAAAGACCTAGTATCTCAGAAAGGGGGACCTTTCAAACGAGATTTCAGGGGTTACCTATATATCCAAGTAATGTTCCCCACGAAATAAGCAAGTTTGAAATTTAGTTTATTTCCCGAAAAAGCTTACTAAATGTGTGAAAACCTATCGGCATATCATCAGTGAGACTGTTTAACGCTATTTAAACATTACATTTCTTTAGCATACTGTGACAGTCTATTGATGTACTATCATTTCCTCTTCTTTGACACAAAAACTCATTTTTTGTATTTTTATCATGTTTTTGTCTTTTTCAAATTTTCAAATGTTTTTGGATTTTCTGAAAATTTTACTCCCCCTAAAATGCAAACACATTTTAGGAAATTTGAAAATAAACTGTACAGAAAGTGACAACTGATATCAAATCACCTCAATTCGCCATCTACTAGGCATAAACAATCTAAACTCCCCCTTTCACAAACCATTTTCTCATTTAGATTTCAAAACACTTAAGTTTGTTTTAATCAAAATGATTTTTCCGGAAAATAAGTTTGTTTTTACCACTTGTAGGTTAGGGGTTTGGTTCATCATATTGTCCATTCAATCTCTTGTTTCAGGATTACATCAAGTTCAAACTAATGACCTTGAGTAATCACTTTGTCAGAATCAACCTCTTACCACTTGTAAGTATATCCAAAACATATAACCACATGTAGGAATAAAACATCTAAACAAACCATTTTACCAATCAAGATGCCAATTCCTGCTTCACACTTACCAACCTGGAAGCTCCGGCAAAGCATAACCTGTAAAAATTTAGTCAATTTAAAATCTTTCACAAAAACAAATTTAACAAGAATGATGCCGATTCCTGATCCACGATTACAAACTTGGGATCTCCGGCAAATCAGGTTTTTCAATGAAAGAAAATGTCCACCCAAGCCTGACCAGCCTTGGGTGATTTCAATTCGGATTTAGTTGGGGTGTAAGTTGCCTTCTTGGTAGCATAAAACTCCTTTACCCCTTTAACCTTCCCATCGATCATTTTTCCAAAAATTTTCTTTACATTCCCATTAAAAACATTCTCAACATCAAATTCATTCTTGTCAGAATAAAATTGATTAGAGATCTCAACTTTCCCGATTTTTGATTTAAAATTCTCAGTCCTCAATGGTGGAAAATGAACATCATCCATTGGAGGAACTGAGTTTTCATCTTTCAACTCAACTTGTGGCTCATCTGACTTTGTGGAATCAGATTCATCTTCAGATTTCTCCTCAGATTTCTTAACAACCCACTTTTGGTTGTCAAGCTTTACACTTCTCCTGTAAAAACTTTTAGAACATTCACCAACTTCATATGTTGAATTTTTGAAAATTTTAAAATTTTCAGTTGGTGGTTCAGTTTTGTCAACAACTATTTCTTTAAGTTTTTATGAGACTCCCTGTTTTGTTTTTGTTGATTGAGGACAGTTCCATGCAATATGACCAACTTCATTGCATCTAAAACAGGTTCTGGTTTCTTTTCTTTGAAATTCATTCTTTTTCTTCTCAGCAAGAAATTCTTCATTTGATTGAATGAGCCCTTTGATTCTTCTTCATGGCTAGTTCCTGCAACATATGTCATTTTTGATTTAAAATCTCGAACATATTTTTCATTTTTCTGTTTTTCTGTTGGAATAAAACCTAAGCCTTTCTTTTTGTAGTTATGATTTTGGTTAGATTTCTTTTGAAAACTAGAACCAGAATTGTAACCCTTTTTCTTGTTTAAACGTTGTTGTGCTCTTGAGGTGTAAGGTCTTGGTTTTCTTGTAAGATTTTCATCTTTTATTTCAGAAATATTAATTTCTGTTAGTTTGAAAACCTTTTTGATCATTTCTGGTTTAACACCTCTTATTGGAAACTCTTTATCAAAATATAATTTGTCAGAATCATTCAAAGTATATACAACTTCAAACGTTTCGTCATTCAAATTAGATTTTGACAACAAAAAGTCTTTGCTATAAACCCGTTTTCCCGATGATTTTGAACTCTTTTCGGACGAACTCGAACTCCCAACTGACTGACACGAACTTTCGGACTCGGACTTTAATTCTGACTCCTCATCCTTATCAAACACCTGATCAACCACTCTTTTAATTAAATCAGACTCATGATCTGTGTCGGATGCTGTGAATGTAATGTCAATATTTTCGGGTAATTCATCGGTTGACTCGGATTTTAACTTTATATTGACCGCCTGTTTTAGTTCTTCCTCGTTAGGTTTTCTAGGCAAGTACCCTTCCCAAATCAGAGGCAGACACTTATTATAACAGACACCCTGTTTCTTACCAGTATCCTTTTTCTTCTTTGGCTTTGTTTCTTCACCTTTAAACGCTTCAAAACCTTCAACTGTTGGATAAATTCTATCGATTAAGTAATCAGAACATGTATAACTTCTCAATAATCGTCTGATTCTTTCATTTTCATTTTTTTCAGTATCCACTTCTTGTTTCCATTTAGCACATTCTTCAATGTAGAAGTTTATCTCTTTCTGCTTTGACATCATTGTTGCATTCAGCATCTTCAAAACTTTTTCTCTTTCCGTGTTAGTCTTTTCCAGATTATTCACAGTTCTGTTCAATACATCATACGACTTTTTCAAATTCTTTACATCAAACAACAACTTTTCTTTCATCTTCTCTGATTCACTAAACCTCTCATCTTTTTCTATACATTGTTTACAAGACTCTAAACATGTAAGACAAGGTTTTGTGATTTCAACGATCTTCTCGACTTCAACTATCTTTTCAACTTCCACAATCTTCTCAACCACTTTGACTTCTTTCAATTCTTTTGCAGCTTTCTTCTCTTTCAGTTTCTTCAATTTTTCTGCAAAATAAAATTCAAAACTATCAGAAGATAAGTGAGTTTTTCCAAGATTTATCTGTTCAAGCTCTTCATCATCACTGTTATCTGTTGAACTGTTTTCAGATGAAACAGATTTTCCATCTTGACTCTCCTCATTATCCGACATCACATCCATCCACTCCTTCATCAACTCTAGTTTTTGAATAATCTGAGCAATAAAAGCTTTAACATTAGGATCAGCTGGAATGTACTTGTCCCAGCTAAAACCTTCAGCCACTTTCTCGTCATCTTGATCATTGATGCCATAGTAAGCTTTCCTGTTTGCATCTTTGATCATTTTTCCATGAGCTGTTTGTGGCTCTTTTTGTTGATGTGGTTGATGAGTGATTTGCTGATATATAGACTTGCGATAGTAATCATCTTTTCCAAAAGGATTCTTTGCTCCACTTGACTCCTGATTCTTGCATTCTATTTTAAAATGTCCTTTCTCCCTGCAACGAAAACAGACAACTTTAGATTTATCAAATCCAAGATTAGAAAGATTTGCATCCAAGAAATCATTTCTTCCTGTAACCAATCTAAACTTTTCTGCTCTCCTCAAAACACTAGCTAATGCCCATTTAATGTCCATCAGTTCCAACTCCTCTGCATCGATTTGGTCATAATCTTCCTTTGTGAGCATCGGATTACCAATTCTTCCGGCAATCAACCCTTCATAAGACCCTAATGCAGTGACCAATAATCCCATATGATTCTTTACAACCTCTTCAGAATAATTTTGTCCATTTTGAAGATGTAGAGCTACATTGCACTGAATCAAATGACCATTTCCAGCAGATGCACTTTGAACACTTGGAGGATTCACAGTTGAGAACCCACTAGTGTTGACTGATCCTTGACTGCTTGGTGTAGACTGATTTCCAGCACTAAATGCAGTTTGTATCTTTGGACTGACTTCAGTAGTTTCAACATTTCCTTTATAGTAAAGTTTAATATCTTGTTGATGAGTTGAACTGTTCATTCTAGCAATTTTCTGCTGCTCAAGATCCTGTGCCTCCAGCTTCTCAATAAACTGTGCAATTGATAACCTGATAAACTGTCCGGAATTCTTCAATATCATCAGATATGTACTCCATTCCTTTTGCGGTAACGCATCAGCAAGCTTTTCAACCCATTCTGCTGGAGTTTTTGTTATTTTCAGCTGTGACATAGTGCGTACAAGATGACAGTATCTCTCAATAAGAGTCTTTGTTGTCTCACCAGGCATGCACGTAAACAGTTCAAATTCTTTTTTCAATAAAGCTGCTTTACTCTGTAACATTTCAGTGCTTCCCTCAAACTTCTTTTTAAGAGCTTCCCAGATAGAATAAGCATTTTCATCATGTTGAAGCAACACAAATATATCTTCTTTTACCGCTTGTTGTAACAAATTGATCATTATTTTCTCTCCTTTATAACTTTCCCTCTCTTGTTCAGTAAATTCAGAAATGATTTTATCGACTCCCATTGTATTATTTGGCCTCTCATATTCAGTTTCGATGCTCTCCCAAGCTTTTAGATGATTCGCCTGAACCCAATTCTCAAACCGTTTCTTCCATCCGTGATAATCCTCAATTCCCATAAGTTTCGGGGGTTTTTGCATTGTTCCGGTTTCATTTTCCATTGTCATGGTCTTAGTAATGTCGGATGGATTATTTGGAGTTGTAGCAAACGCGTTGTAAAACTCAGTATCCATTTTCAATGCACGTTGTTCAAACACAGGTACTTATGAGCGAAAACAGGTTCTGTTGGATGTCTTAAAAGTGAAATCAAAGACTCTGGGTGTCCTTAAGAGCGAAATCAGAAACTTGTGTGGACGTTATGAGCGAAATCAGGAACTTGTATGTGCCTTATGAGCGAAATCAGGGTAATGGTGTGACCATAAAAGCGAAATCAGAAGGTCATATGAGCGAAATTATGGTTTAGTGTACCCTATGAGCGAAATCAGAGGTTAATGAGTGTACATCTGAGCGAAATTAGGGTTAACTTGTGGTCATAAAAGCGAAATCAGAAGTCTATGGGTGACAAATAAGCGAAATCAGGTGGTCATAAAGGCGAAATCAGCAAATGTCCATAAAAGCGGAATCACTTCGGGATGCATTTTGGTCCATTTTTACTTTGAATTTCAGTGTGAAACTTTCAGGGGTTTATCTATTATCAATTTCCTACAGTCTGTGAAATTTTGAGTGAATTCCGACCGTTAAATCTCGTTCTGATGAAGAAAGAAGGTGTAGAAGTAAGAATTTATTATGAAATCCAGCAAATCTCTGTAGAACTCCTCCTCCTGAAGCTCTGATACCACTTGTAGGATCGTATACTAACCCGAACGAGTCTATAAGAGGAGTCTCGATCAGTTGCAGGTGCGAAAAACAAGTAACTGATGTAGAAATAGCTAGCAATTCACTTTAAACACCTTTTGTATTGATTTATAACAGATTACATTCAAACGGAAAACCGGCAGCACCTCGGTATCCAAGTCCACCACTCATCTACTGATTTCGCTCAAGTGACCTATATATAGGGATGTTGATTTCGCTTATGTGTACATGTACACAAGAGCGAAATCACCCACTGACATATAAGCGAAATCACCTACTGACATATAAGCGAAATCACCTACTGACATATAAGCGAAATCAGTCTCTTAGACACATACATTCTTCACTTTTCTTGTAAAACGTGCCCTAATCTAACAATCTAAGACTAAGACTCGATACAAGACGAAGTCGACAGATGCATGTACTAACACTAACGGTGTTGGATATTTGCAGGATACAGGTGTGATGTCGGCACTCTCTAGGGAGCTTCAGAAGTTGAAGGATATGATATCCAGTGTACCTGGGGTGGTCCAGCCAATTCCAGAAGTGTCCCAGGATAGCCACAGGATATCCCGGTTTGCATATCTTATATGTGATGCTGAAATCCCAAAAAAGATTTCAAACCCCCAACATGAAGCTCTATGATGGAACCACGGATCCTGAAGAGCATATCGCTCAGTATAGGGAGAGGATGGAGATTAACCCTATCCCTTTGGATCTCAAGGAAGCATGCCTCTGCAAGGGTTTTGGCTCTACTCTAATAGGATCGGCCTTAAAATGGCTCTTAAATGTTCCACCTCATTCAATTACATCATTTGCTCACTTAGTTAACTTATTTAATAGTCAATTTTCTTGCAGTCGAAGTTTTGAAAAACTAACCAGCGATCTCTATAGGATAACTCAAGGTCCTCAAGAATCCTTGAGGGATCATGTGAACAAATTTAGCAGGGAATCCCTGGATATCCCACATCTGGATGTTGCTACAACAGTCCAAGCATTCAAGATGGGATTGCAAAAGGATTCCCAGTTTTACCAGGATCTTGTGATGAATCCCTGCAGGAACCTGGATGAAGCTCAGAACAGGGCTTTGAGATATATCAGACTTGAAGACGATAAGAAAATTCCAGAGAGGATGAACTCATCCTCGACATACAAATCAACTAACAGGAAGTCAGAATCCTCATATAAGCCATATCGCTCTAAGCCATATGGCAGAAATGACAGCAAGAAAGTGAATGTTGTTGAAGATTAGGATCCTGAAGATTATCCTGAATTATCAGAATATTGTTTCTCTCTTAATGTACCTGAATTAGTGTATGTCATGCAGGGTTTGGGAGATAAAGCGAGATGGCCATGAAAGAACCAGCAAAAGGCTGATTGGAATGATAAATCCAAATGGTGTGCTTTCCATGAGGATTTCGAACATGTGACAGAAGATTGCACAGCTATCTGCTGAGCAAAGGATACCTGAAACATCTTCTGGGAAGAAAGAAGAATAAGGATCAGGATACTGAGAAGGATCCAGAACGAGCAGCATCACCTCCCGCAGATGCCAAGATAATTAACTTTATTTCAGGAGGATCCGACATTTGTGGAACCTCTTACTCTGTAGCAAAAAGACATGCAAAGGAGGCTAAGGCAGAAAAGGGGGACAAGCCGACCAGAATGACAACCCTCACAACTGATAAAGTCATAATGTTTGATAATGATGATTGGGACAACATCCAGGATCCTCATCATGATGGTTTAGTAATCACTTTGTATGTTTCTAATCATTTTGTGTGCAAGATACTGGTAGACAACGGCAGCTCTGTCAACATTATTCAGCTAGAAACACTGAAGAGGATGAACATTTCCCAAATGGAGATCACTTCAAAGTCCACTGTACTTGTAGGGTTCAGTGGAGAGGCTGAGAATACTGTGGGAGAAATAAAGCTGCCAGTATATGTTGAGGGGGTGAATTCAATGCAGCGTTTCTGTGTCATGGACTCATTATCCTGCTACAATATTATATTGGGCAGACCATGGATTCATGACATGAAGGCTGTTCCATCAACCTATCATCAGTGTATCAAGATTCCTACTCCTTAGGGGGTTGTTAAGGTGGAAAGTGATCAACAAGAGGCAAAAGAATGTTATTCATCCTCAATGAAGCCTTCAACGAAGCCTAAAGCAGGATAGCAATTAAAGATACGGGCCCGGGATATCATGGAAGCCTCACAGCAGGATGTCAAGAAAGTTATCCTTGATCAGGATAATCCGGATATCTCGGTGCTCGTAGGATCCAATATCCCTCGGGATATTGAAAGTCAGTTAACTAACTTTTTGAAATGCAGGATGTCCACGTTTGCATGGAGACATGAGAATATGACAGGTATCTCTAAGGATATTATAACTCATAAGCTGGGGATTGACAGGTCTTTCAAGCCCATTCAACAAAAAAGAAGGAAGTTTGCTCTTGAAAGGAATGCAATCATACAGGAAGAGGTTGAAAGATTATTGAAATCCAAGATGATTAGAGAAGTCAAGTTCCCCAAGTGGCTAGCAAACGTGGTTGTGGTTCAAAAGAAGAATGGAAAATGGAGAGTTTGTGTAGATTACATAGACTTGAACAAAGCATGTCCCAAAGACCCATTTCCTTTTCCGCATATAGAATTAATGGTGGATGCAAATGCCGGTCATGAAATGCTAACCTTCATGGATGCATCCTCAGGATTCCAGCAGATCAAAATGGAACCTTCAAACCAGGTGGATACTGCTTTCATGACACCAACAGGTATTTACTGTTATACTGCTATGCCTTTCGGTTTGAAAAATGCAGGTGCAACGTACCAGAGATTGGTGAATATGATGTTTAATGACAAGCTGGGGGACACCATGGAGGTATACATTGATGATATGGTAGTAAAGTCCAAGAAGGCTGAGGATCATCTTTGGGATATTGAAGGAGCATTTGATATCCAGGAGCAGTACAACATGAAACTAAATCCTGCCAAGTGCAATTTTGGAGGGGGGCAGGAAAGTTCTTAGGATATATGGTGACTAAAAGGGGGGATAGAAGCAAACCCGGAACATATCAAAGCTATCCTGGATATCAAGTCACCATCCAAAATGAAAGACGTACAAAGATTAGCAGGACCAGTAGCGGCACTAAACAGGTTTATATCAAGATCCTCAGAGAAATGCAAGGAATTCTACGATATCTTGAAGAAGAATAAGAATTCGAATGGGGAGAAAACCATGAAGCAGCCCTACAGGAATTAAAGCAATATCTTTCAACTACACCTTTATTGATGAAACCCGAGGATGGTGAACCATTATCCCTATATCTTGCAGTATCAGGGAATTCAGTAAGTGTCGTTCTGGTAAAGGATCATGAAGGTCAGCAGTATCCTGTCTATTATGTTAGTAAAAGTTTATTGGATGCTGAAACTAGATATTCACACTTAGAAAAATTGATGTTAGCCCTAGTTATGGCATCAACTAAGCTTAGACATTATTTTGAGACACATAGGATATATGTTAAAACTAATTATCCTGTTAAAAACGTGCTTAGGAAACTTGAGATGTCGGGTAGGATGGCTAAGTGGTCTGTAAAGTTAAGTGCGTATGATCTAGTATATGAACCTAGAAATGCTATAAAGTCTCAGGCTCTAGCAGACTTTGTGGCTGATTTCAGTAGTGATATTCAAAGTGAAGTAGACCTAGAAGTACAACAACTAGGAGAAACCTTAGAATCCTGGATATTATATACTGATGGTGCATCCAATGTAAGTTGGTGTAGGATTAGGTATACTACTAAAATCGCCACAGGGGGACATACTACCCCAGGCAATTAGATGTGAATTTTCTGCCACTAATAATGAAGCAAAGTATGAAGCCTTGATTGCAGGATTAGAATTGGGTAAGAATATGAACATTAAATGTTTGCAAGTGTATGTTGATTCCTTGTTAATTACTAACCATTTCAATGGGTCCTATGCAGTCAAAGGGGAAAGGTTAATCAAGTATCTTGAAATTCTAAAAAAAATAGCAGGATATTTTGATGTTTTTACACTTGAACAGGTACCAAGGGAGGATAATGCTAAGGCATATGCTTTGGCAAATTTGGGATCATCAGTCAGGATACCGGAAGGAACCCAAATACCAATACTACATAACCTGTATCCTACGACGAAACTCTTCAAGTCTCATGATAAGGAAATATCAAGTATCCAGGATCCTGGGGATGAGTATCCTGAGGAGTATCCTAAATCCTGGACGGCTCCAATCATGAAATACCTTAAAGAAGGAGAAATCCCAAAGAATGAGAATCCTAAGGCTTTCAAGATGAAGGTTTCTCATTTTACTATTATAAATAATGTTTTGTATAAGAAATCTCTTGCAGGTCCATACCTAAGATGCTTGGAGGATCCTGAAACCAAGGAGGTACTTCAGGATATACACGAAGGAGACTGTGGCAACCATACTAGGGGCATATCATTATTCTCGAAGGTGCTAAGAACAGGATACTATTGGCCGGCTATGAGGAAAGATGCTGCAGAATACACTCGAAGATGTGATGCATGTTAGAGGCACAACAATATACTACAACCTGCTGAGCCATTATATCCCATTGCTTCCCCTTGGCATTCATGAAATGGGGTATGGATATAGTGGGAAAAATTGCCAAAGGCTCCAGGAGGAAAAGTTTTTATGCTGGAAATGGCAGATTATTTCTCCAAATGGGTTGAGGGTGAGGCCTTTGTTCAAGTCAGAGATCAAGAAGTAGTGTCTTTCATAAAGAGAAATACCCTGACCAGAATTGGGGTACCAGCTGAGATAATTTGTGATAGTCGCTCTCAGTTCATCAGCAAGAGAACCACTGATTTTTGCAATAGTTGGGGGATCAAGATGATCACATCAACTCCAGTACATCCTCAAGCAAATGGACAAACAGAATCCTTAAACAAAATAACTGTCAACAACTTAAAGAAGAAATTAGGTGCTAAAAGGGGAGATGGCCAGAAGAACTACCATTTGTCCTATGGGCTAATAGGACAACGGTAAAGAGTGCGACTGGGCAAACCCCATTTTCCTTAGTATTCAGAACAGAAGCAATGATCCCAACAAAGATGGTGATACCTACAACAAGATCAAACCTGCGGGATCCTGAGAAGAATCCTGAAACTTTATGCCAAGAGTTAGATACTGTTGATGAAACAAGAGATGCAGCAAAGCTAAGGATGGCAGCATATCAACAGAGGATATCCAGAGCATATAACAAAAAATCTAAGGACTAGAAGGTTTCAAGTTGGAGATTGGGTGTTAAGAAAGGCTTTTCAGAATACTACTAATCCTGCTGATGGGAAGCTTGCCCCAAAGTGGGAAGGACCTTATGAAGTCGAGTCAGAATCTGGGAAAGGAGCATACCGACTCAAGAATATGCAGGGGGATATGTTACCAAGATCCTGGAATGCTATACACCTTAAGCTTTATTTCAAGTGAGTTTAGAATTCAATTTCTAACTCGAGATGGTATGAATTCTATTTCCTTTTTATATGATTTATTATTTGTTGAAACCCAATATTGACTTAAGCATCGGAGGGGTGTTAGCCAAGCTAACACCCACCTTAGTTTGAAGGTGTTTTGTAGGATATGCTTCACGATGTTCCTCCAGGATATATACTCAAGATGAACTGAAAGATTAGAGGATTGGCCCCCTCTCTCACGTTTAAGGGATCCTGATCCCTTCAAAGGTTTAAAGGTATTACCTTTCTCTCAAATTGGGTTTAAACACCCCGCCTGGAGCGCAAGTTATCCAGGGATAGCTCAAGATAGCGGGACCAATTCATGTAACAGTGGCTGACAATTCCAGGGATAGTTCAAGATAGCGGGACCAATTCATGTAACAGTGGCTGACAATTTCGTTGTTATTGGCTATATCATGGATCCTTAAGGTATACGAGGATTGATCACCTTCTCACACGAAAGGGTATTTTCATACTCTCTAAGGTTTAAAGGTTTTCACCTTTCTAAGACTTGGAGTTTGAACACTCCCGCTTGTAGCACACAAAAACATGGGATTATCCCCAGTATGCTTAGGGTTTATCCCCAGAATATTAAGGATCTATCTCCAGGATATTTAGGGTTTATCCCCTGTAATACTAAAGTTACATACAAATATCACATCAGTTATGATCGGGTTGATGCACATTCTTGGAAAAGTTACTAAGTATTTAAGAATGACATGCATAGGGGACATTTATCCTGATGCATTGTGAACAGCTCGAAGGATCAAGTTTGAACTTGGTTTGCTAAGTGTTACGGACATGGGACATCCTCAATGGGGAGGTTGCAAGAAATTCAAAGTTTGAAATTGGAATATATTCTCTGAATATTTCTGGTATGATCTCTCCTTTTTACCCTTTAAGAGCCTTATCTAAGTAACCTAAGTTTTTGGAATTATGTTTGACAATGTTTTAATGGAACATTTTTTTATTAAAATACTAAGAGTATCCTGACCAGGATATTTTTCTGGGATATTTGGTCGGAATATTTGAAATATGGTATTAAAATAAAGGAAAGGACTATATTCAAATCAAACACATGCCACAAAATTTACAAGGGAAATATGAACACATTGGATAAGGCTAAAAATGTTAGTTTATTATTAACATAGCAAAAGGTTGCACTATTGTCTTCATCTAAAAAATGAGACCCATCCACCAACAGTGAAACTAGTTCTTAACCATATTTACTTAAACAAGTTGAAGGCTTCGTCTTGAAACCCAAGATCCCTCCACCTTCAACTATTAAACTGTTCAAAAAAAGCATACTAAAGGTTGATGACCAAGGGCTTCGTCCTGAAACTCAGGATCCCTCCACCTTTGGTCATCAAATTGTTCTAAGTGCAGGAATTTAAATTGTTCAAAAGACAGAAAGTAAATTGTTTGTTAAACCGCAACCATCAAGATTAAAAAAGTGGGCTCTGGCCTAGGCATCAATATCCATCATCGCCCACTTCGCTGCTTTCAAGGGGCAGCACCCTCTTCAACCATGGCTTCATCAGCGCCCGCACTAGCATCACCACCAGCATTCTTCCCAGCATCATCACTAGCATCAACTGCCTTTTGAGCCACCTTGGAAGGTTCCTCAGCCATAGGTTTAGCAGGATGCTCCATAAGATTACCACCGAGATCCTTCAACTTCGCCTCCCAAGCATCAACATTCCAGGAAGGGCATTCAAAGCCCATGGCCCTGGCTTCATAAGCCATCTTTAACATGTCATGGAGGAGGGAAATTACAACGGACCCTTTGAGACCCTCTCGATAGGTGTGCATATCCTTCTCATATTGAAGATAGGCAGCATCGAGCTTGGCTTGAGCATCCTGATTGGCCATATTGATGGCGACCTTGGCTTCCTGAGTCACAACCTTGTATTTATCCTCAAAATGTTGTGACTTGGCGGCGGCTATCACTCCTTGGTCAGCAATGGTGATCTTTGCCTTCTTCAGCTTTGCTTCCAACATCTTTTTTAGCCCACAACTTTCTTCATAAAGGCTTGTCAGGCGTTCGAGGCCCTGTAATCAAAAGATACAGGTATCAATATATATTTACTAGTTAACATACATGATTAGCATATATGTGCAGGATATGGGATAATGATATGTACCTGATTAAGAAAGCTGGTCATAAACCCACTGGATTCGAGGAACCCATGGTTCTCATAATGAAAGGTTTCAGAGGAAGCTGGAGAGTCTGTTTTCTTTCTTTTGCGGGAGATTGAGGCACGCGGCTTCGTGGCAGGAGAAGGCTTGGGCACAGCCGTGGTCTTTGAGCTGGATGCAGGTTTGGATGCAGTAGACGAATTGACTGGTTCCTTTTTCAGTTGGACAGGGCCAGAGTAACTGTCCAATTCTTCAAGATCAAAAGTTTTTGGAATCTTGACTGGTGCTGCATATTAGGAAGAAATTCTAAATCTTTTCTTTTTTATTTAACTGATTAAATATATGCAAAATTGTATAACTCTTACCAGACATGTCGGATGAGGAGTATTGACTGGAACTTGGAAGATATGATGAAAAGCTCCTGTCACTTTCTGGCAGTCGGTAAATCGCCTTGATTCTTTTTTCAGATTCTTCGGTGGGAGGAGCCAACTCTTTGAGATTTACTGCACAAAAAATATAAGGATATTAGTGCAAGATACAACATCAGGATGTGTTTGGGGATAATTTAAAACCCTAAACCCTACCGGAGGTCAACCATTTCACCGGAAGGCTATCACCTTCGGCAATTGAGTCTCGCTTAACAAAAAATTTTTTTTTGTTGCCATCCATCCTCGTTCCTTGTTACTTTGAGGATGAGGGGTTTGCTGGATGTTGAAAAAAGCAAGAAACGGATGTTGCCGTGTGAACGGAGACGGTAGGCAATCGGAATATCCTCGATGCAAAGGTCGGGCATATGAAAGGTCTTGATCTAGTTAAGCACGATTAGTACTCTCCAAACCATGGGCATTGTTTGGGCAAAACTAAGGCCGGTGGTACAAAATAATTGCATGATGAGTTCAGGGAAAGGATATCGGAGTCTGAGAGAAAAGGGGTATGCTGAAAAACAAATCCATTCTTTGGAAGATACGTCTGACCGAAGGCTCCGGTCAAACGGACGAATCACCGCCTTATCGGAGAAGGCGTCGGAAGCTCTTAAGGCGACGATATCGGCATTATCAAAAGAACAAACCTCCTTCTCAGGGTGTTTGATCAGGTTCTGGTTGGCAAATGGTGAAGCGGATTCACCGGAGTGAGACCGGGTTCTGGTAGCGATCGGAGAACTTAAGAAGAAAAATCTTAGAGAAAAAAGAGAGGAGAAAATACCTGGAGATTCTGATGAAGATGGTTGATTTTCAAACAAAAAGAGAGAAGATATAGCGGCTTCATAGATAGGCATTGAGTATAAACCGCGTGGGAAGTTGCACATAGTCACTTCAAGCATCTAATCATCATAATTACCTCGATCTAAGCGATAAGTTCTAAAATATATCCGTTAGAATTTAGAATTCCAAGAGATATATTTTGGGGACAATTGTTATGGGTGGTTTTCTGAACCCTGAATTTTATCCTGACTTTATTACTTTTGTTTGTGACCAGGATACCGGGTCAGGATATTGGTAACATCCTGATGCAGTATCCTGGTGGTTACTAATTGTTCACGTGCAGATTAGGGTGAAAAGCTTATAAAGTTCGAGTGGACTTATTATCCTGAAGACTCAGACTAATCAGTTGAAAAGAGAACGTTGAAGCCGGAAGAAGGGGTCTCCAACGTTCAAGAAGGGAATATTCGCAGCTTCCCAGTTTTATAGGATAGTTTGTTATTTCTACTTTACTATAAAAAGGAATGTACGGATCAATAGACACACACAATTTTTCACACACGCTTTTGCTCTCTACAAGCTGCAATCACTCGCAATCACAAACACTCACACTCAAAATTCATTGTAACACTTAGCTGATCCGTACAATATCCTGCACTGTATCCTGAAGTTTGAAGTAATAAGAAGAACAAGGCAACTGCGATTGTCAGCTCCCAAGGTTTTATGCCGGCGATCTAGATTGATCAAGGGCTTTCCTCGTACATCTCGTGTCAACCTTTACATTTCTGCTCATTGTTTGATTGTTTATATAGCTCGGTATCCTGAGCTATATCCTTAAAACCGTTTTTGCAAACAATTAAACCAGAATATTTTCAATACACATTGTTAGCACACTACCTCACAAAACTAATTTGATCACTTAATTGCTTAGGGAATTTTTGACCAAAACACTTATCTTGAAGAAGCTGCGAGCTTTACTTCCACTACACACCGCATAGTGTGCGAGTGGCACAGTATGCATAAAGAATGGGCTGCTTTTGAAGCGTCCAAGAAAAAAGCTTCTGAAGATGAGGCCCGAGTTGCTCTGCTGAGGGCTAGGTTGGAGGCTGATCGTGCCAAGTTTGAGAGTGAGCAGAAAACTGAAGAGTGGTCTGCCGCGGGATGGAAAAGAAAAGCGAAAGCTGAAGCCGCTCTGCTTTCAGAAGAGCCTAAACGTTGGAGAGAGATCTGTGAGAAGGATAATAATTAAAAAATAGGTCTCCGTAATGTCATCAATAATCTCAAGGCAGAGATTGAAAAGCTGAAGAAGCAGGATACGAAGATTGAGAAGTTGAAGAAAGAGAAAGCGGAAGCTGAAGCAGCCTGCGAGGAAGCCCGTTCTCATCGAGAGAGGAGTGAGCAGAGAGAGGTATGAACTTGTGGCACTCTTGCCCTTATGAATAAGGAGATAGATGAACTCACCTCTTTATTATCTGATCAGGAACAAATTAAGGCGGAGCTTGAATCCGCCAAAAAAGATTTGCAGCTTAAGCGTGTTGAAAAGGCTGAGACCTCCCACCGCCTGAGTGAAACCGAACTAAAGTTAGAAAATTCTGAGACTGCTCGTGTGACGGCGGAGAGTCTGGTTGAACCGTTGAAGGATGAGATGATCTGGATGAAGCATCGCGAGATTATAAGTGTAAGTGTGTCAACTCGTCGCAATGTTTTGTTGTGGCATATCTTCTTATTTGTTTTATTGCGCAGGTTGCAAATTCCGTCCTTAACTCCCATGAGTTGGATCAAACGGTTGCGCATCTGCTGGTTACTGCGTGCAATGATGGATATGCCCAAGGATACACCGAATGTACTCAGCATGTTACTAATGCATTGAAGGTTGATTGGGATACCAGCAGGTCCGTCATGCATGGAGTTGATACCGAAGTTGCCCATGCTGCTGCCAAGGCTGAATACAACACTTTACATCTTCCTGTGATGGACCTAGTCACTGCTGCGCTTCAATCCGAAGACTTTGTTGCGCAATTGAAGGAAGTGTTTCCTGATGAAGCAGATGATGATGAAGACCTAGAATAAGTTTTTTTTGTGGTTGTTGAACATTTGTAGTTTGAATAGGCTTGGGATGTGGATCCCTTTTTAATGGTTTGTTAATGCACTGCTGCACAAGTAACTTGTTGATGCACTGCTGTGCATGTAAATTTTTGTTAATGCACTTGGTGCGCAAGTAACTGTTTCAAATATAAAATATGTTTGAATTACAATGTCTTGCATGGGTACACTTACTTTGTTTAGGTAAGGCGAATTAAGATGGTGTAAAGCTCATATGTGAACGTAGGGCTGGACCTTGCGCGTTACTTGTGACCGCGGACCGTTCATGAGACTTGTGTTAGGTTACCATAGTGTTTTTGTGCTTACCAAAAGAAATTGCATGCATTTTGTAATAAACATGAAAGTAATGTAACGTAACGAACTTTGTATTGATTGGATAAGGCGCAGAGGCCGTGAATTACAAAGTTGTTTTAGGATAAATATTGAGACTTAATTTACTGCGTATGCAAATAGTCCTGTGCTATAAGTTGGTAAGTTGAAGAACTTAACCAAATATGAAGGAAAGCTGTGATTGCACGCGCGTTGATATGCCTTGGGCTTAAGTTTGCTTAGCCTTTTTGTTGCTCGACCCTTCGTCCCCGCGTGTGATCTGCTTGATGTCTTTGTGCACGTTTTGAACCAGGTGGGTGAGTTCTCCACTCTTTAGTGCTTTCTCTATTTCCGTGCGAAGACTTATGCAGTTGTTTGTGGTGTGGCCATTGTATTTGTGATATTCGTAGTAAAGGTTCGGGTCTTGTCCTTTTTTGTTTTTCATCGGCGGGGTGTTTTGAATTGATAATCTTCAGTGCTAAGCACTTCTGCCGGCGTCTTGGTAATAGGAGTCCACTGCCTTTCGCGGTTCTCTTGTTTAGCCTCCTTTTGTGTTGCTAGCTTGTTACTGTTGTGCGAGCGTCATCAGATAAGTATGCTCCTGAAGCTGAGTCATTCCAGTTTTTCTTGAATTTTCTACCATCGTTTTCGCTCAAGTCCTGCAGGCGGTTCTGTGGTAGTGGTGGCCTGTTGGAGCTTAGATTACGCTCTGTTTGAGCATAAACTTTGGCAGCAGCCATCAATTTTTCCCAACTTTTTGGCAAGCCTTCTGTTCCTGACAAGACTTTTATCATATAATCACACCTCACCACGTATTTGAACTGCGCGCGGATTAGGTGCTCGTGTACATCGCCGATTTCAAGTACTTCTTTGTTGTACCTTGTTATGAAATCTTCCAAGCTTTCATCGTCTCTTCTCCAGATGTTCATAACATCTGCGGAGTCTCTAACATATCTGCGCTGTTGACTGAAATGGACCAGAAACTTCTCCCTCAAATCTACTCAGGACGTTAACTTGCCCACCGGTAAGTTGTCGAACCACAGTCGTGTTGCACCTGTCAAAGTTTGGATAAATAAATGGTACCACATAGGTAGTGTCCATCCTCAGACTAATCCTGCGCTGGTGAACATGCGTAGATGGTCGTCGGGATCTGTCAGTCCGTTGAACTTCACCAGATTTGATGGTAATTTTGCCCTTTCAAGAGGAGCTAGAGCAATCTTGCTAATAAACTTTGAGTTTTCCTCGGCTTCTGTTGGTCGGTAAATGAGATTGTAATTATACTCAGCGTCTGGGTTGTAAACCACACATATTTTTGGTTTGTAGTTTGCATGATCTCTCTGCAATCGACTGAAAACGCTTGTGTTGTCACCTTCTCGGTACGTCCTGTCATATTCGTCGGTTTGGGTGTCCCGCTTCTAGTATGAACGCGGGCCCAACCGTGAATGGACTGACTGATGTCTGTGGGAGTACTGTTTGTCACGATGATCTCTTCGCCTGGATATGAAGTGAGTGGACTCGTACTTAGTGGTAGATCTTGAATAAACTTCTGTGTCTTCTACTGACATATGTGATGGTGCATCGTAGTGCAACGTTCGAGGTGCAGACGGGGCTCGCACCTGAGGTACAGATCTATGAGACCGTGTTGCCGTCTGAGCAGCTTATGCACAGAGCTATGCATAGGATGCATTTATTGCACCTTGAGATTTTACGTACCATGAAATCGGAGTTTCACCCGGGTAGAATTGAACAGATCGGGATTTCCGGTTTATAACTTATGAGATCATACCTGCCATCTTCTATTTATAACCGTTTTTGGCGGGAAATCACTGTGACGGAGAGAATAAACAGAAAGTATTTTCCGTTAGTGGTTACGTCCTTTTCTGTCAATCACTAACGTCACATCCATGCACACAGATCGTGAGTGTGATCGACAACTAGGGAGATGCCACGTGGAAAGTGGACTTATGTGGATCCTTCTCCAAGTTAGTGCCATCATCGTGACTTGGATAAGCGTCCAGGATTGTGCCACGTCATCTTTCAGTTGTAACTGAATGGCTGTGGATGATAAGCGTTGACACCCTTCTAGAAGATCTACAGCTGTAAACCTCTATGCTTTTGCCATGTATCTATTCTGTTGTAACAGAAAGAACACTTTTGTTCAAGTCTTGGTTCCAGGCGCGCGGAGATGTTTAGGATTTGTCTTCAAGTCTAGCTATATTCCTGCACGAGCCTGCGCAAGGATGTTAGTTAGCTTTACCCTTTCTCCGGTGCACGTTTATCGGAGATTGTTCTTTCTATATCCTTGTTTGGAACCGCTGCGTAGCCGCACAGGGTTCTTTTTAAAGGTGCTCTTAGGATAAGGTTGCGGTATGGTCCAATGTGCCTGCGTAAGGTTTTTGGGACCATACCCCTTCACTACTGTAAAAATATTTAATCATTTATAAAATCAGTAGATAATAAGTCTTGGGTGCTAAATATGGTTTTAAACCATACTATGCACCTAATTAGCGTAAAAGTCAATATTTGATGATAATTACAAAGTTTAAGTGATTCTGAGATTTTGACTAGCCTTGAATGGTCAAAATATTTTATTCTTCATATTAGATCAGTTGCAAAAATTTTTGCATGTTAATTATATGTAAAACTCATTTTATTCGCAAAAAGGGTATTATCGTCGATTATAAGCTTTATACAAGAACTCAATGTTAATGTCAATGTACAATCTGTCCCGACATTCCAAAAAATCCTAAAAATGATATTACAACAGTAGGTAAAGAGTTTTGAGTCAAATTTATGTTTTAAGCATGATTTATACACCAAAGGGTATTTTAGTCTTTATAAAAGCTGAATTTACGATCATTTGCATAACATCAATTTATGACCAGAATGTAAGTGTCAAAATACTTTAATTATGTATACTAATCCATACCTAATCCATTTGCATGTTCACTTATTTAAAAATCTCATTTTTAGACCATAAGGGCATATTAGTCAACAATAAGCATAATAACGGAAATATGCATATAATTCAGATTACTAAGTGACCATGTAATATAACCTCAGAGGGTTATACTACAACATTATATGGTCACAATGGAAGCTTAATACATAAAGGAATTAAGTTAATTCGGGTCAGAATTGAAAGTCAAAGCAAAAGTCAAGCTTTTGCGACTTTCGGTTACGAACCGAGCTTAAACTTAGAATTGTTGGCTTCAACATGTTTAGACATGTTCTAAAAATTTTTACCGAGTTATTAAAGTGATAAAACATGTTTTAGAACTCCTACATTATCAGTTTTGATTTTTATTTAAAAATCTGACTAGTTTGACTTTTTGCTTAATTACTTTGACTCGACAATTAACCAAGTAAACGTGATAATTAGGAGGTGCCATTTTGATGGATTAACACCTACCTAATTACAATCACGTAGCCATATTCGCCTCGAACAATGGCTAGACCGTTTAGGTCTAAACCGAAAGTCAAACCCGTTTTGCGGCAACTTTGACTTTCGGTCTTTAAACGCATAAAAATCGAAATAGAGTGGCTAAGGACACTTACAAAGGGTCCTAGCTTGAACTTTAAACTCAGGGGAGCTTCCTTTTTTATCAAGAACCTCAAGAAATGCTCAAGAAAGCTTAAGCAAGTGAGATGAGAGTGGATTTTGAAATGAGTAAGGAAATGAGGCACCCCAATGCCTCTATTTATAGTTGAGGAGGGTAATCTTGGAACATGCCAGGTGTTAGGGAGGTCCAGAGATGACCACAGGTGTCCATGGTGGTTTTAAAAACCATCAAATATCCTTATTTTTCGAGTTCAAGGGATTGGTGTCATGTTTGGAGGCCAAGGAATAAGAGACCTCCAGCTGTCCAAACATTTCTGTCGAAGTGAGGCCGTCGCATCGTGCGACGGCAAAGAGGGGGAGGGATCGCGCTATGCCACCACCCAAAACCTCAGCAAACTTGTTTAAAACTTGGCACTTTTAGTCCCTGAACCTTTTAATGCAATATATCTTTCATATTTGGCACATTTAACCCTCCTAGTTAGTTTGTAAGTGATCTTGGAAGTATAACCAAACACCGTGTGACAACTGTACTCTGTAATCGATTTACGATGTGAAACAATGATGATTATTAATAAAACATTGTGCTTTGGTGTTATTATATGTGTTTTGATGTTATTATATATGAAATTGTGTTTGGTGTATTTACAATTCGATTCGATTCCGATTTCAAGCTTTATATCACTTTCTGGAAGGTTATACGCGCACTGATGCATAAATATAACCAGTTTAATGCAACAAACACTCCGGGATAGTGAAATAGGCTTAACATACCTTAAATAACCTCCACATAACTTAGAAATAAGTTTTGGATGGTTTAGTGTGTTGAAATCAAGTTTGTTCGATCACAGGGACTATTTGTGTTAAATTGTGAAACTATGCTGATTTATATAGTGACAAACATTCTGGAACTTGATCATAAGTTAAACATACCCTAAATATCCTTCACATATCTTAGAAATAAGATTTGAGGGGTTCGGTATGCTAAAACAAACTTTATTGATCAATAGGGACTAAAAGCGTCAAAAAGTGCACAAGTTTGCACTTTCGCGCATATCTTATGTTCTGAATACATCCGGACATCCAAAAATTTATGTGATTATTAAAATATTATGTTTTAGTGATTGTCTTGTCAAAATTCCATTCGTCACACAATTTAGACCGTTTTTGCGTCCGTTACGACTTCCGTCGTAATTAACCGGACAACGCAATCGTACGGCCAAACGAACTGACATCCGAAATATTTTTGAGCATGTTTTGAGCTCCCTATACTTTAACATCATTTTAGAGCTTTGAAATGGGGTTAACGGGGCTTAAACGTGTCAAAAATGCATCGAAAACCAAGTTTGGAGCTGCGGGGGCCTGTTTTGCCATTTTTGAAACTTTCTGGTCTGCAAGGTCCTTATGGACCGTAAGGTTCTCAGTCTTACGGTCCGTAAGTAGGGGCAGAACAGCAGAAACTTCTAAATAGCCTGTTAACAACTGTTACCCACTTCTAATCCCAATTCCACATGTTGTTACCTGATGTTGGGGGGCCAATTGAGGTACAATAACATTCCAACACATGTACGGATGAGATTAAATCACGGTTTTCAAGAAACGATCCTAACGGTGGTCCTAATCCAATAAATACCCAACCCACCTCCTTGCAAAACCCACAAAATCTGATCTAAAAGTGCTCTAAGTTGAAGCCATTGCTTCATACCTGAACTATTTGGATCGAGATTAGCTTTCGGGGACCCTTTGTACGTGTTCCTTCGTTCTTTTATCGCTTTTCGAGTCCGAAAGTCAAACTATGTTTGACTTCCTGCATTGACCAGTGTATGGTCAACGCGAAGTTCGTTTGAACTTCATAACGTGAGCGTAATCACGATGGTTATAGTCCCTAGTGGCTATACCTACTGATTACCACGTTATCAAGGCTCAGTGACGAGTCGTAGTTTCGGCCAAAATGCGCCTTTACGTGTATTTTGTAACCAAACTACTCTAGGATATCAAAACCGTTTGTTTTTATATCAAAACCCGTTTTCTAAACATGTTCTAGCATGTTTAGCTCGTCACTCTTTAGTTTAGTGCTTGTGTAGTGTCGTAAGTCAAGCGGACTAAACACCCGCTTAGACTTTCGAACACGACCCGTTTGGTCGATCTTAGGATCCGACCAAACATGTTTAGTAGCATAGGGAATAACCTTCCGAGGTTATACCTTATGGTCGCATAGTTTAGGTAGTTGTATGATAAGTAGTTTATATGCCTTAGGTAAATTACCAAAATACCCTTTTCATGTATAATTGGTAATTTAGCTTATGTAACCTAAAATTTTGCACACAACTAATTATACAACATGATAAAACATGTATAGGCATATAATACTTGTCATATGACTAGTTAGACGTCTCGAAAGCGCTTTACGCGCACGACGCGTTAAAGTAGCATAAGCTACCTTAATGGGCCACGATGGGTCGAAAGCACTTAGGTTAGGTTCCGATTTAGGATGTAGGCCTTGTTAAACCATATCACATGAGTTCCAACACTCATTTGGGTTACAATACCTCATTCTGTCCGATCTTCCGATTTAGGCGTCTATTGTTTGACTAGTGATTCTATTACTAGGTGCTGCTTGATTTCTCTGGTTTACTCGAGTTTGTTAAAGTACTATTGATTGAGGATACCTTGCACTACATGTGAGTACATAGTTCCCCTATTTTACTGTTTTTAATTGTTTTGGGGTGATTCATATGTGCTAAATGTTTTCAAGGTTTTAACGATGGTTTCAAAATGATTTTCGATGTTATAACGATGGTTTCAAAAATGATTAAGACAATTTATACTAAACTAATAACGATTTCGATAATGTGAACAAACTTGTTGGTTGTAGTTACATAACAAATGACATTCATTAATTTGGACGAACCGACCAGTATTAGGTTATGGTACCATAGGATCCGACAAATCCCGTTATTTTACTACACCCATGGTTATGTGTGGGTGTTGTGGGTAGCGACTGAATCTGATGATTGTTAACTTACCCTTTGGAGGTTTGTTAATGCGAGAACAATTGGGACTATGGATGAGTCACAAAGGTGTGAATGTTATTAGCTAGACGACCATATATAAGTTTTCACAATTTAAAACGAGGATGATTTAGATGATTTAAACGAGTAAACAATTTGTAAACGATGTTAAACGATTTGGGTAAACGATTGGTTTTTGGTTAGTGTTTAGATAACGAGACGGACGTAATGTAGTGAAAACGTGGTAGATACGCCGCTGGTACTTCTTATATATAAGTGTTTTCAACATATTACATACCGTGGCATTATTTAGTTCACTCGGGTAAACGATAGCAAAACGATGTTTTCGAAGTAACATTCGAGTTTTATTAACGAGTTTTACGAGATGTTTTACAATGTGCTTTACTAAAACAAATGCTTTTGGGTCAAGAATCATGGCTACGAGGTTTATAAACTATAACCCGCTTGATTTGAGTTGGTTAATTAAGTTGCAATATTATACTCTTTTCAAAACAAGGTTTTTAATAAAGAATTGCAACATGTAAACTAGCCATGAATCCGACACTCCTATAAAACCTATGTACTCGCCAGCATTTCTTTGCTGACTTTGTTTTCACATATGTTTCAGGAATTGACGCTTGATGATGATTTCTAGGATGCATGCGTCACATAGGATCTGGACGAAGCCTTAGTGACTTAAAACTATGATAGTTGTTATAAAACTTGTTTGTTATGTGTTAGAACGATGTAAATGTTTAATATTATCAATAATACGAAACACTTTTTGTATCCATGGTTATGAAACGATAATTCTATTACAACACTCCCCGACGTTTTCCGCCGCGCTTTGTTGTTTTACGTGGTCGGGGTGTGACAGAAGAGTTGGTATCAGAGCCAATGGTTATAGGGAATTAGGTTATTAGTAATGCTTTGGCCTAGACTATAACTTCTAGGACCCCAACGCAAGTTTATTTGCGTTTAGATTTTTAAAACAAAATCGTCACCTATCCTTAGGTGATAACCACAACGAGAACACAATTTTCGAACCCGCTTTGAAAACTAATCATCTGTTCTAGGATGATTGATTACTAGGTTTTGAACCCTCTCTTGTAAGGTTTTGAACCCTCTAAGTTTTCAAAATCTCGTCAAAGTTTGGGTCTAAATAATGTGAACACGTGCAAACTGGAAGAGTGAATGCCTGTACCCTGGGTTTTCTGTCTAAGGTTAGAGTGTTCGTACAAATCCACATAATCGGACCAGTCACTCTTACCTGGGAACTCTTGGGGTGAGTGTTCACTTATAGGCAAGCATGTCTTCGCGATACATTATTTTTGACCTATTTACTTTGATTAGTCACTGCGTGTCGTTTGTTTGTTCGGGCTAACAAACAAATGATCGCCTTCCTTGTGTTTTGTCGATACCTCGTTCATGTTTTAATTGTGGAGAGTATGGTCATTTCCGCAACAACTGACTGAGACTGGTGAATGCAAACGCGAATGCTAACGCGAACCCGAATGCGAATGTCAATGTCAATGTGAATCCCGCTCGTGGGCGAGCGTACAATTTGAATGCAAACTAAGTGAGGGCTGACAACGAGGTTGTCAATGGTATGTTTCTTGTTAACAATCAACCTGCATCTATTCTTTTTGATTCTGGTGCCGATAGAAGTTTTGTTTCATTGTCATTTGAGCCTTTGCTTGCGATACCTAGAACTAAACTGAGGAAACCCTTATCTGTCGAGACTGCCACTGGTAAACCTCTTGTTCTCGATTCTGTTATTCGTGATTGTCAGTTGAACCTTGATAACCATCTTTTTCCTATTGACCTCACACCGATGCAACTTGGGAGCTTCGATATTATCGTTGGAATGGATTGGTTAACCAAACATCATGCTGAGGTGGTTTGTTTCGATAAGATTGTTCGTATTCCTTTGTCTTCTGGCAATGTTCTGGAGATTCGTGGCGAGAAGCCATCTGGCGGTTTGATGCTTATGTCGTGTACAAAGGCCCAAAGTTATTTGCGAAAAGGATATATTGCTTTTCTGGCACATGTCACCGAGGAGAAAGACAAGAGCAAGAGTATTCAGGATATTCCGATTGTTCGGGATTATCCAGAGGTGTTTCCTGATGAACTGCCTGGTTTGCCTCCAGTTCATCAAGTTGAGTTTCATATTGACCTTGTACCCAATGCCAACCCGATTGCAAATGCACCTTATCGTCTTGCACCATCGGAGATGCAAGAGTTATCAAAACAGCTTCAAGAGTTATCTGATAAAGGATTCATCCGACCAAGCTTTTCACCTTGGGGAGCTCCTGTCCTCTTCGTGAAAAAGAAAGATGGGTCTTTTCGAATGTGTATCGATTATCGTGAGCTTAATAAGCTCACCATCAAGAATCGATACCCCCTACCTCGAATCGATGGTCTCTTCGACCAACTACAGGGTGCTTCATGTTTTTCCAAGATCGATTTACGTTCTGGGTATCATCAACTTCGTGTTCTCGAAGAAGATATTCCCAAAACTGCTTTCCGCACAAGATATGGGCATTACGAGTTACTGTCATGCCTTTTGGTTTGACGAATGCTCCAGCTACCTTTATGGACTTAATGAATAGGGTCTGTAAGCCTTATTTGGATCAGTTCGTCATTGTTTTTATTGATGACATCTTGATTTATTCAAAGTCTCGAGCCGAGCACGAACAACACCTTCGCTTAACATTGGAACTCGTGAAGAAGGAACAACTTTTTGCTAAATTCTCCAAGTGTGAATTCTGGCTTAAAGAAGTTCAATTCTTGGGTCATATAGTCAATGAGCAGGGTATTCATGTGGATCCATCCAAGATTGCTGCTATTAAGGACTGGAATACACCGACGACGCCTACAGAGATTCGATCTTTTCTTGGTCTTGCTGGTTATTATCGTCGATTCATTTTGAATTTCTCGAAGATTGTGGTTCCACTCACTGCTTTGACTCAGAAGAATAAGCCTTTTGAGTGGGGTCCCAAGCAAGAAGAAGCGTTCCAAACACTGAAATAGAAGTTATGTAATGCTCCTGTTCTATCTCTGCCCGAGGGAAGCGATGATTTCGTTGTCTATTGCGATGCGTCCAACTTAGGCCTTGGTTGCGTCCTTATGCAATGAGGTAAAGTTATAGCATATGCATCTAGACAATTGAAAGTTCACGAGAAAAACTATACGACTCATGATCTTGAGTTAGGAGCTGTGGTTTTCGCGCTTAAAATCTGGAGACACTACCTCTATGGAACGAAGTGTGTGGTTTTCACAGACCACAAAAGTCTCCAGCATATTCTTAATCAGAAAGAGCTGAATATGAGGCAACGCCGTTGGGTTGAACTCTTGAATGACTATGACTGTGAGATTCGCAACCATCCTGGTAAGGCGAATGTCGTAGCTGACGCGCTTAGTCGAAAAGAACGAGTCAAGCTTCATTCTATTCAAACGCTGTTAGATCTTCAAACTCGTGTTCTACAAGCTCAGCAATTTTGTGTTTCACAAAATTTGATAGGTAATGAATTACCACGTCAACTTGAGCTTAAGCTCGAAGCGAAAGATGATGGTTTACTCTATTTCATGGATCGTTTGTGGATTCCGAAACAAGACGATCTTCGCACCTTGGCAATGGACAAAACTCATAAGTCTCGATATTCTATCCATCCTGGTGCTGATAAAATGTACAAGGATCTTCGTATTCAGTACTGGTGGCCTGGTATGAAGAAGGATGTTGCCTTGTATGTATCGAAATGCCTAACTTGTCTCAAAGTCAAGGCCGAACATCAACGACCTTCTGGCTTGCTTGTACAACCAGAGATACCGGTCTGGAAGTGGGAGAGCATTGCGATGGATCTCATCACTAAGTTACCGCGTACGTCTAAAGGTCATGATGCTATTTGGGTTGTTGTCGATTGATTAACGAAATCAGCTCATTTCATTCCGATTTGCGAGGATCTATCTGCTGATAAGCTTGCAAAGATTTATATTGATGAGATTGTATCACGACATGGTGTTCCCATTGATATCATCTCTGATCGTGATGCTCGATTTTCATCTCATTTCTGGAAGGCCATGCAATCTGCTTTGGGATCCCAATTGAATCTAAGCACTGCTTATCATCCCCAAACAGATGGTCAATCTGAGAGAACGATTCAAACTTTGGAGGATATGCTTAGAGCATGCGTAATAGACTTTGGTGGTAATTGGGATTCTCACCTGCCACTGATCGAGTTCTCTTACAACAATAGTTATCATACTAGCATTAATATGGCGCCATTCAAAGCTCTCTACGGTCGAAAATGTCGTTCACCTGTCTGTTGGAACAAGACCGGTGAAGCTTAGCTTACTAGACCTGTGCTCGTTCTGGAAACAACAGACAAAATCAAGAAAATCCACGATAATCTTGTGACCGCTAGAAGCCGTCAAAAGACTTATGCAGATTTGGGACGCAAGCCCTTAGAATTTCAAATCGGAGACCGTGTCCTACTCAAGGTGTCACCTTGGAAGGGAGTGGTGAGATTTGGGAAGAAAGGAAAACTTGCACCACGATATGTTGGACCATTTAAGATTGTGGAAAGAATTGGAAAGGTTGCCTATCGACTAGAGCTACCTCCAGAGCTTGGAAATGTTCACCCGACTTTTCACTTGTCCAATTTGCGAAAGTGTTTAGCTGACGCTGATCTTCACATTCCTCTCGACGAGATCCAAATCGATGAAACGATGCACTTTGTCGAGAAACCTGTGGAGATAGTGGAACGTACATACAAACAGTTAAAGAACAAACGGATTCATTTGGTTAAAGTTCATTGGGAGTCCAAACGTGGCCCAGAGTTTACTTGGGAAAGTGAGGACCAAAAGAATACGAAGTATCCGCATTTTTTTTCACAAGCTTCCTCTAGTTAAAATTTCGGGACGAAATTTCCTGAAGTAGGGGAGACTGTGACAACTGTACTCTGTAATCGATTTACGATGTGAAACAATGATGATTATTAATAAAACATTGTGCTTTGGTGTTATTATATGTGTTTTGATGTTATTATATATGAAATTGTGTTTGGTGTATTTACAATTCGATTCGATTCCGATTTCAAGCTTTAAATCACTTTCTGGAAGGTTATACGCGCACTGATGCGTAAATATAACCAGTTTAATGCAACAAACACTCTGGGATAGTGAAATAGGCTTAACATACCTTAAATAACCTCCACATAACTTAGAAATAAGTTTTGGATGGTTTAGTGTGTTGAAATCAAGTTTGTTCGATCACAGGGACTATTTGTGTCAAATTGTGAAACTATGCTGATTTATATAGTGACGAACATTATGGAACTTGATCATAAGTTAAACATAACCTAAATATCCTTTACATAGCTTAGAAATAGGCTTTGAGGGGTTCGGTATGCTAAAACAAACTTTATTGATCAATAGGGACTAAAAGCGTCAAAAAGTGCACAAGTTTGCACTTTCGTGCATATCTTACGTTCTGAATACATCCGGACATCCAAAAATTTACGTGATCATTAAAATATTATGTTTTAGTGATTGGCTTGTCAAAAATCCATTCGTCACACAATTTGGACCGTTTTTGCGTCCGTTACGACTTCCGTCGTAATTTACCGAAAAACGCAATCGTACGACCAAACGAACTGACATCCGAAATATTTTTGATCATGTTTTGAGTTCCCTATACTTTAACTTCATTTTAGAGCTTTGAAATGGGGTTAACGGGGCTTAAACATGTCAAAAATGCATCGAAAACCAAGTTTGGAGCTGCGGGGGCCTGTTTTGCCATTTTTGAAACTTTCTGGTCTGCAAGGTCCTTACGGACCGTAAGGATCTCAGTCTTATGGTCCGTAAGCAGGGGTCAGAATAGTAGAAACTTCTAAACAGCCTGTTAACAGCTGTTACCCACTCCTAATCCCAATTCCACATGTTGTTACCTGATGTTGGGGGGCCAATTGAGGTACCATAACATTCCAACACATGTACGGATGAGATTAAATCACGGTTTTCAAGAAACGATCCTAACGGTGGTCCTAATCCTATAAATACCCAACCCACCTCCTTGCAAAACCCACAAAATCTGATCTAAAAGTGCTCTAAGTTGAAGCCATTGCTTCATACCTGAGCTATTTGGATCGAGATTATCTTTCGGGGACCCTTTGTAAGTGTTCCTTCGTTCTTTTATCGCTTTTCGAGTCTGAAAGTCAAACTATGTTTGACTTCCTGCATTGACCAGTGTATGGTCAACGCGAAGTTCGTTTGAACTTCATAACGTGAACGTAATCACGATGGTTATAGTCCCTAGTGGCTATACCTACTGATTACCACGTTATCAAGGCTCAGTGACGAGTCGTAGTTTCGGACAAAATGCGCCTTTACGCGTATTTTGTAACCAAACTACTCTAGGATATCAAAACCGTTTGTTTTGATATCAAAACCCGTTTTCTAAACGTGTTCTAGCATGTTTAGCTCGTCACTCTTTAGTTTAGTGCTTGTGTGGTGTCGTAAGTCAAGCGGACTGAACACCCGCTTAGACTTTTGAACACGACCCGTTTGGTCGATCTTAGGATCCGACCAAACATGTTTAGTAGCATAGGGAATAACCTTCCGAGGTTATACCTTATGGTCGCCTAGTTTAGGTAGTTGTATGATAAGTAGTTTATATGCCTTAGGTAAATTACCAAAATACCCTTTTCATGTATAATTGGTAATTTAGCTTATGTAACCTAAACTTTGGCACACAACTAATTATACAACATGATAAAACATGTATAGGCATATAATACTTGTCATATGACTAGTTAGACGTCTCGAACGCGCTTTACGCGCACGACGCGTTAAAGTAGCATAAGCTACCTTAATGGGTCACGATGGGTCGAAAGCACTTAGGTTAGGTTCCGATTTAGGATGTAGGCCTTGTTAAACCATATCACATGAGTTCCAACACTCATTTGGGTTACAATACCTCATTCTGTCCGATCTTCCGATTTAGGCGTCTATTGTTTGACTAGTGATTCTATTACTAGGTGCTGCTTGATTTCTCTGGTTTACTCGAGTTTGTTAAAGTACTATTGATTGAGGATACCTTGCACTACATGTGAGTACATAGTTCCCCTATTTTACTGTTTTTAATTGTTTTGGGATGATTCATATGTGCTAAATGTTTTCAAGGTTTTAATGATGGTTTCAAAATGATTTTCGATGTTATAACGATGGTTTCAAAAACGATTAAGACGATTTATACTAAACTAATAACGATTTCGATAATGTGAACAAACTTGTTGGTTGTAGTTACATAACAAATGACATTCATTAATTTGGCCGAACCGACCAGTATTAGGTTATGGTACCATAGGATCCGACAAATCCCGTTATTTTACTACACCCATGGTTATGTGTGGGTGTTGTGGGTAGTGTAACACCCGTGTCACTCCAACCATCAAACAAATGCCAAACCAATGAAATATTGTATTTCATAATTGGGATTTGTAAAAATATGTGTATCGTTTGCACATATCGACTCTTGTTCGATTTCAAGCTCTAAATCGCTTTCTGGAAGGTTATACGCGCACTGATGCGTAAATATAACCAGTTTAATCCAACGTACACTCCGGAATAGTGAAATAGGCTTAACATACCTTAAATAACCTTTACATAACTTAGAAATAAGTTTTGAAGGCTTGGGTATGGCAAAATCAAGTTAAATCGCTTGCAGGGACTAAAGTTGACAAACTGCAAAAGTATGCCAATTTGAACTGTAACAGACCTTCCGGAACATGACCATAAGTTAAACATACCATAAATATCCTTTACATAGCTTAGAAATAGGCTTTGAGGGGTTCGGTATGCTAAAATAAACTTTTGTGTCATTCAGGGACTAAAAGTGTCAAAAAGTGCACAAGTTTGCATTTTTGCGCATAACTTACGTTCTGAATACATCCGGACATCCAAAAATTTATGAAAGCATGACTATATTATATTTTAGTGTTCGCCATAAGAAAAATCCATTCGTCGCGTCATTTGGATCGTTTTTCGCGCTTATGCGCATTCCGTCGTAATTAACCGAACATCGCGTTCGTACGGTTAAACGAACCGACATCCGAGATATTTTTGAGCACATTTTAAGTTCCCTATACTTTAACTTCATTTTAGAGTTTTGAAATGGGGTTAACGGGCCTTTAACATGTCGAAAATGGCCTAAATACAGTTCAGGGACCAAAAGTGTAAATCTGCCAAACTATGGCCTAGCGGTGCGCTACACTTTTAGCGTAGCGGTGCGCTAGCCAAGTTCAGACCAGATTCAGTGTTTATAACAGCCTGTTTTCAGCTGTTTAATCCTCCACCACATGTTCTAATTCGCTTAGTCAGCTGATAAGATCATAATTTAGCTTCCATAACCTTCCAACAAGTGTACGGATGTGATCGAATCACGTTATTCCATGAAATGATCTTAACGGTTACCCGAATACTATAAATACCCCACCCCCCATTGCTTTAAAACTTACAAGAATTCTGATTTGAGAGCTCTAAGTTGAAACCATTGTTTCATACCTGAGTTCTTGGATCGGGATTAGCATTCGGGGACCCTGGGTTAGTATTCTTTCGTTCTTTTCCTTATTTTACTGCTTTTCGAGTCAGAAAGTCAAACTTTGTTTGACTTTCAGCGTTGACCAGTAATGGTCAATGCGAAGTTCGTTTGAACTTCGCAACGTGAGTGTAATCACGTTGGTCATAGTCCCTTGGGACTATGCCCACTGATTACCACGTTGTCTAGAGTCGTAGGGTAGGCGATCTAATAAATCGCCTATACCTTCGAACTCGACCCAGTTTGGTCGATCATTAGGATCCGACCAAATACATTAGGTGACCTTAGTGTAGGGAATAACCTTCCGAGGTTATACCCTATGGTCACATCGTTTAAGTAGTTGTATGATAGGTAGTTTATATGCCTTAGGTAAATTACCAGAATACCCTTTTCATGTATAATTGGTAATTAAGCATATGTAACCTAAACTCTTGTCACATAACTGATAATGTAACATGTTTAGGCATATAACACTTGTCATAGGACTAGTTAGACGGTCCGAACGCGTTTCACGCGCACGATGCGTTAAAGTAGCATAAGCTACCTTAATGGGTCGCGATGGGTCGTAGACACTTAGGTTAAGTTTCATTTAGTATGTAGGCTTTGTTAAACCATAACACATGAGTTCCTACACTCATTTGGTTTACAAACCTTAATGCTACCCAGTCTTCCGATTTAGGTCCGGTTAATTAACGTAGTTACCTATATTAGGTGCCGTTTGATTTCCGTGATCTCTAGCATTGCTTGGTGGTTATCCTAGGACTTCTGAGCAATCTCAAGTGAGTACATAGACCCCTCTTTTACTGTTTTCCAAACTGTTTTGGGGTGGAACACATGTGCCTACTTGTTACTTTCATGCTTTCCTGTTTTCACATCATATACTGCTATGTTCGTTAGTACATTATAGTACACGATTTTATGACATTTCATGCTAGGTGTGCCCATTTGTGTGCATTACTTAGTACATTGTTTTACATTACATCACATGCTACGTATGTCTATTGTTGCATACTTAGTACAGGTCGCATGCTATGTATGTCTGTTGTTGCATACTTAGTACAGATATTTCAGTTCACATGCTATGTATGTCTGTTGTAGCATACTTAGTACATTTCTTAATCATCATATGCTTACATTTTGGTAGGGCAATTGGTTTAACATAGACATCTTACATTGTTTGGTTTGGTTTGATTAAGTGATTAAGTAACGATGCGTGTGTAATATGATACAAACATGGTGGATACGCCGCTGGTACTTCCTATATATAAGTGTTTGTATGGTATTACATATTGTAGCGTTATTTGAATCATTTCAGTTTGAGACATAGAACATTTTATACAAATAACATACTTTTCACAAGACATTGATTTATAAACGACTTATCTTATACAAACACATTTTATATGGTTATTCATTTAACCATACATTATTTATACATATCATCTGATCTTATCGATTTTCAAATGATTTACAAAACAAAGCAAATTACAAGGTTCATGACTAAACATTTTCTCAAACATAAGTCATGGATCCTATTTTCACAAAACCTATGTATCTCACCGGCATTTTTATGCTGACGTACCATATTTTCACATGTGTTTTTCAGGAACTGTTGCATAAGATGATCAAGATATACATAGGCAGACTTGGGCTTTAGTGACAATAAAAGATGCAAGACTAATTAATTATGTTGTATTCCTTTGTTTGTTATGACATTGTAACACTTTTAATCAATAAAACGAAACTTTAATTCCCATTGTTGTGAAACATTAATTCTGTTACAACACTCCCCGACGTTTCCGCCACGTTTTGTATGTTCTACGTGGTCGTGGTGTGACAGAAAAGATGGTATCAGAGCCAATGGTTATAGGGAATTAGGTTATTAGTAATGCTTTGACCTAGTCTATAACTTTCTTAGGACCCTAACGCGAGTTTACTTGCGTTTAGTCATAAAACAATACTGCCACCTATCCTTAGGTGACGACCACAACAAGAACATAAATTTCAAAACCGCTTTGAAAACTAATCATCTGTTCTAGGATGATTACTTACTAGGTTTTGATCTCTCTGTTATATGGTTTTGAACCCTTATGAGTTTTCAAAATCTCATCAAGGTTTTGGGTTTTAAATAATGTGAACACGTGCAAACTGGAAGGGTGAATGCCTGTATTCTGGGTTTTCTGGCTAGGCAAGCACTTCGTATATATCTCATCAGACGCGAGACCAGTTGTGCTTACCTGGGAATTCTTGGGATGAGTGTTCACTTATAGGCGAGCATGTCTTCGCGATACATTATTTTTGACCTATTTACTTTGATAAATCACTGTGTGTCGTTTGTTGCTTTGTAGTAACAAACAAATGACCACTATCCTTGCTTTCATCAGATTTGTTCATCTCATTCTTTTCGTCTAATTCTCTCACTCGTTTCTTTTCATGTTCTTCTCTTTTAGAATGCCTCCACGACGCGAAAATCCTGTATCTGTTGACGAGCTGGCAGCTGTCATTACACAGCAAATGACTGCTGCAATCCCGAACGTCATTGCTCAATGTTACCAAGCTATCAACAACAATAAGGCTCTCTGCAGTTTCAAGACGTTCAACTCAGCTAAGCCATCCAAGTTTTCTGGGTCTCAAGGAGCGACTGCACTTCTGCAATGGTTCGAGAGTCTAGAGAGCACCTTCAGGCATGTTCAATGTCCAAACGAGCGAAAGGTAGACTTCGCATCTAGTGTCTTCGAGAAACGAGCCTTGACATGGTGGAACGGTGTGGTGAGAGATAGGGGTGCCGAAGTAGCACTGGCTCAAACATGGGAAGAACTTAGAGCACTGATGATGAAGGAATTCTGTCCTCGTCACGAGATCAGGGCCTTGGAAAGGGAATTCGATGATCTTAAGCAAGACAGCGGCGAACATCGAGCATACACTGATCGATATGAGGAGCTGAGCCTGTTGTGCCCTACCATGGTTACGCCTTTGGATAAGGCGATCGAAAAATACATTGATGGTCTCCCTGACGCAGTTCAAGACATTGTTACTGGTAGTAACCCCACTACGGTTAGGCAGGCCATTGAGTTATCTGCAACCCTGACTGAATCTCAGATCAGGAAACGTAAGCTTTTCCGAAAGGGTGACAAGAAACCGCTCGAGGAATCAAAGACCATGGATGAACAGACTGGATCCCTTGAGTGGTCAAAGAAGCAAAAGGCTTCTCAGAACTTCGCCATGGTCGCTTACAATGATCAAGCCGCCCCCAACCAACCAGCTAAACCCCGTGCTAGGAAGCCATACAACGGAACTTCACCTTTGTGCAACAAATGTAACCTTTATCATCATGCTATGGTGAAGTGCCGCGAATGCCAAATTTGTGGACGTAAAGGTCATACAGCAAAAGTTTGCGTAGCAGCAGTTGCACCGAATCAAGCTAACAACAAACCTGCCCGAGCTCACTTTCCACCAGGTTCGTGCAACAAGTGTGGTGAGATGGGACATTTCCGAAGAAATTGCCCAAAGCTTGCAAATGCTAATCCAGCACAGAGATGAGCATCTGACCGACTAGAAGACAACACCGTTTAGAAATAATCATGTCTTATGTATTATTTTCTTTTGTTGTCAAGGTCCATGAAACAGTTGTTATCATTGTTAATAAATAAATCTTTTTATTTACATTGCAATGTATTTATGTGTTTGTTTGTATAAACAACATATCCCCTACAACACCGACAATCACGGAACCGCATTCCTTGAAGAACAGACTACCCCCAAAATTCTTCCATTTTACAATCTCTTGCGTTTTACACAAAGATCCTAAGTACCCGTCTCTTGCAAAGAGATGAAGTACAAGGTGCAAGTTATAATTCTGTACGAATACCCCAAGTACCACTATAAATTCTTAATAGGGTACCCAAGGGTATTTCCGTATGTCCTAAATTATTGTGTACCTTAATTCGAATATTGCGTTTTCCTGAAAACGAAAATCGAATTTTTGGTAGATCATCCTATCTTCATGAATGTATTCTTGAAATGATTAAAGTGCCAAATGAAATCCACGAATTGGATTTCTGGTGTGCTTTAAGTATCCGCGTCCAAAGATAACAAATTAAATAACAAGTTAAACAACTATGTGTTTATGTGCTTATGTGTTCTCTTTAATGTTTGCGTGTGATTCAAATTCTTGTTATCCAAATCCTCGTAGAATCTTCCATATCTTTGTATAAGGGATTCATAGTAGGATATCCAAAGGTACTATCTTAAATCCTTAATGGACTTCTACGTTGTAGTTAAGTCCCTTGGATTATATTGTACCATTCCATACTTAGACCCCTGAGAGGTCTAGGTAATCAGATTGATCCAAAAATCTGGTTAGGAATATTATGTGATGATATAGCTGAAAGGACTCCTTGGTGGCCTAATTTAAAAGGATCCTTTGTCGGTCTATTTTAAAGGGACCCTATGGTAGTCTAGTCACACTCATCACAGGTTTGATTTTCCTTCCCTTCACATTACAAACAAATTGTGCGGACTATGCAATGAATTGCATAATTATGGATGCATACATAATTATGAAATTCAGTGCACGGAAACCACAGCGAGTTTGGTCATGTGTCTAGAGTCATTCTGTTCATTTTTGTTTCTGAAGATGGTAAAATGACTCCTTTCGTTCATTTTTGTTTCTGAAGATGGTAAAATGACTCCTTTCGTTCATTTTTGTTTCTGAAGATGGTAAAATGACTCCTTTCGTTCATTTTTGTTTCTGAAGATGTTAAAATGACTCCTTTCGTTCATTTTTGTTTCTGAAGATGTTAAAATGACTCCTTTCGTTCATTTTTGTTTCTGAAGATGGTAAAATGACTCCTTTCGTTCATTTTTGTTTCTGAAGATGGTAAAATGACTCCTTTCGTTCATTTTTGTTTCTGAAGATGGTAAAATGACTCCTTTCGTTCATTTTTGTTTCTGAAGATGTTAAAATGACTCCTTTCGTTCATTTTTGTTTCTGAAGATGTTAAAATGACTCCTTTCGTTCATTTTTGTTTCTGAAGATGTAAAATGACTCATTCGGTTCATTTTTGTTTCTGAAGATGTAAAATGACTATTCCGTTCATTTTTGTTTCTAAAGAATGCCTGTTGAAAATAACTCTGTTCATTTTTCATTTCTGAAAAATGTTCGTTAAAGAGAAATTACAGGATTATGTCTTGTTCATCTTTGATGGTTATTTAACACAAAGTCACAGATAGACTCCTACGAATTAATTTCGGGACGAAATTTCCTAAAGTAGGGGAGACTGTAACACCCGTGTCACTCCAACCATCAAACAAATGCCAAACCAATGAAATATTGTATTTCATAATTGGGATTTGTAAAAATATGTGTATCGTTTGCACATATCGACTCTTGTTCGATTTCAAGCTCTAAATCGCTTTCTGGAAGGTCATACGCGCACTGATGCGTAAATATAACCAGTTTAATCCAACGTACACTCCGGAATAGTGAAATAGGCTTAACATACCTTAAATAACCTTTACATAACTTAGAAATAAGTTTTGAAGGCTTGGGTATGGCAAAATCAAGTTAAATCGCTTGCAGGGACTAAAGTTGACAAACTGCGAAAGTATGCCAATTTGAACTGTAACAGACCTTCCGGAACATGACCATAAGTTAAACATACCATAAATATCCTTTACATAGCTTAGAAATAGGCTTTGAGGGGTTCGGTGTGCTAAAATAAACTTTTGTGTCATTCAGGGACTAAAAGTGTCAAAAAGTGCACAAGTTTGCATTTTTGCGCATAACTTACGTTCTGAATACATCCGGACATCCAAAAATTTATGAAAGCATGACTATATTATATTTTAGTGTTCGCCATAAGAAAAATCCATTCGTCGCGTCATTTGGATCGTTTTTCGCGCTTATGCGCATTCCGTCGTAATTAACCGAACATCGCGTTCGTACGGTTAAACGAACCGACATCCGAGATATTTTTGAGCACATTTTAAGTTCCCTATAATTTAACTTCATTTTAGAGTTTTGAAATGGGGTTAACGGGCCTTTAACATGTCGAAAATGGTCTAAATACAGTTCAGGGACCAAAAGTGTAAATCTGCCAAACTATGGCCTAGCGGTGCGCTACACTTTTAGCGTAGCGGTGCGCTAGCCAAGTTCAGACCAGATTCAGTGTTTATAACAGCCTGTTTTCAGCTGTTTAATCCTCCACCACATGTTCTAATTCGCTTAGTCAGCTGATAAGATCATAATTTAGCTTCCATAACCTTCCAACAAGTGTACGGATGTGATCGAATCACGTTATTCCATGAAATGATCTTAACGGTTACCCGAATACTATAAATACCCCACCCCCCATTGCTTTAAAACTTACAAGAATTCTGATTTGAGAGCTCTAAGTTGAAACCATTGTTTCATACCTGAGTTCTTGGATCGGGATTAGCATTCGGGGACCCTGGGTTAGTATTCTTTCGTTCTTTTCCTTATTTTACTGCTTTTCGAGTCAGAAAGTCAAACTTTGTTTGACTTTCAGCGTTGACCAGTAATGGTCAATGCGAAGTTCGTTTGAACTTCGCAACGTGAGTGTAATCACGTTGGTCATAGTCCCTTGGGACTATGCCCACTGATTACCACGTTGTCTAGAGTCGTAGGGTAGGCGATCTAATAAATCGCCTATACCTTCGAACTCGACCCAGTTTGGTCGATCATTAGGATCCGACCAAATACATTAGGTGACCTTAGTGTAGGGAATAACCTTCCGAGGTTATACCCTATGGTCACATCGTTTAAGTAGTTGTATGATAGGTAGTTTATATGCCTTAGGTAAATTACCAGAATACCCTTTTCATGTATAATTGGTAATTAAGCATATGTAACCTAAACTCTTGTCACATAACTGATAATGTAACATGTTTAGGCATATAACACTTGTCATAGGACTAGTTAGACGGTCCGAACGCGTTTCACGCGCACGATGCGTTAAAGTAGCATAAGCTACCTTAATGGGTCGCGATGGGTCGTAGACACTTAGGTTAAGTTTCATTTAGTATGTAGGCTTTGTTAAACCATAACACATGAGTTCCTACACTCATTTGGTTTACAAACCTTAATGCTACCCAGTCTTCCGATTTAGGTCCGGTTAATTAACGTAGTTACCTATATTAGGTGCCGTTTGATTTCCGTGATCTCTAGCATTGCTTGGTGGTTATCCTAGGACTTCTGAGCAATCTCAAGTGAGTACATAGACCCCTCTTTTACTGTTTTCCAAACTGTTTTGGGGTGGAACACATGTGCCTACTTGTTACTTTCATGCTTTCCTGTTTTCACATCATATACTGCTATGTTCGTTAGTACATTATAGTACACGATTTTATGACATTTCATGCTAGGTGTGCCCATTTGTGTGCATTACTTAGTACATTGTTTTACATTACATCACATGCTACGTATGTCTATTGTTGCATACTTAGTACAGGTCGCATGCTATGTATGTCTGTTGTTGCATACTTAGTACAGATATTTCAGTTCACATGCTATGTATGTCTGTTGTAGCATACTTAGTACATTTCTTAATCATCATATGCTTACATTTTGGTAGGGCAATTGGTTTAACATAGACATCTTACATTGTTTGGTTTGGTTTGATTAAGTGATTAAGTAACGATGCGTGTGTAATATGATACAAACATGGTGGATACGCCGCTGGTACTTCCTATATATAAGTGTTTGTATGGTATTACATATTGTAGCGTTATTTGAATCATTTCAGTTTGAGACATAGAACATTTTATACAAATAACATACTTTTCACAAGACATTGATTTATAAACGACTTATCTTATACAAACACATTTTATATGGTTATTCATTTAACCATACATTATTTATACATATCATCTGATCTTATCGATTTTCAAATGATTTACAAAACAAAGCAAATTACAAGGTTCATGACTAAACATTTTCTCAAACATAAGTCATGGATCCTATTTTCACAAAACCTATGTATCTCACCGGCATTTTTATGCTGATGTACCATATTTTCACATGTGTTTTTCAGGAACTGTTGCATAAGATGATCAAGATATACATAGGCAGACTTGGGCTTTAGTGACAATAAAAGATGCAAGACTAATTAATTATGTTGTATTCCTTTGTTTGTTATGACATTGTAACACTTTTAATCAATAAAACGAAACTTTAATTCCCATTATTGTGAAACATTAATTCTGTTACAACACTCCCCGACGTTTCCGCCACGTTTTGTATGTTCTACGTGGTCGGGGTGTGACAGGTAGCGACTGAATCTGATGATTGTTAACTTACCCTTTGGAGGTTTGTTAATGCGAGAACAATTGGGACTATGGATGAGTCACAAAGGTGTGAATGTTATTAGCGAGACGACCATATATCAGTTTTCACAATTTAAAACGAGGATGATTTAGACGATTTAAACGAGTAAACGATTTGTAAACGATGTTAAATGATTTGGGTAAACGATTGGTTTTTGGTTAGTGTTTAGATAACGAGACGGACGTAATGTAGTGAAAACGTGGTAGATACGCCGTTGGTACTTCTTATATATAAGTGTTTTCAACATATTACATACCGTGGCGTTATTTAGTTCACTCGGGTAAACGATAGCAAAACAATGTCACACAACGATGTTTTCGAAGTAACATTCGAGTTTTATTAAAGAGTTTTACGAGATGTTTTACAATGTGCTTTACTAAAACAAATGCTTTTGGGTCAAGAATCACGGCTACGTGGTTTATAAACTATAACCCGCTTGATTTGAGTTGGTTAATTAAGTTGTAATATTATACTCTTTTCAAAACAAGGTTTTTAATAAAGAATTGCAACATTTAAACTAGCCATGAATCCGACACTCCTATAAAACCTATGTACTCGCCAGCATTTCTTTGCTGACTTTGTTTTCACATATGTTTCAGGAATTGATGCTTGATGATGATTTCTAGGATGCATGCGTCACATAGAATCTGGACGAAGCCTTAGTGACTTAAAACTATGATAGTTGTTATAAAACTTGTTTGTTATGTGTTAGAACGATGTAAATGTTTAATATTATCAATAAAACGAAACACTTTTTGTATCCATGGTTATGAAACGATAATTCTGTTACAACACTCCCTGACATTTTCCGCGCGCTTTGTTGTTTTACGCGGTCGGGGTGTGACACACCGTTAGGCTCCGGTTCCCTTAAAGGTCACCCGAAAACACTTATTTCTCTCGTTGACGCTTTTAACCTTTTCTTCTTGAAAGTTTGCACAATTATCATATAATCATACCGAAACCTTGTGAATTTATTATCATGTATTCTCGAGAGTATAATCGAACATTACGAAGCCTCGGGTTTGTTAAAAGGTCACTCAAAGGTAAGAATTAACATGTTGACACGTTTCACCCCTTCGTCTTGTAAACTTTCTATTTCTTTCACAAACGGCTTCTTACGTCCGAATATTTGCTTGTTTAAGAATACGTTCATCGTGTGTGGTTAATCAGAGGCATAAGTTTAACATGTTGACACTTTTAGTCCCTCCGCATATGTATTTTCATTGTTTGTCAACTTTAGTCCCTGTAATTCAATCTTTTAGACGTTTAGGGTTTTGGACATGTGTCTTCACATAATTGGACACGATTTTATGAGGTGTTACATCCTCACCCCCTTAAAAGAAATCTCGACCCCAAGATTTACTAAAATAAGTGAGGGTACTTTTGTCGCATAGTGGACTCAACCTCCCATGTATACTAAGGGTCTCTACGGGCATCCCATTTTACTTTCACAATCGGTACATGCTTTCTTCGGAGCTTTTTAATCTGTCGATCCTCGATCGATATAGGTCTTTCAACAAATCTCAGGCTTTTATCTATCTGTGCGTCTTTATGAGACATTTCTAGCGATTCATCAGCTAGGCACTTCTTTAAGTTATAGACCTGGAACACAATGTGAATTCCACTAAGCTCCTCAGGTAATTTCAGCTTATAAGCTACACTCCCGACACATTCAATGATCTCGAATGGTCCAATATACCTTGGGCTTAGCTTGCCCTTCTTACCAAAACGCATCACACCTTTCCATGGTGATACTTTTAGTAAGACCTTGTCTCCTACCTCAAACTTTAGAGGTTTTCGCCTCTTATCTGCGTAGCTTTTCTGCCTATCTCTGGTCGCCTTTAGGCGATCACGAATTTGGACAATCTTATCCATTGTTTCAAGGACTATCTCAGGTCCTGATAGTTGAGTTTCTCGAACTTCTGCCCAGCAGATGGGCATTCTACATTTTCTTCCATATAAAGCCTCAAAAGGCGCAGCCTGAATGCTGGTATGATAACTATTATTATAGGAGAACTTAATTAAGGGAAGATGGTCATTCCAGCTACCACCTAAATCAATGACACATGGCGAAGCATGTCTTCCAATGTTTGAATTGTACGCTCACTTTGCCCATCCGTTTGAGTATGGTAAGCAGTACTGAAATTCAAACGAGTGCCCAATGATTGTTGGAAACTTTTCCAGAAATGAGAAGTGTATCTAGTATCTCTATCGGATACAATAGATACAACTGAGCTAACTTATCAGAGCTATGAGTTTCCTTGATGGGTAAGAAATGAGCTGACTTAGTCAGTCTATCAACTATGACCTATATTGTATCATTTCCATGCCTTTTCTTCGGTAACATGGTAATGAAATCCATGGTTACCATCTCCCATTTCCATGTGGGAAGTTCTAATTGTTGTAGTAATCATGACGGCTTTTGTTGTTCAGCTTTAATCTGAGTGCATGTCAGACATTTAGCTACGTGTGTGGCTATGGATTTCTTCAAACCCATACACCAGTAGTTGGCCTTTAAATCTTGATACATTTTGTCACCCCCAGGGTGAACTGAATATCTGGAGTTATGAGCTTCCTGGAGGATTATATCTCTAAGTCATCCACGAATAGGAACCCAGATTCTACCATTTAATCTGAGGATTCCATCATTGCCAGGTGACAACTGATCAGCAGTTGCACCTAATTTCTCACCAGGAAGGTTAGCTTCTAATACAGCTTCTTTCTGAGCGGCTAACAACCTTTCATTCAAGTTGTTCTTAAGTTTAATACTCTTGGCATTAATCCATATGGGTTTGATCCTTTCCTTTATGCTCAGTGCATCAGCGAATACATTCGCTTTACCATGATGGTAGCGAATCCCACAATCATAGTCATTTAAAGTTTCCATCCAACGGTGTTGCCTCATATTGAGATCCTTTTGATTAAACAAGTGTTGGAGACTTTTGTGATCTGAGTATATCACACATTTAGTTCCATATAGGTAATGTCTCCATAATTTAAGTGCAAATACAACGGCACCCAATTCTAAGTCGTGGGTGGTGTAATTCTTTTCATGTACTTTCAGTTGTCGTGATGCATAGGCAATCACTTTGCCTCTCTGCATAAGCACACAGCTTTTGCCAGTTTGTGAAGCATTATAGTAGACAACGAATTATTCTATTCCTTCAGGCAATGTTAACACTGGAGCATTGCTCAACTTTTGTTTGAGGATCTCGAACGACTCCTGCTGTTTAGGACCCCAGTCAAATTTTACATTCTTGCAGGTCAGAGTAGTTAGAGGTGTGGCTATCCTTGAGAAGTTTTCTATAAATCTTCTGTAATATCCTGCCAATCCCAAGAAGCTGCGAATCTCAGTAGGTGTCTTAGGTGCTTCCCAGTTCATGATTGCTTCTATCTTAGCGGGATCCACTTGGATACCACGCTCGCTTACAACATGTCCAAGGAATTGGACTTCGCAAAGCCAGAATTAGCACTTGGAGAATTTAGCATAAAGCTTCTCCTGTTGCAGCAATCCTAAAATGCACCTAAGATGTTTCTCGTGATCAGCTTGATTACGAGAATAGATAAGTATGTCATCTATAAAGACAATGATAAATTTATCTAGGTACGGCTTGCAGACTCGATTCATGAGATCCATGAATGTTGCGGGTGCATTAGTGAGCCCAAAAGGCATCACTAGGAACTCATAGTGGCCATACCTTGAACTAAACACGGTTTTAAGTACATCTTCAGTTCTAAATTTGAGTTGATGGTACCCCGACCTTAGATCAATCTTTGAGAAGAAGCTTGCCCCTTGTAGTTGATCAAACAGATCGTCAATCCTGGGCAATGGATAACGGTTTTTAATTGTTACTTTGTTTAGCTCGTGGTAATTAATGCACAGACGCATTGAACCGTTCTTCTTCTTCACAAATAGTATGGGTGCTCCCCAAGGTGACGAGCTGGGTTGTATAAAACCCTTTTCCAGTAATTCATCCAGTTGGGTTCTCAGTTCTTTCATTTTAGTTGGTGCTAAGCGGTAAGGAGCTCGTGCAATCAGTGCTGCTCCTGGCATGATGTCGATCCTAAACTCTACTTGCCTCTCAGGAGGTAATCCAGGTAGTTCATCTGGAAAGACATCTGGGTAGTCAGAAATGATTGGAATGTCTTCAATCATTGGTTTCGGCTCGTCTACTGTCACATGTGCCATGTAGATGACACATCCGCTCTTTAAGCACTTGGATGCCTTAAGTATAGACACATTGTCGGGCAATCCGTAGTGCGTATCTCCATGAATGGTGATCGACTCACCAGATGGGGTTTTGATATTGACTAGTTTCTTATCGCAGGCAATTTGGGCCTGGTTGCGTGACAACCAATCCATGCTTAAAACTACATCAAACCCAACCAATTTCATTAGCAAAAGAGATAGTGGAATAGAATGATTCTTAATGGATATAGAGCATCCATCAAGAAGAGTTGAAGCAGTTTCTAAGGTTTCGTCTGCGAGTTCTACCTCATATTTAATGTCTAGAGTTTTAATAGGCAGATTCAACAATTTACTAAACTTAAGGTCTACAAACGACATATCTGCACCTGAATCAAATAAAACTCTAGCATAAATATCATTAATGAGGAAGGTACCTGTTATAACTTTATCATCATTCACCGCCTCCTTGGCGTTCATTTGAAACACCCTAGCATTCGTCTTCTTCGCCTCATCAGGCTTCTTGGTGTTCTTTGGGCAGTTAGTTTTGATGTGCCCCTTTTCATTGCAACCATAGCAGGTTGCATATTTCAGATTCCGGCACTTCAAAGACTTGTGCCCTTTCTTCTTACAGATTCCACAAGGCTTGGCTTGTGGGTCTACAGTGCATTTTCTGAAATGCCTCTTATCACAGTTCTTGCACCTGGGTTTGTTACCAGACTGATCCTTCTTAAACCCCGAGTTTCCTTTCTTCTTCTTGTTTGGCTGGTGGGACTGATCATCCTCTCTCTTTCTCTTCCCATCCTTAGTGGCCCTCCTAGACTTACTCCTTATAACATCAAGAGTAAGAGACAGTGATATATCTATAGCCGATCTATAAGTGGTAGGCTTTGAGGCCTTGAAATTCCCCTTGATTTCAGGGGCTAAACCACTAATGAAGCGCACAATGCGCTTAGGCTCTGGAATGACCAGGTATGGAACATGTCTGAACATCGAGTTAAAACTTGTAACATAGGACCTGCAGTCCAGATCTTTCATGACCAAGGACAGGAAACCAGTCTCCACCTTTTCCACTTCATGCTGTGGACAGTAAGTATCTCTCACAAGTTCAACGAACTTAATCCAAGAGAGGTTATACAAAGGAATTTTCCCCGTGGATTACACTGAAGATTTCCACCATGTCAGGGAGTCGACATTAAAGGACTGGGATATAAACTTCACAATGTCCTCCTTGGCACACCCACTTATGTCTACAACTATCTCCATCTCATCCAGCCATTTCATACATTCAATGGCTCCTTTTTCCCTAGTGAAATCTCTTGGTTTACAAGAGTTAAAGTACTTATAAGTACATCCTTTGTTATACCGGGGAGCCTGATCAAACACGATCTGCTTATGGGGTTCACTTTTCTGATTGGATGAATGTTTAGATTCATCCTTTCTAGACGTATGCGGTTTTGAGAGGGACTTAGAAAGAGTTTTCGAACGAGCATCACTTGACTCTTTGAGTACCTTGTTCACAGATTTAGTAACCGCTGTGTTTATCATGGCTTGCAGTTCAGCACCAGTAACATTCAATCTGGTATTATTATTCCCATCCACTGGGTGACTAAGAGCTTCATCTGAGCCAGCCATTGTGTAGATTTGAATGCTATAATCAAGTAATAATGATTTGGTCTCTCAATCCATGATTTCTATTGGCTTTTCCATGAAGTGTAGAGTTTCGTTAACTTGCAAATCCTTGAGAGGGACATGCAGGTTTTCTTCAGCTATGCATTTCTTGAGGTTTGAGACGTGGAAAGTAGGATGTACATTGTTAAGTTCCTCTGGTAATTCAAGTCGGTAGGCCACTTTGCTAATTCTTTCCAAAATCTTAAAGGGTCCCACGTATCGTGGTTCTAGCTTTCATTTCTTACCGAATAGGATCACCCCCTTCCAAGGTGAAACCTTTAGGAGTACGTGATCGCCAACTTCGAACTCAAGGGGCTTGTGGCGTTTATCGGCATAACTCTTTTGATGACTCCGAACTGGTGGATCTTGTTAGTAGTTTCTTATAGTAACTCAGGAACGGTAATTTACACGTCTCCGATCTCGTGCCATACAATAGGCGATCGACATTTTCTTCCATATGATGCCTCAAATGGTGTCATTTGAATACTAGCGTGATAACTATTGTTGTACGAGAATTCGGCTAAAGGTAAATGCGAATCCCAATTACCACCAATATCTATAACGCACGAGCGAAGCATGTTTTCAAGGGTGTGAATCATGCGCTCAGTCTGATCGTCAGTCTGGGGATGGAATGCAATACTCAGATTAAGAGTAGTACTGAGAGCGGATTGAAATGTCTCCCAGAGACGCGAAGTAAATCGACCATTGCGGTCAGAGATGATGTCACGAGGGGTACCATGTCGACAAATGACTTCGTCAGGTACAAATTCTTGCTAATCGTTCAACCTTATAGTCTTCTCGTATCGGTAGAAAGTGAGCAGATTTCGTAATACGATCAACGATAACCCAAATGCTATCGTGACCTGATGGTGTGTGAGGGAGTTTCATAATGAAATCCATAGCTATACTCTCTCATTTCTACATCGGGATCTCTGGTTGTTCGAGTAAGCCAGAGGGTCGTTGATGTTCGGCCTTAACCTTGGAACAAGTTAGGCACTTCGAAACATAGAGAGCGATATCCTTCTTCATTCATGGCCACCAATACCTGGCACGGAGGTCCTGGTACATCTTGTCGGCACCGGGATGAATGGAATATCGTGATTTATGGGCTTCAGTCAGCAAAATATCTAGGAGATTATTGTGACTAGGAATCCAGATGCGGTTGAGATAGTGAAAAATACCATTCGGTTTATTCACTAGTTGGTTTTCGGTTCCAAGAATTCTTTCTTCCTTCAGAGTACTTTCGAGGAAACAGGCATGTTGAGCATCGCGAATGAGGGCTTCTAGGTTGTTGTAGGATCGTTTTGGTGACCTAATGAGTCGATCAGAATCAATACACAACTGTTTGAGAGGCGGAAACAAACAAACAGCCTAGAATCAGTGAAAGAAATGAGTAGAAACAGATTATATCACTTAAAACAAGTTTCTCATTAATATTTGACTTGAAAATCGGGCAGCACTTCGTTACACCTCAGCTAATTCTGTGCCAAATGAGAAACTACAACTGCCTATTTATAGGCTTTTGATTTCGCTTGAAATGACCACATGTCATTTTAAGCGGAATTAACATCTCTAATTTCGTTTGAAATGACCATGTGTCATTTCAAGCGAAATTACTACAAAACAATCATAAAATTACATTTTTGACCCCTAAACAAGCTACCGACATGACCTAGACTTTAGACGTAGGCTATAGACATTATGCACCAACAAACTCCCCCTTAGATATTGCCGGAGACTTCAGTCTGGTCTTCAGCTCTTCACAGCGACTTAAACTTCTCTTCCCTCTGCTTAGGCTTCCTTTGTAACAGCTTCCTAAGCCTTTCATTTTCTTCAACCTTTCGTTTCTCTTCAGCAGCCATTCTTTGCACAACTGTATGCCTTAGCATGTTGTCTATGTCTTCACGTGCCTTTCGTTCTTTCTCAGCCTTCAACTTTTCTTCTTCCTCAATCACTCTCCACTTAGATGACCATTTATTGTCAGCATTGATTCCCTTTTGGAAGCAGATAGAAACAACTTTTTGAAATTGCATAGCCTACTCTCTATCTTCAGCTTTAATTCCAATCTTGTTAACGAACAAGCACTCTATGTCTTTTGCAGAGCAGTTCACCAACCATAAAGGATCATACACAAAGATGTTTCTAATTTTATTTTCAGCTCTGTAGGTGATCACAGCTTCAGTCGACAAACAACTGTATACCCAGTACAAGAACCCTTTATGAAAATCCTGCTCCATCTTCGGCACAGGAATATTCTTCAACACTTTAGGCTTCTTCACATGCAAAATAGTTTCTTCATTCCCAGTCACTGGATTAACCCTCTTCACTTTCTTCGGTTGATGTGGTTTCCAGTGTTTGAATCCTCTGAAGGCTTCAAATTTCATCAAACCCCAAATGGGTACATCATGCTTTCTTACAGGATAATCCAGAGATCTAACTTTTGAAAGTTCTTCCACATCCCACCAAGGTAAGGACATGATATCCTGTATGTACTCAAAATACTGCACTCCAAATTCTATCCTAATAGCATACACATTAATTTGAAGCAAGAATCCCCAACTGATGATGTCACCCAGTGACACATCCCTGTCTCTTTTGTAATACTTCAATGGCCGCTTAAATTTTCTTTCATTACTCTGTCTAAACCACTTCTTGGGTTCTTCGCGCTGTGCATTTTTTGTTATACCATCAAAGTTCTTATCTTTCAAACATTCTGCCACTTTCCTTCTCAACTCATCTGCGTTTTCTTGATTGAAAAACTCAAAAAGTGTAGGAAAGTTTGAAGTATCAACATTTTCAGAAGTTCCTTCATCACTGCAATTCTCTACCTCAACTCTATCATAAATGTCTGCTTCCTCAACATACTTGTACTCATACTCAGGCTGTTGATTCATATCAAATGCATTCAAATCTTCTTCAAAGTCAAACTTGAAGTTAGGATCATCAATACGTGTCATTTCGATAATATCAGCCATGGTGTAAGTATGTCTGATTTCACCTTCCTCAACTTCAGGTTCCAGACGCAGTATCAACTTTTTAACTTTATCAACGTTTTGATCAACATTCTCCCCCTCACCTGTAGCATCCTCTGGCTCTTCATTCACATCATCATGAAGATAATCATCAACTTTTTCTTCTTTTGACACTTCAGTGACTTTAATACCAGAAGTACCCTGATCGTCATCATCATTTTCATCATCACTATGACTACTTGCAGAAAATACTTCATCATCTTCATCATCTTTTTCTACATCATCTTCCTCATCTTCATCATCTTCATCAATATCTTCCTCAACATTAAGAACATCATTAAGTAACACATCCTCTTCAAAGATATCAGAAACAACAGAAATAGGAATAGGATTCTGGATAGGTGATTCTGATACAATTGATAGAACAATTGCCCTCTCAGAAACACCTTCTATCCCTTTACCTTTATTCTTCATATCAGCATCAATCTCTGCTTGACGTTGAGCTCTAACTTCTTCAATCTTTATTTCATCAAACTGTTGCTCCACAGACTTACCAAACATATTTTCTAGCACTTTGTTTATCATATAAATCTCTTGTTCTTTCATTTCTTTGGCAGCCTCTAACTCTTTATTCTTCAATTCAAAGTACTTGTTCTGCTCGTCTCTGCGTGCTTTCTCTTCTAGCAATTCTGCAATTTGAACTTTCATAACATCAATTTCAGCTTCAACAGCTTCAACTTTCTTTAACAATGAAGAATTTTCAGCTTCGACTGTCTTTACACGCTTTTCTAGTTTCTTTTCACGATCTAACACCTTCTTGTTCTCAATCAAAACTTCTTCCACTTTCTTTTCCAACTTCTTTACTTGTTCATCATTCACAAAGCTGAAGTCTCCAATATCTTCAAGAGGAATATTTATAACATTCAGAAAATTTTTGTATCCTGAAGATCCAGGTGTAGTTTGGATAGGTGGTTGTGTGGATGGTGTTGTTTGAAAGATTTGTTGTGAAGTAACAACAGGTTGTTCTTGGATTGGTGTTTGGTGTGATGGTGATAAATGTAGTGGTGAAAGATGAATTTGTGAAAGATGTGGTGAAGGTTGTAACACCCCCAAAATACCACCTGCGGGAACTCCGCGAGGCGTGTTACTCATCAGAGTTCGAGCCACCAATCACATTGAACCAATGATAAATATTTAAATAAAACATGTCATGAATTACCAATAGAAAATATCAAACATAGGGTTACTCCCAAAGAGTTGTGTAGCGGAAGCATATAGTAAATCGTTTAACAATTGTTTCATAGTAAATGTTCAAAACCAACGTTTCACTTATAAGTTAATCCAAGAGCCTCGATCCATGACCACTCCAGCACTCCCAGATAGCAAGTCCACGTCACGAATTCTAGCGACCTGCAAGCATGCAGACAAGTGTGTCAGACGACGCTGGTGAGTTCAAGGTTTTGTTAACGTGTGTAGTTACCAGATATCTGTTAAGTCATCTCATCGTTTCGTTTTGGGATTTTTATTAACGTAGGAGAGTCTTATATACTGGAAGTGTGTCCAATATATACCATGGGAGTGTGCCCAATATAACCTGGGAGTGTGCCCAACCCCAATGCCCCTAACCAAGCATTGGTAATGATGTCCAGGTAACTAGATCACGCCCGTCCTTACGGCCCGGTGTGAGGGTGTCAAACCTAATAGCGCTATCAACTAGTTACCCCATTGCCTTACAGGCAACACGGTAGATGATCGATTCTGTGTTCAATAACCAACATCCCAAATAATAGTTTACCCAGTATTCCCTTTAGAAACGTTTATCAGATGTCCCAAACCACCGGGACGCATGCTTAGAAAAGTGCAGTGAACTCACCTTGGTTTGCTCGGTAAGACTAGTTACGTGTTCAAGTTGCTCAAAACAATCCTAACATGGTTTATCAGTAACAATCAGTTTCGCATTCATATTGAACCACGTATTTTGTCACAAAATGCACAAGTAGCTCTTATGAAATACACACATAATCATACACGTTCTAACAGTTAGTTTCGTCATATACCATCCAGTAAATGTCGTTTATTCACATAGTAGATGTTCGTGCCCAATACATGTTTGCTTTACGAGCCCAAGTTACAATTAATTACTACACAGTACACACTAGCTTAAATAACCATATGCGGCCCAATTTACCAAGCTTGTTCAACACATCAGACATTATCCTTCATTGTTTGCAATTATCACAAGTCCTTCAATCCGTGATCAGTTCATTAATCTAGTTACCCCCCTCCAATTCCTTAATTTTTCATTTTGAATTACCTCAACTACAACATTAGATAAACATAATATTCATTCCAGTTTGATCAAGATCAAGCTCACAATTTACAATTGTAGCTCACCGAATTGTCGCATAATATTGATAACTTTAATGACAATACTAGTTATCTAGTCGAGTGATTACTGGCACAAAACAATTCATTCATATTATCGACCATCCCTTATTAACCCCAAACCAACTTATATGCTATTAGTTCAATACCGATCCAGCGAATGTGTAACAACTACCCGGCGCAAGACTGATTAATTACTTGCCGATTTAAGGGGTTGGCTGGCCCAGCTTTAATCCGCAGCCCCTGATCCATTTCCTAGGCCCAACCGATTATTCAATTGGATCAGTTCTAGCCGATGATTTTTACCAGATTAATCCCTTTATAAAATCATCAAGTTTCAGCATTCATATCATTATTAATATGCCAATCGGTTCCCCCCATAAACCCCATGTTTATCACTTTGACTAATTCTGACACATATATAGTAGGTGCACATGAATTAATAAGATCAAATCACAATTTCACAAGAACCGCCATTTACTTACATGTGCACATGAATTCATGAAATCAAGATAATGGGTCATGTGCCTTCAATTATATTGGACCAAATGAAACACTAATATATCGATTTCCTAGCATGCAATTGTATCATCAAGTGATCATCATTACATATTACCACTTCATATACAGAATCATAAAGAACATATTATAACACTTTGCTAGACATACACATAAAGAACAATTGAACGAGAATTAACATAATATAGTTCACTAACCAAGATCAATGATACCACACGAGGGAGAGGTGTCTCAGGGTCTGCCGACGTGAACAAGGGGGAAGTAGGGTTTGTGTTTGTGTGTATACATAAATATATGGATAAAGGATTTAGGCCGGTAGTCTAATAACAAAACAATGATTCGGAAAGGGCCGGTTCTATTCACTGAACACAACAATGAATTGGGTCAAGATATAAAATGCGGACTTATGTTATGAGGGGCACACGTGAGTTCTATGCATATGATCCGGCCCTGATTCGCTTCCAAGGCCCACTAACTAAGGCCCACTTCCTAATCCCGTTTTACTACACCCGTACACATATACAATCTAAGCGGTCGGGTACATAAGACCCATTGAACGATATCAAGTATACAACTTGCACGCATAGCATTTAACGACACACACGTGTAACTTAATAAATCTTGTATGATCGTGTAATAAAAGCAATTAAACGTAGAGACACACGTCAAGGGTTGTGGAATTTAAGCAATGCTAACCTTGGAAATACGGGTTGTCACAAAGGTTGTCTTGGAGGTGATTGTTGTAGTGGTGATTGGATTGGTGATGGTTGATGTTGTGGTTCAGGTTGTGGTGATGGTGATGGAGTAGGTTGTTTTGATGGTTTAGGTGATTTTGGTTTTAGTATACATTTAGGCATCTTGACAATCAACTTTCTTCTTGCTGCACTAGGAGTAACAACTTGCTTTCTTGCATCAGCTTTCTTCCTACCACCAGATGATGGAGGTGTTTGAGATTTTGTAACATGTTCAGGAGATGGAATGTACACATCATCATCATTTTTACCACTCCTTTTTTTTTTTTTTTTTTCTGTTTCTCTTTCTCTAGATTAGACATGACTTTCTTATAACGTTCAGTCTCATCAATCTCATCTTCAGAAGAACTTGATGAGCTTGTTGTACTTTTGTCTACATCATCACCTTCTTCATCACCAGCTACCTTTTCTGGTTCAGCATCTTTAAAACTTTCTTTAAGGGCTTTCAATAACTTTGCAGATTCAGGAAATAAATGAACATCTCCTTCAACATTAACTTCAGCTTCAGCTTCCTCTTCTGATTCATCAACAAGCAATGTCTTAACAGCTTTCTTTTGACGCTTTTTAGGCTGTGATGAAGAACCCTCCTCCACTTGAACTTTTGAAGTTGCTTTCCTGCTCCTCTTCTTTTTCTCTTTCAAGAACCACTCATTTCGAGTTCCTTTGAAGTTTTCAAGTGTTTTTAATTCATCTGCATAACTTTTCTCTTTCATTTCTTCCTCATTTCTCTAGTTCTGATGATTGATAGGATCTGGATCTTGATAATCCTTATCTTTGTTGAAACCAAAAAACTCTGCTTTAGTTGATGGCTCTGGATGGTTTGGGTGATATCTGGCCAATTGTTTCACAGACTCATTATCCATGTGAGATAACACCAACTTATCATTGTTTTCATCTCTTTCAAGATCAGGATATGCATGATCTAACATCATTTGAACAAATCATGGATACACCTAAGTCTTGCTCTTTGAAGTAATGTTCTCAACCATATAATGAAACACAATCTTCGAAAAATTATACTTCTTGTTTAACACGAGAGCTGTCACCATGTTCATTTGATAATCCCTCATAGCATCATAACCTCCCTTTCTATGACTTAGAGCTTGCAACACTAAGTGAATAAGAAATTTGTAGGGCTTTGAAAACTTTGATTTCAAGTAATTAGCACTGTTCAGTGCACCATTATAACCCATCCGCAACATGCAACCTTTGACCATCCTCTCAGGAAACTTTGACAGAGAATTTTCATCGTCCGAAAAGTCTATCACCTCACGAACTAACTGCTCTGGGATAATGATCGGTTTTTCTTCATCATTCAAGTTCACAATTGAGTTTATTGTTTTGTGTTCATCATCATATGATGCCTTCTCCCAAAAACGCTCAATATGTGATCTAAAAACCAAATGTTGATTCGTCAAAGCTTTCTGAATCGGCAGTCTTTTCATAAACTCCAGAATATTCTTGAATTCGGTCAACTTTGGTATCTTCTCCTCATCGAAAACACAACAACTATTGTGTAATGGATCAAATATCACATTTGAAGCCTGAAAAACAACAATACATTCAAGTTAAACATTTACAAAAATTTTTAAACACAAACACTACTTTCAAACGAAATCATTTCAAACAGAATACCCTCATACGAAATCACATTTCATGCGGAATAATCAGTTCAAACGAAATCACTTATGTCAGTTTGAAGCGAAATCACAGTTTGAAATGAAATAGCCTGTTTCATGCAAAATACCCATTTCAAACGGAATGTCATTTTGAAACAGAATTATCATTTGAAACGAAATGGTCATTTGAAGCGGAATTACATGTTTCAAACGAAATCATGAACATATGTTTCAAAAACTTCTTTAATGATGAAATTGATTAACTGGGTTTGTTCCTTATCAAATTCCGAGCATAAGTATGTGTTTTATTCTCAGTTTTACCCACAAAAATATCCTAGATCTAAGTCTGAAAATCATGTTCATCGTCATTCAAGTGGAAACAACAGATCTGGATCAATTAAAACCCTAAGATAGATCTACAACCTATTCTGACCATACATATATGATTTTCGTTCATTTTATGTCAAAATCAAACCCTAGATCTACGTTTTAGGTTCTGTTCGAAATCATACAGATTTGGGTCAAATCGACCATCAAACTCACCTTTCCCATGATTATAGTTGTGTAAACTAACTAAAATCAAGATTTCTAACAACAAACAGGCAGAGTAACGGCTGAGAAACGATGATATACGTATTTTGCTTGAAATCTCCTGATGAGGAGCTTTGAAACGAAATAACAGAACTGATCCGTTCAAGCAGAATTAGCCCACTATTTATAGACATGCTAATTCCGTGTGAAATTGGCACAGAGACAAGTTCAAGCGAAATCACCGGTTCAAACGGAATCATGTTTTCAAGCGGAATTACATTTTCAAGCGAAATTACTTTAAAATTTTCAAATTTTTAACTTTTTGAGATTTTACCGTCACACCCAGTTAACCAAGTCCAAGTTAATGACCCTGGTCAACTGTTTAGCTTATCAAGTCCAAATTAATGACCCTAGTTGACCAATTTATGAAGTTTGCTGACTTTTGAAACAATTTAAGTTCAAGTTAATGAACTTTCAAACTTTTTAAGCAATTACCAAACACCTTTTTCTCAATCTTCTGCTTACCCAACCCCCATGATCCAGACTTGTTCAGCACATAAGACTTTGATCATCAGATCCCCAACGTCCGTTGTCGAAAATAATATTAAAATCAAATCTTTTTGGATTTTAACTTTGCTAAACAAACAAACAAACAATCTTTTTGGATTTTTGATAAGCAACAAACTGTACACACACTATTTTTGTGAGTGTGTTAGGGGATCATATCAGCTGCCGACAAGTTACAAGCACCATTAAGTTTTGATTACATTTTCAGTATTAAACAGTTCACAGTGATTGCCGATATACTGATCCTCTTAAATTTTCACACAAAGTTCAATCTGTTCAGGATACGAATTAGTGTTTTAAGGCTTAACTTTTACGCGTGTACCACCTCAGAATATACTCCTGTATCCAGATCCCAATATTCAGTCTTACAGGTGAGTATACCTAGATGATATCTGTAAAGGGTTAATTGCGAGGGCCGTGAGAGCTCAGGCTATTGCTTCCACAAAATCAGAGAGATGACGGCTTCGACTTTAGGTGGGTTCCCTTTAGAGAATCTTTTTTACAAAAGCACATGATTAGCATTTTGCAATGTTTCATCATTTTTTATGCTGAGGGAGGGCTTATATTTCAAAGCAGCGTAAAGTATTCTCCGGGGACTAGGCCATTGCTTCTGCAAAATCAGAAGTCCCGGGATAATACCCCAGATATCACTAAGCATAAAGACCTAGTATCTCAGAAAGAGGGACCTTTCAAACAAGATTTTGGGGGTTACCCATATATCCGAGAGATGTTCCCCACATAAAAGCAATAAATTTAGGTTTATATCCCTAACACATTTAAACTTTACATATCTTTAGCGTACTGCACTGTCTAGCTGATGTACTATCATTTCCCCTTTTTACATAAACTCATTTTTACTTTTTCAATGTTTTTGGATTTTGAAAATTTATCATGTTTTTGTATTTTTCTGCAAACTTTCTCCCCCTAAAAACAAAAACATATTTTTGGGTTTTTGGTTTTATCAAAAGCCGAAAATAAACTGTACAAAAACTTGACAACATAACGCGGATCACATCAGATTGCCATCCTCCTCGGCTTCACATTCAACAACCCTCCCAGAAAACAAATTTTTCATCCCATTTAATTTCAAAAGATAGTTTAATCTCTTTTTATCAAACGGTTTGGTGTAAAAATCAGCCTTCTGTTCATCGGTGTGTATATGTTCAATTCTAATAAATTTCTTCTCGTGACAATCACGGATGAAATGATGTCGAATTTCTATATGTTTTGTTTTAGAATGGTGAATCGGGTTTTTCCTTATGTTAATCGCTGCCTCATTGTCCACAAATATAGGCGTGTCCAAGAACTGCAAACCAAAGTCTGGCATCTGCTGTTGGATCCAAAGGATCTGTGAGCAACAGCTCGAGGCCGAAACGTATTCAGCCTCGCATGTAGAGAGCGCTACTGAGGTTTGTTTCTTGCACTGCCAAGTGACCAGTCGAGTTCCGAAGAACTGACAGCCTGCAGTGGTGGACTTAGCATTTTGTTTGCAGCTACCAAAATCCGAATCAGCAAAACCTGTGAGAGAGAAATCGCCAGACTTAGGATACCACAAGCCGGTGCTTGGGCAGCCTTTCAAATACCGTAAAATGCATTTCACAATTGTCAAGTGTGACTGGCGTGGGCTGGACTGATATCGGGCGCATAAACACGTCGGATACATGATGTCTGGGCGAGAAGCTGTAAGATACATCAAAGATCCAATTATCGACCGGTAATAAGTCTCTTCCACTTTTTCTCCACTCTCATCTGGACAAATCCCATGATTCTGAGCCAAGGGGGTTGATGTTGGAGTAGATTCAGACATGTTGAACTTTTCCAGAACATCGTTCACATATTTAGTTTGATGAATGAAGATTCCTTCGGGCATTTGCTCAACTTGTAGCCCTAGGAAGAACTTCATCTCCCCCATTGAGCTCATCTCAAACTTCTTCTTCATCACCATCTCAAAATCTTTACACAAATCATCATTTGTCGAACCAAAGATGATGTCGTCGACATAAATTTGCACGATCAATAGATGTCCTGCAACCTCTTTTGTAAACAACGTACTATCAACTGTCCCTCTGGTGAACCCGTTGTCCAGCAGATATTGGGAAAGCGTCTTGTACCAGGCTCTTGGGGCCTGGTGTAGTCTGTAAAGCGCTTTATCCAGAAGATAGACTTTGTTTTTGTGTACTGGATCTGTGAACCCCGGCGGTTGTCCAACATACACTTCTTCTTTGATAATGCCATACAGGAATGCAGATTTCACATCTAACTGGTAGACTTTGAATCCTTTCCATGATGCGAACGCTAGGAAGATTCTTATCACCTCGAGTCTAGCAACAGGGGCATACACTTCCGTAAAGTCAATGCCTTCTCGCTGACTGAATTCCTGTACTACCAATCATGCTTTGTTTCGAACAGTTACTCCTCTTTCATCTCTTTTACATTTAAAAACCCACTTTGTTTTGATCAACTTTTGGTTTTCAGGAAGGTCTACCAATCTCCATACTCCCAGCTTTTCAAACTGCTGCAGCTCTTCCTGCATAGCGTTCACCCAACTTTCTTCAGTTAAAGCTTCCTTATACGTTCTTGGTTCAACCTGCGAGATGAAACACTTTAGAGAAAAATCAACTTGTAAAGGAGCGACAGAAGTATAAAAACATGTAAGAGTTTTGTTGATCTGGTCGCGTGTTTTCACTCCACTGTAAAGATCTCCAATAATTTGCACCGAAGGATGATAAGACAGAGTCCTTGGCATAGCAGTGTCAGGCACGCTCACTTACGATTGCAGATTAGTGATGTCTAGATCACCGGTGGGGAGTATCATGACGTAGTTGATATCATCATCGACAATTAAACACAATTATAGCACAACGGAAGGCTTGGAAGTTATTACTATTACAACCCGAAATGTTTAAAGTTCAAAATGAAAGAATATACAGACGGTTATAAAAGAGATCCACAGGCGGACCATTAAAACAAATACATAAAACAGAGTTTGACAGACTTTAGGCATCTAGGGATTTGCAAGATCCTCTTAATTAATGCCGAATAGCTCCAGCCTAGTTCGTTAGGTACCTGTCACTTAGTCTTTGGAAAATACGTCAGTTTTCACTGGTAAATACAATTAACTGACTCATTTGAAAACATTTATGAAAATTGGTTTAGGTGCACAAGGCACAATAATCTTTTATAACTTGGGACAATTTTATTTAAAATCTTGTATACAGATTTACATGTTTGTCATACATTTAGGGTCAGTTTGGAAACCGGACATGATTAACTGACTCACCACTTATAAAACCCACAAAGGAGTTATCCCCAACTTGTGGGTAATTTATTATTTAGCATTTGCATCTGTCGGGTGTATGCCTACACCCCGTGCATAGGTCGTGGCCATTAATAATTTAAATGAGCCGAGGATATCCAGGTCACGGTCGTTAACCCCCAATGTTTATGTTATCAAACAAAACAGATTAAAACGGGTTATGCGGATTTATTAATCACAATCTGACTAAATGATCCCATACCCGACCAAGCGGTAATAATTTACCGTATCCCAAGCCCGTATAGGGAAAATAAGTTAAAAGTATTTACCTGAGTTATTATGCAAGGGATGCTACTTAGCCGTATATTTCTAAGACTTTATGCAAGTATCTTCTACTGAGGCTACTTAATCTGTAAGGAAGGTTTTATTAACCTATTAGGATACTAACGGGTCTTATTTAAGTCAAAGACTTAGACCGGTTAGTTTTAAGGATACTTTACGGTTTGAAACGCTAGATTAAACGGAGACCAGAATGGAATGTAATTTAGACCCAACAAGTATGAAGACTTGTATAATATGGGTAAACTAAATACATTCTGGATTTTGAAGTTTAGATGATAAGGTTAAACCCGTTTCGGTTAATTCATGCAAACTAGTTACATAAACCGAACCGAACGCGTATAAGCATAACCGGTAACTGAATGAGTCATATACAAGTCCCATATGTTATTATGCTTAAAATATATTAAGACATCAGTAGGATGTCAACAAGTATGCCCAAAAAGATTTTGAAATCGAATTAGGCCCCATAAGGGCGTTTTGGTCATTTAAGGATTTATAATAGAGGTTTATAGGTAAACCGAAGTTTTGGTCAAAAACATTCTGTAAAACTATTTATTTTATGATGTTATAATAGTAGGAAATCATACATATGTGTGTTTTACCATTTATGGCCAAACCATGTCCCGAAAGGGCATTTTGGTCATTTCACATATGTTTTTAAGGACATAATTAGAATTCTGAGTTCATGACTTATATCTACTATAAAAATATTTAAAATCATTTATAAAATCAGTAGATAATTAGTCTTGGGTGCTAAATATGGTTTTAAACCATACTATGCACCTAATTAGCGTAAAAGGTTGAGATTTTGGCCAGCCTTGAATGGTCAAAATATTTTATTTTTCATATTAGATCGGTAGCAAAAAGTTTTGCATGTTAATTATATGTAAAACTCATTTTATTCGCAAAAATGGTATTATCATCAATTATAAGCTTTATACAAGAACTCAATGTTAAGGTCAGTGTATAATCTGACCCGACATTCCAAAAATTCCTAAAAATGATATTACAACAGTAGGTAAACAGTTCTGAGTAAAATTTATGTTTTAAGCATGATTTATACACTAAAGGGTATTTTAGTCTTTATAAAAGCTTAATTTACGATCATTTGCATAACATCAGTTTATGACCAGAATGTAAGTGTCAAAATACTTTAATTATGTTTACTAATCAGTACCTAATCCATTTGCATGTTCACTTATTTAAAAATCTCATTTTTAGACCATAAGGGCATATTAGTCAACAATAAGCATAATAATGGAAACATGCATATAAATCAGATTACTAAGTGACCACGTAATATAACCTCAGAGGGTTATACTACAACATTATATGGTCACACTGGAAGCTTAATACATAAAGGAATTAAGCTAATTCGGGTCAGAACTGGAAGTCAAAACAAAAGTCAAGCTTTTGCGACTTTCGGTTGCGAACCGAGCTTAAACTTAGAATTGTCGGGTTGAACATGTTTAGACACGTTCTAATAATTTTTACCAAGTTATTAAAGTGATAATGTCGCAGCCCTCGACCCCTACCCCGGGAGCGGGCGGCCGCAGGCATCTAGATTAGTGGTATCGGTGTTTATTAATTTGGCAACGGAAATTTACACCAGGACCGTAGTTAGAAAATAGTTTATCAGAGTAAAACACCACACTTTTATAAATAATAAATACATGGGAAAAACCCAAGTTTCCATATATAATATGTTTATAGGGATAAACCCTAATTTCTTATTTAGGTAACTTTTATAGCCACTTTTCCAAGCCTTCAGTGCTCTCCAGCTGGCTTCTATTTGGCTTTTACATTTTGTTACCTGAAACTAGTTCTAAAAAGTTTTATCAGCAGGAAATACTGGCGAGTGCATCCCAATTAATCAAAACAAGCTTTTATCATTTTACAGTATTGAGGGCGATTACAATGTTTATATCTACCCAATTATCACCCACGGTACTATCAATCCTGACTTGTGGTCATGTTACTATTCACAGTATAGTAACAACTAATGTATACAAAACCCCAACATACCGACAGTTATTGTAGAATACATAGACTCAATCACTGTTATCATAATTTAAAACAATTGAGGTTTTGGTAAAACAGTTTACAAAAATAGATGTACTCACATTGCTGTTTTAGATAATACTACTGCTTTCTGGCGACTTCCTGGTTATAATCTATTAGAATTAAACAATGTACACGTGTTAGTAAGATAACCCAATTTACATTAGCTATACCCCCGAGACAGAACTCCAACGACTAGGTCAGGCAGAGCTTTGACATGCGTTACGGAGCTCTAGATCAATCGGGCAGAGTAACTAATACGTAACCGGGGCTTATAATACTTACAACGAGGCAGAGATTCTCTTTATAGGGGTATAATACCCAAGAGTTTTAGCTAATATATATTGAGAGAGAAAGAAAGATTTTGAACGAATTCTAACTGAGCCTCTCGACCCCTTATATAGGTTGGACATAGGGTGACTCGTGGCCCGCGAAGGCCTCTCCTATCTTTCTCATGGCCCGCGGGAGAACTAGGGTAGGCCCTAGCTATGGTGAATCAACGGCCTAGACTTAACACGCCAGGGACACGTGGTGTCACCTGATGCGGCCTAGTGTTACTTGGTCACGGCCCGCGACGAGCTAAGAGAAATCTGTCGCGCCCCGCGAGCGACATAGGTTTTTGTTTTTAATTGATTTTTATTAATATAAAGGTATTTTAGGGTTATTTTTTGTATACGGGGTATATTTTAGGATGTATAGGAGTATTTTAAGGGTTTTGGGAGAGTTGTTATATCCTCCCAACCTTGTTTTAGATCTCGTCCTCGAGGTCTACCAGAACAGGTGTGGATATTTCTTTTGCATCTCTGATTCAAGCTCCCATGTGTATTCTGGTCCTCTCTTGGAATCCCATTTTACTTTGACTAGCACTAATCTCTTATGTTTGAGATTCTTGATCTTTCTATCTTCAATCTGTAATGGTTTCTCTACAAATTTAAGTTTCTCATTTACCTCTATATCCTTAAGAGGTACCATTAATGATTCATCTGCTAAGCATTTCTTGAGATTACATACATGAAACACATCATGTATTCCTGCCATTTCCTATGGCAGTTGTAGCTGGTAAGCTACTGGTCCTATCCTTCTAATAATCTCAAAGGGTCCAATATACCTGGGGCTTAACTTTCCCCTCTTAATAAATCTGACCACTCCTTTCCATGGAGAAAATTTTAATAATACCTTATATCCTACTTGAAATTTCAACGGTTTTCGCCTGTTATCAGCTTAACTCTTTTGATGATCTTGTGCTGTTTTTAATCTTTCCTTGACTTGAAAAATCTTGTCCGTGGTTTCTTGTACTATCTCTGGTTTTTCTCCGATTTCTGCCCAACAGACTGGAGTTCGGCACCTTCATGCATAAAGTGCTTCAAATGGTGCAGCATTGATACTGGTATGATAGCTGTTATTGTTGGAAAATTCTATTGATGGTAAATGATCGTCCCAATTTCCTCCGAAATCAATTACACAAGCTCTAAGCATATTCTCCATCGTTTAAATTGTCCTTTCGCTTTTTCCGTCCGTTTGAGGATGAAGGTTGTGCTTAGTTTTAACTTGATTCCCATTGCTTTTTGGAAACTAGTCCAAAAATGAGAAGTAAAACGGCTATCTCTATTAGAAACAATAGATAAAGGAATTCCATGTAATGAAATTATTTCATTTACATATAACTTGGCTAATTGTTCCATACTGAAAGTTTCCTTCAAAGGTAAGAAATGAGCAGATTTGTTTAATCTGTCTACAATCACCCAGATTGCATCATTACCTTTTCGTGTCTTGGGTCATTTAGTAACAAAGTCCATTGCTTTCAATTCCCAAACCATATAGGCATTTCTAGTTGCTGCAATAAACCTGAGGGTTTTTTATGTTCAGCTTTAACATGTGAACATGTTAGACACTTGGCAACATAGGTTGCTATATCCTTTTTCATTCCTATCCACCAGAAATTGTTTCTTAAGTCTTGATACATTTTATCATTACCAAGATGTATCGTATACTTAGACTTATGGGCTTCTTCTAAAATTCGGTGGCGTAGATTTCCTTGTTTGGGTATCCAGATTCTTTCTTATGGAATCTCCAAATTCCATCCATTCCTTGTTCTAATTCTTTAATCATTCCTTTTAATTTTTCAGTATCGTCCTTGATCACTGTTCCTTGTATTTCTCTAAGCTCATTTAAATCTATCTGCAAATTTAATTTGAGAGAACGTACTCGTTTTGGCTTTTCATGATACTTTCGACTTAAAGCATCAACTACTACATTAGCTTTTCCTGCATGATACTGGATATCACAATCATAATCACTAAGAATTTCCATCCAACGTCTCTGTCTCATATTTAACTCTTTTTTGCCCAAAAACATATCTTAGACTTTTATGATAGGTGAAAACAGTAAACTTACTACCATAAAGATACTGTCTCCAAATTTTAAGGGAAAAAAATTATAGCTCCTAACTCTAGATCATGGGTTGTATAATTCTCTTCATGATTCTTAAGTTGTCTAGAGACATAAGCTATAACCTTTTGATGCTGCATTAACACACATCCATATGCTAACTTAGAAGTGTTAGGATCCGAGTTTCTTATGATTGTGTTTGTTTGAATTAAAGTGAAGATGAATGATAAACAATTGCAGCGGAAACTAAATGAAACAAACTTTCAACACACAATAAAATGGAAGAATTGCTTTCAAAACACATGTTTACCAGAGAATCAAATGATTATATTTATTACAATGATTCAATTACACTTTCATGCATGTAATACAATCTCCCCCTCAGCCTGAGCTCACAGATGGTTTGTTCGTACAGAATGAGTTGCGAAGAAAGAGCTAATAGAACAGTACAGGGTACTGTTCTATTTATAGTACCGAACAAACCACTGAAGCATCTTTGCTGACGTCACCATGAAAGTGACATCTAACCTCCTAACAACCTACAACCACTGAACTATACAAGCACTGTTATCTAACCACTGATTACAATACAATACAAAGATATAAACTAACTACTGCTTCTCATTCAACTGTTATACTCCCAGCAGTGCTTTGTGTCTTCAGCAGTACTTGAATCATGACAGTAGATTGAGCATCAGTGCTTTAGTCTTCAACAGTCTTTAGCAGTTGTTGAAGATCAGCATTTATTGTAGACGAACAGTGGATGGAGGTCATCAGATGTTAAGGCAACTTCCAAGGGGAAAGATTGAATACAAACATCTGCTTATTCTGGATCCACTGATCTGATCCAGTTTTGGCTTTAATCAACTGTTCCTTTGTAGGGTTCAATCCCAACAAGAAGCGTCATAATAGACTGTTAAGTCTTCAGTTCCTTCTGGTAACGCGAGTATAGGTGCCTTGGTTAACTTTTGCTTTAGAATCCTAAAAACTTCTTCCTGTTTTGGTCCCCATTCAAACTTAACTATTTTACAGGTTAGCTTTGTTAAGGGAATAGCTATTCTAGAAATTTTTTGAATAAAACGTCTATAATAACCTGCTTATCCAAGAAAACTCCTCACCTTCGTTGGTGATTCAGGGACTTTCCACTTAGTAATCGCCTCGATTTTTGTGGGATCCACATGAATTCCTTCATGATTAACCAGGTGTCCAAGGAATTGCACTTCTTGTAACCAAAATTCACATTTTGAGAATTTAGCGTAAAGCTTTTCTTTTCTCAGCAAATTTAAAAGTATAAACAAATGTTCTGCATGACCCTCTTTACTTTTAGAGTAAATGAGAATAACATTGGTTAAACCAAATGGCATGATTGTAAATTCATAATGACCGTACCTTGTTCTGAAAGCAGTTTTAGGAATATCCTCTTCCTGTACTTTCAATTGATGAAATCCTAAGCGTAAATCGATCTTAGAAAAGAATCGAGCTCCTTGAAGTTGATTAAACAGATCATCGATTCTCGGCAGCGGGTACCGATTTTTAATCGTGACTTTGTTCAATTCTCGGTAATCAATCCACATACGCATTGATCCATCCTTTTTCTTTACAAACAAGATTGGCGCTCCCCATGGTGATGAACTAAGCTGTATGAAATTCTTCTCCAGCAGTTCGTCCAATTGTTTCTTTAGTTCTTGCATCTCCGCTGGTGCTAAACGGTAAGCTGCCTTGGCAATCGGTGTTGTCCCTGGTATTAGGTGAATTCTGAATTCAACCTCCCTATCTGGAGGTAATCCAGGTAATTCTTTTGAAAAAATGTAGGATCGTTTTGTGACCCAAACGAGTCGTTCAGAAGAGTTCTCGATCTAATTAGAGGCGGAATTCATTGATTAGACCTTGTAACAGCTTGTTTCACACTAAATTGTCTTGTATTAAGGATTTAACACGTTTACAGATCAAATGACACGTCGGCAGCAGTTTGGTACCGAAATCATCAACGTTACAAATGAAATCACCTGAACGGTATTTATAGGTGAGGTAATTTTGCACGGAATTACATTGTGCTATTTCGTGCGAAATAGCAGATTGCTATTTCGTGCGAAATAGCCTTTTGCTATTTCGTGCGAAATTAACCTTTCACACATAAACCCTGTTTTTCTCGTACTACGTGCCCTGATCTAACACTTCTAATACAAGACTTGATTCAAGACAAAGTCGACAGACGTATGCACCAACAGACTCCCCCTCGGATGTTGACGAAGTCTTCGGTGTCGAGTCTTCGCAAACTTCAGCCTTGATCAGTCTTTGGGCTTCTTTCAAAGTATCTGATGTTGTAAGCATCCTTCAATTAACCTCTCCCTCGGATGTTGATCTAACAATCTCTTGCATTTCCAGAATCAAACTCCTGGCTCTATTCTATGTTTCTTCTCTTCTATCTCAGGATCTCAATCTGACTATATCTTCTCTTGATCAGATCTTTTGATTGCTTAAGTTTGTCAGCATCAGCAACTTGCATGAATCACAGAATTTGAAGCTGGCTCTATGCATTAACAGACTCTTCTTTGCTAGCAAACTCCCCCTTGAGTTGTTCTGGAATCAAAGTCTGGCTTTGACATGTTCAGGATCATGACCTGGCTTTCTTCTCAAAATCAGAATCCTAGCTAACCTGCACATCCTCTACCTCACAATAAGATTTACAAATTTAACAATTTGACACATTTATTTATAGCTTGTCATTTGTAGACACACAACTCAAATCATCATTTTCAATGATTTATCATTAAAAACTCTAATGAACCACTTGTAGAAATATCATTCAAATTCTTTTCAAACATCTGCCAAACCAGAATTATTCATCATGCTCTGCACTTGGAATTTTGAAAATCAGCTCTTCAACATCAGTTGTCGAAAATCTTTTTGGATTTTTCAAAAGTTTATGCTAAAACACTCCGAAAATGTTTTTGGATTTTGTTTTCAATGAAATGCAGTAAAGAAATATATACAGACAATATTTTTGTGAGTTTGTGTAAGAGAATCATATCAGTTTTTGAGACATATCACTAGCACCGTTAAGCTTTAAACATTTTAAGTTCTAAACAGTTCACGTAGATTGACGATATTGTTGTCCACTTAAACTCAATCTTAAAACTTTCGACAAGCTTACCGATACGTTAAGGTATATTAATTTTGCACTAAATTCATATGGACCCCACGATCTCAGCATATCCCCTCATCATGCAATACACTAACTCAAGTAATGCCTTTAAACTTTCATCAACTGTGATATGTGCTAAAACAAAGCTGAATGTTTAAACATTATCAATCAGGTCGATCTTTCGATATGCAGAGAAAGTCCAATGTTTAAACAAAATAAGAAATAAAAACAAGTTGAAGTTGTTTAGGCTTTAACCACCAGGTCGATACTTCCGTATACGCAGAGGTGATCCAAAGCTTAAACGAAACACCAAAAAAAATAAAGCAGAACGTTTAGGCAATAACATCCAGGTCGATACTCACGTATACGCAGAGGATGTCCAATGCTTAAACAAAATAAAGAAATAAAACAAGTTTAAATCTTTGCAAAATAAATGCACAATCACAGTGATTTTTTCAGCAAGTTGTGAAAGTTCACAGACTTAACCGGTTTTATGTCTTTCGACAATCAGCGATTACCGAGTAGGCACACAGTCAAGAAAGACAAAACTAAGTACTATGCTTTCAACCGTGTTTGCCACTAGAACTAGGCTTTTTCTTTTAAGCTTGTATCGTTATCGCAAATCTACTAGTCTAACTGAGCCTATCGTCACATCTTTAGTGAGACCGTTTATCACATTTTAACTTTCCATTTCTTTAGCATGCTGTGATAGTCCACTGATGTACTATCATTTCCTCATTTTCACAACAAAACTCGTTTTTTATTTTATCATGTTTTTGGCTTTTTCAAATTTTCTAATGTTTTTGGATTTTCTGAAATTTCTTACTCCCTCTAAAATCCAAAACCATTTAAAAAATTTTGAAAAACAAACTGTACAAGTAAAGTGACAACTGTTGTGAATTGCTTCAATTCGCCATTCAATCGGCATAAACAATCAGAACTCCCCCTTACAACAAACTATTTTCCCATTATGATTTCAAAACACTTAAGTTTGTTTTAATCAAAATGGTTTTTCTGGAAAATTAGTTTAGTTGAAATCACTTGTAGGATTGGGGTTATGATCATCACTTTGTTTCTCTCTTTTAACTTTTTGAAAAATTTTAACATTTTTAGATTTAATCAATTACCATATGTAGAAAATCAAGTACAATTTAATGTCCCTGATTAACCACTTGTAAGTGAAAAACCTTCTTCAACCACTTGTAGGTTCTTTCAGAAAAAAACATTTTTTTTAAAATATACCACCACTTGTAGGTCGAAATTTCACAGATGTGAATTTCTCAAGAAAGATGCCGATTCCTGCTCCACAATTACCAACTTGGAAGCTCCGGCAAGTCAAGTTTTTAAGTAGAAAATGATGTCACCCAAGTCTGACCAGTCTTGGGTGATTTTGATTCATTCTCACTCCATCCTCCTTTTGATTTATAAAATTCTTTTGCACCCTTCACCTTACCATCAACCATCTTTCCAAAAATATGTTTGACTTTCCCATTGAAAGCCTTTTCAGCATCAAAATCTTCCTTACCAGCGAAAAATTGATCTGAAATCTCAAACCTGCCTTTTGACTTCAGATTTTCTTTTGACAATTTTGGAAAATTTTCATCGTTCATCTCTGGAACGGAATTCTCAACTCTTTTCTCAACCAATGACTCCTCTAATTTTGTGGAATCAGATTCATTGTCAGACCTACTCTCAGAACTCTTAACAACCCATTTTTGTTTGTTAACATCGACTCTTCTTTTGTAAAAATGTTTTGAATTTTCACTTTCTTCAGAAGTCGAGTTTTTTACCATTTTAAATTTCTCAGTTGGTTGTTTCTTTTCATCAACACATTTCTTTTCCAATTTTGAGTTTGAAGAAACTTCCTGTTTGTTGATGGTTTGCTTTGTGCAATACCAAGCAATATGACCAGTTTCTTGACAATTGAAACAAACTCTTCTGTCATCTCTTTTTCCAGAATTCTTCAAAACATTCTTTTTCTTATCTGCGAGAAACTCTTGATTTGACTGTTTCCTGAACAATTTCTCTTTCTCTTCCTCTGAGCTTGTATCTGAAACAAATTTAGTATTTTGTTGATAAGTTTTCTGATTTTTATAATTTTCTGGTGGAATAAACCCTAAACCTTTCGTTTTGAAATTACTGTTATGGTTTGGTTTCTTTTGAAAACTATAACCACAACCGTAACCCATTTTCTTGTTTACTCTTTGTTGAACTCTTGAAGTGTATTTTTTAGATTTTTCAGAAAGACTTAAATCTTTTATTTCAGAAATGTTAATTTCTGTTAATTTGAAAACATGTTTGATCATTTCAGTTTTGACACTTCTTATTGGAAATTCCTCATCAGAATATAATTTGTCTGAATCATTCAAAGTATATGCTACTTTGATTGGTTCGTCATTCAAATTAGATTTTGAAAACATAAATTCTTTATTGTAAACCTGTTTAACCGGTGAACTCAGACTTTTTTCTGACGAACTCGAACTTTCACACTTAGACTTCGATTTTGACTCTTCATCCATATCCAACACCTGATCGACAACTTTCTTTAACAACTCAGACTCATGATCAGTGTCAGACGCTGTGAATGTAACATCAATATTGTCTGGTAACTCATCAATGGTTTCAGACTTTAACTTGATGTTGACTGCCTTTTTTAGACGTTCCTCATTCGGTTTTCTAGGAGAATAACTTTCATAGATCGGGGGCGGACACTTGTTATACTTGACACCTTGTTTCTTACCAGTATCCATTTCTTCCTTCTTTTGTTCTTGAAAAGCTTCAAGACTTGCAACAGTAGGATAAACTCTGTCAATCAAATAATCACACGTTGTATAACTCAACAACAAACATTTGATTCTTTCACTTTCTGTTTTTTCGAATTCCAAATCCTGCTTCAGCTTTGCACAGTCTTTAATTTATTCATTAATGACCTTCTGCTTTGTCATTAATGTTGAGCTCATCTTTGTCATGGCAGTCTCAACTTTTGAATTTGTCTTTTTCAAACTGTTAACTGTCTTGTTCAATACATCATATGATTCCTTAACATACTTCACATCAGACAATAAATCTTCTTTCATCTTCTCTAATTCAGCAATCTTCTTATCTTTCTCCTCACAAACTTTGCATTGTTCCAAACATTTCTTACGAGGTTTCAGAACCTCAATTATCTTTTCAACCTCGACTATTTTCTCTACTTCAACAATTTTCTCTACTTCGATAACTTTTTCGAAAATTTTCTCCACTTCAACAATATTCTCTACTATCTTTTCAATCACGTTGTTACTCATCGGTTCTTCATCAACTTCAATTTTTACTTCATACTTATTCTCTTCAACCTTCTCTGTTGAACTTCCTTCAACTTTTGCTTTCTCAGCTTCCTCTTTTTCCTTTTCTTCAGCAATTCTTCTTGCTTCCAACTCTCTTTTCAATCTAGCAGCCTTCTTCTCATTTAGCATCTCGACCTTATCTGCAAAGAAAAAATTAAAACTATCAGGATCCAGACCTTTTCTAGCTTTATTGATATATTCTTCTTCATCATCGGTATCTGCATCAACTCCCAATTCACTAAAAATTGGTATTCTTTTCGGCTTAGATTTGACAGATTCTTTTTCCAAGATTCTAGCAACAAAAGCTGAATTTTCTAATAATTTGTTATCTTTAACAAATTTGTCCCAGCTAAAACCCTCTGGAAGTCTTTCATCATCTTGGTCTATTATACCAAAATAAGCTTTCTTATTTGCTTCTTCAATCATTTTCTTTTTTCCATCTTCAATGGCACGTGCATGTGAAGTTTGTGGATGTTGAACAAGTTGATGAAAAGTTGACTTTTGATAGTAATTGTTCTTTCCACTCTGATCTTGTCTTCCGATTGGTTCTTCATTTTTACATTCTCGTTTAAAATGTCCTTTTTCTCTGCACCAGAAACACGTAACTTTTGATTTATCAAATCCTAACGGAGAGGTACCAACATCACGAAGATCATCTCTACCGGTGATTTATGTAAATTTTTCTTCTCTTCTAACTGCACTAGCTAAACACCACTTGATATCCATCAAATCAAGTTCTTCTGCATCAATTTGATCATAATCCTCTTTGGTGAGCATCGGATTACCAATTCTACTAGCAACCAAGCTTTCATACGATTCTAGCATAGTGGCAAGTGATGCCATGTGTTGCTTAGCTACTTCTGGAGAGAGATTGTGACCATTTTGAAAATTCAAAGTGACATTGCATTGCAAATTTGTTGAATTCTGTCGTTGAGGACTCGGTGTTGTACAATTCGGATCAAAACTTGAAAACGATGACGAATAACCACCATTCTGAGTTGTAGTGCTAACATTTGAACCAGAAGAACCATCAGCACTAAAAGCAGTCTTGATCTTTGGACTTGGAGTGGTTTCAAATTTATTTCCTCTGTAATACAGACTTACATCTTGTTGAGCATTTGGATTACTCATAATTGCTGTTTTCTGAACATCCAACTCATGCTCTTCAATCTTCTGAATAAACTTTGCCAAATTCATATTTTCAGACTTTCTCATGTGTTTTAAAATCAACAAATACGTTCCCCATTTATGTTGTGGTAGCGCATCGGCTAACTTATCAACCCACTCATCGTCGTCTTTCTTTATTTCCAACCTTCCCATTTCTAAAACAAGATGACAATATCTATCAATGGTAGTTTTTGTTGATTCTCCTTCGAAAGCTACAAACATATCAAATGATTTCTTTAATAAAGCCTTTTGTTTTTTTATCATATCAGCACTTTCCTTCAAAAGCTACAAACATATCAAATGATTTCTTTAATAAAGCCTTTTGTTTTTTTTTATCATATCAGCACTTCCCTTGAACTTTTGAATCAATGCAGTCCAAATAGACCTAGCAATACCCTCATGTTGGAGCAAAACAAAAATATCTTCTTTAACTGCTTGTTGAAGAATACTGATCATCATTTTTCACTCGTATATTTCAATTTTTCATCATCTGAATAGTCACTAAACGCCTTTTCAATCCCACGTTCATTTTTTTGGTTTCTCATAATCTTTCTCTAATGAACACCATGCGTCGAACTTGTATGCTTGCACCCAATTTTCAAACCGATTTTGCCAACCTCTAAAATCCTCAATATACATCAGCTTTGGCGGTTTTTGATAAGTTCCTGTCTCATTCTCACTGTAAAGAGTTTCGGCAGCTGTAACAAGAGCAACTGGTGTAGCAAACGCACTGTAAAATTATTCTTCCATGTTTCGGCAAATTTTTCACAACAATACAAGTTTCAAACGAAATACAAGTTCACACGAAATACGAGATCAAACGAAATCAAATCTCAAACGAAATCACTTTTGGTGCGAAATACCAACTTCAAGCGAAATAATCACTTTTGGTGCGAAATCAGTTCAAACGAAATATCACTTTCACACGGAATAGCTAATTTCGTACAGAATCAGAACTTTTCAAACGAAATAACGTAATTTCGTACAAAATTAAATCCAATTTGGTGCGAAATAACTGATTTCGTGCGAAATTAAGGTAATTTCGTACGAAATACCAAGACTTTCAAGCGAAATACCAGAAAAATGTAATTTTATGCGAAATATGTTCACACGAAATACCAATTTCAAACGAAAATAAGCTTATTTCGCGTGTAATGCTGCTGACGTCATCATGATATATTCTGATTTCAAGCAAAATTACAATTTTAACAAGTTTTAGTTCGATTTTAGATCCAATTCTTTCAAGGCTTTGTTAAAACTATGTTACGCACTTAATATGTGAGATTCAAGCCATTTTGTTCGTGAAATTTTGTTAAATTTTGAAAAAAAAAGGTGTAAAAGTCAGAAATTATGGCTGTTTTGGCAAGAACTCTTCAACCTGGCTCTGATACCACTTGTAGGATCGTTTTGTGACCTAAAGGAGTCGTTCAAAAGAGTTCTCGATCTAATCAGAGGCGGAATTCATTGATTAGACCTTGTAACAGCTTGTTTCACACTAAATTGTCTTGTATTAATGATTTAACACGTTTACAGATCAAATGACACGTCGGCAGCAGTTCGGTACCGGAATCATCAACGTTACAAATGAAATCACCTGAAGGGTATTTATAGGTGAGGTAATTTCGCACAGAATTACATTGTGCTATTTCGTGCGAAATTAACCTTTCACACATAAACCTTGTTTTTCTCGTACTACGTGCTCTAATCTAACACTTCTAATACAAGACTTGATACAAGACAAAGTCGACAGACGTATGCACCAACAAAAAACATCTGAGAATTTAGATACTACGGGAATATCTTTTAATTTTTTTCCTTTAGTGTTAATGATTATGGAAATCATATACACTAGTGATCCTTCCTTGCATCGCTGGCTGTTTTCATCACATAGATGAATTTTGTGGACCTAGTTGGCTTATCTCCTTTAATTGTGACCTTTTTACCCTTTGGTGAACTTACTTGTATTGACTTTTGATCACATAGAATGCTGGCATCGTTGGCTACTAACCAATCAATTCCTAATACAATATCAAATCCAACCAGATTCATTGGGTAAAGGTTAGCAATAAAATTATGATTTAAAATTTATATTCTTGCTCCCTGCAAGATTTCAGTGATCTTAATGGATTCTCCATTTGTCATTTCTACCAAACATTCTTGTTGAGTTTAGTTAATGGTTGATTGAAAAGTTTGTAGAACAAAGTATTGATAAAACTTTGGTTTGCACCAGAGTCAAATAATACTTTAGCAAAAATATCATTAACTAAAAAAGTACCGGCAATCACATCCGGAATCATCTTGGCTTCTTTAGCTGTCAGAACAAGTGCTCTGGCATTCTTCTTAGATGCCTCAGTTGTCTTAGCCTTGTTGGTTGTGGCTAGAGCTAGTTTCGGACAGTTCGGTTTGATATGCCCAGTTTCTCCACAGTTTAAGCATAGCTTATTGTTGGGTTTCTTCCTGCAGTTTTATTCCTTGTGTCCGGACATTTTGCAGAAGTTGCAGTATATTGAACATTTTCCTGAATGCTTCTTCTTGCAGTACTTATAGTAAGGTGCAGAAGTAGAACCTGTACTTTCCCACGGTAGGTATTTCCACAACGAAATTCTTGGGTAAGTTTCTGGGCTAGGTTCTTTCTCTGATTCTCTTCTTGCATATGTACCAATTCATCAGTCAAGGTATTGGATAGTTCTACGGCTTCTTCTATGGTTTGTGGTCTAGCTACCTTGACTACATGTCTGATTTCACTAATTAATCCCCAGATATAACGGGAGATTAATACTAGTTCTGGTGAGGCTAAGGTTGGCACTATTCTATCATATTCGAAGAATATGGTAGTGTAACCCTTACAGTCTATTCTAGTCATTTTAAGATTTAAGAACTTATTAGCGATTTGTTCTTTTTCATGAGGATGACAAAATTTCCTTTCAACTATTTTCTTAAAGTCAGTCCACTCCATATTATAAATTTTATCACTTCCTCTAGACTGGAGAATGGTATTCCACCATTCTAGAGCTGCATTCTTAAAAAGATTGGAAGCAAACATAATCTTATCTTCATCTGCACATTTGCTTATTTTTAAGACTGCCACTGTCTTTTCTATCCAGCGTAGAGCTGCAATGGCTCCTTCATTGCCAGAGAATTCTATTGGTTTGCAAGACCACAATTTTTTTGTAAGAACAACCATATGACATGGTTCTTCTTCTTTTTGGTATAGGTAATTGTAGTAGCAGTCCATTATTCACGATGTGACTGGGTTCACTAGGTGGTCGTTTACTTCAACTTTTATTATTTTCTGCTTCTTTAACAGACTTGATAATATATGGCATAGCATCTATAATTCCTTGTGCTACTATATGTTGGATGGCACTGTTATCTATTTGGTTTCCATTATTATCATTATTCTGGTTTTCTTGATTTACTTCGTTGTCCATCTGGATTATAAACATTTATCAGGTATTAATATCACAGAATAAGATTTAGTGCAAACAATTAGGCAAACAAATTGATCAAAAACGTCAAACATTGCGACTTTTACTCTTTTCATATATATATATATATATATATATATATATATATATCTGTTACAATCTAAAACTGAAATATAAACACACTACTAGTTATGCATCGATAGGTATTAGGTTATCTATTTTAGTTGATTAATATATTATTATTTTTTTCAACTACATATGTTTATACATATATATATATATATATATATATATCTATATATTATTGTTATTATTACTAGGGATTGTTCATCAAGAACTGCATTTCTTGCTCGTCGTATTTCCACACGAGCTTTTCTCCTATTTGTCGTATTGTCTCTCCTTCTTCCACTAATTCCTCACCAAATGTGCGAAGTTCCTGCACATTCTCTTCACTCATGGATGGTAGTGGTGCGGATACTGGGTCAGAGAATTGAGGTAACAGATCTCCATATGGGTATGGGTTGTTTAATATTTCCTGAACCTACTGATCGGTATTCCAATACAAATCTAAAGGATTAAGGTTGGTATACTGTGCTATGGGGTTTGGTATCGGTTTTCCTTGTGGATAAAGTTCCTGATATTCCCTATGGTCGTCTTCCCCTAGATCATATGCTAGAGGATTAGGTGTTGGGATTCTAGGTATCTCATTAGGGTCAAATGCTTGTATGGGAAATTGGTTTCCTTGGTTAGGTTATATCTCCATTGGTTGGGTTGGAAATAAAGGCAATGGTTGTGGTGCAATGATTTAATTAAGGTTTGGATCTGCTGCAGTGGTGGCTAGTATATGAAAGTTTGCCAACCGTCTATTAACTACTTCTTGTGTTTGGGCATTTACTTCCCTATTGGCTGCTGCTAACGCTCTTTGTTGTTGTAACTTTCTCATTCGCTTTCTCCTCTCGTGTTCTCCCCTACTAAACCATCCTCTCTTTTTCGAAGAGAAAGGTTACTCTGATTGCGCCTTAAATATGAAGATTCCTTCTTTAGTGTCAGCAGAATACCCCGAAGGAGTAGGCTGCGATGAAGTTCCTTCACTCTTGGGAGAACTAGCTAGATGACGATAGGCTTCAGATGTACCTTGCTCACTCATACTGTAAACTAACAGATTGTCAAGTAACACAAATAAATAATATACATATATACACATAGTCAAACAGATTATTTCCTAACATAATTGATAAAACTTTGGTGTCAGCTGAACACTTCTGTGGCTTAAACAAGTGGCTGTAGCTCTGATACCACTCTCTGTCGCAGCCCCCAACCACAACCCCGGGAGCGGGCGGCCGCGGGCATCCAGATTAGTGGTATCTGTGTTTATTAATTTGGCAGCGGAAATTTACATCAGGACCGTAGTTAGGAAATAGTTTATCAGAGTAAAACACCAAACTTTTATAAATAATAAATACATGGGAAAAACCCAAGTTTCCATATATAATATGTTTATAGGGATAAACCCTAATTTATTGAAAAAAGACTTCTTTCTTATTTAGGTAACTTTTATAGCCACTTTTCCAAGCCTTTAGTGCTCTCCAGCAGGCTTCTATTTGGCTTTCACATTTTGTTACCTGAAATGTGTTCTAAAAAGTTTTATCAGCAGGAATGTGATAACTGGCGCAAAACCGGTAATTTTCGTACAATTTGGTTAATATTTAATGACTGCAATTATGTGCTTGAATGTCAACATTATCTAAATTACATGATATACTTGTGAATTCATGCACGTTTTATACTACAAGAAATTTGCTTTATGCATTAAATATAGCGTTGCGTCAGAAATACTAGTAAACTCACCGGTAAGACACACTGTGTCAACGATTCTGCAGAAAGCAGTCAAACAATAGAATTGGAGCCTTGGTGTAGGTCCAATGTCAAGAATACATTAAAACCCAAGAGTATATACAAGGGTTAACATATAGACCTTCCGGAAGCTAATATACGCACTAAAAAGCACCCGAAACGCACTTTAAGTGCAGAATTTTACAGAATTCAGCTATAATCAGCTTTATAACCTCAAAATATTATGCAGAATTCATGTTTTATTATCCAGAATACCCTCCTAAGTGTTGGGAATTAAAAGGGTCACAAATGGATACATAAAGGACACTAAAAGGTGCAATTTAGCACTTTAACGAACCGGTATTTAACCGAACAACCGGACATTACCCGGAACATCAAAATATTACTAGAAGCATCATTTTAATATTTCTGAACTAGTTATGGTCCCCGAACACCATAACACCTCTAATAACATAGTAACACATCAAGTCCCTAAAAATTACACTTGAAAGCTAACTTGTTTATCAAATTAAAGTTTGAAATTTACACTTCCCCCCCCCCCCATTGTTGTTTACGGTTGCAATGGGGTGGCCCCACCAAATATTTGCCAAAATCCTATATGATCCGTATTGATCATTCTTAGATTTCCTCTGATTCACTAGATATTTCTTGGATTCTTTATGATATGGAAATCTTGCATACATTATAAATATCATCATCAACATCTCATTCATCACCTCACACCACTCTCCCTCTCTCCTCTCCCTACGGCCGTGAGCCACCACCCACACCACCACCACCTTCAAACCTTGTTTATCCATTCCAAGTTCTTCACAAGGTGCAACAAGGTGTTTAAGAAGGTTTAGAGCTTGGAGATCTTGAAGAACCTTCTCCATTTGCTTTTACCCACCATCTTTGTCATCTTCAACCTCAAGTGTTCTTCCCTAGCCCTTGTGCTAGTTGTAAGCTTCTTGTCACTTGTTTACTTCTATTTTGGTAGTTAAAGAGATGATGAATATTGTTAATCACAAGAAAACAAAAGAACATGATCATGATACTTTAAAATAAGCTTAAAAATATAAGAATACATGTTGAATATGTTGATTTGCTTTTTGTTGATTGATTATTTGTGTTAGGGAAGTTAGACATCATATGGAAACTACTAGATTGTGATTAAACACATGATCTAGTAAGTTAAAGTGGTGACCTTGTGAAAGACCAAGATCATCATGCTTCATGTCTTCATGAACTTGAATAATGAAAGTGATTTTCATATGTAAAAATGATATAAACAAAATACAAATCTTGTAAATAGATGATTACAAAAATGATTTTCTCAAGAAACCAAGTTTATTTACAAGACTTACCAAGTCATGGTTTCTAAGTAAACTAAAAATATTTTTAGTGTTTAAACAAGACTAGAAACATGTATGTAACAAGAAAAATACAAGAGAAGTATTTTTAGAAAAATCATCTTACAAGTTGTAAATGACTAGATCTTTTAATAAAGTGATTTACAAACAAATAACCATGTTTTTAAGGGTAACTAAACCTACTAATTAACATGGTAAGTTACTACAAGTTTTTACAAAGGTTCAAGTTCATGATGTTGTATAATTTACTTGATTTTGACACTCGGTAAGTGTTAAATGAGTTGATGATTGCTGTGATGATTTTAAAAGAACATAAACACATGTTTTGAAAACATGGGAAACCTCCATTTTTAGGGGAAACTATGTCAAAATTTCTATAGAATTTTGACACTTAGAAAAATATAAGTTTTGGTGAAACTTATTTCCTAAAAATATTTACCAAGGTTTCCCTAATTGTTATGTAAAAATTGATATTAAGTATGTATATTTTTGAGAAAAATATATATATTTATTGATCACCAAATTTTGTGCTAAGTGTATGTATTATATGTAATGGCGTGTTAAGACTTGAAAATACAATAAATACTCCTAAGGAGTGAAAATACAAGAATACACATACAACATGCTGAGACAAATACAAGAGAATATATTTTTGAAAATATATTACTTGATAGATTAAATAACTTGGACAAGTTATGAACATGAAATGAAGTTTTGGACAAAATACATAACTCGGGTGAAAAATACAAGATACTTATATTGATTTGTGAGAAAATAATATAAGTAAGATACATAGTTAAAAATATAAATTATTTTTAACACACAAAGAATACATACATAAAAGATGGTGACTTGTACTTGTGCGATACAAGTCTAGTGACTAACATTAATAAAACACGTATAGGTCACGACGCTAAATAAGCAAACCCGGTGAAGTTTACGGCGCAAGAAACGCAAAGTTGTGAGTTCATGCTCCCCCTTTTCTTTTAACTGTTTTCAGTTTTATAACTTCGGGGGTGAAATACATGTTACAAATGTTACAATATTTACAAATGGTATGATGGATACAAGAATTGAGAAATGATACGAGAAATCGTGTCACGAATAGGGTACCATAAGCACCATTAATCAACAATATACCTAGACCGCAGAACAAAAGGTTAGATCTAACGGGTTTTCGGGCAGCCACACTCTTGGTGAGAACGAGTATCGAGTAGTGCTTTTGTGTCTTAGTCGTGAATCGACAACTAGAAAAATGCTTATGGTTTGGATGCTTCCTATGTCGTGTCACATGTTAATGGCCTTGCAACCCATTAACACCCTAGATACATACAGAAATACTTGATTTATACAAGATACATACAGAAATACTTGATTTATACAAGATACATACCATGTTTTTCATACGAAGTATACAAATGTTCAATACAGAAACTGCACGAATTCACACCAACAGTATGTTGACGTTTTTCCAAAAAACTCATATGTATTTCAGGTAACTAAAGTGGATGTGCGCGCGGTCATACTCTTGCTCTTGGATGTTGTTTATGTTTCTCTTTGAATAATGTTGTAACTTTTCAGACAATATGTTGTCTTGTGATGTAAACACTTAAACTATGTTTTCAGTTATGTAATGTTTGGCATTTGAAGTTATTGTTACAAGCATGTAGTATGTTTGCCATTCGAATGCAATGAGAACCTTTCATGATCACTCCTCGTGCTTCCGCCTTAGAAAGGGGTGTGACAGATTGGTATCAGAGCTGCGATTGTAGTGAACCAGGATTCCTTCTCGAGTCTAGTCTACAATCTCTAGGATCCTTTCACGAAAACAATTTTTCAAAAGTTTTTCATTGCATAAAACTTTCCGCGACATCCACTACCTGAAACTGTTTACAAAGAGTCAAGAAAAGACACTACGAGACTTAGGGTGCACTGGAGTAGCACTTGTCTGTGATTAAGAATTACTTGTAATTATGTGTGATAATTGATATATACATATACTAGAAATAGAATATCTCAGGTACTCGAGACTTTATCCGAAAGCACTGACCTATCTGAAGGAAGAGATACGAGGATGAAACGAACTGTGAGGACTGTGCAAGGAGTTACGTAATTATGGATGCATACATAATTATGGAATTCAGTGCAAAAGAACCACAACAAGTCTTGTCACGTATAGATTCCCTCAGTACAAGAAAAGGGGTCAAGCGTGAACACCCATCCCCCAACCTATTAAATACTATGCTGGAGTAATAATTGTTTGATGTCACTTATGTGGGTATATGTCTGTGAATATACTACTACTGTCTCGTATGACGATATCAAACAAAATGTCTAAACCTATTGGGTTGTGATCTTTCAGAACATGGCACTAAGGATAATTGTGAACAATCGGGATGCTGATCAACCTCCTCCTCCCCCACTGCCAAGAACTGCTGAAGAGCTAAACGCTCTACTGGAAGAAAGGATCTCCGCAGCTATCGCTCAGTACAAGGCGAACCGTACTGAACAAAGTGGAGGACCAAGCAATGCAAGATGTAATGGGAATGGAGATTCATCTGGAGGAAACGCAGCTCAGGGCTGCACTACGACGGCACTGGAGGTGCAGTGGTGTTTGTACGCTGGACGGAGAAGGCTGATGCTACTATCCGTATGAGCAAGTGCACCGCGGATCTGCAAGTCACTTTTGCTACGGGGTTGTTTGTCGATGAAGCTTTGACTTGGTGGAACTTGCAAGTCCAAACTCTGGGTGATGATGCTGCGTATGGCATGTCTTGGGATGAGCTGAAGGAGAAAATGAGAGAGAAGTATTGCTCTCGTGCTGAACTCCAAAGATTGGAAACTGAGTTCTGGCACTTGACCATGGAAGGTGCTGACATTACTGGGTATACTCGAAGGTTCCACAATTTGTCGAGAGTGATCCCCTACATGGTGACTCCTGAATTTAAGCGCATTGAACGCTACATTTGGGGACTGGCCCCAGAGTTTCGCGGCATGGTAACCTCGGCCAAACCCGCAACAATCACCGAGGCTGTAACTTTGGTTGTCAGCCTTACTGAAGATGTTGTTCAAATGAAGAAGTTGTCACTAAACCCTACTGAGGAGACCGTGACGCATGCTGAGTCATCCGGTGACAAGAAAAGGAAACATGCAAACCTGAATCAAGCAACCCGCAGCAACAACAAAGGTTCAAATAACAAGAAGTGTGACACTAACCCACCTAAGGAGGCGAGAACCTTTGCAGCGGCAAATAATACTGCAGCCAAAGGATACCAAGGCACCCTGCCTAAATGACAAAAATGTAAGTATCATCATGAAGGAGCTTGTCGCATTCCAAGATGCGACAAATGTGGTAGATTGAGTCATCAAACAGAAGACTGTTGGGGAAAAGGAAGGAACGGAAATGGAAATCGCAACAGTGCTGGTAATAGGAATGGTGGAAATGGAAATGGCAATGGCAATGGTAATCGGAATGGGAATGGAGCTGGGCAAAACCAAGGATGCTTCAGTTGTGGAAGCAAAGATCACTTCATAAAAGATTGCCCAAGGGGAAACAACGTTCAGGCTCGAGAATTTGTGATTGGAGCAAGGAACGCACACGAGGACCCTAATGTGGTCACCAGTACGTTTCTCATTAACAATCACTTTGCATCCATATTATTTCACCCCGGTGCCGATTATAGCTTCATGTCTATGGAATTTAAAAGTATGCTTGGAATAGAATCTAGTAGGTTAGATATTCCCTATTCCATAGAACTAGCCAATGGTAAACTTGTTGAATCGGGCGAAGTTCTTAGAGGTTGCACATTAGAACTTGGTGAATGGAGATTTAGCATCGACCTCTTACCTATTCAATTGGGTAGCTTCGACATGGTGGTCGGAATGGACTGGTTGTCCAAGAATAAAGCTGAAGTTATTTGTCATGAGAAAATCATTCGCATCCCTTTGGCGAATGATGAAACTCTCATCGTACATGGAGAAAAACGAGACACGCCTCTGCGAATCATCAGTTATATGAAGGCACAGAAGTTCTTAAGGAAAGGATGTGTTGCTTTCCTAGCGCGCGTTGTAGATAAGAAGGCTGTGGAGCCGAAACTCGAAGACATTCCTGTGGTGAAGGAATTCCCTGATGTTTTTCCTGAATATCTGCCAGGACTACCTCTGCAACGACAAGTCGAATTCCGTATAGACTTGGTTCCAGGAGCCGCTCCTGTAGCCAAGGCACCCTATCGGCTTGCACCATCTGAAATGCAAGAACTATCTACATAACTCCAGGAGTTTTTGGATAAAGGATTCATAAGGCCAAGCTTCTCACCCTGGGGAGCTCCAGTATTGTTCGTGAAGAAGAAGGATGGAACACTGCAGATGTGTATCGATTATAGAGAATTGAACAAACTCACTGTCAAGAATCGGTACCTACTACCGAGGATTGATGACTTATTTGATCAGTTGCAAGGATCAAGCTACTATTCCAAGATCGACCTTCGATCTGGATACCATTAGTTAAGGATACAAGAGGAAAGCGTACCAAAGACTGCATTCAGAACACGTTACGGGCATTACGAGTTCCTTGTGATGCCATTCGGACTAACGAACGCGCCGGCGGTATTTATGGATCCGATGAACCGCGTATGCAAACCATATCTCGATAAATTTGTGATTGTATTTATCGATGGTATCCTGATTTACTCTCGAATGAGAGAAGAACACGAGCAACATCTCAGAACCATTTTGGAACTACTGAAGAAAGAAAAACTTTATGCAAAGTTTTCAAAGTGCGAATTCTGGATTCGCGAAGTACAGTTCCTTGGTCACGTTGTGAATGAGAAGGGCATTCATGTGGACCCATCCAAGATTGAAGCAATAAAGAATTTGGAAGCCCCAAAACCCCAACTGAAGTTAGACAATTTTTGGGCTTAGCGGGCTATTACCGACGGTTCATTGAGAATTTCTCCAAAATAGCTCAACCGCTGACAACCCTTACGCAGAAAGACAATAAGTACGACTGGAGTGACAAGCAGGAAGAAGCCTTCCAACTGCTCAAAAATAAGCTATGCGATACACCAATATTATCCTTACCCGAAGGCATAGAAGACTTCATGGTATACTGCGATGCTTCGCGTCAAGGATTGGGTTGCGTATTTATGCAACGCCAGAAAGTCATCGCTTAAGCTTCAAGATAACTGAAGGTACATGAAAGGAATTATACCACTCACGACCTGGAGCTAGGCGCGGTGGTATTCGCCTTGAAGATCTGGCGACACTATCTATATGGTACTCGATGTACAATCATCACAGATCACTAAAGCCTACAACACATATTTGATCAGAAGGAACTAAATATGCATCAACGACGTTTGGTCGAGCTGCTGAACGATTACGACTGTGAAATTAAGTACCATCCTGGAAAGGCAAACGTTGTAGCAGATGCGTTAAGTTGTAAAGAAAGGGTTAAGACCCTAAGGGTTCGAGCATTGGAAATGACTATCCTAACGAACCTCACTACGCGCATTTGTGACACACAACAAGTAGCCCTTAAGATGGAGAATCGTAGAACTGAATACCTTCGAGGTATGATGAAGAATTTGGTGCCAAACAAAGAGGGAACCTTGTACTTTAAGGAGCGTATTTGGGTTCCGCTCTATGGCGGTATTCGAGAAGTCATCCTTAATGAAGCTCACAAGTCAAAATACTCGATCCATCCAGGATCGAACAAAATGTATCAAGACTTGAAGGATTACTATTGGTGGCCGAGACTTAAAAGTGATGTTGCTATATATGTTGGAAAGTGCCTAACCTGTGCTAAGGTTAAGGCTGAATATCAGAAACCATCTGGGCTACTGCAACAACCAGAGATACCCATGTGGAAGTGGGAGCAAATCTTGATGGACTTCATAACGAAATTACCCAGAACCCCTAGAGGGCACGATATGATATGGGTGATAGTTGATCGATTGATGAAATCTGCGCATTTCCTACCGATCCGAGAGAAAGATAGCACTGGAAAGCTTGCTGAGCTGTACTTGAAAGAAATCATGGCACGTCATGGAGTGCCTATCTCAATTATTTCAGACAGAGATGGACGTTTTGTCTGGCAATCCTTTCAGGAAGCCTTTGGATCTCAATTAGATCTAAGCATGGCCTTCCATCCGCAAACAGACGGCCAGAGTGAACGGACCATACAAACATTGGAAGATATGCTTCACGTATGTGTTATGGACCTAGGCGGCAGCTGGGATACTCACCTAGGGGTGTTCAGAATTCGTTTCGAATTCGAAAAATTCGAAATTAGATTAAATTCGATTCGATTATTAGGAATTCATTTCGATTATAAGAATTTGAATTCGATTCAATTCGAGTCAAGTAAATCGAATATGAATCGAATATGAATTTATAATTTCAAATTCGATTCGATTCGATTCGAAATTCGAATAAAATTATACATTTTATTTATTATTTTTATATATAATACATATATAACTTTTATTGGGCTATACTATAAATTATTTTCAAAATGTATTCCAAGTATTAAAATTGCCCATTACCAAACCCATTACATGGCCCATAACTAAAACCTAAGTAGCAAATCTATCAGTAGATTTCTAACCCTAAAAATATTAACTTGTAGTGGTTATCCCCGAATTCTCGTTTTGAATGTTAGACTTATGGTACTTTATTTGGAATGTTTTATGGCTGCTTTGAAACTTATGTTTCATTTTAATAGTTATTTACATGTTTTAAAAGAAACTGAATCAAATCGAATTTATTCGAATTCGATTCGAATTCGAATTTTTAATCGAATACGAATTGGGTTTTTTATTCGAATACGAATTCGAATCGAATTGGGTAGGTTTTAATCGAATACGAATCGAATTCGAATTCAAGGAAAAATAAAAATTATTCGAATAATTCGATTCGAATAATTCAAAAATTCGATATTCGATTCGATGAACACCCCTATACTCACCTACCTTTAGTTGAGTTTTCCTACAATAACAGTTATCATACGAGCATAAAAGCCGCACCGTTCGAAGCTCTGTATGGCCGCAAGTGTCGGTCTCCCTTATGTTGGGCAGACGCTGGAGACAAACGCATGGTTGGTCCTGAACTCGTACAAGAGACAACCGATAAGATTATGCAGGTCCGAGAGCGCATAAAGGTGGCTCGAGATCGACAAAAGAGCTACGCTGATCGAAGACAAAAACCATTAGAATTCGAGGTGGGAGACAAAGTGTTGTTAAAGGTCTCACCTTGGAAGGGCGTAGTAAGATTCGGAAAACGTGGGAAGCTGAATCCCCGATACATCGGACCATTCAAGATTTTGGAAAGAATTGGTACCGTGGCATACAAGTTGGAATTACCGGAATAACTTAATGGAGTACATGATATGTTCCATGTATCCAACCTCAAGAAGAGTCCAACACAAGAAAACGTGATCATCCCTGCAGATGAAGTGCATATTGATGACACCCTCTGATTTACAGAACAACCCGTTGAGGTTACAGACTGGAAAGTCAACAAGACCAGGAGGAGCAGTGTCAAACTTGTCAAAGTACGTTGGAACTCGAAGCACGGACACGAGTACATGTGGGAACGTGAAGACCAGTTTAAAGAAAAGTACCCCCATCTGTTCAAGAAGACTCATGCGAGAGTTAGTTCAGCCTGAATTTCGGGATGAAATTCTTTTAACGGGGGGAGACTGTGACAACTGGCGCAAAACCGGTAATTTCCGTACAATATAATTAATATTTAATGATTGCAATTATGTGCTTAAATGTCAACATTATCTAAATTACATGATATACTTGTGAATTCATTAACGTTTTATACTACAAGAAATTTGCTTTATGCATTAATGATAACGTTGCGTCAGAAATACTAGTAAACTTACCGGTAAGACACACTGTGTCAACGATTCTACAGAAATCAGTCAAACAATAGAATTGGAGCCTAGGTGTAGGTCCAACGTCAAGAATACATTAAAACCCAAGAGTATATACAAGGGTTAACCTATAGACCTTCCGGAAGCTAATATACGCACTAAAAAGCACCCGAAACGCACTTTAAGTGCAGAATTTTACAGAATTCAGCTATAATCAGCTTTATAACCTCAAAATATTATGCAGAATTCATGTTTTATTATCCAAAATACCCTCCTAAGTGTTGGAAATTAAAAGGGTCACAAAAGGATACATAAAGGACACTAAAAGGTGCAATTTAGCACTTTAATGAACCGGTATTTAACCTAACAACCGGACATTACCCAGAACATCAAAATATTACTAGAAGCATTATTTTAATACTTCTGAACTAGTTATGGTCCCCGAACACCATAACACCTCTTATAACATAGTAACACATCAAGTCCCTAAAAATTACACTTGAAACCTAACTTGTTTATAAAATTAAAGTTTGAAATTTACACTTTGCCCCCCCCCCCCCATTATTATTTACGGTTGCAATGGGGTGGCCCCAACAAATATTTGCCAAAAATTCTATATGATCCATATTGATCTTTCTTAGATTTCCTTTGATTCACTAGATATTTATTGGATTCTTTATGATATGGAAATCTTGCATACATTATAAAGATCATCATCAACATCTCATTCATCACCTCACATCACTCTCCCTCTCTCCTCTCCCTACGGCCGTGAGCCACAACCCACACCACCACCACCTTCAAACCTTGTTTATCCATTCCAAGTTCTTCACAAGGTGCGACAAGGTGTTTAAGAAGGTTTAGAGCTTGGAGATCTTGAAGAACCTTCTCCATTTGCTTTTACCCACCATCTTTGTCATCTTCAACCTCAAGTGTTCTTCCCTAGCCCTTGTGCTAGTTGTAAGCTTCTTGTCACTTGTTTACTTCTATTTTGGTAGTTAAAAAGATGATGAATATTGTTAATCACAAGAACACAAAAGAACATGATCATGATACTTTAAAATAATCTTAAAAATATAAGAATACATGTTGAATATGTTGATTTGCTTTTTGTTGATTGATTATTTGTGTGAGGGATGTTAGACATCATATGGAAACTACTAGATTGTGATTAAACACATGATCTAGTAAGTTAAAGTGGTGACCTTGTGAAAGACCAAGATCATCATGCTTCATGTCTTCATGAACTTGAATAATGAAAGTGATTTTCATATGTAAAAATGAAATAAACAAAATACAAATCTTGTAAATAGATGATTACAAAAATGATTTTCTCAAGAAACCAAGTTTATTTACAAGACTTACCAAGTCATGGTTTCTAAGTAAACTAAAAATATTTTTAGTGTTTAAACAAGACTAGAAACATGTATGTAACAAGAAAAATACAAGAGAAGTATTTTTAGAAAAATCATCTTACAAGTTGTAAATGACTAGATCTTTTAATAAAGTGATTTACAAACAAATAACCATGTTTTTAAGGGTAACTAAACCTACTAAATAACATGGTAAGTTACTACAAGTTTTTACAAAGCTTCAAGTTCATGATGTAGTATAATTTACTTGATTTTGACACTCGGTAAGTGTTAAATGAGTTGATGATTGTTGTGATGATTTTAAAAGAAAATAAACACATGTTTTGAAAACATGGGAAACCTCCATTTTTAGGGGAAGCTATGTCAAAATTTCTATAGAATTTTGACAATAAGAAAAATATAAGTTTGGGTGAAACTTATTCCCTAAAAATATTTACCAAGGTTTCCCTAATTGTTATGTAAACTCCAAGTTAAGAAATGATGATTTCTTCAACATAAAAATTGATATTAAGTATGTATATTTTTGAGAAAAATATATATATTTATTGATCACCAAATTTTGTGCTAAGTGTATGTATTATATGTAATGGCGTGTTAAGACTTGAAAATACACTAAATACTCCTAAGGAGTGAAAATACAAGAATACACATACAACATGCTTAGACAAATACAAGAGAATATATTTTTGAAAATATATGACTTGATAGATTAAATAACTTGGACAAGTTATGAACATGAAATGAAGTTTTGGACAAAATACATAACTCGGGTGAAAAATACAAGATACTTATATTGATTTGTGAGAAAATAATATAAGTAAGATACATAGTTAAAAATATAAATTATTTTTAACACACAAAGAATACATACATAAAAGATGGTGACTTGTACTTGTGCGATACAAGTCTAGTGACTAACGTTAATAAAACACGTATAGGTCACGACGCTAAATAAGCAAACACGGTGAAGTTTACGGCGCAAGAAACGCAAAGTTGTGAGTTCATGCTCCCCCTTTTCTTTTAACTGTTTTCAGTTTTATAACTTCGGGGGTGAAATACATGTTACAAATGTTACAATATTTACAAATAGTATGATGGATACAAGAATTGAGAAATGATACGAGAAATCGTGTCACGAATAGGGTACCATAAGCACCATTAATCAACAATATTCTTAGACCGCAGAACAAAAGGTTAGATCTAACGAGTTTTCGGGCAGCCACACTCTTGGTGAGAACGAGTACCGAATAGTGCTTTTGTGTCTCAGTCATGAATCGACAACTAGAAAAATGCCTATGGTTTGGATGCTTCCTATGTCGTGTCACATGTTAATGGCCTTGCAACCCATTAACACCCTAGATACATACAGAAATACTTGATTTATACAAGATACATACAGAAATACTTGATTTATACAAGATACAAACCATGTTTTTCATACAAAGTATACAAACGTTCAATACAGAAACTACATGAATTCAGACCAACATTATGTTGACGTTTTTCCAAAAACTCACATGTATTTCAGGTAACTAAAGTGGATGTGCGCGCGGTCATACTCTTGCTCTTGGATGTTGTTTATGTTTCTCTTTGAATAATGTTGTAACTTTTCAGACAATATGCTGTCTTTTGATGTAAACACTTAAACTATGTTTTCAGTTATGTAATGTTTGGCACTTGAAGTTATTTTTATGAGCATGTAGTATGTTTACCATTCGTATGCAATGAGAACCTTTCATGATCACACCTCGTGCTTCCGCCTTAGAAAGGGGTGTGACAAGGAAACACTGGCGAGTGCATCCCAATTTAATCAAAACAAGTTTTTATCATTTTACAGTATTGAGGGCGATTACAATGTTTATATCTACCCAATTACCACCCATGGTACTATCAATCCTGACTTGTGACCATGTTACTATTCACAGTATAGTAACAAGTAATGTATACAAAACCCCAACATACCTACAGTAATTGTAGAATACATAGACTCAATCACTGTTATCATAATTTAAAACAATTGAGGTTTTGGTAAAACAGTTTACAAAAATAGATGTACTCACTTTGCTGTTTTAGATAATACTACTGCTTTCTTGTGACTTCCTAGTTATAATATATTAAAATTAAACAATGCACACGTGTTAGTAAGACAACCCAATTTACATTAGCTATACCCCCGAGACAGAACTCCAACGACTGAGTCAGACAGAGCCTTGACATGCGTTACGGAGCTCTAGATCAATCGGGCAGAGTAACTAATACGTAACCGAGGGTCATAATACTTTCAACGAGGTGGGGCTTTGCTTTTTAGGGGTATAATACCCAAGATTTTTAGCTAATATATATTGAGAGATAAAGAAAGATTTTGAACGAATTCTAACTGAGCCTCTTGACCCCTTATATAGGTTGGACATAGGGCAGCTCGCGGCCCGCGAAGGCCTCTCCTATCTTTCTCATGGCCTGCGAGAGAACTAGGGTAGGCCCTAGCTATGGTGAATCAACGGCCTAGACTTAACATGCCAGGGACACGTGGCGTCACCTGGTGTGGCCTAGTGTTACTTGGTCGCGGCCCACGACGAGCCCAGATGTTAGTGCATACATCTGTCGTCTTCGTCTTATATCGAGTCTCGGGTTCGTTGCGGATCTGAACAAGCATGACATCACATAGGTGACATCACAAGTGACATCACATAGGTGACATCACTACATGGCATGCATGAAAGATATTACACAAGAAGACAAAACCAAATGTTGGTCATTTGAACATGGTTGCACGTTTGAAGACGTAACTGTTTGAAAGTGTACATGACCGTTTGAACATGTGTGACCGTTTGAAGAGTGTCCGTTTGAAGGGTGGCATGTCACCTTCAAACGGAATGGTCTCATCCTATAAATACCCTTCAAACTTTCATCATTTGTAACTTGAGAGAACTTTCCAGCTTGTGCAACGAAGTGCTGCCGAAGTGTTGTCAGGTGATTCGAGGTGTTTTACAAAGAGAACCAGTTCGTTTGAAAGCTTGTTTAAGAAATTCTTCGATACCGAAACATGGATTCTGAATTCTACAACGCATTTGCTTCAACCCCGATTACTCCGACTACCATTGCTCAGAACATGAACGCAGAAAACGAAACCGGAACAATGCAAAAACCCCCGAAACTTATGGGAATTGAAGATTATCATGGATGGAAGAAATGTTTTGAGAATTGGGTTCAGGCGAATCATTTAAAAGCTTGGGAAAGCATTGAAACTGAATATGATAGACCACAAAACTCAGTGGGAGTTGCTAAAATCATTTCAGAATTCACAGACCAAGAGAGAGAAAGCTATAAAGGAGAGAAAATAATGATAAGCCTGTTACAACAAGCTGTAAAAGAGGATATATTTGTATTGCATCAACACGATGACAGTGCTTATTCTATCTGGGAAGCTCTTAAAAAGAAATTTGAAGGAAGTACAGAGATGCTACAGAGTAAAGCAGCATTGCTGAAAAAGGAGTTTGAATTATTTACGAGCATGCCTGGTGAAACTACAAAGACTCTCATTGAGAGATATTGTCATCTTGTACGCACAATGTCCCAGTTAAAGATTACTAAAACTCCAGCAGAATGGGTTGAAAATCTTGCTGACGCGTTACCACAAAAGGAATGGGGTACATATCTGATGATTCTGAAGAATTCTGGACAGTTTAGCAGGCTGTCAATTGCTCAATTTATTGAAAAACTGGAGGCACAGGATCTTGAACAGCAGAAGATTGCCAGAATGAATAGTTCAAGCAATCAGCATGATATCAAACTGTACTACAAAGGAAATGTTCAGACAGTTGAAACGAGTCCAAAAATCCAAACAGCATTTAGTGCAGGAAATTCATCTGGAACAAGTAGTCAAAGCTCAATTAATACTAGTGGATTTTCAAATGTGAATCCTCCAAGTGTTCAAAGTGCATCTGTTGGAAATGGTCATTTGATTCAGTGTAATATGGCATTACATCTTCAAAATGGACAAAACTTTTCTGAGGAAGTTGTAAAGAGTCATATGGGATTACTGGTCACTGCATTAGAATCTTATGAAGGGTTAATTGCCAGAAAAATTGGTAATCCGATCCTCACAAAGGAAGATTATGACCAGATCGATGCAGAAGAATTAGAATTGATGGACATTAAAGAAAAATTGGTAATCCGATGCTCACAAAGGAAGATTATGACCAGATCGATGCAGAAGAATTAGAATTGATGGACATTAAATGGGCCTTAGCTAGTGTTTTGAGGAGAGCAGAAAAATTTAGAATGATTACAGGAAGAAGTGATTTCTTGGATGCAAATCTTTCTAATTTAGGATTTGATAAATCTAAAGTTGTCTGTTCAGAAAACGATCCTACACCAGAGAAATCTGTCGCGCCCCGTGAGCGACATAGATTTTTGTTTTTAATTGATTTTTATTAATATAAAGGTATTTTAGGGTTATTTTTCGTATACGGGGTGTATTTTAGGACGTATAGAAGTATTTTAAGGGTTTTGGGAGAGTTGTTATAGATAAAACATGTTTTATAACTCCTACATTATAAGTTTTGATTTTTATTTAAGAATCTGACTAGTTTGACTTTTTGCTTAATTACTTTGACCCGGCAATTAAATAAGTAAACGTGATAATTAGGAGGTACCCTTTTGAGGGATTAACACCTACCTAATTACGATGACGTAGCCATATTCTCCTTGAACAATGGCTGGACCGTTTAGGTCTAAACCGAAAGTCAAAGTCGTTTTGCGGCAACTTTGACTTTCGGTCTTTAAACGCATAAAAATCAAACTAGAGTGCCTAAGGACACTTACAAAGGGTCCTAGCTCGAACTTTAAGCTCAGGGGAGGTTCCTTTTTGATCAGGAACCTCAAGAAATGCTCAAGAAAGCTTAAGCAAGTGAGATGAGAGTGGATTTTAAAATGAGCAAGGAAATGAGATACCCCAATGCCTCTATTTATAGTTGAGGAGGGTAATCTTGGATCATGCTAGGTGTTAGGGAGGTCCATAGATGATCACAGGTGTCCATGGTGGTTTTAAAAACCATCAAAAGTCCCTAGTTTTCGAGTTCAAAGGATTAGTGATATGTTTGGAGGCCAAGGAATAAGAGACCTGCAGTTGTTCAAACATTTCTATCGAAGTGAGGCCGTCGCGTCACGCGACGACAAAGCGGGGGATGGGTTGCGCTACGCCACCACCCAAAAACTCAGGAAACTTGTTTAAAACTTGGCACTTTTAGTCCATGAACCTTTTAATGCAATATATCTTTCATATTTGGCACATTTAACCCTCCTAGTTAGTTTGTAAGTGATCTTGGAAGTATAACCAAACACCATTAGGCTCCGGTTCCGTTAAAGGTCACCCGAAAACACTTGTTTCTCTCGTTGATGCTTTTAACCCTTTCTTCTTGAAAGTTTGCACAATTATCATATAACGATACCGAAACCTTGTGAATTTATTATCACGTATTCTTGAGAGTATAATCAAACATTATGAAGCCCCGGGTTTGTTAAAAGGTCACTCAGAGGTAAGAATTAACATGTTGACACGTTTAACCCCTTCTTCTTATAAACTTTCTATTTCTTTCACAAACGGCTTCTTACGTCTGAATATTTGCTCGTTTAAGAATACGTTCATCGTGTGTGGTCAATCAGAGGCATAAGTTTAGCTTGCTGAAACTTTTAGTCCCTCCACATACGTATTTTCATTGTTTCTTAAATTTAGTTCATGTAATTCAATCTTTTACACGTTTAGGGTTTTGGAGACGTGTCTTCACATAATTGGACACGATTTTACGAGGTGTTACAGGAACGTGGTCTTGACATCCATTTGCCATATCTCATAGTCATAATATGCAGCAATGGCAAGTAGTATTCTAATAGACTAAAGCATGGCTACTGGCGATAAAGTTTCCTCAAAATCAATTCCTTGAGTCTGAGTGAACCCTTTAACTACAAGCCTTGCTTTGTTGGTTTACACATTTCCATCCATGTCGGTCTTCTTCTTGAAGATCCATTTGTTTCCTACAGTCCGACCTTCGGTAGGAAGATCAAGCAAATCCCAGACTTGGTTATCATACTTATATGGATTGCATCCCTGCATTCATGGCTTCTTGCCATTTCTTGGATTTTGAATCCAACATTGCAGCTTTGTAACTAGCAGGTTCAGCTTCCTAAAACATGAAGATATCATCATACCTTTCAGGTGCACGACGATCCCTAATACTTCTTCGAACACTTGGTGTTTCTGTTGTTTCTTGAGTCCTCTCAGGCTCAACTTCAACAACTAGATCAGTTACTTTTGGTTCTGTCTGAACAACTGGTTCAGTCACTTATGATTCTCGAATTTCTTCAAGATCCACATGGTTTTCTCCAATCCTTTGTGCCAGAATTTCTTCCTCCAAGAAAGTGCCTCTGCGTTTAGTGAAAATCTTATTTTCAGTGGGGTGGTAGAAAAGGTAACCGATCCTTTTAGCGTATCCGACGAAAACCACTTTTTTGCCTCTGGGATTTAGTTTATTTGAAGATTCTAGAGTGACATAAGCGTTACATCCCCAGACCTTGAGATAGGATACTTTTGGTTTCTTTCCATGCCATATCTCATAAGGCGTTTTGTCAACCTTCTTCATTGGAGCTATATTCACAAGTTTTGCGGCAGTTTCCAGAGCATAACTCCAAAAGGAGCGTGGGAGGGTTGTTCGACACGTCATTGATCAAACCATATCTAATAGAGTTCGATTTCAGTGTTCAGACACACCATTATGTTGTGGTGTTCCAGGTGGAGTGAGCTGTGAAACTATTCCACAATCCTTTAGATGGTCGATAAACTCCTGACTAAGATATTCACTGCCTCGATCTGATCGAAGCATCTTAATAGTTCTATTTAGCTGATTCTCTACTTTGTTTTGGTACCCCTTGAACTTTTCAAATGTCTCATGTTTATGCTTCATAAGTGTAACTCCTCGTAAAATCGTGTCCAATAATGTGTTGATACGTGTCCCTAATCCAAATTATGTCAAAAGTTGGCTAAGAGGGACTATTTTCATCAAAAACAAAAATTGTGTCTACAGAAGTACTAAAAGTGTCAACATGCTGAAACTAAGCCTCTGAGTGACCTTATACGATGTTCATATTCTCAAACGAATCAATTATTAGACATGAGAAGTCGTTTGTGAAAACATTTGAAAGTTTGCGTAACTGTTTGAAAGTTTGCACGACGAAGGGTTAAAAGCGTCAACATGTTAATTCTTACCTCTGAATGGCCTTTTAACAAACCAGAAGCTTTATGATGTTCAATCATACTCTAGGGAATGCCTAATTTTGGTCATGTAAGGTTTTGTGCCTTTAAATGATAACGCGAGCAAGTTTGCGGGTTAAAGGGATTTAAATGTCAATACGTTAAACTATACCTCTGGGTGACCTTTTAACAAACCGAGAGTTTTATGATGCTTGGTCATACTCTTGGGTGTGTGCCTAATATTGTCCAATGAGGGCTTTTGTGAAAATCATAACAAAATATGCATTATTCGAGCTCAAGGACTATTTAAGACAAACTACAAAAGTCTGCCGATTCTTGTAGCGACGTACACTCCAGAACAAGGTCATAAGCTAAACATACCCTAAATACCCTTAAAATATCTTATAAATAAGTTTTGGAGGGTTCGGTGTGTGAAAATATGCTTATTTGATCACAGGGACTAAAAGCGTCAAAACTGCGAAAGTTTGCAAATTCGTGCATATTCTGCGTTCTGACCATATCCGTACATCCAAAAAAAATTTTAATCATTAAAATATTATATTTTAGTGATAGGAAGGCAAAAATACCATTCGTTGCGTAATTTGGATTGTTTTCGCGTCCGTTCGAACGTTCGTAGTAATTAAGCGAAAAACGTGACCGTACGACTGAAAGAACTGACATCCATGACATTTTTTGGCATAATTCAAGTTAAATATACTTTAACTTTCTTATGGAGCTTAAAAATGGGGTTAACGGGTGTTAGAAGTGCCAAAACTTAACAAATTTTGTGCAGGGACTAAAGCTGTCAAACTTCAAAAATTGACTTGCAACCCAAGTATACAGCTATAAAACCTCCTAAACGAATCTATGGCTTGGTTAATTGTTTTAGACACCTATAGGGACACTTTTTAACATCCTAAGAAGTCCCATAACACTTGGCATCATCCTACAACTTCATGAAAACTATAAATACGGGTGTTCTTCACCATAATTCACTTGCACCTTTCATTCATTCTTTCTCTCCTTCTCTTATGGGAGCTCCTGAGCAATTGGGAGCATACCTCTGACTTTTCTTCAGTCCCTAGGACCACTTGTAAGTGTTCCTTTTGTGGCTTAGTCATTTTATAGGCTTTTAAAGCCGAAAAGTCAAGCGTTTACGATAAACGCTTTGACTTTTAGTTAGACCTTAAACGGTCAAGCCATTGCTCGCAACGAACATGGCTATGTGATCTTACTTAGGTATGTGTTAATCTCTCAAAAGGGCACCTCCTAAGAATCACGTTTGCTTGGTCAATTGACGAGTCAACGTAATATTATATTAAAAAGTCAACGGGTCAGTTTTTAAAATAATTGCGATATGAGTTTAGAAGTGTTCTAAAATATGTTTTATCATTTAAACACTTGTTAATAGTTATTAGAACATGTGTAAACATGTTAGGCTCGTCAATTCCAGTTTTAGGGTCGGTTCGCAACTGAAAGTCGCGTAGTTTGACTTCTATGTTGACTTTTGGTTATAAACCGAATTAGACTAGTATGCTACTGATTTTAGGTTCCGTTATGATTGTAATATAATGTAGTACAACCCTATAAGGTTATATTACATGATCAGACTAGTAATCTGAGTTTATGCGCATGTTCCGTTATTATGCCGTACTTTGACTATTATGCCCTTTTGTTTAAAAATAAGGTTTTAAATACAAACGAGCATGCAAATGAGTTATGAACTGATAAGTAACATGTTTAGGATATTTTGATGTTTATAATCTGGTCATAAACTGATTTTACGCATATAAGCGTAAACTATGGTTTTAAAAGGACTAAAATGCCCTTTTACACCCAAAATGAGTTTTAAACATAATTTTAGCCTAAAACTCATTACCTACTGATATGATATTATAATTAGAATTATTTGGGATGCTAAGTCAGACTGTAAACTAAGTTTAACTTCAAGTTCTTATACAATGCCTATAAATGACGATAATGCCCCTATGGCATATAAAATGGGTTTTAAGCATAATATTCAAACCAAAACTTTTGCTTACTGATTTTTTATGAAAAATAAAATATTTTAACTATTCAAAGCTGGTCATAACATCAGATTTCATAAACCATCGCATAAATCGTCATTTAACGACATTAACGCCATTTAGGCGCATAGTATGGTTTTAAACCATATTTAGGAACCAATACTTGTTACCTACTAATTTTATAAACCATTTTAAATATTTTTATAGTAGGTATAAGTCATGAACGCAGAATCCCAAATAAATTCTCAAAACTATGTGTGAAATGACCAAAATGCCCCTACGGCGCATAGTTTGGTCTTAGAGCGTAAACCACACATATATTTGATATCCTACTGATATGATATCATAATTAAACTACTTTTATAGAATGTTTATGACCATGCCATCAATTTACTCGCAAGCTCCTTTTATAAATTGTAAAATTACCAAAATGCCCTTATGAGGCATAGTTTGATTTTAAAACCTTAACGGGCATACAAGTTTATATCCTACTGATATTATAACTTGTTTAAAGTATATTGGAATATGGAACTTGTTCATGACTCATCCGGTTACCCGTTATCGCTTATGCGCGTACGGTTAGACTTACATTACTAGTTTACTTAAGTTTACCGAAAAGGGTTTAACCTTATTGTTTTGATCTTAAAATCCAGAATGTACTATGTTTACCCATATTATACAAGTCCTAGTACTTGTTGGGTTTAAACCACATTCTATTCGGTATACGCTTAATCTAGCGAACCTATTCGTAAGTATCGGGTCATATCTAAAGGAACTACCTTTGACCCGTATACATTCTAACAGATAATAAATCTGTTTATTCCAGACTATAGTACCCCCCCCCCCCCCAGATAAGTGGACTTGGGTCAATTATACTTAGACTTGCGGCTTTTGCCAAATATAGTCTTATTGATTGGAAGCTAGCAAAAAGGTAAATTGTTAGGATCTGAGTTTCTTATGATTGTGTTTGTTTGAATTAAAGTAAAGATGAATGAGTATAAGTGCAGCGGAATTAAAATGGAAATAAACTTTCAGCACACAATCAAATGGAAGAATTGCTTTCAACACACATGTTTACCAGAGAATCGAATGATCATGTTTATTACAATGATTCAATTACACTTGCATGCATGTAATACAATCTCCCCCTCAGCCTGAGCTCACAGATGGTTTGTTCATACAGAATGAGTTGTGAAGAAAGAGCAAATAGAACAGTACAGGGTACTGTTCTATTTATAGTACTGATCAAACCACTGAAGCATCTTTGCTGACGTCACCATGAAAGTGACATCTAACCTCCTAACAACCTACAACCACTGATCTATACAAGCACTGTTATCTAACCACTGATTATAATACAATACAATACAATACAAAGAAATAAACTAACTACTGCTTCTCATTCCACTGTTATACTCCCAGCAGTGCTTTGTGTCTTCGGCAGTACTTGAACCATGACAGTAGATTGAGCATCAGTGCTTTAGTCTTCAACAGTCTTTAGCAGTTGTTGAAGATCAGCAGTTGTTGTAGACGAACAGTGGATAGAGGTCATCAGATGTTAGGGCCACTTCCAAGGGGAAAGATTGAATACAAACATCTGCTTATTCTGGATCCACTGATCTGATCCAGTTTTGGCTTTAATCAACTATTCCTTTGTAGGGTTCAATCCCAACAATCTCCCCCTGGAACAGATGATGCCAAAACTCTTCATTATTCTCGGATTTTTATTGCCTCATCAATAATTCCCTGACTTGTCCTTTGAATTGTAATTCAAAGTCCAAGGAATCTGAATCATCCTCATCCCTGCACAGTGGAAGCTCAAGGAGATCCTTCAGATCTTCAACACTCAAGCCTAGTGCTTGTTCCCTTGATATCTGCTTCACTTCACCACTGGATTTGAGCAAAGTCAATACGTGGGTCTGTTTGTCAGATTTCCACTTTACTATTTTTGAATCCAGTGGGTTTCTTGGGAGAGTTTTTATTGTTGATGAGTTTGGAGATGGAGGCCTGGTGATAACACTTTGAGTAGGGTTTGCAGCTTTTGCCAATTCAGGATTTTCTGCCATCATCTGTTTAAGGACCATTTTTATAATGTAATCCCCTTGTGCTATATCTTCTACAGTTTCTGCATCCATCTGCCTTTGTTTCCTTCTTTGATAAAGGATGGCAGTAGGTGGAGCAGTGGATTTCCTGACTTGTAACTTTTGTGGTTTAGCTGGAACCACTGTTTTAGGATAATCAGACTTTTGAGGAACATTGGGATTTTTCTTTCTCAACTCTTCCAACCTTTTATAATTAGCCAAGACTTTATCTTCTGACCATCTTGTGACCTGATTCCTTGACCCAAAATCAGCTGTAATAAGCTCTTCTTTCATTCTCTTCAGTTTTAAAGTCCTTTCTGGTACATTTTTCTTGTACTTGGACCAAACAGGAGGAGTGTGTTTTACTTTGTCATTGTTCATCTTTTACACTCTTTCTAACTCCTCTTTAAGCTCACCAATGGTCCATTCTTTATATTGACCTCTTTCTGCCATGTATTTTTTTTAATGTCATGATGTTATCAATGTAATCTTTTCTCAGGCTTTCATCATCTCTTTCTGAAAGTTTCTGACAAGGATCTTTTGAAAACTACTCCAAAGTTCTGACTTTCCCTTTGTATTCTTTTCGCAGGTATTGGAAGTATCTTTGAATCTCTTTGTCAGATTTTCCCTTTGTATTCTTTTTAGAGATATCCTCTGCTTGTTGAGCCTTTAACTTCAAATATTCTTCTATGTTATTAGGCCTAGGATATCCTTGAAGAGATGGTAGATTTCTTTTTGCAGGGTCATCTTCAGAGTAGAAGGATTTTATCTCCTCTCTAACAGCTAGAAGATCTAATGGGTACTGGACTCCTGCAGGGGTAATGACAGTGTTTGGATTGAAGGCTTGTACTGAAGAGAGTGGAACAGGGTTTGGAATGGTAGCAAGGGTCAGTGGTTGTGAAGATGTTGGAGGTAGGGAAGTGTCATATTCCAGTATTATCTTTCTCCTTTTGGGTTTAGGAGAGGTTGGTGGTGTTTTGGTGGGTTGAGTGATGGTGATTTGAGTGGTAGGTGGCTGACTAACGGCTGGTGAAACAACTGGTGTTTCAACCACTGTTATCATTATAACAGATGATGTGTCATATGATGTCTTCTGCTTTTTAGCAGGTGGTGTTTGTGATGGTGGTTTTGTTTGTAATGTGGCAGTGGATCGTATGGCGAGGGCAGTGGTTGAGGCAGAGCCGTCCCCGAAAACTCTTCAAAAAATTTAGGCCTCGGGCGACGAAAAGAACTGGGCCCAAAATTATGGCTAAGGGTAAATGAATTACAAAAATAAAAACTTAGTGAAGACACAAAGACTCGAACTTGAGACCTTCACATTATTTTGAGATGGTTTTTGTCACTACACCACCAATATTATTTTGGATAATAAATGGATGAATATACTAAATATATAATTCAATAAATATATACAAGCTTATAAAGACTTTTCGGGCCCTTTGAAATTTTGGGCCTCGGGCGTCGGCACGGGTTTGCCGGGCCCAGAGCCGGCCCTAGGTTGAGGTGTGTGTTGATGTAGTATTGGTGGCAGGTGTTGGGTTAACATCTGTTGAAACCACTAAAGTACCAACAGTTGTTGATACAACAGGTGGTTTAACATCTGTTGGTTTGGAGGTTTGATGAGAGGAGTTTTTGGGAGTTTGGGGAGTATGTTTTGTGATTCTGGAAGGTGTGGATTTGGGTTGCCTCACTTTTCTAGTGGGCTGTCTTCTTTTAGGCTTAGGATTTTCCTGCTCATCCTTGGCTCAGAAGTACCCTGTTCTTCCATCTCCATTAAAACTTTCTTCTCCTGCTCAAACCTTGATCGACCCTTTGCCTCCATATCCTTTTTCAGCCTTGCTTTTTCATCAGCAAAAGCATTTAAGGTTACATCAACCTTTTTGGAACCATCTGGCCTATGGATTTCTGCAACCAGACTAGATTTTGCATCTGGTTCAATGTAAAGACCATCTTCATATCCCTTTTTCTTCTTAACTTTCTCCCCCTTTTTGGCATCATTTGGAGGATTAACAACAAAAATTATTGAAGGAGGAACAATGCCAGTGGTTTGCAACAAATGGGCCTTAATTGCCTTGATGTCTACTTGTGTATCCTTGAACCTAGCTTCCATTAAATTTCTGATCTTCTGAATTTGAACTTCATGTTGTTGATCAGCATATTCTCTTTGTTTGTGAAGCATAGGTTGAAATAAACTCCATAGCTCAGTGGGAGTAGGAGCAGATGTTGTAGGTGTTGCAACAGTGGGTGGTGCCTTTTGTGCTTGTAACAACTGTTGCAGCATTATTTTGATCTCTGCAACAGTTGTGTCAATCTTGTCAACCCTCTCCGTCAAGTCTCTGTACATTAAACCATCACCCAAGTTAATGGGATCATCTGATTTCCCACCAGTGGTGGTTGTATCAGTGGTTGACTTAGGGAAAGTTTCCCCAAAATCATCCACTGATGCCCCTTTTTCTTGGTACTGGGGACTTCTTCCTTCAGTAGGGGTAACCCTTTTAAGTGTACCAGTAAATACTGGAAACACTCGGGTTCCCAAAGAAGAAATTGCCTTCAAGTGAGAGTCACTTATGAAACTACTGTCCAAGTGTAAACCAGTGGGTTCAACACTTGTAGTAGCAGCTCCACTTGAACTACTGACAGGAATTACTTGTAATAACTGCAATGTAACCTCCTTAGTTGTTGGTGGGTTAGCAATGATAGAAGCACCAGACTCAGTCACTTGTTGTGGCATATTCTCATTGACAGGTGATTGAGAAGAACTGATTTGTGCCTGGGCTATATCAAGTGCATCCAACAAGCGTAATATTTGTGGTGGAATTCGTGCAGTGAGGATGGGGGTATAAAGAGAATTTTCCCCAGGAGGTGGGCTGTGGATGATGGAATTAAGTGATTCCAGAGCATCATAACATGGTGTCCCTGTGCTTACAACCTGATCTTTTTGAGAAGATGCACGAGGAGTTTTAGGCTCAGGTTGAGATCTTTCTTCCAACTGCTATGAGGAAGTAGCAGCAGTGGTTTCTGGTGACTTTTGTGTTATCACTGGTAGTTGCTCTGGGATCTCATCTTCCAGAGTTACCTTTTTTGTAGGTTTGGGGGGCCTTTGTGATTTTTTCTGTTTTGGTCTTTTGGTGGTTTTAGGTGTGGGTTTCACAGTAGTGGTTTTGCTGCTGTGATCACCTTGAGCAGTGGGCTCAACAGCAGGGACCTGAGGAGTAGTTGTAGCTGCTAAATTCTGCTCAGGCTCCTCTGTTTGTGTTTTATAAGGTTTTGACAACCTAGTAAAAGTTTCTGAAGAAAGGTTGTTTATTTGACAAGGATTTCCTTGGATAAGCACATGTGCATTATCCTTTGAAAATTTCTTTTGAAAATAATAGCTTAAAAACCTTAGAAACAAGAGAAATGGTTTCTTATTATCTTTAATATTATTAATATTTTTAACCATGTCATTGAAAATTTCCTGGGAGTAGTTAAAATTTTCTTCACTCAAAATTGCATAACCCAGATATTGAATTTTCAATGGTATCTCATTGAAAGCAGTTGCTTTATTGGACACACACATGAGAAGGGTATGGAATAAAAACCTCATGGCAGGAGGAAAACTGCGTTTTTGTAAGGTGTCCTTTTTCATTTCCTCTTCATACCCTCTCTCAAGAAAATCAGTTTAATACTCTGTTTTAGGGAAAAAGTTTTTACCTTGAAGATCATTTAGTTCAAAGACCTCCGATAGAGTTTGAGGTGTGATGGAAACAGCAATACCCCGGATTGAAGAATTTATTGCTAAGGGTTTTTTGTCCTTAACATCAAGTTTAACATTTTTCCAAAATTCTTTTTGTGTATCCAGGTAGATGGTGGCATTGCAAGTCAACAAAGTTTTGTACTTTGTGGTTGAAAGAGCATCAATGACGGAATTGAAGGTTGTGCTTTGACTTGGTTTTGTAAGTATGCACATGTAGTTGTGAGGAGATTTGAAAGGAACAGCCATGGCGATTTTAGTTTGTTTGCGAGATGAAGAAGACGATGAGTGATTTGAGAGAAATGGATGGTAACTGCATTGAGAAAGGAATTTTGAATTCGATTCGACAGTGAAAATCCTGTTTGGGGTTTTGATCAGGGTTTTATAAAGGGAAAAAGTGAATGCTGACGTGGCAATGGTTACAAAGATCTGATGGATATGTACTGTCCACGTGCCAACCTCTGATGAGTAATGGAAGACAGTTGTTTCGGAAACCACTGATGGAGCAATATCAGTGGTTTGCAACGGTTACAATGAGAGCAGTGGCTGATTTTTAACTATCAGTGGGTTAAAACACTGATTTTGAACAACAGTGATTAACAAGGATAATGAGGGAACAGAGGTTGACTTTCAGCAGTGGACAATATTATCAAAACAGATGTTTGAAACAAATCAGTGGTTATGGCAGACTTTTAAGGATTAATGAAAATTTTCATTTTTAGCTATTTTTAAGGATGAAGTTTTGATTTTCTGAAAACATTTTAATGCTTTTATTCATAGAAAAACAAGATTTTGCTTGTTATTCCATGTTCAGCATGCCAATCCTAGAGATCAAGCTTTCAAAGGTAGATGTGTCTAATGCTTTTGTTAGTACATCTGCCAGCTGATCTTTAGTTGGAACATGATGTAGAGAAATCAAACCTTTTTCATAGCAATCCCTCACAAAGTGATGTCTGACATCAATGTGCTTGGTGGTTGAATGGGATAATGGATTTTTGATGATATTTTCTGCTGCCTGACTGTCCAACATGAGAGGTGTCTTTAAGGCGGTGATACCAAAATCCAGCAACTGATTTTGAAGCCATAACAGTTGGGCTGTACAGCTTGCAACAGCTATATACTCTGCCTTAGCAGTGGATGTTGAAACAACTGCTTGCTTTTTGCTTTGCCAAGACACTAAGCAACTGCCTAGGAATTGGCACCCTCCTGATGTGGACTTCCTTGTTGTATTGCATCCAGCAAAGTCACTATCTGAGAAACCTGAAAGCTTGATATTTCGATCAGCTGGATACCAGATATCAAGTGTGGGAGCACCTTTTAGGTATCTGAATATCCTTTTTACAGCAATAAGGTTTGACTTCCTAGGGGCTGATTGGGATCTTGCACAAACACATGTTGCAAACATGATATCTGGCCTAGATGCCGTCAGGTATAATAAAGACCCAATCATGCTTCTATAAAGTGTTTGATCAACCAAATCATCCTTTTCATCAGACATGACTATTTTTGTGGTTGCTATGGGTGTACTACATGGTTTACAATCATCCAACTCAAATTTCTTTAAAAGTTCTTTGGCATATTTGCCTTGATGGATGAAAGTACCATTTTATAGTTGCCTTACTTGGAGACCAAGAAAGCACTGGAGTTCACCCATTGCACTCATCTCAAACTCAGCTGTCATGAGTTGTCTTAACTCTTCACACATTTTAGAACATGTGCTTCCAAAAATGATGTCATCCACATAAATCTGGACAATCATCAAATCTTTCCCTTTCCATTTTAAAAAACAATGTTTTATCAATTTTACCTCTTGTGAACCCAATGGAAAGAAGAAAGGTGGAAAGAGTTTCATACTAGGCTCTAGGTGCTTGTTTCAGTCCATACAAAGCTTTATTTGCTTGTAGACATGATTTGGATTAAATGGATCCTCAAAACCCAGAGGTTGACAAACATATACCTCTTCTTGAATTTTACCATAGAGGAATGCACATTTGATGTCCATTTGATACACCTTAATGTTGTGGTTGACAGCAAAGGCCATGAATAATCTGATTGCTTCTAATCTTGCTACAGGGGCAAAAGTTTCATCATAGTCAATGCCCTCTTCCTGTCTGAACCCTTGAACCACGAGCCTTGCTTTATTCTTGACAACAGTACCCCTTTCATCAGTTTTATTTTTGAAGACCCACTTTGTGCCAATAGGACTCACACCCTCTGGCAGTGGTACAAGCTTCCATACTTGTTGTCTTTTAAACTGTTGGAGCTCCTCTTGCATGGCTTCTACCCAGCTGTTGTCTTTTAGTGCCTCTTGGTACTTGATTGGCTGATGAAGAGATAGGAAACTAGCAAAAAGACAGATGTTTTGGGAATGGCTTCTTGTGAGCACCCCTTCACTGATGTTGCCAATGATTTGGTCAGGTGGATGAGACTTTAAGAAGATTAACTCTCCTTTGTATGGAACAATGGCATTTAACGGTCAGGGCTGCAGATGTGAATCATCTGAGCTAACCACTGCTGGTGACTTTGATGATCCAGCAGTGGCTTGAAATAGAGGTGGAGGAATAGGAGAAGTGGTATGAAAGCAGGCTGATTTTTATCCACTGTTTGGGGATTTTTATCAACAGTGCTTGAGGATGTGGAAGCAGGGGTTAATGGGCTACTTTGGTCAACAACTGTTGAGGTAGCAGTGGTTGAGCTTTGACAGCTATTTTGAACATCTGCTGCTCTACCATTTGATGCAGACTTTTGTTGTGGAATGATGACTTCATATCCATAGTCTAATGGAGGACTTTGAGATGGACCTGCACGGTTAGTCTTGACAGAAACATTTTCAAAGGTAAATTTATCAAGATCAAATAGTTCTGCAGGATTTGCAAGGATTTTCATTGAAGAGAGTTCATTGAACTTCAGATTCAAAGTCTCTTCCACTGTCGTAGTCTTAGTGTTGAACACTTTGTAGGCCTTAGCAGTGGTTGAGTATCCCAAATGATAACCACAATCAATTTTGGCTGCAAACTTTGAGATAGAATCTTTTAAGTTTAAAATGAAGCATGGGCAGCCAAAAATTTTAAAATATGAGATCAGTGGTTTGATTTTATACAGAATTTCATAGGCAGTCTTTTGATGCCTGGGGTTTATTAAAACTCTGTTCTGGACATAGAAGGCAGTGTTTACAACCTCTGCCCAGAAAGTTAATCGCAAACCTGAATCAGCAAGCATGGTTCTGGCAGCCTCTATCAAACATTTGTTCTTTCTTTCAACTACCCCATTTTGTGCTGGTGTTCTTGGAATGCTGTACTTCCTTACAGTTCCTTTTGACACACAAAACTCATCCAACTCCCTATTTCTGAATTATGTGCCATTGTCACTCCTGAAGATTTTTACTGGCAAGTCAAATGGCTTTTCAACCTGTGTGACAAAGTCTTGCAGAATGCCTACAGTCTCATATTTGGAATGTAAGAAATAAGTCCATGTAAACCTAGAAAAGTCATCCTACAATTACCAAGCAATATCTTTTATTTTTAAGACTCATGACTTTAACTGGGCCAAACAGATCCATGTGAAGCATTTGTAAGCACTTGGTTGTTTTGGACTCTTCAATGGACCTAAAAGAGCTTTTATGTTGTTTTCCTTTTAGGCAGGAAACACAATGCTCAGGACAAGTGAACAGTTTTTTGAGGAAGACCTCTTACTAACCCCTGTTTTGACAAAGCAGTGATTGTCTTGAGATTTATGTGCCCCAATCTTCTGTGCCAAAGTTCTGTCTCTTTGTTAGAGGCAGCTGAGAACAGACAGGCATCAGTTCTTGGGTTCTCTTTTGACAAATCAACTACATAAACATTGCCACTTCTTTGAGCAACAAGTTTAGTTATTCCATTTTTTATTATTTCTTCAATCTTTTCAACCATTTCTGGTCCAACAATCCTACAACACTCCATAGTAAAGAAAGAACCATAACCCTTATCACTCATTTGAGAGACACTAAGGAGGTTGAATTTTAGATTATCTATCAGATTGACATTTTCAAACTTAACATTTCCAGACTGAACTGTACCAGATCCCATCACCTTCCCTTTACTATTATTACCAAAAGATATATCACCCCCTCCATGAGTTTTGAATTCCTTGAGTAGGGCTCTACATCCAGTCATGTGCCTGGAGCCTCCACTATCTACATACCAAAGACTATCTAAGCATGCAGAAGCTCCCTTAGTTGCAGCCATCATGGCACAATCACAGGTATGATCATTTTCTTCTTGAGCTTTCTCTTCTTTTTCACCTTCTTTCTTCTTTTCTTCTTCTTCTTCAGACCAGGGGTCAGACAGTGGTTCCAACAGGGGTTTTGAACTTTCTTCCAGCAGTATTTCATCAGCAACAGCAGTAACCACTGCTTTAGCAATTTTGTCCACTGTTTCATCACTTGACTGTTCTTCTTCAGCTTCCAGCCCTTCTTGTATGGTCTCCAATGCTACAAAACAGATATCATCACTAGAAACATTATTTTGAGCATAGAGTGCAAAATTTTCATCTCCAAACTCTTCAGGTAAGCTACTCCAGTCAACCAGCCCTTGGGTGAAAAAGCTTTGTTGGTCAGGTTGAACCACTGCTGGTGCAACTTGTTGAGGTGCAACTTGTTGCACCTGAACCTGAGGAGCATGGGCCTGGACATACTGTATCTGAGGAACAGTGGTTTGAACATAATGCACAGGAATAGGGGTTGCAGGGTGTGCATCGTGAGCAGTGTTTACATGAGCAGTAGGGGCATATTGGGCATAGTGCACAGTGTTTTGGTTATTTTGTGGTCTAGGGTTTGAGCTAGGATGTGCAATAATTGGACCGGTGGTTTGACTCCTGCATTCCCTAGCAAAATGACCTAACCTATTGCACTTATAGCATTTAATCTTTGACTTATCCAGCCCCACTTTTAGATTCCCATGTAACCCTGGAAATTTTCTCCCTGTCCTTTTGTAAAACTTGTTGGTTCTAACACTCAGCAGTGCAAGTTGGTGCAAAATGTCCATTTCTTCTAAGTTAGTTGGATCAAAATGCTGCAAATCATTGAGTTCAAAGCACAGATTGTCAGAATTATGGTTTTCACTACTAGCTGTGAAAGCATAGTTGTTTGAGTAAGAATCAGAGTTGTTAAAAGCTCCAGCAGCAGTTATGTCAATATAATGATCATAACTCTAATCCTTACTACTACCAGATTCTTCTTGACCCAAAAGAGTTGTGCTGCCAAATGAGTAATCATCTGTAACTTTTCCAGACTCTTGTAACTTCTTTTTCTGGTTCAACTCCTTTTCATAAGTCAGGAGTCTTCCATGAAGTTGGGTCAGGGTTAGATCTTTGAACTCAACAGAGTTTCTGGTTACAAAAGCAACTGTGTCCCATTTTTCAGGAAATGACCTTAAAAACCTGCTGTTAACAGTTGATTTAGGAAATTCAGCTTTAACAAGCTTAAGTTCACTTATGAGACAACTAAATCGCTCAAACTGCTGTGTTAATGTTTCACCGTTAATGTGACAAAAGGTTTCATACTGTTGGTTCAAAATTTCCCTGTTGTTTTCAATTACTTCTTTAGTTCCCCCAAATTGTTCCTTAAGTGCATCCCATAATTCCTTGGCACTGTTATAGTGTAACAGCCTGTTAGGATCTGAGTTTGGATTGATTGTGTTTTACGTTTGAAATAAGATGAAAGATGAACAAGTAATGCAGCGGAATGTAAATGGAAACAAACTTTTCACACAATCAAACAGGAGAATTACTTTCAACACACATTTTCAACAAAGAACCGAATGATTGAATTTATTTCAATAACGATTACAATGCATGCATGTAACAAACTCCCCCTCAGCCTGAGCTCACAGTGATTGTTTATATAGGAAGAAAAGTGGTGAAGAGCTAATAGAACAGTACAGAGTACTGTTCTATTTATAGGCACGCCCAAACCACTGTGGCATCTTTGCTGACGTCACCATGAGAGCGACATCTAACCTCATAACAAACTCTAACAACTGATCTGATACAAACACTGCTATGCTAACTACTGATTACAATATATTACATAAAACAAGCTAAACTACTTCTTTATCCTTCCACTGTTGTGAACCTAGCAGTACTTGATATATTCAGCAGTGCTTGACCCATAGCAGTAGATTGATCAGCAGAGTTTTAGTCTTCATCAGTCTTTGACTTGATCAGCAGTTGTAGGTCAGCAGTTGTAAAGATCAGTGGATTGGAGGTCATCAGATGTTGAAACCACTTTCAAGGGGAGAGACTTGTATACATAACATCTGCTTATTTTGGATCCACTGCTCAGATCCAGTTTTGGCTTTAATTATCTGTTCCTCTGATAGAGTTCAATCCCAACAATCTCCCCCTGGAACAGATAATGCCAAAACCCTTCATTATTGTGGAGCTTTATTGCCTCATCAACAGTTCCCTTATTTGCCCTTTGAGTTGTAACTTAAAGTCTAAGGCATCTGTGTCATCTTCATCCCTGCACAGTGGAAGATCAAGGAGATCCTGCAGATCTTCAAGACTTAGTCCAAGTACTTGTTCCCTTGTTATTTTCTTTACTTCTCCACTAGACTTGATCACAGTCAGTACATGGGACTGTTTATCAGTTTTTCACTTTAGTACTTTTGAGTCTGGTGGGTTTCTTGGGAGATTTTTATTAGATGAGGAGTTTGGAGATGCTGGCCTTATGATGACTGACTGAGCAGTGCTTTGAGCTTGAGCAAGTTTAGGAATATCAGCCATCATTTGTTTGTAAACCATCTTTATCACTTCATTATCAACAGCTATTTCTTCTGCTGTCTCTACATCCATCTATTTTTGCCTTCTTCTTTGATAAAGAAATGCACCAGGTGGAGCAGTGGCTCTCCTAATTTGCAGCTTTGGTGGTCTTGTTGAAACCTCTGCTTCAAGATAGTCAGGTTTTTGAGGAATTTTTGGATTTTTCTTTCTTAATTCCTCCAACTTTTTGTAAGTAACCCTGACTTTGTCTTCTTTCCACCTCATCACTTGATTCTTTGACCCAAATTCAGCAGTGATCAATTCCCCTTTCATTCTTCTCAGCTCCAATGCCTTATCAGGTACATTCTTCTTATACTTTGCCCAATCAGGAGGAGTGTGTTTGACCTTGTTTTTAATCATTTCTTGAATCCTGGCTGCTTCACTTTCAAGCTCAGGAATGATCCATTCTTTGTACATGTACTTTTTCCCTTATACTTCTTATAAGCCATGATATTTCAATGTAGTCTTTTCTCAGAGATTCATCTGCTCTTTCTGATATTTGCTGACAAGCATTCTTTACAAACTGCTCCAAAGATCTGACTTGTGTGAGCAGAAATTGATAATTTCTTTCTATTTCTTTGTCAGACTTTCCTTGTGAATTTTTCTTGGAGATATCCTCTGCCTGTTGAGCCTTAACTTTCAAGTATTCTTCAATGTTGTTAGGCCTGGAATATCCTTCAACTGATGGCAAACTCCTTTTAGCAGGGTCATCCTCAAAGTAGAAGGATTTGATCTCTTCTCTGACTGCAGCAAGTTCTAGAGGATATTGGACACCTGCAGGAGTAATGTCAGTGATCGGCTTTTGAAACTGAGCTGATGAGAGTGGAACAGGGTTTGGTATAGTAACAAGTGATAGAGGTTGTGAAGATGTTGGTGGTGGTGAAGTATCATCATCTTTCAGAATTAACCTTCTCCATTTTGGTTGAGGAGAGGCTGATGATGTTTTGGATGGATCAGTGGTGGCGATTTGAGTGGTGGTTATTGTAGTGGAAGTGATTGAAGTGGAAGGTTGCTGACTAACAGTTGTTGAAACAACTGGTGTTTCAACCACTGTTGCCATTACAACAAATGTTGTGACATCTGTTGTCTTCTACTTTTTGGCAGGAGATGAAGGTGGTGTTGATGATGTTTTAGGTGGTGAGGTGATTTTTGGTGGTGGTGGTAAGACAGTGGTTGTGGTGTGTGTTGAAATGGTGGCAGGTGTTTGGCTAGCAGTTGTTGAAACTACTGAAGTATCAGCAGTTGTTGATACAGCAGGAGTTACAACAGCTGTTTGGGTGGAAGATTGATGTTTGGAGCTTTTGGAAGGTGGTTTGGAAGCATGCTTTGTGGGTCTGGATGGTGTGTGTTTGGGTTCCCTCACTTTTCTGGTGGGATTCTTTCTTTTTAGCTTAGGATTTTTATTATCCTTTGGCTCAGAAATACCCTGCTCATTCAGCTCCATGAAAGCTCTTTTCTCCTCGTTCCACCTGGATTTATCCTTAGCATCTCTATCCCTTTTTACACTTGCTTTTGCTTCAGCAAGTGCATTTGTGGTAACATCAATCTTTTTACTACCATCTGGCAAGGGAATGTCTTTAGTCATGCTATCTTTTTGTGGTTCAATATAAAGACCATCTTCAACTCCCTTCTTTTTCCACTGCTTGATTTTCTCCCCCTTTTTGGTATTATCTGGTGGTGGGTTATCAATAAAGAGAACAGTGGGAGGAGCAGTGCCAGTGGTGTTCAGTATGTGGGCCTTTATAGCCTTGATGTCAGCTTGGGTATCTTTAAACCTTGACTCCATCATGTTTCTCAGCTTTTGAACGTGTATTTCATGCTGCTGATCAGCCAATTGTCTTTGATGTTGGAGTAGTGGTTGAAACAAATTCCTTAACTCATTTGCAGCAGGTGCAGGTTGTGCAGGTGCTTGAGCTGGAGTAGCAGTGGTTGGTACCTTTTAAACTTTCAACAACTGTTGCAGCATATCTTTAATTTCTGCAACAGAGGTATCCAGTTTGTCAACTCTGTCCGTCAATTCTCGGTACATTAAACCATCACCCAACTTAATGGGATCATCTGATTTCCCACTTACAGTGGTTGTAACAGTGGTTGATTCAGGGAGTGTACTCCAAATATCATCCACTGATGCCCCTTTGTCTTGGAACTGGGGACTTCTTCCTTTAAAAAGAGAAACACTTTTTAGTGAACCAGTGAAAATTGGATACACAAGTGTTTCCAGAGAAGAAATTGCCTCCAAGAAAGTCTTATTGATGTAACCACTGTCCAAATGCAAACCAGTGGGTTCAACACTTGTAGTGGCTGCTTCACTTGGACTACCACCAAGAGTTACTTGTAACTCAAGGGGGGTAACCTCCTCAGGTGTTGTTGGTGGGTTAGCAATGATTGATACATCAGACCCAGTCACTTGTTGAGGTATGTTCTCATTGACAGGTGAGTGAGAAGGACTGGTTTGTGCCTGGTTCAAATCAAGAGCATCCAACAGTATTTTTATTTGTGGGGGAATTGTGGAGGTGAGGTTGGGTGTAGAAAGAGAATTGGCCCCGGGCATTGGGTTGTGGATAATGAAAGCAAGTGATTCCAGAGCATCATATTGTGATGTCCCTATATGTACAACCTATTCTTTTTTAGAAGAAGCAGGAGGAGTTTCAGGCATGGGTTGAGATCTTTCTACCAACTGCTGTGAGGAAGTAGCAGCAGTAGTTTCTTGTGACTTTTGTGTTGTCACTGGCAGTTGCTCTAGGATCTCATCTTCCAGAGTTGCCTTTTGTGTAGGTTTGGGGGGGGGGGTTTTGAGTTTTCTTTTGTCTTGGCTTTTTGGTGATTTTAGGTGTGGGTTTCACAGCAGTTGTTTTGCTGCTGTGATCACCTAGAGTAGTAGGCTCAGCAGCAGATACCTGAGGAGCAGTGGTAGCTGCTAAATTCTGCTCAGGCACCTCAGCTTTTTTTTTTTGCAAGGCGTTGAAAGTCTTATAAAAGTTTCAGCTGTTAAGCTATTTATTTGAAAAGAGTCACCTTGTTTTATTACATGAGCATCATCCTTACCAAATTTCTTTTGAAAGTAATAACTTAGAAATCCTGGAAAAAGTAAGAATGGCTTTTTATCAAAAATTTTTACCAAATCATTAAAGATTTCCTGGGAGTAGTTAAAATTTTCATCTTGTAGAATAGCATATCCCAGGTTTTGAATCTTTAATGGTATCTCATTGAAAGCAGTTGTTTTGTTTGAAACACACATCAAGAGGGTATGAAACAAAAATCTTGTTGCAGGTGCAAAACTACCTTTTTGTAAGGTATCCTTTTTCATTGAATTTGCATACCCCCTTTCAAGGAAATCAGTTTTTAACTCGTTTTTGGGAAAAGAAGTTTTACCTTGCTGATCATTGAGTTCAAAGACTTCCGAGATGGATTGTGGTGTGATTTTGACTGCTTTACCCATTAGAGAAGAGTTAATGGCTATGACGTCTTCGCCTTGTTTTTCAAGAGTAACATTTTTCCAAAACTCTCTCTAGGTTTTCAGGTAAATCGGAGCATCTGCTGTTAGCAAAGTTTTATACTTTGATGCAGACATAGTGTCAATGATTGAATCGTAGATGTCGATGGTGCCGGGTTTTGTAAGAAGACCCAGATAGTTATGAGGAGCTTTATATGGGATTTCGATGGGTGTGGTAGCCATTGGAGTGGACTTTTCAGAAGATGATTTTGAAGTGGATTTCATAGATGACTTTGATTTTGAAGAAGGAAATCGATGAAGAATTTGAGAGAAAGAGATGGAAACTGCTTTGAGAAAGGAATTTGTGTGAATTCGATTCGACAGTAAAACCCTGTTTGGGGGTTTTGAAGAGGGTTTTATAGAGGAAAAAGTGAATGCTGACGTGGCAGCGGTTACAAAAGATCTGACCGCTATGTACTGTCCACGTGCCAACCCCTGATGAAATGAAGGACAAGTGTTTTTATGAAAACCATTGATGGAACAAGATCAGTGGTTGTAACAGTAACAATGAAGGCAGTGGGTGATTTTTACTATCAATGGATAGCATATCAGTGGATAAAACATTGATTTTAGACAACAGTGTTTATCAAGGAAATGAGAGAACAGGGGTTAACTTTTAGCAGTGGACAGTCTTTTAAGTAGAACAGACTTTTGAACAAAACAGTGGTTATGGCAGACTTTTAAGGGTTTAATGAAAAATTCAATTTTAGCTATTTTTAAGGATGGATTTTTGATTTTCTGAAAACATTTTAATGCTTTTATTCATAGAAATACAGGATGTTGCCTGTTATTCCATGTTTAGCATGCCAATCCTAGAGATCAAGCTTTCAAAGGTGGATGTGTCTAATGCTTTGGTTAGCACATCTGCCAGCTGATCTTTAGTTGGAACATGGTGCAGAGAAATCAAACCTTTTTCATAGCAATCCCTCATAAAGTGATGTCTGATATCAATGTGCTTGGTGGTTGAGTGGGAAACAGGATTTTTGATGATATTTTCTGCTGCCTGACTGTCCAACATGAGAGGTGTCTTTAGGGCAGTGATACCAAAATCCAGCAACTGATTTTGAAGCCAAAGTAGTTGGGCTGTACAGCTTGCAGTAGCTATATATTATGCCTCAGCAGTGGATGTGGAAACAGCTGCTTGCTTTTTGCTTTGCCAAGACACTAAACAACTGCCTAGGAATTGGCACCCTCCTGAAGTGGACTTCCTTGTCTTGTCACATCCAGCAAAGTCATTATCTGAGAAACCTGAAAGCTCAATTTTACCATCAGCTGGATACCAGATACCAAGTGTGGGAGCACCTTTTAGCTATCTGAATATCCTTTTTATAGCAATAAGGTTTGACTTTCTAGGGGTTGACTGGGATCTTGCACAAACACATGTTGCAAACATGATGTTGGCCTAGATGCAGTTAGGTACAATAAAGACCCAATCAAGCTTCTATATAAAGTTTGATCAACCAAATCATCCTTCTCATCAGACATGACTATTTTATTGGTTGCAATGGGTGTACTGCATGGCTTACAATCATCCATTTCAAATTTCTTTAAAAGTTCTTTGGCATATTTGCCTTGATGGATAAAAGTGCCATTTTGCAGTTGCCATACTTGGAGACCAAGAAAGCACTGGAGTTCACCCATTGCACTCATTTCAAACTCAGCTGTCATGAGTTGTCTAAACTCTTCACGCATTTTATTACATGTGCTTCCAAAGATGATGTCATCCACATAAATCTGGACAATCATCAAATCCTTTCCTCTCCATTTTAAAAACAATGTTTTATCTATTTTACCTCTTGTGAAACCAATGGATAGTAGGAAAGTGGAAAGAGTTTCATACCAGGCCCTTGGTGCTTGTTTCAAGCCATACAAAGCTTTATTTAGCTTGTAGACATGATTTGGATTAAATGGGTCCTCAAAGCCTGGAGGTCGACAAACATATACCTCTTCTTGAATCTTACCATAGAGGAAAGCACATTTGAAATCCATTTGATACACCTTGATGTTGTGGTTGACAGCAAAGGCCAGGAATAATCTGATAGCTTAAAGTCCTGCTACAGGGGCAAATGTTTCATCATAGTCAATGCCCTCTTCCTGTCTGAACCCTTGAACCACAAGCCTGGCTTTATTCTTGACAACCATACCCCTTTCATCAGTTTTATTTTTGAAGACCCATTTTGTGCCAATAGGACTCACATCCTCTGGTAATGGTACAAGCTCCCAAACTTGTTGTCTTCTAAACTGTTGGAGCTCCTCTTGCATGGCTTCTACCCAACTGTTGTCTTTTAGTGCCTCTTGGTACTTGACTGGCTGATGGAGAGATAGGAAACCAGCAAAAAGACAAATGTTTTGGGATTGACTTCTTGTGAGCACCCCTTCATTGATGTTGCCAATGATTTGGTCAGGTAGAAGAGATTTCAAGAAGATAAGATCTCCTTGGTATGGAACAATGGCATTAAGTGGGGAGGGCTGCAGATGTGAATCATCTGAGCTAACCACTGCTGGTGACTTTGATGATCCAGCAGTGGCTTCAAAAGGTGGTGGAATAGGAGGCAATGGTGTGGACACATGTTGACTTTGATCCACTGTTTGAGGACTTTTATCAACAGTGTTTGATGATGTGGAAGCAGGGGTTAATGGGCTACTTTGGTCAACAACTGTTGAGGTAGCAGTGGTTGAACTTTGACAGCTGTTTTGAACATCTGCTGCTCTTCCACTTGATGCAGACTTTTGTTGTGGGATAATGATTTCATATCCATAGTCTGATGATGAGTTTCTGATGGACCTGCATTGTTAGTCTTAACAGCAGTATTTTCAAAAGTGAATTTATCAAGATCAAACAATTCTGCAGGATATGCAGGGATTTTCATTGAAGAGAGTTCATTGAACTTCACATTCAAAGTCTCTTCCACTGCTTTGGTCCTTGTGTTAAACACTTTGTAGGCCTTAGCAGTGGTTGAGTATCCCAAATGATATCCACTGTCTACTTTAGCTGCAAATTATGAAATAGAATCTTTTAAGTTCAAAATGAAGCATGGGCAGCCAAACACTTTAAAGTATGAGATCAGTGGTTTGATTTTATACAGAAGTTCATAGCAGTCTTTTGATGCATAGGGTTGATTAAAACTCTGTTTTGGACATAGCAAGCAGTGTTTACTGCTTCTGCCCAAAAAGTTAATGGCAAACCTGAATCTGCAAGCATAGTTCTGGCAGCCTCAATCAAAGTCCCGTTCTTTCTTTCAACAATCCCATTTTGCTCTGGTGTTCTTGGAATGCTGTACTGCCTTACAATTCCTTTTGACACACAGAAATCATCTAACTCCTTATTTCTGAACTCTGTGCCATTATCACTTCTGAAGATTTTTACTGGCAAGTCAAACTGCTTTTCAACCTGTTTCACAAAATCATGCAGAATGCATGCAGTCTTATCTTTTGAGTGTAAAAAGTAAGTCCATGTAAACCTAGAAAAGTCATCAACAATAACAAGCAATATCTCTTTTTCTTAAGACTCATGACTTTAACTGGGCCAAACAAATCCATATGAAGCATTTGCAAACATTTGGTTGTTTTGGACTCTTCAATTGATTTGTATGAGCTTTTATGTTGTTTTCCTTTTAGCCAGGAAACACAATGCTCAGGACAAGTGAACAGTCTTTGAGGTAAACCTCTTACTAACCCCTGTCTTGAGATGGCAGTGATTGTCTTGAGATTTGTGTGCCCCAGTCTCCTGTGCCATAATTCTGTCTCTTTGTTTGAGGCAGCTGAGAACAGACAGGCATCAGTCTTAGGGCTCTCTTTTGACATATCAACCACACAAACATTACCACTTCTTTGAGCAACAAGTTTGGTTTTTCCAATTTTTATTATTGCTTCAATCTTGTCAACCATTTCTGGTCCAACAATCCTACAACAATCCTTTGTGAAGAATGAGCCATAGCCCTTATCACTCATTTGTGAGACACTCAGGTGGTTGAATTTTAGATTGTCTATCAGATTGACATTTTCAAATTTTACACTTACCAGACTGTACTGTACCAGACCCCAGAACTTTCCCTTTACTATTATTACCAAAGGATATATCACCCCCTCCATGGATTTTGAAATCTTTGAATAGGGCTTTACATCCTGTCATGTGCCTGGAGCCTCCACTATCTACATACCAAAGGCTATCTAAGCATGCAGAAGCTCCCTGCACATGAAGTAAAAGGATTAGTTCATTAAGGTCTCCAAAGCCAATAAGGCTTTGGATGGGGTCTCAACAGTGTCTGGGATGAGTTCAGGTGCATGGACAGTGGTTAGCTCAGGGGTTTGAACATTTTTGGAAATGTTTTTCTCTAACCACTGTTGGGGGTCTTGACCAATCACCTGTTGATAGCCAAAAGGATACCTGTTCACTCTTGGTTTAGAAGGCTTTTTGTAAACCTCATAAATATGTGGAATCCTTTGGTATGATGGTTGTCCCTTACCTCTTCTGAATTGATTGGCAGGGGGTACATCAGTCACCTGAACATCTCTTTTGACAGATGTTTGGTTCAGCTGTTTTGTAACAGCTGTTTGGACTGGCACAAACAGTGGTTGGTTCTTGGTGAACTTGACAGATGATGTTGATGAACTTAAGGATGTTTTTGCAGTGTACTTATTTCTTTTTACATCAAAGTTTTTGAGATACACACATTCTTGAGTTTTGTGGTTTGTTTTACCACAGATGGTGCAGCTCTCAGCAGGTTCAATTACACTTGATTTGTTGAGATCATATGCTTTTAGATGAAAACAATCTTTTGTTAGATGGTTCTTCTTTTCACAAAAATCACAAAACAGGTTTTTAATTTTTTTCTCTTCTTTTCTTCTTCTCTGACTCCTTAGCAACAGAGTTTTGAACCACTGTTGGGATGTCTTTGAGAGGAATGACCTTTGCTTTCGGAGATTTTACACCATCAGTGGTTGTGAAGTCCATTGGTTTAAAGTTTTCAAGGATGTCACACTCATCAGACCATGTGGGTTTAAATTGGTATTTCTCAATTTCCTCAAAAGTAGAGGACCCCACAGATCTTTCCAGAGTTATTTTGTTACCAAGTTTGTCAGTTATTTTAACCTCTTGGCCATCCTTGTTTGTGGGAATAACTTCAACAGTGGATTGAACAGATTCTTTTAAAGCATTGTTTTCAATTTCATCATGTTTTCTAAAACCAACACCAAATTTCACATTGCTTTTGATATGTTTTTCAAGCATGACCTCATAACCTTTACAAGACTCCACCCATTTCTCACAAGTGATATGGGTGGATTCCAACTCCTTTTTACAAACTTGATATTTTTCTACCATAGTTTGGAGTTGATTCTTGGTTATGCTCTGCTCTTCTGTAAGACTGCAGATCTCTTTATCTTTTTCAGCCAATTTGTTTTTAAGTTCTTTTAAAGACTTTTCAAATTTGACTTCATCATTCAACACTCTATCCGTAAGGTTTTCATTCACCTCTTTAATGTTAGCAAATGCTATAATGCACTTGTCTGAACACAGATTTTCAAGAACCTGAGATGATACCTTAGCTGCAGCCATCATGGCACAATCACATTGATGATTATTTTCTTCATCAGCTCTCTCTTCTTTCTCACCTTCTTTCTTCTCTTCCTTTTCTTCTTCTTTCGACCAGGGGTCAACCAATGGTTCAATCAGGACAGGTGAACAGTTTTTGAGGAAGACCTCTTACTAACCCCTGTTTTGACAAAGCAGTGATTGTCTTGAGATTTGTGTGCCCCAATCTTCTGTGCCAAAGTTATGTCTCTTTGTTAGAGGCAACTGAGAACAGACAGGCATCAGTTCTTGGGTTCTCTTTTGACAAATCAACTACATAAACATTGCCACTTCTTTGAGCAACAAGTTTAGTTATTCCATTTTTTATTATTTCTTCAATCTTTTCAACCATTTCTGGTCCAACAATCCTACAACACTCCATAGTAAAGAAAGAACCATAACCATTGTCACTCATTTGAGAGACACTAAGGAGGTTGAATTTTAGATTGTCTATCAGATTGACATTTTCAAACTTAACATTTCCAGACTGAGCTGTACCAGATCCCATCACCTTCCCTTTACTATTATTACCAAAAGATATATCACCCCCTCCATGGGTTTTGAATTCCTTGAGTAGGGCTCTACATCTAGTCATGTGCCTGCAGCCTCCACAATCTACATACCAAAGACTATCTAAGCATGCAGTAGCTCCCTTAGTTGCAGCCATCATGGCACAATCATAGGTATGATCACTTTCTTCTTGAGCTTTCTCTTCTTTTTCACCTTCTTTCTTCTTTTCTTCTTCTTCAGACCAGGGGTCAGACAGTGGTTCCAATAGGGGTTTTGAACTTTCTCCCAGTAGTATTTCATCAGCAACAGCAGTAACAACTGCTTCAGCAATTTTGTCCACTGTTTCATCACTTGACTGTTCTTCTTCAGCTTCCAGCCCTTCTTGTATGGTCTCCAATGCTACAAAACAGATATCATCACTAGAAACATTATTTTGAGCATAGAGTGCAAAATTTTCATCTCCTAACTCTTCAGGTAAGCTACTCCAGTCAACCAGCCCTTGGGTGAAAAAGCTTTGTTGGTCAGGTTGAACCACTGCTGGTGCAACTTGTTGCACCTGAACCTGAGGAGCAGGGGCCTGGACATACTGTATCTGAGGAACAGTGGTTTGAACATAACGCACAAGAACAGGGGTTGCAGGGTGTGCATAGTGAGCAGTGTTTACATGAGCAGCAGGAATATATTGGGCATAGTGCACAGTGTTTTGGTTATTTTGTGGTCTAGGGTTTGAGCTAGGATGTGTAATAATTGGACCAGTGGTTTGACTCCTGCATTCCCTAGCAAAATGACCTAACCTATTGCACTTATAGCATTTAATCTTTGACTTATCCAGCCCCACTTTTAGATTCTCATGTAACCCTGGAAATTTTATCCCTGACCTTTTGTAAAACTTGTTGGTTCTAACACTCAGCAGTGCAAGTTGGTGCAAAATGTCCATTTCTTCTAAGTCAGTTGGATCAAAATGCTGCAAATCATTGAGTTCAAAGCATAGATTGTCAAAATTCTGGTTTTCACTACTAGCTATGAAAGCATAGTTGTTTGAGTAAGAATCAGAGTTGTTAAAAGCTCCACCAGTAGTTATGTAAATATAATGATCATAACTCTGATCCTTACTACTACCAGATTCTTCTTGACCTAAAAGAGTTGTGCTGCCAAATGAGTAATCATCTGCAACTTTTCCAGACTCTTGTAACTTCTTTTTCTGGTTCAACTCCCTTTCATAAGTCAGGAGTTTGCCATGAAGTTGGGTCAGGGTTAGATCTTTGAACTCAACAGAGTTTCTGGTTACAAAAGCAATTGTGTCCCATTTTTCAGGAAGTGACCTTAAAAATCTCCTGTTAACAGTTGATTTAGGAAATTCAGTTTTAACAAGCTTAAGTTCACTTATGAGACAACTAAATCGCTCAAACTGTTGTGTTAATGTTTCACCCTTAATATAACAAAAGGTTTCATACTGTTGGTTCAAAATTTTCCTGTTGTTTTCAATTACTTCTTCAGTTCCCCCAAATTGTTCCTTAAGTGCATCCCACAATTCCTTGGCACTGTTACAGTGTAACAGCCTGTTAGGATCTGAGTTTGGATTGATTGTGTTTTACGTTTGAAATAAGATGAAAGATAAACAAGTAATGCAGCAGAATGTAAATGGAAACAAACTTTGCACACAATCAAACAGGAGAATTGCTTTCAACACACATTTTCAACAAAGAACCGAATGATTGAATTTATTTCAATAACGATTACAATGCATGCATGTAACAAACTCCCCCTCAGCCTGAACTCACAGTGATTGTTTGTACAGGAAGAAAAGTGATGAAGAGCTAATAGAACAGTACAGAGTACTGTTCTATTTATAGGTACGCCCAAACCGCTGTGGCATCTTTGCTGACGTCACCATGAAAGCGACATCTAACCTCCTAACAAACTCTAACAACTGATCTGATACAAACACTGCTATGCTAACTACTGATTACAATATATTACATAAAACAAGCTAAACTACTGCTTTATCCTTCCACTGTTGTGAACCTGGCAGTACTTGATATATTCAGCAGTGCTTGACCCATAGCAGTAGATTGATCAGCAGAGTTTTAGTCTTCATCAGTCTTTGACTTGATCAGCAGTTGTAGGTAAGCAGTTGTAAAGATCAGTGGATTGGAGGTCATCAGATGTTGAAACCACTTTCAAGGGGAGAGACTTGTATACATAACATCTGCTTATTTTGGATCCACTGCTCTGATCCAGTTTTGGCTTTAATTATCTGTTCCTCTGATAGGGTTCAATCCCAACACAGCCCAGCATAAATCTCATTGGAAAGTGCAGATGCAATGATGCTAAATGCCTTGGCATCCTGTTCAATTTTTTGAAAATCCTGATCAATATAGTTTTCAATTTTCTTAGGTTCAAACTTCTTTAGATCCTCAGCACTCGGCACCATTGGAACATGTGGTCCAAAGATAACCGACTTCCAACATCCGGTATTTTGTTGAGCTAAGATGTGACCCATCCTTCACTCCCAGATGTTGTACTCATTTCTCTTCAACATAGGTGGTTTGAAGAGAGAACCAATGTTATTGTTCATATCTTGTGATTGTGACGTCATTTTGGTTATTTTACAGGCACTGGTTAATCAACTTTGATCGTGATTAACCCTTACTCTGTTTTTCAACAAAATGAACAATTGAAAAAGTATCAACGATTTTGAGCTGAACTTTTACGTCAAAATGATTGTTAGATCAAGTTTGACTGTCCAAGCTCTGATACCAATTGTTAGGATCTAAGTTTCTTATGATTGTGTTTGTTTGAATTAAAGTAAAGATGAATGAGTATAAGTGCAGTGGAATTAAAATGGAAACAAACTTTCAGCACACAATCAAATGGAAGAATTGCTTTCAACACACATGTTTACCAGAGAATCGAATGATTATATTTATTACAATGATTCAATTACACTTGCTTGCATGTAATACAATCTCCCCCTCAGGCTGAGCTCACAGATGGTTTGTTCGTACAGAATGAGTTATGAAGAAAGAGCTAATAGAACAGTACAGGGTACTGTTCTATTTATAGTACTGATCAAACCACTGAAGCATCTTTGCTAACGTCACCATGAAAGTGACATCTAACCTCCTAACAACCTACAACCACTGATCTATACAAGCACTGTTATCTAACCACTGATTACAATACAATACAATACAATACAATACAATACAATACAATACAATACAAAGAAATAAACTAACTACTACTTCTCATTCCACTGTTATACTCCCAGCAGTGCTTTGTGTCTTCAGCAGTACTTGAACCATGACAGTAGATTGAGCATCAGTGCTTTAGTCTTCAACAGTCTTTAACAGTCTATAGCAGTTGTTGAAGATCAGCAGTTGTTGTAGATGAACAGTGGATGGAGGTCATCATATGTTAGGGCCACTTCCAAGGGGAAAGATTGAATACAAACATCTGCTTATTCTGGATCCACTGATCTGATCCAGTTTTGGCTTTAATCAACTGTTCCTTTGTAGGGTTCAATCCCAACATAAATACTCTTGACTTATTTTAGTGTAAACTTGGGATGGCAAATATGCCTCTTGGGGCGGTTATTACATAAGTAAGTCGCATATGATTGCGCAAAAATGTAAGAATATGTTTAATCCGTTTACTTGATAATTGATATAATTGGGGGTTAATAATACCATGTCCAGACAACCCAATGAGTTAAATCAAGTATATAATCTTGTAACAAGAATAATCCCAAGATATATTTAAAAGATCACCTACGGGTTTTCTATATGTACAAAAACTCTTTTCGAAAAAAATATTTTTCCAAAGAGTCAGTTAATTGTATTTACCAGCTTTGGCTGGCGTATTTTCAAAAGATTGAACAACAGGTACCAACCTTATAATAGGCTAGGAATACGGGTCGGCTAGAATGAAGGCTAAGGAATTTACACTCCTGATGCTTAAGGCCTATGACGTCTAAAGCTCTGTTTATTCAGATCCTGCCTGTGGGCTTGTATCGAAGGCTCGTAATACTATTATACCTTCAAGCTTTATTTTTAATAATTTCAATCCAATACTTCCACTGCATATTATTATACTGTGATAACTGCTATCCAACCGTCACGATTGTACCCATCCGGGCCCACCGAAAATCGGGGTGTGACAATAAGATAAACATAACCATATCTACTGAAATCATCAGTGAATGTAACAAAGTATCTTTCTCCATGTCTTGACATTGTTCTGAATGGACCATATGCATCTGTATGTACAAGTCCCAGCAGATCATTAGCTCTTTCTCCAACATTTGAAAAAAGGTGTTTTTGTTAACTTTCCACTTAATCATGATTCACATGCCAAACGTTTTCGAACTCTTAGAATCTAAAATTCCTTCGGTTTTAAGTTATTTAACACGGTTCTCGCTTATGTGACCAAGTCTACAATGCCACATATACGTATCGTTAAAGTCCAACTTATTACGTTTATGGGAGATGTTGCATAATATGTTATTGTCTTGGATTTCTATCTCATAGATTCCATTGTTTGGTTTTGCATCAAATAAAGGACATCATTAAAATAAGCAGAAATAAATTCACCATTAAAACGATAATTGAAACCTTGTCCATGCATAGCAGAAACCGAAACAATATTTCTAGTAACACTAGGAATAAAATAAACATTGTTCAAAACAATTTCTAAACTAGAAGGAAGTAAAAGAACATATTCTCCAATCGCCTTCACGGCAACTCTTTGTCCATTGCCCACATGGACCTCCAAGTCGCCTTGTTTCAGCTTCTTAATCTTTCTTAGTCCCTGCAAAGCATTACAAATGTGAAAACCACATCCTGTGTCAAACACCCATGTTTTGCCAGAAAAAGAAAAGATTTCAATAACATATATACCTGAGGACTCTCCTCCTGAAGCCTTGGCTTGCTTCAGTATAACTAAATACTTAGCACAGTTCCTCTTCCAGTGCCCAATTTCATTACAATGAAAACACTTGGCATCCTTCTGAGGCTTCTTGTTTACAACTAATTTGCCTTTGCCCTTCCCATTGTCCTGATTGCCCCTTTTCTTGGTGTTAGGTTTCTTAACATGACCCTCCTTGATCATTTGCACCGGTTCAGTCTTCCTGGGTATATTCACCTCAGCAGTTTTGAGCATCTGATGCAGCTCTGCAAGTGTTTTCTCAATCCCATTCATATTGTAGTTCATAGTGAACTGATCATATGACTTTGGAAATGAGTTGACGATGATATCCCCAGCTAATTCATCACTCAAGGGGGATTCCACATGAGCCAAGTGATCAACAGATGCCTTCATTTTTAGCACATGAGTGCTAACTGATGTACCCTCTTGCATACGAGTGGTTATGAGTGATCTCATCACATCAAACCCCTCATGACGAGCCTTTTGATGGAACATTTCAACCAGATGCTCATTCATCTCATATGCCATCTTGTCATCCATGGCCCTTTGAAGTTCAGGAATCATGGATGCTAACATTAAACATGAGACTTTCATAGAGTCATCAAAGTGCTTTGCATAGTTTCTATATGCAACAGTTTGCTGATTAGTAGGTTCATCAGGGACTGGCGTTTCAAGAACATACAGTTTGTTCTCCGCCTTGAGAACAATTTTCAAGTTGCGGTGCCAGTCCATGAAGTTGGAGTGGTTCAGTTTGTCCTTCTCTAAGATAGACTTGAGAGAGAATTGGGAGGAATTGTTTTCAGTTGACATCTACAAAATTCAAAATTAATTAATTAGTATTTTATGTTTTTAATATCTTAACTTAATTTTGTGACCCAAAAAAAAAATTTAATTAAGATGAGATCCCGATTCATCATATGACAGTGAATTGGCTTAAGCACTATCCACTGGTATGATTATGTAGGTAAACAACGATTGTTAATTGTGTCCACTACACAACTCTCCATTTGGGGTTATCGCTTGATGTATGTTTAACCCCAACTATGCCAACTTGATGAACAAGCGATGTTTTGTCCATTACTGTTAACTGTAACACCGGCCTATGTTACACAGGAAACGTGATGATTACCTTCTTTCATGATGGACGCCTAGATGCAGGGTATAGCACTAACATTTGGGTTCGATTTAGAATGAAGTGTTAACTCGTTAAAGGTGGCATAAAACATCAATTTAAAATTTGGGATTTATTTTAATATTTACCAAAAATATTTTAAATAACTCGTAGCATGAGGCGAGTTACACAATAGTTTATAAAATCCAATTTTATATAATTCGTGATAATAGAAACTCATTTCCACGCTCTCACGATATAGTTTTAATACCCTATTAAACTATGTCGATCGTTTTATCGTGAATGATCTTGTTTTAAATATTAATAGAAACCTTTTATTAAATATACTTTTCAGTTTTATAAAACTTGTTTTAATAAAACCGTTGTCATGATTGTGAAAATTTTATTTATTTTGGGTTATCTAGATTATTTACAATAAATAAAATACAACCACAAAACACAATAATAAAAATCGAATTGAGCCCCTAATAGGTTGATCGTTTCGTTTTAGCCAGAAACGAATCGAACTAGTCAAAAGGGTTTCAAAAGCTAATTTTTGAAGCTCCCACTTGACCCGCGATCTCCATCTTCATGGTACCTGTTCACCATTTATCTTGATCTTGATATTGTACTCGAAGGATTACAATAATAAATTTGAAAATACAATAATTCTAATCCTATCTATTACATCGGATCCAATATCCGCAACAAAATGCAAATCAAAAATACTATTAAATCGGATCCAATATCTGGGGAAAAAATACAAATCAAAATAAAACCATTACCAACACAACCATGACAAAGGTCATAACCTAGGGCTCGATTCACATCACAATCCATAGACATCCAAAAGCTTTTGATCTTTTGTCAAAACAAATGATTTTTGACAAATAAAACATAGATCAAAATTATAACTTTACCATCTATACGTGTGTAACCATGGGTCTGATACCACTGTTGGGAATCAATGTATCAAAATAATAGCGGAAGTGGTTTATATAATTTACCAAAAGCCAATTATATAAATTTGATTTATTAATCCGATTAATAAATATTCCCAATCAGGATCAAGGTTATACGCGTATAAACAAATAAAAGGAATAAACAACCATAGAGGGTTTTAGTAATCAACCTTTGACGACAACACCGGAATTGTAACACGCGGGTTACAATGAATCCTCGCTAGTAGGAAGTTCACAACCGAGCACAAGATACCCGAGAGTAGAACCAACCAAGAAGAAGGCGGCGGCGATGCTTGGTCGACGGAAAGTGGGTGGTGGCCAAGCTTAGGAGGGTGGCTACGGTTTTGTGTTTTTATAAAAGTGTGTCTAGGGTTTCCACCTTAATCATCCTTTTATAAAACTCAATCTTACATTAAGGCCCTTTAAGATTATACAATTATAATCCTCTTAATAATAATCTAATTAATATTAAGTCCCTCCGGTTTAAACTATTATTATTTCACAAATAATAACCTACCTACTCGTGAACATATATGATTCGTGTACCAACGTGTAACTTTTTGGATCGTACTGAGTTAGTTACGTGGACTTTAATTACGGTCGGACATACATATATCCGACATAGTTTACAAGACATTTAAATGTAAGAGTATTATAAGACCATCCAATATTCATCACGGTTTTTAAACGGTTATAACTTTTTCATATGAGAATATTTTTAAAAAACAATTACACCGTATTAACTAGCATTTTATTCTCTTTAATTCGAGAAGGCTATTGCTATAGTTTCTTAGTTTTTCTTTTTATTTTTTACAGATTGCGTGATTACACATTCAATATGATTTGTTATAATTCATATTATTACAGCTATTTAAAGTTGTTTAACAAAACCAACACTCAAATGCGCCAAATAAATCAACATATAGCCTAACATGAACATAAATAGTGTAACTTAAAGAAGTTAAGTTAGAGGGTAATAAAACTTGATGAAACAATGTTGTTGGAAAATATTATGTTTTTTAATGTAAATAATTTGAAATATTTACTTGGTAACAAGCCAATAACATAACAAAGTAAAGCAATGTATTGACATAAAATTGGGACGATAGAATAAGATATCAATATAACAATACAGTAGTATAGCACGATGTGGCGATAATGTGAAGCAGTGAAGACCCAATTCATAACCATAAAGCTAAAGAAATACAAGACTCCTCATACTAGTATAACAAATACAATAGTGCGAGATTAAGACGTACAAGCAATAAATTTAAAATCTTCTTAGAATGTAAATACTTATCAAATAGTTGCAACAAGCTAAGAATCATCTGAAATGTCCATAACTCCTTACAGTTTCATTCTTTAGAAGACCTAAATCATTATATTTACGGGAGGGTAATGTGATTGGGTTAGGGGTGTGCATGGGTCGGTTTTGACCAAAAACCATAATCATAACCGCGATGTCGGTTATTGGATAACCATAACTATAGCCTATCGGTTATGGTGGTTATGGTTATTCCGTTTTGATGGTTATAGCGGGTCGGTTATGGGTGGTTAACCGTGTATTTACCTTAGCTAAAAATAGCTTAATTTTTTTTAACATGGAATAAATTGTTATTGCATGTTTGTATATATTAGTATATTACATAGTATTAAAAAGTACATATAATCTATAATATTAATACCAATTATTATCGAATATTCAAATAAAGTGATATGATACATTCCATAAATTCAAATAAACATTCAACCGAAACCACAAAATGATATGAAAAACCCATAAATACTAAAAATCTTTTGTCAAAAACATCAGATATTAAAAATATGGTGAAAAGTCTTAAATCTTACAAAGATTTATTACATGTCCGTTTAGTTCGGTTATGGTGGGTATGGAAAAAATGATAACCATAACCGACCCGCTAATTTCGGTTTTCAAAAAAAAAACCATTAACCGACCCACCGGTTTTTATTTGGTTTGGTTTTTTCGGTTCGGTTTTGTCGGTTAATTCGGTAAATTTTGTGACAACTGGCACTTTTCCATATATTCCGTACAATAAAAAACAGTAAATTGTACTTTAATGGCTGTGCATGATTGAATTAATGAGATGAATGATTCTCTGATTTCTGTCATATATATACAAGTGCATTACATGTTGCATGATTGTTTATCATTATTACATGCAACACAGTGTGGTTCAATTAGTGCACAGAACAAAGTTAGCACAGAAATCAGACAAACTAGAAGTACTGACGGGAGTTCAATACTCAGACAGATGTGATGTTAAGACACAGAATGAGCCCCGAAACCAAGAGTTACACTAGAATAGTATGTAGGAAAGTAGGGATCATAAAACTGCCTTCCGAGTGATGATTTTAGTGCCAGAAAGTGCCCGAAAGACACTAAAACTGCAGAATTCTGCAAAAAAACAACAAAAATCAGCATTTTAACATCAAAATATAATGCAGAAATGAGGTTTAATGGTCCAGAATAGCTTGATAAATTTCGGGAATCAAAACTTTCATAAAAGACATCATATTGCACACTAAACTGCGCTATTTAGCACTTTAACGAACCGGTAACCAACCGAACAACCGGACACTACCCGAAACACCAAAATTTAACTAGAAGCATTGTTTTAATGTTACCAAGCTAGTTATGTTGACCAAACATCATAATACATCTTAAAAACCCTAACCATATTAAATACTAACTAGAACCCTTACATTTCAACTTAATCAAGTAACCAAGCATTGAAACCAAACTAGGTCCCCCCCCCCCATATCCGGTTACAAAGTGGGCCCCCCATTTTTTATTTTCTTGATTATTAAAGTGGATTATGTTTCCTTGATATTAAATGTGACAACTGTGCTCTGTAAACGATATACAATGTAAAAAATATCAATTATCAATAAAACAATGTGTTTTTGTGTTAATATTTGTGTATTTGTGTTTGACAATTTTACGATTTGATTCTAGTTCGATTTCAAGCTTTAAATCGCTTTCTGGAAAGTTATACGCAAACTGGGGTGGAAACGCAGTCAGTGTAACGCGACAAACACTCCGGAATAGTGACATAGGCTTAACATACCTTAAATAACCTTTACATAACTTAGAAATAAGTTTTGGATGGTTTGGTGTGTCGAAAACAAGTCTATTCGATCGCAGGGACTATTTGTGTCAAACTATGAAACTTTTCCAATTCGTATGTTAACGAACATTCCGGAACTTGATCATAAGTTAAACATACCCTAAATATCCTTCACATAGCTTAGAAATAGGCTTTGAGGGGTTTGGTATGCGAAAATAAACTTATTTGATAAATAGGGACTAAAAGCGTCAAAAAGTGCATAAGTTTGCATTTTCGCACATATCTTACATTCTGAATATATCCGAACATTCAAAAAAATTTTGTAATCATTAAAATATTTTATTTTAGTGATTGTAATGCTAAATTTCCATTCGTCGCGCAATTTGGATCGTTTTCGCGTCCGTTCAAGTTTTTGTCGTAATTAACCAAACGACGGAACCGTACGACCAAACGAACCGACACCCGAGATGTTTCCAAGCATATTTTAAGTTCCCTATACTTTAACTTCATTGTGGAGCCTTGAAATGAGGTTAACAGGGCTTAAACGTGTCAAAAACTGAGTTTTTAATATACAGGGACTATTTCTGCCATTTTGCCAAACTTGGCTCTCGCGGGGCGCGTAAGAGGAGACCTCTTCTTATGCGGGGTGCGACTGATGCTCATATCATAAACCATTTTTCAGCAACAGCAGCTGGTTTCTGGGTTTTTGGACATGGTTTCTTCACACTTTGAGCTGGTATTTGAGTACCCATGGTATATAAAACAATGGGTAACACATGGAGGGCCAAGATTAAAGCTTGAATTACGAGAAACAATCTTAACGGTTCTCAAAATCCTATAAATACCCACTTGATTTCACTCATTCCTCACACCATTTGATCTGAATTTCCTCTAAGTTGAAGTTAATACTTCATACTTGAGTGCTTTAGATCAAATTCTTCCTTGCTTGTACCTTTTGTAAGTTTTTTTCATGCTCGATTATGCTTTTCAAGCATGAAAGTCAAACAGTGTTTGACTTTCTGCTTTGACCACGAATTGGTCAACACAAATTTCGATTGAACTTTGCAACGTGAGCGTAATCACGATGGTTATAGTCCCTTGTGACTATACCTACTGATTACCATGTCGATTAGTCGAAGTGACGAGTCAAAGTTTCGGTCAAAATACGTGTTTATGCGTATTTTGAATCGAAGCTATTTACGGGTATCAAAACACTTTGTTTTGATATCAAACTTGTTTTCTAACTTAGTTAAACATGTTTTCACATGTTTAACTCGTCACTTTTAGTCTAGTGCTTTTATAGGGTCGTAAGATAAGCGGTCTTAACAACCGCTTAGACTTTTGAACCCGATCCGCTTGGTCGATCTTTAGGATCCGACCAAGCATGTTTAGTGACCATAGTTGTATAGGGAATAACCTTCCGAGGTTATACCTTATGGTCACTTAGTTTAATTAGTTGTATGATAGGTAGTTTATATGCCTTAAGAAAATGACCAAAATGCCCTTTTCATGCATAATTGGTTTTTAAGCGTGTGTAACTTAAAATTTTGTCACTTAACTGATTATGCAACATATTTAAACATGTTAGGGTATATAATACTTGTCATAGGACTAGTTAGGCGTCTCGAACGCGCTTTCGCGAGAACGACGCGTTAAAGTAGCATAAGCTACCTTAATGGGTCATAAAGGGTCGAAAGCGCTTAGGATAGGTTCTAATTTAGAATGTAGGCTTTGTTAAACCATATCACATGATTTCCAATGCTCATTTGGTTTACAAGACCTCGTACTACCCGATCTTACGATTTAGGTGTCGATTTTTTAACTAGCGATCCGATTACTAGGTGTTATCTGATTTCCTTGGTTTACTCGAGCTTTGCTAGTTCACTTTAATCAAGGATACTTTGCACTTCAATGTGAGTACATAGTTCCCCTATTTTACTGTTTACAATTGTTTTGGGGTGAATCATATGTGTTAAACAATTTCAATACTTTTAACGATGATTTCAAAAAATGAATACTATGCTTTATATTAAACAAATAAGGATTTCGATAATGTGAACAAACTTGTTGGAAATATTTACATAACGAATAACATTCATTAGTTTTGGCCGAACCGACCAGTATTAGGTTTTGGTACCATAGGATCTGACAAATCCCGTTATCGAACTGCACCCATGGTTATGTGTGGGGGTTATGTGGGTAAAGACTGAACCTGTTGATTGTTAACTTACCCTTTGGTGGTTTGTTAATATGAGTTTAACGATAGACGAGTTACGAAGGTTTGAATGTTATTAGCGAGACGACCAAAAGTAGTTTTCACAATTAAAACGAGAACGATTGGAACGATTTGAACAAGTTAAACAAATGGAACAAACGATTGGTTTTGGGTTGTGATTAGATAATGGGACGGGTGTAACATGATAAAAGCATGGTAGATACGCCGCTGGTACTTCTTATATATAAGTGTTTTTATCATATTACATTCCGGTGGCATTATTTAGTTCACTTGGGCAAACGATTTTAAAACGATGTCACATAACGATGTTTACTAGACGATATAAACCATATGAGTTTTACTGACGAGATGATTTACAATTTGGTTTACTTAAACAAATGTTTTGGGTTAAGATTCATGGCTACGAGATTTTATAAACTATAACCAACTTGTTTTGAGTTGGTTAATCATGTTGCAATACTATACACTTTCCAAAACAAGGTTATCAACTATTGACTCTTGTAGTCTAACGAGGTATTGCAACATGTAAACGAGCCATGAATCTGACACTCTCACAAAACCTATGTGCTCGCCGGCATTTCTTTGCTGACTTTATTTTTACATAAGTTTCAGGAAAGTGTTGAATGATGTTGAATGCGACTAGGATGCATCCTCACTTAGGACTGGACAAGGCCTTAGTGACTAAATAACAAATGTTAGACGATGTGGTTGTGTTTTAACTTAATGTCAAGATAATGTTTAATATTAATGTTTTAATAAAACGAAACTTTTGAATCCATGGTTGTGAAACAATAATTTTGTTGCTCCACTCCCCGACGTTTCCGCCGCGGTTTCGTTGTTTTAACGCGGTCAGGGTGTGACATTAAACATATTAACCATTATGTAAATATGTGTCGGCGTAAGAACAATATAACCACAAGATCCTAATCCTCAACAATCTAACACTTTCAAATAACACAAAACACCTCTCCTCCTCTACATAACTCACGACCACACCCTCATACACATATACTCTCATTTTCATCCATCCTACAACATTCCCAAGCTTGTTCTAAGGTGTATGGAGGCTATCTAAGAAGACTACAAGTGCTAGATCTTGAAGGACCATCTCAAGGAGCTTTTATCCACTTCATTTCTTCTTCACCATCTACTTTGATTTTCCCTAGCCTTAGAGCTAGTTGTAAGCATCTTTGATCTTGTTTTTATTCATAATTTTAGTGGTTAAAGTAAGATGTAACTTGGTAAACAAAAGAATCTCAACAAAAAATAAGTATGATCATGAACATAAAGCTTAAAAACATGAAAATAAAAAATGTTTAAGTGTATGTAGTAGACTTGCTTGTTGATTACTTGTGTTTATGGTGTAGATCACCATAAGAAGCTTGCTTTATGATGATTAAACACATGATCTAGCAAGTGTAAGGATGGATCTTGAGAAAATCATGTTGATCATCCTTTATGTGAATCATGAACTTGAAGATGAGTTTGTTTTTGTGTAGGATGATAAACCCTACAAGATGTTAGTCTTGAAAGTAAAGGATTTCAAAAATAAAAATCTCAAGAAACTAAAGTTTACTACTAGATTTCACATGATTTGGTTTCAAAGGAAAATAAATATGTTTTAGAAGGTTAAATGGACCTAGAAAAGTGTATGTAACAAGAAAAATACAAGAATAATTATTTTTGAAAAATCATCATACAAGTTGTAAATAATGAAAACTCACAAGAATGAGTTTTATAAAATAAGAACCATGGATTTAGTATTCTTACAACATGTTAAACAACATGTTAAATTACTACAAATTTTTATTAACTTCAAGTTCATGACATATTGTGAAAATGCATATTTTTGACTCTTGGTAAGTTATATGTGAATTGTTGATGATTGATGATGAATTTTTAAAAGAAAATGATATGCTATTAAGCATGGAAACCTCCATTTTTAAGGGGAAATTATGACAAAAATATGAATTTTTGCAAGTATTACAAAATATGTCATATTTTGTTGAAATAGAAAATATATCATTTTTGAAGTATATATTTTCTTAAACAATTCAAGAATATATTATTTTGGTAAAAACTAAAAATATATATTTTCCAAGTTTAATGTTAAAAATATATTATTTTTGAGATATATATGGAAGTATACTTATTTTTCCCAAGTAAAATTTATAGATATTTTGCTATAAAAATTCTCTTAAAATATGTATATTTTAAGAAAATAAATTTGGTGATTTTTCGTTGTATAAAAATAATATTCCAGAAAATTAAATACTAATTAAGTATAAAATACTTAATAAATACAAGAAAATACGTATTCCTATACGTATAAATACACACCGGAATACACCACCAATACTTGGCAAAATACACAAGTATGAAAATACACAAGTATGAAAATACACAAGTACGAAAATACACAAGTATGAAAATACACAAATACAAATATGCCTACACTTGGAAAATACATATGTGAGGAATACATAATGAACCAAGTTAAAAATAAATATATTGTTTTTAACAATATTCCAAATAATTGGATAAAAATGGTTTAAGTTAAAATATCCTTATTTTAACTTATAATTATATAACTTGGAATTATATAATATACATCCAGCGTGTAACTCAAAGTATACCAATTTCGAAATAAGTCTTAATAAACGACTAAGACTGAGAGTCGTTACACGGCCTAAGCATCTAATAAAACATAGCACGTGTGTAGTTAGTTGTACGACCCGAGAAAAGGACCTTTGAGTTACGAGACTACTGGACGCAAATCTGTGAGTTCATGTCCCCCTTTTCTTTTAACTGTTTTCGGATTTATAACTATCGGGATGAAATACATGTCAACATGGGTATGATTTGGCCATGTAATGAACTATTAGATCATGTAAGCATAGGCTGAAACTGAAGTGCCATTAATTCTTTTAAGAACCACAGACAAGGGTTAGATCTAACGGGTACGGCCAAGCCCCACTCATGGTCCTTGTGTGACCACTTAGAGTGCTGTTGTGTCCCAGTCAAGGTGATTCGACAACGGTCAAGGTGATTTGACATAGTCAAGGTGATTTGATACAATCAAGGTGATTTGACACAGCCAAGGTGATTTGACACAGTCAAGGTGATTCGACAAAGTCGAGGTGATTCGACACTAATAATCGTCTACTCGGGTTGAGTACTCCCTATGTCGTCACATATATTAATGTCCTTGCAAAACATTAATTGATCTATTCATAGACGCTTTACATACCTGTTTCCAAAGGAATCTCACAAATGTTTACAAGTTTATTGGAACTCATACAAAACGCATGAACTCGCTCAACTTTTGTTGATGTTTTCAAAATTACATGTATTTCAGGAAACAAGATGGATCTTGGGCACTGGTGTTGTTTTCAGGATGTAAATTTCAAGTTTAGATGTCATCCACTTTTGTTGGTTTGTAACTTAATCAGAGGTTATGTTGTTCGACACTTAAATGACTAGTGTTTGTAATGTTTAAAACTTTATGAATGGATGAACATCATTTTAATCATATAGTTGTTTATTATAATCGAATGCAATGAAAACTGATCAAGTCACACGTACACGCTTCCGCAAAAGTCAGGGTGTGACAGGTTGGTATCAGAGCTTTGATTGTAGTGAACTAGGATTCCTTCTCGAGTCTAGACTACAATCACTAGGATTCTCTCACTAAAACATTTTTACACAAAGGTTTTTCATTGCATTTACGAAAGCGCCAAGATTCATAAGTCAAACATTTTTCAAAGGAAAGACAAAGCAAGGACATTAGTAGGGAGGAGAATACCCTAACTAATGTGCCAAATGAGGTATAGTCTACGCGAGATAGACTTGCCGAAGACGAAATGGCCCCCGAAAGAACAAACGAGAGTTACATGTGACATGTTGCATTTATTTGCCTGTATATGCTTAGTAACATTATTATTCATTAATATAAATACATATATGTCTACGGGATGATTATTGATGGGAATGAGATACCTTCTACTTCGAATCCTATTATTGTTCTTGACTCACACAATAAGACTATCGACCTCGCGTCTATTACGGAGCTTATGGCTGATGTAATTACCGAACGAGTAGAAGATGGTTGTTCTTCCCCCGAATGCGAAGGTGCCTGACTACGGGAGTGACGACGAGGCAGAGGTATAACCTTGGACAACAATCTTATCAGTGCGACAAGGTCCCTGTGGCTTTTACGAAACATGCTTGATGGCACTCTTGCCCAGGCAAGGAAGATGAGGTACTCATCTTGAAGGTGCCCCTCTAAATGCTATTATTAGGAACTCTCTTTATTCCTACTTTGTCTAGCATTGTGCCACTTCATGCGTAACGACAACGAACGTTGGCACGTGGACCATCATAAATGTCCCATCTATGTCGAGGGTATGAGGACAGTAGTATCCCTCTCTGGCTGATTAGCTGCTTCGAACGAGAGAAAATTAGGGTGACCATGCAAGACAATTTATTATTACAGGGGCCCACTTAATAACAACTTGTAGTGCATGGGGAATCCTGGTGGACTCTGCGGGTCAAGCTAATGATCACCACCCATTCAAAATTTCTAAGTGTTCAAACCTCCATCTAATGGAACAATATCGAGAGAGTTGTTATAGCACTCTACAAAGTAGGAAGTCTGTCTTTCCTACTTCATGCCTAACACTTCTACCCGTAATATTAGTCATTTGGGAACCGATATCTAAGTAAGTGAAGATGGCTAACACTCGGAAAAGATTCTTCTCATCCTTCACCTCACATGCACCCTATCACCCACTACCTATATCACCACCACCAACACCCCTATTAGTAACACTACACTCTCTATCCCGTAAAGCACCCCATCGCTTAGGAAGTGCATTTGCGCCCTGGAGAACCGCTCTACAGTTGCTACAAGGTACAATTCGGTCCCGAGGAAGAAGTCACGTACCTTCACTACCTTATCTCTGCATTTTCACTATCACCTCCTATACGTGGTAGTAATGTACAACCCCCCCCCCCCCCAATCTTTTGGGAAGTATGCCTTTTTTTGTAAAACTAAAGACCTAAGAAGACCAATGTAGAAGGAAAATGGTCACTACTTTTGTATTATGAAACTTGTATGACCGAAGTGATGCAACCTCGACTCCATTTTTTTATTCTAAAAACAATGTATCAAGTTGTCAGACATATATGAAAGCTCAGTGGTTATTTTCTTATTTATACATTGTCGATTATATGTGCATGTGATATTTATGTTATATATGTATATACATATACACTTCATAGGCAATTATTGGTGAATGTTGTCTAACCTACCGATACTTCTTGCTAGAAGAAAATGCCGCCCAGACGTGACACAGACACTAACACGTTACCAAGGACAGAAGCGGAACTCCAAGAACGCATATCACTGGCAATTGCACAGCACGAGGCTAACCGCTTAGAACACAGCGATGGCACTTCTGGATGTAGGATCGTTTTACTAACCGATTGAGTCAATCAGAGGCAACACACAACAGTTTGAGTGGCGGAAACAAACAAACTACTTTGAATCAGTAAGAAATGAGTAGAAACAGATTGATTTCACTTTAAAACAGCTTTCTCATTAAGATTTCACTTGATTACACGGCAGGAATTCGACAGCACTTCGTGACACTATCTGGAATTCCGTGTCAAATGAGAAAGACAACACACATATATATAGGCCCATAATTCCGCACGAAACTAAACATTTCAGTTCAAGCGGAATTACCTTCTGTAATTCCGTGCGGAATTAGGTCAAGACATACTTTCATGCGAAATTACATAAACACCCTAAACTTAACATATTTGACACTTAGACCCCTATACATTATGATCTAGACACAAGACGTAGGCTGTAGACATCGTGCACCAACAAACTCCCCCTTGGATATAGCCGGAGTCTTCAGTCTAGTCTTCAGGTCTTCATATTGCTTTGAACTTTTCCTCTCTTGGCTTAGGCTTTTTCCTTAGCACATTTTTCAGTCTCTCATTATCTTTCTTTGCTCTCATTTCTTCTTCAGCTTGCATCCTCATCCACTTCCCTTTGTTCTCTTCCAGTTTCTTTCTTTCTTTTTCAACTTTCAACTTTTCTTTTTCTTCAAGTGACCACCATTTTGACGACCATTTGTTCTCAGAATTAATTCCCTTCTGGAAGCAAACAGATACAACTTTTTGAAATTGCATAGCTTGTTCTCTATCTTCAGCTTGGAAGCGGATCTTGTTGAGAAATAAACATTCAATATCTTTTGCTGAACAGTTTACTAACCACATAGGGTCATAAACAAAGATCTCTCTGATTTCATTCCCAGCTCTGTAGGTTATCACAGCCTCAGTCGATATATAGCTGTACACCCAACCCATAAAACCTTTTGTAGAACTCCTGTTCCATCTTTGGCACCGGTATGTTCTTCATCACTCTTGGCTTTTTCACATTCAAGATTATCTCTTCATTACCAGTTTCAGGATTAACTTTTCTTACTTTCTTTGGATAATGAGGCTTCCAGTGCTTGAAGTTTTTCAGAGCTTCAAACTTTATTAAACCCCACATAGCAGCATCATTCTTTCTCACCGCATTCTCCTCTACATCCCACCAAGGTAGGGATATAATATCATACAAATGTTCAAAGTACTGTACACCGCATTCTCTTCTAATAGCATATGCATTAACTTGAGAAAGAAATCCCCAGCTAATGGTATCACCCATCGAAACATCTCTATCTCTTTGATAAAACTTTAGAGGACGTTTAAACTTTCTTTCATTACTTTTCTAGAACCACTTCTTGCGTTCTTCCTTTTCTGGATCTTTTGTCGTTCCATCAAAGTTTTTATCATTCAGAATCTCAGCAACTTTCCTCCTTAGCTCATCTCTATTCTCTTAACTAAAAAACTCCATCAAAGTTGGAAATTCAGAAGTGTCTTCATTCATACTATCTTCATCAGTACAATCCTCAACCTCAACCCTATCATAAACATCTGCATCTTCAACATACTTATATTCATACTCAGGTTGATGATTGATATCAAAATCATTCAGTTCATCTTCAAAATCGAACTTGAACTCATCTTCATTCACATTAAATATCTTCAGAACTTCATCCGAAGTATATGTATGTCTGATTTCTCCCTCTTCTACATCAGGCTCAATACGAAGAATTATCTTTTCAACTTCATCCACATTTTGATCACCTACTTGCTCCCCCTCTCCATCAGCTCCCTCTGAAACTTCCTTTGCATCATCATTCATGTAGTCATCAACATTCTTTTCATTCGATGCTTCAGTGACTTTAATTCCAGATGTACCTTGATCATCATCATCATTATTATCATCACTTGAACTACTTGCAGAAAATACTTTATCATCTTCATCATCTTTTTCTGCATCATCATCCTCATCTTCATCATCTTCATCAACATCATCATCTACATTATGAATATCTTCAAGTAACACATTCTCTTCAAAGATAGCAGATACTGTAGAGATAGGAGTAGGCTGCTCATAATATGTTTCAGGAGCATTTGATAAAACAATTGACCTTTCTTCAGAAACGCCTTCAATGCCTTTGCCCTTATCTTTCATTTTTGCATCAATCTCTGCTTGTTTTTTAGCTCTAATTTCTTCAATCTTTATCTCATCAAATTGTTGCTCAACAGATTTTCCAAGCATCTTTTCTAGCACTTTGTTTATCATATATATTTCATGTTCTTTTTGTGCCTTTGCAGCCTCAAACTCTTTATTCTTCAACTCAAAATATTTATTCTGCTCATCTTTGCGTGTCTTTTCTTCAAGTAACTCAGCAATTTGAACTTTCATGACATCAATCTCAGCTTCATCAGCTTCGATCTTTTTCAGCAAAGCAGAATTTTGAGCTTCCACAGTCTTTACACGTTTTCAAGCTTTTTCTCACGATCTACCAACTTCTTGTTCTCATCCAACACCTCTTCATATTTCTTTTCTAAAACCTTCACTTGTTCATCATTTGCAAAACCAAAATCTCCAATATCTTCAAGAGTTGGAATATTTAGAAAGTGTTTGTAAGAAGAAGACCCAGGTGTAGTTTGAATACGTGGTTGTGTGAGTGGTGGTGTTTGAAAGATTTGTTGTGAAGAAATAATAGGTTGTTCATGTTGTGGTGTTTGGTTTGGTGGAGATGAATGTGGTGGTGAGAGATGTAGTGGTGAAACATATGGTGGAGGTGATGGTGGTGGTGTAGGTTGTTTTGGTGGTGATTTATGTGGAGATTGTAGTGGTGATGGTTCAGGTGGTGGTGATGGTGGTTTATTTGTTTTTGTTTTTGGTGTTCTTTTGGGCATTCTCAGAATCAACTTTTTCACCTTTGGACTAACCACTTTCTTTGTAGTTGCTTTCTTTTTGCTTCCTGAAGTATGTGGTGTTTGAGATTCAATAACTTGCTCTGGAGATGGCTCATACACTTCATCATAATCTTTAGCAACCCTCTTTCTCTTTTTCTACTTTTCTTTCTCAACATTAGACATCACTAGCTTAAAACACTCAGTTTCATCAATTTCATCTTCCGAAGAACTTGTTGTGCTTTTGTTAACATCATCACTCTGAACATCTTCAGCAACTTTCTCTGGTCCTTCATTGAATTGAGTAAGAGATCTTAAAAGCCTTGCAGATGAAGGAGAAAGACGAACATCTCCTTCAATATTAGCTTCAGCTTCAGTTTCAATTTCAACTTCTTCATCAGATTCATCAATGAGTAAAGTTTTAGGAGCTTTCTTTTGGCGTTTCTTGGGTTGTGAAGACAAACCCTCTCCTGCTTGCACTTTAGGAGTCACTTTTCTACTCCTCTTCTTCTTTTCCTTCAAGAACCATTCATTACGAGTCGTCTTGAATTATTTAAGAGCTTTTAATTCATCAGCATACCCTGCTTCTTTCATCTCTTCTTCATTCCTCCAGTTCTGGTGATTAACTGGATCTGGATCCTGATAATTACTATCTTTGATAGCACTGAAGAACTCAGCTTGCTTAGTTGGCTCAGGATGATTCGGATGATATCTTACTAACTGCTTCGTAGAATCATTATCCATATGAAATAAAATCAACAAATCATTATTCTCATCTCGTACAATTTCTGGATAGGCATGATCAATCATCATCTGAATAAATCTTGGATACAACCAAGTCTTCCTCTTTGAAGTTACTTCATCCACTAAGTAATGAAATACAACATGCGAAAAGTTGTACTTTTTGTTCAATACAAGAGCAACCACCATGTTCATGTTATAATCACGCATCGCATCGTATCCACCCTTTTGATGACTCAAAGCTTGCAACACTGAGTGAATCAAAAACTTGTAGGGCTTTGTAAACTTTGACTTCAGATAGTTTGCACTATTCAGTGCTCCACTGTAACTCATTCGAAGCAAACATCCTTTAACCATTCTCTCTGGAAATTTAGTTGGAGAATCCTCATCATCTGGAAAATTCAACACTTCTCGTACATAAGCCTCAGAAATAATAATTGGCTTTTCTTCTCCATTCACCTCAACCACTGAATTGATTACTTTGCTAGATTCGTCATAAGTCGCATTTTCCCAAAAACGATTAATGTGAGATCTGAAAACCAAGCGTTTGTCCGTTAATGCTTTCTGGATTGGTAATCTTCTCATGAACTCCAAAATACTTCTGAATTCCGACAGCTTTGGACTCCTTGCCTCATCAAGTTCACAAGAACTGTTGTGTAGAGCATTAAACAACACTTGTGATGGCTGAAAACAACATCAAACAAACAAATTAGACACTTTAAACAAATTTTCAAATTCAGATTATCACTCAAACGAAATCACACAAACAGTTCACTACAAGCGAAAACACATGTATTCAAACAGAATTACTTCAAACTAAAACACATGTGTTCAAGCGGAATCACTTCAAACTAATACAGCTATTCCGCTTGAATGATACTTTTTTAAACAATGCACTTTCAAGTGAAATCAGAACATGTTATACCGCTTGAACTTGTCAAAAATCACACCAAAAAAATTTCAAGTGCTGATGTTCAAATTGATGATATGGGTTTGTTCTATGTTAGATTCCGAGAAACATGGTATCTTTTTTATCCATTCTGACCCACACATCAACCCTAGATCTAAGAACGAATATCTGTTCATCGCCAAACATACAAAAATCAAAGATCTGTGACAAAACAAAACTCTAAACCACATCTATAGTGAATTCCGACAACACCCATATGATTTTCATTCATTTTATTTAACTTTTAAACCCTAAATCTAGATTTTCTATCCTGTTCATCGCCGACACACACAAACAGATGAGATCCGGGTAAAATCAGTACAATTACTCACATTCACCATGTTAATAGTTGAACCGGCCAACTAAAAACACAAGATCTAACAACAAACGAACAGTATAACGGCTAGAAATCGAAGTTTTTGAGATCTCGCTTGAAATCGCCTCAAACTCTCTTTGAAGCAGGATTAGGAACAATGAGTTGTTCAAGCAAAACCCCTCCACTATTTATAGACAACGTTATCCCGCTTGAAAATGGCAAGTGTAAGTTCAAGCGGAATACCACTCAAGCGAGATGTCATGTTGAAGCGGAATCAGTGAGATTCAAGCGAAATTATCATTTTCAAAATTTTAACTTTTTGATTTTTCCAGATTTTACCGACACACACAATTAACCAAGTCCAAGTTAATGACCCTGGTCAACTGACTAGCCTGCCAAGTCCAAGTTAATGACCCTGGCTGACCAAATTATGAAGATGCTGACTTTCTGAAAATGATTTAAGTTCAAATTAATGAACTTTTGAACTTTCAAGCAATTACCGATCACTTTTCATAATCTTCTGCTTACCCAACCCTTAAGATCCAGACTTGTTCAGCACACCAGACTTTGATCATCTGATCTCCAACGTCTGTTGTCGAAAATAAGATGAAAAAAATAAAATCTTTTTGTATTTTAGAAAATGATAAGCAATAAACTGTACACACAATCTTTTTGCGAGTGTGTTAGGGGATCATATCAGCTGACGACAAGATACAAGTACCGTTAAGCTTAGATTACATTTTAAGCATTAAACAATTTGCAATGATTGTCGATATACTGGTCCACTTTAAATTTTCACACAAAGTTTAATCTATTCAGGATACAGATTTAATGTTTTAAGGCTTAACTTTTATATGTGTCCCACCTCAGAATATACTCCCGTATCCAGATCCCAATATTCAGTCTTACAGGTGAGTATACCTAGATGATATATGTAAGGGGTTAGATGCGAAGGCTGTGAGAGCTCAGGTCAGAACTTCCGTTCAGCAGAGAGATGACAGCCTCGACTTTAGGTGGGTCCCCTTTAGAGGAACTTTTTTACAACAGCATTGATTAGCAATTTTATTGTCTCATCATTTATGCTGAGGGCGGCGCTATATTTCAAGCAAGCAGTAAAGTATTCTCCGGGGACTAGGCCATTGCTTCCGCATTATCAGAAGTCCCGGGATAATACCCCAGATATCACTAAGCATAAAGACCTAGTATCTCAGAAAGAGGGACCTTTCAAACAAGATTTCGGGGGTTACCCATATATCCGAGAGATGTTCCCCACATAAAAGCAAGTAAATTTAGGCTTATATCCCAAACAAACCTACTAAATGTGTAAAAACCTATCGGCATATCATCTACAAGACTGCTTAACGCATTTTTACATTACAAATCTTTAGCGTACTGCACTGTCTAGCTGATGTACTATCATTTCCCCTTTTTACACAAACTCATTTTTACTTTTTCAAATGTTTTTGGATTTTTTTAATTTTATCATGTTTTTGTATTTTTCTGCAAACTTTCTCCCCCTAAAAACAAAAACATATTTTTGTGTTTTTGGTTTTTATCAAAAGCAGAAAATAAACTGTACAAAAACTTGACAACTTTGACGTGGATCATATCAAATCGCCTTCCTCCTCGGCTTCACACTCTATTACCCTCCCAGAAAACAGATTTTTCATCCCGTTCAATTTCAAAAGATAATTAAATCTTTTTCTATCAAAAGGTTTTGTATAGAAATCAGCCTTCTGTTCATCGGTGTGTATATGTTCTATACGGATTAACTTCTTTTCGTAGCAATCACGGATGAAGTGATACCGTATTTCAATGTGTTTAGTTTTCAAGTGGTGAACCGGGTTTTTCGTTATGTTAATAGCTGCTTCGTTGTCCACAAAAATCGGAGTATTCAAGAACTGCAAACCAAAGTCTCGCATCTGCTGTTGGATCCAAAGGATCTGAGAACAACAGCTCGAGGCCGAAACATATTATGCCTCGCACATAGAGAGCGCTACTGAGGTTTGTTTCTTGCACTGCCAGGTGACCAGTCGAGTTCCAAAGAATTGACACCCAGCAGTGGTGGACTTAGCATTCTGCTTGCAACTACCATAATCTGAATCAGCAAAACCTGTGAGAGAGAAATCGCCAGACTTAGGATACCACAAGCCGGTGCTTGGGCAGCCTTTCAAATACCGTAAGATTCGTTTCACGGTCTTCAGATGTGACTGGCGTGGGCTTGACTGATATCGTGCGCACAAACATGTCGGATACATGATATCCGGACGGGAAGCAGTAAGATACATCAAGGATCCAATCATTGACCGATATAGTGTCTCCTCCACTTTCTCTCCACTCTCATTTGGGCAAATCCCGTGATTCTGCTCTAGGGGGGTTGATGCTGGACTTGATTGAGCCATGTTGAACTTCTCCAGAATATCGTTCATGTATTTAGTTTGATGAATGAAAATTCCTTCAGGCATCTGCTCCACTTGTAGCCCAAGAAAAAACTTCATCTCCCCCATCGAACTCATTTCGAATTTCTTCTTCATTACCTTCTCAAAATCCTTACACAACTCGTCATTTGTTGACCCAAAGATGATATCGTCAACATAAATCTGCACGATCAAAAGATGGCCTCCAACCTCTTTGGTGAACAATGTACTATCAACTGTCCCTCTGATGAACCCGTTGTCCAACAGATATTGGGAAAGCATCTCATACCAGGCTCTCAGGGCCTGGTGGAGACCGTAAAGTGCTTTATCCAGCAGATAAACCTTGTTTTTGTGTATCGGATCCACAAACCCTGGAGGTTGTCCAACATAGACTTCTTCCTTGATTGCTCCATACAAAAATGCAGATTTCACGTCTAACTGGTATACTTTGAATCCTTTCCACGATGCAAATGCTAGGAAGATTCTTATTGCCTCGAGCCTAGCTACAGGAGCATACACCTCAGTGAAATCAATCCCCTCCTACTGGCTGAAACCTTGTACTACCAGTCGTGCTTTGTTCCAAACAATCACTCCCCTATCATCTCTTTTGCACTTAAAAACCCATTTCGTCTTTATCAGCTTCTAGTTCTCAGGAAGATCTACCAATTTCCAGACACCCAACTTCTCAAACTGTTGCAATTCTTCTTGCATAGCGTTCACCCAGCCATCTTCAGTCAAAGCTTCTTTATATGTTCTGGGTTCAATCTGCAAGATAAAACATTTAAGTGAGAATTCTTCTTGTAACGGAGCAACAGATGAATAAAAACAAGTAAGTGCTATGTTGATCTGATCTCTTGTCTTTACACCACTCTGAAGATCTCCGATAATCTGCTCTGAAGGATGGTAAGAAAGAGTTCATGGCATGACAGTGTCAGGCACATTAACTTCTGATTGCATATCTAGATCACCGGTGTGATCCTCAGCTTCAGTCGATGCAACATTTGGATCCTCATCAAATATCGGACCGTTTTCTGAATCTGAGTCATCGGATTGATCATATGATGGAGCTGGTTCCTCTGGTGGTTCTTGAGCTGTTCCACTCGTACCGGCCTCGTGATCGTTTGCACCATTTGTAGGAATGTTTATATCCACATCTGGTTGAGAAACCACCAACGGTCTTGGTATCTAATCTTGTACCATGGATTGTTGCTGTTGGTATAAGTAAGCAAGTTCCTCTTCACTCAGCTCTGTCGGTAGTTGGAACGACTCCCAGAGTTTGTCGTGGTCAAAAAGCAATCTTTGTCCGGGAAGTTGCGGTGCAGCCGTATGCTTCTGACAGTCTACATGCTGAACTTCAATTACCTTCTTCAGGCATGGAACGAACACTCTTTTTAGTGGACTCGCATATCCAACAAAGAAACCCTCATTGCTTTTTGCACCGAACTTGCCATCAGGATCAATGAAAGTACATGGTGATCCAAACGGTTCAAGAAACTTCAGATTTGGCTTATATCTATGCAGAAGTTCAAAGCAAGTCTTTTTGTATTTCTTCACAGTAAGAACGCAATTCAAAGTATAGCATGACGCTGCCACAGCTTCACTCCAGAAATAGATCGGTAGTTTGGAATCTGCCAGCATTGTTCGAGCAGTTTCGATTAAAGTACGGTTCTTTCGTTCAGCTACACCATTTTGTTGTGGAGTGTATGGTGCACTGAATTCATGAAGAATTCCCTTCTCGTTACAGAACTCGAGCATGCGGTTGTTCTTAAACTCCGTTCCATTGTTACTTCGTATTCTCCAGATCGGCACCTTATACAACGTTTCCATCTTCTTGAATAGGATCATCAATGACTCAAACGTTTGATCTTTTCTCTCCATGCACACCACCCAAGAAAATCTAGTGAAGTCATCAGTGACTACTAGATAGTATAAGTCTCCACTGATACTTTGCACATTGACTGGTCCAAAGAGATCTATATGAAGTCTCTCGAGAGGCATTCTAATTGAATTCAGCAACTTTTGTGGGTGTGATTTCTTTGTCTGCTTTCCTTTCTTGCAAGCTACACAATCATCATTTAATTGAAAACTTTTCAAATTTACACCTTCAACAAAATCATTGTGTACAAGAAAGTTCATTTTTCTAACATGAATGTGGCCCATCTTTCGATGCCACATAATCGACTCTTTTTCAGTTGCTTTGGATTTTGAAACAAAACATTGTTTTTGATGATCTGTTGTTGTTGCAACACTCATATCAAGAATATACAAGTCATTTTCTCGTGGAGCTCGCAACAGCACCATATCCTCAGGAATTTTGAAACCAGGTTTTAAAACAAGACATTCATTTTTAGTGAAATGTACGGTAAAAGACTTGTCACAAATCTGTGAGATACTCAGCAGATTGTTTTCAAGTTCAATTATATAGTTCACTTTATCAAACGAAATGACTCCATTCGTTAGAGTCCCTTGACCAACAATCCTTCCTCCCTGATTCCCAGCAAATCCCACGTATCCTCCGTTTAAAGATTTAACGTCATAAAGCAATGCTAGCATTCCAGTCATGTGTCTTGAAGCTCCACTGTCCATTATCCACTTCGAGATATACGACCTCGGTAGCCCTTGCATACATCATAGCATTTCATTCAAACAATGAAGCCCATGACTTCTTTTCCTGTGGAACACTACCAAACACTAAATCACATTTCACATCAACTTTCGGAATACTAAAGATCACATTTGGGACAACAGGTTCAGATTTTGATTTTAACACTCCATTTTTAATTGGTGGAAACTCTGCTAGAAACTTGTCTAATTCAAATTCAAATTTCTGACCATCATTAGCACCCACTTTTGATTCAGATTTTAACTCATTCTCCATTTTCTTCACCTCAACTGATTGTTTTGTTTTAGCCACCCATGTTTGAGTTTCAAAAACTTTCGTCTTCGGATAAATCTTTGAAGTCTTTTGGGTTTTCGAAGATTCACCAATCTCAAAAGTTGATTTCGGTTTTCCTTCGGACTTCAACGATTCACCTCTTTTCAGAATTCGAACAGAAGAAACCATTGGTTTTTTACCCTTATCATCAGTTGAAATTTTAGGTTTTGGTTTTTGCAAAACAGTTTTCTTGAAAATGGGCTTTTCAATCTTTTTGGTACATTGCTTTGCCATATGACCAATCTCATTGCAGCGGTAACAAACTCTTTTGTTATACTCAACAAAAGTTGATTTGTATGTCTCTTCTCTCAACTTCTTCGCTGCATTGAAATCATCAATGGCTTTTTGACTGAAAATATACTCCTTTTCAGCATCAACACTCGGTCCAGCGACAAAAACATTATCCATTTTATCTTTTGGCTTTACAACCTTATTAGCCATTTTCTTTTCAAAACCAATCCCTTTGTTTTTAAAATTGTTTCCATTTTTCTTGTTAGACCCATTGTTACCCATCCAATCTTTCTTCCTAGGGTTGTTTTGTTTCACAAAAGATCTTTTAGGTTTTGAAAAGAACTCATTGTTGTTTACCTCAGAAATGTCAATTTCAACCAATTTAAACACCTTTTCAACATTTTTCATGTTCGCATTTTGGATCGGATACTCAAAATCAGAATAGATTTTGTCAGTTCCAATCATTGTATAGACCACCATGATCAGATCATCATTTCCAACCTTTTCTGATTTTGGTATAAACTTGTCCAAAAATTTACCATTATCTTCACACTCAGAACTGGAACTTTCCAAATGAGTTTTCACAGTTTCAAAATCTGAGTTATCACTCTCTTCGTCTAATACTTGGTCAACAACGGTTTTGATCACCTGTGACTCATTGTCAGTGTCGGATGGAGAGAATGTAACATCAATGTTTTCAGGCAACTCACTCTCAATTGTTCTCAACTTGAGATTCAATGCAGCTTCCACCCCATCTGGATACTTTTGAGTGTAATGATTCCACATTGGGGGTGGAACACTGTTAAAGACAGGTGTTGCATCTGGTTGTTGCGGGACAATCTGTTCAATTACATATGAAGATGCAACATAACTCATCAACTTCTTATCAATTCTTTCATTCTCAATTTTTGTTAACTCCAATTCCTTTTTCAATGAAGCAATCGTGTCCAAATGAAAGTTGATTTCCTTTTGTTTATCCAGAACAGTTGATTTTAAAAATTTTGTGGCTTTATCGTTTTCAAGACTCTCATTTTGAATCATTTTGATAGATTTAGCCAACTTGTCATACGCTTCTTTTACTTCACTCAGATCAAATTTAAGTTCATTAGTATATTGCTTCAATTCCTGAAACTTTGTGTCCTTTTCAAGACACTCCATGCAGGGTTTTGAACAGTTTTCGCATGAAGTTTCAGACATTGACTCAATATTTTCAACAATCTTTTCCTCTTGATCAATTTTAACATCCTGTTTACCGACATTATTAGATTTTGACTCAGACACTCCTTTTGATTTGATCTCCTCACTTTCTGATTTCCCATCAGACTCCTTTTGACCTAACTCTGCTTTGACCGACACGTTTTCAACTGACTCAGTATCAACAGACTCTGGTTTTACAGATTCTGTGTCTACCGCTTTCAGTTTTGCCATCAAGGCTTTGTCAGCAATCTCTTTCAATGTTTCTTCAGTCATTTCTTTTGAGACGTCAATTATCTCTTCAATCGGATCTTTCTCAACCTCATACTGTGGGAAAAATCCGGTTGTTGGCTCACTGAAAAAACCTGCAAAAGAATCAACCACATTAGGAGGCATAATTGATTTTAAAGAACTAGCTAAAACCTCTTCTTTGGATTGATAATAGAGGTTTTCTGCAGCAACTTCTTCATTATAAACCAAACTTTCTTCAGACACATCTTCACTAACAACCTCTATTTCAACAACACTCTCAGACACCTCTACAATCTCAGCCATCATTGCTCTACCCTCACTGCCCGGGATATACTTGTCCTAACTGAAACCTTCAGCTACCTTTTCATCATCTTGGTTGACTATGAGAGCTTTTTCCGGTTTGTTTTCTATCTGAGGTCTTTGAATGACAGGTTGGTGATTTGTCTTGTGATAGATCGCCTGTATGTAGTAATCATTGGTAAATGGATTTTGGTGATTGTTGACCTCTCTATTCGGACACTCTCTCTTAAAATGTCCCTTCTCTTTACATCTGAAACATGTCACTTTTGACTTATCAAAACCAAGCTTTTGATCTGGTCCCGCCAAACTGTTCTGACCCGTAATTTCCATAAATCTTTGGGCTCTTCTCACCAAACTTGCCATACCCCACTTGATGTCTATCAATTCGAGCTCCTCCGGATCTATTTGATCATAGTCCTCTTTCGTCATATCGGGGTTTCCTATTCTCCCAGCAACCAAACTCTCGTAATATTCCAACACTGATGCGAGTAGTGCTATGTGCTGTTTAGCAGAAGATTCAGTAAAATCTTGAGTGTTCTTAATGTTTACTGCAATGTTGCATAGTATCCCCGGACCTTGACCCTGATTTGTTCGAGCTTGAAGAGCTTTGTGGAGTAAATTGTTCAGGAGCTTTGGAATTTGGCTCATAACTTGCAAACGGTGAAGGCTTGTTGTTACTTGATGTACTCGACGAAGCTCCAGATGTTGAATCTGCACTGGAAGCTATTTGAATCTTTGGACTAAGATTCATTGTTGCAGGAGAACTGCCTTTGTAATATAGTGAAACATCCTGTTGAATATTTGCAGAATTCATCTGTTTAATCTTTGTTAATTCTAACTCATGTGCTTCGATCTTCTCTATGAAACCACTAAGATTCATATTACCAAAATTTGTATTGTTCTTTAACACCAGCAGATAAGTACCCCACTCATCATATGGCAACGCGTCTGCCAATTTATCGATCCACTCCTCATTGGTCTTTTTTATTTTCAATCTCCCCATCTCCACAACTAGATGACAGTATCTTTCAATCAATTGTTTTGTAGTTTCACCTTTCATACCAGTGAAGATGTCAAATTGTTTCTTTATCAAAGCCTTCTTGCTTTTGATCATCTCTACACTCCCTTTAAACTTTGCTTCCAACGACTCCCAAATAGATTTTGAATTATCTTTATGTTGTAACAACACCAAAATATCCTCTTTAATCGCCTGTTGAAGAATACTCATCATCTTTTTCTCAGCTTTGAAATCTGCTTGTTCAGTTTGTGTCAAACTACCAATCATTTTCTCATGACCCAAACCATCTACTGGAGGAACATATTTCACTTCAATCTTCATCCAGCACTCGAAGTGGTTTGCTTGAACCCATGTTTTAAACCTTCCAGACCAACCTGAATACTCATCGATATTCATCAGTTTAGGTGTTTTCTGCATCGTCCCTAGTTCATTCTCCATATTCACGTTTTGTACAATACTGCCTGATGTTTGTCCTGCTGTCATACCACTGCCGGCAAAGAAGTTATAAAAATATTGATTTTCCATTTTAAGAAATCAGTTTACCGAAAGATTTTTCAAATTTTGAAAAACTGAACTTTTCAAACGAAATTATGTTCACACGAGATTAGACTTCAAACGAAATTACGTACAGAATGGACTTTGGTGTGAAATTAAACTTTTCACACGAAAATAGTTTCAAGCGAGATTATCTTTCACATGATATTAGTGATACAGTGCGAAATTAGCCAAACAAAGTGAGTTTTTCAAACGGAAAGAGTAATTCCGTGCGGAATTACTGGAACATTTCAAACGATATTATACTGTTCGTTCAAACGAAATTACTTGTTTGGCTCATTTTCGTCACTTTTACTTTGAATTATAATCTGAAACTCTCAAGGATTTGTTAAAACACAATTTTACACACAATATCAAAAACTCAGTCCATTATGTCCGTTAAAAAGTGCTGAAGTCCAAGAAAGTGTAGAAAAAGGCACTGATTCAAGTGTATTGGCTCACAACTGGCTCTGATACCAATTGTTGGATCGTTTTACTGACCGAGTGAGTCAATCAGAGGCAACACACAACAGTTTGAGTGGCGAAAACAAACAAACTGCTTTGAAACAGTAAGAAATGAGTAGAAACATATTGATTTCACTTTAAAACAGCTTTCTCATTAAGATTTCACTTGATTACACGGCAGGAATTCGGCAGCACTTCGTAACACTATCTGGAATTCCGTGTCAAATGAGAAAGACAACACACATATATATAGGCCCATAATTTCGCACGAAACTAAACATTTCGGTTCAAGCGGAATTACCTTCTGTAATTCCGTGCGGAATTACCTTCTGTAATTCCGTGCGGAATTAGGTCAAGACATACTTTCATGCGAAATTACATAAACACCCTAAACTTAACATATTTGACACTTAGACCCCTATACATTATGATCTAGACACAAGACGTAGGCTGTAGACATCGTGCACCAACACTGGAAATAACCCTCCAACTGGTAATGTTAAGTAGCCTAAGATACATTACAAATCTTTTGGATATTTCCAATTGTGCTTTGCCAATGCTCACTCATGAATTGTGTTACATGTGTTACAGGCTGTACTTATAAGCAATTTCTAGATTGCAAACCCCTAAACTTTGATGGCACGGGAGGTGCCGTCGCTTTTGTTCGCTGGGTTGAAAAGACTGATTCCGTGCTAAGAATGAGCAAATGTGCACCTGAACAGAGAGTCACTTATATTTCTGGGTTGTTTTTGGATGGTGCACTCTCCTGGTGGAACCTCCAAGTTCAAACTCTTGGTGAAACTGCTGCATATGTGCTCAGCTGGGATGAGCTTAAGGAATTAATGCGCAAGAAATACTGTTCAAGAGCTGAAATTCGGAAACTGGAAACTGAGTTCTGGAATCTGAAGATGGATGGACCAAAGGTTGCCGAATATATTCAGCGTTTTCATGATTTATCAAGGGTCTTTCCTTTTCTTGTCGAGCCGGAATTCAAGAGAATCGAGCGGTTTATTTGGGGACTTGCACCTCAAATCCTGAGCATGGTTACTGCCTCAAAGCCTCCAACCATTGAAGAGGCTATTGATCAGAGCGTCGCACTTACTGAAGAAGCTCTTCGTATGGAAAAGTTTTTGAAATCTGTGACAAACAGGAAGGAGACTCACGTGGAGTCTTCGGGCGACAACAGGAGAAAGTTTTCAAACCTAACGAAAGGCACTCAAGTAAGTTATGACAACTCAAATGCAAACAAAAGAAGGGAAGCAAACCCGCCTCATGGCACAAAAGCTTATGGAGCCACCATGAAGGCAAGTGGTAAGGTTTATTTGGGGACTAAGCCGAGATGTGACGAATGCAAGTTTCACCATGAAGGTCGATGCCTGAGACCTAGGTGTGATAGATATGGAAAAGAGGGACACAGCAAGGATGCCTGTTGGGCAAGATATCCCAACCGAGGAGGAAATGACAACTACAACCAAGGCGGAAAACGATAATGGTAGAGTTCCAGGTTGCTTCAACTGTGGTGACATGGGGCACTTTAGAAAAGATTGCCCTAAGAAAACCCAAGCGAGGAAGAGACTTCACGAACAAAGCTCGTGAAGCACGCCAGGATCAAAATGTGGTTACGGGTACGTTCCCTATTAACCAACACTCTGCATCCATTCTGTTTGATAGAATTTAAGAATACACTTGGCCTAGTTTCAAGTAAGCTAGACGTCCCATATTCTATAGAATTGGCAATGGAAAGTTAGTTAAAGCAAATGAGGTGATTAAGGGTTGTACTTTGGAACTTGGAGAGCGGGAATTTTCTGTTACCTATTGATTTGGGAAGCTGTGATGTTGTTGTCAGGATGGATTTGTTGTCGGACAACTGGGGGAAGGTAGTTGCCACGAGAAGACCGTCCGCAGCCCACTAGTGAATGGAGAAACACTCGTAGTCAATAGAGAGAGACGTGAGATGCCCCTACGAGTCAGTAATTATATGAAGGCGCAGAAGTATCCCTGAAAAGGCTGCATAGCCTTCCTTGCTCATGTTGTCGACAAGGAGACCAAGGAGCCCAATCTTGAAGATATTCCGGTGGTGAAGGATTTTCCGGAAGTTTTCCCCAAAGACTTGATTGGATTACCTCCATAGAGACAAGTCGAATTTCATATTAACCTGGTTCCAGGCGCCGCTTCTGTAGCCAAGGCACCGTATCGACTTGCGCCGTCCGAAATGCAAGGGTTATCTACACAACTCCAAGAGTTGTTGGATAAGGGATTTATCAGGCCGAGCTTCTCACCCTGGGGAGCTCCAGTGCTATTTGTTAAGAAGAATGATGGCAGTTTTCGAATGTGTATCGACTACAAGGAGTTGAATAAGTTAACCATCAAGAATCGGTATCCTTTACCAAGGATTCATGACTTGTTCGACCAATTACAAGGCTCTAGTCACTACTCGAAGATCGACTTGAGGTCAGGGTATCATCAACGGCGAATACACGAAGAAAGTATCCCTAAAACGGCCTTTAGGACTCGTTATGGACATTACGAGTTCCTTGTCATGCCGTTTGGCTAACAAACGCACCAGTAGTATTCATGGACCTCATGAATCGGGTGTGCAAGCCATATCTGGATAATTTTGGGATTATATTCATTGATGACATCCTTATTTACGCGTGAACCCAGGAGGAACATGAGCAACACCTGCGATCTATCCTAGAACTCTTGAAGAAGGAACAATTGTATGCAAAGTTGTCGATGTAGGATCGATGTAACGACCAAATGAGTCGTTCAGAAGAGTTTTTTTTATCAAAACGAGAGGCGGAAACAGACGTTTTGATGTTGAATCAGCTTGATTTACATGTAGAAGTAGTTTAAATGTCTTCTGTATTGATTTGACAACGATTTACAACCTGGAGACACCTCGGCAGAGCTTCGCTACATGAATCAGAAAGTTACAAATGAAATCTCAAGTCACCTATTAATAGGATTTCCATTTCGCACGAAATTGACTTTTCCATTTCGCACGAAATGGACTTTTTCCATTTCGCACGAAATGGCCATTTCGTGTGAAATGTTCATATCGTGAATGTTTTCCGTTTTTCTCAATCTACGTGACTTGATCTAACAATCTATTACAAGTCTCGATACAAGACGAAGTCGACAGACATATGCACCAACAGACTCCCCCTTGGATGTTGACGAAGTCTTCAGTGTCGAGTCTTCAGAATGTCACATCTTCAGTCTTGATTAGTCTTCGCGCTCTTTCCAAAGTGTCTAACATTGTAAGCATCCTCAATCTTCTATCTTCTCTTTATCAGCTTCTACAGCTAATCTTCCCCTTGGATGTTGATCTAATAATCTTCAATCTCCATATTCTTTCACTCATCAGCAACATCAGCTTCTGTCTTGATCACAGATCCATAATCAAAAACTGGCTCCATTATCTTCAGACTCCCCTTTGCTAGCAGACTCCTCCTTAAATTGTTTAGGGATCGCAATATGTCATAGCACTTTCACAGGTTCAAGAACGATTCCTGGCTCTCCGTAGCAACAGGATCAAACACGGGGATCTGCATAAATCTCTACCCAACACATAAGTTTTTACAATTATTAACATTTAACAATTTTAATCTCTACTAGCCACTTGTAATTGAAACATACAAATTTGGTATTTCATTAAAATCATTTCAAAATCAAATCTAATTCCAATCAAATTCTCCCAACCCCGTTGTCGTCATGTTTAGCACTCGAAATTTTGAAAATCAGCTTTTCAACATCAGTTGTCGAAAATAAGATGAAATAAAATCTTTTTGATTTTTCAAAATTTATGCTAAAACACATTCTTTTTGGAATATAGTTTTTAATGAAAAGCAGTAAAGAAATATACACAGACAATATTTTTGTGAGTTTGTGTAAGAGAATCATATCAGTTTTTGACAAATCACTAGCACTGTTGAGCTTTAAACACTTTAAGTTCTAAACGATTCACTTAGATTGTCAGTATACTAATCCACTTAAATTTTCACACAAAGTTCAACTGTTTCGAGATACGAGATTAGTGTTTTAAGCACTTAAACTTATTCGCGTGTCCCACCTCAGAATATACTCCCGTATCCAGATCCCAATATTCAGTCTTACAGGTGAGTTTACCTAGATGATATCTGTAAGGGGTTAAATGCGAGACCATGAGAGCTCAGGCTATTGCTTCCGCAAAATCAGAGAGATGATGGTTCGACTTTAGGTGTGTTCCCTTTAGAGAATCTTTTCTTCAACAGCACATGATTAGCATTTTGCAATGTTTCATCATTGTTTTTGTGCTTTTATTTCAAGCAAGCTAAAAGTATTATACGGGGACTAGGCCATTGCTTCCGCAAAATCAGAAGTCCCGGGATAATACCCCAGATATCACTAAGCATAAAGACCTAGTATCTCAGAAAGAGAGGTCTTTCAAACAAGATTTCGGGGGTTACCCATATATCCAAGAGATGTTCCCCATGAGATAAGTAAGTATGATATTTAGGTTTATATCTCGAACACAATCTACAAAATGTGTAAAAACCTACTGGCATATCATCAGTGAGACCGTTTATCACATTTTAACTTTCCAATACTTTAGCATGCTGTGATAGTCCACTGATGTACTATCATTTCCTCTTTTTCACAACAAAACTCGTTTTTGATTTTTTATCATGTTTTTGGATTTTTCAAATTTTCTAATGTTTATGGATTTTCTGAATATTCTTACTCCCCCTAAAATTCAAAACCATTTAAAGAACAATTTGACAAACCGATGTGAATGCTTCAAATCGCCATCCACTTGGCATAAACAATCAGAACTCCCCCTGACAACAAACTATTTTCCCATTATGATTTCAAAACACTTAAGTTTGTTTTAATCAAATGGTTTTTCCGGAAAATTAGTTTTGTTGAAATCACTTGTAAAACCGGGGATATATTCATCATATTGTTTTTCAACCACTTGTAAAAATTATCACTTGTATGAAAGTTGAATCAAGTTCAACTTAATGACCTTGATTAACCACTCGTAGGTACTCATCAACCATACCACTTATAAATCGAAATATAACAATTTTGAAATATCACTTGAGAAAGATGCCGATTCATGCTCCACGATTACCAACTTGGGAGCTCCGGCAAGTCAGGATTTTTAAACAAAGAATGGTGACACCCAAGCCTGACCAGCCTTGGGTGCATCCGAGTTATTTTCACTCGGTGTGAAAGTTCTCCTCTTCGATTCATAAAATTCTTTTACTCCTTTGGCCCTACCATCGACCATTTTTCCAAAAATATGTTTCACTTTGCCATTGAAAACTTTTTCGACATCAAATTCCTTCTTTTCAGAATAGAATTGATTCAAAATCTCTACTTTTCCAACTTTTTGTTTAAAATTTTTAGCTCGCAATGGTGGAAAATTCACATCATCCATTGGCGGTACTGACGTTTCTATTTTTAGCTCAATTGGTGGCGCCTCTGACTTTGACGAGTCAGATTCATCGCCAGATTTCACATCTGATTTCTTAACAACCCACTTTTGGTTGTCAAGATTCACCCTTCTTTTGTAAAAACTTTTCAAACATTCACCAACTTCATATGTTGAATTTTTAAACACTTTGAATTTTTCAGTTGGTGGTTCAGTTTTATCAACAATTTTTTCTTTAAGTTTAGAAACAGCTTCCTGTTTTGTGTTGATAGCCATTGGATAGTTCCAGGCGATGTGACCAACTTCTTGACATTGGTAAGAGGTTCTTGTTTCCTTTTTGTAATTAGCTTCATTCCTTTCAAACTTTTGTTTTTCTACAAAGAATTCTTTGTTTGATTGCTTCCAGAATGAGCTCTTCTTCTCTTCTTCGGAACTTGACCCTGAAACAAATACTGTTTTTGTTTTAGAAATTTTCTCATTTTTATGATTTTCAGGTGAAGTAAAACCCAATCCCTTCTTTTTGAAATTACCGTTATGGTTTGGTTTCTTTCGATAACCTGAACCAGAATTGTAACCCTTTTTCTTGTTTAACCATTGTTGAACTCTTGAGGTGTAAGGTTTAGGTTTTTCAGCAAGATTTACACCTTTTATTTTAGAAATATTAATTTCTGTTAGTTTGAAAACCTTGTTAATCATTTCAGTTTTAACACCTCTTATTGGAAATTCCTCATCAGAATATAATTTGTCTGAATCATTCAAAGTATATGCCACTTTGATTGATTCTTCATTCAAATTATTTTTTTGTAACAGAAATTCTTTATTGTAACCCCGTTTGACCAACGATTTTGGATTGTCAACTGATGAACTCAAACTCTTAGATTCGGACTTTGACTCTGACTTCTCATCTTTATCCAACACCTGATCGACCACTTTCTTTATTAACTCAGACTCATGAACAGTGTCAGATGATGTGAATGTGACATCAATGTTGTCTGGTAAATCATCAGTTGTTTCGGACTTTAACTTTATATTGACTGCCTTTTTGACTTGTTACTCATTTGGTTTTCTGGGAGAATAACCTTCCCAAATCGGAGGCGGACACTTGTTATAACTGACACTTTGTTTCTTACCAGTATCCTTCTCTTCTGGCTTCTCATCTTGAAATGTTTCAAAACCTGCAACAGTTGGATAAATTCTATCAATCAAATAATCAGAACTTGAATAACTTTGCAGCAATCTTCTGATTCTTTCATTCTCTATCTTTTCAGTCTCCAACTCTTGCTTCAACTTTGCACATTCTTCAATATAGTGATTGATAGCCTTCTGCTTAGACATCATCACTGCATTCATCATGGTTAAAGCATCTTCTCTTTCAGAATTTGTCTTTTGCAGACTATTCACCGTTCTGTTCAACACATCATACGATTCTTTCACATGCTTAACATCGAACACTAATTTTTCTTTCATCTTGTCAAGCTCATTATACTTCTCATCTTTTTCTTCATAATGTTTGTATGGTTCCAAACATTTTAGACACGGTTTTGTAATCTCAACAATTTTTTCAACTTCGATAATCTTTTCAACTTCGACTATCTTTTCAACTTCAACCACCTTCTCAGCAACTTTAACTTCTTCACTCTGTTCATTCTTCACCTTTTGATCAACATTCACACATTTTGCCTCTTTCTTTTCTTTTGCAGCTCATTTCTCCTTTAGCTTCTCCAATTTATCTGCAAAATAAAATTTGAAACTTTCAGTAGATAAATGTGTTTTACCAATGTTAATTTGTTTAATTTCTTCCTCATCATCACTGTTGTCAAATGATGATTGATCAGAGACTGATGTCTTTTCTGAGCTTTCGTCTGAAGAAACAGATTCTTCATCCTGATTCTTCTCATCATTTACAAACACATCCAACCATTCTTTCATCAACTCTGGCTCTTAGATGATCTGTGCAATAAACGCTCTAAACTTTGAATCACCCGGAATATATTTATCCCAGCTAAATCCCTCTGACAATTTCTCATCATCTTGATCAATTATACCATAACAAGCTCTTCCATTTCCATCTTCAATCTGAGCTTTTTGGGATGATGACGGTTGTTGAGCAACCTGATGATATATCTCCTTTCAATAGTATTCATTGTTCCCAAATGGATTCTGAGCTCCACCTGCTTCTCGATTGGTACATTCCCTCTTGAAATGTCCTTTTTCCCTGCATCAAAAACAAGTAACTTTAGATTTATCAAAACCTAAAGTAGAAACATTAGCATCACGGAAGTCATCTCTTCCTGTAATCTGCTTAAATTTCTCAGCTCTTCTCAACACACTCGCTAAACACCACTTAATATCCATAAGCTCCATTTCCTCTGCATCGATCTGATCGTAATCCTCTTTTGTCAACATAGGATTTCCGATCCTCCCTGCAACCAAGCTCTCGTATGATTCTAACATGGTAACAAGTAATGCCATATGACCTTTGGCGACTTCTTCAGAGAAATTTTGTCCGTTCTAAAGATGCAACACGATGTTGCATTATAGCACATGACTGTTACTATTGTTTGAGCTTTGGGATTGATAGCTTGAAGTTGATACATTTGGACTAACACTTGAATATGAAGAAAATCCACTGTTGTTGTTTGAACTTTGATTTATTGACCCGGATGAGTTCTCTGCGCTGAAAGCAGTTTGGATCTTCGAGCTTACTTCAACATTCTGAACATTACCTTTGTAGTACATCTTGATGTCTTGTTGACCGCTTGAATTGTTCATTCTAGCAATCTTTTGTTGTTCAAGATCTTGTCCCTCAAGTTTCTCAATAAATTGTGCAATCGACAATCTACTATACTCTCCGGAATTCTTCAAAATCATGAGGTATGTACCCCATTCTTTTTGAGGTAACGCATCGGCTAATTTCTCAACCCATTCCTCTGGAGTTTTAGTAATTTCCAATCGAGACATTGAACACACTAGATCACAATATCTCTCAATGAGAGTCTTTGTAGTTTCACCTGGCACACTTGTAAACAATTTAAATTCTTTCTTCAGTAATGATTTTTTACTCTTGATCATCTCTGCACTTCCTTTGAATTTTTTGCGAAGTGCATCCCAAATCGAATAAGCACTACTATCATGTTGAAGTAATATGAAAATATCTTCTTTCACAGCATGTTGAAGTAAACTGACCATCATTTTTTCTGCCTTTTACATATCTCTTTCTTTATCTGAAAATTCTTTGCAACTCCCAAATCAGACAGTGGTCTAGCATACTTAGTTTCAATACTTTCCCAAGACTTTAGATGATTTGCTTGAACCCAATTTTCAAAACGTTCTTTCCAACTATGATATTCTTCAACACCCATCAGTTTTGGAGGTTTCTGTAACGTTCCGGTTTCATTTTCCATGGTTACACTCTGAGCAACAGTAACAGGAGTACCCGGGGCTGTAGCAAACGCATTATAAAACTCGGTTTCCATGTTTCGGTATCGAAGGATTTCTCAAACAAGCTTTCAAACGAACTGGTTCACCTCGTGAAACACCTGGAGAAACAAAAACAAATAATCAGTTTAAACGAACTAAATATGTGAACGTGTGTGACGATTGAATCGATCTAGGACCCGTGTCGAAGATTTGCGGACTCGTTCAATTGTTTTCCTTGTGAGATCACTGAATGAATAGGCTGATAAAACATAAACGTATTCAAATGGGCCGAACACAAAACTTAGCTATTATAGACAACAAATGGGCTTAACACTAAACTAAAATCTGTATGGATCAAACAATTACTATATGACCGGCACCTTTATCTTTCAACTCAAATTGATTGGACAGCAATCTAAGACTGATCACAAGCAATTATTTAGTTTACGTCCGACAATTTTAAAAACTGAAAACACTTTGATTGGGCCGCTGATTAAATGGGTTGACAACTTTAATTGGCCGACAATTTAAAATCACAAACCACTTTGATTGGGCCGCACTTTCTAACAATTAATGAGTCGATGCACTTTCTGATTTGTTTTACTCGATCTGAAAATATTTCACACGCAACCGTTTCACATGCAAACAAAACTGTCAGGTCACATGCAATTCTTGACTGAGCCACTATTATACAAAATCACATGAGCTTTCAATATTAAACAACTTTTATTGGACCAATTGTTAAGTGGACAGCACAGCTATGATGTTTAACTCAAATACGATTGGACCTCAAAGTCAAGTTGGCCGACAACCAGTGGCGGATCTTGCCCGTTGAACCTGCCAGGGCCAAAAGACACGGGCACTAAAATTAGCACTACGGCCGAAAAACTTGCCAGGGCCGAACATAGTATATATACAAAATTTCGATCGAAATGCGGAAAATTAGCACTACGGCCGAAAAACTTGCCAGGGCCGTAGCCCTGCCACTGCTCCACTAAGATCCGCCCATGCCTACAACTATTATGAAATCACATGCAATTCTTAATCTCTTGAGCCAAGAAGATTGAACATATCACATGCACAACTGACAATCTTGATTGTTGGGCCGAGAATCATATAATCACATGAACTGCTGGAACATGTTGACAATTACTTTCAAACAAAATGACATACCAATACGAACGAAATGATGACCTGTGTGCACTTCAAACAAAATGAAAGCACTTTCAAACGAAATGGGATATTTCAAACGAAATGATATACTCACTGACCAATCCGCGCGAAATGGACTCTAGTTTCACACGAAATGGATTCTCATATCGTGCGAAATGAACATAAACCATGTGAACTGTAGCCATTTCGTGCAAAATGAAGTCCAAAATCAAACGAAATAGTGAACCTTCAAGCGAAATGGACCTCCAAATAACCAATACGTGCAAAATGGTGTTGGATTTCGGACCAAAAAAACTTAGATTTCTCCCAAACGGCTAAGAATTAAGATCTGAAACTTTCAAGGATTTGTTAAAACAGAGTTTTACACGTTATATGTGAAAATCAATCCATTTTATCTGTGAAATCTCGATTAATTTTGAAAAAATGTGAAGAAAATGAGTAGAAGTGAGATTTTCAGATGAAATCAAGCTGAATCGGTAAGAACTCTTCCTCCTGAGCTCTGATACCACTTGTAGGATCGATGTGACGACCAAATGAGTCATTCAAAAGAGTTTTTGATCAAAACGAGAGGCGGAAATAGACGTTTTAATGTTGAATCAGCTTGATTTGACAACGATTTACAACCTGGAGACACCTCGGCAGAGCTTCGCTACCGGAATCAGAAAGTTACAAATGAAATCTCAAGTCACCTATTTATAGGATTTCCATTTCGCACGAAATGGACTTTTCCATTTCGCACGAAATGGCCATTTCATGTGAAATGTTCATATCGTGAATGTTTTCTGTTTTTCTCAAACTACGTGACTTGATCTAACAATCTATTACAAGACTCGATACAAGATGAAGTCGACAGACATATGCACCAACAGTCAAAATGCGAATTTTGGGTTTGCAAGGTGCAATTCCTAACTCATGCAGTAAATGAGAATGGAATTCACGTCGACCCTACCAAGATCGAGGCAATCAAAGACTGGAAAGCCCCAAAGACGCCAACTGAGATACGACAATTTCTGGGGTTAGTAGGCTATTACAGACGGTTCATTGAGAATTTTTTTAGTATTGTTCAACCGTTAGCTACCTTAACCCAAAAGGATAAGAGATTTAATTGGGGAGAGAAACAAGAAACAACTTTTCAGACATTAAAAGATAAGCTTTATGACGCACTGATTCTATCTTTACCCGATGGTACCGATGGTTTTGTTGGTTATTGTGTTGCTTCTCGACAAGGTCTTGGTTGCGTGTTGATGCAACTAGACAAAGTCATCGCGTACGCGTCACATCAGTTGAAGGTGCATGAAAAGAACTATGCAACCCACGACCTCGAGCTGGGTGCGGTGGTTTTCGCGTTAAAGATTTAGCGTCATTACTTGTATGACACTCGTTGCACGATCTTTATAGATCATAAGAGCTTGCAACATAATTTTTATCAGAAAGACTTAATCATCAGATAGCGAAGATGGGTTGAGTTGTTAAATGATTAAGATTCTGAGATTAAGTATCATCTGGGCAAGGCGAGCGTTGCAGCAGACGCCTTGAGCCGCAAGGAGTGCGCAAAACCCCTAAGGATGCGAGCCTTAAAGATGACCATACAGACGAATCTCGCTACTTGGATTCGTGAAGCTGGGCAAGAGGCGCTCGAACCAGAGAACCTACGAGCTGAAGCATTACGTGGAATGGAAGCACAATCGTTGCCTAAGGAAGATGGAACATTGTTGTCACACCCCCAAAGTACCACATGCGGAAACCCCCGCGAGGCGTGTGACGTACCAGGATCCAAGCCACCAATCACATTGAACTCATAAATATATTTAAACAAAACTTTCATTCATTAACATAAAATGTTACAAACGTTACATATCGTTCATTGTATACAGCGGAAGCATAATTCATTGGTTAAGTGTTTCGTAAACCATATGTACATAACCCTTTAAGCTTGTTTTGAGATTCCATGTATCTCGACCCATGACCACTCCAGCATCCCAGACAGCAAGTCCCAATGATATAAACATACAAACCTGCAAGCATGCAGACAAGTGTGTCAGACGACGCTGGTGAGTTCAAAGTTTTGTTAACATGTTAGATACTAGTTACCAGATTAAAGCGTTTCACAGATTCGATGATTTGATTTGATGTTGTTATTTACTCGATTACCGCAATGGCTACAAGATGTGAATGCCCAACCCCAATGCCTCTATCTAGGCATTGGTCAAGTGGTCAAGGTAATTAGTTTAACTAACAACCTCGAGTAGATGTAAGGGGTCTTATATGATACACGATGTGAATGCCCAACCCCAATGCCTCTATCTAGGCATTGGTCAAGTGGTCAAGGTAATTAGTTCACGCCCATCCTTTCGGCATGGTGTGAGGGTGCCAAACCTAATAGCGCTATCAACTAAATACCTCGTTGCCTTACCGGCAACTATCGGTAGATGTAGGGGGTCTTATATGATAGAAACTGAGTAATAACCAACATCCCAATAACCTGCCATCCCTTCCCGGAACGTTACCCGATATCCCTCCCTGGGATGCATGCTTGGAAAAGAGCAGTGAACTCACCTTTGATTGCTCGGTAAGATTTGTTACTTGTTACACAGTTGACCAAACACGTCCTAAAAGAGTTACCGTTAACAATCAGCGTCACACAGGCTTTGGTCACATATTTCTTATTCATATCACACAAATTGCACCCATGTATTTCACGTACGTCACACAAGCATCAGGGTGATAGTACATTTACGATACACGTTCATGTCACAGATTCACACGTCACAAGTTACACAACCACTAACATCTCGTTGTACTATTCATACGGTGCACCACAAAATGATATATATACATAAATATATCTACATCACTTAAACAGTTTTTCCATCTAATATGATTATCACAGGGTCCTAAGCACATGCTGCATTTATATACAATTACACCTACAATTAATAGGCCCAAGTTACTAGACTCATCAGCCCATTAAATCAATTAAATTAAGTTAATATTTGAGTCCCAACTCCTTAAGACCCAGCCGTGTTTCCTAGACTGAATGTAAAGCCCATTTACAATTCAGGCTATTAGCTATTACTCGGCCCAACCTGGTATATATCCCCCCCTATTTCTTGAATTGTCGCAACAACCACACTAGCCCACAATATCCAGTTTAGATCAACAAATATCAAGTTCACAAAACCAATTTGGTAGTTCATCGAATTACTAAATATTAATATCAATTTCAATAACAATCATCATCATTTGCATGTACTCATTTCCAACACCACATGCACACAATTATTTCTTCAACCAATGCACACATTCCCACTCACATATTGCACATGCATGACACACATTTCAATTATCACATGCACACAAGTATTATACAGGTATCTATCATCCTTATCACATGGTACCCCCTGTATGACGAAATCATTTGTTTCGTCATGGGTAATTTAGATGGTGATGGTGACCTGCAACCCTAGCAACCACCCAACTGCTAACAATTAATTCTTCATGATCATCACCAGCATCCAAGTTGGTTCAGACATTACATGGCACCTTTCGAATTATATGAATTATCAAGATCATAAATGAATACCCTTATCAATTTTCTAAATCGCCGACACAGTTTGTCATCACAAGCATAACAGTTTTTAGGGTTCTTGTTTACCATCATTTATTTAACATGTCCCCCGATCGTTCATTAATATCATCATACTATCAAACATACAAAATCATTAGTTCTACGCTAACAAGTATCAATCAAATTATCACAAGATTACAAAACATACTTCAATCATAATCTAGTTCACACAACATAAACGCACATTAGGGAACTAACCAAGATATAGGCTGACGGCTGGATCACTGCAACGAGATCGAGAAAGAAGAGGGGGCTGTTGTCGATCCAAGGAGGAAGAGGAAAGGAGTGTTAGGGTTTGCTACTTTTGCAAGGATCACATAACCCTACTCCCGTTCCTCACGTAAACGTATAACACATCTGCTGGGCTTCGGCCTGATCTAATGTCTGGGCCGAGAGGCCGAGATGAAAGGGGCCCGCTGGCCAGGAGATGTGTGCGCCAAGTAAATTCGCGACTCAGTTTAGTTGGTAACAGATTCCTAAATTAACCAAACAGTGCATACAACACTTAAAGATTTCATGTATAAACTATCAATATACCCACCTAAACATTTATTGGTGCACAAATGATAATCAAATAAGTCTTACATGATCGCAATAAAAAGGCAATTAAACATAAAGGTACACGCCAACGGTTGTGGAATAGAAGTAGTGCAACCTTAAATATTCGGGTTGTCACATCATCCCCAACTTGAAAGAAATTTCGTCCCGAAATTTGACGAGTAATCCAAAAGAACAAGATTTTAACTCAGGATGACCGTGGATTTTCCACGGGTACCACATCATCCCCGACTTGAAAGAGAATTTCGTCCCGAAATTCACCAATGATATCCGAAGTTGGTGTAACCGTTTAAGCAACTGAGGATGCTAGAGCATACTCCGATCATTGCGTTTCTACGTGAACTCCTGTCCACGTCTTGAGTTCCTACGATTGGAATTGTACTATGCTAACGAATCTTGACGTCCTGGTCCAAGATTTCAGTATATTCTTCAACCATTGCAACTTGTCACTAACCTCAGACTCTAACAAGGGTATCACAAGCGTTTCATCGGGCAAACACTGTGATGTGTTCAAATATTAACATATAAATTTCATCAAATGAGGCATAAAACTAACCCTTTTTAGTACTAATGTTGGAAAAAGTGTGCTTTTGTCTTCCTTTTGCATTTTCAGGATTAAATGAGCTCAAATTAACAAAAGAAGCAAAAAGACATCAAAATCTAACATAAATACAAGAAAAAGGACAAGACGTGACATGCCCGACCCCACAACAGCATCTTCCCAAGCAAAACAAGAGATCAGAAGCCTGAACACGCCCCGTGCTCAGCCAGCACGGGGGCGTGCCCAAGTATCAGCAGAAAAGACAAAGTGGTAGAAGCTTCTATTGCCCACCACGGGGCCGTGCTCAGCGGACACGGGGCCGTGGTCAACTATAAGATTCGCACAATCCAGCAAATCTGCATAGTACAAAGATTCTTCTGCACCACGGGGTCGTGCTCAGCGGACACGGGGGCGTGGTCAACTAAAAAGATAAAACTGCATTAAATGAAGAAAGAGAAGGATGTGGACACGGGGCCGTGCCCACTGGACACGGGGCCGTGCCCGAGCTTCTGTTCAGCCTATAAATAGAAGTGCTTGGCTCAAGCTCAAACCATCCCTTGGCACAGCACCTCTCTCACACTTCACCCACCACCCACCACCACCATAACACCATCATCCACCACCATCATCCATTGTCCATCGTAGAGTGTGTGAGTTGTCTCGGGATCCAAGATTGATCGTAAGAGTTCTTGACAATCAAGGCCATGTTTGCCTAAGTCTCTTACATCACTTGGTGAAGACAAAGTGTCTAGTGTAATACTTTTTATTTCTAATCTTTTGCACTTTTTATTTGGTTTTGTATTAATGACTTTAATAACTAGTTGCTTATGTTGAAGGTGATCTTTCCTTATCGTTTGTCCGTGGTGTCTTGGCATTATTTTACTGTCTATATAAAATAAAAGATTTTCACCATTCATATCTCCACGGTCTATATGGAGGAATGTTGGCTACCTGGTCGGGGGTTAAGGGAACGGTTTGGTAAAGGTCTTGCCATTGTTCAGCGTTTAGAGGTCCTGCAATGGACATGGGTCAAATTTAGCAGGACCTCCTTCAATACTTCACGGTATTGGATGGCGGGGGTCCAAACTCTTTGATCCCCTCATAAGTTAACTACTATTAATACTATAACCCGGCTATTTAGGACTGTATCCCTGCTGACTCAGACTACTTAGTCGAGGGTAACGTCACCTCCAAAAGAGGGGCCTACCATAATATTGCATTAATAACTTAATTAATTATCTTCCAATAATCCACCCTTTTAGGATTGTATCCTTGCTGACTCAAACTACTGTGGTGAGGGTAACGTCACCTTCAAAAGAGGGGCCTACTACAATAACTAAGATAATCTCTTAATTATGTGCAAAAGTGCGAAAATAATCAAAGGTTACACTAGATACGAGTCGGAACCAAGTGATTCATCTTGTCTATCTGTTTTTCTTTTATTTTTATTTTTAGCATTTTTAGTTAGTTTTTATTTTTCTTAGTTTAAAACATTTTTCTAAACTTTTTATTTTGATTAGACGTTGAGGATAAACCGGTACTAAAAGCTCTTGTGTCCTTGGACGACCTCGGTATCTTACCAACACTATACTACGCTCACGATGGGTGCACTTGCCCATATGTGTGTTTAGTGTTAGTGAAATATCGTGTTTTATAAATTTAAAACTTGGTTAAAAATAAGTGTTAAAGGGGCTTAAAATATACACCTAATATATATAACACTTCACACGCATCAAGTTTTTGGGACTTGTAACACCCTAGTTATTTTATATGTAAATACCAACAATTAGATGTGTAGTTAAGACTGCACATATTGTAAAAATGCGGGTTTACTAAAACTTTTATAATTCATAAGTTATTCGACATAACGTGGTTGAATTCGTTGTTTAAAATTTACAATGTATCAAAGTGCGGAAGCGTGTATCTTTATCGTGTTCGGTTCTTCGCTGAGCTTGATCGTCTTCCGGCATCCCAGAAAGTACCTACATTCCATAAACATGAAATGCTTTAGTCATACGGTAATTAAAACGCATCTAAACGAGTCCGGAAAACAAAACTGATCAAAAATACATTTTTGTACAAGGTCCACCGTAAATTACGGTGGACACCGTAATTTACGGTGGTCCTTGTTTTGATTTGTTTCCACCGTAGATCAGGGGTGTTTCACCGTAAACCATTTCAGGTCCACCGTAAAATACGGTGGCACCGTAATTTACGGTGGCACCTGCATCCCACCTTTCCATTTTGCCGTAATTTGACACGAAATCTTTCGTATCTTTCAAACCGTTTATCCGTTTGACCTACCGTTTCTTCCTACATGTTTGTAATTTGATTCTCCATCATATGGAGTTAAAACCCGACATTCGGCTTAACAAAATTTAAGACCTTTAAGTCTTCGGCTTATTACTCTTTTACCGAAATTTGACCCGTTTACGCATTTTATCAAACAAACGTATTTGTTTGATTCCTATATCTCATACAACTCTTTAATTTAATATTACCTACCATTAAAGGTTCTAATTATAGGTTTATTACACAATTTAAACCCATTTTCACTCGTATGCTTATTTTGACCCGTTAAGGATATTTTAAGCACTTTTAAACTCAAATTTCGCTTTTATTCCAATCTAGCATTGTAACCTATATTTCTTATCTAGTACTCTTCCATCACAACTAAATGTGTGTTGGATTTAAAGTAGATATCTATGTGTTCCGGATTTATTTCCCTTGAAATATCATTTTACGGCAAAGACTCATATGGAGTCTTTTAGCCCAAGAATTACATCTTTCACTACCTATACTCGTACTAAACTTTTGTTTAATCATAAGACTCCTTTCCAAACAACCTCTAAGGGTTGTTTGTTCAATTTAGCCTACAAGGGCGTTTTGGTCGATTTCGGTCCTTCTTTTACAATGAAGGGCTATCACCAATTATTCGACCAAATTAGCACTTTTCATACATCATAAATATGCGTACCTGGCTCGGATCAACAATTAGACCCAATTTTAATATCTTGCTTTATATTCGCTAATTAAGAACGATGCGAATATCCATTGGATGTCTATTCCTGTAAGCATATGACTCGACAAAAGAATCATTAGTCTATATAGTCAAAAGGTGTTATCTACACCTTTTGACCCGTTTGGCCGAAATGACCATTTAACTTTGCGAAATGATATTTATTATCATCTCCTCTACACGACTCTTCCCGTTTAACACCGTACGGGAATTTTAATTATAAACCGTGTATTTTTTTTTTGACATAATATGACCAATTTATCGATTTACTTCTTTTTAACCATTATTATGGTTTCTATCATCTTTGATTTTCTTGTTCCGTTCGACTACACGACGGAACATCATATTTCAATCGTTTAGATATCTCATTCATAATTTATATGATAAGAAAACATTCCACAATTTAAGACTAGTGTAAGCTATACTTACCTTGCATCCGAATTATGCTTTTCCGCCATTCTTGCTTCGTTTGACCCGCTTCCTTTCCAAGCCTCCACCTAGCTTGTCAAGCGTCAAACTATCATCATAATTCGTAAGACGGTTATATTAGTCATCCTTAATTATGACTATTCCATCTTACATATTTTCTATCACAATTACCATTCGATCTTATTAATGGTCGGTTTGACTACTAAAAGTCAAACGCCCCTTAGCATATAAATGCACATTCAAGTTCTATCTATCGATTAGTAGCTAACATGATCTTATACACTTAGTTACATGAACATGGCTACCAAACTTCATCATAACATTCAAAACCCATTTCAATCATGAATGAACAAGTTCCCAAATCACTTAATTTGTTTGAGTGCCTTGTTTCTATTATCCAATATGATGATTTTAAACATAAACTTATCATCATCTTTACTATTACATAAAAAAAACCCACTTCCTAGTTTACTTGTTAATCACATACAAGTGATATTACTTCAAGTTCTTCATGATTTCATCATATCTAACAAAACCCACTTCTAGTTACTTATGAACTCTTAACAAAATCCCTAATTTGTTCAAGTAGTTCATTCATATGAGTTAATATGATGTTTATAAACACCATTAGAACATCAATTTCATCAATTCAACCAAAACCCACTTAGCTCATAATAGGGTAATTATCAAATCCCTAGTTTGGCAACAATTTATCAAGATTTCTACTAGGGTTTGTTTCTAAACCAATATATAATCACAATAACACTCATAGATTCAACATTCATTGAAAAATCTCGATTATGATTGTTCATCATAATCTCCAAGTATCACCAAATCTGAAAATTCGACATACCTTGTGATCCCCACGACTAGGTGATCATTTATATGCGTTCATGCATCGATTTGGGTCTTGATTTGAGCTTCAATTTGTTGATTTGTTGGAGTTAGGGTTCTTGGCTCCTGGGAGCCTTTTCTTGGTCGACCAGAACACGCACCACACACACTTGTGTGTGTGTGTTGTGTTATTTTTATTTAGTTTAATTAAAACCATTTCCAGGTTATCCCATTTTGGTCCCTCAACTTTACACAAGTTATTTAAAGGATATCTTAACCATATTTGTTCTATAAATGTCAAGACATTATCTAACTAGGTTAATACTCCTAGTTACTTGGTGGGTTCCGGGAGTTATAATCCGTAATATTTTAAGTCCCGTTAACTCGGGCTCTTATAAACTTAATTCATCTAAACTTTGTTTCGCTTGTATCTAATATTAGGATTTCTTATTAAATCCCAAATATTTACCGGGTTATTTTTACTACTAGCGGCACTTTACCCGTCTTTTAGTATTAACGTGGGTTAATTACCAAACCCGTTTTCGGGGTGTTACAAGTCTACCCCCCTTAAAGAGGTTTCGTCCTCGAAACCTTGCTTATCTAGTTCATTGAGTTTCTAAACCCAATGCGTTTGACTTGAGTAATCTCTTAAGCATTACTCCTACTTTAACCAATTGTTATCATTACCAGAAAAATTATGGTAATGTCTTTTTGTTTACAGAACCTCTACGTATGTCATATGACATAATGCAACTTCGAAATAACGTAGTCTCGTTATTTCCACTAGTTCAGTTTACTTAGCGATATCCATCGCTTTCATATACCATCGAATTCCTTATGAATCCGTTAATTTGACCCGTTTAAGATCTTTAGTGAAATCTTTCACTTTTAGCAACAAATTCTTTTATTTTCAAATTTATCTATTCGGTTCAGCTATACCGAATCTACCGCTTACAAACAAACCAAATTTCTTGATTTGAATTGGTGACCTTAACCGGTCTCATTAACTAGTCTTATTAGTTCAGTTACTTTTATCACTTGCTTGGTTATAATGTGATTTTACTTCACATTACATTTACTAACCGTGATCATGTCACATCATGTTTAATTTGTATCAACCTTTCATTTTTGAGAATGTCACTTTTCGAATATATCATCTTACGCCTATCAGTGTCAAGACTTGTATCTTTCATGCTTACTATTTAAATTCCTATCAGAATTTATGTTTGTAAAAAGAAACATTATTTCTTACTAAAACCGAAGTTTTAGTTTTAGGATCTTTTCTTTAACTTGTGTCAATCATCCATACCGGGATATTGACAGTCCGTAATTTAATCCTTTACAGTCCTAGTTTTTATGCGGGGATTCTTAACTGACTTCCTCGCTTTATTCCATTTAACCCGTAGGTTTTATCACTTAGCCTTATGGGCTATTTTTTTTTATTAGACATTCACCTCTTTGGGGCGAAGTCCTTATAACTTCTTTCTAATCATGACCCGTGGGTCGTTTTAGTCCGTAGATCTCTCATCTGTTTATAACCTAAAGGTTATGTTGATCCCGTAGATCACTCTTTTTACTCGTGTCTTATTAAAATATATATTTGGTGTCAAAGCACTCTTTTTACGTTTGAAATTCATTTGTCTCAAGCTTATCGTTATCCGGCTTGCGCTTACTTACGCCTTCAAGCATTATACTTTATTCAACCCGTTCAATCTCAAAATAGTTGAATATGATTATCAGAATTTCTGTTTACGAAATTTTTTTATGGTCTTTTAGTCATAACTCATAATCCGAGTCTTTTGACTTTAATTTCGTGTTCTCGTTTCTCGGCTTACGCATGTGTTTAATTCTTACCCATCAACCGGGTGTTTTACCAAAGTCGTTATTATTGCAATCCTCCCGGTATGCATTAAAATCTCGCTTCATTTTTATATTCTGACTTTGTCTTTAAGTTCGACGTTTTACAAAAATGACCCGTTAAGGGACATATTTGCATTTTCCGGGTTCGAGTGTAAGTACACTCCCTCCCATTGCTTGTCTAAATCATTTTCCATGCTTGCGTTTTATGGGTTCGAGTGTAAGTACACTCCCTCCCAATACTTGTCTAAATCATTTTACATGCTTGCGTTTTATGGGTTCGAGTGTAAGTACACTCCCTCCCAATACTTGTCTAAATCATTTTACATGCTTGCGTTTTATGGGTTCGAGTGTAAGTACACTCCCTCCCAATACTTGTCTAAATCATTTTACATGCTTGCGTTTTATGGGTTCGAGTATAAGTACACTCCCTCCCAATACTTGTCTAAATCATTTTACATGCTTCTTTGTCCCTTTGCTCGGGCTAATTATCCTGATGTAATACGCTTCAGTCACTCGGTTGTGCGTTTACATTATTATCAATTGTTTTGCTTATCTGATTCATTTGGGTACTTTTTAATTAGTCCCATTTACTACGCCCTTACTACATCGGATGTAATTATGTCCGCTATAAGAAACTCGTGGTATCATATGCCACTACTTACTTGGCCAGAGTAAGTGATTAACACATGACATACACGACCTTTTTATAGTTTTCACATCACGCCCTATGTAAGTAATACCTCTGTTTATTTCTCTTGGAAACAATATCCTGGATAGGTATTCTATTCAGGTTTTTCCCAAGTTTTCTATCTACATATGCAACTTTTAATCTCTATGTATTTGTTGCATATTACCATTCATGTAATAATTTAAAGCGTGTACCTGATTTTGCTTGTTTTAACAGGCTTTCCTTGCCATTAGTCTTGTTCGCGACCGTTACACGATTTTGGTCCTTAATGAGTATGCTCTTCCTGTCGTACCCCGGACCGTTCCATCATCATATCCATAATTTGTTTGACTCTCGTCGTCTTCAAACGCGAGTGTCCTTCATTTAAAACATTCACAAAAGTTAGTAAAGTCGACTTCAATAATCGCCCGTATTATAATACAAGGCATTTTCTACTATACACGTCAACGCGCGTATTTTCGTCAACCCTAACAATCATTTAAATTGGGGTAACGTATACCACACAATAGCTCTATGTGTTGTTTACAACACTTTAGCATACTAACTAATTACGTACTTGTACTTACCGGATTTGCGATCAAGCTTCGAACCGAACACTATTCTTTGTCAAGAGCATAAGGTTTAAGTCCAAGCATGGTTCCTCCCAACCATACTCGAATCTCTTAAACCAAGGCTCTGATACCAACTTGTAACACCCTAGTTATTTTATATGTAAATACCAACAATTAGATGTGTAGTTAAGACTGCACATATTGTAAAAATGCGGGTTTACTAAAACTTTTATAATTCATAAGTTATTCGACATAACGTGGTTGAATTCGTTGTTTAAAATTTACAATGTATCAAAGTGCGGAAGCGTGTATCTTTATCGTGTTCGGTTCTTCGCTGAGCTTGATCGTCTTCCGGCATCCCAGAAAGTACCTACATTCCATAAACATGAAATGCTTTAGTCATACGGTAATTAAAACGCATCTAAACGAGTCCGGAAAACAAAACTGATCAAAAATACATTTTTGTACAAGGTCCACCGTAAATTACGGTGGACACCGTAATTTACGGTGGTCCTTGTTTTGATTTGTTTCCACCGTAGATCAGGGGTGTTTCACCGTAAACCATTTCAGGTCCACCGTAAAATACGGTGGCACCGTAATTTACGGTGGCACCTGCATCCCACCTTTCCATTTTGCCGTAATTTGACACGAAATCTTTCGTATCTTTCAAACCGTTTATCCGTTTGACCTACCGTTTCTTCCTACATGTTTGTAATTTGATTCTCCATCATATGGAGTTAAAACCCGACATTCGGCTTAACAAAATTTAAGACCTTTAAGTCTTCGGCTTATTACTCTTTTACCGAAATTTGACCCGTTTACGCATTTTATCAAACAAACGTATTTGTTTGATTCCTATATCTCATACAACTCTTTAATTTAATATTACCTACCATTAAAGGTTCTAATTATAGGTTTATTACACAATTTAAACCCATTTTCACTCGTATGCTTATTTTGACCCGTTAAGGATATTTTAAGCACTTTTAAACTCAAATTTCGCTTTTATTCCAATCTAGCATTGTAACCTATATTTCTTATCTAGTACTCTTCCATCACAACTAAATGTGTGTTGGATTTAAAGTAGATATCTATGTGTTCCGGATTTATTTCCCTTGAAATATCATTTTACGGCAAAGACTCATATGGAGTCTTTTAGCCCAAGAATTACATCTTTCACTACCTATACTCGTACTAAACTTTTGTTTAATCATAAGACTCCTTTCCAAACAACCTCTAAGGGTTGTTTGTTCAATTTAGCCTACAAGGGCGTTTTGGTCGATTTCGGTCCTTCTTTTACAATGAAGGGCTATCACCAATTATTCGACCAAATTAGCACTTTTCATACATCATAAATATGCGTACCTGGCTCGGATCAACAATTAGACCCAATTTTAATATCTTGCTTTATATTCGCTAATTAAGAACGATGCGAATATCCATTGGATGTCTATTCCTGTAAGCATATGACTCGACAAAAGAATCATTAGTCTATATAGTCAAAAGGTGTTATCTACACCTTTTGACCCGTTTGGCCGAAATGACCATTTAACTTTGCGAAATGATATTTATTATCATCTCCTCTACACGACTCTTCCCGTTTAACACCGTACGGGAATTTTAATTATAAACCGTGTATTTTTTTTTGACATAATATGACCAATTTATCGATTTACTTCTTTTTAACCATTATTATGGTTTCTATCATCTTTGATTTTCTTGTTCCGTTCGACTACACGACGGAACATCATATTTCAATCGTTTAGATATCTCATTCATAATTTATATGATAAGAAAACATTCCACAATTTAAGACTAGTGTAAGCTATACTTACCTTGCATCCGAATTATGCTTTTCCGCCATTCTTGCTTCGTTTGACCCGCTTCCTTTCCAAGCCTCCACCTAGCTTGTCAAGCGTCAAACTATCATCATAATTCGTAAGACGGTTATATTAGTCATCCTTAATTATGACTATTCCATCTTACATATTTTCTATCACAATTACCATTCGATCTTATTAATGGTCGGTTTGACTACTAAAAGTCAAACGCCCCTTAGCATATAAATGCACATTCAAGTTCTATCTATCGATTAGTAGCTAACATGATCTTATACACTTAGTTACATGAACATGGCTACCAAACTTCATCATAACATTCAAAACCCATTTCAATCATGAATGAACAAGTTTCCAAATCACTTAATTTGTTTGAGTGCCTTGTTTCTATTATCCAATATGATGATTTTAAACATAAACTTATCATCATCTTTACTATTACATAAAAAAAACCCACTTCCTAGTTTACTTGTTAATCACATACAAGTGATATTACTTCAAGTTCTTCATGATTTCATCATATCTAACAAAACCCACTTCTAGTTACTTATGAACTCTTAACAAAATCCCTAATTTGTTCAAGTAGTTCATTCATATGAGTTAATATGATGTTTATAAACACCATTAGAACATCAATTTCATCAATTCAACCAAAACCCACTTAGCTCATAATAGGGTAATTATCAAATCCCTAGTTTGGCAACAATTTATCAAGATTTCTACTAGGGTTTGTTTCTAAACCAATATATAATCACAATAACACTCATAGATTCAACATTCATTGAAAAATCTCGATTATGATTGTTCATCATAATCTCCAAGTATCACCAAATCTGAAAATTCGACATACCTTGTGATCCCCACGACTAGGTGATCATTTATATGCGTTCATGCATCGATTTGGGTCTTGATTTGAGCTTCAATTTGTTGATTTGTTGGAGTTAGGGTTCTTGGCTCCTGGGAGCCTTTTCTTGGTCGACCAGAACACGCACCACACACACTTGTGTGTGTGTGTTGTGTTATTTTTATTTAGTTTAATTAAAACCATTTCCAGGTTATCCCATTTTGGTCCCTCAACTTTACACAAGTTATTTAAAGGATATCTTAACCATATTTGTTCTATAAATGTCAAGACATTATCTAACTAGGTTAATACTCCTAGTTACTTGGTGGGTTCCGGGAGTTATAATCCGTAATATTTTAAGTCCCGTTAACTCGGGCTCTTATAAACTTAATTCATCTAAACTTTGTTTCGCTTGTATCTAATATTAGGATTTCTTATTAAATCCCAAATATTTACCGGGTTATTTTTACTACTAGCGGCACTTTACCCGTCTTTTAGTATTAACGTGGGTTAATTACCAAACCCGTTTTCGGGGTGTTACAGCCGCTGCCGGGGACACAAGGATTTTAAGAAAGTTAGGAATCAACGGCCTAATCGTTTTTCTTATTTTTCATTTTTTTAGGATTTTTTTTAGGTTTTCAGCTTCTGCAGAGCTCAGCACGGGCCGTGCCTGGTCGGACACGGGCCGTGCCCAGCATCATCACTGCATTTTTTATTTTCTGAGTTACAGAGAGCTGAACACGGGGCCGTGTCGGTGCAACACGGGGCCGTGCCCAACTCCCAGTAACAGGGATCCTGAAAACAATTACTGTATCTCTGACCACGGGCCGTGTTCACTGAGCACGGGGCCGTGGTGAACCTTCTGACCAATGTTCTTTTCTATTTTTATTGCAGGACTTGGAACCCAGGTGCCACATTTGAACCTCCTACGTAGTGCATGAGCTCCAGTTCTAGTAGAGACATAAAAGAACCTCTAGAAGAACCCAAACGCTTTCTCAGAAAAAGACTTAAAGCTAAAAATCAAGAGAAAGTTTCGGGGGACCCACTTCCAATGGCGGACCAACGTACCCTCATGGATTACCTACGGCCCACCGTAGGCAATCTCGGCGCCGCTATCAATGCACCGAATGTCGAAGCCAACAACTTCGAACTTCGGCCGCATTTGATACAAATGCTCCAAAACTCCGCAACCTTCCATGGGCTTGCGGACGAGGATCCCCATCTACATATTACTAATCTCTTAGAAATATGTGATACCTTTCGGATCAATGGAGCATCAAATGACGCCATCCGCCTTCGAATGTTTCCATTTTCACTAAAAGACCGAGCTAAGGCTTGGCTTAACACCCTCCCAGTTGGCTCGGTAAACACCTGGGATGAGCTAGCCCAAAAGTTTCTATATAAGTATTTCCCTCCTGCTAAAACGGCTAAATTAATGACTGAAATTAATACATACTCACAAGAGGATGGGGAATCCTTATATGAAACTTGGGAAAGGTTCAAGGAGCTACTAAGAAAGTGTCCTCATCACGGTCTAGCGGTGTGGCAACAAGTATCCACTTTCTACAATGGGTTGTTGCCACACACAAGACAAACACTCGATTCTAGCTCCGGGGGACTCTTAGGTAATCGTCGCCCAAATGAAATATATAATCAAATTGAGGAAATTGCTCAAACCAATTTTCAATGGCACACTCCCCGAGGTAATAAATCTATTGCCTCGGGCGCCCATAAGGTTGATGAAAGCACCTCTTTACAAGCCCAAATCGAGGCCCTCTCTTCGAAAATCAAAAAGCTAGAAATGACAAAAACGGCCTCGGTTATGGCTTGTGAAGGGTGTGGTGGGTCACATGAAAATTGGAGTTGTATGAAAGAATTAGATGAACAAGCTGAAACGGTAAACTACATTGATAATAGACCTAGGTCGCCGGGTCCTCCAACGGGTACCTACAACCAAGGATGGCGTAATCACCCAAATCTTGGTTGGAGAGATCCCGGCAATAGTAGTAACCAACAAAACCAAAGAACTAATTTTCAACAACCACAAAATTTCTCTCAACAACAAGGTGGAAGAGAAAGGCTTGAAGATACCGTATCTCGCCTCATCTCCGACACCGAAAAGAAAAACTCGGATCGATTTCAACAATTGGAATCGAATTTTAGAAATCAACAAGCTAGTATTCAAAACGTTGAAAAACAATTAAATCAACTAGCTCAAAATTTCTCCGAGAGACCACAAGGCGCGTTACCAAGTAATACCGAAACCAACCCAAAGGCGCAAGTACACCTCATCACTTTAAGAAACCGAACCGTGGGTCCCGAGGAAGCTCCGTTACCACCAGTTGAAGGAAGTCAACACCAAAACACGACTTCACCTACACCTCAACCAGAAACGGCTTCTTCACCAAATCAAGAGCTCACCAAGACTACTCCAATTCCATGCCCCGGTAGGTTAAATCGTCAAAAGACCGATGAGCAATTCGCAAAGTTCGAAAGTTTACTAAAACAATTGCATGTTAATATTTCTTTTATTGAGGTCCTAACCCAAATGCCTAAATATGCAAAATTCATGAGGGATTTCCTCACTCACAAAAGGAAAATTGAATCATTGCAATTAGTTAACTTAGGCGAAGAATGCTCCGCTTTAGTACTCAACAAACTTCCACAAAAGAAAATCGATCCCGGGAGCTTCACAATTCCTTGCTCGATTGGGAAGTCCCCCGTTCGTAATGCATTAGCCGATCTTGGGGCTAGCATCAACCTCATGCCCACGTCAATGTTCAAACGACTCGGCCTAGGAACAACAAGCCCTACAAAGATGAGCATACAACTCGCCGACAGGTCTGTCAAATTTCCACAAGGTGTCGCTGAAAATCTGCTGGTCAAGGTCGACAACTTCGTTTTTCCAACCGACTTTGTCATCCTAGACATGGAAGAAGACACCGATGTCCCTCTCATCCTCGGGAGGCCATTCCTAGCCACCATACAAGCAGTGGTGGATTTGAACGACGGAACGTTAACATTGAAGTTTGGGGACAAGGAAGTGAAGTTTGAATGTGGAAAACGAGTAGAGGACGAAGACCCGGTCAAATACATGAAGGTCATAGACTCGAGCTTGGATGACGCTCTCCGACGGTGTAACATGGGATGCAATACATCCCACTTGGGTAACATATGACCAGGCTTTGGGTCTAGCCAAGGACCCTTATAAACGTGGCGCACCATGGAGGCATTCCGCGGAACTATCCTTAGTTTAGATTAATTTTCTTGTTTTCTAGTTAGTTTTAATTTTCAGGAATAAAACACACTTGAGATGGCAAAGGATGCAAGGGAAACTTGAACCAGCACTCCATGCAGGAAAACAGAACCGTCCGACAAATTTCTTTGTTTACAGTAAGCTCGGCACGGGCCGTGTCCACCCAACACGGCCCCGTGCTGCACTGTCTGCAGAAAAAGACCCAGCTCAGGTAACTTGACACGGGCCGTGTTCACCCAACACGCCCCCATGTCCAGACTTCTGTTTCTCTTGTTTTAATTTTGTTACTGGCACTTGAACACGGGGCCGTGCCCGGATAACACGGGGCCGTGTTCAGCGCCCAGTAACACAAAATTTTTGCTTTTTACACCTTTTTACGCATTCAATCAACCTAAAAACTTATTTTTGGGACACATTGAGGACAATGTGTAATTTAAGTGTGGGGGGATGCTAAAACCTTGAATCTTGCAAGTCCTAAATACAAGCCTTACACAAAACTCTATTGGAACCACTAATCACCCCAAATTTTTTCAAAAATTTTCAATTTTTTTACTTGTCTAGGTTTAACTCGGGAAATTCAAGTTCTCAAAAAGGTTATATTTTTATGAATTTACAACCGATAGCGTCGTGATAAAAAGAACCAACATAAGAAAATTATGAAAAGGCATGACAAACTTAGTTAAAATTTGATTATATATACTTGATCACATAAAAACCCATTCCCACAAAAGTGAGTTTTGAGCCTTTATTGAGCAAACACTTACATATCATTTGACTAAATGCTCATTTTTCGTTTCTTGTGTGAATAGCCGCTTGGTTCTTACAACTCTAGAACTTGCCATGATGATACATTCCTGGTCCTTACCAACTTAAACCCGAGTAAGTAAATGATGGAGGCATTAGGACTAACCCTTTTTATTTCTACACCATTGTGTTTTTTTTTTACCACCTACCCAAAATCCCCCTAGTTAGCCCCTTTGAGCCTAAACCTTTTCATTTCATAACCCAAACCAAACACCCTTTTACCCACCAAAACCATTTTTCATTTTTACCCCTTCGTTTTAGTAACGAGTTCGATTTTTCGTATGACTTCAAAAATATATATATATATATATATATATATATATTTTGTTGATGATAAAGCAAAAGAAAATAAACAAACAAGTTCATCAAAAATAACTTTGTTTGAATAAATAGCTTCATCAAAATAAAAGTTATGAAAAAATAGAAAGTCTTACGAAAACCGACACTTGTTAGCTTTTCGCCCTTTTTTACTAACCACTAACCACCAACCCAACCACCTACCTTTAACCCAAGCCTAACCCTTTACCCACAAAGTCCTCTTGATATTTACAAAGGTATATAAGTTAAAAAGGAGGAGGATTGATTGCTTGGCAAGCCTATGGTAGGAGTAAGTTCCATGCCGCTCTCGAGTGATCCACAAAAATACATTTTCGGCCGAGTGTTGAGTGATCCCCGTGAGGTATGTGAACTTGTATATAAATAGAATTTTAAAGAGGCATGTTATGCCCTAATAAGTGATTTCTCTTATGAAAAGTTTTAAATAAATCATAACGAATAGGATTGTAAATAAATAAAAATAAAATTTAATAAAGAATCTTGGAAATCCCGACACTCTACTACAAGCCCAAAAACCTTCTTCTCTACCCATTCCATTTGGGAGTGTAAATAGCCACATATTAAAGAGTTTTGCTTGAGGACAAGCAAAGATTCAAGTGTGGGGGTATTTGATGTGTTCAAATATTAACATATAAATTTCATCAAATGAGGCATAAAACTAACCCTTTTTTAGTACTAATGTTGGAAAAAGTGTGCTTTTGTCTTCCTTTTGCATTTTCAGGATTAAATGAGCTCAAATTAACAAAAGAAGCAAAAAGACATTAAAATCTAACATAAATACAAGAAAAAGGACAAGACGTGACATGCCCGACCCCACAACAGCATCTTCCCAAGCAAAACAAGAGATCAGAAGCCTGAACACGCCCCGTGCTCAGCCAGCACGGGGGCGTGCCCAAGTGTCAGCAGAAAAGACAAAGTGGTAGAAGCTTCTATTGCCCACCACGGGGCCGTGCTCAGCGGACACGGGGCCGTGGTCAACTATAAGATTCGCACAATCCAGCAAATCTGCATAGTACAAAGATTCTTCTGCACCACGGGGTCGTGCTCAGCGGACACGGGGGCGTGGTCAACTAAAAAGACAAAACTGCATTAAATGAAGAAAGAGAAGGATGTGGACACGGGGCCGTGCCCGAGCTTCTGTTCAGCCTATAAATAGAAGTGCTTAGCTCAAGCTCAAACCATCCCTTGGCACAGCACCTCTCTCACACTTCACCCACCACCCACCACCACCATAACACCATCATCCACCATCATCATCCATTGTCCATCGTAGAGTGTGTGAGTCATCTCGGGATCCAAGATTGATCCTAAGAGTTCTTGACAATCAAGGCCATGTTTGCCTAAGTCTCTTACATCACTTGGTGAAGACAAAGTGTCTAGTGTAATACTTTTTATTTCTAATCTTTTGCACTTTTTATTTGGTTTTGTATTAATGACTTTAATAACTAGTTGCTTATGTTGAAGGTGATCTTTCCTTATCGTTTGTCCGTGGTGTCTTGGCATTATTTTACTGTCTATATAAAATAAAAGATTTTCACCATTCATATCTCCACGGTCTATATGGAGGTATGTTAGCTACTTGGTCGGGGGTTAAGGGAACGGTTTGGTAAAGGTCTTGCCATTGTTCAGCGTTTAGAGGTCCTGCAATGGACATGGGTCAAATTTAGTAGGACCTCCTTCAATACTTCACGGTATTGGATGGCGGGGGTCCAAACTCTTTGATCCCCTCATAAGTTAACTACTATTAATACTATAACCCGGCTATTTAGGACTTTATCCCTGCTGACTCAGACTACTTAGTCTAGGGTAACGTCACCTCCAAAAGAGGGGCCTACCATAATATTGCATTAATAACTTAATTAATTATCTTCCAATAATCCACCCTTTAGGATTGTATCCTTGCTGACTCAAACTACTAGGGTGAGGGTAACGTCACCTTCAAAAGAGGGGCCTACTACAATAACTAAGATAATCTATTAATTATGTGCAAAAGTGCGGAAATAATCAAAGGTTACACTAGATACGAGTCGGAACCAAGTGATTCATCTTGTCTATCTGTTTTTCTTTTATTTTTATTTTCAGCATTTTTAGTTAGTTTTTATTTTTCTTAGTTTAAAACATTTTTCTAAACTTTTTATTTTGATTAGACGTTGAGGATAAACCGGTACTAAAAGCTCTTGTGTCCTTGGACGACCTCGGTATCTTACCAACACTATACTACGCTCACGATGGGTGCACTTGCCCATATGTGTGTTTAGTGTTAGTGAAATATCGTGTTTTATAATTTTAAAACTTGGCTAAAAATAAGTGTTAAAGGGGCTTAAAATATACACCTAATATATATAACACTTCACACGCATCACACTGCCTTAGATTCGAGACATAAGTGATGGTGTGCACGTTACCCAGCTCGTCGGGTAACTCGAATTTGTAGGCCACGTGACCGATTCTTTCCAGAATTCTTAATGACTCAAAGAAATGTAAATTAAGCTTGCCAAACTTCCCAAGCGTTCCACACCTTCCTAGGGTGAGACTTTCAACATGCTACGATCGCCTACAGCGAACTCCCAGTGTTTCCTAAGCTTATTAACTTTTCTGACGGTCACGTGTTGCCGCCAAACGATTTCCGATCTAAACAATCTTCCCAAGAGGTTCGAGTACAAATCCTGGACCCGCGATCAGGTTGTCATCCCCCTCAGTCCACAAGGAGATTGGCATTATCATCCATGCAACGCCTCAAACAGGGTTGTATGCATACTGATACGGTAACGGCTGCAGTAGAGCTCACCCAAAGATAAGTGTCCTTCCCATATGTTTACTAAAGTCAATCACGCACATGCTCGTGGCATGTCTTCGTGTGTCAGGATGGTTCGTTACTCTGTCCGGTTGTCCTTCAGTGATATGTAATGCTCATGTCTAGATGTGAGTCGAGGGTGTTGTGTTTTGTCCGCCATGAATTAGGTATAGTTCAAAATTGGAGGTAACAAGAGTTGGCACCTCATGCCTAAGACTGCCTCTCTCAGAGGAGCATTCGCAGCTTGTGAAGACTCGTCAGATTTCTTGATTGCAAGAGGGGGTACTGGTCACATGAGGCAATCAACGATCACCCAGGTGACATTGTTTCCGTTCTGAGTTTTAGGTTGACCAGCGACAAAATTTGTGGCAGTCTGTTCTCATTTCCATATGGGTGTTTCTGGTTGTTGACACCAAGCAGTAGGTTTCTGATATTCCACCTTGACTTTCGCACAAGTCAGACATCGTCCCTATACTCGGTTACGTGGGCCTTCATGTCCGGTTGCCAGTATAGGATTTATAAATCCTAGTATCCCTTATCAAGACCCAGACGACTAGAATAACAATGCTAGTGTGCTTAGCTCAATACAAGTTCCGTACAGTTGCCGTATAATGAGATCCACACTCGTTCCTGGAGGTAGCGAATATCATCCGACCTGCTAAAGGTTGCTTCTCCACGCCCCGCATAGGTTCAACTTGAAAATTTTCTTCCCTCAGTTCTCCAGTTTCGGCAGTGTGAGTCTGATCAGGTAAGTTAGAGTTGATAGTGAGCGGCAAAGCTCGTGCACGTTCAAGTTTCATAGTTGTAATCATCCAAAAGTTTCCTCCAGCGATGCCACTAACTGATTTAGCTTTTTCGAAGCCGAGGTACACGGGAGGCCCTTGTGATCGGTCTAGATAACGCATCTGGTACCATCCAAGTAATGCCTCCATCTAAAATCCCAAGACCACGGTTTTCATCGCCGGTTGTGTGTCGTACAGTTTCCCCTTTGTAACTCCACCACGTAAGTCATCACTCTCTCGTGTTGCGTCGGTGTGCAACTGGGACTCTGATTCGGACCATCATGGTATACCACTAAATTACCCGCACCCTCGGGTAAAGATGATGCTCAATGCATTGCAGAGTTAGAATTCGGAAGCTAAATAGGCGTCCTCCTGTTTCGTCTTTGATGAACACAACACCCTACTGTGCTAAAGAGATTTAAGCTGTGCGACCTTCAAAAATCCTATGAGTAAGCTGCGGTAGTAACCAGCGAAACCAAGGAATTGCTGCATCCCCAAAGGAATCTTTGGTATCGATCAGTTCTTAACAAAATGCATCTTAGCGAGATCTACGTGTACTCCTACTCCTTTGGTTACATTATCAAAATGCATCTTTCGAATATAAAAGTGATATTTAACAAGGCTTCGCACGTAATGGATCCTCCCTCAGGAGCTCTAAGATAAGGTACAGACGTCGTCCATGATGTCCCTTTCTCCAGGAAAGGACCCCAAAACGTCATCAATAAATACGGTTGATTCTTGTGGTCCATAAGCTGCTGGTGTGTTGATTATCTCAATGGTTATGGTGTACAAAGTCGCACTAGCCGCATTGCGTTTGATATGCCTGTTCTGAGAGCATTCTCCCATTGGACTTCCATCTGATGATAGTTCGTTCGTTAGCCAATCCTCGAATGAGAGCTTGATCCTCGCTACTAGTTGACATGTTAGCAATACATAGTCGAGGCAACGGTTCTTGGTTGCCACCTTGCTGAGTTCTCGATAATCAGTACACATATCCAACGATAACTGGGCTCCCCAAAGAAAAAATTAGATCCAACAAAACTTCTGCCTAACAGTTCCTGTAGTTGATTAGACAGTTCTTGCAACCCTCCTGGTGCAAGACGGCACGAAGTATGAGTAGTCATGGTTGCCTCTGGCGTGCGATCAAGCTGAGATTCTACCTAACAGTTGTGAAAGTAAGCCCGGAAGTTCCTAGGGTAGCACATCGAGGGAAATCACGAACACTTGGTGGATCCTCGATCCTCTTTTTCCTTAGCCGTAACATCAATAACGGTTGTTAACATAGCGTAGTAATCCCTTCGTGGACTCTTCTGACCTTCGCATCTGAAATGGCGCTACCCTTACACCACTCTGTCGTTTTAGAACAAATAACGGTTCTCCACTAGGGAGAGGGATATGCAAAGTTTTCTTCTCACAAGGTATATCTGCTCAGTATCTGGATAACCGATTCCGCACTAACTATTCCAGCAACACCATCAGGAGTAGACATCGAACACTTATCCCACAAGGTCGAGTTTACATCCCAACGAACATATGAGGTTTCCGTTGCCTAGCCATCAGCCGATTACACGACAGGTTAGGTTTCAAGAGGTATCAAGGTTAAACGGAATAGAGATGAAGCGATTGGCTACCCTCACAAGCTACCAAGTTGCTATAGTGCCCGGCGCTGCCCACACCAATCCTAAATGCTCCCTCACGAGCATCACTACCAGTGCTGTTATTACTACGAGAATTTCCAGTACTATCGTCATTTCCTTGGTTGTTGTCATCTTGATTTAACAACGGCCAATCCATGTTGTTGGCATCTCCATTTCCATACTGTTGGTTACAAGTACGAATACCTTGCTGTTGCCATGACTGTTGCTTCTAATGTCGTTGCTTGAAATGGAACCCAACGATCTTTCACCAAGCAAGTCCATCTTTTCACATTCTGCGTCACGTCCTATGACGCTGCTCACGGTGCCGGTTGTCATACATTCCACACTATAATCGGTTGTCATTACTAATGTCCCGATTGATTCGTAAAAGTCGGCTCCCATAAGTCGTTGACTAGGGTTAAGGATTTGTTTGGAGCCAAATCGCTGATGTTCGTTGCCAGTAATTAGGGTCGTTCAAATGCCGAAGTCGGTAAAGTACTACATTTACCCTCTTGTCCATCGTTCTTACAAGTTGACTGAGTTACAACGGTATGTTTCCAGAGCGCTGCAGAAGTGATCGCACTTCAGGGTCTAAGACGTCAATACATGAAGTTCCAGCAAACGAGGAAAGGTGAGAAAGGTATAGACCAATCATTGTTGTTGCAACATCCAGCTCAGGGATGTTCGTACAAGCACCTAACATTCTACACAGTTCGCTAGGCGTTCAGACGGGTGCTCAGATAATACTCGATAGCATCGAGATTCGAAAGGTTTCAAAGGGGAATGAAAACATCACATTTGGGTAGGAGACAATCACTACTATGACTCCTATAGACTGTTGTGTTTCACATCGATCAAATAACGGAACGGAACCCCTTTTTCACTTGTTAAGTCTCACTGGGACTCGCATGCACCCCACATTATTATTATTATGTGTGCACCCACAATAATATTGTGATTTGCATGCTCATCTCAGCTCCTCCTAACTCGTGTCAAATGGTTCCTCAAACTCGAGTAGCAAACAAAGAGCATCAGAAAACGTGAGTCACAAATGTTTAGGGAAATACCACCCTATCAGTCATATAACACATGCAAGTAATACGTGAATTCATACTGTTGTGCTAAACGTGCAGTCACATGCAATATCATATGTAAGTGTTCACTAGTTACGCAGTACAATGAGTATACGAGAGACGAACCTTGCAATCTGGAGCTGAGTGTCATGGTCGTATTCAGAACTTGTTCGGTTATAGTCTGGTTTTATAAAAACGTTTTAAAACCAAGTTCACTATAACCAGTGGTTCTGATACCAAACTGTCACACCCCCAAAGTACCACATGCGGAAACCCCCGCGAGGCGTGTGACGTACCAGGATCCAAGCCACCAATCACATTGAACTCATAAATATATTTAAATAAAACTTTCATTCATTAACATAAAATGTTACAAACGTTACATATCGTTCAGTGTATACAGCGGAAGCATAATTCATTGGTTAAGTGTTTCATAAACCATATGTACATAACCCTTTAAGCTTGTTTTGAGATTCCATGTATCTCGACCCATGACCACTCCAGCATCCCAGACAGCAAGTCCCAATGATATAAACATGCGAACCTGCAAGCATGCAGACAAGTGTGTCAGACGACGCTGGTGAGTTCAAAGTTTTGTTAACGTGTTAGATACTAGTTACCAGATTAAAGCGTTTCACAGATTCGATGATTTGATTTGATGTTGTTATTTACTCGATTACCGCAATGGCTACAAGATGTGAATGCCCAACCCCAATGCCTCTATCTAGGCATTGGTCAAGTGGTCAAGGTAATTAGTTTAACTAACAACCTCGAGTAGATGTAAGGGGTCTTATATGATACACGATGTGAATGCCCAACCCCAATGCCTCTATCTAGGCATTGGTCAAGTGGTCAAGGTAATTAGTTCACGCCCGTCCTTTCGGCATGGTGTGAGGGTGTCAAACCTAATAGCGCTATCAACTAAATACCTCATTGCCTTACCGGAAACTATCGGTAGATGTAGGGGGTCTTATATGATAGAAACTGAGTATTAACCAACATCCCAATAACCTGCCGTCCATTCCCGGAACGTTACCCGATATCCCTCCCTGGGATGCATGCTTGGAAAAGAGCAGTGAACTCACCTTTGATTGCTCGGTAAGATTTGTTACTTGTTATACAGTTGACCAAACACGTCCTAAAAGAGTTACCGTTAACAATCAGCGTCACACAGGCTTTGGTCACATATTTCTTATTCATATCACACAAATTGCACCCATGTATTTCACGTACGTCACACAAGCATCAGGGTGATAGTACATTTACGATACACGTTCATGTCACCGATTCACACGTCACAAGTTACACAACCACTAACATCTCATTGTACTATTCATACGGTGCACCACAAAATGATATATATACATAAATATATCTACATCACTTAAACAGTTTTGCCATCTAATATGATTATCACAGGGTCCTAAGCACATGCTGCATTTATATACAATTACACCTACAATTAATCGGCCCAAGTTACTGGACTCATCAGTCCATTAAATTAATTAAATTAAGTTAATATTTGAGTCCCAACTCCTTAAGACCCAGCCGTGTTTCCTGGACTGAATGTAAAGCCCATTTACAATTCAGGCTATTAGCTATTACTCGGCCCAACCTGGTATATATATCCCCCCCCCCTATTTCTTGAATTGTCGCAACAACCACACTAGCCTACAATATCCAGTTTAGATCAATAAATATCAAGTTCACAAAACCAATTTGGTAGTTCATCGAATTACAAAATATTAATATCAATTTCATTAACAATCATCATCATTTGCGTGTACACGTTTCCAACACCACATGCACATAATTATTTCTTCAACCTATGCACACATTCCCACTCACATATTGCACATGCATGACACACATTTCAATTATCACATGCACACAAGTATTATACAGGTATCTATCATCCTTATCACATGGTACACCCTGTATGACGAAATCATATGTTTCGTCATGGGTAATTTAGATGGTGATGGTGACCTGCAACCCTGGTAACCACCCAACTGCTAACAATTAATTCTTCATGATCATCACCAAGATCCGAGTTGGTTCAGACATTACATGGCACCTTTCGAATAATATGAATTATCAAGATCATAAATGAATACCCTTATCAATTTTCTAAATCGCCGACACAGTTTGTCATCACAAGCATAACAGTTTTTAGGGTTCTTGTTTGCCATCATTTATTTAACATGTCCCCCGATCGTTCATTAATATCATCATACTATCAAGCATACGAAATCATTAGTTCTACGCTAACAAGTATCAATCAAATTATCACAAGATTACAAAACATACTTCAATTATAATCGAGTTCACACAACATAAACGCACATTAGGGAACTAACCAAGATATAGGCTGATGGCTGGATCGCTGCAACGAGATCGAGAAAGAAGAGGGGGCTGTTGTCGATCCAAGAAGGAAGAGGAAAGGAGTGTTAGGGTTTGCTACTTTTGCAAGGATCACATAACCCTACACCCGTTCCTCACGTAAATGTATAACACATCTGCTGGGCTTCGGGCCTGATCTAATGTGTGGGCCGAGAGGCCGAGATGAAAGGGGCCCGCTGGCCAGGAGATGTGTGCGCCAAGTAAATTCGCAACTCAGTTTAGTTGGTAACAGATTCCTAAATTAACCAAACAGTGCATACAACACTTAACGATTTCATGTATAAACTATCAATATACCCACCTAAACATTTATTGGTGCACAAATGATAATCAAATAAATCTTACATGATCGCAATAAAAAGGCAATTAAACGTAAAGGTACACGCCAACGGCTGTGGAATAGAAGTAGTGCAACCTTAAATATTCGGGTTGTCACATCATCCCTAACTTGAAAGAAATTTCGTCCCGAAATTTGACGAGTAATCCAAAAGAACAAGATTTTAACTCAGGATGACCGTGGATTTTCCGCGGGTACCACATCATCCCCGACTTGAAAGAGAATTTCGTCCCGAAATTCACCAATGATATCCGAAGTTGGTGTAACCGTTTAAGCAACTGAGGATGCTAGAGCTTACTCCGATCATTGCGTTTCTACGTGAACTCCTGTCCACGTCTTGAGTTCCTACGATTGGAATTGTACTATGCTAACGAATCTTGACGTCCTGGTCCAAGATTTCAGTAGATTCTTCAACCATTGCAACTTGTCATTAACCTCAGACTCTAACAAGGGTATCACAAGCGTTTCATCGGGCAAACACTGCCTTAGATTCGAGACATAAGTGATGTTGTGCACATTACCCAGCTCGTCGGGTAATTCGAGTTTGTAGGCCACGTGACCGATTCTTTTTAGAATTCTTAATGACTCAAAGAAATGTAAATTAAGCTTGCCAAACTTCCCTAGCGTTCCACACCTTCCTAGGGTGAGACTTTCAACATGCTATGATCGCCTACAGTGAACTCCCAGTGTTTCCTAAGCTTATTAACTTTTCTGACGGTCACGTGTTGCCGCCAAACGATTTCCGATCTAAACAATCTTCCCAAGAGGTTCGAGTACAAATCCTGGACCCGCGATCAGGTTGTCATCCCCCTCAGTCCACAAGGAGATTGGCATTATCATCCATACAACGCCTCAAACAGGGTTGTATGCATACCGATACGGTAACGGCTGCAGTAGAGCTCACCCAAAGATAAGTGTCCTTCCCATATGTTTACTAAAGTCAATCACGCACATGCTCGTGGCATGTCTTCGTGTGTCAGGATGGTTCGTTACTCTGTCAGGTTGTCCTTCAGTGATATGTAATGCTCATGTCTAGATGTGAGTCGAGGGTGTTGTGTTTTGTCCACCATGAATCAGGTATAGTTCAAAATTGGAGGTAACAAGAGTTGGCACCTCGTGCCTAAGACTGCCTCTCTCAGAGGAGCATTCACAGCTTGTGAAGACTCGTCAGTTTTCTTGATTGCAAGAGGGGGTACTGGTCGTATGAGGCAGTCAACGATCACCCAGGTGATATTGTTTCCGTTCTGAGTTTTAGGTTGACCAGCGACAAAAGGTGATATTGTTTCCGTTCTGAGTTTTAGGTTGACCAGCGACAAAATTTATGGCAGTCTGTTCTCATTTCCATATGGGTGTTTCTGGTTGTTGGCACCAAGCAGTAGGTTTCTAATATTCCACCTTGACTTTCGCACAAGTCAAACACCGTCCCTATACTCGGTTACGTGGGCCTTCATGTCCGGTTGCCAGTACAGGATTTATAAATCCTAGTATCCCTTATCAAGACCCAGACGACTAGAATAACAATGCTAGTGTGCTTAGCTCAATACAAGTTCCGTACAGTTTCCGTATAATGAGATCCACACTCGTTCCTGGAGGTAGCGAATATCATCCGACCTGCCAATGGTTGCTTCTCCACGCCCCGCATAGGTTCAACGTGAAAATTTTCTTCCCTCAGTTCTCCAGTTTCGGTAGTGTGAGACTGATCAGGTAAGTTAGAGTTAATAGTGAGCGGCAAAGCTCATGCACGTTCAAGTTTCATAGTTGTAATCATCCAAAAGTTACCTCCAGCGATGCCACTAACTGATTTAGCTTTTTCGAAGCCGAGGTACACGGGAGGCCCTTGTGATCGGTCTAGATAACGCATCTGGGACTCTGATTCGGACCATCATGGTATACCACTAAATTACCCGCACCCTTGGGTAAAGATGATGCTCAGTGCATTGCAGAGTTGGAATTCGAAAGCTGAATAGGCGTCCTCCTGTTTCGTCTTTGACGAACACAGCACCCTGCTGTGCTAAAGAGATTTAAGTTGTGCGACCTTCAAAAATCCTGTGAGTAAGCTGCGGTAGTAACTAGCGAAACCAAGGAATTGCTGTATCCCCAAAGGAATCTTTCGTGTCGATCAGTTCTTAACAAAATGCATCTTAGCGAGATCTACGTGTACTCCTACTCCGTTGGTTACATTATCAAAATGCATCTTTCGAATCTAAAAGTGATATTTAACAAGGCTTCGCACGTAATGGATCCTCCCTCATGAGCTCTAAGATAAGGTACAGACGTCGTCCATGATATCCCTTTCTCCAGGAAAGGACCCCAAAACGTCATCAATAAATACGGTTGATTCTTGTGGTCCATAAGCTGCTGGTGTGTTGATTATCTCGATGGTCATGGTGTACAAAGTCGCACTGGCTGCATTGCGTTTGATATGCCTGTTCTGAGAGCATTCTCCCATTGGACTTCCATCTGATGATAGTTCGTTCGTTAGCCAATCCTCGAATGAGAGCTTGATCCTCGCTACTGGTTGACATGTTAGCAATACATAGTCGAGGCAATGGTTCTTGGTTGCCACCTTGCTGAGTTCTCGATAATCAGTACACATATCTAATGATAACTGGGCTCCCCAAAGCGAAAATTAGATCCAACAAAACTCCTGCCCAACAGTTCCTGTAGTTGATTAGACAGTTCTTGCAACCCTCCTGGTGCAAGACGACGAAGTATGAGTAGTCATGGCTGCCTCTGGCGTGTGATCAAGCTGAGATTCTGCCTAATAGTTGTGAAAGTAAGCCCGAAAGTTCCTAGGGTAGCACATCGAGGGAAATCACGAACACTTGGTGGATCCTCGATCCTCTTTTTCCTTAGCCGTAACATCAATAACGGTTGCTAACATAGCGGAGTAATCCCTTCATGGACTCTTCTGACCTTCGCATCTGAAATGGCGCTACCCTTACACCACTCTATCATTTTAGAACAAATAACGGTTCTCCACTAGGGAGAGGGATATGCAAAATTTTCTTCTCACAAGGTGTATCTGTTCAGTATCTGGATAACCGATTCCGCACTAACTATTCCAGCAACACCATCAGGAGTAGACGTCGAACACTTATCCTACAAGGTCGAGTTTGCATCCCAACGAACATATGAGGTTTCCGTTGCCTAGCCATCAGCCGATTACACGACAGGTTAGGTTTCAAGAGGTATCAAGGTTAACCGGAATAGAGATGAAGCGATTGGCTACCCTCACAAGCTACCAAGTTGCTATAGTGCCCGGCGCTGCCCACACCAATCCTAAATGCTCCCTCACGAGCATCACTACCAGTGATGTTATTACTACAAGAATTTCCAGTACTATCGTCGTTTCCTTGGTTGTTGTCGTCTTGATTTAACAACGGCCAATCCATGTCGTTGGCATCTCCATTTCCATAATGTTGGTTACAAGTGCGAATACCTTGCTGTTGCCATGACTGTTGCTTCTAATGTCGTTGCTTGAAACGGAACCCAATGATCTTTCACCAAGCAAGTCCATCTTTTCACATTATGCGTCACGTCCTATGACGCTGCTCACGGTGCCGGTTGTCATACATTCCACACTATAATCGGTTGTCATTACTAAAGTCCCGATTGATTCGTAAAAGTCGGCTCCCATAAGTCGTTGACTAGGGTTAAGGATTTGTTTGGAGCCAAATCGCTGATGTTCATTGCCAGTAATTAGGGTCGTTCAAATGCCGAAGTCGGTAAAGTACTACATTTACCCTCTTGTCCATCGTTCTTACAAGTTGACTGAGTTACACACGGTATGTTTCCAGAGCGCTGCAGAAGTGATCGCACTTTAGGGTCTAAGACGTCAATACATGAAGTTCCAGCAAATGAGGAAAGGTGAGAAAGGTATAGACCAATCATTGTCGTTGCAACATCCAGCTCAGGGATGTTCGTACAAGCACCTAACATTCTACACAGTTTGCTAGGCGTTCAGACGGGTGCTCAGATAATACTCGATAGCATCGAGATTCGAAAGGTTTCAAAGGGGAATGAAAACATCACATTTGGGTAGGAGACAATCACTACTATGACTCCTATAGACTGTTGTGTTTCACATCGATCAAATAACGGAACGAAACCCCTTTTTCACTTGTTAAGTCTCACTGGGACTCGCATACACCCCACATTATTATTACGTGTGCACCCACAATAATATTGTGATTTGCATGCTCATCTCAGCTCCTCCTAACTCGTGTCAAATGGTTCCTCAAACTCGAGTAGCAAACAAAGAGCATCAGAAAACATGAGTCACAAATGTTTAGGGAAATACCACCCTATCAGTCATATAACACATGCAAGTAATACGTGAATTCATATTGTTGTGCTAAACGTGCAGTCACATGCAATATCATATGTAAGTGTTCACTAGTTACGCAGTACAATGAGTATACGAGAGACGAACCTTGCAATCTGGAGCTGAGTGTCATGGTCGTATTCAGAACTTGTTCGGTTATAGTCTGGTTTTATAAAAACGTTTTAAAACCAAGTTCACTATAACCAGTGGCTCTGATACCAAACTGTCACACCCCCAAAGTACCACATGCGGAAACCCCCGCGAGGCGTGTGACGTACCAGGATCCAAGCAACCAATCACATTGAACTCATAAATATATTTAAATAAAACTTTCATTCATTAATATAAAATGTTACAAACGTTACATATCGTTCATTGTATACAGCGGAAGCATAATTCATTAGTTAAGTGTTTCGTAAACCATATGTACATAACCCTTTAAGCTTGTTTTGAGATTCCATGTATCTCGACCCATGACCACTCCAGCATCCCAGACAGCAAGTCCCAACGATATAAACCTACAAACCTGCAAGCATGCAGATAAGTGTGTCAGACGACGCTGGTGAGTTCAAAATTTTGTTAACGTGTTAGATACCAGTTACCAGATTAAAGCGTTTCACATATTCGATGATTTGATTTGATGTTGTTATTTACTCGATTACCGCAATGGCTACAAGATGTGAATGCCCAACCCCAATGCCTCTATCTAGGCATTGGTCAAGTGGTCAAGGTAATTAGTTTAACTAATAACCTCGAGTAGAAGTAAGGGGTCTTATATGATACACGATGTGAATGCCCAACCCCAATGCCTCTATCTAGGCATTGGTCAAGTGGTCAAGGTAATTAGTTCACGCCCGTCCTTTCGGCACGGTGTGAGGGTGCCAAACCTAATAGCGCTATCAACTAAATACCTCGTTGCCTTACCGGCAACTATCGGTAGATGTAGGGGGTCTTATATGATAGAAACTGAGTAATAACCAACATCCCAATAACCTGCCGTCCCTTCCCGGAACGTTACCCGATATCCCTCCCTGGGATGCATGCTTAGAAAAGAGCAGTGAACTCACCTTTGATTGCTCGGTAAGATTTGTTACTTGTTATACAGTTGACCAAACACGTCCTAAAAGAGTTACCGTTAACAATCAATGTCACACAGTCTTTGGTCACATATTTCTTATTCATATCACACAAATTGCACCCATGTATTTCACGTACGTCACACGAGCATCAGGGTGATAGTACATTTACGATACACGTTCATGTCACAGATTCACACGTCACAAGTTACACAACCACTAACATCTCATTATACTATTCATACGGTGCACCACAAAATGATATATATACATAAATATATCTACATCACTTAAACAGTTTTGCCATCTAATATGATTATCACAGGGTCCTAAGCACATGCTGCATTTATATACAATTACACCTCCAATTAATCGGCCCAAGTTACTGGACTCATCAGCCCATTAAATCAATTAAATTAAGTTAATATTTGAGTCCCAACTCCTTAAGATCCAGCCGTGTTTCCTAGACTGAATGTAAAGCCCATTTACAATTCAGGCTATTAGTTATTACTCGGCCCAACCCGGTATATATATCCCCCCCTATTTCTTGAATTGTCGCAACAACCACACTAGCCCACAATATCCAGTTTAGATCAATCAATATCAAGTTCACAAAACCAATTTGGTAGTTCATCGAATTACTAAATATTAATATCAATTTCAATAACAATCATCATCATTTGCATGTACACGTTTCCAACACCACATGCACACAATTATTTCTTCAACCTATGCACACATTCCCACTCACATATTGCACATGCATGACACACATTTCAATTATCACATGCACACAAGTATTATACAGGTATCTATCATCCTTATCACATGGTACCTACTGTTCATGCAAAGCTGCCCGACGAAACCCCCTGTATGACGAAATCATATGTTTCGTCATGGGTAATTTAGATGGTGATGGTGACCTGCAACCCTAGTAACCACCCAACTGCTAACAATTAATTCTTCATGATCATCACCAACATCCGAGTTGGTTCAGACATTACATGGCACCTTTCGAATAATATGAATCATCAAGATCATAAATGAATACCCTTATCAATTTTCTAAATCACCGACACAGTTTGTCATCACAAGCATAACAGTTTTTAGGGTTCTTGTTTACCATCATTTATTTAACATGTCCCCCGATCGTTCATTAATATCATCATACTATCAAACATACGAAATCATTAGTTCTACGCTAACAAGTATCAATCAAATTATCACAAGATTACAAAACATACTTCAATCATAATCGAGTTCACACAACGTAAACGCACATTAGGGAACTAACCAAGATATAGGCTGACAGCTGGATCGCTGCAACGAGATCGAGAAAGAAGAGGGGGTTGTTTTCGATCCAAGGAGGAAGAGGAAAGGAGTGTTAGGGTTTGCTACTTTTGCAAGGATCACATAACCCTACACCCGTTCCTCATGTAAACGTATAACACATCTGCTGGGCTTCGGGCCTGATCTAATGTGAGGGCCGAGAGGCCGAGATGAAAGGGGCCCGCTGGCCAAGAGATGTGTGCGCCAAGTAAATTAGCGACTCAGTTTAGTTGGTAACAGATTCCTAAATTAACCAAACAGTGCATATAACACTTAACGATTTCATGTATAAACTATCAATATACCCACCTAAACATTTATTGGTGCATAAATGATAATCAAATAAATCTTACATGATCGCAATAAAAAGGCAATTAAACGTAAAGCTACACGCCAACGGTTGTGGAATAGAAGTAGTGCAACCTTAAATATTCGGGTTGTCACAATTGTACTTCCTGGAACGAATTTGGGTACCATTCTTCGGTGATCTACGAGCACTTATTCTGGACGAAGCTCATAAGTCAAGGTACTCGATCCATCCTGGATCCGATAAGATATACCAAGACTTGAAGGATTGGTGTTGGTGGCCCAAGATGAAAGCTGATATTGCTACATATGTGGGTAACTATCTTACTTGTGCCAAAGTTAAGGCAGAATGCCAGAAACCATCAGGGCTATTGTAACAACCTGAGATACCCATATGGAAATGGGAACAGATATCGATGGATTTCTTTACCAAACTACCGAGATCCCAAAGAGGTCACGATATGATTGGGTGATTATTGATCGACTCACGAAGTCTGCACATTTCTTACCGATCAGTGAGAAAGATAGCACAAAGATGCTAGCAGAAATATACCTCAAGGAGATGGTGGCACGTCATGGAGTGCCTGTTTCTATCATATCCGATAGAGATGGTCGATTTGTGTCGAGACTCTGGCAATCTTTTCAGTAAGTATTTGGATCACAATTGAATCTTAGCACAACCTTTCACCTCATACGGACGGCCAGAGTGAACTAACGATACAGACCTTGGAAGACATGCTACGTGCTTGTGTGATGGACTTTGGTGGAAGTTGGGATACTCACTTTCCTTTAGTGGAGTTTTCCTATAACAATAGTTATCACACCAACATTCAGACCGCCCCGTTTGAAGCCCTATATGGACGTAAGTGTCGATCCCCGCTGTGTTGGGCGGAGACCGGAGGTACACAGGTTATTGGCCCAGAGTTGGTTCAGGAGACTACAGACAAGATTGCTCAGATACGTGATCGTATCAAGGCAGCACGTGATAGACAGAAGAGCTATACCGACAAGCGGCGGAAGCCGTTGGAATTTGAAGTTGGAGATATGGTCCTATTGAAAGTCTCGCCTTGGAAAGGTGTGGTACGGTTTGGAAAGCGTGGGAAGTTAAACCCATGGTACAAGGGACCCTTTGAGATCCTGGAAAGGATCGGAACCGTTGCATACAAGCTAAAGTTACCAGAGGAACTTAGTAGTGTCCATGACACGTTTAACGTGTCAAATCTCAAGAAGAGTCCAACTCAGGAGACAATAGTTATTCCCGCAGACAAGATCCACGTCAACGACAAACTCCAATTTACTGAAGAACCTGTAGAGGTTACGGACTGGAAGGTCCACAAGACACGGAGTAGTCGTACTAAGCTTGTCAAAGTTCGTTGGAATTCACATCATGGCCCAGAGTTTACTTGGGAGCGTGAAGACCAAATCAAGTCAAAGTATCCGCACTTGTTTCACAACTCCCCTACAACCGATAACGCAGCTTGAATTTTGGGACAAAATTCTTTTAACGGGGGGAGAATGTGACAACTGGCACTTTTCCATATATTTCGTACAATAATAAACAGTAAATTGTACTTTAATGACTGTGCATGATTGAATTAATGAGATGAATGATTTTCTGATTTCTGTCATATACATACAAGTGCATTACATGTTGCATGATTGTTTATCATTATTACATGCAAGGCAGTGTGGTTCAATTAGTGCACAGAACAAAGTTAGCACAGTTATCAAACAAACTAGAAGTACTGACTGGAGTTCAGTACTCAGACAGACGTGATGTTAAGACACAGAATGAGCCCCAAAACCAAGAGTTACACTAGAATAGTATGTAGGAAAGTAGGGATCATAAAACCGCCTTCCGAGTGACGATTTAAGTGCCAGAAAGTGTCCGAAACACACTAAAACTGCAGAATTCTGCATAAAATAGCAAAAAATCAGCATTTTAACCTCAAAATATAATGTAGAAATGAGGTTTAATGGTCCAGAATAGCTTGATAAGTGTCGGGAATCAAAACTGTCATAAAAGACACCATATTGCACACTAAACTGCGCTATTTAGCACTTTAATGAACCGGTAACCAACCGAACAACCGGACACTACACGAAACACCAAAATTTAACTAGAAGCATTTTTTAATGTTACCAAGCTAGTTATGTTCACCAAACATCATAATACTTCTTAAAAACCCTAACCATATTAAACACAAACTAGAACCCTTACATTTCAACTTAATCAAGTAACCAAGCATTGAAACCAAACTAGGTACCCCCCCCCCCCCCCTAATAACCGGTTACAAAGTGGGCCCCCCATTTTTGATTTTCTTGATTATTAAAGTGGATTATGTTTCCTTGATATTAAACATATTAACCATTATGTAAATATGTGTTGGTGTAAGAACAATATAACCACAAGATCCTAATCCTCAACAATCTAACACTTTCAAACAACACAAAACACCTCTCCTTCTCTACATAACTCACGGCCACACCCTCATACACACATACTCTCATTTTCATCCATCCTACAACATTCCCGAGCTTGTTCTAAGGTGTATGGAGGCTATCTAAGAAGACTACAAGTGCTAGAACTTGAAGGACCATCTCAAGGAGCTTTGATCCACTTCATTTCTTCTTCACCTTCTACTTTGATCTTCCCTAGCCTTAGAGCTAATAGTAAGCATCTTTGATCTTGTTTTTATTCATAATTTTAGTGGTTAAAGTAAGATGTAACTTGGTAAACTAAGAATCTCAACAAAACATAAGTACGATCATGAACATAAAGCTTAAAAACATGAAAATCAAATATGTTTAAGTGTATGTTTTGTTTGTTGATTACTTGTGTTTATGGTGTAGATCACCATAAGAAGCTTGCTAGATGATGATTAAACACATGATCTAGCAAGTGTAAGGATGGATCTTGAGAAAATCATGTTGATCATCCTTTATGTGAATCATGAACTTGAAGATGAGTTTGTTTTTGTGTAGGATGATAAACCCTACAAGATGTTAGCCTTGAAAGTAAAGGATTTCAAAAATAAAAATCTCAAAAAACTAAAGTTTACTACTAGATTTCACATGATTTGGTTTCAAAGGAAAATAACTATGTTTTAGAAGGTTATATGGACCTAGAAAAGTGTATGTTACATGAAAAATACAAGAAGAATTATTTTTGAAAAATCATCATACAAGTTGTAAAGAATGAAAATTCACAAGAATGAGTTTTATAAAATAAGAACCATGGATTTAATGTTCTTACAACATGTTAAATTACTACAAATTTTTATTAACTTCAAGTTCATGACATATTGTGAAAATGCATATTTTTGGCTCTTGGTAAGTTATATGTGAATTGTTGATGATTGATGATGAATTTTTAAAAGAAAATAATATGCTATTATGCATGGAAACCTCCATTTTTAAGGGGAAACTATGGCAAAATATGAATTTTTGCAAGTATTACAAAATATGTCATATTTTATTGAAATAGAAAATATATCATTTTTGAAGTATATATTTTCTTAAACAATTCAAGAATATATTATTTTGGTAAAAACTAAAAATATATATTTTCCAAGTTTAATCTTAAAAATATATTATTTTTGAGATATATATGGAAGTATACTTATTTTTGCCAAGTAAAATTTATATATATTTTTCTAAAAAAATTCTCTTAAAATATGTATATTTTAAGAAAATAAATTTGGTGATTTTTCGTTGTATAAAAATAATATTTCGGAAAATTAAATACAAATTAAGTATAAAATACTTAATAAATACAATAAAATATGTATTCCTATACGTATAAATACACATCGGAATACACCACCAATACTTGGCAAAATACACAAGTATGAAAATACACAAATACAAATATGCCTACACTTGGAAAATACATATGTGAGGAATCTATTATATATAATAAATGAAAGTTATTTGGGCCACGTGTCACTAGATTAGGGCATCTTTTTTTTCCATTTTCCCGCCCAAGGTTTCGTCTCCTTCTAAGAGCATTCTCATCCAAACTATCAAAATATGTGAAGGGTAGTTTTTATATTATAAAGGGTATAAAAAATGGTTGTGAGTGGAGGAGAGAGAAAATGTTACTGTTCATCTGTATATTTTGGGGGACACTGTTCACCCAGTATAATTTTTTTAATATATATTGAAAGTGGTTGTGAGTGAAGGAGAGAGAAAAATGTAATGATAATATTATTTAATTGAAAATGAGAGAGAAAAAGTATTTGTTTTTAGTGAAAATATATTGATATAGGAGTTGTTTTTTAGTGGAATGTATGTATAATTTGATGGATTGGAAGAGAATGCTCTAAAAACTCTATTTCTTCATTCTAAATCATTCCGCCTCACATTTTTCCTCTTCTCAATACGATTGTTCATCTAATCAGGTTCCCCCTCTACAATTTTTCCTCTTCTCAATACGATTGATCTTGCTGATTTTTGACGGAATTTTGTAATCTGAACTGTTCATGTTCGTCGGTGACGCCGTGATGACAGAAGATAGAAATTTGCTTGTTGTTTGTAGCTCTAGTGGTGAGATTTTTGTTAATTTGATCGTTGATTTCGTGTTTGTTGTAGATTTATTATGATGTTTGATAGTTTACTGTACGATTTGGACATTAGGTTTTCGAAATTTCATCTATAATGGAGATCAAGAATAAAGATGATGTTAATGGCAGTTTATCACTTTGTTTTGGCTTTATCTACCTACAGATTCATCTTCTTTCCCTTGTACCATTCTTCATCAGGTTTGTTTGATTTGTGTTTCGTACAAATAAACCCAATTTCGTTGTGGGTTTTGTTAGTTTTCTTTAATCTTGACTGTTAAGAGATGAATGTTTGATATCTAATGTGAATTTTGATATTCTGTTTTGTGAAGAAACCCTTTTGTTATATATGGATTTTGTTTTTCAAGAATGATCTCACTGGTAGGTACATATGGTTAATGCTGTGAGTTTTTATACAGATTGGTTTCTTGTAGTAGTAGGTTTTGGTGATTAAGCATAAAAGTTTCAACTTTTAAGTATGTTGAAGTTGATATATTTATTGTTAGAATAACCTTGTGTGTTGTATAATCTGTAATTTACTTGGGATTTGTTAGTAATGATGATGTTGGTAAAGTGTAAAGGGTTGATTTTTTACATAAATATGGTTATGGTTGATTAACCGAAGCCCTTTTTATGTTTCACAGCACAATTCGGATAGTAGATGAATCCAACACTTCTCTCTTTTTTTATATTCTCTTTCTTTATGCTGAAAATCTGCCCCTCAATCCCGACAAAAGGGAAGACAGTGTTGGTAGTTGGAGTCTTCACCATACATACTTTCCATGTTGATGACAGAATAGTAGATCCATATACCCTGGTATGCGAGAAGTTGATATATTTTTTAATGTTTTGATTTAGAGGTTCTAGGGTTTTTTATTGATGTTTTGATTTGGGGATTTAGTTTGTGTGTTTCATTTTGGGGCTGGATTTCTTGGTTTTTTAAAGTGGGTTGTTTAGGGTTATCTTCTTGCTTTTTTGTTGTTGGGTGTTTGATTTTGGGGAAAAGAACATCATATTCATATAGGATATGGTCATAAAAACTGATTGTTTTTCTTTTCTTTCGTGTTACAGGAATGATTGTTGACAATAAAGTTTGCCATCCTAAATACGACGACTTATACTTATGTGCCAAGAGTTGACCGATTGTGAATATTGTATTTCAAACCAATAACTTTATACGTGATAAAAACTATGATGACTGAATTACATGTTTGCCATCCTAAATTATTGCTATGATAAAAAGTTTGCCATCCTAAATCAGTTGTATTTCACTGAAATGAAATTCGATTTTGATGTTCCTAGCTTTTGCGTAGTTGTTGGATGCTTAGAGAAGAAAAGGTTGATATATCTACATTTGCTTAGAGTTTTTTCATAACTTTTTGATGTTTATCTGAGTATCAATCATCACTGGTCATGTTCTATCATTTTTGTTAACTTCAAGTTCATTCATATGTTCTGGTTATGTGATATTTCGCACTAAGAAATTTTGGTAAATTCCGAGTTTCTAAATTTGCAGGATATAAGTCGCAGTCTGCAGTTGCATTCATCATTCCTTAAAAGGCTTTCTCTAGAAAGAGAGCTGGAGGTGTGTTTAAATCTTGGTATATCTTTCAAGGGATACTTTTCAAATGGAATTTAAATTTCGATCAACGTGTTTGTGTTCTTTCAGGGGCATCGGAGATGTGTAAACACTATTGCATGGAACTCAAATGGCTCAATATTTGTATCTGGATCTGATGACACTTGTGTATGCCTTTTCATCTCTGTCTTTATATTATTATTACATATTTTGTATATGTTAGCATATGATGGTTGAACAACCACGTGTTAACATTTATACTTTTGTTCTTATTTTAGAGTTTAGAAAATCACTTTTATACTTTTGTTCGTATTTTAGAGTTTAAAAAAATCACTTTTAATGTTTTGTTCAAGGACCACGAAATAGCTGATCTGACTTTAGGCGATTGAAGTTTTGGTTTACATAACGTGTACGTGCACAGTTGTTGCCGCTTTGACCCGTTTCCTTGCAATTGTTAAGGTAAGAATTTCACAATTTTTAACCTCAAATCCTCAGAACATATGTGTTTGTAAGTTCTGCTTGAATATGGCTTATGATTCTACCTTATATGTTTCAGTAGTTGAAATTTATATTAACAAATATTGAATTACAAATTTCAGATTAATCTATGATAACTGGGTATTGGTAGCATGGTTGTAAAACAAGGTTTCCAAGGCCGAGTACTCCCCGAGTAGTCGCTACAAGGTAGGCTGCCGATGCGACTTTCTTTGATTCCGACTAATTACTCGGAATCGGTCAAACACGGTCAACCTAGGCCAAAATCATATCTAGTAGGTCAACTCGAGCCGAATTTGACTTAAAAATAATAAAATATAATTTCTGTGCCTATCATATTAAAGAATGAATATCATTTTCACGTATTTTGTTATAGATATTAGTAAATTTATGTTATTTGACATATATTTAATTTCCAAAAACTAATTTCTTTATAATTTTACATGTCCGAGTACTCCCCGAGTACTCTCCGCCTAGGCCGAGTACTCTCAACTCCCCGGTCGACCGATTAGGGAGCGCCTAGCGACTTTTGCAACCATGATTGGTAGTCATATTAATGATTTTGGAATGTGATATAATTTGGTGGCGCGCATATGACTGGTAAGATTTGGGCTTTATAATTTTATAAGATAATCCATCTGTTGTTTCTTCAATAAATATTACATATGTAGTATAAATAACATGTTTCTGAATGTTGATAGGTTATTTTAAATAGCTGTTATTTTCACCGAGGGACTCGAACAAACCCGTTGATTAAAGCTTTTTTGTAGTGTAAAGAAGTTGTAAAATAAAGATTTCAAGCAATTTGCTAGATTTATTATTGTTGCAGTTTTCATTAAAGAAGAGTATGTTTTAGACACTTTCTTATTAATAAATTTTGGTTTCTTAAAGTTGCTTATAAGTGCAATTTGTAGTCACTATTTAATTATCATATTGAAAGTTTATCTCTAACACCATCATCCTTAAATCCATTAGCAATTTGTTTTAGGGTTTGACTTTTGATATGCATAACAGAGATGTTGAAAGAAGATGCAAATGGTGGGGAAGTGTCGTCTGATGTACCTACTGCACTCAAATAATTTTTTTTGAACAACAGTACTGCATAACAGAGATGTTGAAAGAAGATGCAAATGGTGGGGAAGTGTCGTCTGATGTACCTACTGCACTCAAATAAATTTTTTTGAACAACAATACTGCACTCAAAGAATTAAATGACTATCTTCACCTTCTAGCCTTGCAGGTACCAATTTTTTTTGGATCTTACATTGGAAATAGATCAAATGTAAACTATCAAATGTTAAGCGATAGATAGATAGATAGATAGATAGATAGATAGATAGATAGATAGATAGATAGATAGATAGATAGATAGATAGATAGATAGATAGATAGATAGATAGATAGATAGATAGATAGATAGATAGATGTGTATTTAGAGTGAGAGGGGAGATATTGTCACATTTTTGCATATAGAACTGAAAAGATAGAGACTATGTGTAGATGTATTTTTTTCAGATTCATAACTATATTATTACTGTTAAAAATTAATGGATTTAACGAAGCTATGCAGTAATATATATACAGTTCATGTGCTCGATATAAATTGGTGGATAGTGCGAGAGATTAAAGAGGGCATTAAGTTGATAGGTGTAGAGATGTGGCCAAGGCTAGGAGAGGTAATACGAGTACCATTATTTATAGCCTATTCAGAGACAATCAATTAGCCTTAGCTAGGTGTTATGAGAATGACAACTTATCACCTTCTTTGACTAGATGACTCAAAAAGAATCTATCTGGCTTCATATGTGAAACTCACCTGTATTTGATACATACACAAGGGTGTTCATGTGTTAATGTTTACTGTATGTTAACTGATTGGTTTATTAAAGGCATTCATGTGCTTCAGGTATTGTATAGGTCCTCTAAGGGGACCCGGGGTGGATGCGTGATGGAGAAAGTTCACGCGTTGAACTTAACCAAACACCGCTGCCACCATGATATTTCACGCTTTAATTTTGTAACGCGTTGAGTTTTTGACGTGTTGAAAAAACCAAGAAGTTACCGTTTATTACCGTTGGGGGTTTAATATTTGAAATGTTTTTTTATATAAATCCACAAAACATTCTTCTAACTCAATCCAAAAAATCAAAAAATTCGCTCAATCCAAAAAATTCTCCAACAAAGATGGATGATTCAAGCAAGAGAGGTTCGGGTTTTAGCAAAAGAGGTTCGGGTTCAACAAAGACGGGATTAAACAATCTTACAGTTAATTTGAAAATAGATTATATTTTTTACGTGGTCCTGGTGATCAACACTGATTGATCATCAATCGTATAACATACTCGACTTCCACGCTTTGATTCTTTATTTGGGCAACCTGGCTTGAAGAGATATCTAATGATTTTGACCTTTTTTAAGTAATTTTGGTGAGGTCAACTCATTGCTTTGGTATTGTTTTATGTGTAAATCGATGAATATGTGGTGGAACCAAAGCTTATAGAGAATGGGAATCAAGATAAAAAGTGTGGACAAGGTAGAAGATGACGAATCATAGAAACTGTTATTGGCTAACAAAGGCCGATTATCAAAGAAGTCCAAAACTAAGCACATAAAAGTGCAACTTACTCAAGTTTTGGAGCCTTAACTGGAAATGCCGTGAACTCTACTTCAGCATTATGCAGAACTTTACCTGGTAATTTGAATCCTCTTATGATACCTAAATGTACAATGTTTTGGGCCTTTGTAGGGTATTTGCTCATTTTGATGTAAATCCTTTGCAGGCTATAATGGAAGATTCTTTCGTTATGAAACTTGAATAGGCGAAATTTGTTGCGGAGATAGTCTTAGGTGGGTTGAAGATATAGTCCTACAAGTTATTGGTTCTCAGGTGGTAACAAAAACTTGAGTTATTGAATCTTTTAATTTTTAAGGCAAAAGTTCGTTTGAAACTACACCTAGTAAGTTATGTGTGCTCATTTTTCATCGATTAACTCTTTGGTTTTTTTTTTCCATATAATCTAATGCATCTTATTCAACCCCTTTTCAGTGACAACTCATAAGATACCCTAACATCATACGCTTTATTGATTTGTATCTCCGTCTATATTTGTGCCAGTTTACTTCATACGCATTGTTTCTATGCTCGCGCACAGTGTGTATGCTGATACGATGACGGACTTTGGCTTTAGATTCAAACACGATGTAGTTGAATTCGAAAATTACTCCTGCTGATATGTAAAATGTACTTCTAGTATAGGGATAATAGTAGTTGTATACCGCATAAGATTTTCTTTGATGTTAGTACCATCTATTATTTTCTTATCCTTACAGGTCTTAAGCGTCTGCGTCTATCATTATATACGGTCCATGTAGTACTATAATGACCTTTCTGTCAATGTAAGTGGTTTAATTCAATCAATTGTTGGTTTAAATTGGTTCTCCTTTTATGCGACAGCATTTTCAGACCATCAATTGCTGGTCCAATCTCTGGAAGAATGCAAATTATCAAGAAATTCAACAGCTGTTATCGCAACACACTCAAGAATCATTAAACTCGGGTACGAAACATGCCCATCTCTTACATCACTGCTAGTCACAGCATAATCCATACACCCCCTAGATCGTTTAGTCATAGATTCAGAAGTATTTTGTTGTAACACCATTGTTTCTGTAATGGTTATTAACACCATTTTAATTTAAATTGTTTGTTAATATTAAAGTTGTTCCTTACTTATCTCAAGATATCCGATACATGTACTTCCGTTCCGCTTAGGTGGATTTATTATTGCTACAAGAAATGGTATTATTATCTGCTGGTAAGTTTTAATCTTGCCTGATATCGATGTTTTTGCTTTAGTATCTTTGCATATAATAATGAAATTAGATAGAATTTAACTGTGTTTCATATGTTATGCAGGATTTTTGCTACTATGTCAACACCATCTTCTTGATCATGCTTTTGTTTTATACTAGAAACGGAAAGCTTTTCATGGTTTGCTTTTTCGTTTGCAGAGGTAAGTATGATTTGCATTTTTTTTCAGTGAATAATCCATTTATCATCATATCTAAAGAACCATTTATATAAATAGACAATTGAGTGCTATGCATCCTTTATATAAGCCTTTAAACCCATACATGAGATATTTAAAATCCACCAGACCCGACAAGATAATAAAAGCAAATTATAGATACATCAATTATTAATTGACCATTTTCAGTCTTCACTCTTATTTCTTGTTACATATTAATTGACCATTTTCAGTCTTCACTCTTATTTCTTGTTACATATATATATATACTAGTGGGAAACCCGCGCGTTGCGGCGGAGTCGACAATTTACATCTAAATTTTTAACTAACTTCTCTAAAATTACAAAATACATATCATGTTAAATTTGATTAATTTTGGTTCATTGATTAGTCCTTTAGTCCAAATACACAAATACAATAGAATGTATTTTTGAATATATGTTATTGATGAATGTGATTAGTTTATTATCCATAACCTTATTTTTATTATTTATAAATAATCTAATATATAGTAAGTAGGAATGCCCGCGCGTTGCGGCAGATGCGTGTGTTTTATCACCTCGTAGTTGTTGGGGTTTATTGCATGGATGGCGTTTGTTTGTGGGTTATTCGTTATGACAACGAACACTTTTTATTAATTCTTTATGGTAAGGCCGACAACAAACATAGACTTGGTGATTCTCAAGGTTAAAGTTGACAAATAATATGAAAGTTGCATCTTCAAATGGTTCAAGTGTGGAGTGCACCAAAGTCTCTCCAAAAAAGAAGCGAACTTAATGGTTTGTATAATATAACAATAGGTAGAGGTGGCAAAAACGGGTGTAAGTAAAAAAACAGAACGGATCATGCCAATCCACCTAACTTTATTGTTAATAGAATAATTTATTTACTTAAATATTATTACAAAAATCATATTATTAGAATAGTAAGATAGCAATAAGATGATTAGTCATTTAAAAACTACAGGGAAATCATGTGCTCCTAGGAGCACACATGATAAGTGGCCGAGAGTAGCTCAAGGGATGTTTGTGTACATGTATAAATTTTGGGGTGTTATATTCAAAAAGATTTAAGCCTTGGTTGAACCATGTATGCTGCTAGCAACACATGAACACATGACCAATTTTTTTTTTTGTCATGTAAAAAAAGCCTTCATCAATTTCCATCCCATCTATTTTTGTCATGTAAAAAAAGCCTGTGTTAACAATTTAAACCCGTCTCAGCTAGACTTTGACTTTCCATTGCCTTTTTGGTAAATTTTGACTGTAAAAAAATTTACCTTGTGCATTTTTTAAGTTTACCGGAAGGTCAACCAGAGCAAAAATAATAGCTCTAGCCAATCTCAGAGGTCACACCAATAAGTCAATCAAGTCAAAAAATTTAGCATACTTTTTATTTGTAATTTTGACCACCTGCATTGTAATCACTTTAACACATTTCCACTCTTACCCATTTTATTTGATTTATCGTTTCTATATTTTTTTAATCCTAATCCCACTTTGACTTTTTATGTCTCCTGGCTAATGCTTACCCCAACAATGTTCAGTTTTCCTAAAAAAAACCTATACTTTGCATATATGATTATGGGTTTGGGACTTTGGGCTGAAAGGTGCAGGGACAGTGTATCACTTCCAGTACATAAAGAAATGATGTCTCTCAATTCAAACCTAAAACACACAGCCACCTGACTTTCTAACATTTGGTTATAGTGATTTTGATTGTATGATTTTTTAATAGTCAATAATCAATATTAGGTGTGTAAATATTCATCAGGGGTCATTATACATTATATTCTTCAATAAGACACATGAACAAATAGCTGGTTATATATTTATCGGTTTATCAAACTTCAAACAAGGTCCGCCCAAACTATGTCTATATCCTGAAACCCGAGCCGCCAAACTATTGCTCATGTTGTTAGAGCTGGTTAAGTTAATGTAAATTATTCAAAATATCTTATAATCACATCCAGATGCAATTCAAAGATGGCCCATTTTGACCTGAACTTGTGTTAGCCTACTTTCCGACCCGCCCAAACTTTCAAGGAAAATGGGGGAGAGTATACCTCAGGGGCATATAGCCAAGGGTCCCAATTTCACAACTAATGTCATTTGGATTAGAGGCTTCAACACGTGCAGCCCAAAATCAACAATTTTAACGATTCTGGTTTTGTCCAACAGCATGTTCTCAGTCTTCACATATATGTGTACAATCTTTTGGGAATGCAAGTCAGTTAACCTAATCAAAGTCATCAAATACGACCAAAGAACCCCAACTTCAAGTTTAATCTACATTGGACTCTTTGAATATTAGTGACAACATTAAAACCTTGTTTAATAAAGCTACAAACAGGAAAGTTGTATTTAATTCAGAAGTAAATATGTTACAAAATTTAAGTTTGAAAAGTAAAAGTTAGAAAATAAAGAGTTAAGAGGGTGTGCCCTTTTGCAAGATAATTAAAGAGTTGGGAAAAAATGGATATTAACATTAACCTGAAAGTAATTTAACAGTTTACATGCTAATGTGAAACAGGATACCATCCATAGAAAGGTGTTGATGTCAGAGGTTTCATGGTACCCCGTAAGACGTCGCTCATTACCATCCCTGTATGCAGAAATAATTCACTCTATACAAATTTGAAAAAAACTTTGGTATGTCTAAACTATTGATGGTATAAAAACAAAAGATGAAAAAATAAAACATGAATTGAGGAGGATGCAAGTTCTTTCTGCATCAAAATTATCAACCACTAATACATAGTAAAACAGATAGCTCCTAAATGAAAGATTCAAACAGCAGTAGCCATATGATATCAAAGATAATTTTATTGCAAAATATTAAGGCTCATATTTCTTTTACCATCACATAAACAGACTTACACCACCCTAGCCGCAACAATGTTGCAACTGCAGTATGAAAGACATATCTTGCAGTTACCATCCTCTGAATCTGCCACGCCAAATGCGATGAATCTGAAACCCGATCAAATCAAATTTAGTCATCATTGCCTCTTATTGATCGTCTTTTATCATCAAACCTCACAAGATCAAATCAAATGAAAGGGGTTAGATCCAAAACCATTGATTTTAGAGAATCATACCAAACACCAAGCATAAATTATATATTCCAGTGATCTTGCAAACTGTAATCAAGTGCAGATCAACAAAAGGGGTTGAAAATGATGTTAAAGAATTATAGCAAATACCAACCATAAATTAAAAAACCTTATGGTTCTTGCAAATTGAAATCAAGTGCGAGAAGGAACATGCATTGTGAACAGGGATGAACCGAAGTTGACCGGAATCTCTTCAATTCAGCCACATAATTCTGTGGCTCTGTCTTGTATATGCAGCCACAAATGTTATCTTGTTGCATCTGTGTAATCGAGTCTTTGAGTGCCTATAAACACCTAAATTGCAAACCCAACATTCAAGCCACATCTTCAATTGCATTCAATACGAAATTGAATGTACAATTAATTAGGGCATCGATTACACAACTCCATGATAAGAAACTGAAGAACTCATTGAAAGGAGGGACAGATTTGGGAGCGGAGGATGAAAATCATGGAGATTAGCAGTGACCTTTCAGATGACGTCTTAGAAATTTAGGGCGAAATTAGATTTCTATCCATAGGAAATGATTTATATAGATATATAGATTTAAACAATAAAATAAACCTGGATCGCAAATTGCGTAAAAAATCATCTACATCTGCAAAAAAATAACAACAAACAACCAATAGTTCACAACTACAAAAAGTCAAAGGCAGCAAAAACGCAAAAAAGAAAAAAGAAAAAAAAACAATCACCAAAAGTCAATGAACAATACCGTAAATGAGAGCTCGAACGACTCCAGCATGTTGGGCGTTGTAATCTTTAAAGATCTCTTCAACAGTGCACGGCCTCAAAGAAATTGCAGCCATTTCCATAAACAGAGAATCAAAAGGTTTCAGATCTGATATTCATGCTAGTTAATAGCAATAAAAATATACTTCAGAGATATTAAGGGAGGTTGAATCAACTTCACCTTACCCCAAAAAACTGTACGAAGTAAATGGAAACAAACTATGGAAATTTGCATACTTTCTCCATATAACCTAAAAATTTGTCCCTGATTTCACCCAGAAATTGAATGAAAAAACAACAAATTTGATATAATCAAGTTGGGGAATAAGTAATCTAACCTAATAATTTGTCTCTCCTGCTGAGATTTAGGTTGATCCGATAATTTAGATTCTAACGCATCTTGAACATTGCTTGTAGATGACGATAATTGTTTCGTTTTTAGAGGAAGTGGGATCTAGAAACGAAAGGGCATATTCAATTCGCATCTTCCATTTTTTCTCACCATTCAATCAATGATTTCATTGCCAACTGACGATTACATTCTACACATAACGGATGATACTCAACGGCATTAAATGCGTAGGCCGTCGGTTCCCTTCAGCAATCGCTACAGTGCAAAGCCTGAATTGAACGATGATTAATGAGTAGGGGCAAAAAAGGAATAAAAGTGTAAAAAGATAGGAATTTGTTCTAGCTTTTGGTATGCCATCTTAAAAATATGATGTTAAATTACTATTTTAGACATGGGAAATGCTTATATATAGTACTAGCCATTTACCCGCGCGATGCAGCGGGAATAGCGATTTACATGGATCCTATATTCTTAGGGTCTAAGTTATACTTATTTGGTGGATTATTTGTATCAAGACTTATGATCCCATACTCCATCTCACTTGTGTAAGCAGATTCATTACCTTATCATATACTTAGGCCTTGTTTGTTTGCATCTGAATGGCATCTAAATGGAATCGATCAGAGGTTGGCTCTGATTCAGTCAGATGTTTTGGTGATTGGTTCGACATCTGAATGGGGATTTCAAGCTCTTAACCATTCGGATTTGAGGAGTCGCTGAACCATTTAGAGGAGTGGAGCCTCTTATTCGGTCAGAGGCTCTGATTCACCAAACGAGGCCTTACCCTTAAAAACCTTCGGAATCGCTAATTTTTTTTTAAATTTAGTCAATTACTCGGTTAGTGCTAAATCATCCTCTTGCCATTACATTATCATATTGTGGCATTTGTATTTAGACTTTGGTAGGCCAGACACTTCATCACATATTACCTAGACCACATTATTAGCTTTACTCACTTCTAACCCTTGCATCAAAATCTCATGAGTCCCGACTCGGTCATTCCGCTTTCCTCTTTAGTTACCGCCATTCCATTATATTTATTGATGATTTTAGCATATTCAAATGAATCCGCTATCTCATCGTTCTCAAGCTATTGACTCTTCGTTATTTTCTCTTTTGTTGAGAACGTCTTTTCCTACACCATCAAACACTTATAGTGTGATGGTGCTCCTAAGCTTACACGAGGCTCGATGAGTCAGTTTCTTTTTAAGTCGGGCATTACAAATCGCCTTTCATGTCCATACACACCCCAACGAAATGGGGTAACTGAATGGAAAAACTGTCATTTGGCTTACGACTGATCAGGTCTTGCTCTTTCTCGAGTTTTAGATCTTCAAAGTTATCGAGCATTCATCATATTACAAGCATTGTCATAGTTTCGAAACCTCATATATGTATAACAATGTATAAACGTAAATCTAGATATGAAGTAGAACCTTAATTAGATCCGAAAACATCATCCAGAACACAATTTTGCATAAACTGAGAAGTGAGAGGCCAAACAAGCCGCAACGTTTCAAGTTCTAAAAAGATCAACGACAAAAGACCTAGCGATTACTCGTTACAACATTACCCTTTCTCCCTCCAAACATAAAGATAACTTCACAAGGGCATTTTAGTCACACACTTTAATACCCATAATTCCCTTCGTACACAGATCCACCATAGTCAGCAGCAGGTGGCGGTGCATGGGCGACAGGAGGCGGTTGAGACGGGTAAGCAGGAGCATGACCCGGGTAAGGGTTATAGCTTCCTTGGGCAGGTGGCTGAGCAGTTGAATTCTGAGCTCAGTTGCCGCTTCAGCAACAAAACTCTGAACCAACAACCAAAACAAAAAAAAAGGAAATATTGATTACCCACCAAAAGAAGTATATGACACATTAAATTGGTTACTATTAATCTCTAATGGGTCAAATGGTCAAAAATGCAAAAATAACCCCTAAATCATGGTATTCAAAAATACAACTTTTTCATTGAAACAATATAATTTATGTGATCATACTTCACACACCTAAGTATTTATAGAAAAAAATTTGGAAAAAATGTTTCGGGTACAACCATTTCAACCTGTATCGAAAATTACCAAGTTGACCGTGTTTTGACCCGATACCCAAGTTGGCCATTTTTACATCTAATAAAATTATGGAATAGTATAATACATGTATCAACTGCTGAGCTGTTAAAACTTGTGAAGTTGAACTGTTAATATCAACAGTCATTTCATCAGGAACACCTCTTGTTTCTTGTATAAAAATGGTTGCACCACTGGCCCGTCTAATATTAGCTAATATTAGTGCCCGACGTACCAATTAAAGCATCGGCATATGAAAGAGGATTTGCATGTTCTGTGAGACCTACACATAAATAGCATCTCACTTTTGCGAATTTCGTTCAAAGGTTTGTTTTTCGCATCTGGATCCAAAAGGTTTGAAATCTTGGCATTTTCATCAGACTCATTAACCCCATCCATTTTTCACCATTAAACGAGGGGCATTTCTGTCTTTTAGTCATTTTTTTATTAAAAAGTCAGGTGAAAATGGCAAGAGTTCAACCTTTTGGATCCAGATGCGAAAATAAATCTTTGGACGAAATTCGCAAAAGTAGACAAACATCAAGGACGAAAATGGCATTTTACTCTGAAAAATAATGATGAAAGATCAGAGCTTTTTAATGAAGACATACATCACCAGATAAGATTTCAGCTAAGATGCAACCGAGTACCAAAGGTCAACTTTCTGGTCATACAGAAGGCCGAGAATAACTTCAGGAGCGTCATAAGACCGAGATTGCACATATAAGGACAATCTGTCATTTTTAAAGCAACTTCTTCCGAGATCAATAACCTTGATCTCACATCGGCTATAGCTTTTGATAAGAATATTTTCAGCTTTAGATCATAATGTATTATTCCCAATTCATGCAAGTAATCCAAAGCTTCCAAACATTGTCACGTTATCGCCTGATTTTCAACAAAAGTCAACATTTCTCATTCAAGAAAAAGATTGACCCATTTGTATAAATGGGTCAATTTGGTTTTACATTATCTCAAACGGGTCAATAAACAAATCTATAGCCTGGGCATGGTAAAATAAGGCTCCCCACCAGATTCTTTATTGTATTTTTGCATCCCATTCTGTTTTAAATATGTTAATACAACTTATTTTAGGCCAGAAAACCCATCAAAGTTTCAAAAAAAACTGACTCAAGGCAATGACACAAAATAACTGATTTTCACAATGTGAAAAAAGTCAACATGGTAAAAAGTTACCAATGCATCAGTTGCCTTATCATGATTTTGACCCGTTAGTATTATTACCAGTAAAAATCAAGTTTTTTTGAAAGTTTGGTTATTTGTTTCTGTATGGTAAAAGGGTGGTTACCTAAAATAGAAATTGGATCAAAGTGAGTTACCTTTTCATGAAATTAACCCTTATGAAAACTATTAGTGATTTTAGCTTATGATAGAATAATGTTCTTACCAGTATAGCTACTCCAGTGATTAAAAATGTGGTAGAGATTAAAGACTTCACATGCCTAAATCCCACCTGACTTTCTCATTCAAATACATATGTACAGACAACAGTCATTATGCAGCATAAAACAAGATCACCTTCTGGCAATTCCCAGTGGTCGGTAGGCAATTGCAACACACCGCAAACTTCCACGAGCCATATATCGCCTTTTTTAAAATACTCTACCGTTCCTTCATCCAGGGGTACAAGCTGTTCATTACTGTCCATGTATCTTGTATATGCAGGCTAACGCGGTTTCGGCAGCCCCTTTTCAGTGAACATGAACTTTAGAATCAGTCTGTGAAAAAAAATATCGAAAAAAGCAATGTTTTAAGTGAATCATGTAACAAAATATAAATGTGGTCAAGAAATATATAAATGGCTGCGAAATTAAATTACCCGTCTTACTGCAAACCGCCTCGCTTTTTCTCATCGGTAAGTTGCTTACTATATCCAAAGCCAAATGAACACGATGTTTCAAATTAAATCTGACTCTCCTTCGGTGAAGTAACCGGAACAGACTTCCACTTCACAAAAATAAATTATTCATATAAATTTCTGACAATTAATAGCTCATTTCTCATATATGTATTTCAGGTTGACTTACCGGTAAAGGAACTCAGTAACAATGCATACGTGGTGAGGTGAAATTACTGTACCCATGAAGAGCACAATATTTCGATGTCGAAGCCCTTTCATCACAGATACCTACATCACAATATCTGGCAGGTCCTTCGTTAAATAACGCTTAAACTTTGCCGTGAATCTGCACAATAGAAACGGGTCAAAACGTATTAACCCAGTAACTCTGTTAATTTTATGAGTTACTAATTTAAAAGAATATGATTTTATGCCCAAACTTTCATGTAAAACTTTGTAAAATTTATTACAAGTTAAGAAATAACTATCTAAGTAGGCTCTAAACATATTACCAAGGTAACTCTTTCAACAATACAGTAATCAACATTAGTTCCTTTGTAATTGCAGAAAAGCCTTTCAAACAGTTCCTCTACAGAGTAAATCCAACACTCAGATATATACTATATTTTACGGAGAAAACCCATATGATGCCAGGTCAATGTTTGTCTAATTTGTTATATCATTAATTAAGTATATATTAAAAATTGTGGTATGATGAGCACTGTAATGTTAAGTTTTTTATTTTAAATATTGACACCTACACCCCCTCAACTTTGTAAAAACTTTGTAAAATGTCATTTTAACCCCCTTAAGTTTCTAAAGTTTCTAGTTTACTATGTACTTCCATTCTTTAACTAAAAAAGAATAATTTTACGTGCTTGTTTTTATTTATGTGTCGATATAAATTCAAATTGGTTTTCGTTTTGACGTAAATTTTTCCGGACACAAGTCGGCTTAAATATAATACGTTTTCATGTTTTTATGTACGTTTTCAGTTGTTCTACGTTTTGACGTAAATTTTGTTCGGAAATGATTCGGGTCAAATGTAATATGCTTTCATTCGACGGTATAAACAAGGTTTAAAAAGGCGTTTTGAGGCGCGCCTCAAGGCGTACGCCTCAGGTGAGGCGGTGAAAAATCGCAATAAAGGCTTAGCCTCACAGGGGGAAATGAAACCTAAGCCTCAGTCATAACGAGGCGGTTTGAGGCGGTCTGAGGCGGTGAGGCGAGGCGGTGAGGCTTAAGCCTCACTAGACATGTGCAAATTGATCAGTTTATTGTTTTCTGGACCTTTTTTTCGGCCCATTTAGTTTTTATTGGGCGTAATTGGTGGTCAAGTCCAACAGTCAACTTAAAAAAACATCTTAGGTTATAAAAAAGCCCCTAATCGAAGAACAGAATGCATAAAAAACATCCTCGAAGAACTGCAGCTTAAAGTTAGGGCTTTAACACAAAAAAAATTGTGCAAAAACTGGCCCACGCGACCCTGGGGTTTTCGGAGCTGCATTCGTGTCCGCAGGACGTGCACGAGTTCAATTAAATTTCAATTCAGAAACTCATTTTTTGCACCCCCCCCTGCGCGCGGGTAGGACTTTTGGTAAAACATGTCATAAAGCTACAATGGAGTAGTAAAGACTTTACCTTATAAACAACCACTAACTTTGTTAACACACCGATGTGGGACAAAGTATTTACCACCTTTTGAGGCTTTCATTCACACACCCAACATATAAGTCCTTTGCTACTAACTATTAGTTTTTGTTAAATATACATGTAAAATAGCATATATACAAGGGTACTTTGAGGATGATGATGATGATGCGGAGTGGAACGAGTTCTATGATATTTAGATGTCATAACATTACTAGTTTAAGTTGTTTGAACTATTTTATGATGTTTGTTTTATGTTTAAACCTTGTTTGTTGAAATATTTTCTATTTATGATGTTTGTTTTATGCTAATTTGTGATTTTTATGAGACGTCTATATATTTTTTTAATTTTTTTTAATAATGTTTTGAGGCTTACGCCTCGACCTGCCTCGAGGCTTACGCCTCGTGAGGCTAAGGGAAAACGCCTCGATACCCGTTTTAGCCTTTTTAAACCTTGGGTATAAATTCGAGTTATTGTATTTGTACATTACCAGTTTAGCTAAAAAGGGTAAAAGTTAGTGAGTTACCTCATAACATTTATGTGTTTTTCAATCAAATCCATCTGTTCATCATCATACTCAAACCATTTGTCAGCTGCTTCAACTGTATGATCCCCAGTTCCTATATCTGAATATTGAGTAGCAATAGCAGTTATAAGTAATGACAATATATGGCATTACAAGTTTTAAAATCCAATTAAAACTTTAACAAATTACATTTAGAGCTCACCTTCAAGAATACCAGGCTTCTCAGAACACCCTTTTAACCTCCAGTACTCATGCCCTTTTGTTGTCTCTGAAAACTGGCTCAGTTCTTACAGCATCAGGCCTCTCTTTATCTTCATAATCACAATAATTAAATTATATAATCAACAAATTTTAGGGTTTTAGGCCTTTCAAATAATAAAATTCAGGACTTACAAGGCCTTTCAAATCAATCAAGTGGTCCAGACATTGAACTGTAATTCTCAACAAAATCACTAAAAACTCAGAGTCGCATTATCAAACCACAAAACTACATCACAACTGCAGATATTAGCTGAATCCATGAAGAGACAATCGTAATTGTTCAGTTTATCTTAAAGCATACCTTTAAGTTTGCGATAAAGATAGAACAACAGCCGGAAATGACCTGAAAGAAAAAACAAAATTGACCCAGGTATTAAACTCGCTCATGTAATTAAACATGTATAAAATCGCAATATGAACCTGAAATCAAAATCCCCCAACCTGCATATAAACATACCAGATCTAAAAGTTTTACGGTATTAGGGTGTGGGGATCGCAGATCTAAAAGGAAATAACAACAATCAACAACAAATCATACGAGGAATACGAAATCATACAAGGAATACCTGAGCAAGCCTATGTGTAACCTCTTGAAGATGGATATTGCTCTTCGTAAGAAGGAAGACTAACGGGAAGAGAAATTAGGGATGAAATAAAGCCAATAAAAGCCAGAAATCGGAACCAGGAGGTCAGAATCTTCATGTTGAAACTTCATAGATCTGGTGAAATCGAGAGAGAGAGAGAGAGAGAGAGAGGAGCAGGGGAGCGGCAATATGTTTTGAAATGTTTTGAATGTGAAACCCTAGATCTGGTGAAGATCACCGTGTCCTTTTTTTTCAATTTTTTTTAGTGAAAGGGTATAAGTGGAAAGTGAAGTTTTCTGGTGCTTAAAAGACTTGTACATCATGCTTTAGGGGTGTTTTAAGAAAATTTTAATGACCTTAAGAAGTCCTTTGGATATGTATATTATATATAGTATAGATAGTATAGATATAGATAGTATAGATATAGATAGTATAGATAGTATAGATATAGATATATAGTATAGATAGTATAGATATAGATATAGATATAGATATAGATATAGACATATATACATGAGTTTCAAACACATACATTGTTACATATATAATTTATTCGAGCACTACATATTTGATTTATTCTGAACACTGATGGAATAGTAAGCTTGGTGGAACTAGTAATTAAATAGGGGCGAAGGCGAAAGACAATGGGTCATTGCTGAGTGCCAAATGCTGCCAACCATCTTTGTCTTGAACTATTCCCACATCCATACATCTAACATTGCAGAACACAAGCTTATAACCGTCGTTAATTTTCTCAATCTTAAACCAGTTCTTCAAGCTAGACTTCGGCCTTGGGTTCCCTTCTACACCTCCTACCGTCACAACATACTGCTTCATACCTATATCATAATTCAACCTTGATACGTGAATGTTAGAGAGAGAAGGAGAATTAGAGAGAGGGAGAGAACAAGAGAAATATTCACAACCAGCTAACCATTCTGTTATTACTCAACTCCTTAAGGACACTATTACAACAGACATTAACTGTCTTAACAGACTATTAACTACTACTAACAACTATCTCATAACACCCCCCCCCCAACTAATACAATATTACAATTAAGACCCTGTAATACATTTCTCATATCAATACTCCCCTCTTTAAGTAATTTCGACCCCAAAATTACCAGTCCCTAACAAATTTCAACACCCAAAATCAAAATTAGGGAACCGCACTTTCATCTCTTCAAGATTCTCCCACGACGCCTCTGTCAATGGTAAGCCCTTCCAGCTAGTCAACACATCCACACTAACACGATTACTCTTCTTAACCATCTTCCGATCTACTACTGCAGCTGGATAAAACAAGAACCGAGATTGCACCGGTAAAGAAAGAACAGTAGAAGGATCACCTCTTGCTTCTGCAGGTAAGTCTAGCTTGTATGCAACTTTACCAACTCTTTCCAAGATTAAGAATGGCCCAAAGTACTTAGGGCTTAGTTTACTATTTGTGTGTTTCCTTAGAGAATGCTATCTGTGATTCTGTAATCGCAAATATACCCATTGCCCCACATCAAACTCTCGTTCACTTCTTTTACCATCTACCACCTGTTTCATCTTATTCTGGGCGACCAACAAAGCCTGTCTCAGCTGTTTAATTGTTTGCTCTCTTTCAACACACAATTGATCCACAGCTTCAATAGTACAATCTTTAGGAATATAGGGAACAAAGGTAGGCGGTGGATACCCATACAAAGCTTGGAAAGGTGTAGTCTTGATTGAAGAATGGTAATTTGTATTGTACCACCATTCAGGAAAGGTCAACCACTTAATCGAAGGCAAATTAGTACTAAGTGTCATGCTCCTCAAATAAGACTCAATACACCGATTAACCACTTCAGTCTGGCCATCAGATTGAGGATGGTAGGCAGTTGACATGTTCAATTGTATACCATGCATTTTAGTGAACTCTTTCCAAAAACTACTTAGGAACAAGGGATCTCTGTCAGAGACAATGATTTGAGGCCATCCGTGCAGCTTAAAAACATTATCCATGAAAGCTTGAGCAACCCCAGCAGCTGTATAAGAATATCTTTAGGTCACGAGAACTTTAGCTTCTTACGGTCGCCAGTCAACCCTCAAACAAATTCACCTACCTTCGCATCTAGATTCTCCGTAGCCACGGCCGGTTGTTGCCGCTAGGGCGTCGGCAATACATGCACCCATCATATCAAAACTTGGGATTAGGATGCATGCACAAACAAAAGAAAATACGGGGAAAGTTTTTGTACAAATAATCTTAACATACTAAACATATAAATTGAAGGAAAAGTCAAAAAGACAAGGTTGCATTTTTGTAATTATCTATAACTATCAAAGTTACTCTACAAATATATCTAAAAAACCTAAAAAAAAAAACCTAACCCCCCCCCCCCCTCCAAAAAAAAAAAACCTAAAAAAACCTAACCCACCCTCCACCCAAGCTAAAATGCTAAAAATTAAACCCCCAAAAAACCTAAAAAATCTAAAAAAAAACACACACAAAATAATTTTTATAAAAAAAATCGCTACTTTTAGTAGCAAAATTTTTTTTTTTGTAACAAAATGTAGCGATTTTTTTATAAAAAAAATATTTGTGTTTTTTAGGTATTTTTGGTTGAGTTCACATTTGTATAGTAACTTTGATAGTTGGTTGTAATTACAAAAAAGTCACCTTGTCTTTTTTACTTTTCCTTCAATTTGTATGTTTAGTATGTTAAGTTTATTTGTATTTGATCTTTTGCCTAAAATTTAAACCCCATTTTTTTATAATCTCGTCGATAAAAACAATTAAGGTGAAACAATTATAAAAAGGTATTTTTAAAAGCGAGCTATAGATCTTGAATGGGCCGAATTATGATTGTGACTTATGTAGGCCCATTCATGGACCAAAAGCAAAGTGGAGCATTAGGATTCATATCGATTGGTCCACGGCTGTTTTCGATGGACCACTGGCTCCAAAATGGCGCACCTCTTGAGTCTTGCCTTTGAAAATGGACCATGGTGCTTTCACACTTACATTACATCCTTTTCTTAAACGTGATCGAACATTCAAACTAATACCCATTAGATACCTCGTACAATTACTCAGCAGGGCCGTCTCCGAAAATCACAAAAAAAAAAAATGGCCCTGTTCGAGATAAAAAATTTAGGCCCTATTCGCAAATTTTCATATAATATAAACTTGTCAATCATTCAATCAAATAACTCATAATACTACGATAATTGTTATCAAATAGATAAAACAAATTAACAAAAATAGTGTAGCAAAAATGATCAAGTTATCGAACGTACTTGCTAAGCAAAAAGTGTGATTCTTCTAGCGTTTTTTGAAGCAAAGCTCTTCTTCACCCACATTATCATCACCCAAGTTAGAACTAGAATTTTGAGTTTCTTTTGAAAAAAACTTGTGTATTCGGTTTTGTTTTACTTCGTCCGCCTTTCTTTTCTCTTTCTCTAGCTTCCTCTTCTTACGTTTTTTTATAGCCGGATGGGTATTTGTATTTAGGAATGGGAGGCATAATTTCTAAATATTAACAAAAAAACATTCATTCAATATTTCAGTCATAAGACATCAGTTAAAAAACATACATTCATTCAATATTTCAATCGTAAGACAATAAGACATCAGTTAGCAAAAAACATACATTCATTCAGCGAACAGTTCGTGAACTGTTCGGCCTAGGGCTGTAAACGAACCAAACGTTCGGCGAACAGTTCGTGAACTATTCGGCGGGAAGTTCGTTCGTTTATTAAACAAACGAACACGAACAAGAAATTTGGTTCGTTTAGTTAAGTGAAAAAACATGAACAGAGGTCGTGTTCGTTCGTTTATGTTCGTGAACATTCGGTAACGTGTTCGCTTGTGTTCGATAGTTCATTAGTGTTTTTAGTTTTTATATTTATTTAAATATATCAAAATTCTGACAAATTAAATATCTAATAAGTGTCAGTGTATTGTACATTTTGTTCATGAACGATTGTTTGTGTTCGTTTGTTTCCATTTGTGTTCATAAACATTAGTTTGTGCTCATTTGTGTTCGTCAACGTTCGTTGCCTAAAATTAACAAACAAACACAAACGAACACGAACAAGTTCATTTCCTTAACAAACGAACACGAACATAAAATCCCGTTCTATAAGTGTTCGTGAACGGTTCGCGAACACATATACTTTTTAAAAAATGAACACGAACAAGGTCTTGTTCATGTTCGTTCAGTTCGTTTGCAGCCCTAGTTAGGCCTCTATACATAAGAGAGACGTGTGGGTCATGTTAGCCCAATGGGCTGGATTGTATTCCGGCCTAAGCCCAAGTATTATGCTCCACTTGAATATACATCATCACTAACAAACACTAACATCAATGAATGGTCATATTTACAACCAACCAAATATGATATACCTATTATCATTACAATTTTGTCATGCATTTTTTTGAAATTCCAACCCTATTATCACTAATCCACATAGAAATTATACCTAGCCGTCATTGTAATTACAACTAAATCCATATCATTACATACCAATGACAATGTCACAATTATTAAAAGGGTAATGAGAGGATGTCATGACCCTTAGATCCAGAGCCATACCTGAGGAATTAAGGTGGTGTTTGTTTTTCAGATGCAAAAGGTCTGCAGTCTGCGGACCATATCTGCAGGCATCTGAAGGAGAAGAGGTGGACCAAAGGTCTGCAGTCTGCAAGGAGAAAAGGTTTTTTTTTTTTTTACTTATACAAAAACCACTTCACAAGTCACAACACACACAACACACTCCTCTCTCTCTGCCTTCATCTACCACCACCACCACAACCACCACCACCGCCTTTAAACTGCAGCCGCACACATCTTCTCGGTCAGATTCTCCGGTAACCGGAGTCCGGTGTTGCTCCGGCCGCACACCCATCCCACCTCCACCCCCACATCTGAGAAATCTTCATTTCCTCCAAATATTCCCCCACTTCCTCCGGACCGTCCTCCAGATACGTCTGATTCCATTCATGTTGCCGTAGATGATAGTATTGCTCCCCTAATTGACTCAATTAACCAGCCGCCAGTGCAAATTTAACGCCCAAATGTGCCGATTTCACATTTAGTTTTTTGTTTTTTTTTAATATCCGATCTTTAAAGTTCATATAAAGTTCATCATCATCAATATCCGATCTTTAGTTTTTTGTTTTTTTTTTACTTTTTATTATTAATTACATTAGATAGATGTTTTGGATAATATGGATAAAAATAAGACTATTGGACACAATATGATATTTGATTTCAGGTATGGAAAAAAATAAAGTTTTCCAAGCCTATTAAGTTGTAACATTAAATTTTAAAGAGATATTAGATAAATGTTTGGATAATAGATATGGATCAAATTAAAACTAATGAAGACTAATATGTTATAAGGTTTTAGATATGGATTATAAGGTTTTAGATATGGATAAAAATAAAATTATTTGATTCCAATAAATTGTAAGATTAAATTTTTATAGAGAGAGATCAATAAACTTTTTAGTTTCATATTTTTAAAAATGTCTATATAATTTTCTTTTAAGTTGGCCCCTAAAAAAAGGCCTCGGCCGGGGTGCACCTTGCCCACCCCTAGGCCAACCCTGCTTAGGTTGATCACATTTTTATTTTGTAGGGATATCAAAATTTGTTGTTTTCTATGGTATAAGCATAAAAAGAATTGTAAACATAACCATTAACCTAATACATTTTTAGGTTACTTGAATTAGTTTTCTCTAACAATAACGTTCTTAGAGTGAATCCGAATTCCCATTGAGTTGATTCAAATCAAACATTAAGTACATACAATCCTAACCCTATTCGAAACTCATAAATTCGTAACTTGATTCGAAAACCGAAAGCCCAAATTGAAAACCGAGTTGGTTTAAACTTTAAATTAGGGGAAAAGATCAAATAGGAAGTTTATTTTGGCTAGGAAGGATAGGAAGCAATAGGATTATGACATGTGGCACAATTAAAAAGTAAAGAAAGGGGCAGTTTAGTCAATCGTCAATCTTCTAGATCTAAAACTCATCTTCCCTAAAAACCTCAACTTCCCTGAAACCCATCTTCCCTAAACACCATTCATCTAATATATGCCACCACCATTCCACCGCCCACAGCCCCCAGTCCACCGTCGTCACCCTTCCTCACCACGGCCCAGTGGCGGACCCAGGATTTTATTTCAATGGGGTCCATTTTCGGGTCGGTCCTCGTTCGGGTCGAGTTAAAGTGAGGTTTGAACTAGATTTTTAAAAAAAATAAGAAAAATGAGCTTATCAAGGATTGAACCCATTACCTCTTGGTAGAAAAGAGGGAGATTTACCACTACACCAACTTTCTTTTTATTTCTATGGTGTCCACCTAATTGTATTTATGGGGTCCATATACAATTTAATATACCGAATCTACTATTTTTTTTTTTAAAGATTGGGGTCCGGGGACCCCGGTGGCACCAATGTGGGTCCGCCCCTGCCACGGCCCCACCACCACCATCTTCCTTTTTTCTTCAATATTCTCCTTTATGCAATAATCGTTACAGATTTGATACGCATTCGAATATAATATCGATTTCGATCACCGATCCCGACAAGTTAACTCAGCTGGAACAACTGAGTTTCGATCTCAGAAAGTCAAAGTCACCGCTGCCGCCGTCGGAGCCAATGCCGGAAGTTTCAGTGAGAAGGACGATATTGCGTTTTACATTTTTTAGAAGTAAATGGTTTGTTTCTTACATGGTACTCATATATTTTTTTTAATAAATGAATTACGTTCAGTAACAAAAGCTAAGAATTTGCAGAAGCATGTGATGATGCATTATCATTAGTATTGTAGCATTATTGTTTTTGGTCAAACTCACAGAAGATATTAGAGGGTTTGTTGGAATGTGCACATGTCTTACCCTGGTTGAATCAAAGGGTGCGGCAGTTTTGAGGAGAAGTAAATTGCGTTTTATGTTAGGAGGAGCAAATTGCGTTTTAAGCTTTTTAGTTGAAAATTGCGTTTTACGTTTTTTAATTACGAGTATACACTGTTTTTAGTGGTTTAATGTAGTATTGAAAAGATTAAATGTTCCCAGTTGATTGGTTTAGTCCATTACGTTTTAGGTAAAACACATTTTATGTGTTTTTAATCCATTGCGTTTTAGAAAAAAAAAAAAACACTTTCTTTTGTGTTTTTATCTATTGCGTTTTAGGAAAACATATTTTTATGTGTTTTTTGATCCAATGCGTTTTAGAAAAACACATTTTGAAGTGTTTTTATTCCATTGCGTTTTAGATAAAACACATTTTTATGTGTTTTAGTCCATTGCGTTTTAGAATAACACTTTCTTTTGTATTTTTTGGCCATTGCGTTTTAGAAAAAAGACATTTTTATGTGTTTTTTGGTTCATTACGTTTTAGAAAAACACATTTTGAAGTGTTTTTAATCCATTGCGTCTTAGATAAAACACATTTTTATGTGTTTTCAGTCCATTGCGTTTTAGAAACTACACTTTCTTTTGAGTTTTTAGTCTATTGCGTTTTAGAAATAACACATTTCTTTGTGTTTTCTGGCCATTGCGTTTTACAAATAAGACATTTCTTTGTGTTTTTGGTGCATTGCGTTTTAGAAAAATGTCATTTTTTAGTTTTTTTTTTTCCATTGCGTTTTACGCAACTGGGTTTTCAAATTTTTTTTTCGAAAATATAGCAATAGTATACTTGTTTTAAAGATAAAAAAACGCACGTTTTTTCGGTGCAATTTTTATAAAAAAAATAATGTCGTATGAAAGAGTTATTAACGTTTAAAAAATGGGGGGGGGGGGAATTGGAGGAGAGAGAAACTATTGCCTTGGATTGACTAGAATGCCCCTAAACAAACTCACGCGCCTCTTTTCTTCCCTTTAATTTCCATCATTTAATCTTAGCCCTTGATTAACTAAATGGATGATCAAGATCACTTCCTAGCCTTCTTAGCCAAATAAACTTCCTATTGTATCTCCACCCTTAAATTAGAGTCTAAATAAATACAAAGTCCCTTATTGGGCCCATTAGATCTGGGCTTTTAAAGCCCTAATTCAAACCCCAAAAAGTTCAGTTCATGTTCATCTTCAACAGTGGAGGGGAGGAGAGGAAGAGGCAGATCCAAACTGACATGGGATGAGCAGATTAGGCATGATTTATTAGAGTTGCATTCTGAGGACATGGTCCAAGATAGGACTTCGTGGAGGCGTAGGATGAGGGTTAAGGATTTCTAGAAGATATCGCAGTAAGGTCTTAGGCGTCTTTTAGGTACGTAGGTTTTCTTTACTCTTTAAGGGACTTTTCCGGTGATCGCCTTCTTGTGTTTATGCCCAAATGATGTTGTATGCTATTTATTGATTTGTATCTCCGTCTATATTTGTGCCAGTTTACTTCATACGCATTGTTTCTATGCTCGCGCACAGTGTGTATGCTGATATGATGACGAACTTTGGCTTTAGATTCAAACACGATGTAGTTGAATTCGAAAATTACTCCTGCTGATATGTAAAATGTACTTCTAGTATAGGGATAATAGTAGTTGTATACCGCATAAGATTTTCTTTGATGTTAGTACCATCTATTATTTTCTTATCCTTACAGGTCTTAAGCGTCTGCGTCTATCATTATATACGGTCCATGTAGTACTATAATGACCTTTCTGTCAATGTAAGTGGTTTAATTCAATCAATTGTTGGTTTAAATTGGTTCTCCTTTTATGCGACAGCATTTTCAGACCATCAATTGCTGGTCCAATCTCTGGAAGAATGCAAATTATCAAGAAATTCAACAGCTGTTATCGCAACACACTCAAGAATCATTAAACTCGGGTACGAAACATGCCCATCACTGCTAGTCACAGCATACATTTCTTTCAATCATCTCAATTTTGCACGTCAGTTACTTAACGAAGTTCCTTACTGGAAGTTCAATTTAGTTTCTTCCAATTCAATCATCGCAAGTCTTATGAAAGCAGGAGATGTTAATATCGCCAAGAAGATGTTCGCTAAAATGCCCAAACGAGATCTAATAACCTGGAACTCAATGATATCCGGTTTTGTCAGAAATGCACGTTACGATGAGGCGTTTAGGTTCTTCAGAAAGATGTTAAATTCAAATATGGAGCCCGACAAATTTACATTTTCATCCATTATCACTTCATGTGGTCGTGTCGGCGCTCTGGATCAAGCTATGTGGATACACGGTTTACTAACCGAAAAAAGAATTGAACTTAATTTTATTCTAAGTTCCGCACTCATAGAGATGTACTCAAAATGCGGAAGAATCGAAACTGCAAAATCGATTTTCGAAAACGTTAGACATGATGACGTTTCCATTTGGAATGCCATGATTAACGGGCTAGCAATGCACGGTCTTGCTACAGACGCGATCGCAGCGTTTTCAAAAATGGAAGATGAAAACTGTTTACCCGATTCAATCACTTTCGTCGGAATCTTAACCGCATGTAGTCATTGCGGTTTGACTCAACAAGGCCGTGAGTATTTTAACTTAATGAGAACGAACTACGCGATCGAGCCACAACTTGAGCATTACGGGTCAATGGTTGACCTCTTCGGTCGGGCCGGGCTTCTAGAAGAAGCTTACGAAGTAATTGAAACAATGCCGATGGACCCTGATGTTATATGGAGAGCATTTCTTAGCGCGTGTAGAACACATAAAAACCCAAGTTTGGGTGAAGTTGTTGTTTCGAAAATATCACATCTTGCTAGTGGAGATTACGTGTTACTGTCTAATACTTATTGTTCCGTAAATAAATGGGATAACGCTGAAAACGTAAGGCATATGATGAAACAAATAGGTGTTAACAAACGTAGAGGGAAAAGTTGGATTGAATTCGGTGGAGTGATACACCAGTTTAAATCAGGAGATGTGTCGCATTCTGAAACTGAATCGATTTACAAGATTCTTGAGGGGTTAACGGGTCGGGTTAAAGAGGAAGGTTTTATACGTGTTATGGAACTGGTTTTAATGGATATATCTGAAGAAAAAGAGGGAAATCTGAATTATCATAGTGAAAAGTTGGCAGTGGCGTATGGCATACTAAAATCGAGCCCCGGATCTGAAATTCGGGTTTCGAAGAATCTGAGGACGTGTATTGACTGTCACTCGTGGATGAAATTGGTTTCTGAAGTGTTGAAAAGAGTAATCATTGTGAGGGACCGGATCCGGTTTCATCGGATTGAAGATGGTTTGTGTAGTTGTGGAGATTACTGGTAGCTTATTTGATTAAAGGTGACCCATTTATTTATTAATTTATGATTGGGTTGTGTTTTATCTCCAATGGGAAAAACCCAAAAAATTAACATAAAAGGAACGGGTCAAACGGGTTGAACGAGCTAAGTTTTCTGATGTCTATTTTAATCCATACCCCCCGTCCCCCTAGATCGTTTAGTCATAGATTCAGAAGTATTTTGTTGTAACACCATTGTTTCTGTAATGGTTATTAACACCATTTTAATTTAAATTGTTTGTTAATATTAAAGTTGTTCCTTACTTATCTCAAGATATCCGATACATGTACTTCCGTTCCGCTTAGGTGGATTTATTATTGCTACAAGAAATGGTATTATTATCTGCTGGTAAGTTTTAATCTTGCCTGATATCGATGTTTTTGCTTTAGTATCTTTGCATATAATAATGAAACTAGGTCACGGGTTTAATAAATGTAATTTTATATAGTAAATAAAAAAAATATATTTTTAAAAACCTCTTTTATTACACGTGTTGAGTAAATATAATTTTATATATTAAATAATAAAAAATTATATTTTTAAGAACCACATGTATTGTGCGGTTTGAATAAATGTAATTTTACATATCAAATAATAAAAAGTTATATTTAAAAAAAACCTGTATATTCACGGGTGGAAGAAATGTAATTTTATATACTAAATAATAAAAAAGTTATATTTTAAAAACTCTGTGTATTGTACGGGTTGAATAAATCTAATTTTCTATAGCAAATAATAAAAAAAAAGTTATATCTTTAAATCTAATTTTATATGTATATATAGATGTATACATGAGTTTCAAACACATACATTGTTACATATATAATTTATTCGAGCACTACATATTTGATTTATTCTGAGCACTGATGGAATAATAAGATTGGTGGAACTAGTAATTAAATAGGGGCGAAGGCGAAAGACAACGGGTCATTGCTGAGTGCCAAATGCTGCCAACCATCTTTGTCTTGAACTATTCTCACATCCATACATCTAACATTGCAGAACACAAGCTTATAACCGTCGTTAGTTTTCTCAATCTTAAACCAGTTCTTCAATGTTTTCGGCCTTGGGTTCCCTTCTACACCTCCTACCATCACAACATACTGCTTCATACCTATATCATAATTCAACCTCGATACGTGAATGTTAGAGAGAGAAGGGGAATTATTAATAAATTGTTCGCCGCGAAACAACCGTCAGTCAAAACCACGTTCAAGTAGATCCTGACCGTAATAATTCAGGTGGTTACCTTCAAGATTTAATCTCATCCGTTCAAACCCAAAAAATTTGGCAGTTTGTTTTTTCAACGGCAGTTAAATTTTGCTGTGTTTTCTGCATGTTTCTCGCTTCGTGGGTACGCTCCCTCAACCTTGTCGGTTCATCTTGAATAACTTCTACGTGGTAGTTAGCATACAAGATGTATATATATGTCCGTGCATGCGTTGCATTACATCATTTTCAATAAAGCATATCACTGTAAGGTGGTTACATATTTTATGTGTTTATGATGTTTGTTATATTTCAATAATAGTTTCTTATTTAGTTTGTTTGTTTTGCTTCAGTTATGATCGATGGATAATGCTGTGTATGATGAGGATTCAATTACGGGGAAAAATGTAAGTTGTTAATTTATATGGTATTGTGTTTATTTAATCACGTTTGTTCATTTGAATAATGATGCTTAGTTTTTCAGTTTGCTGGGTTGGACAGCGTTGTGGAAATGAAGCAGCCAGCAGATATGAAGTCTTCTAATATAGTTGGAAATGTAATATAATTTTGTTTTGTCAAGTATTGTGATTTAGATAGCATTGTGTTTTTTACAATCGTTTTGTGTTTGTAGGAATCCTTTGTGTTATTATAGTAAAAAATCATTGACATGCTTTTTTTGTCAGGTTGTAGCTGACGAGTGTGTGGATGGTCATTTGCATGAATTTTCTTATTGCTCTAATGAGAATGTACATTTAGAAGCAAGTTTATGATGAAGTTTCTGTTATTATTTATGATATTGTGTGTTACTTAGAACATTGTGTTATTTACAGCTATTGTGTTTTTTGTGATGGGTTTTTTTTTTTTTTTTTTTTTTGTAATATACTATGACAACAGTGGTTGACAGTTGTTTTTTTTTCTTTTCCAGGTGGTGGCTGACAACATTTTTGTGGATGATCATATTCAAACGTTGAGCAGTACATGTGATGAAGTTGGAAACGTGCGTAATAATTCTTGTAAAATATTTTATCATGTTGTTTATTTTTAAAAATCATTGTGTTTTTTTTACATATACTGTGTTTTTTGGTTTATCTTTGTAATATACTATGACAACAGTGATTAACAGTTGTTTTTTTTCTTCAGGTTGTGGCTGACAACATTTTTGTGGATGATCATTTTCAAAAGTTGAGTAAGATATCTGATGAAACTGGAGATGTATGTAACAATTCTTTTATAACTGTAAGATAACATTGTTTTAGTTCAACATGGTAGTTTATTTTATTAATGAGTATATTGTTTTTCAGTTTGAAGAATTGTTTGGAGTACTTCCTGACTTGACTATGTCTTCAATCGGAGCTGCAAAGGTAAATCGTTTATGTTAAAGTATGTAAATTATTTTGTTAGTGATAGATGGTGATGTTTATGCTGAATCTTATTATGTTTGCTTATATTTTGTTTTGTAAATTTCAGAACAAATCTAAAGGCTTTGACTTGGAGTTTGGTGCTTTGGTTGGATGTCCCGACAATTCTATAAAGCATGAGATTAACAAGGTTGGTTCCATATCTTTATGTTTAGTTGTTTTTAGTTAATATTCTAGATGAATGACTGATATATTATTCTCTAGCCTCGTAATTTCAGAAGAATTAATCAAAGGGTAAAGGCGTTGAAGAATTGGAAGTGGGATGAGGTGATTGAAATCGACAGTTTTGGCGAAGATTAGTTATGTTGTTTTTTTATGTATGATGATGGTTATTATATTTTGGTAATGATACTCTGTTGAGTTGGAGTTTTTTTATGTGTGTATTTTCTTTTCTCTTAAACATGCATGTTTTTCTTTGTTTGTAATATTTTCGTTATAATTTAATGGTAATTAATATTTTCGTTGATTGATGCATAGTTAGCCGTGTACCAGTTTAAGTTTCCCGTGTTTAATTAATGGTTTGTGTGTTTATAGTAGTAGATGTATGTAAACGTGTGTCTCTTCAGTTTTTTGTATGATTGTATCGTTTGTCGGACCAATTTTTACATCTTGTAACCGTTGATGCCATTAATGGTTCCGCGTTAGTGTCCTTAAGCCTTTTATATATATATATATATATATATATATATATATATGCAGACATTTCATGTATATCGTATCTCAAGTTATTTAAGTTTTACAGATTTCTAATTAAAAAGTTAACTTTTTTCAATGGCTTCATCAAGTAATCAAGGAGAAGATTTGAAGGAACTGTTTTATAAAGCAGTGTTGGAAGATTTGGAAGCCGAGTTAGAGTTTTCTAAAGATCTGAGGAAATGTTTTCAATCTTTGAAGACTGGAGTTGGCTCTCGTGATGATGTAACTGAGACGTTGCGTTTATTGCCTCCAACTGCTGTTCGTGACCTGGCACTGTTGAATAATGGTGAGAGTGGGAATAAAGATGTTCAGTTAATGGCACAGATGTTAGAGATATATAGACAAGTTAATGAGTCAATGGAGTTGAAGCGTAGGTTTTTAGTTTCCTTATAAGTAGTTTTGTTAAGTTTAGTAATAGTTGTTATAGTGAAGTGGTTTGTATTCAATTATTATGTATTTTTTATTTTAATGGAATGTTTTGTTTTGTTTCTTGAAAGTCTGTTTCCTCTTTTCTTTGATAAGCACTGTTATTCAAATTCATTTTTATTTTAATGGAATGTTTTGTTTTGTTTCTTGAAAGTCTGTTTCCTCTTTTCTTTAATAAGCACTGTTATTCAAAATCAGTGTTTTTATCCACTGATATGCTATCCACTGATAGTAAAAATCACTCACTGCTTTCATTTGTCACCATTACAGCCACTGGTCTTCTTATATCAGTGGTTTTCATAAAATACTTGTCCTTCATTTCCATCAGAGGTTGTCACGTGGACAGTGTTTCGACTATCAGATCTTTGTAACCGCTGCCATGTCAGCATTTACCTTTCCTGTCTATAAAACCCTGATAAAAAATCCCAAACAGGGTTTTTACTGAAATGTGTGCAAAGATCAAAGATGTTGAATGGGAGATGGCTGATGAAGTGTTTAGCTCAGTAGTTGATAATTCTCTTACACCGTCAACGCAGTCATCGGTAACTCTTTATGTATTTTGTTTTTTATTCTCAATATGTGTTTGTGGTTTGGTTTTTTGTGAGTTTCAAACTTTTAATTATTTTCATGACTTTATTAACTTTGTAATATAAGTTACTGTTACTATTATTTGATTAATGGTTCGTATGTTACGTTTAGATTATTGGAGATAACAAGACAGCTGGCAACCATTTGCAATCTGAAGTAGAGGTTAAGTGTATTTTTCTCTAAACTTTATAGTATTAGTTAGCTGGAAATTGATTTTGATGTTATATATAGGTTATTATTGATACGGAGGTAAATGATTGCCTTACTAAAGCGAGACTTCAGGTAAATGATTCTTTTATTTGGATGTGTATTTTTATGTACTTTGAATGTAATATTGGTTGTTTTGTTATGGCAGGATATTGGTAATGATAAGAAGCATGATGACAGTTTTGGTCAATCTACGATGGAGGTGAATAAATCGATTTATTTTTATGTTATTTTGTTGGTTATTTTTTTATGTACTTTGAATGTAATATTGGTTGTTTTGTTATCGCAGGATATTGGTAGTGATAAGAAGCATGATGACAGTGTTGGTCAATCTGTGATGAAGGTGAATAAATTGTTTTATTTTTATTTTATTACGTTGGTTATTTTTTTAGTGTAACATGTTGGTTTGTTGCATTTAGGGTATTGTTGGTACTGAGCAATATGAGGGCTCTGCCAGACAAATCAGTAAAGAGGTAATTGGTTTTTTGTATATCATTTTAATAATTTAGAAATTATAGAAGTGTTTCATGTTATCTATGTTTCATGTAGGGTGCTGTTCAATATGATCAAATGACTGATTCTAACAAAAGTCATATAGGAGTGCAAGATGCTGTCAACAATATGTCTAATTCAACGGTTGGTGGTTCTATGGTTGCTAAACAAATTGGAGGGAATTACAAGAAGAGACTTAGGAATAATTCGGAGAAGGTGAAACGCGTTAAGAAGTAGTTCGTTTCCGTCGTTGTCTGTTCACATTCCATAAACGGTTTATGCTTATGTTTTTTATTTTATTTTAATGCAGTTAGTATGTTTGTGTGTTCAAGTAATTTGTTAACTTTATGTTTGTACCTTGTAATGCCGTTTTTGTGATTGAGAAATATTTTGTTTTCTTTGTTTTTTTTTGTATTTACTTTCAAAGCTTTTGACTGGTGTATTTTGTGTGACTATTATTTGTATTAGGCTGTTATTAATGTTCATAGATGTCACACCCCCAAAATCCACCTGCGGAATACCACCGCTTGGAGGCGTGACTGACCAGAATCCAGCCACCAATCATATTGAACAAGCATATAAGTAGTTATAAAGTCCAACCAATACAATTGGTGTCCAAACAAAACATAGTTTAAGTTGCAAGCGGAAGCATAACGTTTAAAGTCAAACATAAGTTTAATTGTTTCAAAGTTTAACATGGCACACAGCTGTCCATGTCCCACAACGATCCTCCTCCATGCAAGCTCCAGCTAAGTACCTAAAGACCTGCAAAGCATGTAGTAACGAGTCAACAACAAGTTGAGTGAGTTCACAGTTGGGTGTTCGTTTTAAGTTGTTTCGAAAACAGTTTCCTTTATCTGGCATCCTGCCGTGGGGGTTACCCCATAGTTGAAAAACGTGACTTGTTTATTCCCGGTTATTCTGGCACTCCGGCCGTGGGGGCTACCCCATGTTAGTTATCTGGCATTTCGGCCGTTGGGGCTACCCCATGTATACACTAGACTCGTTACCATATCGACTGCTGACTGTAGTCATGTTTATATGCCCTGAAACTGTCAATGTCTATCATCATTGACGTGCCCCAGATCCATTAGTTCACGCCCGTCCTCTGCGGAACAGTGTGAGGTTTGTCAGACCTAAATAGCGCTATCTAACTAATGACCCGCTCGCCATTGGCCCGGCGACTAAGTCGATATAAAAAGGAGGGACTTCGTGATAGAATTTTGGTCTAGTACGAGTTATCTATCCATGAGGACGAGGAATTACATTCCTGAACCAATGCTGTCCTACCCAAGGAGGACGAGGAATCCACGTTCCTTAACCCCATTCCCAAACCCCTGGGAATCCCATGCTTTGTAGAGGGTGTGAACTCACCTTGGTTTGCTCGGCAGATACACAGAAAAGTCAATCAAGTTGTATGTGGTCAACTACGTCCTAACATAGATACCATTCATGTCAAGTTCATATCCAAGCAGTGCACGTAGGTTCTACACGTATTGTACACAAGTAACAATCATGGCATACATATCTAGCATGGTAGTTCAACAACAGTTCGTAACAGGTTCCGCAGTAATGTTCACGTAACAACCAAAGTCTAAGTGTGCGGCCCAAACAGTTGGGCTCGTAATAGCATGCAGGTCCAAAACAGTGCACGACATACACAATTAACAATACACAGAAAGTCCATACATTCGGCCCACTAACTTAGGCCCGTAACTATGCAAGTCCAATCCAGCGAGTGTGCGTACATGGTCTCGAGTCGAGACTGTGCGATCTCGAGGCGAGACTGTGCGATCTCGGTTAAAGCCTATGAGTTCTCGAGTCATGCATGATCTAGTCGAGACTAGGTGGTCTCGAGTCGTAACCAGACCCGCAACCGTGGTCTCGAGTCATGCTGTTTTGTGTTGATGTTGTGTGGTCTCGAGTCGAGACTAGGGGTTCTCGACTAGCAACCCGTGTCGCAACCGTGATTTCGAGTTGTCTCGCATATGGTCTCGAGTCGAGACAGAGGGTCTCGACTGACACCCTGCTGATCGCCGGCAATTGTACTAAACTAATAGAATTTCATGATCATGATATGGTGTACTAGCCAATAACAATGCACTAACATGTTTCCTTGTCTAACACTAACCGAAATGGATCAAACATATCAATTTCAAATATTTTTCATGATCTTCAAGTAGTTCATCTTTCAAGTTTTTATATCAAATCAACATATTCATCCCACATAGCTATGCATTCCATGGACCCGAATCATGACACATACTCTAGATATCAATAATCATTTTTGTGGATCATTATCAAACAAAATACTTGTTCTATAACCTCTAACATAAAATCGGATGATCATGAATAGCCCTAAGCTTATCATTCTTTTGTTATTCAAAACATCTTGTTCAAATGTTATTCTACAAAAGTCATGTTCTCCTAAGCATGTATCATTTAACAAACAAGAACTCATTAAATCAAACAAACACTTTTGTCATGTTCAAACAATAGTCATGATGCGTTTTTATTACCTAATCAACACCTTAATCATGCATAAAGCTTTAACAAGCAAACACATTATCAAATAACTTCATCACACATCATCATCAACCGAAACACATCACTATCAACCGAAATACAATACATTATATAAATCACTAACCGGTTAGAGAAGTAGTGGTGAAAGATGAAGCTTTACTTGGTGTGCACAAGCTAATCCGAGAACCCTCTTGTGGTCGGCCGGTTTGATCCGAGAGAGAGAGAGTGAAGGTTTGTGCTTCTAGGGTTTTAGTGAGAGAGAAAGTAGGAGTGTGTGTGTAGGAGAGTGTGTGTTGTCCAAAGAATGGCAAAGTTGGCTAGGAGTATAAGTTATATACTAGCTCTTAAGTTGGTTTACCCTAGTGGGTTTTCGAGTGGGGTGGAGAGGGACATGGCCCAACCGGCCCAACAGTTACCCTATTCACTCGAGACCGCATGGTCTCGAGTCGGGTTCTTGTGTCTCGGGTCGCATACATACAAGCATACATATAAACATAACACATAATCACATAGGATGTTCACTTATATCATTAAACCAACAAGTTAACTAGTCACACAACGTTCAAGCATGTTACGTCAAGATACAACGAAGGGTTCTAAATTTCGAGTTGTCACATCATCCCCAAGTTGAAAGAAATTTCGTCCCGAAATTTGGTAAGCACTCACTGAGGAAGCTAGTTATGTTGTATGGTTTTCCCGGTTTTCCTGGGGTGTCACATCCACCCCCCGTTGATCTGGAATTTCGTCCCGAAATTCCGTAGCTTCAGCCTCAGTAGTGGTTGTACTGTTTGCGAACAGTTGGGGATACTTTTGTTTCATCCGATCTTCGCGTTCCCAGGTGAACTCTGGGCTGCGACGTGAGTTCCAACGAACTCGAACGAGAGGTATTCTAGTGCTCTTGAGGACCTTAACATCCCGGTCCGTGATTTCAACTGGTTCCTCGATGAATCGTAACTGCTCGTCGATAGTGAGTTCCTTCAGAGGAACTATGTGGGTCTCATCTGACAGACACTTCTTCAGATTCGACACGTGGAAAACGTTGTGAACTGCACCGAGTTCTGCTGGTAAGTTCAGTCTGTAGGCCACCCTGCCTATTTTCTCAATGATTTCGAAAGGTCCAACGTATCGTGGGTTAAGCTTGCCTCGTTTACCAAAACGAACCACACCCTTCCAGGGTGAAACTTTGAGTAGTGCCCGCTCCCCAACCTGGAGCTCTAGTGGTTTCCTGCCCTTATCGGCGTAGACTTTCTGACGGTCACGAGCTGCCGCCATGCGTTTTCGTATTTGAGCAATTTGTTCGGTCGTGTCTACCACATGTTCTGGACCAGTGATCTGACTATCCCCCACCTCTGCCCAACAAAGAGGTGACCGGCATTTACGTCCGTACAATGCCTCAAACGGAGCAGCTTTAATGCTGGTGTGGTAGCTGTTATTGTACGAGAATTCCACAAGTGGCAGATTCTTTTTCCCAGTTGTTGCCAAAGTCGATTACATATGCACGAAGCATGTCTTCTAAGGTTTGAATAGTGCGCTCGGACTGCCCGTCCGTCTGAGGGTGATACGCTGTGCTCATGTCTAATCGTGAGCCAAAGGATTTGTGCATCTCCTGCCACAGTTCTGAAGTAAAACGCGCATCTCGATCCGAGATAATAGAGGTGGGCACCCCGTGCCTCGAAACAACTTCCTTGAGGTATATTTCTGCTAGAGTGGAGAATTTATCCGTCTCCTTGATCGCCAAGAAGTGTGCGGACTTTGTGAGTCGGTCCACGATCACCCAAATAGTATCGTTTCCGCGCTGTGATCTAGGCAGACCAGTGACGAAATCCATGGAAATTTGCTCCCATTTCCATTGTGGTATCTCTGGTTGCTGGAGTAGGCCTGAGGGTTTCTGATATTCAGACTTGACTCTCGCACAAGTCAAACACTTGCTGACATAGGTCGCTATGTGGGCCTTCATGCTAGGCCACCAGTACATAGTTTTGATATCGTGGTACATCTATCCGAACCAGGGTGTACCGAGTAGCGAGACTTGTGTGCTTCCTCCATCACGAGCTCTCGCAAGTTGCCATAGAGTGGGATCCAAATGCGTCCCTTTACGTAGTAAGCACCATCTTCCTTCTGTTCTAAGCATTGCCTTGATCCGCGTAGGGCTTCAGCCCTGACATTTTCTGGTTTCAGTGCTTCTATCTGAGCAGCTCGTATTTGGGAAGGAAGACTAGAATGGATCGTGAGTTGTAAAGCTCGCACGCGCTTAGGCGCAGTGTCCTTTCGACTGAGGGCGTCGGCCACAACATTGGCCTTGCCCGGGTGATACTTGATCGAGCACTCGTAGTCATTCAATAGTTCGTGTCACACCCCCAAAATCCACTTGCGGAGTACTACCGCTTGGAGGCGTGACTGACCAGGATCCAGCCACCAATTATACTGAGCATTGATTAATAGTAAAGGTATTCACCAACCACAATAGTTAGTAAGCACCATATTTTAAAGTTCTAAAAGTTAAGTTCGATTAACGGATTAAACTAACAGCGGAAGCATAAACAAGACGGTTTCAAAACAAAGTTCGTAGTTCAAGATTATTTAGAACCCAACACGTGGGTTAGACGACCACTACACATTCCCAAGCTGCAAGCTCCTGAGTCACTGGGTACCTGCAAAGCATGCAGTAGGGTATCAACAAAAATGTTGGCGAGTCCACGAGTTGTCCAGTTTTAATTATCAAAAACTTGTTTCACCAGTTAATTAATCCGTTTATACATGCGATGGGGAGCTACCCCATAAGTAAGCGACTAAACTGTTTTTCCAATACCGAATACTTACTTAACCGTACGTTTCCGCAGTGCCCCGTTGGTCAATGTTCTATCATCATTGACAGTTTGCCAGAGTACATTAGTTCACTCCCGTTCCCAGTAACAAGGGTCGGTGTGAGGCTGGTTACACCTAAATAGCGCTATCAACTAATAACCCGTTCGCCAGGCCCCGACGATTAATCGGTATTATGTAGTGAGGACTTAAATGATAGAGTTTCGTTTAGTGTTGCTTGTTGCATTACCGTATAAACAATAATTAACTAAGTTTGTATCCCAGTAACAAGGGAAGAAAAGTAAGTTTGTATCCCTTACAAAGGGATAGTGTTGTTTTTAAGTCCGTTTCCCAAACCACCGGGAATGCATGCTTTAAGTTGTGAACTCACCTTGGGTTGCTCGGCAGACCGTTTACTTGGTCAAACACGTTGGTCACCACGTCCTAACATGGTTACCAGTTTTGGGGTCAGGTTCGGACACAAGTAATCACGTATATCTACACATAGCTAACACATTGAATGCATATCATACGATTACCTAGCAAGTTATCGAGCCTATTCTAATACGTAGCAGTTAAACAGTAAACGTCAACACCTATCATACAAATCATAAGTGTTATTGGGCCTAACCAGTCATACTAACAGTTAATCATTCATCACAGAATCCAAATAGAGTGGTATGCACAACCCACACGTTTTCGGCCCAATATCGGAGACAAGCAGCCCACTCGAGACAAGGTAACCTCGAGTCGAGATCGACAGGTCTCGAGTCATAACCGGATGGTCTCGGTTTGTAGTGGTGTGGTTTCGAGTCACACCAACTTGAGTCGCAACCTTAATTGTCCCGGATTTAGTCTCGAGTCGAGATCATAGGTTCTCGAGTCGAGACCTAGATGGTTTCGAGTCCTTGGAGTCCGCTTTGAGTACTTGGACATGATCTCGAGTCGTGACTGCCGTGGTCTCGAGTTGTCATGAGTTGATTTCGAGTCGAAATCACGCGGTCTCGAGTCAAGACAGGAGGTCTCGACTCGCACTCCTGATGAACCAGATCTTCTAGAACCTGTCCGATGCACTATCCAATAGGATTGCCATTTCATGCCAATTTGTGTACTATCCGATTAAACATGTTTCTTTGTCTAAATGTAATTCAAAATAGATCAAACAAAGCATATTTCAAATATTTTCATGGCATTCATGTTGTTCATCAAGCACCTTCATTACACATTCATCATATACTCATCCTTTGTTTGCATATACCCAACCCTAAATCTAGCATATAATCATCATCAACATACACTCGATATTTGTGATTTTGTATACCATCATTCAAGCCAAATCATGGCTAATATTCATGTTTTATCATTCACCTAAACATATTTACAACATAAACATACAATCCTCGGTTCAATGACAATACGTATCATGCTACTAAGTCAACAAGGATCATGTACACATTTATTCTAAACATTAACCACCCTACACTAACAATCATTCATAAATATCTTAGCACTTCTTTATCATGCAAGAGTTCACATATTTTATTCATCTTTATAATCATTCCAAGCACATAACCCTATTATACACATAAACACATAGTAAATATCTAGGTACTAACCGGTTGTGGAAGGGCACCGATTTAAAGGAAGAAAGTGAGGAAAAGAAGCGTCCGAGTGGTGATGATGAGCTTGACCGATCTTCCTTGTTGTTGTCGATTGAATCCGAGAGAGAGATGAGGAGGTGAGCTTGATTGTTAGGGTTCTCTAGAGAGGAATGGAGTGAGGATGAAGTGAGAGAGAGTGGAAAGGAGAGTGTGTGAGGGTTTTAGGTTGATATAAAAGGTGGTGCACCCCAATGGGTTCCGGATGGGTTTTAAGGATGGGTGCGGCCCAAGCGGCCCAATTGTTCACTGCTTACTCGAGACTGGGTGGTCTCGAGTCATGGTTTCGGTTCACAAGTATCCTTACGCACATATATATATTACATACACGTTATCGACACGTAGCACAAGAAAAATAACAACTTCCATTTAATAATAATATATATATATACGCACTAAGTGATTACAAGGTGTTTGCTCGGAAAAACCTAGAGTGTCACATTATCCCCAAGTTTTAAGAACTTTCGTCCCGAAAGTTAAGGCAGCCACTGACAAGCTAGGAGAACGTTTCAACGGGGTGTCACATCATCCCCCCATTAGTTTGGAATTTCGTCCCGAAATTCGGTTGTAGCTTCAGTGCTGGGAGCTTCATTTGGGAACAACTGGGGATACTTGCGCTTCATCTGGTCTTCCCGCTCCCAGGTAAACTCTGGGCCACGGCGTGAGTTCCAACGAACTCGCACGAGAGGTATCTGGCTACGTTTGAGGGTTTTGATCTCACGATCCGTGATCTCAACCGGTTCCTCAGTAAAGTGTAGCTGTTCGTCCACAGTAAGTTCCTTGAAAGGAATGATGAGTGTTTCATCTGACAGACACTTCTTCAGATTAGACACGTGGAAGACGTTGTGCACAGCACTCAGTTCTTCAGGCAGATTCAATCTGTAAGCTACCTTACCGATCTTTTCGGTAACTTCAAAGGGTCCGACATATCTCGGATTTAGCTTGCCTCGTTTTCCAAAACGAACCACACCCTTCCGGGGTGAGACTTTAAGTAGAGCCCGTTCACCGACCTGGAACTCTAGCGGTTTCCTATCCTTGTCAGCGTATCTTTTCTGACGGTCACGAGCTGCCGCCATGCGTTGCCTAATCTGGGCAATCTTTTCTGTAGTGTCAACTACATGTTCCGGGCCTGTGATCTGGCTGTCACCAACCTCCGCCCAGCAGAGAGGCGATCGGCATTTACGACCGTACAATGCCTCAAAGGGTGCCGCCTGAATGCTGGTGTGGTAGCTGTTGTTGTAGGAGAATTCCACTAACGGTAGGTGCTTCTCCCAATTCTTGCCAAAATCGATCACACATGCCCTAAGCATGTCTTCGAGGGTTTGGATGGTGCGTTCCGATTGCCCATCCGTTTGCGGATGATAAGCGGTGCTCATGTCTAGTCGCGAGCCAAAAGATCTGTGCATAGCTTGCCACAACTCAGAAGTAAAACGCGCGTCTCGATCGGAAATAATAGAGGTTGGCACTCCATGCTTCGAAACCACTTCCTTTAAGTATACCTCTGCTAGGGTAGAGAACTTGTCTGTCTCCTTAATGGCCAAGAAGTGGGCGGATTTAGTTAATCGATCTACTATCACCCAAATGGTGTCATTTCCGCGTTGAGACCTAGGCAAGCTGGTAACAAAGTCCATGGAAATTTGTTCCCATTTCCACTGTGGGATCTCTGGTTGTTGTAGTAGGCCTGATGGCTTCTGATACTCCGCTTTGACTCTTGCACAAGTTAAACATTTTCTGACATAGGTTGCTATGTGGGCTTTCATGCCAGGCCACCAATAGGTAGTCCTTAAATCGTGGTACATCTTATCTGAACCCGGATGTACTGAGTAACGGGACTTATGAGCTTCATCCATCACAAGGTCACGTAAATTTCCATAAAGCGGAACCCATATGCGCCCGGCTACGTAGTAAGCACCGTCTTCTTTTTGTTCCAATCGTTGTCTCGATCCTCGTAGGGACTCAGCCCTGATGTTCTCGGCTTTCAATGCTTCAACCTGAGCATTTCGAATTTGATTAGGGAGGTTCGAGTGGATAGTGAGCTGTAAGGCACGAATACGCTTGGGTTTGGTCTCCTTTCTGCTGAGGGCATCGGCTACCACATTAGCCTTGCCTGGATGATATTTAATTGCACACTCGTAGTCATTTAGGAGTTCGACCCATCGGCGTTGCCGCATATTCAACTCCTTTTGTTCCATTATGTGCTGGAGACTCTTGTGATCAGTGTAAATCGTGCACTTGGTGCCGTACAAGTAGTGTCTCCAAAGCTTGAGCGCGAAGACCACAGCTCCAAATTCTAAGTCATGCGTCGTGTAGTTCCGTTCGTGGACCTTGAGTTGTCGCGAGGCGTAAGCAATAACTTTCTCGCGTTGCATCAACACGCAGCCAAGTCCTTGAATAGAAGCGTCGCAGTAAACGACGAAGTCGTCGGTACCTTCAGGTAAGGAAAGGATAGGAGCACTATAAAGGTTCTTCTTTAGTTCCTGGAAGGCAGACTCCTGAGCATCACTCCATTTGTAAGCAACACCCTTCTGAGTGAGGGTCGTAAGTGGTTGAGCGATCTTAGAAAATCCCTTGATGAATCTTCGATAGTATCCTGCCAATCCCAAGAATTGGCGGACTTCGGTCGGAGTCTTAGGTACAGGCCAATTCTTAATGGATTCGACCTTAGCGGGGTCGACATGAATCCCTTCCTGATTGACGATGTGCCCAAGGAAATGGACTTCTCTAAGCCAGAAATCACATTTCGAGAATTTGGCGTACAGTTGCTCATTGCGAAGGAGTTCGAGAATAAGACGCAGGTGTTGTTCATGCTCCTCTTGGCTCTTCGAGTAGATTAAGATGTCGTCAATAAACACAATTACGAACTTGTCGAGGTAGGGTTTACATACTCGGTTCATGAGATCCATGAAGATCGCAGGTGCGTTGGTCATTCCGAAAGGCATAACAAGGAATTCGTAGTGACCATAGCGGGTTCTGAAAGCAGTCTTAGAGATGTCCTCATCGCGGACTCTCAGCTGGTGATAACCCGATCGCAGATCGATCTTGGAATAATAGCTCGACCCTTGCAGCTGGTCGAACAGGTCGTCGATACGGGGAAGTGGATAACGATTCTTGATGGTAACCTTGTTTAGTTCGCGGTAATCAATGCACATTCGGAATGTGCCATCTTTCTTTTTGACGAAGAGCACTGGGGCTCCCCAGGGCGATGAGCTAGGACGGATAAAACCTTTGTCCAAAAGTTCTTGTAGTTGAGTAGAGAGTTCCTTGAGTTCTGCGGGAGCTAGACGATAAGGTGCACGAGCTATAGGTGCTGCTCCGGGAGCCAGCTCGATTTGAAATTCAACCTGACGGTGAGGAGGGAGTCCAGGCAGTTCCTCCGGGAATACCTCAGGATAGTCGCGTACGACTGGGAAATCTTCAATCCTATTTTCCATTTTCTGTGTGTCGGCGACGAGTGCTAAGATAGCGGTGTGCCCCTTTTGTAGACACTTCTGGGCTTTTAAGAATGAAATGATGCCTGTGACTTCTCCGCTCTTGTCGCCTTGAACTATAAGAGGTTCGCCAGGGGGACGGGGAATGCGAATAGCTTTCTCTTGGCAGAGGATTTCAGCTCGATGTTTGGATAACCAATCCATACCAACAATGACGTCGAAGCTTCCAAGAATGATGGGGAAGAGATCGATGCGGAATGTCTGACCAGACAACTCTAATTTGCAGTTACGAATTACGTGTGAGGCCTCGAGGTTTCTACCATTAGCTATCTCGACGATGTGCTTAGAGCTTAACGGCGTAAGGGTGGACTTAAGTTTCTTACTAATACGTAGGGATACATAACTAGCATCTGCTCCGGAATCAAATAGTACGGAAACATAACGATCATTAAGTGGGAACTTACCCGCCACAACATTGGGGTCATTCCTTGCTTCTCCCGCTCCAATCACAAAAGCCCTTCCTCTTGCACCATTTCCAGCATTGTTGTTATTGTTCCCAGCACCCTGATTGTTGTTGTTCTGATTCTGGTTCAGCTGAGGGCAATCCTTTCGCATGTGCCCTATTGCCCCACACTTGTAGCATTCACGATTGTTTCCTTGCTGCTGCTGTCGTTGTGGTTGATGCTGATTCTGCCTAGCTGGGAACTGGCTTCGGCAGTCCTTGGCTTCATGCCCCATCTTGTTGCATCGCTGACATTGACCCTTACCACATGGCCCACTGTGGTGTCGGTTACATTTGTTACACTTGGGGTGGTTTCCTCGATATCCACCCTGTTGCTGAGGGCCCTTGTTGTTTTCAGTCTTCCTTTGTTGAGCTGGGGCCTGAGTGGGGTTAGCATCCTTCCCCTGACTTCCATCCCACTTTCGTTTGTTATCGCTAGAAGTTCCAGCAGTAGTACCGATCCTCTGGGGCAACTTGCCCTCCTCCACAGCCTGGTTGGTGAGTTTGTGAGCAAGACGAACCACGGGCTGTATGGTATTGAGGTTGGCTGAGGTCACGTGGCTCCGGATTTCTGGGACCAAGCCTTTGATGTACAATTCGATCCTTCGATACATAGGTCGGGACATGTTTGGGCAAAGTGCAGCATAGTCGTTGGACTGCTTAGTGTAGGTCTCAATCTCTGATCCAACCATCTTGAGCGCATAGTACTCGTTCTCGAGTTTGTGGATGTCATCCCTGTGACAGTACTCCTCTTTGATCATGTCTTTGAAATCTTCCCATGCAGTAGCATTAGCAGTTTCCAGACCAAGCATCTGAATCTGTGCTTTCCACCATGAAAGCGCGTTTCCTTCAAGCGTACCAGTCGCGAACTTAACCCAGTTAGCAGGGGGACACTCACAGACAGCAAAGACAGCTTCGGCCTTTTCAATCCAATGCAGAAGGCCTATGGCACCCTCAGTGCCGTTGAAAGGGAGGGGTTTGCCATCCATGAAGGTTTTGAAGGTACAGACACGTGGCTGTGCAGGCGCAGGCTGACCTCCAGGGTGAGCTGCGAAAGCTGCAGCCACCGTGCTGAGCAAGTTAGTGAATTGAGCCTGAGTCATGTTAACGCTTCCTCTTCCGCGTCCACTCATTGTCTTCATAACCAGAAAACACAGTATGAGTGTGATGTTGTAACGTAGCGAGAATGAGGTAGAAGAGAAATGTGTATCTATCTAATCAGGCACACTAGTATTTATAGTAGGGCAGTCAACCTAAGATAAACAAGCAAGTAAACACAAGTCCGAGCTATGAGGTCTAACATGTTGAGTCTTGCCCTTGGAGTGTAGTGTCGTTACGAGTCACGGGTTATAGTCTGGTTTTTTTTTCTCAAAAAGACTCTTCTTTTTAAAACCAAGTTCACTATAACCAATGGCTCTGATACCAATCTGTCACACCCCCAAAATCCACTTGCGGAGTACTACCGCTTGGAGGCGTGACTGACCAGGATCCAGCCACCAATTATACTGAGCATTGATTAATAGTAAAGGTATTCACCAACCACAATAGTTAGTAAGCACCATATTTTAAAGTTCTAAAAGTTAAGTTCGATTAACGATTTAAACTAACAGCGGAAGCATAAACAAGACGGTTTCAAAACAAAGTTCATAGTTCAAGATTATTTAGAACCCAACACGTGGGTTAGACGACCACTACACATTCCCAAGCTGCAAGCTCCTGAGTCACTGGGTACCTGCAAAGCATGCAGTAGGGTATCAACAAAAATGTTGGCGAGTCCACGAGTTGTCCAGTTTTAATTATCAAAAACATGTTTCACCAGTTAATTAATCCGTTTATACATGCGATGGGGAGCTACCCCATAAGTAAGCGACTAAACTGTTTTTCCAATACCGAATACTTACTTAACCGTACGTTTCCGCAGTGCCCCGTTGGTCAATGTTCTATCATCATTGACAGTTTGCCAGAGTACATTAGTTCACTCCCGTTCCCAGTAACAAGGGTCGGTGTGAGGCTGGTTACACCTAAATAGCGCTATCAACTAATAACCCGTTCGCCAGGCCCCGGCGATTAATCGGTATTATGTAGTGAGGACTTAAATGATAGAGTTTCGTTTAGTGTTGCTTGTTGCATTACCGTATAAACAATAATTAACTAAGTTTGTATCCCAGTAACAAGGGAAGAAAAGTAAGTTTGTATCCCTTACAAAGGGATAGTGTTGTTTTTAAGTCCGTTTCCCAAACCACCGGGAATGCATGCTTTAAGTTGTGAACTCACCTTGGGTTGCTCGGCAGACCGTTTACTTGGTCAAACACGTTGGTCACCACGTCCTAACATGGTTACCAGTTTTGGGGTCAGGTTCGGACACAAGTAATCACGTATATCTACACATAGCTAACACATTGAATGCATATCATACGATTACCTAGCAAGTTATCGAGCCTATTCTAATACGTAGCAGTTAAACAGTAAACGTCAACACCTATCATACAAATCATAAGTGTTATTGGGCCTAACCAGTCATACTAACAGTTAATCATTCATCACAGAATCCAAATAGAGTGGTATGCACAACCCACACGTTTTCGGCCCAATATCGGAGACAAGCAGCCCACTCGAGACAAGGTGATCTCGAGTCGAGATCGACAGGTCTCGAGTCATAACCGGATGGTCTCGGTTTGTAGTGGTGTGGTTTCGAGTCACACCAACTTGAGTCGCAACCTTAATTGTCCCGGATTTAGTCTCGAGTCGAGATCATAGGTTCTCGAGTCGAGACCTAGATGGTTTCGAGTCCTTGGAGTCCGCTTTGAGTACTTGGACATGATCTCGAGTCGCGACTGCCGTGGTCTCGAGTTGTCATGAGTTGATTTCGAGTCGAAATCACGCGGTCTCGAGTCGAGACAGGAGGTCTCGACTCGCACTCCTGATGAACCAGATCTTCTAGAACCTGTCCGATGCACTATCCAATAGGATTGCCATTTCATGCCAATTTGTGTACTATCCGATTAAACATGTTTCTTTGTCTAAATGTAATTCAAAATAGATCAAACAAAGCATATTTCAAATATTTTCATGGCATTCATGTTGTTCATCAAGCACCTTCATTACACATTCATCATATACTCATCCTTTGTTTGCATATACCCAACCCTAAATCTAGCATATAATCATCATCAACATACACTCGATATTTGTGATTTTGTATACCATCATTCAAGCCAAATCATGGCTAATATTCATGTTTTATCATTCACCTAAACATATTTACAACATAAACATACAATCCTCGGTTCAATGACAATACGTATCATGCTACTAAGTCAACAAGGATCATGTACACATTTATTCTAAACATTAACCACCCTACACTAACAATCATTCATAAATATCTTAGCACTTCTTTATCATGCAAGAGTTCACATATTTTATTCATCTTTATAATCATTCCAAGCACATAACCCTATTATACACATAAACACATAGTAAATATCTAGGTACTAACCGGTTGTGGAAGGGCACCGATTTAAAGGAAGAAAGTGAGGAAAAGAAGCGTCCGAGTGGTGATGATGAGCTTGACCGATCTTCCTTGTTGTTGTCGATTGAATCCGAGAGAGAGATGAGGAGGTGAGCTTGATTGTTAGGGTTCTCTAGAGAGGGAGGGAGTGAGGATGAAGTGAGAGAGAGTGGAAAGGAGAGTGTGTGAGGGTTTTAGGTTGATATAAAAGGTGGTGCACCCCAATGGGTTCCGGATGGGTTTTAAGGATGGGTGCGGCCCAAGCGGCCCAATTGTTCACTGCTTACTCGAGACCGGGTGGTCTCGAGTCATGGTTTCGGTTCACAAGTATCCTTACGCACATATATATATTACATACACGTTATCGACACGTAGCACAAGAAAAATAACAACTTCCATTTAATAATAATATATATATATACGCACTAAGTGATTACAAGGTGTTTGCTCGGAAAAACCTAGAGTGTCACAGTTCGACCCATCGTCGTTGCCTCATATTCAGTTCCTTCTGCTTGAAGATATGTTCGAGGCTCCTGTGGTCGGTGTAGACGACGCACTTGGTACCGTACAGGTAATGCCGCCATAACTTAAGTGCAAAAACAACAGCTCCCAGCTCTAAGTCGTGTGTAGTGTAGTTTCTTTCATGAACCTTGAGTTGGCGTGAGGTGTAGGCTATAACTTTATCTCGTTGCATCAATACACAACCAAGACCCTGAATTGATGCGTCGCAGTAGACCACAAAGTCGTCTGTGCCCTCTGGCAAGGAAAGGATAGGTGCGCTGCAAAGTCTATCCTTTAAATGCTGAAATGCTAATTCCTGTGCATTTCCCCATCGATAAACAACGCCTTTCTGCGTTAGCGAGGTGAGAGGCTGTGCAATCTTGGAAAAATCCTTAATGAACCTCCTGTAGTAACCTGCCAAACCCAAGAATTGGCGAATTTCCTTTGGTGTACGAGGTGCAGGCCAATTCTTAATCGAGTCTACCTTGGATGGATCAACGTGAATCCCATCCTTGTTTACCACGTGGCCTAGGAAATGGACTTCTTGAAGCCAGAAGTCGCATTTCGAGAACTTTGCATAAAGCTGTTCTGTTCGAAGGAGTTCCAAAATAAGTCGTAGATGCTGCTCGTGTTCCTCCTGGCTCTTAGAATGGATCAGGATGTCGTCGATGAATACTATAACGAACTTGTCTAGGTAGGGCTTGCACACTCGGTTCATCAAGTCCATGAAAACCGCAGGTGCGTTTGTCAGCCCAAAAGGCATGACCAAAAACTCATAGTGTCCGTAACGCGTTCTAAAAGCTGTTTTGGAGACGTCCTCTTCTCGGACTCTCAGCTGGTGATATCCCGATCTCAGATCAATCTTTGAATAGTAGCTTGACCCTTGCAGTTGGTCAAACAAGTCGTCAATGCGTGGTAGGGGATAACGATTCTTCACCGTCACTTTGTTGAGTTCCCGGTAGTCGATGCACATTCTAAAGGTACCGTCTTTCTTCTTCACAAACAGCACTGGAGCTCCCCAGGGCGATGAGCTAGGACGAATAAAACCCTTATCCAAGAGTTCTTGTACTTGCGTAGAGAGTTCTTCCAACTCTGATGGAGCTAAACGATAAGGTGCACGAGCTATAGGTGCAGCTCCAGGAGCTAGTTCAATCTGAAAATCGACTTGGCGATGAGGCGGGAGGCCGGGTAATTCCTCAGGAAATACCTCAAGATAGTCGCGTACAACCGGAAAATCTTCTATCTTCTTCTCTTTTTCCGAGGTGTCAGTAACGAGAGCCAAAATGGCAGTGTGGCCCTTTCGCAAGCACTTCTGGGCCTTAAGGAAAGAGATGACGTTCTCAACAGCACCCTTTTTGTCGCCATGAATCATGAGAGGTTCACTACCGGAACCAGGAATACGAACAATCTTCTCGTTGCAAAGAATCTCTGCTCGGTGTTGGGATAACCAATCCATCCCAATGACAACGTCGAAACTACCAAAGACGATAGGAATGAGGTCGACAGAGAAGGTCTGGTTAGCAAGAACAAGTTTACAACCCTTGACTACGTGTGTGGCTTCTAAACTCTTACCGTTTGCTAGCTCTACTGTGTGCTTGTTGTTCAAAGGTGTTGGGATACGCTTAAGCATTCGGCTAACTTCTAGTGACATGTAGCTAGTATCGGCACCCGAATCAAATAATACTGAAACATAAAAGTCATCGAGAAGGAACTTACCCGCTACAACATTGGGGTCATTCCTTGCTTCACCTTGGCCAATCACGAACGCCCGCCCCCTGGCTCCATTGTTGTTGTTGTTGTTCCCATTGTTACCATTCCCTTGATTGTTGTTGTTGTTGTTCTGGTTCCTGTTTAGTTGGGGACAATCTCTCTTGAAGTGGCCTTCAGCTCCACACTGAAAGCACCCTTTGTTATCACCCTGCTGCGGCTGCTGGCGTTGGTTCTGTTGAGCTTGCTGACGATTCTGATTGGCGGGGTACAAGCTTCTGTAATCCTTTGCAGCGTGACCTGGCTTGTTGCACCGATGACAGTTACCCCTGGTGCATGGCCCGCTGTGGTGCAGGCTGCAGCGATTGCATTTGGGGTGATTCCCTTTGTACCCACCATGACTTTGACCACCAGACGATTGCTGACTAGGGCTCTTGTAGTCATCAGTCTTTCTCTGCTGAGACTGGGACTGAACAGAAGTCGAACCCTTACTTGAAGTCCCCTCCCATTTTCGTTTGTTGTCACTAGGGACACCAGAAGTAGTTGCAGCACTTATGCGCTTTGGTAACCTGTTCTGCTCCACCGCTTGGTCAGTAAGACGGTGAGCCAACTGAACAACCTGCTGGATAGTAGCGAGGTTTGCTGAAGTCACATGGCTTTGGATTTCTGGCACCAAGCCCTTGAGAAAGAGTTCAATCCGCTTAATTGGAGGGTCCACCATAGTAGGACACAGTAAGGCAAGCTCATTCGATCTCTTAGTGTACGCCTCAATTTCTGACCCCGTCATCTTGAGGTTGAAGAACTCGACTTCCAGCTTATGAATGTCATCACGACTGCAGTATTCCTCCTTGATCATTTCCTTAAAGGTTTCCCATGGGGTGGCGTTAGCAGCAACCAACCCCAGCATTTGGGCCTGAGCGTTCCACCATGTGAGGGCTAAACCCTCGAGAGTACCGGTAGCATACTTCACCCTGCGCGCCTCAGGGCATTCACACATTTCGAAGACTGACTCGAGCTTCTCAAACCAGTGGAGGAGGCCTACGACTCCTTCAGTGCCGCTAAAAGTAGTTGGTCGGCAGTCCATGAAAGTTTTAAAAGTGCACACGGGTGGCTGGGCATGCTGACCTATTGTGGACGAAAGAAAGACAGAGTTTAACACAAAGGTTGGTTCACGAGAGTAGGATTCTAAAGATCCTAGAATGAGTTTGGACTGCAGGATATACCTCCTGCGTGTGCAGCTGCAAGTGCCGCAGCAACTTGTTCGTTAATCAGAGCCGTCAACTGGGCTTGTGTCATGTTAATGCGTCCAGACATGATCTTCATATCAAGAGGAACGTGAGTGAGAGGGGTTCGCAAAAAATGCGATGACAGAAGTGAGTAAGTACACACGTGTTCAAGCAACAGTAGTTATACTAACCAAGCATACCATGAGCAATGTACTATGTTACTATCAAGTAGGCAATATATACACAGATCACATCACCTAGAATGTTGAGCCTTGCATGTGGAGTGAAGCGTCGTTGTGGATCGTAGAGCACTGTACAGGTTATAGTCTGGTTTTAACAAAAACGTTTCTCCTTTATTAAAACCAAGTTCACAATAACCAATGGCTCTGATACCAATCTGTCACACCCCCAAAATCCACCTGCGGAATACCACCGCTTGGAGGCGTGACTGACCAGGATCCAGCCACCAATCATATTGAACAAGCATATAAGTAGTTATAAAGTCCAAACAATACAATTGGTGTCCAAACAAAACATAGTTTAAGTTGCAAGCGGAAGCATAACGTTTAAAGTCAAACATAAGTTTAATTGTTTCAAAGTTTAACATGGCACACAGCTGTCCATGTCCCACAACGATCCTCCTCCATGCAAGCTCCAGCTAAGTACCTAAAGACCTGCAAAGCATGTAGTAACGAGTCAACAACAAGTTGAGTGAGTTCACAGTTGGGTGTTCGTTTTAAGTTGTTTCGAAAACAGTTTCCTTTATCTGGCATCCTGCCGTGGGGGTTACCCCATAGTTGAAAAACGTGACTTGTTTATTCCCGGTTATTCTGGCACTCCGGCCGTGGGGGCTACCCCATGTTAGTTATCTGGCATTTCGGCCGTTGGGGCTACCCCATGTATACACTAGACTCGTTACCATATCGACTGCTGACTGTAGTCATGTTTATATGCCCTGAAACTGTCAATGTCTATCATCATTGACGTGCCCCAGATCCATTAGTTCACGCCCGTCCTCTGCGGAACAGTGTGAGGTTTGTCAGACCTAAATAGCGCTATCTAACTAATGACCCGCTCGCCATTGGCCCGGCGACTAAGTCGATATAAAAAGGAGGGACTTCGTGATAGAATTTTGGTCTAGTACGAGTTATCTATCCATGAGGACGAGGAATTACATTCCTGAACCAATGCTGTCCTACCCAAGGAGGACGAGGAATCCACGTTCCTTAACCCCATTCCCAAACCCCTGGGAATCCCATGCTTTGTAGAGGGTGTGAACTCACCTTGGTTTGCTCGGCAGATACACAGAAAAGTCAATCAAGTTGTATGTGGTCAACTACGTCCTAACATAGATACCATTCATGTCAAGTTCATATCCAAGCAGTGCACGTAGGTTCTACACGTATTGTACACAAGTAACAATCATGGCATACATATCTAGCATGGTAGTTCAACAACAGTTCGTAACAGGTTCCGCAGTAACGTTCACGTAACAACCAAAGTCTAAGTGTGCGGCCCAAACAGTTGGGCTCGTAATAGCATGCAGGTCCAAAACAGTGCACGACATACACAATTAACAATACACAGAAAGTCCATACATTCGGCCCACTAACTTAGGCCCGTAACTATGCAAGTCCAATCCAGCGAGTGTGCGTACATGGTCTCGAGTCGAGACTGTGCGATCTCGAGGCGAGACTGTGCGATCTCGGTTAAAGCCTATGAGTTCTCGAGTCATGCATGATCTAGTCGAGACTAGGTGGTCTCGAGTCGTAACCAGACCCGCAACCGTGGTCTCGAGTCATGCTGTTTTGTGTTGATGTTGTGTGGTCTCGAGTCGAGACTAGGGGTTCTCGACTAGCAACCCGTGTCGCAACCGTGATTTCGAGTTGTCTCGCATATGGTCTCGAGTCGAGACAGAGGGTCTCGACTGACACCCTGCTGATCGCCGGCAATTGTACTAAACTAATAGAATTTCATGATCATGATATGGTGTACTAGCCAATAACAATGCACTAACATGTTTCCTTGTCTAACACTAACCGAAATGGATCAAACATATCAATTTCAAATATTTTTCATGATCTTCAAGTAGTTCATCTTTCAAGTTTTTATATCAAATCAACATATTCATCCCACATAGCTATGCATTCCATGGACCCGAATCATGACACATACTCTAGATATCAATAATCATTTTTGTGGATCATTATCAAACAAAATACTTGTTCTATAACCTCTAACATAAAATCGGATGATCATGAATAGCCCTAAGCTTATCATTCTTTTGTTATTCAAAACATCTTGTTCAAATGTTATTCTACAAAAGTCATGTTCTCCTAAGCATGTATCATTTAACAAACAAGAACTCATTAAATCAAACAAACACTTTTGTCATGTTCAAACAATAGTCATGATGCGTTTTTATTACCTAATCAACACCTTAATCATGCATAAAGCTTTAACAAGCAAACACATTATCAAATAACTTCATCACACATCATCATCAACCGAAACACATCACTATCAACCGAAATACAATACATTATATAAATCACTAACCTGTTAGAGAAGTAGTGGTGAAAGATGAAGCTTTACTTGGTGTGCACAAGCTAATCCGAGAACCCTCTTGTGGTCGGCTGGTTTGATCCGAGAGAGAGAGTGAAGGTTTGTGCTTCTAGGGTTTTAGTGAGAGAGAAAGTAGGAGTGTGTGTGTAGGAGAGTGTGTGTTGTCCAAAGAATGGCAAAGTTGGCTAGGAGTATAAGTTATATACTAGCTCTTAAGTTGGTTTACCCTAGTGGGTTTTCGAGTAGGGTGGAGAGGGACATGGCCCAACCGGCCCAACAGTTATCCTATTCACTCGAGACCGCATGGTCTCGAGTCGGGTTCTTGTGTCTCGGGTCGCATACATACAAGCATACATATAAACATAACACATAATCACATAGGATGTTCACTTATATCATTAAACCAACAAGTTAACTAGTCACACAACGTTCAAGCATGTTACGTCAAGATACAACGAAGGGTTCTAAATTTTGAGTTGTCACAATAGATGTCAATTTGTGTGTAGATAATAGTTAATTACTTTTGTAATAGAGAAATTTATATTAGATTAATATTTAACAAATTTAACATATAACAAAAATGCAGTATTTATGGTAATGTTTCCCAAAACCACATTGTTATTATTAACACAATGGCAATAACACAATGGTATACGTTAAATACAATTCTTTTGTAATATCAACAGGCATTTGTAAATTAACAAATACGTTTCATCTACTGTCTTATATTTATTGATATTTTACACGTAAAATAATCAACCTAAATATTGTAGAGCAATCTTACACAAGTTATGTAAGAAAATAAACGTTTATTAACTATAGTTGTGTTAATACTTTACAATCAGTTAGTATACATTCTTCTATATGTTACTTGATCATGTGTTTTGTAATATGTTACTTTATGTAATACATCTAAATTCTAAGCAAAACAAATAAAATTTTTGGTAAAATGGTAAAATAGAGTCATTAGGTAAATTTGTTATAAGACATTGTCAATATTTAAATATGTTATTACATTAAGTAGATAGGATACACTTGTAGAAGGTCAAATACATGAGCGATCAAAAAAAATAAAAGTAATCATTAAACGTTTCTAATAGTTCTTCATTATAGTAACCCTTTCGTTCTTCATCTTCATGTACTCCCACAAGGTATCCTTGAGTTCTTCTAACGAAACTGCTATGTTTTTCTTTATCTGTAACTGTTTATCCAGATATTGTATAATCTTTATTTGATCTTCGTTCTGTAGCCCATTCGAAATATACTGCAGAACGTTGTAGTTCATGTCAGTATTGTTTCTCTCTACATCTGCAGTGGCGGTGTTATGCATTCTCTGTAGTGTTCGTAAGATTTCTGAATCCTTTTGATCCTCTACAAAGTGTGCAGTGGTTATAATTTTCTTGGCCTCTGTTGTGTCTCCGAAATGGTAGTGTGATCCAGGCATGATTGTAGTTGTGTTGAATGTAGAGATGTTTCGAGTTAGTGTTAAAAGATAGGTGATGTGTTATGGACTTATGGGTTAGTTTATTTTATAGGTGGTCAGGGGTAGGGAATTGAATAGGCGGTAAAGCGATTGGATGATTATGTTATAATTACAAAGGTTATTAATATTTTTCGTTTATTCATGCGTAATAAAGCGTGTATCAGTTTAAGTTTCCCGTGTTAACTGAATGGGTTTGTGTGTGTAGTAATAACTGTGTGTAAACGTGTGTCTCTTCAGTTATTCGCATCGTTTCCCCAAGCAGTTTCTACATTATGTAACCATTCCTGCCATTAACCGTTTAGTGTACCCAGATCCAGGTTTATCTAATTTTACTAACTTTTAAATTGTTTCATAATTTATAAAAAAAAAACCAAACATGTGTTGGTTGTGTACAAATATGTTATACAATTGTGTTTTTGTCATTGTGTTTTTATGTCATTATTTTTATGTATGTGTGTGTGTCATATATTACATGTGCAGCTTCACCTTTTAAAAACATTAATCCTTTACAAGTCATTCATTTCACCAAACACTTGACATCTTCAATGAAAAAGGATTCTTTGAAAAGGTTAATCCTGAAACATTTGTCATCTCATCAACAAGTCATGCACCTTGGGGTACTAAAAAGACAGAAAGTTGGGTAGATGTCTTGTAAGAGGGGCTTCTGCAGTTCAGTGACAACAAGTTTGAAAAACTTGTGCCACACTCAAAGAACATAGCATATGCTAGGAGTATGGTTGTCAAGATTTATCATACACAAACAAGTACAGATACCAAGAGTGTGAAAAGCTTACATTAGGGGGATATCAATTCCTAGGCAATAAGCTTAGTGTTTTGACCGTACACATGCAGCAGATGTTTTCTCAACCACTGATTGAAGAATATTATGATGCTGTTCCTGTTGCTGTAAAGTCCAACTGATAGACAAGTAGCTGAAATATATCATCAAAGATTCAATATCTCATTGATTCACCATCAGACATCACTGTTTTTGTTCAAACATCTGTTCTGTTAATACTGTCCACTGCTGAAAGTCAACCCTTGTCCTCTCATTTCCTTGGTAATCACTGTTGTTCAAAATCAGTGTTTTAACCCACTGATGGCTGTCTACTGATAGCTTAGAATCACCCACTATTTCCAGTATAACCGTTTGCAACCACTGATCTTGCTTCATCATTGGTTTCATAAATCAACTGTCTTCCATTATTAATTCCTTCACCAAGGGTTGGCACGTGGACTTTTGTAATCGTTGCCACGTTAGCATTCACTTTTTCCCTTTATAAAACCTTGATCAAAACCCCCCAAACAGGGTTTGTAATGAGAAACATGTGTTTACGAAAACTATTTTCCCTTAGATTGTGTTTACAAAGTTTGATTCCACTTCCGCTGCATTTAATCTCATTTTACTTTCGTTCATTTGTTCAATTATGACAAACAAACTCAATCATAAGAAACTCAGATCCTAACAAAAATAAAAGTAAACGTGAAGTCTCTGTGTTGTGTGTAATCATATATGTTATACAATTGTGTTTTTTGTCATTGTGTTTTTTATTTTGGTACTTTTTAAGTAGTTTGTATGTTATGTATACCATTCTTTTTAAGTAGATTTGTGTTACTTATCATAAACGGACTGTACGGATGAAATTATCATGGCAATCTGAATTTAAATATTAAAAAAAACCAACGCATTGTACTACAAACATAAAAAAAGGGGGATCGAAAAGTAAATGTAAGATATATGTTTTTCGGGTTTTCAATATAAACTGAAACTCTATTGCTGTAACACTTCTGCTTGCTGGAGTTTCGTAACCAATAGCCTCGAATTCGTTTTAGACCAGTTGAAAAAGCAATCGTCACCTAAGGAAATATGTTCAGTTTGAAGTATATGTTTCCATCCAACAACACCGTACCTATGGTAGAAAAAATATGAAAAATTTTGTTAGTGATCTATACACATTGGGTAAATGAGAAATAATAACTAAGATAATAAATTGATTGACAAACCTTATTTGACCATCAATGTTGTGTGTACGAAGATTCGTAACCCAAATATTTCCTTTAACAACTTTAATCTTTACTTCAGAAAACTCATTTAAACCAGTTAAGTCAGTAATTAACTTGGGAAGGATCTACATTTTGTAAAAATGTTAAAAATATATAAATGTTATTAAATGAAAAACACTAAAAAACAAAAAAAAATTAACATAAAACAGGATAGTATAATACCAATTGATGAGTTACTGTCATTGCAAAAAAAGGGTAGCTAGGATCGTCACTAACTTGTCGATAACCTTCCACGTTGCTAATATATTCATATTATGGCTCAATCAAAGGAGTGTTGTTTAACAAAACTTGACGACCATCTTTATTGAATATGAAAATATTAATATGATTCACGTCCTTTTTTTGAAAACACAGAATATCCCCAGGATTTAACCTTAGATCTTCAATAAATTTAAACCAACCATCAGCAATACAATAATTTGGCCCAATCTTTCTAATACGGACTTCCCATTGATGATACTCGGATACATTAAGTATAACCATGTTATGCGGTAAACGATAATCATAATGTTTTGAAATAAAAGTATCTGGTAGAACCTGTAAAAAAATAATTATTACAATTTTATGCGTATTATGTTTTTTTAATAAATCGTAATAACAAAAAATAAAAAATAAAATGTATAAGAAATTACGTACCGTTGGACTTTGTATAGGATTTTGAATAATTTTACAAAACGATTTTCCAAACTCTTTATTTGGATCATGAGAGAAGAGGTTGAACTTGAAAGTATGATCACCAAGATAGTTGAAAATCATGAAGAAAGATTCATGGCCGAAGTAGTTTAAAACCTCACACCATCCATCCGTAAAGTAGAATACATCTTTTATTAATTTGATAACAACAGACCATGAATGCGTTTCATCAAATTTAAGACTAACAGTTGAAGATTCTAACTTATTCATCCATATAAATCTACTCATACATATAGGTATAGCCTGAAAACCAAAAAACAAAAGGCAAATTTCTTTTGAATAAAGGATGAAACAATAGGAATCGTTACTTTAAACAAATAATTCGGAAAGGTATGTACCTGTTGAAGGGATAGCGGATCAAGTATAGTTATGATAAAATTCGGACCATGACGATACATGTTAACCCAAACACGAAAAATCAGAAAGAAGACTAACAATCAAATAGTACTTGCAACACATACAATGAAACAAAATATTTCGAGTATGTATTTATAATAGAAAGTTGCCATATTATACTTAAAAATACGATTGAATCAAAAGTTGTTATTACTATTTATGTAAATTATTATTCAACTGAATATTTGCCAAAAAATAAAATTAATGTAAATGTGTACTAAAAATTTAACCGATTTAAAAAATCTGGATAGTTATCTATTTAATAACTACCTACTACTCGTAATTGTAGGAGCTCTAATATACGTGTGTTAACTACTGCTTGTGATAATATTTGTTGGACTTTCATTTTCTTAGGAATCTCTTTTCATATTTGTTGTATTGATCGTCAAAGTGTTTGTTATTTAACCTACATTGACAATGATTGTGAAGTTTCTTCCGTCTCTGCTGATACTGATGAATATAATCCCAAGACTTCCGTCAAAAGTTGTTACACAGTGCAAGGTTGTGTGTAAAGATTGGTTAGTCTAACTTTCAACACCTGAGTTTGCTATGAATCATTGTCGTTTCATGCGCAGATTAGGTGATCATAAGATAATTGCCGTTAACCGATTATTGTGTGATATTCGTTATGTGGATAATGAATCCCCTAAATGTTTCTTAGGTGATAAAGTTCACATTCCCTTCACCGCTCATCCGTGCAATATTTTATTTCTAGTAAGTTTGGATGGGATGGTATGTGTTTGCCTAATCAATATTGGTGAATTGGTAGTTTGGAATCCATTAACTCGTGTGTTCAAGATGCTATCAAATTCTAATTCATAGGGTTTTTTTAATCCGAATCAGGATAGTCTTGGGTTTTGCGTCAGGTCTTCTGGTGATTACAATATTGTGCATATTAAACGGACACATATGATGTTGGCTGTTAACATTTATTCTCTCAGTGAAGGGTCATGGTCAACTCCAATGTTCTCAAACTATAGTCTGTTTAATGTTGACGTCTATAGTTGGTCTGTAGGCACGTTTTGTGCAAATTGTTTGTATTTCGTATTGACTAGGTTGTGGTGTGTGGGTAATGCATGTGTACTTCGTTTAGATGTTGATAGCAGGGTAATTTCTGATGTTGGATTCCCAGATACAATGGATGTGGAAGCTACAGGTCACTTGGTTAGTATTCGAGATCAACTCCATATGTTGGTTAGTATCGGATTCTATAGTGTGAATATGGAATTGTGGAAACTTGAAAATGAAAAGTGGTCAAAAGTATTTTTTTTGTCCACCTGCTATTTCTATGCCATTGATGATTGGGTCGTCTGTGCACTATATCAACAGAAATAAGAAGTTCATTATAGTTCAAGAATGGGGTGATATTACTGATGTAACTGTAGAGGCAGAGGAAATGCATGTTTTTTTGCCTATCATCTTTACTCAAGGTGTGAATGGATCTGTTTATTTTGAAACTACAATTTCACCAAATGTTTAGTTATGCTATTTTATGTAGTTCTTTTTTTGTTCTTCGTTGTTTTGATCAGTTAATAATTGATGTTTGTGGTTGTTTTTTATGTGTGGTATAGTTTGTCACAATGAGATTGAATCTTTATGAATTAATGTGCTTATATTATCATGTTAAATATTCATTGAGAGTGTATGATTTTAATATTTGCTTTGTGCGTATTTAATTATGATTACATGTGATTGTGGTTTAAAAACAAAAAGGTCTACAAAAAAAACACAATGGGCCCTTGGAGACCAAGCCCTTAGAGCAGCTTGGAAGCCCTTACCATTGTGCAGTTACATAGAATTAAAAACTTCCCACGTTGTGATAGGTGGAGTTAATGATTATTTTTTAGTTGAACTAGGGTTAAGACCCGCCCGCGTTGCGGCGCGGGTACATCGTAAACATTGAATGTATTAGTCCAAACGTTATATGATGCATTAACCATATGAAAACACACATTTCGACGTATCCAGTTGAACTCAATGTAACCTGTATAAGCATGGTCATTTGATCAAACGTAAAGTAAATGGAATTCATATCGAACAATAACTTGGATTTATACGAAAACGTACATAAAAATATGCACGTAAAAATGGTTTCTTTAAACGAAAACGTATTATATTTGACCTGACTCGTCTATAAAAAAAGTTTACGTCGGAATGTAGAAGAAATCATATTTATACATACCCATACATAAAATATGCACGCAAAAAATAGTTTTTAAGTAAAGGAAGTATAGGGGTAAACCGAAACAAAATATTAGTAAAGATTTAATAGGTTAAAAACGTTCGTAAAACCGTGCCAAGTAGCACCAATGCCACAACGACATCGACTCTCAACATCGTAAAAATAAAATAGATAAAATGGTAAAAATTACACTGAACAAAAAGGAGACTAAAATCGTTGAACCACGCACACCCGTTACAGTGTGTTAATGTGAAGAAATTAACCAGAAACGTAAAATGTAGAAAATAATAACTTAGTCGATCTAGGACCCGCCAGTTGCGGTGAATTTTTTCAAAAGGGAAAAAATGGACGCGTTGCGACGGGTCTATCAAATATGGAAAAATAGAACAAAAACGTTGAACCTCACATGCACGCTACGACAAGTTAACTCACAAAATTTAGAACGAACCGTAAAACGAAAAACTTACGAAAGATAAAAAGTATGGGGGACCAAAGTTATAAATAATAAAGTATTGTGTTAAATTACAAAAGTTGAAAAGTTTGAGTTAAAAGTAAAAATTTCAAATGGGTTAAAATGTGAAATATTACCAATAAGACTTCTAATGTTGTATACAGGAAATCACAACTAAATTTATAACTAAATATGAACTTCGACTACTGTTTACAAATTATAATTCTAAACAAAATATGTCATCCATGCCCTAATATAGTAATAATTGTCATCAAGGTTAGGCTACCAACCAACCAAAAAAACACAATAAGCTGTTCCAACATGTCCCACCAAAAACCATCAAATGATGACGACAAAAGGCATTAGTTTATATACGCAGACATCTGTATCATTAGCAGATAACGTTAACTGCTAAGCTTGGCTGACTGCATCCACATGCGTCAACATGAGGAGGTTTCCTGATTTTACATAAGTTAAATGCATATTGTCACCCTCGCTAATATCATTTTCCTTTATGAAACTTGGCCACCCTTCAATTGCATACCTAAATCCATTTCCATCCTTCTGTCGCTTAACTATCTTCACTACTGTTTTCCCATCCATGTTTCTGACATTCATTTGATGCACCTTCTTTGTTAGCCTTGCTCTGTTTGCAACTTCTACAGGTAATCGCTGCATTGATGTAAGAGTTAACAAGTATATTAGCCGTGTTGGATATAATTGTCAGCAGCAACAAATATCAATTGTTAATTTTTGAATAAACATAATTTAGTATCTATTATCTATTATAGTTATTCTATGAAGGTTATAAGTGAAGTTATACTTTATTGTTTAGAAAAAAAAAACAACTGTTTTAAGGTTTTTTGTTGCAAACCAAGTTCAATTGTTATGTGTTTAACTGGTAATTCTATACGTATAAATAGCCTCATGAATGGTGTTGTAAATTGTTCTCATTAAATAACAGAAATGACATACCATTCGATAATTTGCTTTCCTGTTGAATTGATACGCACCACTTTCTTGATCATAATTTTGATGTGCAACACGTTTTTCGTCTTCATTGCTTACCTTCAACGCCATCTGACTTCTTTTCCCGTTTTTGTTAACCTTATCATTTCAAACATGCATTTCCTTTCAATATATATATAGTATATTTGTTAATGTACAAGAAATATTTATTGGAATATTTTGTTAACTTATGCTTAACTTACCAAACAATCTCGTGTTTGTCGTCCAGTTGCTGACACGGTAGAATGATCATAAGTTGTACAGCATATCAGTTGTTTAGGTTCTTCAGATGTAGAATCGGATGCAATATGTTTACCTTTCTTTTTAACCTGTTATTACAGCCCGTAACATTAAAGCAAATTAAACTACAATCGTCAACTAAGTATGTATAATAATATGAACAAATAACTTATCCGTTATTATGTTTCAAAGACTTACATCTTCTTTTTTTTGGTTGTTATTTCCTTCACTTACAAAACTCTTTCTTTCAGACTTCAACTTTTCTTTTTCAACACTTTTCTTATTCACTTCATGTTTCTCATCATTCATCTGCATCCAAGATTTTTAAAATTCATTAACATCTGAGGATCAATATATTGTATTGTAAAAATATGTAAACTGATTACCCCAGTAATGAATTGGTCGATTGAGTCTTCTTGATCAGTGAAGATCTGTTATACGATAACATCTGTAAATAAGTCGTATTGACTAGCAAACCATTTTAACTTACTTTAAATTACTTACAACAGAGTTCAAGTGTTCATAGTATGTGTGTTTAGGTATTTCAACAACTGAGTTGTCTTTAGTTGTCTCCTTCTTTCTAAAAACAACCTCAACTCCGTTACGATAAAGTGTCAAGTCAAACGATTCGCTGTCTGTTTTCATCAACATCAGTATATCACCGTCTTCTATGTCAATATATTCAAACATCTCCGGACACCCTTTAGCAAAAACGTAGCATGCATTTATTTTTTCGGTCTCAACTTTCCAACACTAACCTGCTGCGCGTATATGTTATAAGAATCTTTTACTGGCCAGTAACAGTAAAATTTGTTCACATAAGCTTCTGGAATGACCTGAAAAGTTGTGTAATATTTTATAAACATATATTCATTTATTCCATTTGCTGACAAGTATAATAAAAAACAAATTCCTACTAACATATAACTATACTTACTATGATCTTTAAATCTCCGTAACGGTTGACTGTCAAGAACGATTCATCACAAACGTTTTGTATGAAACAATGTATTTGTAGACATTTTTCTTTGATTATCCTCAAAACCAATAAGGTGTTCTTTGTCAATTTAAGACCTTTTACAATACTTATCCATCCGTCAATGACAACACTTTCACCTCTTACACTTCTCAGCGATGCTGTACAGCTTATTCCGCTTTCATGATTTATCGTTACCTTTGTCTCGTTCCAGTAATCTCCTCCCACAAGCTTTACAAACTCAATTGGTAATGCATGTAGTTACATTTACTAATTTCAGTTTACGTAATGAAGTTTACACTTACTTATTGAAGGCATTACAGCATACCAGTTTCAATGATTTAGGGTCTTGTAATAGAGACAGGCAGGACGTAATCATTTTTGTATACCTGTGATATATAACATTTAATATTAACTGTTAGTATTAATAGACAATGTGTTAAAATGTAATCTTATGTCATGAGAATATTATTCCTAATTCATAATGTGCAATAGATCTCTTCTGTATACCGTTTCAATATATCAGTATATATATATATATATATATATATATATATATATATATATATATATGAAGAAACACTAGATAAATGGTCGGAACCGAGATATCTAGAGGGTTTGAATCCGCATAAAAAAGGTTAGTTTCCTCTCGTTTGATTCGGTTACACCTGATCTCCTTCTCCGATACTCTGCAAAAAAGAAGTACCGTTAGCCTCGTCAAGGGGAGGAGGGGAGTTCTCCCCTTGACCCGACTCCGGCGTGAGAATAAGTATGTGTTTATGGAGAAGAAGAAGTATTGATGAAGTGTGAGTCCCTTGTCTTCATACCTGAACAGTTCTTGTATTTATAGCCGGGAGTCTCTTGGGCGGGAAAACCCGTTAGTGAAAAGATAACGGAAAATGCTACTTCCGTAATTGGTTACGTTTCCTTCCGTCCAACTCCTTGATCCGACGTTAAGTTGTCTCGATCCGATGTGAATGCACACGGATCGTGGTTTGATCTATGGCTGGGGAGTTGCCACGTGGAAAGTGATTAAGTGGAGATTACTCTCCATTTTGCATGCTATCGTTGTGACTTGAAGAAGGCCTGAGGTGATGCCACGTGTCAAGACGGTTACAACCGTCTTAGTGGTGCACGATTGACATCCTTTTAGAAGATTACTGCTGTAATCAGGTGTGACTCCTTATCGTGTGGAATCAGCAGGATAAATCCCAAGTCTGGGTAAATAATATCCAAGTCTGGATATTAAGCGGAAGTGTTTAATGTAGGATTTCTATCCTTTGCTTTGTGGGAGAACGCGCAAGGATTTATGATTTCCTTTTGGCGCGCAAGTGTTGCCTGTTTCTTAAGCCTTCTTTGTAGGACCAGTGCGCGGCCGCGGAAGGTCAGAAGGGCTTCTTGACCAAGTTGTGGTATGGTCCCAAGTACTTGTCATAAGGTTTTTGGGACCTTACCCCTTCAATATATATATATATATATATATATATATATATATATATATATATATTCGTAAAATATCTCTTTTTGCGTAATCGCACTTGGGTTAGGTTATTTTGGAGCAACTTATATCTTATTGACTTAAAAAATTTAATAAGTTGTGTTTATAGTGTTTGGGTTACCTTATTTAAGTTATTTTTGTGTGTTGAGAAATTTTTTTTGATAAGTTAGTATTTGTAACTCCTCACTTATGACTTATATAAGTTATTAAGTACTTTTAGAGAAGGAACCCCAAAAATAAAAAAAATTATAACAGAATCATATGTTTTCATCCGTGTGTGTTTGGGATTCCTTCTTAAAAATGTCTTATTAACTTATATAAGTGACAAGTGAGAAGTTAGAAATTCTGACTTCTCAAAAATGGCTTGTCAACACACAAAACCCTTTAAAATAAGCTAACCAAAACACTCAAAAAACAACTTATTAACTTTTATAAGTCAATAAGTCATAAGTTGCTCCAAAATAAGCTAACCCAAACACCCCCATTTGTTTGATTGCAACTTTTTCATATATTATTATCACATTATACTGTAAACATTAGTTCGACAATGTCCATAACATGCAATACATAAGATATATATAAACTATACATAACATATGAGAGGTTGAAGATGATTGAAACCTAAAATTATATTTGACGTCTACAAACAAGTTATTCGCTGCAGTAACCATCATATGTCGCTGATTAAGTATCTAACAGAGGTTTAGAAATCTAATAGAAATTAAACCGTTAAGATTTACAATCGGAAGTTACCTTTTTGTCGATCAAATCTTCGGCGGCGATGATCTTCAAGGAGATATGAAACGCCGGTGATGATGAAGTTGTTTTGATTGTGATAGATATGATGTTGATTGCGTTTCCTTTTATTATATTTTATATTTTATTGTTTGTTTAATTAAATAAACAAATAGTTGAATAGTGGTGGTATGGATAGTGTTAATATTAGCCATGGTACTGCAACTGATTCTATATATCGTGTTATTGCGTCTGATTATTGTGTTTTGCAACTAGGTGGATTTTCTATACATTATGTTATGTGTTCTTGTCATTGTGTTTACTTTGTATGCAATTGATATTAATTTTATTAAATTAAATATAAAGAAAGATTAAAGAGTGAAATATGTATAAAATATTATACACTACAATTAACACTTCCAAAGATTTCAATGACTCTCGCCTTCTTCCATGCGATTTTATTCTTTCTTTTGTTTTACAGATCGGCGAGGATGTCGCAGATTTTCTGATCCTGTTTCAACAGTTGTGTGATAAACTCTTCTGCGTTGTTCTTGAAATCTGATGGGGGAGAGTGGAGGACTCCATCAAGCTATCCGATGCTGCTCCAGGTTTGCTTGTAATTGTTATCACTGATGAAGCCGACTTTTTTGTTTAGTTCTTCATATGCTCCCTTTTCTTTGAGCGACCATAGAGAGAATTGTAATTGATTTAGTTTATGTTGATCTAACTTTGATAGATCTCGTCTATCTTTATTTACTGGTGTTAGCAATTGCTATGTTAATCAATTTAAAAATAGTTACTTAAAATTTTTAAATTGTGTGAATTAGATGTAAGATTTTAAGTTAGTACGTATGACAATTCGATGTATGAGAATATAAGAACAGTTGTAGTTACTAATCGCAATCGAATAAAAAATCATTATTATCTTAAATATAGACATGGTTATTGATATTGTTAATAGTTGGATAACAAGTCATTGTGTTTGTTTCAACGGTTTGTGTTTTGCCAACGAAATTGTATATTATAGTATATATTGTGTTTTTTTTTTGCCTTTTGTGTAATATCCTTGGGAGATCCTGATAACATCAATTGCTTTTTTTTTTGTATATGTATTCTGCATGTTTATGATTTATTGTATATTATAGTATACATTGTGTTTTTTTGGCTTTTTTGTAATATACTTGTGAGATCTTGATAACATTATCTGTTTTTTTTTTTTTGTAGATGTATCCTGCATGTTTATCATTTATTACAAGTCATTATTATCTTAAATGTAGACAGTGTTATTGATGTTCTTAAATAATATTCTCATGACATAAATATAATCTACGTTTGGTTGTGTTGATAGTTTTTTTTAATACTTTTGTAAACATCTAACATTGATAGATCTCATTTATCTTCATTTAATGGTGTTAGCAATTCCTACGTTTATCAATTACAAATAATTAACTAAATATTTTAAATTGTGCGAATTAGATGTAAGATTTTAAATTAGTATGTATGACAATTCAAGAAGAGTTATAGTTATTAATCGAAATCAAATTAAAAGTCAACATTATTTTAAATATAGACATAGTTATTTATGTTCTTAATAGGTAGATAAGTAGTCATCGCGATATTAAAATATACAGTGAGTTTGGATGATTTTAATCATATATACACGGACAGCAGTGAGTTTGGATGATTTTAATCATATATACACGGAAAACAGTGAGTTTGGATGATGTTAATCATATATACCCGGACAGCGGACGGGTAAACTACTAGTTAGAGAGAGGGAGAGAACAAGAGAAATATTCACAACCAGCTAACCATTCTGTTATTACTCAACTCCTTAAGGACACTATTACAACTGTCATTAACTGTCTTAACAGACTATTAACTACTACTAACAACTATCTCATAACAACCCCCCAACTAATACAATATTACAATTAAGACCCTGTAATACATTTCTCATATCAATACTCCCCTCTTTAAGTAATTTTGACCCCAAAATTACCAGTCCCTAACAAATTTCAACACCCAAAATCAAAATTAGGGAACCGCACTTTCATCTCTTCAAGATTCTCCCACGACGCCTCTGTCAATGGTAAGCCCTTCCAGCTAATCAACACATCCACACTGACACGATTACTCTTCTTAACCATCTTCCGATCTACTACTGCAGCTGGATAAAACAAGAACCGAGATTGCACCGGTAAAGGAAGAACAATAGAATGATCACCTCTTGCTTCTGCAGGTAAGTCTAGCTTGTATGCAACTTTACCACCTCTTTCCAAGATTAAGAATGGCCCAAAGTACTTAGGGCTTAGTTTACTCTTTGTGTGTTTCCTTAGAGAATGCTGTCTGTGATTCTGTAATCGCAAATATACCCATTGCCCCACATCAAACTCTCGTTCACTTCTTTTACCATCTACCACCTGTTTCATCTTATTCTGGGCGACCAACAAAGCCTGTCTCAGCTGTTTAATTGTTTGCTCTCTTTCAACACACAATTGATCCACAGCTTCAATAGTACAATCTTTAGGAATATAGGGAACAAAGGTAGGCGGTGGATACCCATACAAAGCTTAGAAAGGTGTAGTCTTGATTGAAGAATGGTAATTTGTATTGTACCACCATTCAGCCAAGGTCAACCACTTGATCGAAGGCAAATTAGTACTAAGTGTCATGCTCCTCAAATAAGACTCAGTACACCGATTAACCACTTCAGTCTGGCCATCAGATTGAGGATGGTAGACAGTTGACATGTTCAATTGTATACCATGCATTTTAGTGAACTCTTTCCAAAAACTACTTAGGAACAAGGGATCTCTGTCAGAGACAATGATTTGAGGCCATCCGAGCAGCTTAAAAACATTATCCATGAAAGCTTGAGCAACCCCAGCAGCTGTACAAGAATATCTTTAGGTCACGAGAACTTTAGCTTCTTACGGTCTCCAGTCAACCCTCAAACAAATTCACCTACCTTCGCATCTAGATTCTCCGTAGCCACGGCCGGTTGTTGCCGCTAGGGCGTCGGTTGCCACCACACAACCCTAACACCATCAGAGGAAGAGATAACCATTAAAAGCAACATAATCATATACATTCCATGGTCTAAGAATATCTTTCTTTTAATTACAACCTAACACCCACATATATGTCCTAAAATATTTGAATATTTTATAAAATGCAGGTTCAAACGTATCACCTAATTTTCATATTCCCATCAACCAACACTTTATGAATAATAGCAAACATAGTTCTAAAACTCTCTTTTAATTTAACTACAATTATTCATCAACCAACACTTAAAAGGGTAGATGATTTCTTGACAAACAGGTTGATTGGCACATCAACAGTTGCAGAAAGGGTAGAGAGAATACCAGAGCCTTTAACATCAATTGATCAAATTCTTCATATTCCCATCCAAAAGAGCCTTATCTGAATAAGCAAAAACCCCAAAACATAAAGCAATCAACAACCAATAAAATTGTAACTGAAAAACCGACACTGGGAAATCAAAAGATCACAAATTGGAATATCAGTGATGAACTAAAACCGCAAGGTACTCAATCATAATCGACAAGTAACATCACGTAATAATCAACAATTCAACATATACATAAATAGAAATCGAGAGAAGAAACCTGGATTACTGGGGTCCCTCCGGTTTCATGGCAAACCCTAGCCGTTGGCCTTTGACGACCACCAATACCACAGCCCCTGGAACCACTGTCGCCGGCAGAGGGTGGAATGAGAACGTAAGGGGGATTTGAGAGGACAAATTGAAGGTGGGACGATTCATTTGCAGTCTTTACAGGGATATTAGGGTTATGGAGGATTCAGTCGTGATGAAGGTGAAGAGATGAGAGGAAACTGTGATTTGGGTATTAGGATTATATATATTCAATTCCAGATAAGAAACAAGAAACTATTCAATTGTCTGAGAAGTTAATGTACGGTTATTCCATGATCAAATCCCTAAAACACCCCTATGGTGTCTTAAAATTTTAGAAAAGTTGCAACTTTAGCCCCTTTAAAATGGCTTCTCTCTATTGTACATAATGCTTCAAAATTTATACGCAAATAAAATTACTATCTTGTCCATCACTTTTCCTTTTTATAGTATTATAGATTACATATTTTGTATATGTTAGCATATGATGGTTGAACAACCACGTGTTAACATTTATACTTTTGTTCTTATTATAGAGTTTAGAAAATCACTTTTATACTTTTGTTCGTATTTTAGAGTTTAAAAAAATCACTTTTAATGTTTTGTTCAAGGACCACGAAATAGTTGATCTGACTTTAGGCGATTGGAGTTTTGGTTTACATAACGTGTACGTGCACTGTCGTTGCCGCTTTGACCCGTTTCCTTGCAATTGTTAAGGTAAGAATTTCACAATTTTGTAACTCAAATCCTCAGAACATATGTGTTTGTAAGTCCTGCTTGAATATGGCTTATGATTCTACCTTATATGTTTCAGTAGTTGAAGTTTATATTAACAACTATTGAATTACAAATTTCAGATTAATCTATGATAACTGAGTATTGGTAGTCATATTAATGATTTTGGAATGTGATATAATTTGGTGGCGCGCATCTGACTGGTAAGATTTGAGCTTTATAATTTTATAAGATAATCCATCTGTTGTTTCTTCAATAAATATTACATATGTAGTATAAATAACATGTTTTTGAATGTTGATAGGTTATTTTAAATAGTTGTTATTTTCACCGAGGGACTCGAACAAACCCTTTGATTAAAGCTTTTTTGTAGTGTAAAGAAGTTGTAAAATAAAGATTTCAAGCAATTTGCTAGATTTATTATTGTTGCAGTTTTCATTAAAGAAGAGTATGTTTTAGACACTTTCTTATTAATAAATTTTGGTTTCTTAAAGTTGCGTACAAGTGCAATTTGTAGTCACTGTTTAATTATCATATTGAAAGTTTATCTCTAACACCATCATCCTTAAATCTATTAGCAATTTGTCTTAGGGTTTGACTTTTGATATGCATAACAGAGATGTTGAAAGAGATGCGAATGGTGGGGAAGTGTCGTCTGATGTACCTACTGCACTCAAAGAAATTTTTTTGAACGACAATACTGCACTCAAAGAATTAAACGACTATCTTCACCTTCTAGCCTTGCAGGTACCAATTTTTTTCGATCTTACATTGGAAATAGATCAAATGTAAACTATCAAATGTAAAGCGATAGATAAATAGATAGATAGATAGATAGATAGATGTGTATTTAGAGTGAGAGGGGAGATATTGTCACATTTTTGCATATAGAACTGAAAAGATAGAGACTATGTGTAGATGTGTTTTTTTTTCAGATTCATAACTATATTATTGCTGTTAAAAATTAATGGATTTAACGAAGCTATGCAGTAATATATATACAGTTCATGTGCTCGATATAAATTGGTGGATAGTGCGAGAGATTAAAGAGGGCATTAAGTTGATAGGTGTAGAGATGTGGCCAAGGCTAGGAGAGGTAATACGAGTACCATTATTTATAGCCTATTCAGAGACAATCAATTAGCCTTAGCTAGGTGTTATGAGAATGACAACTTACCACCTTCTTTGACTAGATGACTCAAAAAAAATCTATCTGGCTTCATATGTGAAACTCACCTGTATTTGATACATACACAAGGGTGTTCATGTGTTAATGTTTACTGTATGTTAACTGATTGGTTTATTAAAGGCATTCATGTGCTTCAGGTATTGTATAGGTCCTCTAAGGGGACCCGGGGTGGATGCGTGATGGAGAAAGTTCACGCGTTGAACTTAACCAAACACCGCCGCCACCATGATATTTCACGCGTTAATTTTGTAACGCGTTGAGTTTTTGACGTGTTGAAAAAACCAAGAAGTTACCGTTTATGACCGTTGGGGGTTTAATATTTGAAAGGTTTTTTATATAAATCCACAAAACATTCTTCTAACTCAATCCAAAAAATCAAAAAGTTCGCTCAATCCAAAAAATTCTCCAACAAAGATGGATGGTTCAAGCAAGACAGGTTCGGGTTCTAGCAAAAGAGGTTCGGGTTCAACAAAGAAGGGATTAAACAATCTTACCGTTAATTTGAAAATAGATTATATTTTTTACGTGGTCCTGGTGATCAACACTGATTGATCATCAATCGTATAACATACTCGACTTCCACGCTTTGATTCTTTATTTGGGCAACCTGGCTTGAAGAGATATCTAATGATTTTGACCTTTTTTAAGTAATTTTGGTGAGGTCGACTCATTGCTTTGGTATTGTTTTATGTGTAAATGGATGAATATGTGGTGGAACCAAAGCTTATAGAGAACGGGAATCAAGATAAAAAGTGTGGATAAGGTAGAAGATGACGAATCATAGAAACTGTTATTGCCTAACAAAGGCCGATTATCAAAGAAGTCCAAACCTAAGCACATAAAAGTGCAACTTACTCAAGTTTTGGAGCCTTAACAGGAAATGCCGTGAACTCTACTTCAGCATTATGCAGAACTTTACCTGGTAATTTGAATCCTCTTATGATACCTAAATGTACAATGTTTTGGGCCTTTGTAGGGTATTTGCTCATTTTTATGTAAATCCTTTGCAGGCTATAATGGAAGATTCTTTCGTCATGAAATTTTAATAGGCGAAATCTGTTGCGGAGATAGTCTTAGGTGGGTTGAAGATATAGTCCGACAAGTTATTGGTTCTCAGGTGGTAACAAAAACTTGAGTTATTGAATCTTTTAATTTTTAAGGCAAAAGTTCGTTTGAAACTACACCTAGTAAGTTATGTGTGCTCATTTTTCATCGATTAACTCTTTTGTTTTTTTTCCATATAATCTAATGCATCTTATTCAACCCCTTTTCAGTGACAACTCATAAGATACCCTAACATCAGCCAACAATACGAATCCCTTGCTTTAATCCCTTATTCTCTGCCTTGGAAAGACACTATTTTTCCACCGATTCACTTGCAGGTTTGCTTTGAATACATATTATCGTTGATTATAATGTTAAATCATGTTGTATATACTTTCGTTTTTATCAATTTACAATTTACGTTTAAATTTGATCTTGCATATCTTTAAGGCATCATCTTCCTCCTTTGTAAACACACAATACGACCAGTTTAGCACTCCCTTGAATATATGAATAATTATCCTTTTAAGTCTTTTAATGATGTTTGAAACTTTGTTTAATGGTGTTATTGTATCCGATTGAATCACTTCACTTTTCTAATGAATGTCTGTTATGTGTGTTGATCTATTTTTTCCCGTTCTGTAGCTTAAATTTCTACTATTGATTTTTATCACAAATTGCAATAGATTCAAACAATGAGTAGAATTACTAAATGGTTCTAAAAAAACCTATTTTTTTTTCTAAGAATCAGAGTTGCCAGCTTTACAAAACATGACCCAGATTGGACCCAGATTGAATGGATCCAAATCACCACCTTTAATTTTAATATTTGGGGTAGCTTTTATATAAATTTATTTGTTTGTGTTTTAGGTGGGACAAAAGAGGGAAAGGATGGTTTGTAATTTGCAAGACACTCAACTTAGGAAGAAAAATAGGCTTATGACTTCATCTAAGAAGTGGATAATTGTGGATACATCAAGAACACCAATGACACAAAGGTAGTAGTATGGTCGGTTGAGAATTCTGAGTGTTTTCATATGTTTTCAACGCTTGGTGCTTATTATTCTTCAGATCTTTAAAAGACGTAGAGTTGCGAGAGTTTCGAAGTACATCATCCGCAGGTAATGTTCTTTGTTTAATCAATTGAATATCATTTGGTATTTGTTTTGTTTGTTGCTTTAATTTAGGGATTTTGCTTCTTCAGCTAGAGCTTTTGTTGGTTTTATTTTTCATTGCGTCTTCATCTCTTAAAACCTAGATTCACTATTTTCTCCTTCACGCTTTCTTAAACTCTACGTACATTCAATTGTTTTGCCCAGAAGTTTGAGAAACAAATCTCACAAGCAAAGAAAGCATATATCGAAGGAGGCAAGTGAGTTTTCCGGTATCTATGATGATTTGAGAATTGGTAAGTTCCTCACCTCTACTTCAATTGTTAATGATTTTGGTTTTGTTCTTTCGATTTCTACTTCAATTGTTAACAATTTGGCTTTGTTTTAGTAGAAGTACTTTTGATTACTGTTTGTTGTACGTAAAAACAGACATTCAAAATCTCCGATTCCGGTGAAAATAGGGAAAAATATGAGTTAGAAAGGGATCTGCACCAAATTGGCATCACCCAGCTTCCAAACCTCTGGTGAATCTTACAATTATGTGGAATTTTATCCCAATTCTTAATTAGTTTTTAGATGAATGTTTCTATCTTCTTCGTTTTCAAATGTGAGTATCAGGAGATGAGTATTATTGTCCACATTATTTATATTGGCACACAAGATTCATAACTTCTTTTATCATAAAACTATAAATTTGTTATAACATGCAATAGTGGATTGAGAGTGTGCTAATGGTTCTTATTTGTTAGTACCATATGCATAAACACTGCAATCCTATACCTGTGAGATATTTTTTTTACTATATCCCATACCCTGGTATCGGGATACCCGTCCCAAATGATTCTGCTTTTGAATATACCCATTGGGCTCGGGTTACAAAATTATCGATCCCTACTAATTCAGTGCCTTAAATCATTTTTATTTCTATTGGGCTTGGGTTATAATAGAATCATAGGTAAGATCATTTATATCATCTTTTTTATTAGATATACATACTTGGGTAACTTTTAAACCTTAACTAGGTTGTTGTGAATAAATTATCAAGTGTTCTATTTTTGTCCATGATGGATGTTTTTTAGAAATGACATGGATGTTCGTGTTATGACAGTGGTTCGTAATACTACTGCAAGTATAAGAGTGCAGCTGCAAATTTGTAAGAACCTAACTAGATGTCATAGATGGTTTAAAATTTCATTTTCTACTATGATAGATGGTATACTAATTGAAAAGGGTTGACGTCTACTTTAAAACGATTTTTAACGTTATATTCCTTTTTTTAACATTTATTTCACTATCACTCCTTTGAATTATATTACTTAATTAAAAGAACAATAGTAATATAAACTTTCATATTGGTTGTTGAAGTGAAAAATGTTGAAGCAGATCAATATTTTTACAACTCAGAAGTTTTGGCATTTTAAAGAACTGGCAATCCTTTTTTTCTTTTTCCCTTTGAGATTATGAACACCACAAATAGTATAAATTGTATTTTTTGTGCCGAAAGTTAATTGTTTCATGTACAGAACATCTAATTATTGGATTCCATTTATCGGTGCTTTCCCGACAAGGGTTGTAGTCGTTGGGGACAGTAGTTGCATGGTTTGCGGCTTGTGATTCGGCAAGAGTAACATGGTTGCAAGTGTATTTATGGCTTAAGTTGCAGGCTCCTCCATTCGAGTCTTTGGGCCAGGCTCTGTATTTTTGCCTTTGTTTGGACGTGCCAAAGAGGAACAAAAAAGTGAGATGCGGTCTTTGTAATGATGGTGTGGAGGATTCGGATACGAAGAAACGATAAACTTTTCAAGGGGAGTAACATGTCTTAGACAAGAGTAATGCAAGACATTAAAGAAACAACCCTTTGGTAGGTGATGAAGAGATCAAAGATTCTAGGTGTTACGGCGTCGAAGTGGTCCTCATTTAGCGTCTTCGATGTTGGTTAAGATAGGAGGTATACGGGTGTTGTGATTTTGTTTCTGCAAGTTGATGTTTGTTTTGTGTTTCTGTGGTGTATGATGTACTAAGTTGTTATGTGGGCTTGGCTTAACTCCTTGATGAGTCCTAGCCCATGTTTTGGGTGTCCGTTGAATAAAGTTTGGTTTAAAAAAGTAACTATTGTATATTTAGCATGTGAATATGAATTCAGTGTTGATTAAATTGTAATATGTACGTGAGCATACACCTTAGTGTTAATTAAATTGTAAATATCTACGTGAGCTTACACTTAAGGTTGTATTACAGGCTTTGTATGTTGTACTCTACAGGGATTAGCTTCTTCAACTGACAGAGAAATTAGTGATTAAATATTGTTATATAATTCTTAAATATTTATTGGGTTGGGGTTGGGTCCAATTAGCAAAGCCTTTGGAGTTAAAGTGTAGAAGGACAACCTTACATTTATTTATATTTATATTTATATATATAACAAAACATGAAGCACCTTATGAATAGTACTCGTCTTTAGTTTTTTTATGGTTTTTTATCTTGTAATTGTTTTTGTCTTTCATTATTTTTGTCTTGTAATTAGTTTTTCTTTTTGTGTTTTACGCTAACTTGCGGAATAAGTTTGTGTTTATCTTTGCTTACATTTTAGGTCATCTGCCGGCATAAGTTTGCGCATTTGTTTTACGATTTTCTTGGTTTTGGTCGTCGTTTGCTTACTACTTAGCACGGTTTTATGACTCTCTCATCCAGGGCCGGCTCAACCATTTTAGTGGCCTAAGGCGAAGTAAAATCTTGTGGCCTTTTTTTCCAAAAAAATGTATGTAAAAGCACCTTATGAATAGTACTCCTCTTTAGTTTTTTTATGGTTTTTTATCTTGTAATTGTTTTTGTCTTTCATTATTTTTGTCTTGTAATTAGTTTTTCTTTTTGTGTTTTACGCTAACTTGCGGAATAAGTTTGTGTTTATCTTTGCTTACATTTTAGGTCATCTGCCGGCATAAGTTTGCGTATTTGTTTTACGATTTTCTTGGTTTTGGTCGTCGTTTGCTTACTACTTAGCACGGTTTTATGACTCTCTCATCCAGGGCCGGCTCAACCATTTTAGTGGCCTAAGGCGAAGTAAAATCTTGTGGCCTTTTTTTCCAAAAAAATGTATGTAATTGAAAGTTAAACTTGAAGGGGCCGAGTGTAATTATTTGAAAGATTGTGTTAAAATTTAAAAACAAGAAAAAAAATGGTGAACCAGGGATTCGAACCCGGGTCTCACCAACATCCATACATACACAAAACCACTACACTACAAACCATCAATTTGTTAATGACCCACACCCTAAATCTTTTATAAATGAACTGTGTTTTCATCAAATTGTGAAGGCCCTATAGTTTTGGTGGCCCAAGGCCCAAGCCTCATTTGGCTTACCCTTGGGCCGGCCCTGCTCTCATCCACATCGTAAGCTATATCGAGTCCAGGTATCATGCCGGTACTGTAATGAACCGAAACAATACCAACCAAACAACATTGGTACCAGTACAAGTATTGTTTTATAGTTATCAATCGATGTAAAACTCATGTTAATTTGGATATTGTTTTTGAATTACCATCAACAAATTAAAAATTAATCTAAAGCAAACGATTAAAAAAAAAAAAAAATGCCTCTTAACAGTTTAGAAAGCATAGTTATTTTTGTCGAAAAACTTCATAACATCCGCTACATTTATTAAATAGCAGACTGTGATTACTGTAAAGTATTTGAGAAATTTATATTTACGAATTTAATTTTATTTACAGTAAATAAATATTTGTAGAAATTTCAAATTCGCCATTGGTCTTATGAGCTTTGATCATTTTCCATAATTCAACACAAACTGCATAATTATGTTTGGGTTATGGTTGGTGACAAGCTAAAATATGTCAAAAATATAGCTCAAAACTGGTGGACCAAGTCTTCTCTTTGGAAGGGCCCTAATTTTTATTTTGTTTTATGCCTCCATCAAGGTTGCGCTGGCCCTACACATAATAAACCGTGCGGTGATCTTAAAGTTTTGGGCCATACAGAATGATGGCTTTTTTTTTTTTAAGGGCAAGGAACGACGTGTCAACCTCTGTGACATCGGACGTTGTGGCTAAGGTCGACCACACCGGACGCTGTGGCCGGCATTTTTTTTAACGGAAACCCGGCCTCCACCCGCCCGAAGGCACGGCAGTAGAATAATCGGTAAAACATTGCCTCACATTCAAGACGAACCGACGCGTAGGATTTAATTTGCACGCACCAATTAAAGGTTAATTACTTATTTTGTTTTTGTGGTTTGTACACTATCACGTTATTGCCTATATACAAATCAGTGGCGGATCTTGACCTAAAACTCAGCATGGGCCGAATGTTTTTTGGAGATAAAATCAGCCTTGGCCGAATCAATACACATTTAAAAAAATTCTCGAAAATCTGAAATTTAACACTATTGGGCGAAAAAACCGCACGGGCCGAGGCCCGGTCCGGCCTCCTCTAAGCTCCTCCCCTGATACAAATCACACTTTTTGCATTCTCCGCACACATATCTATGAGAATTGGATAAACGAATTAAAAATGCTTGCATTAATCTTGTAGAATAGAGGCTTAAACAAGCCAATATATGGCCTAAAAAAACAGTTAAGACCAAATAAACCAGTAAATATGCCCAAATAAACCGTTAAATAATTATTAAAGGTTGTATAATGTGCTTTGTGAATATTTCTTTTTTATTTTTATTTTTTTCAGTTATATTACTTTTAACCTTTACTTTTCATCTTTTATAAATTTGTCATAAAACATTATTTTACATTTAACCCCAACACATTTCCACTTCAACTTTGGTCTCTTATACTTTATAATTTTTTTTTTTTGGGTAAGTGGGCATTGCCCGGCAAACTAAAAAAGAACGAAACAAGATTACACCTTTTCAGGGGGCATACCCCCCACTACGTCACCCGAAACAAGCTTCGGGGACCAAAAATAAGAAATCATGAAACCTAAACTAGGAATACACAAGAACCTAGTATTACAATGAATAACACGTCTAAGGCTATAACTAGAATATATACTAGGCAGCCCATACACGGTGGGCGACCCACAATCATTGGTATCCCTAAGGCTCAGATTAAGCATCGTCCTCGGGTACCCCCAACCCAAACATTGCTGCCCGATATCTTCAACAATCAGCCCATAGATCACCCGAAACACCCAAAAATGGGCCTTCATAGCCAGCAAATTATAGAGGGAATACCCACCCGACTGGTGGGCCTTCAACAAAACGATGATCCCCAAGCCCAAGAGTTGAAAACTCTTGCGAAACCCAATCGGATAACTCCCTAGGTTACGGACTGGACTTAACAAACATTTTTGGAACGCAGCACTAGCATGAACACCCAGGCCCATAAACCGCAGCAATAAAATATATAGATCATTCGCTGGAAAAATACACTGATGCGTCCAGCTCTTGGCCCAAAGCTGATAAAAATGACCAAGATCCAAATGCATCAGAATAGCAACGTTAACAGAAACCCGGTGAGCCATATAGGTCATCGCCTGCCACCAAAGGTACTCACGAGATAACCTGTCCCAACCCAAAATACCCAAAGTACCCCCAAGAAACCAGCACCAGAACCTGAACGACATGTACATCAACATGGAATCATAGTTGAGAATGAGGTTTTTGAATCCACTGGACATCATGAAGGTCCCAGATACGAGCTGCTTTCACAGAAGCAGTAGATTTTGCCAACGAGAGCCCCAACAGTCTGAATCGAACAACATCTATTATCAGTTTTAGAACTACAGTTACAGGCCTGGCACGCTGTTCCTGGATTCTGATGTTTCTCTCCTGCCAAATATAATACACAGCAGCACCAACCGCGAGCCGGTTAATAACACTCCAGATAGCACTTGTTCCAGGGAGAGAGCACATCTGTTCCACAAACTGAGGCCTGCTATACGAAACATTTCCCCATTCTGTAAGAAGCTTAAGATGATGCCAAATTGATCTGGAGTACGGACATTCAAAGAACAAGTGGGCATGGGAATCTGGAACAACATTACACAAACTGCATCTCATGTTATTTGAACTAGCCCAGTTGCCCATAACATCGTGAGTTTTTAACCTGTTTTTTAAGGCTAGCCATAAAATAAAAGCGTGACGAGGAATATTCTGGCTAAACCAGACCAATTTAAACCACGGAACCTCATTACCCTCCTCTCGAAGATCCATCCAAACATTACTAACAGAAAATTGGATCAGGTCACCATTAGAGGTCTTCCACATCACTTTGTCAGGAGTATTCGGATGGATATCAACACACGGCATTTGGAATAGACTAGGAAACCGGGTGTGCCAATTTTCCGGCCACTTCCATTCACCATTAGAAATCACGTCAACAACTTTGCTATGCCTAGAAAAACCTCCCTCATACATGACTCTATAAGAAATGATATTACTCAGGGGACCACTTTGGTGCCAGTTATCAAACCACACAGAAGTATTGCTGCCATTGCCAATAACATGCACTATATGATCCCTGAGGTTGGACCGACATTCCTGAATTTTCCGCCAGCCCCAACAGGAGTCTTCTTTACTATTAACCTCCCAAAAATTACTATTTTTCAGCCTATAAGCATGAATCCATTTCACCCAAAGGGAGTCCTTTTTGGTAATAATGTTCCAGATGTGTTTTGCAATAAGAGCACAATTCCAAGTACGAAGTTGCTTGAGCCCCAAGCCACCATGACGCATAGGCAGGCAAACCTCCTTCCACTTCACCTTAGCCTTACCCCGTCTCATTTCCCCATGACACCACAGGAACCCCCGCATTAACTTCTCGATTTCCTTGGAAATAGAGACTGGTAACATGAACACCGACGACCAATATACCTGCAGCGAATTAAGAACAGAGGTAATCAGCTGAAGCCTTCCAGCAAAGGACAAGGCCTTGTTCTTCCAATCCAAAAGCTTTTTCCTAACTTTATCGATCAGAGGAGTACAGTCTTTATGTCGAAGTCTGGTAGACAGAAGTGGGACCCCCCAGATATCGAACAGGGAGCTCACCAACTCTAAACTGAATCTGGTCTTCAATAACATCTTGGACCTCAGGATCGACATTACCAAAATAAACTGTACTTTTTGGAATGCTGGGAACCAGCCCAGAAACAGCTTTAAATTCTTCAAGAGCATCCATAAGCGTAAACACAGAATTCACATCCCCATGACAGAAAAGTAAGAGGTCATCAGCAAAGCATAGGTGTGTGAGGCCAACTTTCTTACATCGCCAATGATACATAAAGTTGTCATTGTGACGAACCTTTCTTGAGATCATTAACGAAAGCACTTCCATAACAAGGGTAAAGAGGTAGGGGGACATAGGATCACCCTGACGGAGGCCACGTTTACCCTTTAACATTTCGGGATAAAAATAAATTTTGTGACTTAAAACACTGCAACGTGTATGTGGTTCAACATTTTTACATTTACCTTGTTCTCGTTCAATGGCCTTGTCACAACGTGTGGGGTCATAAGTCGACTTAGTTATTTTTCTATGTTTTACGTCTCGGTCTAATTTTTGTGTGTTAACGTCTCGCAACAGGCGTGCGTGGTTTAACCTTTGTATGTCTACTTTTCGTTCATTTTAACAATCATGTCGTACAGCGTAGAGCTTAAATGCTAGTTATAGATCAAAACTAAGATGAAATCAAATAAGTACGATATAAATAGTTTATAATTTAACGTTTTAAGGTGATTAAATGAAGTATAAAAAACATGCCCCTTTTGGATGGAAAGAACATGCCCGTAATATATTTAGAGAAAAATCCTCGATTTGTCTCTGTGGTTTGGTGAAATTTTACCTTTAGTCCCAAATTTTTGCACACTTGTTTCTCGGATAGTCTTTAATATGGATGGAGGTTAGTTTTTGGTGTTAAATAGGTGTGGAATGACTAGAATGCCCTTGCTAATAAATATGTGATCTTCTTCTTCTTCATGTCAACCCGATCCCACCCCAAAAGCTTCAACCATCCCCCTTCAAGGAAAGGTGAATAAGGAAAACGCCGGTGAGAAGTTCAATAACATTTCTGAGTTGTTCCATGACTAATTTTGTGTGAAAATTGGATTATTGCAGGTGCGGCTACTATAGAGGTGATGTAAGTGGTGGTGCGTTACTATCAGAATCAGGTATATCTTTATGATACGGCATAGAAAATTCCGTATTCTTTTTTTCTATTAGAACGTCTGTTACTACTGCTAGTAGAGGCATTATTTACTCTGTGTTTTGAAGACATTTCAATTTCTGAAGAACTTTCTTCAGTTTCGGGTTCTTCTTCACTTAGAATAAAGATCCGTTCTTTGTTTTCAGAAAACATATTTTTCATTTAAGATTTCATTTTCAAAAAACTTTTGTTCACATTCCTTGTCATCTAATTAAATGAGGTGAACAAATTCATTTATCTGTTCAACTGGAAGGGTTTCCAATTGTTCATCTAAAATTTGTTCCAATCTTTGAGTCATGGAGCTCATTTTACCCGCAAGATAAAATAATCTTTTTATCTTTAAGATTTTTAATTCTTTGTTTAAGCCTTTTTATTTGACTTTTATGACAAAATATGTTATTCATTTTGTCTTTTGGATGCATGCTTCAATTATTGTAGTTTTCAAAAAACAAATTGATGGCATTTTGACAAAGTAAATGACATCTTGAGATTTCCATATCTAGCTTTTGAAAAGAAAATTTTTAAATATTCAAAACTAGTCATGTGGGTGGTTTAGGTGGTCCAAAAGGCCATGATAATGCATTTGGACTTTTAGAACTTCCTAGAGATGGATTTCCAACGTTGAAGTTTGGAAGTGAATATTTTTGAAAGCTTTTTTCATTATCAACTTTTCCCTTTTGCTTTTTGGGCATAAAAGTTTTTGAATTTATTTTTTCATCAATTTTGTCTAAGTCATCTTTGATGATTTTTACAGCAATTACCTTAAGATTTTCGTTGGTAGATAAACTTTCCACCTTGCCAATTAAATCTTTAACAAGTTCTTCTAATTTTAAAAGAGAAGTCATGTCGTAGATATTATTGTTTTTTTAGTTTTAAGCTCAATAATTTTTTGCTCAGAAGCAATAATGTTCTCTTTAACAATTTCTATATTAAGAGATCTTGTTTTATGATTCAACATAAAATTTTCTTCTAATTGATTTATTTTAATAAAAGAAATTTGTATATCGGCCTCTTCATAGGCGATTTGCTCATCAAGAGACTGTAGATATTCTAAAATTGGTTTTGAAGACATTATTCTCCAATAACTTCTTTTAAAATCTCCATACTTGTCTATTCTTTCCGACATAGATCATATTAATTGTTCGGTATTACTCGATTCTCTTATTTGTAAAGAGTTTCCAGCATAACTGTGTCTAGGTTTTGATACTAGAATTTGTTTATTTCGTGCAATATCTATTGCCCAATTTTCTTGTAATTGTGATGGTTCAACGAATTTACTGCCTTCAACAATTCCAATTTCTGAGAATATATCTTCAATCGTTATGCTTTATATATATATATATATATATATACACTCAATTGAATGAGTACTATTGGTTAAAGCATATGAGATTAAATAATTAATCGTAAATACTTTATTTCCTGGTTCCATAAGATCAATTCTTTCACACTGATGTATATTTTATCGAAGTCTTTTGAATCTCGATGTAAAGCAAATTTAGGATAGACCGTAAATATAAATTTACCATATGCTAAATTTTCTTTAATTGCTCCAAGAAGAGCGTCTTGCCTATTGATAATTCTGTTTTCAACGAGGGTCATTTTTATAGGAAAATTAATTCCATCTCTAAACTGTGCTTTTAGGAGGATTTTGACTGCTCCTACCATATTGAGAGATTTTCCTACCATATTGAGAGATTTTCTCAACTCTGGTTTAATATGCAAAAGCTTTTTTGCTATTTCTCCCTTTGTTAGGAGTGGCAAATAAACTTCTCCAGATGTGTTTTTTATGTCTATTGAAAGTTCTTTAGTGTTAAAACAATAAAATATTTTATTTTTTCTATAAAAGGCTCTAGAAACTAAACTTTGTAAAGTTTTTTGTTGATTAAAAACTTGTTTTGTGTCAAACTTGAATTTAAGCTTGCTAATTTTTGTTAGTTGATTAGAATTAATCATGTAATCTGATACAAAACCCTTTTCGTTTTCACTAAAGTTTATTACTTCAGTTGTTTGAAAGAAAGGGAGATGGAAGAATTAAAAGCTTTACGCTTAAAAGAAAAAAATCTTTTAATAGAATTAAAAGCTATTTCGGTCTTGGAGTTTTTCACTACCCAACGTTAGAATTTTCAAGTCGGTCGTCATTCGGGTCGGGTCAGGCGAGGAGCGTAATAAAATACAATAGGTCTTTCCTCAACTTTATTTGACAATGTTTAACGCCTTTATTGAATAACTATTCGGATCTTGATTATGTAGAAATATAAACAAAAAAGTAACAGAAATATTTCTTTACATATTTTACTTTTATATGTGACATCGAAAAACATTAAATATCTAACAAAAATGAGAAATTCAAGAACAATGGTTATCTTTATTAAATCAAATTTGTTGTTAGAAAAACATTATAATAGGTAAGTTAATAGTTTGAAAATTGTACATAGAGTTAAATGCCTGGTTGGTCCCTGTGGTTTGCGAAAATTGCAGACTTGGTCTCAATAGTTCATTAATTACAGAGCTGGTCCTAATAGTTGTAATTTTTGCACTCGAGTGGTCCTTATCACAAATCTCTGTTAAATTTCTCAATTAAGTTGACGTTAAATGATCAAATTGCCCTCAACAATTAAAAAATTAAAAGTATAAGTATAAGAAACAAAAGGAGATACCCCATCATATTCTTCTTCCCCCCATCTCTCTCTCCCTCTCTCTAAAACACCAGTAACCACCATAGCAATTCTTCACAAATCACAATTCACCTCTAAAAAATTCAATAGCAAATTCACAGAGAACATAAATAGAACTCATTTTGATTGAAACAATACGAAGGTAAAACTAATTCAATCAAATAACAAATACTTCAAGCGGTCTAAACTTAAATTATGTTGCGAAATTCAGCTATTACAACAACTTTTAAGACGATTTGCGTGCAGAATTGCGAATCCGGTGTCTGTGAATTAAAGTGTACTATTGAATCCCAGCAACTCTTTGCAGTGCATTAGTTACTTCTTTTGATGTACAGGTGTATGTATATGTGAAGGAGATGAAGTGATGATGATGAAAGATAGGGTTTGTCAGAGCAGATAGATTTGTTTCTGTTTCTCATTCTGAAGTGATGACGATGGAAGATAGGGTTTACAAGAGCATATAGTGTGGTGGTGGTGAGGGCTGCAATGGCGGTGACTGGTGTGGTGGTGGGTGTTCGGTGGTGGAGATGAGATGGTAGTGGTGGGGGAGGGTGTTCAGTGGTTTGGGAGATGGTGGTGGTGGTTGGTGGAGTGGGGAAGAAGAAGGGTGGGATGGGGTGGGGCCACTTATTTATATTTGTGTTTTTAACCTTAAGGGGTAATATAGATATTTCACACACATTTAATTGAGATATTTAACTTAGGTTAGTGATAAGAACCACCCGAGTGCAAAAATTACAACTATTAGGACCAACTCTGTAATTAGTGAACCAATGGGACCAAGTCTGCAATTTTCGCAAAGCACAGAGATCAACCAGACATTTAACTCTTACATATGATCAAATCTCAATCTTTTGCTAGAAATGAGAACTCTGATGGAAATTCAAGCTACAAATGTTTACTTGTTGGATTTTAAAAAATTAGTCAAAATTCATGATGAACAAGAGTTGAACTAATGAGCTCTTGGTTGGAAAACAACTGATTTGCCACTGCAACAAATTTAATTTTGATACAATGAGTTCTATCTAGAAGTTCTTATGGGGTCCTTGAACATTTAACATACCGGCTCTACTATATTTTCTAAAAATATTGGGGTTTCAGGACCCGATCCACAAAGGGGGGTCCACCCCTAGGTGCATGTGGTTATGTGAAGAAGAGAAAGAAACGGGGGGGGGGGGGGGGGGGAGGTTGGATGGGGTGGGGTAGGTTTTTATTTATTAGTAAGGGCATTTTAATCCTTTCATATTTAACATTAAAAACCAATGTTTTAAAAACCGGTAGTACCGGTAGAAACGAATAAACCACCTGATACATCGGTTAAACCGTTTCTGAGCCCAATCCGGTACGAGATAAAAACTGAATTTTAAAACAATGCTAAAAACTAATCTCCATCCAGGTTAGGGACTATCCAAGAAACGAGAGTGTAAACGTTAAGGACTATAGGTGTAATTTTAAAAAGTTTGTAAATGATGCCAGATCACCTATTTATACTTGTTGCTTAGTTATTCTAGATCATTCACGATCTAGAGAATTCTAAGTATAAAATACACAAAGTGTAAAGTTCTATTTGAGTCATTGTGGTTTGTGCAGTTGAACCATTTGAATCCAAAAACCAAAATTGTCTTGATTTGAGTCCCTGTGGTTTCTAATTTTAACCATTTGAATCCAAAAGTAAACAACATCCAAATCAGAAACATTTGGTTTTTGGATTCAAATGGTTAAAATTAGAGACCACAGGGACTCAAATGGTTAAAATTAGAGACCACATGGACTCAAATCAAGACAGTTTTAGTTTTTGGATTCAAATGGTTAAACTGCATAAACCACATGAACTCAAATAGGACTTTACTCATATACAAATTATCTTTGATATTTACATGGATATTTATACTTGATGCCTAGTTATTCTAGATCATTCATGATCTAAAGAACTATAAGTATAAAATATACAAATTATCTTTGATACTTACATGGATGGTTCTAGTATCTTTGGCTTAATATATTTGATATTTTTGTATAATTTCTCTAGAAATCCCTTGATATTTCTAAGGATTAAAAAAAACAGATTTTTTCTTAGAAATCCCTTGAAGCAAGTTGAATTCTTCGGAGCAAGTAGAATTCTTAGAAATCCAGATTTTTTGTATAATTTCTCTAGAAATCCCTTGACATTTCTAAGGATAATTTCTCTATAATTTCTCTAGAAATCCCTTGAAGCAAGTAGAATTCTTTGGAGTTCCCGAGCAAGTGATCAAAATTTTAGCGTGCTTTGACAAAAGGCGATACGTAGTAATAACACTAGTTAAGTAGTAAAAAAACTTATGGAGCTATTAGAGTTATTTCATTTTGAATTTCAAAAGTCACAAACTAATAAAATGCAAAGTTTATCATAAAATAAATGACAGATTAATATACAATAAAAAAGGTTAATGAGGGCAACACCAGCGAGTTGCGGGGTGGGTGTTAAAATTTGTAAGCCTTGATTTCGACGATTTGTGCCCTTTTATTAACCCCATGAGTAAAATCTCAGTTTCGACGGCTTGTAAATTAGTATTTACACCACGAAAAAAATGAAGTCGAAACAATGATAAAAATAAATATGTCATCGCGGTAAATCTGCATGATTATAAAACATCACATCTTAAAGGTTGAACGAGTAAGTTTTCTGATATCTATTTTAATCCATACAACCTCGTATATCATTTATTCAATCAGAAGTATTTTATTGTAACACCATTGTTTCTGTAAGAGGACCTGGGCCACAAGCTGAATCTCAAGCGGGTAGCCACTACCCGCTTAGCTACACCGTCGCTGGTCCGGCGGGTAGTGGCCGTTCAATCATTTTCATAAATTTTGGACCATTCAACGGTCATTTTTCATATAAATTAATTATTTTTAAATACTTATATAATATCTATAAACACATACACAAATCACACCATATTTACAAAAATTCAACCACAAACTCTCACATACTCTCATCTTTATACACTCATTTTCTCCCTATTTTTTTACACAATGTCTGACAAGTTTTTCATTTTGGATAAAGAAAGAATGGTGCCAAGTGATCGTGAAAACGTATACAATGTTTTGTTTGAAGATTAATCTCCGACGAGCCTAAATACCACAAGGTATATTTAGATAAGGTTTCGTATGTCGAAACGTTTATTTTTAAAAATTGTAGCCGATATAGAAGCAAAATACGAGTGGTTTCAAGAGGGCTCGGACAGGAAGATAAAAAGGAGTTTTACGGCTATACAAAAAATGCACATCTGTCGTTAAAAAACTTGCAGTGGTAATCCTATTGACGAATAAAATGAGTATTTATGTATGGCCGAAAGGACGTCGCGTGAATGTGTTCAATATTTTTGTAATGTCGCGATTAGATTATACGACGAGGAGTTTTTACGAAGACCCACAAGCCATGACATTGAATGCTTGTACCAAGCACACGAATAAAGACATCACCTTCCTGAGGAGTTGCGAGGATAATATATGAGAGGTGATCACCAATACTCTACGATCATGCTAGAAGCGATCGCGTCACAAGATTTGTGGTTTTGGCATGGTTTGTTGGTCCGCCCAAATCACTAAATGACATCAATGTTCTCCAACAATCTCCATTTTTTCTCACTTAACGAAATAGAACTGCACTGAATTGTCTGTTTCAATTAAAAGGACACTTATACAAGCGTGGATACTATCATATCGATAAGATCTACCCTACTTGGTCAACGTTTGTGAAAGTGTTTCGCTATCCAACAGATCCGAAGGAAAAGAAATTCAAGAAGGCGATAGAGGCGGCATGAAAGAATGTGGAGCGGAGGAGAAATGAGGTGTACTTAATCGATCATTACGGGCTATGACCATAGATAAGAATAGGAGCGTTGTCTATTCGTGCATGATATTGCACAACATGATCTTGAAGGACGACATAAATGCAATATCACCGGTGCACATAACAGATCACCCGTCGAGCAAGTTTTTGACGAAAACGTCCTTGCGGAGTTGCACAATGAAGACATATATTACCGACTTCGTTATGATCTTGTGAAACACATTGCATCTCTAGATTCACCCTACCTTAAGGAGCCGAAGTTGGAATCGGAATAGTTTAGTAATGTTTTTAGTACTTTTTTTTTAGTTTGTTTGTTCTGACTTCGTTATGATCTTGGGAAACACACTGCATCTCTAGATTCACGGAGCCTGAATCGGAATAGTTTAGTAATGTTTTTTAGTTTGTAATTTATGGTGTGTCACATTTATATAGTTAATTATGTAACTTTTATTTAATTTAGTGTTTTATATATTTTAACTTAAATCGATATATCTATATTTTTAATTAAAAAAGAGGTTAATTTAGGTTAGGGTAGTTATGCCACCAAATTGGGTAGTTTATGGTCGTAGTGGATGGAGTGGGTGACGTGACGGGTAAGAATTGAAGGATGTTAGGGTAGGAAGGGCAAGTGGTCTTTCCCCCTAAAGATTATTAACACTATTAATTAATAATAGGCCAAAAAGTTGTTATTCAAGCAAACTTAGGGTCGTTAAATTTTTGTAAGTAGGAAGTTGTGAATTTCACTCATCTCATGGTTATTATTCATAACTGAAGTTCCAAGAAACATAAAATATCTAATCCATCTATATTGATGAGTACTTTAGTATAGATAATACAACTTATACAGTATGTGATGTAACATTTAATCTTCCCAAATTGTTCTATTGCATCATGGAATTTCCATATGTTTTAAGTTTTATTACTATTTAAACAATATAACTTTTGTACTCACGTTTGCATGCTGAGTATCTATAAAATTGGGGACTTTTTGGCACCAAGTGTTTCGGGTCAAACCAGACCAAAATTACCCGTTTTGACCCGTTATCTGACCCACCCATAGTTTTCAAAGATTAAGCATTTTCATAACATTCCACATTGCATACAGGCATTACTTGCAACCGTTTAGGGTGCATGATGATCTTAGTAGGACTTGAACAAATGAAGAAAGAAATAAGTCAATTGTTGAGTAAACTAGCTATCTTGAATTGGAACCAATTTCAATTTGCCTCCATAAATATCTGGAAGTTGGCTTTCATCAATGTCTTTCAGAAGTGTAAATGTAAGACGCTTATTTTCAACAAATACAATCTGCAAAGCAAACACAAACTCAACTTTACTTTGTATGCAAACAAGTATAGGCGGATTAAGGGGCGGGATGTGCAGCATTGTAAAACAGGTAACTTTTTTTGTACAGGTCAAAACAGGCTGCGCAGGGTCTACCCAAAACACTTATTCGATTTTATATAAATACTTATTGTGTTAAATATGATTACGAAATATATACTATTTCTATAATAATCTGTCTTTTTTTAGAGAAAACGCTTTCACTGGTTTTATGCAATAAAAGTATACTTTTGGGTGACGTTTGTCCCGTCTCCTTTGAAGCTATATTTTTGCCTGTTGAACTAAGAGGGATAAAACCAATTTTTTCAGGACCGGAACGGAAGTCGAACGAGTCTCCTTACCGGTCCACTAGTCAGACCAGATGCAAGAAGCGGGTGATGTCGTAAATATTATAAATATAAATAGGATAAAACTGAAATTAAAAAAAAAACCAGTTCGACTCAAAACCGGTCTAGTATAGTGAACCGGACCGGTAAGGTTTTCAAAACATTGACACAACCCGCACGACCTGTTTATAAGTTGGTCGAATTGCCACCCGTATGGACAAAGCTTACCTTTTTCTTTGTTTTTTCATCAATAAAAGGATAAACCATCTTCCATGCTGCCATAAATACATTAGGAACATGTACGACAAACATTTTCGCAAGTCTTTCTGGATAATCATCTTGTCATAAACATCAATATTTTACATTAGAAAGTAGTTTATACCTTATAGTACCGCGATCATAATGTTACTATAAAATTTCTGGAATTAAAAGCCGCTTTGTTCAAACTCACACACACACACTCAAAGTGAAATGCATGTGAACCTGTAAGATAGAGAGCGCGGCAAGATATCCACGGACATCACTGTTTGTATATCCCCATCCTTGGATGTCTGCAATAGACACAAACTTTTCCTACCCTTCAGGCATCCTGATAATCAAATATTAGATGTTGGCACCAATTTTCTTTTTCTTAATGTAAATGATATGAAAGTGAAATCTGAATTTGTATTAATGAAAGTGTGTTTGAAACATGAGAAGGAACCCTCTATATATAGGGAGAAAGAGAGACAAAAAAGAAATAACTATTTACATGAGGATACACCTATAATTGCATGCAAGGACTCCTAGAATTGCATGCAATGACACCTAGAATTGTATGTAGGGACCTCTAGTTAACAACTAGGTCCTTCAACTATTTACAACTAACACTCCTCCTCAAGTTGGAGCATAGATGTTAATCATGCCCAACTTGTTACATATGAAATCTATTTGTGCCTTTCGGAGTGGTTTTGTGAAGATATTTGCTAGTTGGAATTCTGTCTTGACATGGATTGGCTGAATTGATGGAGGATCCTTTTGAGTACCGATTATCCGATCTCTGATTAGGTGACAATCAACCTCAATGTGTATAGTCCTATCATGGAATACTTGATTTTTGGCTATATGTATAGCTGATTGATTATCACATTATAATCGCATCAAGTCTTCAGAGATAACCCCAAGTTCTCTGAGAAGACGACGAACCCATATCATCTCTAATGTAACATCTGCCATAGCTCTGTACTATGATTCGGCACTTGATCTGGATACGGTGTGTTGTTTCTTACTCTTCCAGGACACAAGATTTCCTCCAACGAAAACACAGTACCCAGTGGTGGATCGACGGGAAATAGGACAGCCTGCCCAATCTGCGTCTGAGAATCTAGATATACGCCCATCTCCATCTTTTGTGAAAGCACCCACACGACAATGACCCTGATCAGAATATAAGATCCCTATGCCTGGTGTGCTCTTGAGATATCTTAAGACACGGAGAGCAGCATCCCAGTGTCCTGTGTATGGAGTGGCCATGAATTGACTTAGGATACTGACGACAAAGGAGATATCTGGCGGGGTGATAGTTAAGTAGTTAAGTTTTCCGACCAATCGTCTGTATCACTCAGGATCTTTCATTGGACTTCCATCCTCTGGAAGGAGCTTCCTTGTAGGAAGCATATGACTGTTGACCGGTTTGCAACCCAGTAAGCCACACTCAGTTAGCATATCAAGGACATACTTTCGTTGACAGAGAAGTATTCCTTGTGGGGAACGAGATACTTCAATGCCAAGGAAGTACCGAAGTCGACCCAAGTCGCTAATCTGAAACTGAGATTGAAGGAACTGTTTGAGCTTGATAATCCCTTTTTCATCATCCCCTGTAACTATGATATCATCAACATAAACAACTAAGATGATCCTTCTTCCTTGATAACGTCTGAAGAATACGGAGTGATCATATGTACTACGAACCATTCCAAATTCTCCCATAACATTAGAAAACCGACCAAACCATGCTCTGGGAGATTGTTTAAGGCCATACAGAGAATGACGTAGTTTACATATTTTGGATGCTTCCTCCTTAACAATGAACCCTGGTGGTTGCTCCATATAAACATCCTCCTCAAGAACACCATTAAGAAAGGCGTTCTTGACATCAAGCTGGTGGAGCAGCAAATGATGAATGGCAGCAAGAGTAATACAAATACGCACAGAGGGCATCTTGGCAAATGGGGAGAAAGTCTCGTCATAATCAATACCACAAGCCTGGGAGTAACCCTTGGCGACCAAACGAGCTTTCAGACGATGCAGAGAAACATCAGGGTTAAGTTTATTTGTGAAAACCCAACGATAAATAACCACATGCTTACCAGGAGGAAGTGGTTCAAGATCCCATGTAAGATTACTCCGTAAAGCCCCAATTTCTTCTTCCATAGCTTGACACCATCCTGGGTGAGCAAGAGCTGTCATCACATTTTTGGGGATCAGATAGGAATCAAGGGAAGTGGTGAAGGCATGAGATTCTGTAGAGAAGTGAGCGTAAGCGACATAGTCCTGGATGGGATAATGGGTGGCGTGTCTAGGTTCTTATCGGAGGGCAATAGGTATATCAGGATATGGTGCACCTGGAGGATCATAGGTAGCGGTTTTTGGTAATGGAGAGATGGGTTCAGTGTCAGGTGGTGGAACTGTGGGCGTACCAGATGTAGAGGCAGGTTCTGAATCAAGATTCTCTGACATCGAATGCTTACATCACCGAGAATATGTGAAGAGTAATGGTGGAGGATCTGTCGGTAAGCCCGAAGCTGTAGGAGTTGGAACCGTGGCGTCTAAGACCGGAGGGGTAGACGGAGCAGTAGACACAGGAATGATAGGGATGATAGGGGATTCAGATAGATCGGGTTCTGGAAACGGATCAGACACTGGTGTAGAGGATGTAGAAAAGAAGGGACATTCCTCATGGAAGGTAACGTCGGAACTGGTAAAGTAATGATGAAGAGAAGGACTATAACACCGATAACCTTTCTGGACATGTGAGTAACCCACAAAGATACAATGAATGGCTCTGGCATCAAGTTTAAGGGTCCCTGGACGATGATCATGAACATATGCAACACATCCAAATATTTTGGGTGGAAGTGGAAACGTAGTTCCTTTAGAAAAAAAGGATAGAAAACGGGGTTTGACCATGAATGACGGGTGATGGCATACGGTTTGTTAATAAGGTAAGCGGCAGTAAGGACAACGTCTCCCCAGAAATGATGAGGAACATGAGAATGAATCATGAGAGTGCGAGTGATGTCTAATAAATGTCGGTTCTTGCGTTCAGCAACACCATTTTGTTGTGGTGTATAAGCGCAAGATGACTCGTGAATGATGCCATTAGATTTTAAGTAAGAAGAAAAATCAGTCTACAAATATTCTTTTGCATTGTCTGTACGCAAGGTTTTAATTGAGGTTTGAAATTAAGTTTTGACGTAAGCATGGAATTCACGAAATATTGAATATACTTCAGCATGAGATTTCAATAGATAAACCCAAGTAGAACAAGAATAATCATCAATAAAGGTAATAAAATATTCAAAACCTAAAGTTGATTTCGTAGGACATGGGCCCCAGACATCAGAATGTAAAAGTTCAAACAATGTACTGACTCGATTAGACACTCTAGGGGATAGGGACACCTGGTATGTTTACCAAGTTGACATGACTCGATTAGAAGATGGAACGGTCTCATTTGCCTTAGAACCGCTGCAGGAGGGTGGCCTAGCCGGTAGTGAGCCTCCCTGATACTGGAATCACACATGTTGGCTTGAGGGTGTGACGAATCACATATGTTGGCTTGAGGGTGTGACGGTAAAGACATACGGTAGAGGCCCCCTGATTCAAAACCTATGCCAATCAGCCGGTTTGTCCCTAGTTCCTGAAAAGTGCGGTGAGTAGGATAAAAGGTTACAGAGCAGTTATTTTGTTTGTAATTTGACTTACCAAACAAAGGTTATCAGGGAATTTAGGAACCAACAAGACAGAAGAAAGGTTTAGATCTTTCGAATTACTAACCGATCCAATGCCACGGACTGGGCATGAGGATCCATCAGCAAGACGAACTGGTGGGTGAGAACCAGTACGTAGGCTAAAGAGGAAATCCTGAATCCCAGTCATGTGATGAGTAGCTCCATAATCAATAATCCAGGATAAGTCAAGATAAGAAAGTATACCTGAATTGACCAAGCTGGCTTGTGGGCTAGGAGCAGGCGACTGTTAGGCCAACAGTTGTTGAAGTCTACTGATATCCTCCTTACTCAATGTGTAAGAAGCAGCAGTATCAGTAGTTAGGTCATAAGACTCACCAGTATAAGCTAGTCGGGCTTTTGGCTGAGATCCAGGAGCACGATTTGGGCAATTGTGCTTTGTATGCCCTGACAGCTTGCAATAATGGCAGTTGTTTGGGCAGTGTACCTTGCATGTCCAGGTTCATAACATAAGTGACATACAAGATTACTACCATATCCCCCAGTGCCTCATCCAGTGCCTTTCTTCATATAAGAACTTTGACATGTACCCTTACTGACCAAGGTAGACATATTAGTTGGAGATGCGTTCGGACCATACATTTCTCGTAAGAGATAATATGTGGACGCCACAGATGAAATAGCAGTAGAGTTACTTAGCAATAATGGGCGTGCACTTGCATACTTAGGTGATAAACCCACAATAAACATCATGACTGTTGGGATTGAAACCCTATCAGAGGAACATATAATTAAAGCCAAAACTGGATCAGAGCAGTGGATCCAAAATAAGCAGATGTTCTGTATACAAGTCTCTCCCCTTGAAAGTGGTTTCAACATCTGATGACCTCCAATCCACTGATCCTTACAACTGCTGACCTACAACTGCTGATCAAGTCAAAGACTGATGAAGACTAAAGCTCTGCTGATCAATCTACTGCTATGGGTCAAGCACTGCTGGATATATCAAGTACTGCTGGGTTTACATCAGTAGAAGGATAAAGCAGTAGTTTAGCTTGTTTTATGTAATGTATTGTAATCAGTAGTTAGCATAGCAGTGTTTGTAACAGATCAGTTGTTAGAGTTTGTTAGGAGGTTAGATGTCACTTTCATGGTGACGTCAGCAAAGATGCCACAGTGGTTTGGGCGTGCCTATAAATAGAACAGTACCCTGTACTGTTCTATTAGCTCTTCACCATCTTTCTTCCTGTACGAAAAATCACTGTGAGCTCAGGCTGAGGGGGAGTTTGTTACATGCATGCATTGTAATCGTTATTGAAATAAATTCAATCATTCGGTTCTTTGTTGAAAATGTGTGTTGAAAGCAATTCTCCTGTTTGATTGTGTGCAAAGTTTGTTTCCTTTTACATTCCGCTGCATTACTTGTTCATCTTTCATTTTAATTCAAACACAAAACACAATCAATCCAAACTCAGATCCTAACAATGACATCCATTTTAGTGTTACGCTCCTCCTGAATTAAATCAGTAGTAGGTGGAAAAAGAGCTCGTAACTCATCTTGAAGCTTTGAGAAACTAGTAAAGTAATCAGTGAAGGTGGAGTCACCTTGTTCAGCCCGAGTGAATGCCTGAACAACATAATAGGCATGAGACAAAGATTCCTTAGCTGAGAAGGATGAAGACAGGTGGTGTGACAACTGTGTTCTGTAATCATTGTATAATGTAAAACAATGTTGATTATCAATAAAACAATGTGCTTTGGTGTTATTATATGTTTTATTGTGTTTGATGACTTTACAATTTGATTCGATTCCGATTTCAAGCTTTAGATCGCTTTCTGGAAGGTTATATGCAAACTGGTGCGTAAACGCAATCAGTTTAACGCGGCGTACACTCCGAAACTGTGACGTAAGCCAAACATACCCTAAATATCCTTTACATAACTTAGAAATAAGTTTCGAAGGATTCGGTATGGCAAAACATGTTTATTTTGAACTTTAGAACTAATTACGACGAAACTGCGAAACGAACGTTGGTGACCGCCCGGATAATATTTAAATCCCAAAAATATTCTGTTATGATTAAAATTTTATTTTTAATCAGGTCCGTGTTGAAAAATAAGTTAAAACGCTTAAAAACGTTATTTTTCAAGTTTAAGCGTGTACTGCGTGTTTCTGCGCAACACAGTGCTTATACTGCAAAACGCAGACAACGCAGCCAGTCTTGGCAACTGAAATTTATTTCAGTAATATTTTGGTGAGTTTATTTTTATAGAATAATAAAAATAATTTGGAACGCCGTAAACCGGGATTTAAACGCTAGATAAAATACCCGGTATCCAGTTAAATACCTACTTTTATCTAATTTATCATCAAAGTTACACTTTAACCCTCCCCCATATGCATTTTACGGTCACAATATAGGTGGCCCCACCAAAAATATTGCAAGATCTCCAAATATTTCATTTGATCTTGGAGGACACTTGTAATTGCATGACATCCTCCATATCTTTTTATATCTTTCTAAGTATCACTCCATATCCATCTAAGATCACAATCTCCTCCTTCTCTCTCCTTCCCCAAACCGTAACCCAACTTCATCACCATCTTCATCCTTTTTCAATCTTGTTCTTCATAATCAAACCCCTTTCCAAGCATATTTCAAGTTGGTGTGAAGATCCAAAGGTGTTTCCAAGGTGTATTCAAGTGATTTCAAGCTCCCTATCATCAAAATCTCATCCAACAACTTACTTGAATCTTGAAGGTATAACATTTTTTTTTAAATCATACTTTTGATTCTTGGTTGTTCTTGATGATTTGAAGTTTCTCTTGAATCTTGGGATTTTCACAAACTTGAAATCTAAAATGAAATGGGTCATGATACAAATAAAAATGGTGATGTTTATGTGTGTGTGTGTGGCCGTACATATATATACATGTGTGTATGAGTTTTGAGCTTTATTTTTGAGAAGAACATGTTTAGGTTGTTGCTTGTTCTTGAATAATAGTTAAAATGCAAGTGATTGATGATCTATGTATGATATGTTAGATGCTTAAATACATCAGCAAATAAACCTGAATATATCATATAATTGATGCATCTAAACTCATATAAAATGATGATGTTATGATAGTATGCTTTAGGCATTTGTACATGTGAGTATATGTTGATTTAAAGCTCAAGAAGTGATAAAAAAATGGTTGTATGACAAAAATATTTTTGAACAGGTTATAAACACTAAAAATAACATTATTTGGTACATTATAATGGCATGAAACTTTGACATAGGTTTGATAGCTTTGCATGTTGTACATATAGCTTAAAAAGTGGTAAAATATGTGAAATTTGCATGATTTATATGCTTTATGTAAGACCTGCACTATCATGGGTATAACCATTATTTTATTCAGTAAATAACATTGGTTATGTAAAAATTTCAAGTCATTTCGATTTGGGATGGTTCGGGTAACGTTTGATGCAAAACTATGCGGTAAAACGGTTAAAAATCGGCTTTTCGGATGATTTTTACAAAACTGTTTTAGATCAGTAGCCAAACTATTATTTTTTCTATAAAAATAAGTAGTTTAACTTATATTAAGTTTACTTGGTGTTTGGTTAGTCATACGTGACTTCCGACGCCCAAAAATGTTACCGAAACGCTAAAATAAGTGTTTTTCGACATACACTAGAATGGATTATTCATGGGTAAATTTTATGTGTTACAATGTGCTATGTGTTTTACAATATGTTTATGATGATGTGTTAGTGTTGACAAAATTATGTATATTACGCTTGAGTACATATATACAAATATACCAAGATAATAAAAAATAATAACTTTTCGAGAAAATCTCAAAGTTAAGTGAAAATTCTAAGTATCGGAGAAACTTCGGAATTTTTGTGGGTTTTTTATTATTAAATCATTCTTATTTAATTTAGGACGAATAAACAATTTGAGAGATTGTGTTAACATATAGAAACGCACCCAAAGGTGAGTACATAGATCCCCTCTTTTTACTGTTTTCGATGGTTTTGGGGTGATTCATATGTATCAAAACCATTTCGATATTTTAACGATGGTTTCAAAAACGATTAAGATGGTTTATACTAAACTAATAACGATTTCGATAATGTGAATGAACTTGTTGGTTGTAGTTACATAACGAATGACATTCATTAGCATTGATCAAGCCGACCAGTATTAGGTTATGGTACCATAGGATCTGACAAATCCCGTTATCAGACCGCACCCATGGTTATGTGTGGGTTAGGTGGGTAACGACTGAATCTGATGATTGTTAACTTACCCTTTGGAGGTTTGTTAATGCAAGAACGAGTTGAACGATGGACGAGTCACAAAGGTTTGAATGTTATTAGTGAGACGACCAAAAGTAGTTTTCACAATTAAAACAAGAACGATTTGAACGAGGTGAACGACTTGAACGAGTGAACGATTTGAACGATTTGGAACGATTTGAACGATTTAAACAAATGAACGATGATTTATAACTAGAACGAGTTAAACGATGTCACACAACGATGTTTACGAAACTATATAAACCATACGAGTTTTATTACGAGAACGATTTATGATTTGGTTTACATAAACAAATGTTTTGGGGTTAAGATTCATGGCATCTAGGTTTATAAATTATGACCTGTAACAACCCGCACTTTTGTGTGTTGTTACTACTCGATATACTCGTTACGCCTAGCACCAGAGATTCAGATCATAATGTAACTATAATCGCATACATCGCTATTCGAAGGATAATCGCATATTTTCGAGATACAATATCGCTATACTACACTAATATCACAAACACTAACACTCACAATGACATTGAGTGAGGACCTATTCTACCCTCCTCGGTGGCCGTGATGTGTCGAAACACAGATTATTAACGCTAATAAGGACTCTCGGGTGAGTGCTATAGCTCCAGTCGTTGTGACGATGATGACAATACGAGTAAGTGGTACCCTGTCAGTCTTTGTGGCCCTACACGCAATAACGTTCACGATGACATCAAGAAAGGACCTATACTACCCTCCTTGATGGCTGTGAAACGTCGCTAATAATCGCGTACTCGAAATCGAAAACCGACTGTAATTATCGAAACTTGAATTATGGATACGTAAATACGACCCCTAGTGATATATATACATATATAATAATGATTTAAATTAACTATGAAAAGCGCGTACTTTTAGAACTAGCGAAACGATTGAAAACGAAGAAAATCCACCGCGTCGGAGTGGCCATCCGGACGGATGGGCCATCCGGACGGATAGCAATCCGAACGGATAGCAATCCAGACGGATAACCAATCCGGACGAACAGCCAATCCGTACGGATAGGCCATCCGGACCCAAATCCACTTCAGCTCCACTTCTGCCTATAAATACCATGTCACATCACTTGAACAGTGATGTGACAGCTCCCACACGACCAAACACGCTCAGGACCCTTTTCCTTGATTTCCTCGCGAATCCGGTAAGATTTCAACCTACAACTTGTACTTCTATGATCTACACTCAATTCTACATCATTCTATCTTTTAAAACTCAATTTCTAACCGAGAAATCTGTTGATTTGAGGTATTTTGAGGTGATGTCACCAAGAGTTCTTATGAACTTCAAGTGTGGCCTCATCCCACTATAAACGACTCAAATCTGGGTGATTTCCACATGTTTTTGATAACAAATCTCACCTAAATCTATGTATTCAACCAAGGAACTGTGCGACTTCGAGCTAAACCAGAGAAACCGTCAAAAACGGCCAGTTCTGATGGAGCGGGGTGATTCCCGGCCGTCGGAGCGGGTCGAAACTGATGGAATTCCAAATTTTAGTGCGAAATTACACTGTCCCGGTAACTCTACACGTATTCCTTCCGATAAACACTCAAAAACAGTATTTGGAATGCGAAACAGACGTGTTATCCACACGGATCACATGTAATCCGCACGGATCACATGTAGTCCGCACGGATCACATGTCACCCGCACGGATAACATGTAATCCGCACGGATAACATGTCATCCGGACGGATACATGTCATCCGGACGGAATACATATCAATCCGCACGAGTTACGCTTGTCCGTATGGATAACATGTCAATCCGCACGAGTTACGCTTGTCCGCACGGATAACATGTCAATCCGCACGAGTTACCCTTGTCCGCACGGATAACATGTCAATCCGCACGAGTTACGCTTGTCCGCACGGATAACACTTACAATCCGCACGAGTCAACACTTGTTCGACCGAATGACAGCCATCCGATCGGATGAGCCCATCCAAATGGGTGAGCACCATCCGACCAGATGACTGACTCTTCAATGCTATTCTCGCTTAACCGTGCATCATTTACTATATCCTTCAATGATTCAACACACACGTACCCGTAACCGACCCAATCAAGTTGTACCCTCGCTAAATACGCACTGTGAGTATACTTGAACCCTTTTAATCGTATTTTGGGTGTAACATACGTTTCTAGCAAAATCAAACTTATCAAACAAATTATTCAATCAATCGAATTATCACTTGCGGATAACTGTTATGCGTAGATATACGTGATGCTAGTTGCATATGTGCTAGGGCTTATACACGCGACGTCCCACCATGACTAGTATAGTACTATTGCGCCCGACGGGGTCTAGTTTGCCATCGCATATTCGAGCATCGAGGACTTAGTTGGTAGTATCAGCTTTGTGAGTATGTTTGTCGTGTGTTACGTTCTTGCATATGGAAATTCGCTACACTTTTATCTATTACGCTATACCTATCAAACCTGTATACTCGCCAATACTTTTGTATTGACAAATATTTTAACGTATGTTGCAGGTTAGATCGCAGGCTATATCGAATCAAGCTAGGAAGTCTAGAAACTCAACTAAAATCTAGGTCGTCAGATTTGTATTGTTCGAGAGGACAAGAAATCTGTGATAACTTATGTGATTGTATTACTTGTTAGTATGGGATAACGAATGCATTAAATATTATCGCAATATAGTTGTTATGGATTCTCTTGAGCAATCTGATTCGCCTAGTGCCGCGCCCCGATGATTCCGCCATCGGTTGGGGTGTGACAGATTGGTATCAGAGCCATAACTATAGGGAATTAGGCCAGACTCGACCTAGTCCGGGTCGACGTCTTAGAAATTTACCTAGTCTATAGTCTAAGTACCAACAGGTCGACTCGTACAGACCCAGTGGGGTTTGTAACGGGCTTACTTGATACTCTCGATCGAAATCGCTAAAATCTACAACTTTGTGTGAACACCGCATACTACAACTTCACACGAAGGAGCCTTTCCTAAGGCTGAAATACTACTTAGCCTTTCCTAAGGCCGACACAATGCACGTGTTTTCAAAAATACTCGCATAACGAAACCGAGCGATCCAGTCAAGATCAGGCGTGAAAACCAAGAACTCTCGACGAGATCGCTCACTCAGCGCATTTTACTAGCACGAGAACCTTTCATCGAGTTAGGAGTGACATCCACATCTCGACGAAAGTCTCCACTTCGAAATCTAGTGGAACTCCCGAATTTATTCGAAGAGCATGACCACAATTAGGAACGAAACTATTAAGTCAGGGGTGAAACCCGTACCTTAATAAGCCGTTCCACTCTCCAAATTGGTTTTCAAAAGCTCTCACCAAGGACTCGACTATCATGATAACTCGAGCCATGCAATGACTAGGAAGATGAATGCCATGAGCTGCATCCCAGTGGAAGCATGGAGTCTTCTAGGTCAACGCGCGCGCACGAACTTGTTAAATATAGTTGGGTTACCTTGGGTAGTCGACGCCTAAACACCCAAGGCACTCTAACGTACGAACCACCGATCTTACAAGAGGTTGGGACCTATTTACATTTTGAAACTTTACGCTTAATCGATTTCTCGATTTAACAATTTTCACCCCCTGCTTTATAAACGCACAACTTGCACAGCTATCGTAATCCAAAATGAAACCCGAATGTTCGCAACAAAACTAATGCATAATCTATCGCCCTCGCTCTCGTTTTCTCACTTCAATGCGCCCTCGCATATTCCAAATCGACCTGTATGTGCATGATTACAAATTAAAAATATATAAATACATATATAAATATATATATATATATATATATATATATACGTATAAACAAACAAGTCATTATGTGAGAACTTAGGAACTTCGTGTCTCCTATATGGCTCCTATGTGATTCGCATTACTACTATACTATCTCATCAAGTTTTGAACACGCTCAATCGCATCGCAAAACTCAAAAATCATTATGATCGAATCTCACTCCAAGTCTCTTCCTGTCTAGATGCCTTCCAACAACTCTACCTCGAGACGAGTAGCTAGGAGGAGAGCCAAACGAAGTGCCAATAAGAGGATTGCATCACTTGTGACTAAAGAAGTGGCAAAGCTTATCCTCGAATTGCCACTCAAGTGCACTCTCTCAGCAACTCTCGAGCCTCAGAAGACTCCAAGACAGAAGCGCCGAAACCTGCTTTTCTTTACAAACACTTCAAAGCCTGTGACCCGATGGAATTCACGGGTGAAGGAGGTGTGACTCAACTACTCCAGTGGTTCGATTCTATCGAAGTTACCCTTCGTCAAAGCGGGTGTCCCGATAGTTTCCGTACTACTTGCGCCACCGGAGTATTTCAATCACGAGCACTCGACTGGTGGACCGCCGAACGTAACAAACGTGGGATCTCCGCAGCATACGCTCTCTCTTGGGATGAGCTGAAGGAGCTCATGAGGAAAGAGTACTGTCCTCCTTACGAAATTCAGAAGCTAGAAAACGAATTTTGGGAAATCAAGCAAACCGAAGGTGACAATACTGGCTACACCGCAAGGTTCAAACAGCTTAGCATAATCTGCCCAAGTCAAGTCAACACTCCAGAGAAAGCCATCGCGAAGTACATTCGTGGCTTGCCTGAGTGTGTGGGTGATTTTGTCGAAGCTGCAAGACCTGCTACCATCGAGGAAACCTACCGCTTAGCCGCAGAAATCAACAACAAACGACTCATGGAAGGGTTCTTCTCGAAGAATCCTGTCAAGCAAGCTTATCAAGCAATCGCCACTAACTCTTCAGGTGATCCTGTCAACGATTCTCCTGACGAATCTGCTGACGATTCTTTGGACGAATCTGCTGACGATTCTTCTGACGAATCTACTAACGATTCTTCTGACAAATCTGCCGACGGATCTTCCGGCAAATCGGCCAAAGATTCTACAAGCGAGTCCTCAGACGTATCCTCCAACGACGACACCTCTTCGCAAGACACCGACAAACCCAGCCGCAAACGAAAGACTTCAAGCCCGAACTCATCAACAACCGAACTGCTGCAACCGAAACCTCTTCGAACAGTTCCGAAGTTTCCAAAACGAGCCGACACTGGAGCTCATCCCCAGTACTACTCATGCACCTATCATCATCCAGTTGGGGCTGACTGTCGCTATTGCAGTAACTGCAATCGTTACGGTCACTTCTCCCGCAACTGCCGCATCGAACCGTGAAGATGAGTACAACGACAACAGCTCCAGCAAAAGTCTTCAGTATCAGACATCTAGCAAGCGTAGGATAAAGTTGTAATGAAACGATTTTCGACGTTAATTTCTAAGTTTTGAACCTACTCTATTACTCGATGCTGCCACTATGTGTAACATTAACCCTCGCATTCGTTCCCTCTTCACTCTCAATCGTCGCACTTAGACTAGATTCACACACCTACTATATACTATACCACAAAATAATGTGTTTTACCCTCACCGCACTCTTAGAACGAGGTACGATAAACGTGCAAGGAACGACTAATCACGGGTGCACACGGGATTATTTGGGTCAGTGCACAGAGATCGTAGTGAATTCTAAGGTGCCATAAACGTTTGGACAAAATACGACACCGAAATACGAGATTTAAGTAATAGGGGTAAAGCAAGGTGTGCTTTACCATACTACCGTAGTTTCGTGCAGAAAGTGCCGTGTGGAGTTGAACGTAATTAGACCTATTATACTATTGTGATTATTTCCAACACACCACACTCAATCGCAAGGCGTAACAACTGAATCGCATCATCGCAAGACTTGTCATAAGTCTGCAAACGCAATGTAATCACCTCATCGATGGACTCTGGGGGAGTCTACCTCGCAGGGCAATTGCATCGACGCAAGACTGGTCGTAAGTCTATAGCAATCAATCTTATCAAGCACGTTAACGCTCGCGATGTTGTCGGAGTGAGGACCTATTCTACCCTCCTCGATAACCGTGACGCGTCTTAACGTAACATTAAGTTTATTCGAAACAAGACTCGAACTCGACTAATCGTAATCACTTATCATGTGTATCTCACAACCTCTATCGCTGATAGTGTGAATCTATATCGTTTGCTGTGTGTCAATCCATCGCTATACCGTCATCTGAGAAGTTTGTGTTAAGTTAGCACACATGACCTCGCTTCACGAGATGAAGCTCATATGATTAAAGCAAGGTGTTCTTAGTCATATCAGCGGGTTTTCGTGGAAACGGGCCATGTGGGGTCTGATGTTGGTTAAACTCTGTGGTAAAATCAATCGAATCAAACCGCGAAATCGAACCGCATGCCTCCATCGCTTGCAACGCAACAACTATCGATTTTCGTAATTCGTTTATCATCGCCGTCATCACTGGTGTTGTATTATACGCTAATCGCTAATCGCTTGTCACTCATCACTCGACGCCTACCCAGACACGACACATAAATGTTTTGTGTCATCAGGCTACTCGCGCACGCTGTTGTAGCTACGTTTGTAATTCAACTCGCCGGCTTACCTTATTCGATTCTATCTTATACTCGGTCTAACTTTCTATCGATTGGGCCGAGTAAGCGCAATTCTATCCATGTCGTAATGGCACACATGACACCGCCTCACAAAACGAAAGTAATATGGGCAAAACATGGTGGATACGCCGCTGGTACTTCCTATATATAAGTGTTTTAGTCATATTAACGAACTTCCGTGGGAAGGTGCCAAGTGGGGCCTGATGCTAAATTGTCTTTTTCAAACAGTTAAAACTGATTGTTTTATAATATAAAACTTTTATTAAAACCCTGGAACAAGTGAAACTCCTCACAATGTGGAGGTAACATCGAATCAGCTTAACTCCACGTTCAAGGGGAGCCTTCATGAGTCCAATTTTGCCTTAAAACCTTTTGCAATATCAAAAAACAAGACTTTCTTGAGACGTTGGTTCAACATCGAGTTCAGCTTGAACCCATGCCATAGAAGAGTCTTCGTAGCCCCAGTTTTCATCTTGAATTCCTTAACATGTCTAAAACTTAAACTTTCTTGTAGCGTTGGTTAACGATCGACTCAGTTAACCCCCGTCATGAGGAACCTTTCAAGTTCTTTAAGTTACAATCGCATCGGATTAACGGATTCTTCACAATACGAGGTACCTTGGAACGCCAACTCGTGGGATATTACTTTTGTCTTTACGTCGCCTTCTCGCTATCGCAATCAATCTCTCCTAATCGAAACGCTCTCGTTGGTAACACTCGGTCAAATCACTCGCGGTATCGCTGCTCTCGTAAGATTTAACCTCAAAAGTCTACCAGTTGGATTAATTTCGGGACGAAATTTCCTAAAGTAGGGGAGACTGTAACAACCCGCACTTTTGTGCATTGTTACTACTCGATATACTCGTTACGCCTAGCACCAGAGATTCAGATCATAATGTAACTATAATCGCATACATCGCTATTCGAAGGATAATCGCATATTTTCGAGATACAATATCGCTATACTACACTAATATCACAAACACTAACACTCACAATGAAATTGAGTGAGGACCTATTCTACCCTCCTCGGTGGCCGTGATGTGTCGAAACACAGACAATTAACGCTAACAAGGACTCTCGGGTGAGTGCTATAGCTCCAGTCGTTGTGATGATGATGACAATATGAGTAAGTGGTACCCTGTCAGTCTTTGTGGCCCTACACGCAATAACGTTCACGATGACATCAAGAAAGGACCTATACTACCCTCCTTGATGGCTGTGAAACGTCGCTAATAATCGCGTACTCGAAATCGAAAACCGACTGTAATTATCGAAACTTGAATTATGGATACGTAAATACGACCCCTAGTGATATATATACATATATAATAATGATTTAAATTAACTATGAAAAGCGCGTACTTCGAGAACTAGCGAAACGATCAAAAATGAAGAAAATCCACCGCGTCGGAGTGGCCATCCGGACGGATAGCAATCCGGACGGATAGCCAATCCGGACGGATAGCCAATCCGGACGGATAGCCAATCCGGACGGATAACCAATCCGGACGAACAGCCAATCCGCACGGATAGGCCAACCGGACCCAAATCCACTTCAGCTCCACTTCTGCCTATAAATACCATGTCACATCACTTGAACAGTGATGTGACAGCTCCCACATGACCAAACACGCTCAGGACCCTTTTCCTCAATTTCCTCGCGAATCCGGTAGGATTTCAACCTACAACTTGTACTTCTATGATCTACACTCAATTCTACATCATTCTATCTTTTAAAACTCAATTTCTAACCGAGAAATCTATTGATTTGAGGTGTTTTGAGGTGATGTCACCTAGAGTTCTTATGAACTTCAAGTGTGGCCTCATCCCACTATAAACGACTCAGATCTGGGAGATTTCCACATGTTTTTTATAACAAATCTCACCTAAATCTATGTATTCAACCAAGGAACTGTGCGACTTCGAGCTAAACCGGAGAAACCGTCAAAAGCGGCCAGTTCTGATGGAGCGGGGTGATTCCCGGCCGTCGGAGCGGGTCGAAACTGATGGAATTCCAAATGTTAGTGTGAAATTACACTGTCCCGGTAACTCTACACGTATTCCTTCCGATAAACACTCAGAAACAGTATTTGGAATGCGAAACAGACGTGTTGTCCGCACGGATCACATGTAATCCGCACGGATCACATGTAGTCCGCACGGATCACATGTCACCCGCACGGATAACATGTAATCCGCACGAATAACATGTCATTCGGACGGATACATGTCATCCGGACGGAATACATATCAATCCGCACGAGTTACGCTTGTCCATATGGATAACATGTCAATCCGCACGAGTTACGCTTGTCCGCACGGATAACATGTCAATCCGCACGAGTTACGCTTGTCCGCACGGATAACATGTCAATCCGCACGAGTTACGCTTGTCCGCACGGATAACATGTCAATCCGCACGAGTTACGCTTGTCCGCACGGATAACACTTACAATCCGCACGAGTCAACACTTGTTCGACCGAATGACAGCCATCCGATCGGATGAGCCCATCCGAATGGGTGAGCACCATCCGACCAGATGACTGACTCTTCAATGCTATTCTCGCTTAACCGTGCATCATTTACTATATCCTTCAATGATTCAACATAGACGTACCCGTAACCGACCCAATCAAGTTGTACCCTCGCTAAATACGCACTGTGAGTATACTTGAACCCTTTTAATCGTATTTTGGGTGTAACATACGTTTCTAGCAAAATCGAACTTATCAAACAAATTATTCAATCAATCGAATTATCACTTGCGAATAACTGTTATGCGTAGATATACGTGATGCTAGTTGCATATGTGCTAGGGCTTATACTCGCGACGTCCCACCATGACTAGTATAGTACTATTGCGCCCGACGGGGTCTAGTTTGCCATCGCATATTCGAGCATCGAGGACTTAGTTGGTAGTATCAGCTTTGTGAGTATATATGTCGTGTGTTACGTTCTTGCATATGGAAATTCGCTACACTTTTATCTATTACGCTATACCTATCAAACCTGTATACTCGCCAATACTTTTGTATTGACAAATATTTTAACGTATGTTGCAGGTTAGATCGCAGGCTATATCGAATCAAGCTAGGAAGTCTAGAAACTCAACTAAAATCTAGGTTGTCGGATTTGTATTGTTCGAGAGGATAAGAAATCTGTGATAAATTATGTGATTGTATTACTTGTTAGTATGGGATAACGAATGTATTAAATATTATCGCAATATAGTTGTTATGGATTCTCTTGAGCAATTTGATTCGCCTAGTGCCGCGCCCCGATGATTCCGCCATCGGTTGGGGTGTGACATGACCAATCTGTTTTTACTTGGTTATTCATTTTACAATACAAACATTTTACAAAACAAGGTTTTTCTAATATCGATTAACGAAGTTGTACGAGTTATTTCAACATGTAAACGAGCCATGAATCTGACACTCTCACAAAACCTATGTACTCGCCAGCATTTCTTTGCTGACTTTGTTTTTACATATGTTTCAGGTGATGTTGCTTAATGTTGCTTGATTGCTAGGATGCATGAGTCACATAAGATCTGGACAAGACCTTAGTGACATAATAACGATGATAGTCGATTTATAACTTGTTGGTTCTTGCTAAGACAATGTTAATGTTTAATATTTAATAAAACGAACTCTTTTGAATCCATGGTTGTGAAACAATAAATTCTATTACAATACTCCCTGACGTTTTCACCACGATTTGTTGTTTTTACGTGGTCGGGGTGTGACATGAGAAGTTGGTATCAGAGCCAATAGTTATAGGGAATTATGTTATTAGTAAAATTTTGACCTAGACTATAACTTTCTAGGACCCCAACGCAAGTTGATTTGCGTTTAGATTTTAAAAACAAAATCCGAATCTACTTCGAAAATTAATCATCTATTCTAGGATGATTGATTACTAGGTTTTGAACCCTCTGTTGTAAGGTTTTGAACCCTTCCAGTTTGACTCATTTTTGTCTTAGTGCCTTCTGAGTTTCAAAATCTCGTCAAAGTTTGGGTCTAAATAATGTGAACATGTGCAAACTGGAAGAGTGAATGCCTGTACCCTGAGTTTTCTGTCTAAGGCTAGAGTGTTCGTACAAATCCACATAATCGGACCAGTTACTCTTACCTGGGAAATCTTGGGGTGAGTGTTCACTTATAGGCGACCATGTCTCCGCGATACATTATTTTGATTAGTCACTGCGTGTCGTTTGTTTGTTCGAGGTGAAGAACAAATGATCGCCTTCCTTATGTTTCGTCAATATTTTTAATACCTCTTTTGTTTTTCCTAATTGTCGACCTCACTCGTTTCTCATATTACGTGGTGGAATGGAGTGATGCGTGATAGGGGTGCCGAAGTGGCATTGGCACAAACATGGGAAGAGCTTCGAGCTCTCATGATGAGAGAGTTCTGTCCCCATCACGAAATTCGAGCCTTGGAATGAGATTTTGACGATCTAAAACAAGATGGGGGAGAACACCGTGCGTATATGGATCAATTTCAGGAACTCAGTCTTTTGTGTCCTACTATGGTTACCCCGTTGGAGAAAGCGATAGAGAGGTATATCGATGGTTTACCCGATTCCATACAGGATTGATGTATGTAAAATGCAACATATAAATTACATCAAATGAGGCATAAAACTAACCCTTTTTAAGTACTAATATTGGAAAAAGAGTGTTTTTGTCTTCCTTTGGTATTTTCAGGATTAAATGAGCTCAAAAACGCAAAAGAAGCAAAAAGACAGCTAAATCCAACATAAATACAAGAAAAGGAATATTAGTGGACTACCCGACCCCTAAACGGCACCTTCCAAAGCAAAGTAGAGAAATCAGAAGACTGAACACGCCCCGTGCTCAGCCAGCACGGGGCCGTGCCCAAGAAGCAGCAGAAAAGACAAATCTATAGAAGCTTCTATTGCCCATCACGGGGCCGTGCTCAGCGGACACGGGGGCGTGTCGAAAGTACAGCAGGCGCATTTATTGTAATTGCGAATTACAATTAATGAGGAGAGAGATTGTCAGACGGACACGGGGCCGTGCCCAGCGGACACGGGGCCGTGTCCAGCTCTCTGTTCAGCCTATAAATAGGAGTGCTTTGATTCATTTCATCTCATCCCTTGGCACACCACCTCTCTCACACTTCATCCACCACCCACCACCATCACAACACCATCATCCACCACCATCATCCATTGTCCATCGTAGAGTGTGTGAGTCGTCTCGGGATCCAAGATTGATCGTAAGAGTTCTTGACAATAAAGGCCATGTTTGCCTAAGTCTCTTACATCACTTGGTGAAGACAAAGTGTCTAGTATAATACTTTTTATTTCTAATCTTTTGCACTTTTTATTTGGTTTTGTATTAATGACTTTAATAACTAGTTACTTATGTTGAAGGTGATCTTTCCTTATCGTTTGTCCGTGGTGTCTTGGCATTATTTTACTGTCTATATAAAATAAAGGATTTTCACCATTCATATCTCCACGGTCTATATGGAGATATGTTGGCTACCTGGTCAGGGGTTAAGGGAACGGTTTGGTAAAGGTCTTGCCATTGTTCAGCGTTTAGAGGTCCTGCAATGGACCTGGGTCAAATTTAGTAGGACCTCCTTCAATACTTCACGGTATTGGATGGCGGGGGTCCAAACTCTTTGATCCCCTCATAAGTTAACTACTATTAATACTATAACCCGGCTATTTAGGACTGTATCCCTGCTGACTCAGACTACTTAGCCGAGGGTAACGTCACCGCCAAAAGCGGGGCCTACCACAATACTGCATTAATAACTTAATTCATTATCTTCCAACAATCCACCCTTTTAGGATTGTATCCCTGCTGACTCAAACTACTGGGGTGAGGGTAACGTCACCTTCAAAAGAGGGGCCTACTACAATAACTAAGATAATCTCTTAATTATGTGCAAAAGTGCGGAAATAATCAAAGGTTATACTAGATACGAGTCGGAACCAAGTGATTCATCTTGTCTATCTGTTTTTTTCTTTTATTTTTTATTTTCAGCATTTTAGTTAGTTTTTAATTTTCTTAGTTTAAAACATTTTTCTAAACTTTTATTTTGGTTAGACGTTGAGGATAAACCGGTACTAAAAGCTCTTGTGTCCTTGGACGACCTCGGTATCTTACCAACGCTATACTACACTCAACGATGGGTGCACTTGCCCATATGTGTGTTTAGTGTTAGTGAAATATCGTGTTTTATAAATTTAAAACTTGGCTAAAATAAGTGTTAAAAAGGGCTTAAAATATACACCTAAAATAAGTAACACTTCGCACGCATCAAGTTTTTGGCGCCGCTGCCGGGGACACAAGGATTTTAAGAAAGTTTAAAATCGACGGCCTAATCAGTTTTTTCAAAACCTTTTCAAAACGCGCGCACATTTTTCTGCATTTTAGTTTAGTTTGCATTTACAGTAGCCTGAACACGGGGCCGTGCTCACTGAACACGCCCCCGTGCTGCATATTTTTAGTTAGATACCCAGATACAGAGTCTGAACACGGGGCCGTGCTCACTGAACACGCCCCCGTGCTCAACGTGACCAGTAACTTTAATTAAAACGCCCAGATACAGATCCTGTACACGGGGCCGTGTTCACCAGACACGGGGCCGTGTCCAGCCTTCTGTTTCAGTCTTTGTTTTCATTTTCTGGTCCCGTGACTCAGTTGTGGTCTGCTGAGTGATTCTTATGGATCAATACTCAGGAGGTTACAACTACACCTATGATGAGGATGATTATAGGGGTAATTATTGCACTAATTGTCGTAATACACGTTCGATTCAAAATAATCACTCGTATCAACCATCCAATTCATACGCTTACTATGAGGAGCCCAGGTACGAGCCATCAACTTCATACACATCCTATGAAGACCAAAGGTATGAACCTCCTCCCTCATACTCATATTTTGATGAACCAAGGTATGAGCCTTCTTACTCATACTTTGAGGAACCAAGATATGAGCCACCACCTTCATATGCTTATTATGAGGAACCTTGGCGTGAACAACCCACCTCATATGAGTATTATGAAGAACAAAATTACGAACCTTATCCATCATATGCTTACAATGAAGGACAATGGTGTGAACCATCAACTTCATATGGGTATTATGAGGAACAAAGGGTCGAACAACCGGATTCAAGCTTAGAAAATAATGATTCTTTTTCTATAACCGAAGTGACCGATAGGATTTTAGAACACAATAGAGTTATCGATCGATGTATAAAAGAAGCTCGCGCAAGGGAAGAGGAGTCCCGCGCAAGAGAAGAATTAAAAAGGGAAGAGATAACTAAAAATGAAAAAATGGAAGAACAAATAAGTGAAAAACCGACACATGAGTTAAACAACGAAAAAGGTGAGTCCAACAACGTTAAAATCCAAGAAGAGTCTAATTTTGAAGAAATTAATCTCTTGACACCTTCTTTCGAAAATCATTGTTTAGTACCCACTCATGCTAAGTTTTTAAAAGAGTTAAACACTAACACTAAAATTGACGAAACGGTAAGTGTTAAGTTAACTAATGATCAAACTTCGCTAATAAAAGAAGACCCATTTGAAATTAACATCACACCGGTTCCATGTTTCTTTCAAAATTCGTTTATTAGTAATGTCACAATCGATAAAGATCTTTGTGTTAACATAATGCCTAACTACATTTTCAAAAAATTAAGTATTAGTGATTTTTCTCCACTTCAAATACCCATTTTTCTATCCAATCGGAAAGTAATAAAATCAATCGGTATAGTTGAAGATGTTTTGGTTCAAACAAATCAAATGGTAATCCCAACCGACTTTGTCATCCTCGATGACGCTCCTTTAGTGTTGGGACGACCATTTGTAAAAACTCACGAAGCTTTGAAAAACCGGAAGTTTAATAATCTACCTCTTCAATTAGGGGCATTTAAAAGAAGTGTCGATCTCGAACGATCAATGAAATATCCATTCGGCAATAATGACCCCCTAATTGAAGATGAAGATGAACCACCCGATACAAGTGAAGAGATTGACCACTTTGTTGAAGAAGAGATCGCCATAGAACAAACTTTTAAAGTTCTTGATCGAAACGAGCAACCAAATAAGGAGTCTCCTAAAGACCCAACACTTGAGCTCAAAGAACTTCCAAAAGGTTTGGAATATGCTTTTCTAGACAAAGATGGTAAGTTACCTGTAATTATTTCGTCTAAATTAGATAACTTAGAAAAGGAAAAACTAATTAATCTTTTGAAAAAACACAAAAATGCAATAGCTTGGAAACTTGTTGACATAAAAGGAATTAGTCCTTCTATGTGCACACACAAAATTTTGATGAATGATGACTACAAATCGGTCATACAACCACAACGTCGAGTAAATCCAAATGTTCAAGAAGTGGTTAAATACGAAGTCATCAAATTACTTGACGCCGGACTCATCTATCCTATTTCCGATAGTCCTTGGGTAAGTCCCGTCCAAGTAGTTCCAAAGAAAGGAGGTATGACGGTAATTACTAACGAAAAGAATGAATTAATACCAACGAGAACCGTCACAGGATGGAGAGTATGTATAGATTATAGACGATTAAATGAAGCAACAAGAAAGGATCATTTTCCTTTACCCTTCATTGATCAAATGTTAGAAAGATTATCCGGTCATAAATTTTACTGTTTCTTGGATGGTTTCTCAGGTTACTTTCAAATCCCGATAGCACCCGAAGACCAAGAAAAGACAACTTTCACATGTCCCTATGGAACTTTTGCTTATCGACGCATGCCGTTTGGTCTATGTAATGCCCCCGCAACATTCCAACGTTGCATGGTAGCCATTTTCCATGACATGATAGAAAAGACAATGGAAGTCTTCATGGACGACTTTTCTATCTTTGGGGATTCATACGACCAATGCCTCGATAACCTTGAACGAATGCTATCCCGATGTGAGGAAACTAACCTCGCCCTTAATTGGGAAAAATGCCATTTCATGGTAACAGAGGGAATAGTACTCGGTCACAAAATCTCAAGCGAAGGAATGGAGGTGGATCGAGCCAAAATAGATACCATTTCTAGATTACCACCTCCATCCTCCGTAAGAGCTATTAGAAGTTTCCTAGGGCATGCCGGATTTTATAGGCGGTTTATCAAAGACTTTTCAAAGATCTCAAGGCCTCTAACAAAATTACTTGAAAAAGATGCTCCTTTCATCTTTGACAAGGATTGCAATCAAGCATTTCTAACCCTAAAGGAAATGCTAGTCAATGCACCTATCATGATAGCACCTAATTGGAAATTTCCTTTCGAAATCATGTGTGATGCTAGTGACTTTGCAGTTGGAGCTGTCTTGGGACAGAGAAAAGAAAAGCATTTCCACCCAATATATTATGCTAGTAAAACACTTAACGATGCACAAGAAAATTACACAACAACTGAAAAAGAGTTACTAGCTGTGGTATTTTGTCACACCCCGGATTTCCACGTGTCACCGGTGGGCCCGGTGGGGGAGTATCGTGACGTGGTTGGCAACATAATAGTCAAACAACACAATATTTAAATGCACAGCGGAAGCAATATATAGATTTAATTCAACCAAACGATTTTGTAATATGAAGTATCACAAATAGTCGAATATAATCCACAGGTAGATCATATAAAATAAACAGGAAACAAATGTTCAACAGATATGACATCCAAGCTGGCGAGACTTAATGTGGATGCTAGGAGACAAGCCAGCCTATTTCGAGTAGTACCTGCACTCAATCTTTTTAAGAAAATACGTCAGTTTACACTGGTAAATACAATCAACTGACTCATTTTGAAAAGAGTTTAAGAAATGCATTTAAGGCACAAGGCACAAATATTTTATAACTTGGGATAATTATTTAATATATAAGCTTGTAAAGGATTTACATGTTTCTTATGCGTTCAGTAGCCCGGATCGAGCCGGGTTAAAGATCAATTAACACACCACTTTAATTATGAGACACTACAGGTGTACGCCTACACCTGAGTGCTAAGGTCGTGGCCATTTCGTAAAATGATGCCAGGGATATCCGGGACACGGTCATTAACCCCCCAAAGGCTTTAAGCAACAAAACAATTCAAACGGAGACATCTCAATAATTTAACCATAATAAGATTAAATATTCAACGCCCGACCAAGCGGTATTTTATATACCTTACCCAAGCCCGTATAGGGAAATAAGTTAAATGTATTTACCTGAGCAAGTATAGTTCAAAATCAGCGAGTGCGGTATCTTTTACTGGTTCTCCTAATCTGGAACGAAGGTTTATAATAACCTATTAGAATACTAACGGATCTTTAATTAAGCTTAAGCTTAGACCGGTTAGTTTTAAGGATACGGTTCGTACGCACGATTAAGCGAAGACCGGATAGAATGTGATTTAGACCCGCCAAGTTTGAAGACTTGTTTAATATGGGTATATGATACACATTCTGGATTTTGAGAATGAACCGATAAGGTTTGACCCGTTTCGGCTAATTTATGTAAACTAGTTACATAAACCGAACCGAACGCGCATAATGCATAACGGGTAACCGAAAGGGTCGCGAACAGGTTTCCTAAGTTAATACGCTTTAAATATGTGGTGATATCATTATGATATCTTCCATAATGCCCATAACGAGTTTAATCTCTTAATAAGCCCCGTAGGGGTATTTTGGTCAATTTAAAGATTATAAAAGGATTAAATTAGGTTTCTATGAACCGGGTCTGATTACATCAGTAAAATAGCTTACATTAACAGGTTATGTCTAATGGTATTAAGTCTTACGTGGCAAAATGGTTTTAATACTAAACTACGCGTTTAATACGCGTATAAAGCCGTTTTAAGCGACGTACGGGTTAAAATACCAATCTGAGTTTTCTAATCAGCAAAACAAGTTCAAAATACTATATTTATTATTTTAAATCAGTGGCAATTGGATTGGTATCAATCGGATTCATACAACTCGTTTTATGGCCTAAAAGGGCATATTCGGTGTTAACCGAATCAATGCGATAAGCCTAGCTTAAGACCAGCTTAAAAATAATTAAAAATCTTCAAAAATCCTAAAATATTATTTAACATCAGCGGGTAATGGTTTTGGTACCGAAAATCGGGTTTAGATAGGCTATGCGCTAATCGCGCCGTTTAATTAATAAAAAGCTTATTATATACGCTAATGCGCATATCTCCTAATCTAGACCTCCGCTTGACGTGAAAATTTACGTACATGCTAAATAATCAGTAACTAAGATTATTGTATTTCCACATTTTCAAAATACTCGTTATAAGGTCATAAGGGCGTTATGGTCCAATTTAAGCGATTAACGGAAACGTGTGCATGCATCGGATAATCAATGCAATAAGTACAGAGACTTATACTAGCATGTAACCCAACCCTAATGAGACTTTAAGGCATGTCTAATACTTACTAAAACGGGTCAGAACCGAAGTCAACGCAAAAGTCAAGGTTTTGCGCATTTCGGTTCCGAACCGGGTTTAAACAGAAATTTGTCGAGTCGGGCAAGCGCAAACAAGTTTTTATACTTATTACCAAGTTATATTAAGGTTAGAACAAGTTACACGCCTTACGGATTGCATTTCATGCATTAAATCATAAATGTCAATTCTGTTGACTTTTTCGGTCAACGTTTGACCCGACAAACGACCTAGTTAGGTCTGGAATTGGTACTTGCCCTTATAAGGGTTTAATACCCATATAATTACCTATCTAACGGTACTTTTAATTCGGGTTACGACTGAGCTATCGATAACTAAACCCGAAGTCAACCGTTTAATACGATATGTTGACTTTTAAGCTAAAAACTAAACTAGAAATAATTTAGAAGGGATTAGAGACTTACTAGATGATTAGAGGATGACTAGGAAGGCTCTTGATCAGTTTGCAAGCTCTCCAATAATCAGAATGCTTGGAAATGAATTGTGAATGAAAGTGGTGAATGAATGGGTCTTTATATACAAGTTCCATGCACCATAAGCAAGTGACAACCAAGTCTAAGGCCTTCCACAACTGATCAACACATGTTAGTAGCATGTAGGGGTGTCTAAGGGCCATGAATGTGCAAGGAAAACCGGCTATGGAGGTCACGATCGCACAAAACAGCCAACAGCAAGTTCTGCTGTCGCTGGGCGCACCCTCGCGTAGCGCGAGGGGCCGTCGCGCTACGCGACGCCCTAGTCTGACCAGAATTTTGTTGTTTGTTGTTGGATCGAAAGGGCAGCCGTTATAATTGACTTGTTGACTTAAATTATCATTAGGGGCCTCCCATAAATGTCTATATGCTTGAACATACCCTACCATTATCCCTTGTTTCAATTGATTGCATTTACAAGACCCGTAAATGACGGTTTATCGTTCATTTCAACATGGGATCACATCATGCATTTGAATTTTCCTTTAAAGGCAATAATTCCCTGAATTGAGGGTATAATAGATGTATCATTTAATATATCGGGTATTGGGATTTATAATTGAGGTGTTCAGAGGTAACAATTTAACATGACTCCACTTTAAATCCTACCGAAAACATCTTTATTATATCCGGGTTTCCAACGCGTTTTTGTCTTACATGACACGTGTCGTTTTAATATTAACCCGAAATTTGCGAGGTGTTACATCCTCACCCCCTTAAAATAAATCTCGACCCGAGATTTACTGGAACAAGTAAGGGTACTTTTCTTTCATGGTGGATTCTAACTCCCACGTAAACTCGGGACCTCTTCGGGCATCCCATTTGACCTTTACAAAAGGTATGTGCTTTCTTCGAAGCTTTCTTACCTGTCGATCTTCAATCGACAAAGGTTTTTCTACAAACGTTAAGCTCTTATCTATTTGCACATCTGTATGTGGCATGACATGCAAATCGTCAGCGGAACACTTCTTTAGATTGCAGATGTGGAACACATTGTGTATTCCACTGAGCTCTTCCGGTAAGTTCAACTTGTAGGCAACTGACCCGACACGTTCGATGACCTCGAAAGGTCCTATGTATCTTGGGCTTAGTTTGCCTTTCTTACCAAATCGCATCACCCCTTTCCATGGTGACACTTTAAGTAGGACTTTGTCACCTACTTCAAAGTGAAAATCCTTACGACTTGGATCCGCGTAACTCTTCTGCCTATTCCGGGCAGCTTGGAGGTTGTTACGAATCTGGACAATCTTGTCCGTCGTTTCGAACACGATTTCCGGTCCTGATAACTGGACTTCTCCCACTTCCGCCCAACAAACTGGCGATCTACATTTTCTACCGTATAATGCCTCAAAAGGCGCAGCCTTTATGCTGGTATGGTAGCTATTGTTGTAGGAGAATTCGATCAAGGGTAGGTTCTTATCCCAGCTACCTCCCAATTCGATCGCACATGCACGTAGCATGTCTTCCAACGTTTGAATAGTACGCTCACTCTGACCGTCTGTCTGTGGATGGTAAGCCGTACTAAAGTTCAAACGTGTGCCCAAAGATTGTTGGAAGCTTTTCCAAAAGTGCGACGTGTACCTAGTATCTCGGTCAGAGATAATAGCTACAGGTATGCCATGTAAAGCTACAATCTTATCAACGTACAGTTGGGCTAGCATATCGGAGCTGTAGGTCTCCTTAATGGGTAGGAAATGTGCTGACTTAGTCAGTCGGTCGACTATCACCCAGATGGTGTCATTTCCTTTCCTCGTCTTGGGTAACTTGGTGATAAAATCCATAGTTACCATTTCCCACTTCCAAGTAGGAAGTTCAGGTTGTTGTAGTAAACCTGACGGTTTTTGATGTTCTGCTTTGACTTGCGCACACGTCAAGCATTTAGCTACATGGGTAGCTACAGACTTCTTCAAGCCTATCCACCAATAATTTGCTCTAAGATCATGGTACATTTTGTCAGCTCCAGGATGAACGGAGTATTTGGAACTATGGGCTTCCTGGAGGATAACATCACGAAGTCCTCCATAAACTGGAACCCATATACGTCCATTCAATCTAAGAATTCCATCCTTACTAAGAGATAACTGCTCCTCAGTTACTCCTAGCTTTTCGTTAGGATAATTAGCTTCCAACACAGCTTCTTTCTGTGCAGCTAACAACCTTTCTATCAAGCTGTTCTTTAATCCCATGCTCTTGGCATTGATTCGGATGGGTTTCACCCTTTCTTTCCGACTCAAGGCATCGGCGACTACATTCGCCTTGCCGGGATGGTATCTTATTTCACAATCGTAATCATTAAGAGTTTCCATCCAACGACGTTGCCTCATGTTCAAGTCCTTCTGGTTGAACAGATGTTGAAGGCTTTTGTGATCAGAATAGATCACACATTTGATTCCATATAAGTAGTGCCTCCACAGTTTTAGTGCGAATACAACGGCACCCAACTCTAGGTCGTGGGTGGTGTAATTCTTTTCGTGCACCTTTAATTGGCGTGAAGCATAGGCAATGACTTTGCCTTTTTGCATAAGCACACATCCCATCCCGGTGTGTGATGCATCACAATAAACTACAAACTCCTCTAGTCCCTCAGGCAATGTCAGTACTGGAGCATTGCTCAGCTTCTGCTTCAGAATATCGAAGGATTCCTGCTGCTAAGGACCCCAGTCAAACTTAATCTTCTTACGTGTCAGCGAAGTCAGGGGTGCAGCAATCCTTGAGAAGTTTTCTATGAATCGCCTATAGTATCCTGCCAAACCTAGGAAGCTACGAATTTCTGTAGGCGTCTTTGGCTCATGCCAATTCATGACAGCTTCAACTTTAGCGGGATCTACTTGGATGCCCTGCTTACTAACGACATGTCCAAGAAATTGGACTGCTCGAAGCCAGAATTCACACTTTGAGAACTTGGCATAGAGCTTCTCTTTATGAAGTAGTTCCAAAATACAGTGAAGATGCTTCTCGTGGTCAGCTTGGTTCTTTGAGTAGATGAGGATATCATCGATGAAAACGATGACAAATTTATCCATGTAAGGCTTACAGACGCGATTCATGAGATCCATGAATGCGGCTGGTGCATTTGTGAGCCCAAAAGGCATCACTAGGAACTCGTAGTGGCCATAACGAGTCCTAAATGCTGTCTTGTGCACATCTTCATCTCTAACCTTCAATTGATGGTAGCCTGACCTCAAGTCAATCTTTGAGAAGAAACTTGCCCCTTGAAGTTGATCGAACAGATCGTCGATTCTGGGCAAAGGATACCTATTCTTGATAGTAACCTTATTAAGCTCGCGGTAGTCGATGCACAGACGCATCGATCCATCCTTCTTCTTGACAAATAACACTGGTGCTCCCCAAGGAGACGAGCTAGGTTTTATGAAACCTTTGGCTAGAAGATCATCTAGCTGCGTCCTTAGTTCCTTCATCTCCGTTGGTGCCAGCCTATAAGGCGCCCTTGCAACTGGTGCTGATCCAGGAATAATATCAATCCTGAATTCCACTTGCCTATCTGGTGGCAAACCAGGTAGTTCTTCAGGAAATACTTCGGGGTATTCAGAAATGACTGGGATATCTCCAATCTTGGGTTTCGGTTCATCAATAATCACCTGTGCCATGTAGATGACACAGCCCTTCTTTAAACACTTTGAGTCTTTGAGTATTGACATCTTCTCGGGCAGCCCATACTGGGTATCTCCCTGGATAGTAAGTGATTCACCAGACGAAGTCTTGATTATCACTTGCTTCTTATTGCAAATAATCTGGGCCTGGTTATGTGATAACCAGTCCATACCCAAAACTATGTCGAAACCGGCTAGTTTTAAAGGAAGTAGAGACAAAGGAAAAGAGTGATTCCTAATGGATATGAAACATCCATCTAATAAGGTTGAAGCGGTTTCTATTGTGCCATCGGCTAGTTCCACCTCATACTTCACACTTAAAATTCTAACAGGTAGTTTTAACAATTCACAAAACTTACTATCTACAAACGACTTATCAGCGCCTGAATCAAATAACACTCTCGCGTAAACATCATTTACGAGAAAGGTACCTGTTATCACGTTGTCGTCCTTGACGGCTTCCTTTGCATCCATTCTGAAGACCCTTGCATTGGTCTTCCTAGCCTCTTCCGGCTTCTTGGCATATTTTGGGCAATTGCTCTTGATGTGCCCTTTTTCATTGCAACCATAGCAAGTTGCATCCTTTATTTTCTTGCAATCCACGGTTTTGTGTTCCCTGGATTTGCATAAACCACAAGCAAAAGGCTTCGATTGTGATTGAGAGTTGGATTCAAACCTGCACTTGCCAAAGTGCTGCCTCTTGCAGATTTTACATTTGGGTTTTTCACCCGACTGCTGGCCATCCCTCCTAAAACCTGACCCTTTCTTCTGGTCATTGTTTCCCTTCTGTTTCTTGTCTGTACGACGTGAGTTGTCATCCTCACGCTTCCTCTTTTCGGTGTCACTTTTCCTCTGTGACCTTTGCCTAACAGCATCCAAGGTAAGGGACAATGAAATGTCCGTTACTGACCGAAAAGTAGTTGGTCTCGAGGCCTTCACATTCGCCTTAATCTCCGGTTCCAACCCTCCAATGAAACGAGCTATACGTTTAGGCTCCGGAGTTACCAAGTAAGGAACTAACCTCGACAAAGTGTTGAAACTGGTTAGGTAGGCCTGACAGTCAAGGTTCTTCATGACCAGCGCCAGGAAGTCAGATTCAATTCTCTCAACCTCATGTTGAGGGCAGAAATTTTCTTTGATTTGTGCCATGAACTGCTCCCAGGTCATGTTGTATAACGGAACCTTTCCTGTAGCCTGGATCAATGATCTCCACCAGGCTAGGGCTTCTCCTTTGAACGACTGTGAGACAAACTTCACAATATCCCTTTCATGGCAACCACTAATATCCACCACAGTATCCATTTCATCCATCCACGTCATGCAATCAACAGCTCCTTTTTCCCCATTGAAGTCTCTGGGTTTGCACGACACAAAGTATTTATAGGTGCACCCTCTATTACGGGGTCCTTGATCCTGAATGACCCTCTGGGATGGAGCACTCCTTCGGTTTGACGAGTGGTGAGAATTACTGTTGTGGGCAGTGTGGGTCCTGGAAGGTGTTCTAGTGTGTGATGCAGAATGGGTCCTCGTATGGGTACCACTTGATCCATGGGGCTGTCTATCCATGGCTCTATTAACCGCATTGTCTATCATAGCTTGCAGCTCTGCACCTGCTACGTTCACATGGGCATTATCAGGCACTATTCCTGGGTGACTGTTGACCTCGTTTGAGTCTGCCATGTATTTTGAACTGTAACATATTGACAATAATTTATTGGTGAGTTTATTATAGAATTGTCTTTTATGGCAATTTTTATTAACCGCGGTAAACATAGACCATATATGGTTAATTTATTTCTCACATTTATTTAGGATTTCTAAAATAATTTATCCTAATTATAAAACAATAATAGTTTTATTAGCACATAAGGCCTAGTCACAGGGACAATTTAAATTATAAGCTATGAATTCAAGAGAATCAAGGCTTTTTAAGGTTTGAACCAAGTTCATTACCTTTTTCAGACAGGGTCACAGACTATTACTGTCTTTTGTCTCATATGAAAATGAGAAGGGCCCGTAGGCATTATATTACCACGTATGGTAAAAAAAATATGATCATCTTAATTGATGATGTAAACCTAGGATTCAGAGATCATTAAACTAGGTTAGGAATCTTTTAAAGAATTCCTTTATAATATGACGTATGTGATTTTAACGAATCACTTCTGTCAGGAGTGTTAACATGTTTTAAGATGTTAACAGGAATTTGAATCTTTTAGACAGGTCTTACCATTTTGGCCCGGTCTTATATTTGACACGAGGCTAGGGTTCACACTTTTAAGATCCTTAATTAATTAATTTCATAGGCAGATTAATTGAAAAGGAATGATTTTAATTTATTTCATTTTATACATTATATATGCACATATGGCAATTATGAAATTTATAAAACAAACATTCCATTAATCTATTATACTATTACACACAGCCCTAAACGGGTCTTTTACAAATAATAAACTTACCCACGCAGGGGTTTAAACCAGTACATGCCCACGCAGGGGTCTTACAGAAAGATGTGCCCACGCAGGGGCTAAAATAGAAACAAGTCCTCGTATGGGACTAAGTACTAAAGGTAGATGTCCACGCAGGGACTACATACACATACCAATAATAAATGTCCACGTAGGGACTTGATTTTTAAAGTAGACATACACACACAAAGGATTTACTGATCCTTCTTACTCTTCCCCTTGATTAAGTTCGTCAAGGTCTTGAACATCCCCTGGTTACGCCGTCGGTCTTCCCGCGCCTCATGCCGCACCGCTCTAATACTTTGTAGGATCTCCTGATGCTGAGGTGGCGACATCTGAAGAGACGGCGGGGGTTGTTGGTAGTACGGGGGTTGTGTAGGCATCTGGTACCCCTGTGATGGGTAGCCTACTCCCCAAGGAGCTCCATACGGTCCTTCCGGGTTAAGGGCGTAGTAATTAGACGCTACCAAATACGGGTCGGCTTCAGCGTAACCGAGGTTAGTGTGAGTTGGTGGATCAAACGGGTTGTACATCGAAGGACCCGTGTATGCCGGTATCTGGTTATCAAGCCCTATAGGTGGCGGTTGCTGCACGGCGGGGTTTGATGGTCCACCCATTTGTGGATCTTCTGGAAGCGGCTGATAATTTCTGCCACTTGATTGTAGAGGAGAGCTGAAATGAAACTCCTCTGTTCGTGTGGACATCCGGGCTCCGGATCTCCTATGTCTTCGCGGCTGTGGGGGCGCCGGCTGAACTGGTGGCGGTGGAGGCGGTGGCGTAACTGCCTCAAACTGGTGATTCCCAGAGGAATCATGATGATGCTGCTGATGCTGCTCATGCGGCGAAGAATAGTGAGGTTGTGGCTGCTCATGTGGCGACGAATGGTGAGAGGGTGTGTAATACCACTCGTGCCGAGTGAAGATAGCCTGGAAGTTATCTGGACCATTATAGGGTGGTCCTTGGTAAATGGAACTATCCGAGACCTCTATTGGGTGGTTGGGAGTTCCTGATGCGGGCATTTCGGGGTCGTCTTCCTCATCCATATCGTTTCCTCCTGAAAAATGGTCCTCCGGCCCCAATGGGTTAAAACCCACTGGTTCTGGTAGATAATCCGCCGGGTTGAACTGGCCTTGAAAGATTGGAGTGGGGTCTCCAAAAGGACGGTGCGACATAGATCGCTGTAACGGTATGTGTGAATGGTGAGGGTCTCTAGGCTCATTTTCCGAATGTGGCCCGTATGAGTCTTGAGCGGGAGTTGTAGAGCTGTTTGAAACCGATCGTCTTGCCGGTTGAAATAGACCTCTCTGGTTCCGTCGAGTACCGTCACTCTCGGCGGGGATAGGAGCTCGTGTATTGGATGGCCCAGCTTCATGGTCGTTGGGGGCGGTGGTCGGCCCCTTTCCTCCTCGTCCTCGCATACGTAAAAATCTTGGAGGCATTTTCTTGGTTATACCTGTCAACAAAACATAAGATAACAAATAACAAAATATAAAGTTTTAAAGAACAAAACAAAAACCGAATAGGGTGGAATTTGTCTTATGTTATAAGTCTAGACTCGAAAGTTTAAATATGTGCAATTGTGTAACTGAGATTAAACACAAAAGGCTAGTGTTTAATTCACTCAAACCTGGCTCTGATACCAACCTGTCACACCCCGGATTTCCACGTGTCACCGGTGGGCCCGGTGGGGGAGTATCGTGACGTGGTTGGCAACATAATAGTCAAACAACACAATATTTAAATGCACAGCGGAAGCAATATATAGATTTAATTCAACCAAACGATTTTGTAATATGAAGTATCACAAATAGTCGAATATAATCCACAGGTAGATCATATAAAATAAACAGGAAACAAATGTTCAACAGATATGACATCCAAGCTGGCGAGACTTAATGTGGATGCTAGGAGACAAGCCAGCCTATTTCGAGTAGTACCTGCACTCAATCTTTTTAAGAAAATACGTCAGTTTACACTGGTAAATACAATCAACTGACTCATTTTGAAAAGAGTTTAAGAAATGCATTTAAGGCACAAGGCACAAATATTTTATAACTTGGGATAATTATTTAATATATAAGCTTGTAAAGGATTTACATGTTTCTTATGCGTTCAGTAGCCCGGATCGAGCCGGGTTAAAGATCAATTAACACACCACTTTAATTATGAGACACTACAGGTGTACGCCTACACCTGAGTGCTAAGGTCGTGGCCATTTCGTAAAATGATGCCAGGGATATCCGGGACACGGTCATTAACCCCCCAAAGGCTTTAAGCAACAAAACAATTCAAACGGAGACATCTCAATAATTTAACCATAATAAGATTAAATATTCAACGCCCGACCAAGCGGTATTTTATATACCTTACCCAAGCCCGTATAGGGAAATAAGTTAAATGTATTTACCTGAGCAAGTATAGTTCAAAATCAGCGAGTGCGGTATCTTTTACTGGTTCTCCTAATCTGGAACGAAGGTTTATAATAACCTATTAGAATACTAACGGATCTTTAATTAAGCTTAAGCTTAGACCGGTTAGTTTTAAGGATACGGTTCGTACGCACGATTAAGCGAAGACCGGATAGAATGTGATTTAGACCCGCCAAGTTTGAAGACTTGTTTAATATGGGTATATGATACACATTCTGGATTTTGAGAATGAACCGATAAGGTTTGACCCGTTTCGGCTAATTTATGTAAACTAGTTACATAAACCGAACCGAACGCGCATAATGCATAACGGGTAACCGAAAGGGTCGCGAACAGGTTTCCTAAGTTAATACGCTTTAAATATGTGGTGATATCATTATGATATCTTCCATAATGCCCATAACGAGTTTAATCTCTTAATAAGCCCCGTAGGGGTATTTTGGTCAATTTAAAGATTATAAAAGGATTAAATTAGGTTTCTATGAACCGGGTCTGATTACATCAGTAAAATAGCTTACATTAACAGGTTATGTCTAATGGTATTAAGTCTTACGTGGCAAAATGGTTTTAATACTAAACTACGCGTTTAATACGCGTATAAAGCCGTTTTAAGCGACGTACGGGTTAAAATACCAATCTGAGTTTTCTAATCAGCAAAACAAGTTCAAAATACTATATTTATTATTTTAAATCAGTGGCAATTGGATTGGTATCAATCGGATTCATACAACTCGTTTTATGGCCTAAAAGGGCATATTCGGTGTTAACCGAATCAATGCGATAAGCCTAGCTTAAGACCAGCTTAAAAATAATTAAAAATCTTCAAAAATCCTAAAATATTATTTAACATCAGCGGGTAATGGTTTTGGTACCGAAAATCGGGTTTAGATAGGCTATGCGCTAATCGCGCCGTTTAATTAATAAAAAGCTTATTATATACGCTAATGCGCATATCTCCTAATCTAGACCTCCGCTTGACGTGAAAATTTACGTACATGCTAAATAATCAGTAACTAAGATTATTGTATTTCCACATTTTCAAAATACTCGTTATAAGGTCATAAGGGCGTTATGGTCCAATTTAAGCGATTAACGGAAACGTGTGCATGCATCGGATAATCAATGCAATAAGTACAGAGACTTATACTAGCATGTAACCCAACCCTAATGAGACTTTAAGGCATGTCTAATACTTACTAAAACGGGTCAGAACCGAAGTCAACGCAAAAGTCAAGGTTTTGCGCATTTCGGTTCCGAACCGGGTTTAAACAGAAATTTGTCGAGTCGGGCAAGCGCAAACAAGTTTTTATACTTATTACCAAGTTATATTAAGGTTAGAACAAGTTACACGCCTTACGGATTGCATTTCATGCATTAAATCATAAATGTCAATTCTGTTGACTTTTTCGGTCAACGTTTGACCCGACAAACGACCTAGTTAGGTCTGGAATTGGTACTTGCCCTTATAAGGGTTTAATACCCATATAATTACCTATCTAACGGTACTTTTAATTCGGGTTACGACTGAGCTATCGATAACTAAACCCGAAGTCAACCGTTTAATACGATATGTTGACTTTTAAGCTAAAAACTAAACTAGAAATAATTTAGAAGGGATTAGAGACTTACTAGATGATTAGAGGATGACTAGGAAGGCTCTTGATCAGTTTGCAAGCTCTCCAATAATCAGAATGCTTGGAAATGAATTGTGAATGAAAGTGGTGAATGAATGGGTCTTTATATACAAGTTCCATGCACCATAAGCAAGTGACAACCAAGTCTAAGGCCTTCCACAACTGATCAACACATGTTAGTAGCATGTAGGGGTGTCTAAGGGCCATGAATGTGCAAGGAAAACCGGCTATGGAGGTCACGATCGCACAAAACAGCCAACAGCAAGTTCTGCTGTCGCTGGGCGCACCCTCGCGTAGCGCGAGGGGCCGTCGCGCTACGCGACGCCCTAGTCTGACCAGAATTTTGTTGTTTGTTGTTGGATCGAAAGGGCAGCCGTTATAATTGACTTGTTGACTTAAATTATCATTAGGGGCCTCCCATAAATGTCTATATGCTTGAACATACCCTACCATTATCCCTTGTTTCAATTGATTGCATTTACAAGACCCGTAAATGACGGTTTATCGTTCATTTCAACATGGGATCACATCATGCATTTGAATTTTCCTTTAAAGGCAATAATTCCCTGAATTGAGGGTATAATAGATGTATCATTTAATATATCGGGTATTGGGATTTATAATTGAGGTGTTCAGAGGTAACAATTTAACATGACGCCACTTTAAATCCTACCGAAAACATCTTTATTATATCCGGGTTTCCAACGCGTTTTTGTCTTACATGACACGTGTCGTTTTAATATTAACCCGAAATTTGCGAGGTGTTACATATTTGCTTTTGATAAATTTCGTTCTTATCTTGTTCTTTCTAAAACTATAGTCTATACAGACCATGCAGCCATTCGATATCTCTTTAAGAAGCAAGACACAAAACCACGTTTGATTAGGTGGATTCTACTCCTCCAAGAATTTGACATTGAAATCAAGGACAAAAGAGGAGCAGAAAATACCGCAGCAGATCATCTTTCACGCTTAGAAGACCCAGCTTTGGAGGCAACCAGGGACGAGCAAATCAACGAAAAATTTCCAACTGAGTCCCTGGAAATGGTGGAATATAAGGAAGAACCATGGTACGCCGACTTTGCTAACTACCTAGCTAGCGGTATAGTCGCAAAAGGATGGCCACATCATCAAAGAAAAATATTCTTTGCCAATATGAAACACTACTTTTGGGAAGATCCATATCTTTTCAAAATGTGTGCCGACCAACTCGTCAGACGATGCGTACATGGTAGTGAAGCACGAAGAATTCTCCGCCATTGTCATGAAGGTCCATACGGAGGACATCATGGTGCTGCCAGTACCGCGCGAAAGGTATTCGATTCAGGATTTTATTAGCCAACCATTTACAAAGATGCTCAAAATCTTGTAAAGACATGTGATGCTTGCCAAAGAACAGGTAATATTTCTTCCAAAAACGAAATGCCACAAAATGGCATTCTTGTTTGTGAAATTTTTGATGTATGGGGACTCGACTTTATGGGACCTTTCCCACCATCGAAAGGAAACAAATACATACTTGTGGCAGTAGATTACTTGTCTAAATGGGCCGAGGCCGAGGCACTTCCAACAAATGATGGAAGAGTAGTGGTAAGATTTCTGAAAAAATTATTCTCTCGTTTTGGCACACCTAAAGCTTTAATAAGTGATAGAGGTACCCATTTTTGCAACCATCAACTTGAAAAATTTTTAACAAGATATGGGGTCTATCACCGGGTTTCGACAGCATATCACCCTCAAACAAACGGACAAGCCGAAGTGACTAATAGAGGGTTAAAACGAATACTCGAAAAAACCGTAGGGTTAAATAGAAAGGAATGGGCTGATAAATTAGATGATGCTTTATGGGCTTTTCGAACTGCTTATAAAACAACGATAGGTACAACCCCATATAAGCTAGTCTATGGAAAAAGTTGTCATTTGCCAGTAGAAATTGCACACAAAGCCTACTGGGCAATCAAAAATGTAAACTTAGATCTAGAATTTGCTGGTAAAAATCGATTTTGTCAAATAAATGAATTAGACGAGCTTAGGAATTATGCATACTCAAACTCCGAGATTTATAAGGAAAGAATGAAAAATTTGCATGACAAACATATTAAACCTAATGAATTTCGGGTAGGAGATTTAGTTCTTTTGTTTAATTCACGACTTCGATTGTTTCCTGGTAAATTAAAGTCTAGGTGGTCAGGACCTTTTTCCGTCACCCATATTTTTCCACACGGTGCAGTAGAAATTAAACCTCGAAATGGGCCACCATTTAAAGTCAATGGCCAACGGCTGAAACTCTATCAAGGATTTATTGAGGATGAGGAAGAAGAGATCTCGCTTCAAACCGTGGAAGAATAAAAACATCATGCCTGGTAAGTTACGAACGATTGAGACGACAAAATAAAGCGGTAAGTTTTCTAAACCATAGCTTATGGGAAAAAGGGGCACTAAAAAAAAAAAAAACTGCTCGGCACGAGGCCATGTCCGCTGGACACGGGGCCGTGTTCGCGCTGCAGACGGGATAAAACCCCTTTTTTCAAAACAGTTTCTTCATTCCACACGCCCCGTTTCCCCACAAAAGCTCTGGTTCCAGGCGATTTTTCGCGAAATTTCGACGTCTCTTACCGATCTAACAACGTCAAGGTATGATTCTATCACTCTTAGTAGTTAGATTAGTTACTTGCATGTAGTTAAAACACCACAAATTTGGGGAAAAATCTAGGGTTCTTGATGTTCATCCGGATCGAACCTAAAATTTTTGCCTAAATCTGTTTGCATTTAGTTAGATTAGTGTTAAGGGAAGTAAATACACTTAGATTGTTCATAGATTCACCCGATTTCTTACAAAAACCCCAAACCCTTGTTCTTGAACCGAAAAAGATAAAATTGATAAGGTAAACGAGATATTTTGGGAGAAACGGTGTTTAGGGTTTCATTTTCGGGGGAAACCGCACCTATTGGACCAAAAATTTTCAAGTTTTCGAAACCGGGTCGAAAAATGAAGTTTTTGAGTAACAGACCTCTGGACACGGGGTCGTGTCCAGCCCGCTGTTTGCAGTTTTGTCCGAAAACATTTCTGTTTCGTGCTAATTTTTGGTGTATTCTTTCAGATGGCAAAGTTCACAAGGTTCAATGCAAGTGAGCTTGATGCAAGGGCAAGGTATGAGGTTCTTCAAACAAGACCCGAAGAGTACCCCAGGAGAGCTTGCACGGATCTGTTAACCTTGGTAAACCAGCTGAACCGATTCAACAACATCGTTACGGGACCACTAGCTGTTGCATTAAACACTAGGCTTCGGTCGGTGCATCAATGCACCATGGAGTTCTACAGTACCTTCAACTTCAATTCAAGGTGTGACCCATTCGACAATGAAGGGGTTGTATTTCGGTGTGGAGGGACAATGTACTCGATCTCCATGGCACAGTTTGGAGCCATAATAGGTCTATACCAAGAAGAGGAATCGGGAAACGAAGAAAATACCGGGGGATTACGAGACTTGGAGGGAAATGAAAGACAAGCCGCATGGGCTCAAATCGGTGAAGGAATCTACGACCCTCGTAGCACCAAGAGTATGAAGCTAAGGGATCCGCTCTATCGCTACATTCACAGGATCCTCACCTACTCTCTAAACCAACGTCACGACAGTAGCGGTGTTGTAGGGTTGAAAGATTTGGTTGTCCTCCACTGTATCCACAACCAAAAGCCTCTCGATGTTCCGTATCTCCTGTTAAGAAACATGCATCTCAACCGCCTTGCTCGAGCTCCAACGCCTATCTTCTTCGGAGGATGGGTGTACCGTCTTTTTAAGCATTACACGCAAATTCCAAGAGCCTTTGAAAGAAGCCCATGGTCGGGACGAGTTGACTACCACATTTGCCGAGCCATGAACTTACTCTATGAGGCGGAAGACGGAACAGTGAGTTTCCAAAGAACGCAAGGCTATGCATGGAACCCACAGGAGGCCCTAGTTCTTCACGCACCACCTCCCCACCACCAGTATCCACCCCATGGTGATCCGGGTCAATCCTCCTCACAAGGAGGCGGTTTTCCTAATTTTCAAAGCTTACATGATCTTATGCAGGAAAACCTCATGTGTACCAGGAACGCCTACAACCTCGCCAACAACACATACCACCGGGTCGGAGCTATTGAACGCAACATCAACGATATACAAGACGATATCGGCAGCATCCGGGAGTACATGGCGGGGCATGGGGATGGAGGTGATGAGAGCGATGAAGATATGGAGTAGAGGGTTTGGAGGAGCAGGAGCGGGTTGATGGCGAGCCCACAGGTTTAAGTCCCTTTATTTATCGAACGATTGGTGGCCTGCGTGCCAGAAGTTGAACAATTTACTTTCCTTAAACACTTTTATTTTCCGTTTTATTTTTCTTTTACTTTATGCTTGGAACAATTAACTGTGGTAATGTAGGATGTTTGTGTTGCTTGGTGTGGTATTAAGTGATGAAACAGGTACAAACCAAGGCTTGGGGTGCTAAGCCTTAGCACTTATAGGGCCAGGATGGAAAAAACGGAGGAAGAAATCTGTTTTTCAGGCTTTCAGACTGTCCACACGGGGACGTGTCCAGCCAACACGCCCCCGTGCTCACCTCCCAGACCTGCTGTTTGGCTTCTGTTCTGCAGAATTTTGTCAGACACGTGGCCGTGTCCAGTGGACACGGGGCCGTGTCCACCTTCTGTAAGTTCTTGTTACTGGCACCTGAACACGGGGTCGTGCCCACTCAACACGGGGCCGTGTTCAGTGCCCAGTAACACAAATTTTTGCTTTTTAAACACTATTTTACACATCTAATCAACCTAAAAATTTATTTTTGGGACACATTGAGGACAATGTGTAATTTAAGTGTGGGGGGGATGCTAAAACCTTGAATTTTGCAAGTCCTAAATACAAGCCTTACACAAAACTCTATTGGAACCGCTAATCACCCCAAATTTTTTTCAAAAATTTTCATTTTTTTTACTTGTCTAGGTTTAATTCGGAAAATTCAAGTTCTCAAAAAGGTTATATTTTTACAAATTTACAACCGATAGCGTAGTGATAAAAAGAACCAACATAAGAAAATTATGAAAAGGCATAGCAAACTTATTTAAAATCTGATTATATATACTTGATCACATAAAAACCCATTCCCACAAAAGTGAGTTTTGAGCCTTTATTGAGCACACAATTACATATCATTTGACTAAATGCTCATTTTTCGTTTCTTGTGTGAATAGCCGCTTGGTTCTTACGACTCTAGAACTTGCCATGACAATACATTCCCGGTCCTTATCAACTTAAACCCGAGTAAGTAAATGATGGAGGCATTAGGACTAACCCTTTTTATTTCTACACCATTATTTTTCTTTTTCTTTTACCACCTACTCAAAAAATCCCCCTAGTTAACCCCTTTGAGCCTAAACCTTTTCGTTTCATCACCCAAACAAAAACCCTTTTACCCACCAAAACCTTTTTCATTTTTAACCCTTTATTTTAGTAACAAGTTCGGTTCTTCGTAAAAAAAAAAAAATTGTGTGATAATGATGAAGCAAAAAGAAAATAAACAAACAAGTTAATCAAAAATAACTTAGTTTGAATAAAAGCTTCATCAAAATAAAAAGTTGCAAAAATACGAAAACCGACACTTGTTACGCTTTTAGCCCTTTTTCTACTAACCACTAACCCAACCACCTACCTTTAACCCTAGCCTAACCCTTAACCCACAAAGTCCTCTTGATATCTACAAAGGTATAAAAGTTAAAAAGGAGGAGGATTGATTTCTTGGCAAGCCTATGGTAGGAATAAGTTCCATGCCGCTCTCGAGTGTGAGTGATTTCCCCGTGAGGTATGTGAACTTGTATATAAATAGAATTTTAAAAAGCATGTTATGCCCAAATAAGTAATTTCTTTTATGAAAAGTTCTAAATAAATCATTACGAATAGGAGTGTAAATAAATAAAAATAAAACCCAAAAAGATCTTGGAAATCCCAACACTCTACGACAAGCCCAAAACCTTCTCTTCTACCTATTCCATTTGGGAGTGTAAGCCACATATTAAAGAGTTTTGCTTGAGGACAAGCAAAAGTTCAAGTGTGGGGGTATTTGATGTATGTAAAATGCAACATATAAATTACATCAAATGAGGCATAAAACTAACCCTTTTTAAGTACTAATATTGGAAAAAGAGTGTTTTTGTCTTCCTTTTGTATTTTCAGGATTAAATGAGCTCAAAAACGCAAAAGAAGCAAAAAGACAGCTAAATCCAACATAAATACAAGAAAAGGAATATTAGTGGACTGCCCGACCCCTCAACGGCACCTTCCAAAGCAAAGTAGAGAAATCAGAAGACTGAACACGCCCCGTGCTCAGCCAGCACGGGGCCGTGCCCAAGAAGCAGCAGAAAAGACAAATCTATAGAAGCTTCTATTGCCCACACGGGGCCGTGCTCAGCGGACACGGGGGCGTGTCGAAAGTACAGCAGGCGCATTTATTGTAATTGCGAATTACAATTAATGAGGAGAGAGATTGTCAGACGGACACGGGGCCGTGCCCAGCGGACATGGGGCCGTGTCCAGCTCTCTGTTCAGCCTATAAATAGGAGTGCTTGGATTCATTTCATCTCATCCCTTGGCACACCACCTCTCTCACACTTCATCCACCACCCACCACCATCACAACACCATCATCCACCACCATCATCCATTGTCCATCGTAGAGTGTGTGAGTCGTCTCGGGATCCAAGATTGATCGTAAGAGTTCTTGACAATCAAGGCTATGTTTGCCTAAGTCTCTTACATCACTTGGTGAAGACAAAGTGTCTAGTATAATACTTTTTATTTCTAATCTTTTGCACTTTTTATTTGGTTTTGTATTAATGACTTTAATAACTAGTTACCTATGTTGAAGGTGATCTTTCCTTATCGTTTGTCCGTGGTGTCTTGACATTATTTTACTGTCTATATAAAATAAAGGATTTTCACCATTCATATCTCCACGGTCTATATGGAGATATGTTGGCTACCTGGTCGGGGGTTAAGGGAACGGTTTGGTAAAGGTCTTGCCATTGTTCAGCGTTTAGAGGTCCTGCAATGAACCTGGGTCAAATTTAGTAGGACCTCCTTCAATACTTCACGGTATTGGATGGCGGGGGTCCAAACTCTTTGATCCCCTCATAAGTTAACTACTATTAATACTATAACCCGGCTATTTAGGACTGTATCCCTGCTGACTCAGACTACTTAGCCGAGGGTAACGTCACCGCCAAAAGCGGGGCCTACCACAATACTGCATTAATAACTTAATTCATTATCTTCCAATAATCCACCCTTTTAGGATTGTATCCCTGCTGACTCAAACTACTGGGGTGAGGGTAACGTCACCTTCAAAAGAGGGGCCTACTACAATAACTAAGATAATCTCTTAATTATGTGCAAAAGTGCGAAAATAATCAAAGGTTATACTAGATACGAGTCGGAACCAAGTGATTCATCTTGTCTATCTGTTTTTTTCTTTTATTTTTTATTTTCAGCATTTTAGTTAGTTTTTAATTTTCTTAGTTTAAAACATTTTTCTAAACTTTTATTTTGGTTAGACGTTGAGGATAAACCGGTACTAAAAGCTCTTGTGTCCTTGGACGACCTCGGTATCTTACCAACGCTATACTACACTCAACGATGGGTGCACTTGCCCATATGTGTGTTTAGTGTTAGTGAAATATCGTGTTTTATAAATTTAAAACTTGGCTAAAATAAGTGTTAAAAAGGGCTTAAAATATACACCTAAAATAAGTAACACTTCGCACGCATCAAGGATATTGTGACTGGTGTTAATCCTACTACTGTTCGTCAAGCGATCGAGTTATCTGCTACCCTGACTGAGTCGCAAGTCAGGAAGGGTAAACTTACCTGCAAGGGCGATAAGAAGAAGTCGACCGAATCAGTCAAGGAAATGGGTAAGGGTAAGAAAGGTGAGTCGTCGAAGAAGTCAAGAAAGCGAAAGGGTGCTCAGAACTTTGCAGTTACTGCTCAGAACCCGCCAGCTCAACCGCCTGCAAAGAAAGCGTATGCTGGTACCGCACCTCATTGTGCTCGCTGCAACGGTCATCATGTTGCACAACAAGCTTGTAGGCAATGCACAACGTGTGGTAAGCTTGGGCATCTGGCAAACATCTGTCGTTCGGGTCAGAATCAGATTGTTCAGAATCAAGCTCCGGTTCAGGGGAATGCTGCTAGATTCCCACCGGGTTCATGTTTCAATTGCGGAGAGTTTGGTCACTTCGGTAACAACTGTTCGAGGCTAGTGAATGCAAACGCGAATGCTAATGCGAACCCGAATGCGAATGTCAACGCAAATGTGAATCCCGCTCGTGGGCGAGCGTACAATCTGAATGCTAACGAAGCGAGGGCTGACAACGAGGTGGTTAATGGTACGTTTCTTGTTAACAATCGACCTGCATCTATTCTTTTTGATTCTGGTGCCGATACAAGTTTTGTTTCATTATCTTTTGTCAGTTAAACCTTGATAACCATTTTTTCCCATTGACCTCACGCCGATGCAACTTGGGAGTTTCGATATTATCGTGGGAATGGATTGGTTAACCAAACATCATGCGGAGGTGGTTTGTTTTGATAATATTGTTCGTATTCCTCTTCTGTCTGGCGATGTTCTGGAAGTTCGTGGCGAAAAACCATCTGATGGTTTGAAGCTTATGTCGTGTACAAAGGCCCAAAGTTATTTGCGAAAAGGATATGTTGCTTTCCTGGCACATGTCACCGAGGAGAAAGGCAAGAGCAAGAGTATACAGGATATTCCGATTGTTCAGGATTATCCAGAGGTGTTTCCCGATGAACTGCCTGGTTTGCCTCCAGTTCGTAAAGTCGAGTTTCATATTGACCTTGTACCCAATGCCAACCCGATTGCGAAAGCGCCTTATCGTCTTGCACCGTCAGAGATGCAAGAGTGATCGAAACAGCTTCAAGAGTTGTCTGATAAAGGATTCATCCGTCCGAGCTTTTCGCCTTGGGGAGCTCATGTCCTCTTTGTGAAAAAGAAAGATGGATCTTTTCGAATGTGTATCAATTATCGTGAGCTTAATAAGCTTACTATCAAGAATCGATATCCCCTACCTAGAATTGATGATCTCTTCGACCAGCTGCAAGGTGCTTCATGCTTTTCCAAAATCGATCTGCGATCTGGGTATCATCAACTTCATGTACTCGAAGAAGATATTCCCAAAACTGTATTTCGTACGAGATATGGGCACTACGAGTTCACTGTCATGCCTTTTGGTTTGACAAATGCCCCAGCTAGCTTCATGGATTTAATGAATAGGGTTTGTAAACCTTATTTAGATAGGTTCATCATTGTGTTTATCGACGATATTCTCATTTATTCGAAGTCTCGAGCCGATCATGAGCAACACCTTCGTTTGACGTTGGAACTCCTAAAGAAGGAACAACTTTTTGCTAAATTCTCCAAGTGTGAATTTTGGCTTAAAGAAGTTCAGTTTTTGGGTCATATAGTCAATGAGCAGGGTATTCATGTGGATCCATCCAAGATTATAGCTGTAGGATCGTTTGCAGACCCGAACGAGTCGATCAGAAGAGTTTATCTCAATACGAAAGGCGGAAACAGACGTATTGAGGTCAATTCAGCTAGAATATCACTTAAAACTGTCGTAAGATTGATTTGAAAGCAAAACACAATGAGACGACACTTCGGCAGCACTTCGTTACACTGACCGGAATGAATGTTACCGATTTCGCTTGGAGGCACCTATTTATAGAAGCCTGATTCCGCTTGAAAGTAACATGGTGTAGTTCAAGCGGAATTACTTAATGTGATTTCGCTTGAAACTGACAGTTTTCAATTCAAGCGGAATCAAGTCCTTTCAAGCGAAATTACCTTAAATCTAGAACAACGTGTCCTGATCTAACATGTTCTATACAAGACTCGATACAAGACGAAGTCGACATACGCATGCACTAACAGACTCCCCCTCGAATGTTGACGAGTCTTCAGTGTCGAGCCTTTGCATCTTCAATCTTTATCAGCCTTCGGGCTTCTCTTTTGAAGTATCTAACACTGTAAGTATCCTTAATCTTCCAGGATCTTGACCTAGCTCTTCCCAATTCATCACCAACAGACTTCCCTCGAACAAATAATCTTCAATTCCAGAATCACAATCTGGCTCTATCTTCTCTTGATCAGATCTCTTGATTCCTTAAGTTCATCAGCATCGGCAGCGTGCATGAACTTTAGGATCTGAACTTGGCTCTACAAACTTCAGACTCCCCCTTTCAATAAGCTGGGATTGCAGTCTGGCTTTCACATCTTCAGATCAATTTCTGGCACTATCATTATCTGCACAAATCTCTACCCAAAAATAAATTTATGTTTACCACTTGTAAAATCAACCTCACAAATGATTTATCATTTAAAAAATTTTGATGACCACTTTTTGAAAAGATATTCAAACAATGTTAATCTTTGATGAACCTTTTGAAGAAATTTCATTTTTCTTTTCAACACACTCTCCCAACCCAATTGTCATCATGTTTAGCACTCGGAATTTTGAAAATCAGCTCTCCAACATCAGTTGTCGAAAATCTTTTTGTATTTTTCAAAATTTATGCTAAAACACACTAAAATCTTTTTGGATTTTTGAAAGTAATGAAATGCAGAATAGAGATATTTACAAACAACATTTTTGTGAGTTTGTGTAAGAGGATCATATCAGTTTTTGACAAGTCACAAGTACCGTTGAGCTTAGTTACACATTAAGAATTAAACAATTCACTTAGATTGTCGATATATTGATCCACTTAAATTTTCACTCAAATTTCAACTAATTCAGGATACGAATTAGGTGTATTAGGAACTTAAACTCATTCATGTGTTCCACCTCTTGAATATACTTCCGTATCCAGATCCCAATATTCAGTCTTACAGGTGAGTATACCACAGATGATATCTGTAAGGGGTTAAATTGCGAAACCGTGAGAGCTCAGGTCAGAACTTCCGTTCAGCAGAGAGATGACGGTTCGACTTTTGGTGTGTCCCCTTTAGAGGATCTTTTTTACAACAGCAATGATTTTCAATTTTATTGTTTCATCATTTTTGCTGAGGGCGGCGCTATGTTTCAAGCAAGCAGTAAAGTATTCTCCGGGGACTAGGCCATTGCTTCCGCAAAATCAGAAGTCCCGGGATAATACCCCAGATATCACTGAGCATAAAGACCTAGTATCTCAGAAAGAGGGACCTTTCAAACAATATTTCAGGGGTTACCTATATATCCAAGTAGTGTTCCCCACAAAATAAGCAAGTTTGAATTTAAGTTTATATCCCGAAAAAGCTTACTAAATGTGTAAAAACCTATCTGCATATCATCAGTGAGACTATTTAACGCTATTAAAACATTACATTTCTTTAGCATACTGTAACTGTCTACTGATGTACTATCATTTCCTCTTCTTTGACACAAAAACTCATTTTTGAATATTATCATGTTTTTTACTTTTTCAAATTTTCAAATGATTTTGGATTTTCAGAAATTTCTTACTCCCCCTAAAATACAAACACATTTAAAGAAATTTGAAAACAAACTATACAAGTAAAATTTGACAACTGATATCGAATCACTTCAAATCACCATCCACTTGGCATAAACAATCAGAACTTCCCCTCACAACAAACTATTTTCCCATTGTGATTTCAAAACACTTAAGTTTGTTTTAATCAAATGGTTTTTCCGGAAAATAAGTTTTGTTGATTGATTTTACCATTTGTAGGTTAGGGATTCATCATTTTTTTTCAAAATACCACTTGTAAGAAAGATAAATCAAGTACAATTTAATGTCCCTAATTAATCTTGAAAATTAAGTACTAGTAAAAATGATTCAATCAAGTTCAACCTAATGACCTTGATTTTACCACTTGTAAGTATGCATAATCAAACCAAATATAAAGAATGATGCCGATTCATGCTCCACGATTACCAACTTGGAAGCTCCGGCAATGCCAGATATTTACTGTTCATAATATGTACCATCCCAGTCACAAACCAGGGATGATACTTTATCTTGCTTCTTTGTTTTCTTCTCGTAAAATTCCTTGACTCCTTTTACTTTCCTGTCAACCATTTTTCCAAAAATATGATGAACTTTGGAATTAAAGGCTTTTTCAATATCAAATTCTTTCTTTTCAGAGAAAAATTGATTTGAAATCTCAGTTTTGCCAATTTTCTTCTTAAAATTTTCAGCCCTCAATGATGGAAAATTTGCATCATCCATTGCAGGAACTGAGTTTTCACTTTTTGATTTAATCTGTGGCTCCTCTGACTTTGTGGAATCAGATTCATCGCCAGAAGATAGTTCCTCTGATTTTAACGAATCAGAATCATTGCTAGAACTATTATCAGACTTCTTAACAACCCATTTTTGGTTGTCAAGATTTGCTCTTTTCTTATAAAACCTGTTTGAACATTCACCAATTTCAAAAGTTGAATTTTTGAAAAGTTTAATTCTATCAATTGGTGTTTCAAACACAACCTCTTTATCTTTCAGTTTACGAGAAACTCCCTGTTTTGATTGTATTGCATTGGAACAATTCTGGGCAATATGACCAACTTTGTTGCATTGGAAACAGGTTCTCGTTTCTTTCTTCTGATCAGCAGTCCTCATCTCTTCTTGCTTCTTCTTAAGGAATTCTTTGTTTGATTGTCTCCAGAATTCTTTCTTTTCTTCTTCTTCTGCTGATGTACCTGAAACAAATGTCATTTTTTCTTTAAAATCTCGAACATATTTTTTATTTTTATAATTTTCTGGTGGAATAAATCCTAATCCTTTCTTTTTGAAATTACCGTTATGGTTTGGTTTCTTTTGAAAACCTGAACCAGAACCGTAACCCTTTTTCTTGTTTAATCTTTGTTGCACTCTTGAGGTGTATTTTTTAGGTTTTTCAGAAAGATTTACATCTTTTATTTCAGAAATATTAATTTCTGTTAGTTTGAAAACCTTTTTGATCAATTCAGGTTTAACACCTCTTATTGGAAATTCCTCATCAGAATATAATTTGTCCGAATCATTCAAATTAGATTTTGAAAACAGGAATTCTTTGTTGCAAACTCTTTTGCCTTGTTTGGAGTTTTGACTTGATGTGTCGGACTCAGACTTTGATTCTAACTTAGACTCCGACTTTGACTCCTCAGTTTCATCGTTATCTAACACATGATCCACCACTTGCTTCATCAATTGAGATTGTTGATTAGTGTCAGACGATGTAAAAGTAACATCAATATTTTCTGGCAAATTAACTGTAGACTCCGACTCCCACTGTAAATTTGTTTCTTTTTCAACTCTTTCTGAATTTGGATTTCTTGGGGAATATCCATTTTCAAGCGGGGGTGGACACTTGTTGTAACTGACACCTTGTTTCTTACCAGATGTCTTTTCTTTAGTATCCTTTTTCTTTTCAGTCTTCTTTTCAGGAGTCTTTTCTTCAGATACCTTTTGTTCTTCAGTTACTTCATCGTCTTCAAATGCCTTCATACCTTCAACAGTTGGATAAATCCTGTCAGTGACATAAGAAGTACATGAGTAACTTTTTAACAAACAGTTTACTCTTTCTGTTTCAATTCTTTGAATTTCCAATTTTTGTTCCAGCACAGCACACTTCTCAATATAGTTGTTCACACTTTTCTGCTTTATCATGAAAGCTCCTTGAAGTGTCTTCATGGCTGTTGCTTGTTCTTCACTTGATTGATTATGCTGATTCATGGCCTTGTTCAGAACATCGTATGATTCCTTCAACTGGTGTATGTTGTTAATCAATTCACTGTTTTTCTTTTTTATAATCTCACAGTTTTCACAAATCACCGGAATCTTTTTAGCATTAGCTTCTTCATCAACTTTAAACTTTTGAACTTCTTTCACCTTTTGCCTTATCACAGGAACATCTTCATCATCACTGCTGACTGGTGTTTTGACCTTTTTCTTTTTCTTTTTAGCTTTTTCATCTTCACTGTCACTCTCTTCCATCATTTTAAAATGAGCTGCCAATCTTCTTGCGTGATACTCTCTATCATCCTCACTATCTTCTTCAACTCGAGCTACAAAATCTTTGTGATGTGAAGTTTTGTTTGGATCATAATCATTCCAACTGAAACCTTCCCAGTTAAATCCTTCTGGTAACTTTTCATCATCTTGGTTTATCAGGCATGCTTTGTTATCAGCTGAAATATATTTATCCCAACTGAATCCTTTTGTTGTCTCTTTGTCATCCTGATTCACCATACAAGCTCTCTTTTAGGATTCTTCAATCATTTTTCTTCCATGTGCCACTTGTGGTTCTTGTTGTTGTTGTGCAACTTGATGATAAATGGCCTTCCGGTAGTAATCATTGTTGTTGTTGAATGGATTTTGAGCTTCACTTGCTTCGCGGTTTTTGCACTCCCTCTTGAAATGTCCTTTTTCCCTGCAACGAAAACAAGTGACTTTAGATTTATCAAAACCTAAAGTAGAAACATTAGCTTCACGTAAATCATCTCTTCCTGTGATCTACTTAAATTTCTCAGCTCGTCTCAACACACTAGCCAAACACCATTTAATGTCCATCAATTCCATCTCTTCAGCGTCAATCTGATCGTAATCCTCTTTAGTAAGCATTGGATTCCTGATCCAACCTGCAACAAAACTACCATAAGATTCCAACACTGTTCCCAACAAAGACATATGATTTTTAGCAACTTCTGCTGAATAATCCTTATCATTCTCAAGATTTAAAACAATGTTGCATTGTAGCTTCTTGCCAATCTTGGTTGCTGAAATGTTCGAATCAAATGATGGATATGATGAAAAACTTGTATTACTGTTTGATCCTTTAGAAGAACTTCCAGATGAACTCTTAGCATTGAAAGCTGTCTCAACCTTCGGTGACATGTTGGTGGATTTATCACTGACACCACCTTTGTAGTAAAGACCAATGTCTTGTTCACCGTCAAAATCTTTCATTCTTAAAACCTTTCGCTGTTCCATCTCCTGAGCCTCAAGTTTTTCAATGAATTTGCTCAATGTCAAACTGCTAAACCCTTTCTTGTTCCTTAGCATCATAATATATGTGCCCCAAGTCTCATGTGGTAATGAATCAGCAAGTTTTTCAATCAACTCTTCATTATCTTTTTCGATGCTTAACCTCCTCATGTTAGCTAAAAGATTGCAATATCTTTCAATAATCTGCTTTGTGCTTTCATTTTTCAATCCACGAAACAGATCAAACTCTTTCTTCAAAAGTGATTTTTTTGTTCTTGACCATCTCTTGGCTTCCATGAAACTTTGATTTTAATGCTTTCCATATTGAATATGAAGTTCCAGTATGTTGCAATAACACCAAGATATCTTCCTTCACAGCTTATTGTAGTAGACTTAGCATCATTTTCTCATCTTTGTATTTCTTTCTGTTTTCAGCACTCAGATCTTTAATAGGAATAATCTCCTCATCATCAGTCATCGGTCTAACGTATTTTGTTTCAACACATTCCCAAGCATCTAGATAATTTGCCTGTACCTAGTTTTCAAAACGTCCTTCCCAACCCTTATACTCCTCAATGTTCATGAGCTTAGGCGGTTTCTGCATAGTCCCCGTTTCATTTTCCAACATCGTATTCTGTGCAAGAGTAATCGGGGTAACCGGAGTAGCGAATGCGTTGTAAAATTCCTCGTCCATGTTTTGGTTTTTCAAAGTTTACAAAAACTGTTATGTTCAAGCGAAATCAACTTTCAAGCTGAATACACTTTCGAGCGAAATAGCACCTTGAAGCGGAATCACCAGGTATGTTCAAGCAGGATTAACTTTGAAGCGGAATAGTGATTCAAGTGAAATCACTTCAAGCGAAATGTCGTTTTCAAGCGGAATCAACTACACTTTTCAAGTGAAATCAGTCCAAAGTGTAATTTCAAGCGAAATCACAGTGTAAACTCAAACGAAATCACGATGACATCAGCATTTTGAACGGAATTTCAAGCGAAAAATACAATTTTTACCAGTTTTAAGCCGATTTTAGTTCTGAAACTTACAAGGTTTTTTAAAACATAATTGCGCGTGATATGTGAGAATTTGAGCCGATTTTAACCGTGAAAAATCTTTAATTTTGAAAAAGAATGTGTAGAAATCAGGAAATGCAGCTGAATTGGTATGAACTCTTCCTCCTGAGCTCTGATACCACTTGTAGGATCGTTTGCAGACACGAACGAGTCGATCAGAAGAGTTTATCTCAAAACGAAAGGCAGAAACAGACGTATTGAGGTCAATTCAGCCAAAATATCACTTAAAACTGTCGTAACATTGATTTGAAAGCAAAATACAATGAGACGACACTTCGGCAGCACTTCGTTACACTGACCGGAATGAATGTTACTGATTTCGCTTGGAGGCACCTATTTATAGAAGCCTGATTCCGCTTGAAAGTGACATGGTGTAGTTTAAGCAGAATTACTTAATGTGATTTCGCTTGAAACTGACAGTTTTCAATTCAAGCGGAATCAGGTCCTTTCAAGTGAAATTACCTAAAATCTAGAACAACGTGCCCTGATCTAACATGTTCTATACAAGACTCGATACAAGACTGACGTGATGTCGTGGTCACAATCAAATTTAATCCAAATAACAACTAGTAGATAGTGGTAAATGGGTATCGAACTCAGGGAGTATGTGGAAAATGTGTTATTTGAAAGTATATAAAACTTGACTAAACTTAAAATAATTGTACAAAGTAAATTTAAGAATTGGATTGATTGTTTGATTTTTTTTTTAAACTAAGATTACTAATTTTAATTTCAAAATGATAATTTGGTTTTTAACAATTTAGAAACAAATGACCATCCTAGATTTCCAGTTTTAATTGACATTCATGTTTTAGTTCAACTAGAAAGAACCACATAGACATGGTTCATGTGTAGTTATCTGTTTGTGATAAAAGGGAACTAAGTACTCGGGTTCCTAGAACGCGAGGTTGTTACCCGATGACCTATTACTTTGTTTGTGATAAAAGGGAACTAAGTACTCGGGTTCCTAGAACGCGAGGTTGTTATCCGATGATCAATTAACATCCAACCCTTAACCCGCCCATGATATCTCGATTGCTATTAGCACCAAGAACGTATGGTTTAGACTATGATTGAATTGCAAAGTAACAATTTACAAACAAATATCAACACACCATAATAAACCAATAACAAGTACAAGTCTATTATCCTAGAAATAAGAACAAGAACATGAATGTCTCAAACAAACCTTCAATCTAGGATGATCATTATAAAATTTAATTACTCATAACACACTTGAACAAAGTTTGCAAACAAATGAAAACATAATACAAAGCTTATAGAAATCGAAAAACGAACATTTACCGAACCCGAAAGCTTAGAACTCGAACCGGAAGTTTCCTAGACCCCCGCAAAGCTCCAAGGTGCTCCTACATCGCCCCAAATGCTCTAGACCTGAATGTTTTTCGATCTCCCCTTCAAGAATCGGAGTAAGGCTATTTATAGTGAAATTTTTGAGAAACTCGAACCCTTTACGGACCGTAAGAGTCAGGTCTTACGGTCCGTAAGCCCACATTTTTAGACCTCTGTCAACTGCTCCATTTACGGACAAATGAGTGGTTGCCGACACCGCTTTACGGACCGTAAGGCTGGGACCTTACGGTCCGTAAGCCCACGTATTGCGAGTGGTCACCAACTGCTCCATTTACGGACCGACAAACCTCTGCCGACACACCCTTACGGACCGTAAGGGTCAGGCCTTACGGTCCGTAAGCTGTTAAGTCAACGTCAGTGTGCGCCCCTCTTTACGGACCAGATTCCTTCTAGAAGTCATCATCCTTTACGGACCGTAAGGGTCAAGCCTTACGGTCCGTAAGGATTCTCTTGGGAAAATTCTTCGTTTTCTTTCTTGTTTTCCGACACGTCTTTTTCGTGCTTTCTTCACTGTAATTATTCCCCTTCGTTTTCTCTCGAAATCAACAGGTTCGTTCTTCATTAGATTCTGCATTTCTTTAGTTCTTAAACTCCACCAACTTCTAGCAATCGATCATGTCTTCTAAAACCCGTATTTTAAGCATTATAACACATGCATATCAATGCATCTAGTGGTTACCAAGTTCAAGCAATTAACCGTAATAAGTATAGAATGTGCATTATATTAGTCCTTTTAAGGGTTGTCCTACGGACCACCCGTCACATCCCCACACTTACCCGTTGCTTGGCCCAAGCAACCCAATCAAACACTATTTTATAATCAAAGCGATCAATTATGCAAACCAAGCTAAACGATCAATCCTTCTACTAACTTTCAATCATTCCACAAGACACACCCCTTACAACAACTCTCGGTGACAATAAATATTAGCACATTATGGTAAAACACTTATGCGTGTGCGTGTGTGTGCGACAATAAGCTTGTATAAAAATCAAGTCTCCTCCAATATCTAGCATGCTTATGAATCAAAGGAACTTACGGGTTGTAACGGGGCTATGTGTAAAGGTAAGAAAATAGTGGGATATATATGCAAGTAGCTAATTGATTTGACCCGGTTTTTATTTCTACTATGAAACAAAATAACATCAACTATATACAAAATAACAACTTCTCAACTTTTATTCCAAACAATTGCTTCTTTTTGTATTTTTCTCAAGGTTTTCTTTTTCTTGCTTTTTTTTCTTTTTTTTTTTCAAACTTCAACAATATATACAACAATCTTAACATTACATACTAAATTTCCTAAACCGGGTTGAATCAAAAGGGTAACGTTTTGAAGGAAGTAGGTTTGGGTCACAACCGAATGATATAAGGTTCAAACATGGCTTTCTAAAGACCAAACCCCCGCCCCTCACAATACCAAGCTCATATATGTAACGAATGAGGTCCAAACCACCAATCCCACACTCTCACACATCCAGACGAGGCTATCTAAAAGTCCCCTATTATTTTCAAAAGCATGCTAACTCTAGGATTTAACAAGAATTCGTACACAAGTTCTATTAACACAAGACACACACCGCCACTCAATACAATAGAATATCTATAACAATCATATGTGGCTCAAATTCTCACCAAGAAAAAACTAGGAATGGGTGTCGATGTGTCAAGTGGAACAATATCAAGTGTTCAAATTTCTGATAATTTTCGCTTGTATTTACACAAAAATTTTAAAAAATTTTAAAAATTTTAAATTTTTCTCAAAAATTCCCCACATCCCCACATCCCCACACTGGAGATACATTGTCCCAATGTATGGTTTTGAGGGAAAGATCGCTTCAAAAACTTTATTTTTCAAAAACACCACCACTAACACAACCCATCAATCAAACATATCAAAACACCACCCAACCGCCCAACCATAAACTTAAACATGAATATATGCAAAGGTGCATAAAATGAGAACAAGACACGACCTGATCAGTAAATCAGCAGTGTTGGTAGTGATGCAGCTGCAGTAATCGGACAGGAACATAAACATCTCTTGGATTCGCTGATATCTCTACGGGAATGTTATAGTGTACATAACTTCCAACTCTAATGGAACGTTCGGCATCAAGCCTAATGGCACCCATCCTCATTAATTGAATGTACTCACTTGAATGTTGCCAAACATCCCCACACTTGAATCGTTGCATCCGCGAGAATTGAAACATAGTAACCTGTCAAAACACAAACACACCAAAACAAAACAAAACAAAACAAAAAACATAAAACACACAACACACGAATACAATATTCTACATCCTCGGGCTGCCTCCCGAGAGCGCTAAGTTTAAAGGTCTTCAGCCAGACCATACCTGATATGCGTTATGGTGGTTTCAATGCACACTTACCCAAAACATTTCCAACAAATGCTCGGAAATTTACATGCCATCTCCATAGGTTTTTTCAGTATAATTGGCATGTTTAGACTGCACTTGCGGCATTTGCTAATTCCCTTCATGATATGTACCCCGATGTCTTGTAGTTTCAACCTCCTCATCTTCTTCCTCGAACCCTCTTCCCCACACTTGTTAATTGGAGTGATTGATATGGGAAAAGGTTCGGTACACACATTCATCTCATCAGACTGCTCTGCTTCATAATCTGCACACACTATCTGATCCACCAGTGACTCTTCATCTGATAAAGGACTCGTTGGTGTGGTATTATCCTCCACAACCTCCTCCTCCTCCATGTGAGAATAATCTCTAATATCATCAGGTAATGGTGAGAGACGCTCTTCTATTTCTATCTTCATTTTTAACTTCTGACACTTAGAAATTAAACAGTTGATTCGGTCTTCATCAGAAAGGTTCGGTGCTGATAAATATTGCTCGAGTTTGGACAAAGTTACTTCCAATATAGCAAGCTCTTTCTCCTCCTCGGTCTGATAAGTATAAACACCTTCGGGCTCATAATACTCTTCAGGATGATATTGTCGATATCCCTGATACGGTCTGAAAATGCGCGCATCCATCATTTTTTTATTCCAATACATTGGATTTTCTAAATACACCGTGCACACATCATAATCATAAGTGTGATCGCGACCGCAACAAAAACATAGACCATCCATCCTTGCCTCATAATAAACTTCCTCGTCCCGATCGTATCCATATGAATAATAGTCATCCTCCATTTCTGATTCATAATCATCAACGTATGATGGAGGTAGAAACTGTGAAACATAAGACACCGGTGGTGGAAGCTGTGGAACATAAGACACCGGTTTTCCGTGTGTCCTCCTGTAGTGGGCCTCATGGCAATCGATACACGGATGACGTGGACCCCCGCACAATTTACACGTAGAGTATCTGAAATCTGTGTAATGCATTGTCATCCTGCACAACACAACTCAACTACCATGTGTAAATCAAGAACATAAAAGGAAATCTTTTTGGGTTATTTTTTTATTATATATATATATATATATATTTAAACTAATACACAAAATAACACACGTTGCGCACTACTCCCCGGCAACGGCGCCAAAATTTGACGTGATGTCGTGGTCACAATCAAATTTAATCCAAATAACAACTAGTAGATAGTGGTAAATGGGTATCGAACTCATGGAGTATGTGGAAAATGTGTTATTTGAAAGTATATAAAACTTGACTAAACTTAAAATAATTATACAAAGTAAATTTAAGAATTGGATTGATTGTTTGATTTTTTTTTTAAACTAAGATTACTAATTTTAATTTCAAAATGATAATTTGGTTTTTAACAATTTAGAAACTAATGACCATCCTAGATTTCCAGTTTTAATTGACATTCATGTTTTAGTTCAACTAGAAAGAACCACATAGACATGGTTCATGTGTATTTATCTGTTTGTGATAAAAGGGAACTAAGTACTCGGGTTCCTAGAACGCGAGGTTGTTACCCGATGACCTATTACTTTGTTTGTGATAAAAGGGAACTAAGTACTCGGGTTCCTAGAACGCGAGGTTGTTATCCGATGATCAATTAACATCCAACCCTTAACCCGCCCATGATATCTCAATTGCTATTAGCACCAAGAACGTATGGTTTAGACTATGATTGAATTGCAAAGTAACAATTTACAAACAAATATCAACACACCATAATAAACCAATAACAAGTACAAGTCTATTATCCTAGAAATAAGAACAAGAACATGAATGTCTCAAACAAACCTTCAATCTAGGATGATCATTATAAAATTTAATTACTCATAACACACTTGAACAAAGTTTGCAAACAAATGAAAACATAATACAAAGCTTATAGAAATCGAAAAACAACATTTACCGAACAAGGAAGCTTAGAACTCGAACCGGAAGTTTCCTAGACCCCCGCAAAGCTCCAAGGTGCTCCTACATCGCCCCAAATGCTCTAGACCTGAATGGTTTTCGATCTCCCCTTCAAGAATCGGAGTAAGGCTATTTATAGTGAATTTTTTGAGAAACTCGAACCCTTTACGGACCGTAAGAGTCAGGTCTTACGGTCCGTAAGCCCACGTTTTTAGACCTCTGTCAACTGCTCCATTTACGAACAAATGAGTGGTTGCCGACACCACTTTATGGACCGTAAGGCTGGGACCTTACGGTCCGTAAGCCCACGTATTGCGACTGGTCACCAACTGTTCCATTTACGGACCGACAAACCTCTGCCGACACACCCTTACGGACCGTAAGGGCCAGGCCTTACGGTCCGTAAGCTGTTAAGTCAACGTCAGTGTGCGCCCCTCTTTACGGACCAGATTCCTTCTAGAAGTCATCATCCTTTACGGACCGTAAGGGTCAAGCCTTACGGGTCCGTAAGGATTCTCTTGGGAAAATTCTTCGTTTTCTTTCTTGTTTTCCGACACGTCTTTTTCGTGCTCTCTTCACTGTAATTATTCCCCTTCGTTTTCTCTCGAAATCAACATGTTCGTTCTTCATTAGATTCTGCATTTCTTTAGTTCTTAAACTCCACCAACTTCTAGCAATCGATCATGTCTTCTAAAACCCGTATTTTAAGCATTATAACACCTGCATATCAATTCATCTAGTGGTTACCAAGTTCAAGCAATTAACCATAATACGTATAGAATGTGCATTATATTAGTCCTTTTAAGGGTTGTCCTACGGACCACCCGTCAAGGACGAAGTCGACAGACGCATGCACTAACAACAACTATTAAGGATTGGAATACACCGACGATACCTACAAAGATTCGATCATTTCTTGTTCTTGCTGGTTATTATCGTTGACTCATTTCTAATTTCTCAAAGATCGCGGTTCCACTCACTGCTTTGACTAAAAAAAATAAGCCTTTTGAGTGGGGACCTAAGTAAGAAGAAGCGTTCCAAACGCTGAAACGGAAGCTCTGTGATGCTCCCGTTTTATCTCTACCTAAGGGAAACGATGATTTTGTTGTCTATTGTGACGCGTCAAATCTAGGACTTGGTTGCGTTCTTATGCAACGAGGTAAAGTCATAGCTTATGCGTCTAGACAGCTGAAAATTCACGAGAAGAATTATACGACTCATGATCTTGAATTAGGAACTGTGGTTTTCGCACTTAAAATCTGGAGACACTACCTCTATGGAACGAAGTGTGTGGTTTTCACAGACCACAAAAGTCTCGAGCATATTCTCAATCAGAAGGAGCTGAACATGAGGCAGCGACGTTGGGTTGAACTCTTAAACGATTATGATTGCGAGATCCGCTACCATCCTGGTAAGGCGAATGTCGTAGCCGATGCGCTTAGTCGAAAGGAACGAGTCAAGCTTCATTCTGTTCGAACTCTATCTGATATTCAATCTCGTGTCCTTCAAGCTCAATGATCTTGTGTGATCAAAGACTTATTGAAAAATGAGCTACCGCTTCAACTTGAGCTTAAACTCGAAAGGAAAGATGATGGTTTACTCTATTTCAAGGATCGTTTGTGGATTCTGAAACAAGACGACCTTCACACCTTGGTAATGGACGAATCTCATAAATCTCAATACTCTATCCATCCTGGTGCTGATAAAATGTACAAGGATCTTCGTACTCAGTTCTGGTGGCCTGGTATGAAGAAGGATGTTGCCTTGTATGTATCGAAATGCCTAACTTGTCTCAAAGTCAAGGCTGAACATCAACGACCTTCTGGTTTTCTTGAATAACCAGAGATACCAGTTTGGAAGTGGGAGAACATTGCAATGGATCTCATCACTAAGCTACCGCGTACATCTAAAGGTCACGATGCTATTGGGGTTGTTATCGATCGATTAACGAAATCCGCTCATTTTATACCGATTCGCGAGGATCTATCTGCTGATAAACTTGCAAATATTTATGTTGACGAGATTGTATCATGACATGGTGTTCCTTTGGATATCATTTCCGATCGTGATGCTCGGTTTTCATCTCATTTTTGGAAGACCATGCAATTTGCTTTGGGAACCCAACTGAATCTAAGCACTGGTTATCATCCCCAAACATATGGACAATCTGAGAGGACGATTTAAACTTTGGAGGATATGCTTAGGGCATGCGTGATAGACTTTGGTGGTAATTGGGATTCTCATCTTCCACTGATCGAGTTCTCTTACAACAACAGTTATCATGCTAGTATTAATATGGCACCGTTCGAAGCTCTCTACGGTCGAAAATGTCGTTCACCTGTATGTTGGAATGAGATCAGTGAAGCTTAGCTTACTGGACATGAACTCATTTTGGAAACAACAGACAAAATCAAGAAAATCCGCGATAATCTTGTGACAGCTAGAAGCCGTCAAAAGAGTTATGCGGATATACGACGCAAGCCTTTGGAATTTCTAATCAGAGACCGTGTCCTACTAAAGGTGTCACCTTGGAAGGGAGTGGTGAGATTTGGAAAGAAAGGAAAACTTGCACCACGATATGCTGGACCATTTAAGATTGTTGAAAGAATTGGAAAGGTTGCCTATCGACTAGAGCTACCTCCAGAGCTTGGAAATATTCACCCGACTTTTCACGTGTCCAATTTGCGAAAGTGTTTAGCTGATGCTAATCTTCACATTCCTCTTGACGAAATTCAAATCGATGAAACAATGCACTTTGTCGAGAAACCTGTGGAGATAGTGGACCGTACATTCAAACAGTTGAAGAACAAACGGATTCGATTGGTCAAAGTTCGCTGGGAATCCAAACGTGGCCCCGAGTTTACTTGGGAATGTGAGGACCAGATGAAGACGAAATATCCGCATTTTTTTCACAAGTTTCCTCTAAATAAAATTTCGGGACGAAATTTCCTAAAGTAGGGGAGACTGTGACAACTGTGTTCTTTAATCATCGTATAATGTAAAACAATGTTGATTATAATAAAACAATGTGCTTTGGTGTTATTATATGTGTTATTGTGTTTGATGACTTTACAATTTGATTCGATTCCGATTTCAAGCTTTAGATCGCTTTCTGTAAGGTTATACGCAAACTGGTGCGTAAACGCAATCAGTTTAACGCGACATACACTCCGGAACTGTGACGTAAGCCAAACATACCCTAAATATCCTTTACATAACTTAGAAATAAGTTTCGAAGGATTCGGTATGGCAAAAACATGTTTATTTTGAACTTTAGAAATAATTACGACGAAACTGCGAAACGAACGTTGGTGACCGCCCGGATAATATTTAAATCCCAAAAATATTCTGTTATGATTAAAATTTTATTTTTAATCAGGTCCGTGTTGAAAAATAAGTTAAAACGCTTAAAAACGTTATTTTTCAAGTTTAAGCGTGTATCGCGTGTTTCTGCGCAACACAGTGCTTATACTGCAAAACGCAGACAACGCAGCCAGTCTTGGCAACTGAAATTTATTTCAGTAATATTTTGGTGAGTTTATTTTTATAGAATTATAAAAATAATTTGGAACGCCATAAACCGGGATTTAAACGCTAGATAAAATACCCGGTATCCAGTTAAATACCTACTTTTATCTAATTTATCATCAAAGTTACACTTTAACCCTCCCCCATATGCATTTTACGGTCACAATATAGGTGGCCCCACCAAAAATATTGCAAGATCTCCAAATATTTCATTTGATCTTGGTGGACACTTGTAATTGCATAACATCCTCCATATCTTTTTATATCTTGCATATCTTTCTAAGTATCACTCCATATCCATCCAAGATCACAATCTCCTCCTTCTCTTTCCTTCCCCAAACCATAACCCACCTTTATCACCATCTTCATCCTTTTTCAATCTTGTTCTTCATAATCAAACCCCTTTCCAAGCATATTTCAAGTTGGTGTGAAGATCCAAAGGTGTTTCCAAGGTGTATTCAAGTGATTTCAAGCTCCCTATCATCAAAATCTCATCCAACAACTTACTTGAATCTTGAAGGTATAACATTTTTATTTAAATCATACTTTTGATTCTTGGTTGTTCTTGATGATTTGAAGTTTCTCTTGAATCTTGGGATTTTCACAAACTTGAAATCTAAAATGAAATGGGTCATGATACAAATAAAAATGGTGATGTTTATGTGTGTGTGTGGCCGTACATATATATACATGTGTGTATGAGTTTTGAGCTTTATTTTTGATAAGAACATGTTTAGGTTGTTGCTTGTTCTTGAATAATAGTTAAAATGCAAGTGATTGATGATCTATGTATGATATGTTAGATGCTTAAATACATCAGCAAATAAACCTGAATATATCATATAATTGATGCATCTAAACTCATATAAAATGATGATGTTATGATAGTATGCTTTAGGCATTTGTACATGTGAGTATATGTTGATTTAAAGCTCAAGAAGTGATAAAAAATGGTTGTATGACAAAAATATTTTTGAACAGGTTATAAACACTAAAAATAACATTATTTGGTACATTATAATGGCATGAAACTTTGACATAGGTTTGATAGCTTTGCATGTTGTACATATAGCTTAAAAAGTGGTAAAATATGTGAAATTTGCATGATTTATATGCTTTATGTAAGACCTGCACTATCATGAGTATAACCATTATTTTATTCAGTAAATAACATTGGTTATGTTAAAATTTAAAGTCGTTTTGATTTGGGATGGTTCGGGTAACGTTTGATGCAAAATTATACGGTAAAACGGTTAAAAATCGGCTTTTCGGATGATTTTTACAAAACTGTTTTAGATCAGTAACCAAACTGATATTTTTGCTATAAAAATAAGTAGTTTAAATTATATTAAGTTTACTTGGTGTTTGGTTAGTCATACTTGACTTCCGACGCCTAAAAATGTTACCGAAACGCTAAAATAAGTGTTTTTCGACATACACTAGAATGGATTATTCATGGGTAAATTTTATGTGTTACAATGTGCTATGTGTTTTACAATATGTTTATGATGATGTGTTAGTGTTGACAAAATTATGTGCATTACGCTTGAGTACATATATACAAATACACCAAGATAATAAAAAATAATAACTTTTCGAGAAAATCTCAAAGTTAAGTGAAAATTCTAAGTATCAGAGAAACTTTGGAATTTTTGTGGGTTTTTGATTATTAAATCATTCGTATTTAATTTAGGACGAATAAACAATTTGAGGGATTGTGTTAACATATAGAAACGCACCCAAAGGTGAGTACATAGAGCCCCTCTTTTTACTGTTTTCGATTGTTTTGGGGTGATTCATATGTATCAAAACGATTTTGATATTTTAACGATGGTTTCAAAAACGATTAAGATGGTTTATACTAAACTAATAACGATTTCAATAATGTGAACGAACTTGTTGGTTGTAGTTACATAATGAATGACATTCATTAGCATTGATCAAGCCGACCAGTATTAGGTTATGGTACCACAGGATCTGACAAATCCCGTTATCAGACCGCACCCTTGGTTATGTGTGGGTTAGGTGGGTAACGACTGAATCTGATGATTGTTAACTTACTCTTTGGAGGTTTGTTAATGCGATAACGAGTTGAACGATGGACGAGTCACAAAGGTTTGAATGTTATTAGCGAGACGACCAAAAGTAGTTTTCACAATTAAAACAAGAATGATTTGAATGAGTGAACGACTTGAACGAGTGAACGATTTGAACGATTTGGAACAATTTGAAGGATTTAAACAAATGAACAACGATTTATAACAAGAACGAGTTAAACGATGTCACATAACGATGTTTACGAAACTATATAAACCATACGAGTTTTATTACGAGAACGATTTATGATTTGGTTTACATAAACAAATGTTTTGGGGTTAAGATTCATGGCATCGAGGTTTATAAATTATGACCAATCTGTTTTGACTTGGTTATTCATTTTACAATACAAACATTTTACAAAACAAGGTTTTTCTAATATCGATTAACGAAGTTGTACGAGTTATTTCAACATGTAAACGAGCCATGAATCTGACACTCTCACAAAACCTATGTACTCGCCAGCTTTTCTTTGCTGACTTTGTTTTTACATATGTTTCAGGTGATGTTGCTTAATGTTGCTTGATTGCTAGGATGCATGAGTCACATAGGATCTGGACGAGACCTTAGTGACATAATAATGATGATAGTCGGTTTATAACTTGTTGGTTCTTGCTAAGACAATGTTAATGTTTAATATTTAATAAAACGAACTCTTTTGAATCCATGGTTGTGAAACAATAAATTCTGTTACAACATTCCCTGACGTTTCCGCCATGATTTGTTGTTTTTACGTGGCCGGGGTGTGACAGGTGGTCCCACATTGCTTTTACCGTAGGAAAGTTTTGAGCGATTGTGAGAATTTGTGGCTCCATGGAATTCCATAGAGCCATTTGTATCCACTATCGTCAATACGCCATTCCCGGGGAGTCGGATCAGGGGGTGGTTTTGTTAGATGGTCTTCTTTGTCCACACTTGCAAGACCTTTTTGGACAAAAAGGCTCCATGAACTCCAGTTGCTCGAGTCCAGTTTAACGGAATGCGTTAAATAGAGGCATAATTGATAATGACTGGAGCAATCTGGTTGTCTACAGTGTTTTTCTTGTCTTCCTTATTTCCCATTGAAACAAGATATTCAAACATAAATTGAAAAACTAAACTGGAATACGAACTCGCTTACCGAGGCAGAAAACAAAAAATGTTCAGATCAAAGAAAAAAACGATTGCACGAAAATGATCGGAAAAAATTCCGACAACGCTGGAAAAAGGGCGACGGTCGGAGGTGGAGTGTTTTGATGGTTTTGGGTGTTTGAGTTCCAAGAAAATCCATTTCTGATTTGGAAGATCAGCCAACCACAGAGCATACTACGGACCTTATAAACCGGGTTTTAGGAGTGGAAGGTGAAGGTTATACGGGACTGGTGGTGACCGAAAATTTAGCTGGGAATGGTCACCCGAAAAGATTCTCGTGAGCTAAGAAACCATTAGCTCTGATACCATGTAAATGATATGAAAGTAAAATCTGAATTTGTATTAATGAAAGTGTGTTTAAAACATGAGAAGGAACCCTCTATATATATATAGGGAGAAAGAGGGACAAAAAAGAAATTTACCATTTACATGAGGGTACACCTATAATTGCATGCAAGGACTCCTAGAATTGTATGCAAGGACACCTAGAATTGTATGTAGGGACCTAAAGTTAACAACTAGGTCCTTCAACTATTTACAACTAACACTTAAAATCAGCCCTAGAAGTTAGACTTAGAGATGGATTTCAACCCATTTACTTATGGACGGGCCTAAGGTTTAAAAGATTAAAAAATATATATATAAAAAGTTATATATCTTATAAAAAATAGAATAATTGACATAACAAATCTAAAACATCAAAAATAAAATAATAGATACAGAAAGTCTAAAACATAAAAAAACATACATAACCTCACAAGGCGCATGTTTTGTTACCGCCTCAGCCCTTAGAGGCATACATACAAACATAACCCCATGAGGTGCCACCTTAGACACGATTTCTTACCGCCTTACCTTGAAGCGCACACCTTAGACCGTTTTTTTAAACCATGGATGGGTTGATTCAAATATAATCCACAAAATATAACCAAAATCTCCTAAATAACTCAGTTCAAAGAATAGTAGATTATCATTAAAATAATATACTTTTCGTAATTATATTTAATACACTAATTGATTACTAAAAAAAGAAGGTTAAGGCCAACCCGGCCCATTTTGCAACAAGACTAGGAAAGAGTTGTGGTAGACCCAGGAATTATTTTCTGGGAGTGCGAACAATTGGTTTAACCAAACTTTCAAGAGTTGCGATTGAGATTTTTACCTATAAACTACACTAATTTTTTTAAGGGGGGTGGCCACCCAATCGCCCACCCACTCATTCACTTAACTAGTGAATCAAAATGGTCATACCTTGCAATTATTCTTTCAAGTGTGAAGACCACATAGCCTGTGATGCATTCACAATCATAATAAGAACATAATTAAAAAACCAAATATTTTTTTTTGGATTAATGGACATATGTGGTTAGTTAAAGAACATACGCTTGAACTCTTCCAGACCTCCTGGATTGTTGGGATAATGTCTGCCACCAAACACGACGGTTATTAGGCGTCCACTTTTATCGGTTCCTTGCATAAACAGTTTGTTTTGAGCTATATGATTTGGTATTTCTGATACAGATATTGAACCAGTTGGAACAAATATGTGTAGACGCAGTGGCGGAACCAGAAGAAATATTCAGGGGTATCCCAATTTTTTTTAGCGTGTGTTTATATAATTTATAGAATGGAGAAATTTTTTTACCTATATTACGGGGCAGGGCCAATCTTGAAAATCAAGTGCCCTGGTCGAGCCAAAAAAAGACACTTAGGCCTTAAAGAATTAAATTTTATAAACTAGTTTTTTTTAATGTTATTAGTATTTAGGTTAATGAATCCATATTGAGCATTTCACATTTGAGCTATGTTTTATGAATCAATATTGACAATAAGTTTTTAGGTTTTAGACCGGGCTAGATTTATTTTTAATTTTTACGTAAGGGGCCGATCGATTACGCAAAGAATGAAGACTGTGCGTTAGAGCAAGAAGATTGTAAACCGAATTTCGCTACAAGGTATACTAATTGTTTAATATAATGAAACTGCTTCTCAATATTTATACACAACACAAATCCCTTAATAGTCCATCCCCACCCCACCTAATAGGTTATATTAAATTGTTTCTTTTAAAGAAAGAATTAAAATGTATTTTTTGCAATGTTTTCAGAACCGGACCGGACATTGAACCAGTCATCTTACCGGTTCACTGGTCAGACCGGTCGGATCGGTTGGACCGGGTTAATAAACCGGATGACAAAATTTAATTTAAATATTGATATATATATATATATATATATATATATATAAAACATGCTACCCTAATTCTATTTCCCTCCTACATATTATTAAAACTAGGTTAGAACCCCGTGTATTACACGGGTTGAATAAATGTGATTTTATATATTAAATAATAAAAAGTTATACCTTTATGAAACCCGCATATTGTACGGGTTAAATAAATGTAATTTTATATATCAAATAATAAAAAAAGTTATATATTTAAAAATCATGTGTATTACACAGATTAAATAAATGTAATTTTATATACTAAATACTAAAAACGTCGTATCCTTAAAAACCCGTGTATAATCGGGTTGAATAAGTCTACCTAATGTTAAAAAATTACATCCTTAAAAACCCCTTATATTACACGTGTTGAATAGATCTAAAAAGAGTTATATTTTTAAAAACAATGTGTATTACACATATTAAATAAATGTAATTTTGTATATTAAATACTAAAAACATCGTATCTTTAAAAAACTTGTGTATAGTCGGGTTGAAAAATCTACCAAATAATAAAAAAATTATATCCTTAAAAACCCCGTTAAAAAACCCGTGTATAGTTGGGTTGAAAAATCTACCAAATAATAAAAAAATTATATCCTTAAAAACCCTGTGTATTACACGTGTTGAATAAATCTAATTTTACATAGCAAATGATAAAAAAAAAGTTATATCTTTAAAAACTTCGTGTATTACACGGGTTATATAAATGTAACTTTGTATAGTAAATAATCAAAGTTAAATTTTTAAAAACCCCGCGTTTTACACGAGTTGAATAAATATAATTTTGTATACCAGATAATAAAAAAAGTTATGTTTTTAATAATTTAGGGTAACATTTAACACTAATTTATTATTTATATATTTAATATAAGATAAGTAGGAAAGAGATGTATTTGTTTTAAAAATATATTAAATTAACAATTTAGATTTTAAGATAATATTTTATTAAAATATGATAAGATTTAATATTAACTTATTATTTATTTAGTTAATTAATATAAGATAAGTATATATTTAACGATGCCTTCAATGAATGACACGTGTCCAAAAGTTGGTTTTTTTTATTATATGTATAGATGGCACATAATAGGTTTACTTTAAGATTTAGAAAAGCCCAAAAATACATATTACAGAATTGAGAAATACCCATTTTAAAAGCCCAGTACTATAAAAAGTTTTAAACAATACTATTTTAATATTAGGGTTAAAAGTCATCTAGGTTGTCTTCTCTAAATTAGCGCCGTCAACCCCAAAGCAAAAAATGGAACCTCTCCCTTTTCTCTACAGGAAACAAGATAGAAGGTGAGTAAAGTCGTCGTCCACCTTAAAGCCACAAACAGCCCCAAACAACTTCTCTAGAAAGCCGTCATACACCCCAAAGCTCCACTCTTCACTTTACCGATTCTGCCAGCCCAACCGCTGATCTTTCTTCTTTGTTTGAGGGTGTCCTAGTTGTTGTTGAGGGGTGTCCTTAGTATAAAAATCGAAAAAAAAATTTACACTACCGGATAAAAGTTGAGCCGTAGCCCGGGCTACGCCTCGGACTACACTAGGTCCGCCCCTGTGTAGACGCTCGGGGGACAAAAGTGAAAGTGCACTAATTTTAACGTTATTTTACTAATTTCGTTAAAATAACGTTAAAAGAGGGGGATGGTTAATCAGGTATCCTGTGGTGGCGTTGACAGCCGAAAAATTAAAGCAGAAGAAAGCAAGACTCACCCGAAATTTGAAATAATTGAGAACCTAACCTGTCACTAAATGAATCTGGAACCAACATTAGACTAAGAGTTAATAGCCAAAATGGTCACTGAGGTTTGCTCACTTTTGCCACTTTAGTCCAAAATCCAAAATTTTTAAATCTATGTCCCTGAGGTTTGCATTTTGTTGTCATTTTAGTCCAAATTTCAAAAACCCCCTTTTTTGACTGTTGCAACCAGTCTATTTTGTCCTTTTGTGCAGGGGTATTTTGGTCATTTTTATGAGTTATTATAACAAACCCAGATCAAGAACCCAGATCATCTCTCTCAAAGCAGATCATCAAACAACTGAATCATCATCATCTTCTCAAACAACTGAACATCAATACCTTCAACTATGACGAATCAACAACACTAATTAACCCCTCTCTCTCCCTCTCTCCTCTCTGCCGCCACAAGCACCACCACCGCCATCTCATCCCCCTTCTCACCACCGCCATCATCAACACCCCTTCTACCTCCATTCACGAAAATATCAAGTCAAAACCCTTGATAAAAATAAAAAACGAAAATATGAAAAAGAAGAATTAGAAGAGGCTCAAATATGTTAATAATAATCAAAACAAAGAGGAACCAACCGCCATGGCTGCAAACATTGCGGCTGCTTCAACAGTTGGATATTACCCCGCTAAGATACGGTAAGTCTCAAGCTTCACTCGATTCACTCAGACAACGAAAAAATCATCATTGCCTCTGATCGTTGCTGTTGTACCTCATATCAAGTCAAAACCCTCTGATCGTTGCTGTTGTATCATCATCGCCTCCGGAGAGGTTTAGAGAGAGAAAGAGAGGGTAAAAGCTATAGAGAGAGAAGAGAGAGAGCCAGGTGTGTTTAGAGAGAGAGAGGAGGTGCAGAGAGTTGTTGTATCATCATCGCCTCCGGCGAGGTTTAGAGAGAGAAAGAGAGGGTAAAAGCTAGGGTTTTAGAGAAGGGGGGGGGGGGGAGAACGGAGGTGGTTGTGCTCTGAAGAGGTGGTGCTTGTGGGGTGGGTGTTGATGGTGGCGGTGGTGAGAAGGGGGAGGAGGTGGCGGTGGTGGTGTTATAGAGAGAGAGAAGAGAGAGAGAGTTGATCTGGGTTCTTGATCTGCTTTGAGAGAGATGATCTGGGTTCTTGATCTGGGTTTGTTATAATAACTCATAAAAATGACCAAAATACCCCTGCGCAAAAGGACAAAATAGGCTGGTTGCAACAGTAAAAAAGGGGGTTTTTGAAATTTGGAATAAAATGGCAACAAAATGCAAACCTCTGGGACCCAGATTTAAAAATTTTGGATTTTGGACTAAAGTGACAAAAGTGAGCAAACCTCAGGGACCATTTTGGCTATTAACTCTTAGACTAATGTTATCAACCTCTTGCATTATATTCAAAACCGTCACTTCATACGTAATCTGATATTCAATTTGGAAAGCTCCAGTCTCACATTCATGCATCAACACATCTCGTGAAATGTAACATTGGTCAGCCCCTGATATTTTCTTTATACCAATTAGGGGCTATATTATCTGAGTAAAACTCACATCCATACCTAGGTAACAACTATCAGAAACAACGTTTTCTTTATACCAATTTAAAAGGCTATAAAAATAGTTGGATTTTAGGTTTTTGTTAAATATACATGTAAAATAGCATATATGATGCGTGTGTGCTGTGATATATTTTAAGTATATTTTTAGCCGTTTTTACACATTAGTTAAGTTTTAAATTTATAAAACACGATATTTTACTAACACCAAACACACATATGGGCAAGTGCACCCATCGTGAGCGTAGTCTAGTGTTGGCAAGATACCGAGGTCGTCCAAGGACACAAGAGCTTTTAATACCGGTATATCCTCAACGTCTAATCAAATCAAAAGTTTAGAAAAAGGTTTTAAACTAGAAAATAAAAACTAAAAATGCTGAAAATAAAAATAAAAGTAAAAACAGATAGACAAGATGAATCACTTGGATCCGACTCGTGTTTAGTGTAACCTTTGATTATTTCCGCACTTTTGCACTTTTTAAGAGATTATCTTAGTTATTGTAGTAGGCCCCTCTTTTGAAGGTGACGTTACCCTCAACCCAGTAGTTTGAGTCAGCAAGGATACAATCCTAAAGTGTCAGATTATTGAAAGATAATTAATTAAGTTATTAATGCATATTATGGTAGGCCCCTCTTTTGAAGGTGATGTTACCGATCAGCTAAGTAGTCTGAGTCAGCAGGGATACAGTCCTAAATAGCCGGGTTATAGTATTAATAGTAGCTTAACTTATGAGGGGATCAAAGAGTTTGGACCCCCGCCATCCAATACCAGTGGGTATTGAAGGAGGACCTACTAAATTTGACCCAGGTCCTTGTAGGATCTATACACTGAACAAGGCAAGACTCTTACCAAACCATTCCCTTAACCCCCGACCATGTAGCCAACATATCTCCATATAGACCGTGGAGATATGAATGGTGAAAATATTTTATTTTATATAGACAGTAAAATAATGCCAAAACACCACGGACAAATGATAAGGAAGATTCACCTTCAACATAAGAAACTAGTTATTAAAGTCATTAATACATAACCAAATAAAAAGTGAGAAAAGATTAAAAATAAAAAGTATTACACTAGACACTTGTCTTCACCAAGTGATGTAAGAGACTTAGGCAAACATGGCCTTTGATTGTCAAGAACTCTTACGATCAATCTTGGATCCCGAGATTACTCACACACTCTATGATGGATGATAGATGATGGTGGTGGATGTGGGTTGTGATGGTGGTGGTGGGTGGGTAAAGTGTGAGAGAGGTGGTATGCCAAGGGATGGTTTGCAAATAAGCCAAGCACCCCTATTTATAGCCTGCACAGAAGCCCGGACACGACCACGTGTCCAATGGGCATGGCCCCGTGTCCACCCATCTTCTCTTTCTTCATTAATTGCAGTTTGTCTGCATTAGTTGACCACGCCCCCGTGTCCGCTGGGCACGACCCCGTGTGTAGAAGCGTATCTGTACTATCAAGATTTCCCTAGATTCTGCGAATCTTAGAGTTGACCACAGTCCTGTGTCCGCTGGACACGCCCCCGTGGTGGGCGATAGAAACTTCTACAACTTTGTCTTTTCTGCAGACACTTGGGTACGCCCCCGTGCTCATTGAGCACGGGGCGTGTTCAGCCTTCTGTTCTCTTGTCTTTGCTTGGGAATATGCTGTCGGGGGGTCGGGCATGCCACGTTTATTCCTTTTCTTGTATTTATGTTAGATTTAGCTGCCTTTTTGCTTCTTTTGTTCATTTGAGCTCATTTAATCCTGAAAATACAAAAGGAAGACAAAAACACACTTTTTCCAACATTAGTACTAAAAAATGGTTAGTTTTATGCCACATTTGATGTAATTTATATGTTGCATTTTGCGCACATCAAATACCCCCACACTTGAATCTTTGCTTGTCCTCAAGCAAAACTCTTTATAATGTGGCTTTACACTCCCAAATTGAATGGGTAGAAGAGAAGGTTTTTAGGGCTTGTCATAGAGTGTTGGGATTTCCAAGATTCTTTATTAAGTTTTATTTTTTATTTTTTTACAATCCTATTCGTCATGATTTATTTAAAACATTACATAAGATAAATTACTTATTAGGGCATAACATGCCTTTTTAAAATTCCATTTATATACAAGTCCACATACCTTACGGGAGATCACTCAACACTCGGCCGAAGATGTATTTTGGTGAAACACTCGAGAGCGGCATGGAACTTACTCCTACCATAAGCTTGCCAAGCAATCAATCCTCCTCCTTTTTAACTATACACCTTTTTAAATATCAAGAGAACTTTTTTGGGGAATGGTTAGGGTTGGGTTAAAGGTAGGTGGTTGGGTTAGTGGTTAGTAGAAAAGGGCGAAAGGCGTAAAAAGCATCGGTTTTTGCAAGACTTTTTATTTTTGTAACTTTTTATTTTGATGAAGCAATTCTTCAAACAAAGTTCTTTTTGATAAACTTGTTTGTTTATTTCTTTTGGCTTCATATATATATATATATATATATTCAACATAAGAAGTCATAAGAAAAACCGAGCTTTGTTACTAAAATAAAGGGTTTAAAATGAAAAAGGGTTTTGGTGGGTAAAAAGGGTGTTTTTTTGTGGTTTAAGAAATGAAAATGTTTAGGCTCAAAGGGGTTAACTAGGGGGATTTTGGGTAGGTGGTAAAAAAATAATGGTGTAGATATAAAAATGGTTAGTCCTAATGCCTCCATCATTTACTTACTTGGGTTTAAGTTGGTATGGAACGGGAATGTATCGTCGTGGCAAGTTCTAGAGTTGTAAGAACCAAGCGGCTATTCACGCAAGAAACGAAAAATGAGCATTTAGTATAAAGATGTGTATTTGTATGCTCAATAAAGGCTCAAAACTCACTTTTTGTGGGAATGAGTTTTTATGTGATCAAGTATATATAATCAAATTTTAACTAGATTTGTCTTGCCGTTTCATAATTTTCTTATGTTGGTTCTTTTTATCATGACGCTATCGGTTGCAAATTTGTAAAAATATAACCTTTTTAGAACTTGAAATTCCCAAATTAAACCTAGAGAAGTAAAAAAATAAAAAAAATTTGAAAAAATTTGGGGTGTTTAGCGGTTCCAATAGAGTTTTGTGTAAGACTTGTAATTAGGACTTGCAAGATTCAAGGTTTTAGCACCCCCCCTTCACACACTTAAATTACACATTGTCCTCAATGTGTCCCAAAAACAAGTTTTTAGGTTAATTGAATGTGTAAAAAGATGTGAAAAAGCAAACATTTATGTTACTGGGCGTCTGGACACGGCCCCGTGTTCAGATTGCCAATAACAGAAATTAGTAAAAAGAAACAGAAGCCTGGGAACGGGGGCGTGTTCAGCGACCACGCCCCATGTCCAGTTACCTGAACTGGGCATTTTCTGCAGATGGTTGGGCACGGGGCGTGTTGGGTGAGCACGGCCCCGTGCTGAACTTGCTGTAATGAAGAAAAATTGTCGGGTGGCCCTGTTTTTGTGCATGGGGTGCTGGTTCAAGTTTCCCTTTAGTATCCTTCACCATCCCGAGTGTGTTTTACCCATTACAACATCATCCAAACACCAATTAACTAAAACCATCATTCCATTAAATAGAGAAAATTACATAATAATCCTAATAAGTTAAAATTCTAGATAGGTCAAAAGAAGCACAAGAAGTCTAAGCCAAGAAGTTCTAGCCTAAAGTTTATTCTATTAGCAAAATTTTCGAAAAGATAATTCTCTCGATTGGATGCGGCTCGAAGAACTTCTTCCTCCGAACATGGGTCCCTCACACGTCGGCAAGCCATTCTTCTATCTCCCTTGGGAGAAGAAAGGCGGGCTCGTTGGCATCAGTTTGAGGGGGTGCAACCTCCACCGGGACTTCTTGCAATTCATCAAGAGGAGGATCCGCTGGAATGTCATCCCATCCGCTAGGATTATTGACTCCAAGTGCTAGGTTCTAATCCTCTTGAGGGAGGATTGGTTCCATGGGAGGTGTCACAAGAATGTTCAACCTCTGGTGCAAGAGGTTGATTTCTTGAAAACTGTTTTTCAACCCCACCATAAGATAGTTTATACGGTCTATCAGGACCTCCTCTACCGACGTCATTTCATCAAGAGCTTCACGTAATGCCATCACGTAGCGTACGAGAGTTGCTTCAATTGAAGACCTTCTTTCCCTTCGGCTGTTTCTGGAGTGCGCAGAAGAGGTTCCACTGTTTTGGCTTGACATTCTACAAAAATAAACTGAAAAGAGTTCATTTTAATGAAACAGTACCCTCGAACACGGCCCCGTGCTCAATGAGCACGGCCCCGTGTTCACCTTTCTGCACATTTTGGAACAAGGAATCTTGGGGTTTCAAATTATTTTTCCAACTTTTAAAGCATTTTTTAACAGAAATAACTTAAAACATTGTTGCAAAACTTATTTTTAACAAGATTCCTTGAACAAAAACCTAACAAACATCACAATAAAACTTGGAATCATGGTGATCTCAAGCTCTAATGGAGGTGTTGAGGTAGAAGAATGAAGAAGAAGGTAATGGACAAGAGAGGAAAGGACAAGATGGTTGTTGAGAACCTTCTTTTAGAGAATACCTAGGATGGTATGTGTGAAGATCCCACCAAATCTCTGTCCCTAGAATGGTCCAAATGTGCAGGATTCTTGGCTGCATTTATAGAGAACGACAGCACGCTGCACACGGCCCTGTGTCGGCTGGACACGGCCCCGTGTGTAGGCAGGATCCTGACACATTTTGTCTGTATTCTGACAAAAAGTCAGAAAGGAATCTTTTGGTGGACACGGGGGCGTGTTGACCTGGACACGGACCCGTGTCTAGAGGCTGTTTATGAAGTTTCGTCTATTTCTAAGGAATTCATCCGGATTGGGTGGTTCCTTACTGGATGGAACAACCCCAAAGTGCCTGAGATACCTTAATTGCTCTAGATTAAGACGAGAACGCAAGAGGTTGTCGGTGAGGGTGATTCCTATGCTAAATGTAGGTGGACAAGTCCAACCCTTTCCCGGGCTCTCGTTAAAGAAGGTGTATGCCGAATCGCTCAGGTCTATGTATGCACCGAACGAAGTCGATGGGGAGTCCTTCACGGCACAATCGACACAGGGACGACTATCGCTCAAGTTTTCGCTAGAGTTAGAGGTAATATCGGGAACAACAAAGTTGTTTTTATTCGAATGCGATCCCAACAATTCTTCTTGGGTATCGTCTTGAGATAGAAAGTCCAACTCAAGTTCTTTTAACCAATTAAGAATTAGATCTTCCATTTGAAATAGTTCATCAAGAACTCTTACGATCAATCTTGGATCCCGAGACTACTCACACACTCTATGATGGATGAGGGATGATGGTGGTGGATGTGGGTTGTGATGGTAGTGGTGGGTGGGTGAAGTGTCAGAGAGGTGGTGTGCCAAGGGATGGTTTGCAAATGAGTCAAGCACCCCTATTTATAGCCTGCACAGAAGCCCGGACACGGCCCCGTGTCCAATGGGCACGGCCCCGTGTCCACCCATCTTCTCTTTCTTCATTAATTGCAGTTTGTCTGCATTAGTTGACCACGCCCCGTGTCCGCTGGGCACGACCCCGTGTGCAGAAGCGTGTCTGTACTATCAAGATTTCCCTAGATTCTGCGAATCTTAGAGTTGACCACGGCCCCGTGTCCGCTGGACACGCCCCCGTGGTGGGCGATAGAAGCTTCTACAACTTTGTCTTTTCTGCAGACACTTGGGCACGCCCCCATGCTCATTGAGCACAGGGCGTGTTCAGCCTTCTGTTCTCTTGTTTTTGCTTGGAAAGATGCTGTCGGGGGGTCGGGCATGCCATGTTTATTCCTTTTCTTGTATTTATGTTAGATTTAGCTGCCTTTTTGCTTCTTTTATCCATTTGAGCTCATTTAATCCTGAAAATACAAAAGGAAGACAAAAATACACTTTTTCCAACATTAGTACTAAAAAAGGGTTAGTTTTATGCCATATTTGATGTAATTTATATGTTGCATTTTGCGCACATCAATATATATCGGAGTATTTTGTTAAATATATATATAGTATACATATACAAATTTTTCTAGTGTATTGCTATTTATAAAATAGTATCCGCTATTTATTATTATTCGCTATGTAGCATTTAGGTACCTTATCGCTATTTGTCGCTATTCGCCAATAACAACTATGGTCGGGTCAGAATGGGTCATGTGTCATACGCCAACCGATGGCGGAAACATCGGAGTGAGACGAAATAGATTGCAAGAGACTTCATAACACTATTTGTGACAAGTATTTAAATGATAAATTTTCATTTCATTTCTAAAGAGTCAATTACAAGGATTTGAAACAAATACAACATAAATAATGAAATACAATACAAATAAAATACAAAATAAAAAATAAAAAATGTGTATCTAAGCGTCCTACTAGAGTCCATGGATTATCAACATCATCGCTAAACCTACAACATGTTTTAAAAGCATAGTTCAATACAAAAGTATTGGCGAGTACACTAGTTTTAGACTCGTGGCATATGTATAAAAATGTATTTTCAATCCAACATAGCAATTGGTATACAAGGTCAATCTATCATGCATAACAATATGTCAACTCTAGTGTCCACTAGTATTTAGCATCCCTCGACATAAAAGTGACGAGACTATTATAGAATAAAGACTCAACAAAACCCCGTCGGGTGGTGTGCTACTCCTATAGCACTATAATTGTTAAGCCGAGTTAACAAGTAGTATGTATTCTAGCATGAACCTAAGCATAGCAAAGCATGTATAAGGATTGGACGAATAAAAGCATGTTTGTGAATCGTGCATTTTAACAAGTAAAACATGTTGCACCCAAAGTGTATTAAAAGGAAAATGGGTCAAGTGTACTCACAAAGTTGCATATGCTTTTCGATTATCCCATGTGACGAAGTTGTTGAGACTATGAAGTTGAATGTGTTCGATTTGGAGTTTAAGAGGTGTTTACATATGGTTCTAGGGATTTGGAGTTTAAATAACATGAAAAATAAACATATGAAAATAATCATCTAACACCTATGACACTTGTTTTTGATACTATGAAACTCTAAAAGAGTTTAAATGTTTTCATAGAACAAAGTTCCATTAGAATCGTGACAAGTTGTCAAGGCCTAAGATCATACAATCTACTAGCTTGACGAATGTCCATTAGTTCATCACCAAGAGTTCGATTATTTGGTTGTTACATAAGTATTACATAGTGTACATTACATCATATAAGTCAAGCATGAGGTAGAAGATTAAAATCTTCATTTAGGCACCTCTAGGTATCATGGAATTCATACATGAGGTAGGAAGAACAAAGCTTCCATTTAGGTACCTCTATTGTTCACCACTACACTTGTTGTTATGAACAATAAGGAGGGTCATGAACTTACAAGAAACAATAGAATATGAACAACTAATATATGAGAAAACATCAAGCAATGTGTGGATGTTCAAGTAGGTTAGCCCAAGCTAATCTTAAATCACATAATCATCACGTCTTGAACTTAAGCATCACTTGTGGGTTAAAACCCTTGAACAAAACAGAAAGTTTGTGAGGGTTGTACCTCTAATTTTGAATGTCTCAACCTTTTTTTAAAGCCTAACTAACCATAGAAGTGGTTATAAGCATAAGGACATAGGTTTGAGATGAGTTTCCTCAACTTTAAACAAGTTTATCAAAATTTGAAACAAGAACAGAAAAATTAGTCCACTTTGGAGCCCTTTTGGCAACATTCCAGACTCTGTTTTCCAGGGAAAACCCATGGAAACGTAGCTAAGGTCAATACAAAGTAGTAGGAAAAAGAATCGAGTGAATCGGATAAGAATTGAGTAAGTTATGATCACTTTAGTGAAGTGGTATAAATATGCTCGAACTTCTGCAATTAGCTACGGTTTGGAGTGTTTGAGAGTGAATGGAGAGTGTTTAGAAAGTGAAAAATGCTTGGAGGAGGCTTGGGTTATATAGGGGATGGATTAGGGTTTCATTGGGTTGGGCTTTGGAAGTGTTTAGTGGGCTAAATAACTCAAAACAAGGAAATTAAGTGGGCTGATGCAAGGCTGTTAACAGCCCTATAATTTTTACTTTATTTTATTTTGTTTTGACATTAGAAGGTATATATTTGATGTTTAATAAAGTGTTACATGGTGTCTAGTATGTATGTAACTTGTAACAAGGTCTAAAATGCATAAATGACATGTTTTAATTTAGCAAAAAGTGTGATAACATAGGTGTGTATAATACATGAAATGTAACAAGTATGTATGGTTTATATTTTGGTATGATCAAGTGAAAAAAAACATACAACTTAATCTCATAATTGAATAACTAAGTGTTTAAATGTATGAAGATTTAAGGAGGGCGAATACACGATCATTGTTTACGAGTTAAGCTTACGTTTATACGAATTATGAACCATGTATCAAACGAGTGCACGTATCAATGTATAAACATGTATAAACAATGTATAAAAGATTCGTTTCATTACGATCGAAGTCTTGGATTTTACAACGATACAACGAAATACGATTACAAGGAATACAAGATTTCCAAAAAAAATAGAATTTCAAGCAATGGTTTCTAAATATGGAAAGTATGAAAACGTAGGGCATTACATCATGGGTCAGAACGGGTTAGGGTCGGAATGGGTCTGATGAGCGTGTGGTGTTATATGTTTTTATATATATTTTTAGCCCTTTTTACACGTTAGTTAAGTTTTAAATATATAAAACACGATATTTTACTAACACCAAACACACATATGGGCAAGTGCACCCATCGTGATCATAGTATAGTGTTGGCAAGATACAGAGGTCATCCAAGGACACAAGAGCTTTTAGTGCATGTTTATCCTCAACGTCTAATCAAATCAGAAGTTTAGAAAAAAGTTTAAACTAAAAATGCTGAAAAATAAAAATAAAAGTAAAAGTAAAAACAGATAGACAAGATGAATCACTTGGATCCGACTCGCATTTAGTGTAACCTCTTTTGAAGGTGACGTTACCCTCAACCCAGTAGTTTGAGTCAGCAAGGATACAATCCTAAAGGGTTGGATTATTGAAAGATAATTAATTAAGTTATTAATGCGTAATGTGGTAGGCCCATCTTTTGAAGGTGATGTTACCCTCGGCTAAGTAGTCTGAGTCAGCAGGGATACAGTCCTAAGTAGCTGAGTTAATGTTTTAATAGTAGCTTACATATGAGGGGATCAAAGAGTTTGGACCCCCGCCATCCAATACCAGTGGGTATTGAAGGAGGTCCTACTAAATTTGACCCAGGTCCTTGCAGGATCTATACACTGAACAAGGCAAGACTCTTACCAAACCATTCCCTTAACCCCCGACCAGGTAGCCAACATATCTCCATATAGACCGTGGAGATATGAATGGTGAAAATATTTTATTTTATATAGACAGTAAAATAATGCCAAGACACCACGGACAAATGATAAGGAAGATTCACCTTCAACATAAGAAACAAGTTATTAAAGTCATTAATACATAACCAAATAAAAAGTGCGAAAAGATTAAAAGTAAAAAGTATTACACTAGACACTTGTCTTCACCAAGTGATGTAAGAGACTTAGGCAAACATGGCCTTTGATTGTCAAGAACTCTTACGATCAATCTTGGATCCCGAGACTACTCACACACTCTATGATGGATGATGGATGATGGTGGTGGATGTGGGTTGTGATGGTGGTGGTGGGTGGGTGAAGTGTGAGAGAGGTGGTATGCCAAGGGATGGTTTGCAAATGAGCCAAGCACCCCTATTTATAGCCTGCACAGAAGCCCGGACACGGCCCCGTGTCCACCCATCTTCTCTTTCTTCATTAAATGCAGTTTGTCTGCATTAGTTGACCACGCCCCCTTGTCCGCTGGGCACGACCCCGTGTGCAGAAGCGTATCTGTACTATCAAGATTTGCCTAGATTCTGCGAATCTTAGAGTTAACCACGGCCCCGTGTCCGCTGGACATGCCCTCGTGGTGGGTGATAGAAGCTTCTACAACTTTGTCTTTTCTGCAGACACTTGGGCACGCCCCCGTGCTCATTGAGCACGAGGCGTGTTCAGCCTTCTGTTCTCTTGTTTTTTGCTTGCGAATATGCTGTCGGGGGGTCGGGCTTGCCACATTTATTCTTTTTCTTGTATTCTTGTTAGATTTGGCTCCATTTTTACTTCTTTTGTTCATTTGGGCTCATTTAATCCTGAAAATACAAAAGGAAGACAAAAACACACTTTTTTCCAACATTAGTACTAAAAAGGGTTAGTTTTATGCCACATTTGATGTAATTTATATGTTGCATTTTGCACACATCAAGGTCAAACTAAAAAAAGGTTGTTTTGGGTCGGTCAGAACGGGTCCGGGTTGGAACGATTCTGGTCCAAACAGGTTCGGGTCAGATCGGGTCTAGTTCAAATTGGGTTTCGGGTCGAAACGGGTTGTGTTTTTTTCCATTTCTAAAAGTTTCTAAAAACATGATTTCATCATTAATATACCTTTTTGTTTGAGTCGGTACAGAGACCGAAAAAAACGACCAAAAAGAAACAAAAAAGTGAAACCAAAACGAATCCGACCAAAACAATACAAAACAAAAAACGGAAAAACCAACCAAAACGAAAAAATACCACTGAAACTGAACCGAAACAACTAAAACGAAACAAAAAACTGAAAATATCGAAATGAAACAAAAAACTTAAAAAATCAAAACCGGACCGAATCGGAACCGAATAAACCGACCAAACAGAAACCAAAAAATCGATTCTAGCCGAGATTAGGGATGAGCATTTGATACTAGGTAGCGGTACCGTATCGGGTATATTCACTACCAGTACCCATTTTTCCTATTTTAGGTACCCGTACCTATCTCCATGTTTTTTCGGTACCGGTACCTGTTTGGTTCCAAATGGGTACCATGCTCATCCCTATACGAGACTGGGTCAAATTTGAGCCTTTATGAATACAATGGACAATAGTAGATGATATTTGTAGTTTAATGGGTCATATTGGGACTTAATGGATCACAATGGACAAATGTAGATCATACATGTCTTAATGGACTATGTTAGGCCTAAATGAATCACAATGGGCAATAGTAGAACATATATGTCTTAATGGGCCATATTGGGTCTTGATGAATCACAATGGTCAATAGTTGGTCATATTTAGTAGAACATATATGTCTTAATGGGCCATGTTGGGCCTTGATGAATCACAAGGTCAATAGTTGATCATATTTGTCGTTTAATGGGTCATATTGAGCTTTAATGTATCACAATGAACAATAATAGATCATGTATATCTTAATGGATCACAGTGACAATAGATGATATTTGTTGTTTAATGGATCATATCGGGTCTTAATGGATAATAATAGATAATAGTAGATCATATATATATATATATATAGGGTAAGGTTCATGCGAGAACCACCTTTATTGCGAGAACCAATGTGAACACAACCTAAAATAGCTAAAAAAAACCTAAAAAAAAAAACCCTAAAAACCCTAAAAAAATCTAAAAAAAACCTAACCCCCACCCCCCCCCCCCACCCAAAACCTAAACCCCCCACCCCAAAAACCTAAACCCCCCTCCCCCACCCCCCAAAAACCTAAACCCCCCCCCCACCCCCCACCCCCCCCCCAAGCTAAAAAGGTAAAAACTAAACCCCCAAAAAACCTAAAAAAATCTAAAAAAAATCTAAATTTTTTTTTTGATTTTTTTAATATTTTTATGTTAAAATCGCTACTTTTAGAAGCAAAAAAAAAATTAAAAAAAAAAATTTTTTTTTTGGCTACGAAAAGTAGCGATTTTGTTATAAAAAATATTAAAAAAAAATTTTTTTTGTGTGATTTTTAGCTATTTTTAGGCATTTTTGGTTGCGTTCACATTGGTTCTCGCGGTTCTCGCAATAAGAGGTGGTTCCTAACGGATCTTTATCATATATATATATATATATCTTAATGGGCCATATTGGGATTTCTATTGGTTCACCAACGAGTGATGTTCACTTTAAAGATGGGTTGTTGTCGGACAAGACCGAGATTGCTAAAACGGGGGAAAAAGAAGATGAAGAGTTCGACACTTTTGATGAAGAGAAATTGCAAAAAGTTCATGATGAAAGTATTCATTCATCTCCTGATTCGACCACAGATTCATTCAGCTCAAACAATCGTCATTCGCCAATGTTTGTCCCGCGCTTTTTGTCGAAGGTCTTTGGCTTTACACACTTCCAACTCTTTCAATTTCTTATTTGATTCTACATGTACCTATTGCTCGGCTTCCGTCAAGTCTCTATCTTCAACCAAGTTGTCCAACTCAATGATATCTTGTTTCAAATTTAACTCCTCCTCTGCGTCTTCAATGTTGATTTTTTTCCTCCATTCAATAATCGCTTGCTTAACCTTCTTAAACTTGTTCATAAAGATTAAATCCAGAGGCCCCTGTCCAACATAATCTTTAACGGCGGTTACAACCACTTCTTCCAAATCCTCCCTCGAAAGCCACGAGTTAAAAATCTAAATGGTTTTGCACCGTATTACGCGCTTCAACTTTCAAAATTAGAGGGCTATGATCCGACTTATCCCTCGCAAGAGCCCGATATTCCGCATTTGGCCATTCATTAAAACCATTCCATGAGACAAAAATTCTATCAATCCTACTACACTTGTTCCCCGAAACAAACGTAAACTTTCTACCTTTCAAGTTCAACTCATGGAGACCCACCTTATCTACAAATTCGTTGAATTCATTACTCACCGACGCCATGAACTTTGAGTTTCTCCTTTCCGCACGGTCTCTGACACAATTAAAATCTCCCCTAACTACCCAATACCTTTGATTTTGAACCATGATATGCTCTAATTCGGCCCATAATAATATCTTGTCAACCAACTTTTGTGGAGCGTACACATTAATATAGTTATTTATACAACATGAAAATAACTAAGTTTTAGGTTGGTTAATATAACTTGTTTATTAAAAGACTAATACGAACTAACCAACACGAATATGACCTGATTAATTAATAAACATGTTAAGGTGTAACAAGTAACCAGTCATATAATGAAAGCGTTGTAAATTAAGTTGTCACAAACTAAATTAAAGTAGATCCAGATTGCTTGATTTTTAGACCACCCGTAGTGGGGGGTTTTGAGGCAATTTATCCCAGAAAAACACCCCAAAACGCCTGGATGACCGCCCCCGGGGCGTTGTTTTAAAAAAATGGCAGGAGCATACCACGCCTCTTTTTGAATTGTTTGGCCAATCACATGTATTCTACTTTTTGGTTGGCTAATACCCTTTTTTGGTGTTTTTTATTTAATTTTTTACACCCCTTTTAACATAATGCCCATAATACCCACGTCCCCACTACACTCATTTTAGAAAAACGCCCCATAATGCCTCATTGCTGACTGGACTGCCACATGACGTAAAACGCCCAAGGATGGGGTGTCTTCCACTACACATGGTCTTAGTTTGAACTACTTTAACCCCAAACTATACAATAATGGGTCGCGTATTGATGTGTGCAAAATGCAACATATAATTTACATTAATTGTGGCATAAAACTAACCCTTTTTTAGTACTAATGTTGGAAAAAGTGTGTTTTTGTCTTCCTTTTGTATTTTCAGGATTAAATGAGCTCAAATGAACAAAAGAAGCAAAAAGGCAGTAAAATCTAACATAAATACAAGAAAAGGAACAAACGTGGCATGCCCGACCCCCCGACAACATCTTCCCAAGCAAAACAAGAGAACAGAAGGCTGAACACGCCCCGTGTTCAGTGAACACGGGGGCGTACCCAAGTGTCAGCAGATAATACAAAGTTGTAGAAGCTTCTATCGCCCACCATGGGGCCGTGCTTAGCGGACACGGGGACGTGGTCAACTCTAAGATTCGCAGAATCTGGGGAAATCTTGATAGTACATATATGCTTCTACACACGGGGTCGTGCCCAGCGGACACAGGGGCGTGGTCAACTAATGCAGACAAACTGCAATTAATGAAGGAAGAGAAGAAGGATGGACACGGGGCCGTGCCCACTGGACACGGGGCCGTGCCTGAGCTATTGTTCAGCCTATAAATAGGGGTGCTTGGCTCATTTGCAAACCATCCCTTGGCACACCACCTCTCTCACACTTCACCCACCACCACCATAACACCATCATCCACCACCATCATCCATTATCCATCATAGAGTGTGTGAGTCATCTAAGGATCCAATATTGATCGTAAGAGTTCTTGACAATCAAATGCCATGTTTGCCTAAGTCTCTTACATCACTTAGTGAAGACAAGTGTCTAGTGGAATACTTTTTATTTTTAATCTTTTCGCACTTTTTACTTGGTTATGTATTAATGACTTTAATAACTAGTTTCTTATGTTGAAGGTGATTCTTCCTTATCGTTTGTCCGTGGTGTCTTGGCATTATTTTACTGTCTATATAAAACAAAAGATTTTCACCATTCATATCTCCACGGTCTATATGGAGGTATGTTGGCTACCTGGTCGGGGGTTAAGGGAATGGTTTGGTAAGAGTCTTGCCATTGTTCAGTGTATAGATCCTGCAAAGGACCTGGGTCAAATTTAGTAGGTCTTCCTTCAATACCCACCGGTATTGGATGGCGGGGGTCCAAACTCTTTGATCCCCTCATAAGTTAAGCTACTATTAATACTATAACCCGGCTACTTAGAACTGTATCCCTGCTGACTCAGACTACTTAGCCGAGGGTAATGTCACCTTCAAAAGAGGGGCATACCATAATATGCATTAATAACTTAATTAATTATCTTTCAATAATCCGACCCTTTAGGTTTGTATCCTTGCTGACTCAAACTACTGGGTTGAGGGTAACGTCACCTTCAAAAGAGGGGCCTACTACAATAACTAAGATAATCTCTTAAAAAGTGCAAAAGTGCGGAAATAATCAAAGGTTACACTATACACGAGTCGGAGCCAAGTGATTCATCTTGTCTATCTGTTTTTTACTTTTATTTTATTTTCAGCATTTTAGTTAGTTTTTATTTTCTAGTTTAAAAACTTTTTTCTAACTTTTTGATTTGATTAGACGTTGAGGATAAACCAGTACTAAAAGCTCTTGTGTCCTTGGACGACCTCGGTATCTTACCAACACTATACTACGCTCACGATGGGTGCACTTGCCCATATGTGTGTTTAGTGTTAGTAAATATCGTGTTTTATAAATTTAAAACTTGGCTAAAAAAAGTGTAAAAGGGCTTAAAATAAACATTAAAACCATAACACACTTCACGCACATCAAGTTTTTGGCGCCAGTGCCGGGGACACAAGGATTTTAAGAAAGCTTAAAATCGACGGCCTAATCAGTTTTTCAAAACCTTTTCAAAAAGCGCGCACCTTTTTCTGCATTTTAGTTTAGTTTTGCATTTACAGTTGGTTTAACACGGGCCGTGCTCACTGAACACGGGGTCGTGCTGCATATTTTTCATAAAACACCCAGATACAGTAGCCTGAACATGGGGCCGTGCTCACTGAACACGCCCCGTGTTCATAGAAATCAGTAACTTTAATTAAAACGCCCAGATACAGATTTTGTACACGGGGCCGTGTCCACTGAACACGGGGGCGTGTCCAGCCTCTGTTTCCAATTTTTTTTCTGATCTCGAGACTTGGTTGTGGTCTACTGAGTGATTATTATGGATCAATACTCAGGAGGTTACAACTACACCTATGAGGAGGATGATTATATGAATAATTATTACACTAATTGTGGTGACCCGCACTCGGTTCAATATTGTAACTCATATCAACCATCCACTTCATACACCTACTATGAGGAGCCCAGGTACGAACCATCAACTTCATACACATCCTATGAAGACCAAAGGTATGAACCTCCTCCCTCATACTTATATTTTGATGAACCAAGGTATGAACCTTCATACTCATACTATGAGGAACCAAGATATGAGCCACCACCTTCATATGCTTACTATGAGGAACCATGGCGTGAATAACCCACCTCATATGAGTACTATGAAGAACAAAATTACGACCCTTATCCATCATATACTTACAATGAAGAACAATGGTGTGAACCATCTACTTCATATGGGTATTATGAGGAACAAAGGATTGAACAACCAGATTCGAGCTTTGAAAATCCCGATCCTTTTTCTATAACCGAAGTGACCGATAGGATATTAGAACACCTTAAAGTTATCGAGCGCTACATAAAAGAATCTCGCGCAAGGGAAGAGGAGTCCCGCGCAAGAGAATGATTAAATAAAGAAGAGATAACTGAAAGTGTAAAAATTGAAGAACAAATAAGTGAAAAACCCACACATGAGTTAAACAACGAAAAAGGTGAGTCCGACAACGTTAAAATTCAAGAAGAGTCTAATTTTGAAGAAATTAATCTCTTGTCACTTTTTTTTGAAAATCATTGTTTAATACCCACTCATGCTAAGTTTTTAAAAGAATTAAACACTAACACTAAAATTGACGAAACGGTAAGCGTTAAGTTAACTAATGATCAAACTTCGCTAATAAAAGAAGATCCATTTGAAATTAACATTACACCGGTTCCATGTTTCTTTCAAAATTCGTTTATTAGTAATGTCACAATTGATAAAGATCTTTGTGTTAACATAATGCCCAACTACATTTTCAAAAAATTAAGTATTAGTGATTTTTCTCCATTTCAAATACCCATTTTTCTATCTAATCGGAAAGTAATAAAATCAATCGGTGTAGTTGAGGATGTCTTGGTTCAAACAAATCAAATGGTAATCCCAACCGACTTTGTCATCCTCGATGACGCTCCTCTAGTGTTGGGACGACCTTTTGTAAAAACTCACAAAGCTTTGAAAATCCGGAAGTTCAATAATCTACCTCTTCAATTAGGGGTATTTAAAAGAGTGTCGATCTTGAGCGGTCAATGAAATATCCATTCGGCAATAATGACCCCCTAATTGAAGATGAATATGAAGATGAACCACCCGATACAAGTGAAAAGTTTGACCACTTTGTTGAAGAAGAGGTCGCCATAGAACAAACTTTTAAGTTCTTGATCAAAACGAGCAACCAAATAAGGAGTCTTCTAAAGACCCACCTCTTGAGCTCAAAGAACTTCCAAAAGGTTTGGAATATGCTTTTCTAGACAAAGATGGTAAATCACCTGTAATTATTTCGTCTAAGTTAGATAGTTTAGAAAAAGAAAAATTAATTAACCTTTTGAAAAAAACACAAAAATGCGATCGCTTGGAAGCTTGTAGATATTAAAGGAATAAGTTCTTCCATGTGCACGCACAAAATTTTAATGAATGATGACTACAAATCGGTAATACAACCTCAACGTTGAGTAAATCCAAATGTTCAAGAAGTGGTTAAAAACGAAGTCATCAAATTACTTGACGCCGGACTTATTTATCCTATCTCCGATAGTCCTAGGGTAAGTCCCGTCCAAGTAGTTCCAAAGAACGGAGGTATGACGGTAATAACTAACGAAAAGAATGAATTAATACCAACGAGAACCATCAGAGGATGGAGAGTATGTATAGATTATAGACGATTAAATGAAGTAACAAGAAAAGATCACTTTCCTTTGCCCTTCATTGATCAAATGTTCGAAAGATTATCCGGTCATAAATTTTACTGTTTCTTGGATGGTTTTTCAGGTTACTTTCAAATCCCGATAGCACCCGAAGACCAAGAAAAGACAACCTTCACATGTCCCTATGGAACTCTTGCTTATCGATGCATGCCATTTGGTCTATGTAATGCCCCCGCAACATTCCAACGTTGCATGGTAGCCATCTTCCATGACATGATAGAAAAGACAATGGAAGTCTTCATGGACGACTTTTCTATCTTTGGGGATTCATACGACCAATGCCTCGATAACCTTGAACGAATGCTATCCCGATGTGAGGAAACTAACCTCGCCCTTAACTGGGAAAAATGCCATTTCATGGTAACGGAGGGAATAGTACTCGGTCATAAAATCTCAAGCGAAGGAATGGAGGTTGATTGAGCCAAAATAGACACTATTTCTCGATTACCACCCCCATCCTCCGTTAGAGCTATCAGAATTTTCCTAGGGCATGCCGGATTTTATAGGCGATTTATCAAAGACTTTTCTAAAATTTCAAGGCCTCTAACAAAATTACTTGAAAAAGATGCCCCTTTCATCTTTGACGAGGATTGCAATCAAGCATTTCTAACCCTAAAGGAAATGCTAGTCAATGCACCTATCATGATAGCGCCTGATTGGAAATTTCCTTTCGAAATCATGTGTGATGCTAGTGACTTTGCAGTTGGAGCTGTCTTGGGACAAAGAAAAGAAAAGCATTTTCACCCAATTTATTATGCTAGTAAAACACTTAACGATGAACAAGAAAATTACACAACAACTGAAAAAGAATTAATAGCTGTAGTATTTGCTTTTGATAAATTTCGTTCTTATCTTGTTCTTTCTAAAACTGTAGTCTATACAGATCATGCAGCCATTCGATACCTTTTCAAAAAGCAGGACGCAAAACCACGTTTGATTCGGTGGATTTTACTCCTCCAAGAATTTGATATTGAAATCAAAGACAAAAGAGGAGCAGAAAACACCACAGCAGATCATCTTTCGCGCTTAGAAGACCCAGCTTTATAGGCGACCAGGGACGAGCAAATCAACGAAAAATTTCCAACGGAGTCCCTAGAAATGGTGGAGTACAAAGAAGAACCATGGTACGCCGACTATGCTAACTACCTAGCTAGCGGTATAGTCGCAAAAGATTGGCCACACCATCAAAGAAAAAAAAATTCTTTGCTCATGTGAAACATTATTTTTGGGAAGACCCTTATCTTTTCAAAATGTGTGCCGACCAAATCATCCGACGATGCGTACATGGTAGCGAAGCAAGGAGAATTCTCTGCCATTGTCATGAAGGTCCATACGGAGGACATCATGGTGCCGCTAGTACCGCATGAAAGGTATTTGATTCAGGATTTTATTGGCCAACCATTTACAAAGACGCCCAAAGTCTTGTTAAGACATGTGATGCTTGCCAAAGAACAGGTAATATTTCTTCCAAAAACGAAATGCCACAAAATGGCATTCTTGTTTGTGAAATTTTTGATGTGTGGGGACTCGACTTTATGGGACCTTTCCCACCGTCAAAAGGAAACAAATATATACTTGTGGTAGTAGATTACTTGTCTAAATGGGCCGAGGCCGAGGCACTTCCAACAAATGATGGAAGAGTCGTGGTAAGATTTCTGAAAAAATTATTCTCTCGTTTTGGAACACCTAAAGCATTAATAAGTGATAGAGGTACCCATTTTTGCAATCATCAACTTGAAATTTTTTAACAAGATATGGGGTCTATCACCGGGTCTCAACAGCTTATCATCCTCAAACAAACGGACAAGCCGAAGTGACTAATAGAGGTTTAAAATGAATACTTGAAAAAACCGTAGGATTAAATAAAAAGGAATGTGTCACACCCCGAAATATCAGAGCATTGGCGTGACTGGACTGGTATCTTCATTGCACAGCGGAAGCAATTAAGCTAAGTCTTTTAGAAAATGAACGCCACTAAGTACTCGACTCTTCATGGTTCTCCTATTCCAACCGTGCCTTGTCTTAGAAATGCAACCTGAGAAAGAAACATGCGAAAAAGTCAACATAAAGTTGAGCGAGTTCATAGTTTGTTTGTAAAAGATTTGAAATAAATCTCTTTGAATAACCGGTTTTTGAAGTATTGTTGTGAAAACGAATTTAAAATCATTTTCATATATAAATCACGTATTCATGTGTACACCACGTACTTATGTATAATTCAGGTTTTTCTTGAGTACCCCACGTACTCAAGTATAATTCCCGTTTTCTTGAGTACCCCACGTACTTCAAGTTATAAATCAAGTTTTTCTTGAGTACCCCACGTACTTCAAGTTATAAATCAAGTTTTTCTTGAGTACCCCACGTACTTCAAGTTATAAATCAAGTTTTTGTATGGTATGAATTTTATGTAAATAAAGTATTCCTGTAAGTATCAGGATTGTTAATGGGTTGCAAAGCCATTAACATGTGACACGACATAGGAAGTCACCAAACCTTAGGCATTTAATTGGTAAATTCTGAGACATAAAAGCACTACTCGATTCTCGCCCTCACCGAGAGTGTGGCTGCCCGGCACCCGTTAGATCTAACCTTTTGTTCTGCGGTCTAGGTATATTGTTGATTAATGGTGCTTATGGTACCCTATTCGTGACACGATTTCTCGTATCATTTCTCATAACGCCTCATACTTGGTTCTCGTCCTCACCAAGTGCGTTTCTCGTATTCTTATATCTCGTCACACTTGGTTCTCGTCCTCACCAAGTGTGCTTCTTGTATTTTTATCATACCATTTGTATACATTTTAACATTTGTATTTTGTAAACTCTTGTATTTGTATTTTCCCGTAGTTTATAAAACTAGAATCACGTGTGTATGCATATTTCGAAAAATACGCTTGTTTGAAAAACCGGTATAAAACATAAGCTTTTCGTAAACCATTTGTGTTAGTTAAAACTTGCTTGTAAAATGGTTTAGAAATATGTAATTCTTGTATGCTTTGCAAAAAGTGCATGTCTTTCCACCCCAAAAACATTTAGAAAATTGTAAAACTGTAAAAAGGTGGGGTTATGAACTCACCTGAATATTCCTGTGCAAAGCTAGCTATATACGACTTCGTGATGTCGTTTCCAAGACGAGACTCGCTAGTGTGCATTCTACAATATTCCTAACATGGAATATCTAATAAGTTTCGAAATAATGCGGTAACTAATCTACGTGTTACCGAGCTCTACCGAATAGTTGATCGAACGATTTGACGGTAAATAGTTAACTTAATGAAAATGACTAAGTTAAATTGTCGTGAGAAGTCGTTTGTGTATGTATGAATATTCGTATGAAAGTAATATATAATAAAATTGTATTATATATATTGCGTCTCGTATATTTTTACCAAAATATATGTATATGCCGTTTCAGCGTTCGTAATAAACATAAAATATTATATTTATTTGCGAAAGTAACATCGAGTTGTTTGAAGTTTCAAATAAATATAAAACTATATTTATTTTTTTTATAAAACGAATTCGTGTTGTACGATGTCTGAAATAAATAGATGAGTTATATCTATTTTATAAAAGAATCGTTGTTTTTGTTTGACGTTCGAAATAAATATAATAACTATATTTATTTGTTGTCGAAAGAAACTTCCGTATCGTTGTTTTCGTATGTTTGTAAAGTGTCGTCGAAAATATTATACACTTGTATATAAAGTGTCTTTATATTAAAAAACGTGTTTCGTTTTACAGATTTTCTCGAAAGGGGGGGCTGTGGTTGTCACCGGAAGTGATGGCCGACACCACTTCACCTTGTCTCTTTATCTCTGAAATGCTTCAAGTATGAGTATGTTGTGTTTGTATGTATATTCGAGAGAGAGTGGGAGGAGATGAAGGCTGCTCTTACTTATTTGTGTGTGTCTGATGTTTTGTATATGAGTGAGAAAGGTTGGAGAGGGTAACCTTTTATCCTCATTTGTTTGTGTATTGACTCATGTTGTTTCTTTTTGTTAAATATGTATAGATCTAAAGAGATCATATGAGGATTTGGACAAAAGATATGTAGTCTTAAAGGACAGGCAACGTTGATTAAATAATAAATACGAAGATTTGTTTAAAGATATGCAAGTAGGTTTAATTTGTGGGTTTTTGGGCTTAGGCCCAAGGCCCACCAGCCTAATCCCGTGTCTAGGTGGCCCGTAATTTCTACGAGACCCGTTATCAAAACCCAAACTTCATAAGCATAAAAATTATTCGTGTAACATCCATATTTGTTGGTGTCGTCAGTATTTCGTACGGTTTCAGTCCGTTGTCGCGTCATATTTAGCAGATTTCCCATAAATCACCACACGCGCACTGTGTAGCTGAACAAACGTTTCTGGGCACTCCAAGGGCCTGTTTAAGTTAATTAGCATCGTAAGCACTATTTATTAACGCGTTAATCACCAGTTAATTACGTAATTAAGGGCATAAATTACCAGTTGTCACATTCTCCCCATGTTAATAAAATTTCATCCTCGAAATTTAGACTACGTTAACTCCTTAGAGTTACGTTATGTGTAGAAAATACGAATAGTACCAAAGTGAACGATCATGAAGTCGAATCAAGACTTATTCGAATGATGTGAATTCAAGGACATATCACAATATGCAAATGAATTCTAAAAATGATTGCATCCAATAAATGAATTCAGATTTCAACAAGCTCAAATGTACTAGTTTGCATGAAACGCTCGATCATGATCAGCCCAAGCTGTAAGTTCTACCGACGCCACAAGGTGTCGTAGTGAATGAAACAATTCAAATATAGCGGTGATCGAACAAGTATCACCTGTGTTTTGCATGAAACGCTCAATCATGATTAGCCCAAGCTACAAGTCTGTACTTGACACCACAAGGTGTCGAAATCAACAAATGACTTAATGGAGTCGTAGACCAAACAAATCTACTACGACTTAGAACGATGAAACGCTTGTTAAAACGAATTCGAATATGATGTTTCCAATACATCATATGGTGTATTGAATTGAATATGTGTAATGAACAAGTTCAAACAATCGAATTTGATTTCGGCGCAAGCCGACAATAAATACATGTATTGACAAGAAAGCTTTTGACATGGTCACAACGAAATACCATGTATGTAACTTGAAAAAGAAAGGAAATTTCAAGAAAATGTGTTGACTTGATAACAAGGACGCCAAAAATTTCAATAATGCGGGTCATTCGGATCACAAATCAATAACTAGATTTAGCGAAATAATATTTGAACTTTGATGAAACGCTTTATTCGAAACGAAACCACATGCGCAACAAACGGTGCATGCGTAACATATGAATTTTTCAAGGAATGAAGCAATCGAATATTCGCTATACTGAAAGAAATGACCGTGATACAATGACCATCAAGAGGAGTAGAGATACAAAAATCTACTCAGTAAATGTGAAAGTCAAAATTTCAATAAAAGAAATTTAAGGACTTTACCTGGGGTTGCATGTGATAACCAGTTATTAGGTGACATTACCATAGAATGTCGAATATAGCGTACTCGTCGTTAGCTGAAATAAGGGGAATACGGTGACTTGCGTCTTTTCCTTATCATGACTTGTGTCGTTTGCAGGACCGCGTGCCTACTGCCGCTTCCTGATCGATAGTCGCATGTGACGTGCTTCAACCTCCGTTGATGTATAGCTTAAGTCTCACGTATGCCTGTGCGCTAGCGTTTCGTTTTGCGTAGAATGTGATGCACTCCGACATCTGTTGACGTAAAATTTGAGTTCTATGTATTCTCGTGCACTAGCGTTTCGTTATGCGTAGGCTGCCTGCTCGGGAAGCTAAAACATCATAGACAATATGTATAATTGTGTGTGCCCGAATTAATATTTGCAGTTCCTACGTGATGACCTTTAATGAACTTTAACATAAGTTTCCGAAGGTCTTAAATGCATGTTTCCTAAGCTCTCAGGGTTTTGTGTGCTGTATGCGACTGTTTTGTGTACCGTGTATAAAACACAACTTTAGCGTATGTTTAAAAAAACAAAATCTTGACTTTTTGTTTTTCGGCCACGGTTGGAGACCATATTCGAGTACTATGTGTTCTGTATGTATTCAACGTTTTAATAATCTAAGTCCCCAGAGAAATATGAGGTTAGAGCCTAGGTATCTCTACAGAGAACCCTATTCGCTGTAACCTATAGCTCTGATACCAATCTGTCACACCCCGAAATATCAGAGCATTAGCGTGACTGGACTGGTATCTTCATTGCACAGCGGAAGCAATTAAGCTAAGTCTTTTAGAAAATGAACGCCACTAAGTACTCGACTCTTCATGGTTCTCCTATTCCAACCGTGCCTTGTCTTAGAAATGCAACCTGAGAAAGAAACATGCGAAAAAGTCAACATGAAGTTGAGCGAGTTCATAGTTTGTTTGTAAAAGATTTGAAATAAATCTCTTTGAATAACCGGTTTTTGAAGTATTGTTGTGAAAACGAATTTAAAATCATTTTCATATATAAATCACGTATTCATGTGTACACCACGTACTTATGTATAATTCAGGTTTTTCTTGAGTACCCCACGTACTCAAGTATAATTCCTGTTTTCTTGAGTACCCCACGTACTTCAAGTTATAAATCAAGTTTTTCTTGAGTACCCCACGTACTTCAAGTTATAAATCAAGTTTTTCTTGAGTACCCCACGTACTTCAAGTTATAAATCAAGTTTTTGTATGGTATGAATTTTATGTAAATAAAGTATTCCTGTAAGTATCAGGATTGTTAATGGGTTGCAAAGCCATTAACATGTGACACGACATAGGAAGTCACCAAACCTTAGGCATTTAATTGGTAAATTCTGAGACACAAAAGCACTACTCGATTCTCGCCCTCACCGAGAGTGTGGCTTCCCGGCACCCGTTAGATCTAACCTTTTGTTCTGCAGTCTAGGTATATTGTTGATTAATGGTGCTTATGGTACCCTATTCGTGACACGATTTCTCGTATCATTTCTCATAACGCCTCATACTTGGTTCTCGTCCTCACCAAGTGCGTTTCTCGTATTCTTATATCTCGTCACACTTGGTTCTCGTCCTCACCAAGTGTGCTTCTTGTATTTTTATCATACCATTTGTATACATTTTAACATTTGTATTTTGTAAACTCTTGTATTTGTATTTTCCCGTAGTTTATAAAACTAGAATCTCGTGTGTATGCATATTTCAAAAAATACGCTTGTTTGAAAAACCGGTATAAAACATAAGCTTTTCGTAAACCATTTGTGTTAGTTAAAACTTGCTTGTAAAATGGTTTAGAAATATGTAATTCTTGTATGCTTTGCAAAAAGTGCATGTCTTTCCACCCCAAAAACATTTAGAAAAATGTAAAACTGTAAAAAGGTGGGGTTATGAACTCACTTGAATATTCCTGTGCAAAGCTAGCTATATACGACTTCGTGATGTCGTTTCCAAGACGAGACTCGCTAGTGTGCATTCTACAATATTCCTAACATGGAATATCTAATAAGTTTTGAAATAATGCGGTAACTAATCTACGTGTTACCGAGCTCTACCGAATCGTTGATCGAACGATTTGACGGTAAATAGTTAACTTAATGAAAATGACTAAGTTAAACTGCCGTGAGAAGTCGTTTGTGTATGTATGAATATTTGTATGAAAGTAATATATAATAAACTTGTATTATATATATTGCGTGTTGTATATTTTTGCCAAAATATATGTATATGCCGTTTCGGCGTTCGTAATAAACATAAAATATTATATTTATTTGCGAAAGTAACATCGAGTTGTTTGAAGTTTCAAATAAATATAAAACTATATATTTTTTTTTATAAAACGAATTCGTGTTGTACGATGTCTGAAATAAATAGATGAGTTATATCTATTTTATAAAAGAATCGTTGTTTTTGTTTGACGTTCGAAATAAATATAATAACTATATTTATTTGTTGTCGAAAGAAACTTCCGTATCGTTGTTTTCCTATGTTTGTAAAGTGTCGTCGAAAATATTATACACTTGTATATAAAGTGTCTTTATATTAAAAAACGTGTTTCGTTTTACAGATTTTCTCGAAAAACGGGCAGAGTTTCCTCTGTTTTTGGACGCCCCGGACAACCAAGTTGTCGTAATTTTATCAAGATTCAACAATATCACCAATATCAATATGTATAATTTTTCATCATATGCTTAAGATGTAAACTAAATATTGTTCCGAAATGGGTTCGAGCTCGTTAGTCACGTAAGTATTAAAACTAAAAAGGTAACGTAAGTATTAAACTCGTCGTCATTCTTTACCAAATCTTTCGCGTCGAACCGCGGACTGAGTTGACCGAGTTGACTGGTTGACTGTTGCCGTTGACTGAGTTGACTCGGTTCGACCGAGTCAACAGAACCGAGTTGTCTTGCTGAGTTGACCAGTCTTGACCTAGTTGACTCGGTTTGACCGAGTCGACTCGAATCGTACAGAAACTGAATCTGGACGTGTTGACCGACCAAAACCTGTTGACTTGTTTGACCGTCTGTTGACTGAGTTGACTCGGTTTGACCGAGTCAAACCGAGTTATACCGAACTCGAATTCTGAACTGCGTAAACTCGTAACGAACCGGGTCCTGAAGCTGAAAGTTTCCAAACCCTTGACTGTTGAACCGAACTCGACCAAATCTGTACCAAACACCACCACAGCCGGCTGATAACCCTCAGATCTTTAAATATTTCGAAAGAAATAGAGATAGTTATGTGGGGTTTACCGGAAAACTTAACGGATAACGGCGAAGACCATCGGGTAATTGATTCGACCACCGGATAACAGAGCCGACCGGCGGTCCGTGACTCCGACCACCGGTTCTCTATCTCTCTCGGTCTCATTCTCTTGGTCTCTCTCTCCCTTCCGCCTATGTCTTCAGTTGTAGCTCACCACCACCGTGACGGTGGCGTTCGGAGAAAGCAGCACCGCCGACAGCCGGCACCGGCTGGGCTCGCCGCCGGTTCTTCACCAGAGAGGAAACAAGGGTGTCTTCAAAGGGGTGTGGGTGTTGTCGACCTGAACAGGGAATCGAGAAGGGGGTGGCTGTGGTTGTGGTTGTCGCCGGAAGTGATGGCCGACACCACTTCACCTTGTCTCTTTATCTCTGAAATGCTTCAAGTATGAGTGTGTTATGTTTGTATGTATATTCGAGAGAGAGTGGGAGGAGATGAAGGCTGTTCTTACTTCTTTGTGTGTGTCTGATGTTTTGTATATGAGTGAGAAAGGTTGGAGAGGGTAACCTTTTATCCTCATTTGTTTGTGTATTGACTCATGTTGTTTCTTTTTGTTAAATGTGTATAGATCTAAAGAGATCATATGAGGATTTAGACAAAAGATATGTAGTCTTAAAGGACAGGCAACGTTGATTAAATAATAAATACGAAGATTTGTTTAAAGATATGCAAGTAGGTTTAATTTGTGGGTTTTTGGGCTTAGGCCCAAGGCCCACCAGCCTAATCCCGTGTCTAGGTGGCCCGTAATTTCTACGAGACCCGTTATCAAAACCCAAACTTCATAAGCATAAAAATTATTCGTGTAACATCCATATTTGTTGGTGTCGTCAGTATTTCGTACGGTTTCAGTCCGTTGTCGCGTCATATTTAGCAGATTTCCCATAAATCACCACATGCGCACTGTGTAGCTGAACAAACGTTTCTGGGCACTCCAAGGGCTTGTTTAAGTTAATTAGCGTCGAAAGCACTATTTATTAACGCGTTAATCGCCAGTTAATTACGTAATTAAGGGCATAAATTACCGGTTGTCACAGAATGGGCCGATAAATTAGATGATGCTTTATGGGCTTTTCGAACTGCTTATAAAACAACAATAGGTACAACCCCATATAAGCTCGTCTATGGAAAAAGCTGTCACTTGCCAGTAGAAATTGCACACAAAGCCTACTGGGCAATTAAAAATGTAAACTTGGATTTAGAATTTGCCGGTAGAAATCGATTTTGTCAATTAAATGAATTAGACGAACTTAGGAATTATGCATACTCAAACTCCGAAATTTGTAAGGAAAGAATGAAAAACTTGCATGACAAACATATTAAACCTAACGAATTTCGAGTAGGGGATCAAGTTCTTTTGTTTAATTCATGACTTTGATTGTTTCCTGGTAAATTAAAGTCTAGGTGGTCAGGACCTTTTTCCATCACCCATATTTACCCACACGGTGCTGTAGAAATTAAATCTCGGAATGGAATTCCATTCAAAGTCAATGGCCAACGGCTGAAACTTTATCAAGGATTCATTGAGGATGAAGAGGAAGAAATCTCGCTTCAAACGATCGAAGAGTAAAAGCAACAACATCATACCTGGTAAGTTACGAACAAACGGGTTGACATCTAAATCGGTAAGTTTTCTAACCAAGTTTTTGGGAAACAAGGGCACTCACACGAGCACACATAAAAAAAATTTCAAAACATTGCTCGGCACGGGGCCGTGTCCACTGGACACGGGGCCGTGTCCGCGCGACTGTCGAGATAAATCCCCTTTTTCATAACAGTTACACCATTCCACACGCCCCGTTTCCCCAAAAAAACTTTGGTTCAAGGCGATTTTCCGCAGATTTTCGACGTCTCCTCTCGTTCTAACAACATCAAGGTATGATTCTATCACTACTGGTAGTTAGATTAAGCATTTGCATGTAGTTAAAACATCAAAAATTTGGGGAAAAATCTAGGGTTCTTGAACTTCATCTGGATCGAACCCCAAATTTTTGCATAAATCTGTTAGCATTTAGTTAGATTAATGTTATAGGAAGTAAATCCACTTGTATTGTTCAAAGATTCGACCAATTTCTCACAAAAACCACAAACCCTTGTTTTTTAACCGAAAAAGATAAAATTGAAGGGGTAAACGGTTTGTTTTGGGAAAAACGGCACTTGGGGTTTCATTTTCGGGGGAAACCGCACCTATTGGACCAAAAATTTTCAAGTTTTCAAAACCGGGTCAAAAAATGAAATTTTTTAGTAACAGACTCCTGGACACGGGGTCGTGTCCACTGAACACGGGGCCGTGTCCAGCTTGCTGTTTGCAGTTTTGTCCGAAAATTTCACTGTTTCGTGCTAAGTTTTGGTGTATTCTTTCAGATGTCGAAGAAATTCACGAGGTTCAACGCAAATGAGCTCGATGCTAGGGCAAGATACGAAGTACTTCAAACAAGACCGGAAGAATACCCAAGACAGGCATGCACGGATCTTTTAGCCATGGTGAATCAACTTGACCGGTTTAACAATCTCGTTACCGGCCCACTAAGAGTCGCCCTAACCACTCGACTTCACTCAGTTCACGAGTGCACTTTGGAATTCTATAGCACCTTCACGTTCAATTCAAGGTGCGACCCTTTCGACAGTGATGGGGTGGTATTCCGATGTGGTGGAACTAGGTACTCGATTTCGATGGCACAATTTGGGTCGATAGTTGGGCTGTATATGGAGGAAGATGCGGGTAATGAAGAGAACACCGGAGGGGTGCGAGAGTTGGATGATAACGAATGCCAAGCCGCTTGGGCTCAGATTGGTGAAGGGTACTACAACCCGAGCAGCACTAAGAGCACTAAGTTGAGGGACCCACTCTACTGATACATCCATAGGGTCCTTGGTTATTCTCTTAGCCAAAGGCATGATAGCGGTGGCGTTGTTGGGTTGAAAGATTTGATAGTCCTTCACTGCATTCATAACCGCAGACACCTCGATGTTTCATAACTCCTGCTCCGAAACATGCATTTGAACAAGCTTGCTACTACACCAACCCCTATCTTCTTCGGGGGGTGGATATACCGTCTCTTCAAGAACTTCACCAACATTCCTAGGTCCTTCAAAAGGAGCCCATGGTCGGGAAGGGTGGATGTACACATCTGCCGTTCCATGAACTTAATTTATGAGGCTGAAGATGGGTCGGTTAGCTTCCAAAGGATGCAAGGACATGCATGGAACCCGCAAGAAGCACTCATCCTCCACGCTCCACAGCATCATCAATACCAGTACCAGCCCCATGGTGATCCGGGCCAATCCTCCTCACAAGGATGTGGTTTTCCTAACTTCCAAAGTTTACATGATTTGTTGCAGGAAAACCTCATGTGCACCAGGAACACCTACCACATGGTGAGTAACACGTACACCCGGGTCGGAGCTATCGAGAGAAACATATCCGATATTCATGATGACATTGGGAGCATCCGGGAGTACATGGCGGGGCACGGAGGAGGAGATGATGACGATGAGGACGAGGACATGGACTAGGCGGGAGGAGCGAGAGAAGGAAGGAGCATATGGTTGGAGATCCCACATGTTAACCCCCCTTTATCTTGAACAATTTCCGGCCTGCGTGCCGAGTGTTGAACAATTTACTTTCCTTTAACTCTTTTTATTTTCTGCATTTCTTTTTCTTTTTAACCTTGTGACGTGGATGTTGAACTTGGTAATTTAGGATGTTTGCTATGGTTTGGTGTAGTGTTTATTGATAAAACAGGTACATACGAGGCTTAGAGCACTAAAACCTTAGTGCTATTAAAGCCGGGACAGGAAAACTGAAGCCAGAAACCTGTTTTTCAACTTTGCAGATTGTCTACATGGGGTCGTGTCCAGCCGACACGCCCCCATGCCCACTCCCCCAGACCTGCTGTTTGTTTAAATCTGCAGACTTTTGAAAGACACGGGGTCGTGCCCAGTGGACACGCCCCGGTGTCCACCTTCTGTAAGTTTTCGTTACTGGCACTTGAACACGGGGTCGTGTCCATCGGACACGGGGTCGTGTCCATCGGACACGGGGCCGTGTCCAGACGTCCAGTAACACAAATTTTTGCTTTCTAACACCTTTTTAAAAAATTCAATCAACCTAAAAACTTATTTTTGGGACACATTGAGGACAATGTGTAATTTAAGTGTGGGGGGATGCTAAAACTTTGAATCTTGCAAGTCCTAATTACAAGCCTTACACAAAAATCTGTTGGAACTGATAATCACCCCAAATTTTTTCCAAAATTTTCATTTTTTTTACTTGTCTAGGTTTAACTTGGGAATTTCAAGTTTTAAAAAGGTTATATTTTTACAAATTTACAACCGATAGCATCGTGATAAAAAGAACCAACATAAGAAAATTATGAAACGGCATGACAAGCTTAGTTAAAATTTGATTATATATAATTGATCACATAAAAACTCATTCCCACAAAAGTGAGTTTTGAGCCTTTATTGAGCATACAAATACATATCTTTAGATTAAATGCTCATTTTTCGTTTCTTGTGTGAATAGCCGCTTGGTTCTTACGACTCTAGAACTTGCCACGACGATACATTCCCGGTCCTTACCAACAATTAGAGGAAGCTAAAGTTTTTGTTGTCGGGTCTGGTACCCAAATATTGCCCTTTCCCAGTAAGGTTTGATGTCATTCATTGTGCACATTGCAGAGTCCCATGGCACATTGAAGGTGATAATTTCAATTAATGTGTTTTGGTGAGTTAAAAATGATTTAGTTATGACCAAAAAAGAGTTTAAAGATGTAATATATATGTCTTCATGAGTTTGGGTTAAGTAATTTAAGTCAAAGGGTTGAAATGGGTTAATTAGAAAAACAAATAAGGTATCAACCGGTCGACACGGGTTGAGAATTTTAAAGGAACGGGTCTTTAGGTATCACCACGGGTTCAGACGTTTAGTGAACATCATCATCAATGATTCAGACGACGGCATCTTCATCCTCTCCGGCCTCCGCAGTCTCCTCCGCCACAAACCCGCCACCGTCTCCGTGTCTCTGTCGTCTCCTCCGCTGACTCGCTGACTCCACGCCGCCCGTCCGGACCGTTGAAGTGGTTATTGTTCGTGTTTGAGGGAGCGGTAACCGTTTTTTGATCGAAACGCATCAGGAATTGTCGAATGGAGACGTGCGAAACCGGTCGAGGCCGCTTTCGGAGAAAATGAAGCCTGGGGAGACTGTGGAACAAGCAGTTAAAGAAGAACTTGGATCAATAATTGAGAATGTTGAGAGTGATATTGTGAGAATTGTGGCGGATTCGTATACGAATAAGGTGGAGGAAAGAGTGTATGTGTCGTATCCGAGGTTGCCAGCTTGTTATATATTGCATACAGTGGATGGATTGCCTGAGGGTGAGTTTTGGACTGAGGAAGGGGATGAGTATGAGGGTTTGGGTGAACGGTGCGAATTGGCGGTTCGTTGCAAGAAGCATTACTGGAAATGGGTTGATGAGGGTTCGGGTTCGTCTTGAGTTTTGCAGTTATGGAGGTGAGTTTGAGTTATCATTTTTGTGTTCTTGATTTATATGTGTTTATAATAGTTACAGTCTTACAGAAGCTTTTTTGGCTTCATAAAGGATTAAAGGTTAAAACTTTATGCTTTTTTGAACTTGGTTATACTGTTTAAATGAAGTCTTGATGTTTTAAAGTATGTAAATTTTGTTGATCCCTGTTGAGTATTGTTGTTTGAAAACTTGATTTTGTATTTTGATTATTAGCAAAATTTTTGCAAAGGCAACAATTTAGAGTCACTTGTTTACCTGATTTATGATAAAATGGGACTGATCGTATGATTCAATCAATGGCCAGTGTTGATCCTAATAGTTGAAATTGATCCTATCCCAGCCAATGAAAGTTGGCACTTGAGCCAACATTTGGGAGTTATGTAATACGGTTTTAAAAAGCGCGCCTGAGGCGCGAGGCGCACTAAGGCGCAGGTCTCGGCGTCTCATGGCACCTGAGGTGCGTTTTTTTCACAAAGCGCAAGAAAAGCGCATTTTTTGAGTTTTTTGAGGTTTGAGGCGCGCGCCTTATGTATTTTGGGTGTTTTTATGTTTTTTTTAATGCATGAAAGTGTTGGATAATAGGTTTTTTTGGCTTGTACATTTTATAAACTAATAGACGAGTATAATGATGTAAATTATCGACTCCGCCGCAACGCGTGGGTTTCCCACTAGTAACTCTTAAAGCAAAAAGTCGGTGAGTGTTTTTTCATGACTTTTACATTAATGTCCCTACTTTTTTACGCTTTTACAAAAATGGACCCTTTTGTTTTCCCACTGATCATACAAATCCTTAACTTTTGAAAAATGTAATTTTAATCCCTACGCTATTACTCCATTTTACAACCCACTAAACAACTATTTGTATATACGTTTTGGTATAAATTCGAGTTGGTCTACGTTTTGACATAAACATTTTAACATGAATCAAGTCATGTCAAATATAATACGTTTTCGTTAAATAAAAAATTTTACGTGCATGTTATTATGTACGTGACGGTATAAATTCGAGTTGTTCTATATTTCAACGTAAATATTTTTGTAAAACAACTCAGGGTCAAATATAATACGTTTTTATGCTTATTTTATGTACGTTTCGTAATTTTTGTTCTCAACCGAGTGAAGTTAGATTGTGATTTCTTTTTTTCCTTCATTTTTTTAAAACTCTAATTAATCCATATTGATTACACGTGTTTGTTTTTTCCTTTATACCCATGATGTTTTCTATGTATGTGTCGGGTCATATATAATACATTATAATAGTACGGCATAAATCTGGTTTACTTTACGTTTTAATCCAATCGCAATGCGCGTTTTCATGCGGTTAACACATCACATAACGTTTGAACTAATCTATTCGATGTTTGCGATGAACCCACGCTGCAACGCGCGTGGGCATTATTACTAGTCACATGAGTGTCTTTGAATATGGTGACGAGTTTCTAAAATTAAAAAAAAAACACAAGTAATACTGAATTCTAACAGTAAAGACACCCCACCCAACAACCCTTGCCTACAAAGGAAACATGGAAACAACAGCGAAGAGGCAGCTGGAATTCCCTGGTAAGCTAACAAAAAAATTACATTACACAAACAAATAATACAAATAATGACATAAAGCATGCTTTTGCTTGCAGACACCGATGCACCATCAAAAAAGCCTGGCAAAGGCTTGAAGCCTTGAACTCACCGAAGATGTCACTTTTGTCCACCTAAAAGAAGAAGCAAAGGTGGGATTGCAGCCTAAAAGTAGAATCGCTCAACACATACCTTTTGTACAAATCACAGTTCAAGCAGTAACACATCCATGGCTACATACTAACTACACTGCATATATAAGCAGCGTAATAACTTACTTTGGAACTATTTGTAACCAATGGTAAACTTAATACTAAACCGAACAATGTGTATGTCTATACTATATTTTGTACGCTGCGTCTATAAATAGCAGTATGATTAACTAAGTTTGTTGTAAATTGCACTTAAGTTGTTTGATTTTTATGTTCCACAACAGCCGAATTGTGTTAAATTCGATTGATTTGCAGTTTTCTTAACATGAGCATGGCTTGTTTCTTGATATTTAGTTTCGGTACTACAAATTGTCGATTGCTGAATTCGGTTAGGTTGATTTGTGTTTATTGTAGTTATCACAATTATTACTACTATTCTCACCTCAAACTTTGTGGCTCTGTCAAAAATGAAAACCTAATATATTTGCTGAATAAAATTGAAAACCTAATATATTTTCCGAATAAAATTGATGTTTTTTATTTATCGTGAGAGTATTTTGTCTCTTTCGGACTACACTATGCCGCATTCTCTTATTTCATCGAAACTTTGAAATATGAAGTGCTGTAGATAGGGATGGCAATGGGTCGGATATTGGTAATTCCATTTAGCAAGGAGCGAATCATTCACCATTTTTAGTTTACAAATGCCTAAACCACCGATTTTTTGGGAAGAGCCACTTTGTCCCGAGCAACCCAATGCATTTTTCTAAATTATTCCGAGCCACCCCATAGAAACTTCCTCATCATAGCTTCCAGCTTATCTACCACTTTAACAGGAGCTTTAAAAATTGAGAAATAATAAATAGGAAGGCTTTCTAAAACCGCTTTAATAAGAACCACCCTGCCTCCAATAGAGAGGTAACGAGCCTTCCAAGAAGAGACCCGATCTTGAAAAATCTTAACAATAGGATCCCAACTGCTCACTCTATTCATATTGGCACCCAAGGGAATCCCTAAATATTTAAAAGGAGCAACTCCATAAGCACACCCCACAATCGACGCCATATTAGCTAACTCCTCCTCCCCAACCCCCACTCCGAATAAGTTGGATTTGTGAAAGTTAATCTTAAGCCCAGAGCACCCATAGAACACCCAAAGAATTCTAGCCACTACTTTAATGTTCTCCTCCGACCACTCCCCCACTATAAGAGCATCGTCCGCATAAAGAAGACAGTGGCGGACCCATGATTTTTTTCATTGGGGTGCAGAATATTTTTAAAGATTTTAGGCCCCTAGCTATGTGAAAAAAATCGGCTCGTAGCGGGTCGGGTCGGAAGATGATTCAACCCCTTTACTCTTAAGAAATCGCGCCATAACTTCCCTACTTCCTATCAAATATAAAACAACGAAACCATTTAAGACAACACTAAACACTTAAAGTCTAAAACAATCATCAACCATACTTCATGATATTAAATTTTATTTTTCAAGCCCTAGTTGTACTTGTTGATTACTTGTAACTAAACATTTAAATCAATAAAATTTTTACTAAAACAACAAAATGACCCTACTAAAGTCTACAACAACCAAAAGAATATCAAAACACATAAAATTTCAAACCCTTTAACATCTGTATTTCTTTTAAAAATACACATAAAACAACAAAAATAAACGATGCATACCAGTGTGGTTTCAGATTCCGGTGATTGCAAGTGGTTTGGTGGCCGGAATTTCGGTTTTCCGGCAAAAAAAGGCTGACGTCGATGGCGGCAGCGTCGTTGGGGGGTCCGAGTGAAAGCGGGAGCCGAGAATTGGAAAGGGCGATTGGGTTATTTTATTGGGTTGGGTTAATTACAATGGATTCTTTATTAGGTAAATTGTTAAGTGAAAGTGATTGTGCTAAATTGTTAAGTGAAATAGTTAAAGAATAATTATATAAATTAGATTATATTTTAATAAAAATCAGTGTTCACAATTTTATTTATTTATTATGTTAGTAATAAATATTGAATCAATTTACCTTATTCTTAAAATGAAAGGTCGGTGAATTTGTTTATTATTTTCCTTAAACACGTGTAAATGTCATTGGCTTCTTCACGTCGCCTCTTTCCACGTTACCTTTCATCTTTACCAAATCGATTAAACGTCTCCATTCTTCTTGAACCCTAAATCGATAATCAGAAATCGATCGCATGGCAACAACTGCGACCTCAAACCTGGCACCCATCTCCTCCTTCGCAGGGGCGAAGCTTGAATTTTTCGGCCGGGGGGGGGGGGGGGTGAAAACGTATATACCCATAAATTTCTATACGAAAACTACATATATAACACTACTGAGCGAAAAATTCAGGGGGCGGGCGCCCCCTCCCCACCCCTCTTATCCTTCGCCCTTGGTAGGAATGGGTATAATTAAAGGGTAGTTGGTTATGCGTATGCGTGATTTGTTTTCCATTTTTTTTTCTTTTGTTTTATATATAAATATAAATAGACACACATATATATGTTATACATTTATTGTTTCTTTTGTGAAATTTATATTACAGTTAACTAACACAACGATTTGTTTCGAGTTTTGTTTTGAAACTTTGTAGGGTTAATCAAATATGTTTTTCGCACATCATTTCAAAAAATCAAGAGTTTTTTTGGTAGATCTGAGTTTTAAAATGTAAAAAGTAAAGAAAATGAGTAGAAGATGAAAATCTGACGAATTCGGCTCTGAATCTAATGATTTTTTGTGAAATCTTATATGTCTGATCCGTGCAATCGATCTCCGGCTCTGATACCATTTGTGGATTCGTTTCCGGATCGATTTTGAACTCCCGATACGATTGCGAAAAACACGTACGACGTGCGGAATCAGTGCACATGTGTGGGTCGACACAAGAACGTAATAAACCGATGATTCGATTGATAATATGACAATATACAAAACCTTGAATCACCTTGATCACTTTCTCTCTCCAGATATTCTCTAAAGCTCCAAATGTTGCAAAAGTTCTAGGTTAGGACCCGTGTATTACACAGGTTGAATAAATGTAATTTTATATACTAAACAATAAAACAATATATTTTTAAAAACCCCATTTATTACATGTGTTGAGTAAATATAATTTTATATATTAAATAATAAAAAAGTTATATCTTTAAGAACCTCGTTTATTGTGCGGTTTGAACAAATGTAATTTTATATACCAAACAATAAAAAAATATATTTAAAAAAACCTTGTATATTCACGGGTGGAAGAAATGTAATTTTACATACTAAATAATAAAAAAAAAGTTATATTAAAAAAAAAACTCCGTGTGTTGTACGGGTTGAATAAATCTAATTTTATATAGCAAATAATAAAAAAATGTTAATTATTGAAAAACCTTGTGTATTACACGGGTTTATCTATTGTTAAAAAATCTTTCTAAATCAAAATGGATTTTTATTATTTTTTTAAATTAGGTTAATGCTATTTTAATTTTTTGTTTGATTAATAAGTTGTTTAATATAATTTCTCATAGTTAACAATAATAACATTAACAATAAATAATATGCATGTTTATGCCAATAATTTAGAGTTGATAAGATTTATATTAATTTAATTAATATTTAATAATTTAAATTAAATAATAATTATCTACAATTAAGGATGGTCTAGAATAATGACAAGTGCCCGTTAAATGTTTTCTTTTATTATACAGTACTAGCGGTAAGACACGTATGCAAAAACGGGTGGTTTTTAGAAAACCATGCATACCATATTTTATCAAACTACGAATGACTATATATTTTAAGGTTTAATTAAAAACGGATTATAAAAAACAGAACGTCTTTTAAATAACAAATAAAACGGAACATCTTTTAAATAACAATCGAGCAAACAGTGTTCTATATTCCATGATCGTAAACCTTGAAAGTGAAACATCTATTGATGCAAGATCCTTCATTGTTGGGTATAACTCATGCCTCGTTACATGCCTTTTTACCTTGGCTTCAACTATAAAACGCGCCCATATATTTTCCTCTCGGGATTCCATGATGCCTTTCAAAATGCTCAAATCGAAACCGCAGATTACATTCACTATTTCGATAAAAATCCATGTTCTTCACAAATCATCTGCAATAGAAAAGAGAGGATCTATAAGTCTATGATCACCTTTGGCTGATTGACTTGTTTGAGGAAATAACTTTTTCAAATCAAAGCCTCATCATGAACTAAACTGTTATACACCACTTTTAAAAATGTTAACCAAAAACAAATTATGAACATCTTGAATTGACAAAAAAAATGAATATATAAAGTTTTGGCATGGCGATTTTTTTACTTTTCTCAGTCAATGAACCAGGTGAACATGGGGTCAAAAAGTGCATTTACCAGAGTCATCCCCATTTTCTCTTCTAACTTCTAACTCTCTTAAACCACTGTTTGCAAAAAAAAAAGTTTGTTTGACCAAAGTCTGTTTGACCAAAGTCAAACCACTGTTTATAAAATATGATTCTTATTGGTTCAAAAGTCTGTTTGACCAAAGTCAAACCACTGTTTGACCAAAGTCTGTTTGACTAAAGTCAAACCACTGTTTGCAAAAAAGCAATCAATATCCACAAAACACCGTTTTAACCCAACAGTGGTTTCAAATGTCACACCCCCAAAATACCACAAGCGGAGTATCACCGCAAGGAGTATGACGTACCAGGATCAAGTCACCAATCACATTGAACTCATAGTTATATTTAAATAAAGTTTTCTTTTAGTAACATCAAACGTTACAACGTTACAAATAATTCACAGTGTACAGCGGAAGCATAAATCATTCGTTAAGTGTTTATAAACTACATGTAAAAGCCATTAGTCTTGTATTATGTTTCCAAGTGTCTCGACCCATGACCACTCCAGCTTCCCAGACAGCAAGTTCCAACGATATGCACCTAAAGGCCTGCAAGGCATGTAACAACGAATCAACAACAAAGTTGAGCGAGTTCACAGTTGAGTGTTCGTTTTAAGTTGTTTCCGAAAACATAGTTTGTCTTTAGCTGGCTTACTTGCCGTGGGGTTTACCCCATAGTTGAAAATATGATTAACCAGTTTACCCTGTTTCCCAAACATATCCATAGTTGGTGGGGGCTTCCCATGTGAATTACCAAACTGTACCATATCGACTACTAACGAAATATAAGTTGTGCCCTACATCAGTGTCTATCATTACTGACAGTTTGCCATAGTCCATTAGTACACGCCCGTTCGAACGACACGGTGTGAAGTTTGTTAAACCTGATAGCGCTATTAACTAATGACCCGCTCGCCATCGGCCTCGGCGATTAAGTCGATATAAAGTGAGGGACTTCATGATAGAGTTTTGTCTAGTAAGTTGTAAGGTTGTTGTCCTACCCAAGGAGGACGAACGTACGTATTCTACCCAAGGAGAATACGCAGGATTTATAGTGGCATCCTACCCAAAGAGGATGGCCGTACATATCCTACCCAAGGAGGATATGTAGGTTTCGTTTTAGTATATTAACCCATTCCCAAACCACCAAGAATCCCATGCCTTGTAGAAAGTGTGAACTCACCTTGGTTTGCTCGGTAAGATTAGTTACTTGTTTGTCAAAGGATTACACACGTCCTACCATGGTTACCAACACAATCAGTTTCATGTAAACATAAATCATATGTTCTTTGCATTTAGCACATATGTTACCAATCATCAGAACACATATTATTGCTCAAGTTATAGCAAGTGTTCGGGTCCTAATCCTATATACAATCACAATGCTAGTTCATATAATACCATAATTCATGTCGAATGATTTGATTGTCGTATCAGTGAACATACAACTTATAAGTGGAATCATATAACACAGATATCTGTGACACTATGTACCATATTAATTCACAGGTTTATGCCACATCGTTACACTAGTTAATATAATATACCAAATCATTCTATAGATTCCGCAAGTTACCAACCCAGCCCAACACAGCCAATGATCTTAACGGTATGGGCTTGGCTGATGACCCGTGGTCATGCAGCCCAGCCACGTACATAGTGGGCTAAGCAGCCCCTCAAACCCCTCGGCCCAACCCAGATTGTAAGTTAACTAGTTGTTTGGCCGCCTATAATGCTTATCTATCCCTGGCCCAATTAAATCAAGTTTCGCCGCCCATGTTTAATTCCCTTAGACACATTACCCGGTTATTTTTGTACAGCCCATAATTAATCCCACCGACTAAGTGTGTGATCTATCTGTGGTCCAGCGGTGGAAAGAGTGGGGTTTCTCCTTGGAGAGCCTGGTTCGATCCCCGTTGTCTGCAGGTGAGGTGAGGATGGGTTTACACCCCAGCGTGGTTCCCATCCTCAGGTCGAGGGTTCGATTCCTGGCAGCCCCGAGTTACCTTTGGCCGGGCCTCGGTTTGGTATGCTTGTCGCAGACGCCTACGGCGCCGTCTCGAACCCGGGCCGCGCGCAATACCAGTGTTGAGAGAAACCGGTGAGCAGCCGTTCAAAAAAAAAAAAAAAGTGTGTGATCTATCATACAAATGCATGTAGGGTCCAGTTTAGCAGCTACGGTCCAGCTATCACCACCGACCCATGTGAGTTAGGGTGTCCGGGGCACTCTCGGGGAGGGGGATCGGTGACCCAAGTCACCGCTCGGGAACACCGCCGCCATAGGTGCGGGGAGGGGCTGCGGGGAGGGAGATCGGGGCTTGTTCACCGCATGAAGAGAGAGGAGATGGTGGGCCCATAGCTTGTAACAACCAATCAAAGAATTTTTCTTTTTCTTTTTTTTTAATAAAAAAACAAGTCACCTAATAGGGGGAGTGCCGCCATCAAATTGGGGTGCGAGGGAGTTTAAGAGGGGAGTTGACGTGGCATAACTTGATTGGGTGTGCGTAAGAGAGGGGACTCCCCTAATAGGGGAGTGCCCCGCTCACCCTTATACTCATTGTGTATTGTGATTGCATTAAATAATCAAATGAGATAGCTTCCATATATGACAAAACATCAAGTTTCACATCAAATTAATATAACATAATCATCATTCTATCAACATCACCTATCCTGCAGCCTTAGTGTCTGCCATTAAACCCCATAATTATCTCTAATGATTATGTCACATTTATACACATTCAATCAAGTCAAGTTACTAAATTCTACACATGCATCACTGAACTACAATTTAATAAGTGAAACAGCCCCTATAATCACCCCACTATCACAAGTTCATTATATGATTATTAACTACCGATTTCAAGTCAAATAACCCTAGAGTTAACTTACTGTTGCATATAGTTCCTTATCATATGTTCATGACACATAGTAACACATATAACATCACATATAATCATACATCATGTCATCATCGATAACAACCAGCAGGTTAATAATAAAGATTCACTCTACTAACCGCAGTTAAGAGCACAAGGATTGAAAGGCTTCGAGCGTGAAAGGGGGTGGGGGTCGTCTTCGTCTGCCGTTTGCAAAATTGAGAAGGGGTAGGGTTTGTTGTGGTGATAATGTGAGATGTAAAAGAAAAGTTACGTAACATCCAATATAATGTCATTATACTATATATACAATTTACGTATGCTCTTAACTACAGTTCAAGTTTTCAAGTTACATGACCTACATCTGTCGGTCATAAGCACATGATATTCATTTTTTACAACAAGATGATTCTCTGCTTTGGGGTTACGGAGCCCAGACATGGAGGAACGAACCCCCAGCCACCACGTCTCCACCTTTCTGCCCGGCAACGACCGAGGCTGAAGGTGAGTTGGAGTCCGATAGGATGTTTCAGATTTTGAGACGGTCATGCTTTTTGAGAAGCGGAAGCCGTTAGTAATGCGATACGAAGAGGGATGTGGAGCGAGATGGAAGTGCGGCGGCGGCGGAGGATGAAAGATGCTTGGTAATGCGGTGATTTTGGTGAACACAGAAGCTGATCTTGGCGATGTCTCACCCTGGAGGTGGGCCGTTCCTGTTAGTCACCATTGTTGTCGCCGATTGCATCGCGATGAAGACGAGTGGAGGAGTCCCGAGGCAAGCAGTGGTGATGGCATAACCACTGCCAATGGAGGTAGGTAAGAGTATTGCCGTCGACAGCAGCCGTCCTACACTATTGATCTCTCATGAGAACCATAAGTTTCTAATCTTTCTGTCTCCAGTGGATAAGGAGTAAGGACAAGATGATGGGCAAAGGTGTCAATTTAAGTTTTGAAATGAACATGCAAATATCTATGTATTGAACGTGTGGTTTAAAAGTGGGTTATATTATTATAGATAATCAAATGTTTATGTTAAAAAATATAAATAAAAAACTTGTGTTAAAAAATATAAATAAAAAACTGAAATAACATACAAAAGTTTTATTATATTTTTCCCCATTATGAATACACATAACTATAAAATTGCAGATAGATTAATAACCTCACATTCGTACGATGCTTAAAAACATATCGGAGGCATTACAACTTTAACTTGGGTATAGCCGTATAGGTAATTATTCAGTGCATCAAAAAGTGAGTTAAAGCTATAAAATGATAAAACCTTATTGCATAGACTCAAACTAAAAAGGATAACTTGTAAACGGTTTCACAATTATGGACACACAAATAACTTGTGTTTGTTTAAAAAAAAAAGTATATACATAACTTTTTTTAGTTTTGCCCTCGGTATTTCGATATTGAAATTAAGTTCTATTCATAAAAAGAGTTTTTTTTTATGTTGTACACGAGTAAACTACTATGACGAACCTAACAACATATGTTGGTATTATGATAACCGGTACCAATATATGGCTATTTTAAAGTAAGCTATAGTTTTCAGTGATGTAAAACACGTTTTGATCTCCCGTAGGCAATACAAGGACTTTGTTTTTTTTCTTTTTCGGATACTACAAAGGGTGTTGATATCGTAACGAATCAAATTGGTATCGCCTGAGTTCCCGCCGCTATGCGGAGGAAAATCCCACTAGTTCTAATATAATGTCAACAAGCTTAAGTGGGCCGGTACTCATGACTTGGGCCGAGATCAGGAATGATTATTAAAACTATCCACACATAATTCAATTAGTCCGAACATGTTGTATGGATAAGTGATTAGATTAACTGTTGTTGCTATATTATTACATATATCAATTTATAACATCCATTTATCCATTTGCACCAGTGTACTTTTCACCTTTTGGTTTTGACCACAAGAATTTCTTACTTTTCTTTTGGGACACTTAACAACTCACACACACATCATGAATGAATTAATTCTACTTTTATAACAAGTGATATTTCCATACTATAAATTAACAACATGGCTTTATGGTAACACAAAACTTTTCATCTTTTGCAATTTAACCCCAACATTTTTTTACTTTCAACTTTGCCCCCATATCTTTCGCAAGTTTTTTGTTTTGCGTTCGTTCAAAATTTTGCGAGTTAACACGCCGCAACGTGCATTTGGGGTTCAAAGTTTGTTCATCTATTTTTTCCCGTTTGACAAGTTCGTCGCAACCCGCGGGTCCTAGATGGACTTAGTTATTTTTCTATGTTTTACGTTTTAGCCTAAATTTTTCGCATTAACACGCCACAATGGGAGTGTGTGATTCAACGATTTTACATCTACTTTTCATTCGGTTTTATTTTTTCTTTTCTATTTATTTTGTTTTTACGAGTTTTTCCGGTGTTCATCGCTGGCAGTGTTGTGACATTGGTGCTACTTTGCATGGTTTTACGCCTCCCGCCGCAACGCGGGGGCCTTAATGCTAGTTATTAATATGTGTACATGCTTTCTCAGTGGGCCGAGGGAGCCATATTAAAATGCACAAAATGTGTATTGGGCCGAGATCATGAAGTGTGAATATGTAGCCCAAATAAGTGCGGCCCAACTCATTCGTTTTTCTAAATAAGTCGAACGACACACAAAATGTTTAACAATTTCCCGTATAGTTAATCAGTTAAACATACGTAATCATTTAGTTGCGCACGAGGTAGGCAGACGAACATAGAGGCACACGCAAAAAGTTGTAGGATTTCAAGCAATGCTAACCTTAATTATCCGGGTTGTCACATCAAACATCTGTTTTCATCCATTTGTTGACCAAAGTCAGCAAATGTATCAACCACTGTATCAACAGATGTATCAACAACAGTGGTTGTAAATTGATGAGCATTAGTTATGAAAAAATAATACAAAATCATATTGAAGAAATGCACTTACTTTGGCATATCGGGATCATCGACGTCTCCATCGTTATAACCACCATCACCTTGATGCTTAACCATTTGTAGTTTATCATTTTGCTTCTTTCTCAGGTTCCCTTGTTGAAACTTTCACCTGTTTGAAGAGAATAGCATTATGAATCCATAATAAATTAAATAAAACATGGAACTGAACATGCAGCATGAATGCATGATTTGGAAGAAAGGTGCATATATCATCAACTGGAATCACATCCTTAACGCTTTCATTTGCTTCTTTTTTCTGATCTCTTTGATTTTCTTGGTTCATGTTGAGATGTCGTAGTTCAATTTGAAAGCAAAAGATCTCAACTTTATCAAGAAAAACCACCCTCATCAGTTTCCCTTACCAGTCTTTCAAGGATGTTATTTTCTAAAATCAATCACTAAACAAATACCCTTTAAAGAACGATTTTGAACTTCGAAAATAAAACTGTCTACCTCTTTCAGACAAATCGTCCATATAAAAACTCTGCAGAATCACCTATTGAAAATGATATAACATGTAATCCTTTCTTCAAGTTCTTTTCACTGTCATCTTTGTCTTGAACAACATACCAACACGAATATTAGTTCACAGTCTGAAATTTCTACTTCTGAACACTTGTTCCCACCAATAAGTGCAACTCATGTCGGGAAAATGGCCTTCAGAAGGTTTAAGACAGAAATCCATTGGACACTGGATTCGATCCTGAGGTATCTTCTAAATGAGAATCAAACGCTTATCACTACGCCAGCATTGAAGGCAACCATTTCTGTCACACCCCCAGAATCCACAAGCGGAGTATTACCGCATGGAGGCGTGACTGACTAGGATCCAGCCACCAATCATATCGAACAATACAATTAAGTAAATAAAACCAAACCCAATATAATTGGTGTTTAAAAGAAACCAAACATGTTTAAGTAGTCACCGGAAGCATAGTAATGTTTAAATAACCAAAACATAGTTTTAAGTTCAAATGTTAAGCACGGGACATAATAGTCCATATCCCACAATGACCTTTCCTCCTCGTTCAAGCTCCATAAGCATCTAACGACCTGCAAGGCATGTAACAACGAGTCAACAACAAAGTTGAGCGAGTTCACAATTGGTGTTCTTTTAAAAGTTGTTTCAAAGACCATGAGTTCATTTGTAAACCATAAGTTAACCAGTTTCCCTGTTTCCCAAACATAACCATAACTAGTGGGGGTTTCCCCATGTAAACCACTAGACCCGTTACCATATCGACCACTGACTAAAGTAAGTTGGTGCCCTGACGTCAATGTCTATCATCATTGACTAGTGCCCAGATCCATTAGTTCACGCCCGTCCTCTGCGGCACGGTGTGAGGCTTGTCAAACCTAAATAGCGCTATCTAACTAATGACCCGCTCGCCATTGGCCCGGCGATTAGGTCGATATAAAATGAGGGACTTCATGATAGAGAGTTTTGGTCTAGTATCCGTGTTGTCACCCTTCAATAAAGAGGGTGTGTACAATATCCCTAAACCAGGAGATTACGTAGGTTCCAATTCAATTCCTTATCAAATGTTGTCACCCTTCAATAAAGAGGGTGTGTACGTGTTCCAAACCAGGATATCACGCAGTTTCAGTTTAAATCCCTTACCCATTCCCAACCCTTGGGAATCCCATGCCTTGCGGAAAGTGTGAACTCACCTCGGTTTGCTCGGTATGCTCAACTACTTGTGCACAAACAATTCAGTCAAAGCCTATAGTATGCACGTATACACAATCAGTTTATGTTCATAATGATTCACATGCAATCTAACATCACAAGGTGTGCTTGGGCAATTATTATCAAGTAACACATAAACAACTAATCAACCCATACAAGATTCCAACTTTACATGTATGTTCCATAACCATGTTTATCAGTTAAGTATACTGGGTGTAAGAACCAAATTATGTCTTCCACTTATAAACAACCATCGTTAACAGTAGATAAGATAATATATAAACAATTATTAACATACACGTGGTATCCATAAACATATCAACTTACTGTTCCCTATAAGCTTTCACGACGAACACTGAGATTTCGTCGACATAGGGTTACAACGAAAAGGCCACAACAAACACTTGAGGTTTTTGTCGCCATGGGATTTCGTCGAATGAGAGTTCGTCGGGCAAGGGTTTTCGTCGGCACAGTGTCTTTGTCGGCACAAGGTTTTCGTCGGGTAAGGGTTTTCGTCGGGTAACGTAACAGTTAAACATAATCACATGAAAACCCTAATCATCATCATTAGCCGTTTCCCCATAACCACCGATCATACAGTTAACTCCTGAATTCACTAAACATTACCTGTTACTTGTCATTACTTTAATAATCATCACTGCACTTAATGTCTAGCATGCACCCTAAATCATAAAATACCATATATGATCTAGATAGTAACAGGAATGTATTCGATGATCAGATCTAATAAATCACAATTACAAAATCAAACAGAAATATGGCTCCAATTAGTGATCAAGAACGAACACAATTCCACGAATTACCATCCCAGTTTCTACACAAGAATGTCAAAACCCTAAATCGATATCAAGATTCGCATAAAGTCATGAAATCAATTTATCATACATATCACAGTCAAGAACATGTTCAAAACGTCATAATCATATATTTAGCATTTAAGCCAACTAAATGTGGGATTACTAACCGATCAATGGAACGCGAATAAGAATGATCGAACAAGGAAGATCCACTACGAAAGGGAGGGGCTGCCGTTGGGATGTTTTGAGGGAAAGAGAGTCTAGGGTTTTGCTAATAACAGTTTACGTAGACTATGCGTACACAGGGCTTTTATAGCTTAAACACTTTTGGGCTCCACCTGGGCCAAAAGCCCATTACGGCGAAAATGCCTGGTTTTTGTCGGGTGGGTGTGACGAACACTCCAAGTTCGTCGGGTGGGTGTTTTGGCAAAGGATCCAGTTTTCGTCACAAGGGAGTGTAAGTGATAAGTCTCATCTAAAATAAATGATTCACAACTTTTATTAATTAACACAAAACATAAGTCAACATAAACAACTTATAAACTAATCATAGTGCACAGTTTCAATGCAACGAACCACAAAACACAGTATGAAACAAGTAACGTATAGAGGAGAAACCTTGGAAACTCGAGTTGTCACATTATCCCCAACTTGAAAGAAATTTCGTCCCGAAATTTAGCACGTGGTTACTGAGGAAGCTAGATAGGTTGCGTGGTTTCCTGGGGTGTCACAATTTCTTATCATAAAACTCCCCCGTCTCAAAATATTGTCCACATTTTTAAAGGTATTTAGTCACAAAATAAGATTGTCCATTTAGATTAGTTATAATTCACTAATTTTCATCTTTAATCGCTTAAAGGGTTAAACTGGCATTCGACAGTAACTTCATTCATATTCATCTTCTTGTGGCAATTTAAACAGTAAACTTTACCTACTTGAAAAAATCCACTAATAAAAAAAAAGAATCTAGGAAATCAAAACAAATATATATATTAGCGTAGAAAGAGTTTCTGAAATTGTGTTTTTTTTTTTTTACTTTCGAAAAATGACTTCATGCATATTTATCTTTTTTTAGCAAGTTAAAGCAACAAACTTTAACTCCATGAACAAATCAATTAGTAAAAAAACGATGAAAATTCAAACAAAGTTCATTAAATACCCAGCAACAGTTTAAAGTAAACAAACTTCAACCCATGTATCAAACAAAGTTCATTAAATTGCTACTGTCATGGTGATAAAAATTCTTTCTACCCTTATGATACAGGGGTTGAACAATATAGTTGTATAAGATATAAAAATATAATAAAAATAAAGTTCATTAAATAAAATCAAAATAAATTAGTGTATGATAGCTTGAATATAAATGGTTCTCAGTTTTCTCTACTGATTGTGATCCAAAAAAAAACTCATATTTGCGTAAAGATAACTTAATCCTGAACAACCAAACAAAAATGAAGGGCTTAATATTTGACTTGACTTCCTGAACTAAATATCTTCTTGAGTCTAAATCCTATCCCTCCTGCTACATATCATTAACATAAAGTCTTTAAATTGTATGAAAAAATCAGTAATACTAACTGCAGAACATATATTCAAAAATTGAAAAATTACATGAACTCTCTCCAGTAGATTTGCCATTGGCAAAACATGTAGTAGAAGGAAAGGAATAAACGAAGGAAAGGAATAGACAAGAGAATGAAATGGATCATTACCATTCAGTTGTCCTGTTTGGTTACCCATATGAAAATAGAATGAATCATTACTTTGCAATGTTTGGTAGACGGGAAAAGACGTAAGAATGAAATACAATTAATTGAATTGACAAAAATACCCTATACTGGTTGTATTAACATCATTATGGTCTGAAGTACCAGATCAAATTCCAAGTTTATCATCTTCTTCTCAATCAATCCAAGCTGCTAAACGAAACAATAATCACTTGTACAAAACAAAAAAAAAACCTTGTTCTTAAATTAATGAAAAAGTTGATCATGTATAGACATTAGTGGTAAAAGAAGAAATGATAAAATGATGATGTATGTTCCCAGTAAATACTTGAATGGAAATTAAACACGAAAGAGAAATGAACAGTTCGATAAACTCCATTAACAACATACACTTCAGTTCTTACAAGATTAAAATGGACAAAAACCATAAAAACTTAATTGAATCGTACATCAATAATAAAACAAAGACGTTTCTCCAACTTGTAACTAACGCTGGTGGCCGGTTATCTTCATAAACAAACGGAGATGGAACGGTTAAATCCACCCGATGCTCGGAAAACTCAACCGACAGAAAAACTTGAAAGCCATCACGACCAACGACTAAAACTGATTTTGAATCCCGTTGATCGTATCCCACCAATCAACTGTTGGTTCAGGCCCCAACTCTACACACTCAATACACAAACTTAAACTTTCTGTTGTATTCTCAAATGTAAAAGGGTACATGACTCACTAAACAAAGAGGCCAATATATAGCCATACATGCACTAGAAATTAAAAGCAATAAATAACCAAAGTAGGAACATGGAAAATTTAATGCTAACTTTCTCCTTCCCAGCCATTACTCCAACATTTAATACTCCAATGTTCACACTTGACTTCCATGACCATGTTCACACCCATGATTAAGAGAACATGCAGCTACACATGGGTATATTCCCATTTAACATGCAACCTATTGACCCGCAACCTTAACGAACCGTATCCGTGAACCGGCAACCCGATAACGTGCCGACCCGTGACCCGTAAACAAACCCGATTAACCCAACAATCACCCCCTTAATCGGTTTGTTCAAACCCGTCACTTATAGCACCGAACCACCATTTTCTTTTCTCCGGAACCATTACAACTTATCACAGACACCCGACCTCCACTGATCATGTCCAAAGTCTTCTCGGTTCAACCCGGATGAAACTCACTATACTCGTAACATCTCACATGGCATCCCGTTGGAACCGTTCACTAACATCACGACTTATCACGGATCAATGACCTCTCCCCGGTCACATCCAAAGGCACCCGACTTGAACTCCAACACCATAATGTTAACACCCGTGTGGTTTCTCTTACCTTCTTGTCTAGGCAACCCGCACCTTCTTCCGATCACCCTTGTTCAAGAGGCTACTCCACCGACAAAGAAAACAAAGCAACCCGCTTATACCGTTTTCTCACCTTGCCAAACGAGACGAATCCAAAGCCACCTGCTTTGACGGATCCTTTCTGCCCGCTTTTTGTGACAACCCGCACTAAACCAGGTATCCGTACAACTTAATTAATGATTAATTACTGCTTAATTACTGTGCTTGATTGAAACTAGCTGATAAACTGCTACCTGCATACTGATACATGCACTTACTTGCATCATACTTGCTTGCTGTCACTACATTATTTACATGCTGAACCTTAGTGACAAACATGATGCACAAAAAGCACAGTAGCACTAAACGGATACACAGTGAACATGCTGATATAACCAGCATCAGGCAAATACTGCCTCTAAGGCCTGATAAGAGCCTCAAATATTTTGGCTGCACTAGTAGTGAGTGTAGGATATAAGGGTTGTGCTACCGCGTCTCTAGGGATAAGATACACTGATTCGGATGTGCCTAAAACGTACTTTAAATACCAAACACAGCACTTTAAATAATTTAACCAGCTTCTAGCTGACTAGTAAAGTGCCAAAAATGAGAAAATATTACTAGACACTTTCTAAAGTGTCGGGAAAACAAATGGTGTCACTAAAGATGTAATAACGACACTTTAAAGTCTTTTGTAACACTTTAACGGATTACTATCCAACCGAACACCCGGACTTTACCCGGAACATGAAAACTTTACTATTTTATTGTTACTATTATTCTGAGCCAGTTAGGGTCCCTGATTTCCCTAACACCCATCATGACACATAACATAACACTAACTAAGTTAGATACTTAGTTAACCTTACTTAACTAAACTAAACCCCTAAACACCTACTTAAAATCGAACCATGGACCCCCCCCCCCATGACCGAACTCGGTCACCTATGTGACCCCACTCATGTACTTGTGATCTTAGGAGATCTTGACATGTTTAATATCTAAGCTACATAAGAACCTTTGGACAATAGCACCTTAAGTTGCCTATATAATACACACTAACCTAGAGAGCTTATCCACTAAACACCACAACACAAAACCAACTCTCTTTCTCTCTTGTGGCTCTCGGCCGAACACACCAAACACACACATCATATTTTCGGTTTTGATCTCTTCATTCCAACAACATACACATATCAAGGGTCGCGTTTTAGGAGCTTTGGTGCAAGCGGAATACGAAGGACCTCTCTCGTTATCTTTTATCCACGCGTTTTTCGTCACTATTCTTCCCTAGCCCCGAGCTAGAGGTATATCACATAAAACTCATATTTAAGCTTGTTTGATGTGGTTAAAAGGAATTTTACCGGTGAAATATCGTTAACCTGCGTTTTGGAACTTTAAAGTCTAGTGAAATCACTAAAATGGTGGATAATAGCACATGTCTTGTGTAAAAGTCGTAGGACTTGAAATTTGTGCTTATTGTGACCCGATCTATAATGTGGTAGCTCGAATCTTCGTTTAACCCGACTTTGTAAAATCACGTATCCTCACATAAGCTTGTTTTTGAAGGATACAAGGGTTAAAGGTGAAACACTACCACATTTTAGAAACATGAACTTGTAAAGAAATATTTTACTTGTGTAAAAGTGGTTTAACCGGTAAAATAGTGTTTAAAACTAGCGGATCTACGTATCCGCAAGTGGTATCTTCAAAGGACCACACTTTAAGGCAATCATGTTTTTAAAGAAACGGATCTTACAATGTTAAGAATGATATTTAGAACACACGAGTGTGTAAACACTTGTGTGACACATGTTTCGACAAAATGACTATTTTTGGGAAAAATAACTAGAAGTTGTAAAGACGGATTTCTCTAAAAACGAGGTTTTTACAAGATTGAAAGTACTTTATATAAAGATCTACGTATATAAATGGGATTTATAATATAGATTCGGAAAAACTACAAGTTCATGCGATTATGCAAAGTTACACCTTTATTGACTAGTTTGATGTGTCGGAAATTGTTTGACGGAATAAAGAAGTTGATTGATTTGATTATTAAAAGAAAATGATACGCTTGAAAGCGTGGCCACCTCCAGTTACAGAGGAAACTCTGGCGAAATTTTCCCAAAAACCTAACACTTAAACTTGTTTACATTACAAGTGTTAGAATCATTCTTGACATGATTTCAAAACATAAATTTCGCCACGACTTAAATTACTAAATATTCGGAGGTGGGATTTTCACAAAATGTTAACGTGATAAATATATATTTTCACACACTGTTTATGATTATTTTGTGAAACGCATAAATATTATTTTTAGAGTAAAAATAATGTTTACAAACGTTAACGACTCCAAAAGTAATACAAACGCTTTCGCCATAAATATATAAGTTACACCGGTAATTATATTACCACTAGCACGTTAAAGCGTAACTTACACAATTACGGAAATATTTATGAACGCGTACTTTAACAACGTATTTTTGATAAATACATATATTTTGGAGTTGAATATATATGAAGGTTAAGTGAGACTTAATGATGGAAAATATTACGCACATGTATTGTATCCCCCATCCTTGGGAAGGAAAAATAACTATCAAGCATATACAAAATGTAACACGAAATAGTTGTCTAACTATTTCCCGCAAACATAAACTGTAAAGCTAAAGCACGGCCGTCCGTCTAATAGAATTAGCACTTGTAGGTCGTTGCACAGCTTACTGCTTCAGAGACGCTTGATAGAGTTTACGCATCCACTGTGAGTTCATGTCCCCCTTTTCTCTAACTGTTTTCAGTTTACTTAACTGCGGGGGTGAAATACATGTTACTTTGTTTACAAGTACTTTATACACGGTATGAATAACGTAAGGAGGTTTAGATCATGTGAATGGGTAGTTAGAACCCCGAGGGACTCGAGCGGTAGATCTATCTGGGTGTAGCGAGCCCAGCTCCCGGTCCAACAGAACAGGCCTCTCGGAGGACTAACAGAACGGATCCGGAGTGACTTGGTACCCAACGCAAAATCGGCTAGGGTTGTATCTTACTTACTTGCATTTCACGACATGCTAATGGCCTTGCAAACCATTGGTGATCACAAGTCCTCTTACACTGCTACATACCAGGAAACTTTTATACTTACAAGTGTTTTACTTACTCACTTGCACATGAACTCGCTCAACATTATTGTTGATTTTTCAACTCACATGTATTTCAGGAAATTAACGGATTCTGGCACGGTATGAACGTTTTCCGCTGCAATCTTCATGAAGTCATCAAGGATTAGGGGTTGTGTTCTCTTACCTGGACAAGACACAAACCTTAACCCTCATTTATGTTTTGTCATTAGATGTAGTGTTTCTGAACATGGATTATGGTCGTATGTTTAAAACAATGGTATTGTATGTTGATTTCTAAACTTAATGATGACTTGCATGGTTTTTAAATTCATATAGCTTTGTTATGATTAAGCTATGGTATTAAGAAGTCACACCAAAATTAACCACGCTTCCGCAAAGCCAGGGTGTGACAGCTGGGTATCAGAGCTCTGATCATAGCGAACTAGGATTCATTCTTGAGTCTAGACTATGATCACTAGGGCTCTCACGAAAACATTTTTACTGCATACCACTTAAGCCCAGAATCCAAAACTTTTTACAAACAAATGTTGAGCACATTTTATTCATTATTTTAGGCCCAGTCGGGAGGCTGAGGCTTGGTCTAGTGGGACTAGGAGTGTTGGTCTAGTGGGACTAGGAGTGTTGGTCTAGTGGGACTAGGAGTGTTGACTAGTGGGACTAGAAGTGTTGGCTAGTGGGACTAGAAGTATTGGCTAGTGGGACTAGAAGTGTTGACTAGTGGGACTAGAAGTGTTGACTAGTGGGACTAGAAGTGTTGACTAGTGGGACTAGAAGTGTTGGCTAGTGGGACTAGAAGTGTTGACTAGTGGGACTAGAAGTGTTGGCTAGTGGGACTAGAAGTGTTGGCTAGTGGGACTAGAAGTGTTGGCTAGTGAGACTAGAAGTGTTGGCTAGTGGGACTAGAAGGATAATTTGAATGCTTACGTGGTGACTACATGTTTATATGACCATATGATTGAATATTATACGTATATGCGTTTGTGTTACAAACATCATGCTTTCATCATATACCAGAAAGATGGACACTGCAAATCCCAAGACCACAGTATCAGACGACATAGTTCATCGAAGCACGAGGTGTACATTTCTGATACTACCGGCACAGACAATGACGACTTTCAGCCCTTTGTGCACTGCCTAAAGTCGTAGCAGAGCCTACTGATGGCCATCTTGTTGGAATTTGCCACGGGCGGTGATCCCTGCTCCTGTGCCCCTGCCGCTTATCTCGTTGTTGATATGCCCTCGACGCTGTCTCTGAAGACGATGTCGAACTACTAAGAGGAGGACCCACTTGAGGGCGAGGCCCTATTGCTGCTGGTTTTAGACTACTACATGCGGACGCTTCGTAGGGGAAACTCATGTCCATTCCCCTATCCCAGACTCATTTGAGTTTCTAACATCCGCATCTGCGCACATACAGGGAATGCAGCACTACTTACACGACGCCAACCCTGATAGGGCATCATTAGCTGCACCGGATCCCGCACACAATTTTGAGTATGGTCGCGATATTGAGGACAATCCTGTTTTTTTTCCGCCTGGTGTGATCCAGACCATGACATTGAGTTCATGCACTTAGACCAGCCCTTGGGGGATCCTGTAACCCCTGTGATTGTTGATCCAACAGAATTAGAGATGGAGATTTTGATCTAGCCGTGGCCCCTGAGCCAGGCGTTGCTCCTGACCCCGCATTGGAGCATGACCCTGTTCATGCCAATGCACCTGCTGTCGCCCTTTGATTGATCATCTGCTTGGACGAGAGGAAATTTGGGGTAACTGTGCAAGACAATTTATTATTACGGGGGCCCACGTAATAACGACTTGTAGTGCACAGGAGTCCTAGTGGACTCTGCGGGCCAAGTTAATGGTAACCCGTGCAGCAGGAAATAATCTAAAACACGAATGACCAAGGCGATGTAGCCTCGAAGTTCATTCTATTACAAGCAACAAGCCAAATTGGCAAGCCTATGTGAAGGCTCAGGAATTTATTTCCCCACTTATACAGTGAGTGTATTTGCGTGTGAAATGGGGTGATTACATGATGGCTTACGTTGCTATACATACCCCATAGACAAATGAAACATTGTCCAAACCGCTTCACGCTATTTCGACAAAGAGGGAATGTCACCCAGACGTGACACAAATACCAGTACGTTACTAAGGATAGAAGACGAGCTGCAAGAACGCATCTCACAGATAAATGCACGACATAAAGCCCTCCACTCTAAGTACAACGATGGCATTACTGGAGATAACCCTCCAACTGGCTGCACCTATAAACAGTTCCTGAACTGCAAGCCTTTGAACTCTGTCGGAACCGGAGGCACCGTTGCATTTGTTCGTTGGTCCGAAAAGACCGACCCCACTCTAAGAATGAGTAACTGTTCGCCCCAACAGAGTGTTACCTACATCTCGGGGATATGGCACACTCTCTTAATGGAACCTCTAGGTTCAGACCCTTGGCACAGACGCTGCTTATACACTGAGCTGGGACGAGCTCAAGGAAACGATTGAGAAGAAATGTTGTTTTAGGACTGAAACTCAGAAACTTGACGTGGAATTTGAGAATGGGCGAACCAGAGACTCCTGAACATGTCCAGTGATCGCACGACTTGTCTAGGGTCGTCCCCTACTAAGTCATTGATGTCGTATGATATAGTGGTGTACTTGTAAGCTTTACATTGTGATCTCGAAATTGTGGCAATACAATCGCAGTATTCTCATCACTCGTGATGATTCAATCTACTGTTTATGTCCTATAACATGAGATGTTATGTGATTATACTATTAATACCGTTATATACGAACACTATATTACGAACTGATTTACAACGGAGCCTTGCTATGGCCTAACTAAAACCATCTTTTAGAAGATGCCGCCCAGACGCGAGACGCGCATGCCCACTAACGAGGCAGAACTACAACAAATCATTGCCGCTGCCATAGCACAGTATGCAGCATCTCAGCCCGGAACGAGCGGAAGTATTAACCAGGGCAACAATAATCCACCACACGGGTGCACATACAAGCAGTTCTTAGACTGCAAGCCCACCAACTTCGATGGCACCAGAGGCGCTATCGCTTTTACTCGTTGGGCCGAGAAGACTGATTCCACCATCCGCATGAGCAAATGTGCGCTCGACCAGCAGGTCACTTACATCTCAGGGCTGTTTCTAGGCGGAGCTCTATCTTGGTGGAACTTACAAGTCCAAACCCTAGGCGAAACTGCCGCCTACGCACTGACCTGGGCAGAGCTGAAGGAGCTTATGCGCAAGAAGTACTGTTCCCGCGCAGAAATTCAGCGATTGGAGACTGAGTTCTGGCACCTAAAAAATGGACGGTCCGAAGGTAGCAGAGTACGTTCAGAGGTTTCATGACCTATCTCAAGTGGTTCCTTATATGGTCACGCCAGAATACAAGCGAATTGAGCGCTTCATTTGGGGATTAGCTCCTCAAATCATTAGCATGGTAACCTCCTCCAAACCAGCAACTATCACAGAAGCCATTGATTTGAGCGTGGCTCTAACAGAAGAGGCGATTCGTCTGAACAAGTTTGGTGATGTCAAGACAAAGGAGAAAGAGACTCATGTTGAGTCGTCAGGAAGTAACAAAAGAAAGTTTTCGAACTTCAAACAAAGTGTTAGCAGTGATGGTAAGAGAGGAGCACCAAGCACGCCAGCTCAGGGTGCAGCTGGCAGTGGAAGGAAAGGAAGAGGATATATGGGCACCCATCCCAGGTGTAATGCCTGCCAGCGTCACCATTCTGGTCATTGTGGGCTAAAAGTATGTGAAGCATGTGGGAAACGTGGTCACTCTAAGGACACCTGTTGGGTTGGTACTGGCCGGGGAGGCCAGGGAGGATATGGAAATAGGAATAACAACCGGGGAGGTTTTGGAGGTCGCCAGCAGGGGAATAATCGAAACAACAATGCCAACCAAGCTGGAAGTGCTAACCAGAACAACCCGCCAGTTATGGATGGTGCGGGAAGTGGTAAAAGACTTGGATGCTTCAATTGCGGTGATGTTGGGCATTTTAAGAAAGATTGCCCAGAACTGAATCAAGCCCGTGGAAGGGTGTTCCAGATCGGTGCACGGGAAGCACGCCAGGATCCCAACGTTGTCACTGGTACGTTCCCTGTAAATCAACGCTATGCATCTGTTTTATTTGATACTGGTGCCGACTATAGCTTCGTATCGTTAGAATTTAAGGATATGCTTGGTTTAGCCACAAATAAGTTAGATATTCCGTACTCGATTGAATTGGCCAATGGGAAATTAGTAGAAGCAAATGAAGTTATCAGAGGTTGTGTGATAGAATTGGGAGAACGTGAGTTTTCTTTGGATCTACTACCCGTCCAATTGGGGAGTTTCGACGTGGTAGTAGGAATGGATTGGTTATCTGGCAACAAAGCGGAGATAGTTTGCCACGAAAAAGTGATTCGTATTCCAACTGATGATGGTGAGACCATTGTTGTGCATGGAGAGGAGCGTGAGACGCCATTGAGAATTATCAGCTGTTTGAAAGCAAGAAAGTGTTTGCAGAAGGGATGTGTTGCCTTCCTGGCACACATTGTGGATAAGAAGGCTGCTGAGCCAAGGATCGAAGACATCCCTGTCGTAAGGGAGTATCCAGAAGTCTTTCCAGAAGACTTACCCGGACTGCCACCTCAGAGACAAGTCGAGTTTCACATCGACTTAGTTCCAGGCGCCGCGCCTGTAGCTAAGGCACCTTACAGACTTGCTCCATCTGAGATGCAGGAATTGTCGACGCAACTTCAAGAGTTGTTAGACAAGGGTTTTATTCGACCAAGCTTCTCACCTTGGGGAGCTCCAGTCCTGTTTGTTAAGAAGAAGGACGGTAGTTTTCGGATGTGCATTGACTACAGAGAGTTGAACAAGCTGACGATCAAGAATAGATATCCTCTGCCAAGGATTGATGATCTGTTTGACCAACTTCAAGGCTCTAGTTGTTACTCTAAGATCGATCTTCGATCGGGATACCATCAGTTGAGGATTCAAGAGGAAAGTATTCCGAAGACAGCCTTCCGAACTCGTTACGGACACTACGAGTTCCTCGTTATGCCGTTTGGTTTGACAAACGCACCTGCAGTCTTCATGGATTTGATGAATAGAGTCTGTAAGCCATACCTCGACAAGTTCGTGATTGTATTCATCGACGACATCTTGATTTATTCAAGAACCAAGGCCGAACACGAACAGCACTTAAGAGCTATTTTGGAGCTGCTGAAGAAAGAACAGCTGTACGCCAAACTTTCTAAGTGTGAATTTTGGTTACGCGAAGTCCAATTTCTTGGACATGTGGTTAATGGGGATGGAATTCATGTTGATCCCACAAAGATCGAGGCTATCAAGAATTGGGAAACGCCTACGACGCCAACCGAGATTCGACAATTCTTGGGTTTGGCTGGCTACTATAGAAGATTCATAGAAGGCTTTTCAAAGATCGCTCAACCCCTTACCGCGCTCACACAGAAAGACAGGAAGTTTGATTGGGGAATCAAACAGGAAGAAGCCTTTCAGTTATTAAAGAACAAACTTTGTGATGCGCCGATCTTAGCTCTACCAGAAGGTACTGATGATTTTGTGGTATACTGCGACGCATCGCGTCAGGGATTGGGTTGCGTGTTGATGCAACGCCAAAAAGTTATTGCTTACGCATCTCGCCAATTGAAAGTGCACGAAAAGAACTATACCACGCACGATTTAGAACTTGGCGCCGTAGTATTTGCCTTAAAGATCTGGAGACACTACCTGTATGGTACGAAGTGCACAATTTTCACAGATCACAAGAGCTTACAACACATATTCAACCAGAAAGAGCTGAATATGAGGCAAAGACGCTGGGTTGAATTGCTAAACGATTACGACTGCGAGATCAAGTATCATCCAGGGAAGGCGAATGTAGTCGCCGATGCCCTAAGTCGAAAGGAAAGGATCAAGCCCATAAGGGTTAGGGCTCTAGAAATGATTATACGAACCGATCTTTCCTCGCGCATTCGCGCTGCACAAAAAGAAGCTCTCAAGGAGGGAAACCTTGAGGAAGAATATCTCCGTGGGATGGAGAAGTTACTGGTTCCAAACAATGAAGGAACGTTATGTTTCGAGAAAAGGATTTGGGTTCCTTTGTTTGGAGATTTAAGGAATGTTATTTTCGACGAAGCGCACAAGTCACGGTACTCTATTCATCCAGGGGCGGATAAGATGTACCACGATCTTAAAGACTATTATTGGTGGCCTAGAATGAAAGGCGACGTTGCTGTCTACGTGAGCAAATGTTTAACGTGCGCTAAAGTTAAAGCTGAGTACCAGAGGCCTTCGGGACTTCTGCAACAACCGGAGATTCCCAAATGGAAGTGGGAACAAATCTCCATGGATTTTGTTACAAAGCTGCCAAGAACGCCAAGAGGCCACGACACTATCTGGGTGATAGTGGATCGATTAACAAAAACAGCACACTTCTTACCTATCAGAGAAAAGGATAACACGAGCAAATTAGCTGAAATATACATGAGAGAGATCGTAGCACGTCATGGAGTGCCCCTCTCAATCATCTCTGATAGAGACGGAAGGTTTGTGTCAAGAATATGGCAATCCTTCCAGGAAGCTTTTGGCTCCCAACTGAATCTGAGCACTGCATTTCATCCGCAAACTGATGGCCAGAGCGAGCGAACGATACAAACCTTGGAAGACATGCTGAGAGCATGTGTTATGGATTTGGGCGGTAGCTGGGATAAACACTTACCTTTGGTCGAATTTTCTTACAACAACAGCTACCACACCAGTATTGGTGTCGCGCCTTTTGAAGCCCTATACGGACGCAAGTGCCGATCACCACTATGTTGGGCTGACGCAGGTGATAGGCAGCTTGCCGGTCCCGAAATCGTCCAAGAGACGACGGACAAGATTGCGCAGATTCTTAAAAACATCGAAGCCGCTCGCCACAGACAAAAGGCCTACGCGGATCCAAACCGTAAACATGTGGATTTTCAAGTTGGAGAGATGGTGTTATTAAAGGTATCACCCTGGAAAGGGGTAGCACGCTTTGGGAAGCGTGGGAAGCTAAATCCGCGCTACATTGGTCCCTTTAGAATTCTGGAAAGAATCGGAACAGTAGCATACAAGTTGGATCTACCTGCTGAACTAAATGGTGTTCACGATACATTTCATGTATCCAATTTAAAGAAAAGTCCAACTCAAGTTGACGTTGCCATTCCTATCGACGAAATTCATGTTGACGACACGCTCCACTTTATAGAAGAACCCGTCGAGGTCACGGATTGGAAAGTTAACAAGACCCGCCGGAGCAGTGTCAAACTCGTCAAAGTTCGCTGGAATGCCAGACATGGTCCTGAATTCACCTGGGAGCGTGAGGACCGGATGAAAGACAAGTACCCCCACTTATTTCCCAAGAACCCTGCATCTACAAGCAGAACTTAAAATTTCGGGACGAAATTTATTTAACGGGGGGAGAATGTGACAACCCGCACTAAACCAGGTATCCGTACAACTTAATTAATGATTAATTACTGCTTAATTACTGTGCTTGATTGAAACTAGCTGATAAACTGCTACCTGCATACTAATACATGCACTTACTTGCATCATACTTGCTTGCTGTCACTACATTATTTACATGCTGAACCTTAGTGACAAACATGATGCACAAAAAGCACAGTAGCACTAAACGGATACACAGTGAACATGCTGATATAACCAGCATCAGGCAAATACTGCCTCTAAGGCCTGATAAGAGCCTCAAATATTTTGGCTGCACTAGTAGTGAGTGTAGGATATAAGGGTTGTGCTACCGCGTCTCTAGGGATAAGATACACTGATTCGGATGTGCCTAAAACGTACTTTAAATACCAAACACAACACTTTAAATAATTTAACCAGCTTCTAGCTGACTAGTAAAGTGCCAAAAATGAGAAAATATTACTAGACACTTTCTAAAGTGTCGGGAAAACAAATGGTGTCACTAAAGATGTAATAACGACACTTTAAAGTCTTTTGTAACACTTTAACGGATTACTATCCAACCGAACACCCGGACTTTACCCGGAACATGAAAACTTTACTATTTTATTGTTACTATTATTCTGAGCCAGTTAGGGTCCCTGATTTCCCTAACACCCATCATGACACATAACATAACACTAACTAAGTTAGATACTTAGTTAACCTTACTTAACTAAACTAAACCCCTAAACACCTACTTAAAATCGAACCATGGACCCCCCCCCCATGACCGAACTCGGTCACCTATGTGACCCCACTCATGTACTTGTGATCTTAGGAGATCTTGACATGTTTAATATCTAAGCTACATAAGAACCTTTGGACAATAGCACCTTAAGTTGCCTATATAATACACACTAACCTAGAGAGCTTATCCACTAAACACCACAACACAAAACCAACTCTCTTTCTCTCTTGTGGCTCTCGGCCGAACACACCAAACACACACATCATATTTTCGGTTTTGATCTCTTCATTCCAACAACATACACATATCAAGGGTCGCGTTTTAGGAGCTTTGGTGCAAGCGGAATACGAAGGACCTCTCTCGTTATCTTTTATCCACGCGTTTTTCGTCACTATTCTTCCCTAGCCCCGAGCTAGAGGTATATCACATAAAACTCATATTTAAGCTTGTTTGATGTGGTTAAAAGGAATTTTACCGGTGAAATATCGTTAACCTGCGTTTTGGAACTTTAAAGTCTAGTGAAATCACTAAAATGGTGGATAATAGCACATGTCTTGTGTAAAAGTCGTAGGACTTGAAATTTGTGCTTATTGTGACCCGATCTATAATGTGGTAGCTCGAATCTTCGTTTAACCCGACTTTGTAAAATCACGTATCCTCACATAAGCTTGTTTTTGAAGGATACAAGGGTTAAAGGTGAAACACTACCACATTTTAGAAACATGAACTTGTAAAGAAATATTTTACTTGTGTAAAAGTGGTTTAACCGGTAAAATAGTGTTTAAAACTAGCGGATCTACGTATCCGCAAGTGGTATCTTCAAAGGACCACACTTTAAGGCAATCATGTTTTTAAAGAAACGGATCTTACAATGTTAAGAATGATATTTAGAACACACGAGTGTGTAAACACTTGTGTGACACATGTTTCGACAAAATGACTATTTTTGGGAAAAATAACTAGAAGTTGTAAAGACGGATTTCTCTAAAAACGAGGTTTTTACAAGATTGAAAGTACTTTATATAAAGATCTACGTATATAAATGGGATTTATAATATAGATTCGGAAAAACTACAAGTTCATGCGATTATGCAAAGTTACACCTTTATTGACTAGTTTGATGTGTCGGAAATTGTTTGACGGAATAAAGAAGTTGATTGATTTGATTATTAAAAGAAAATGATACGCTTGAAAGCGTGGCCACCTCCAGTTACAGAGGAAACTCTGGCGAAATTTTCCCAAAAACCTAACACTTAAACTTGTTTACATTACAAGTGTTAGAATCATTCTTGACATGATTTCAAAACATAAATTTCGCCACGACTTAAATTACTAAATATTCGGAGGTGGGATTTTCACAAAATGTTAACGTGATAAATATATATTTTCACACACTGTTTATGATTATTTTGTGAAACGCATAAATATTATTTTTAGAGTAAAAATAATGTTTACAAACGTTAACGACTCCAAAAGTAATACAAACGCTTTCGCCATAAATATATAAGTTACACCGGTAATTATATTACCACTAGCACGTTAAAGCGTAACTTACACAATTACGGAAATATTTATGAACGCGTACTTTAACAACGTATTTTTGATAAATACATATATTTTGGAGTTGAATATATATGAAGGTTAAGTGAGACTTAATGATGGAAAATATTACGCACATGTATTGTATCCCCCATCCTTGGGAAGGAAAAATAACTATCAAGCATATACAAAATGTAACACGAAATAGTTGTCTAACTATTTCCCGCAAACATAAACTGTAAAGCTAAAGCACGGCCGTCCGTCTAATAGAATTAGCACTTGTAGGTCGTTGCACAGCTTACTGCTTCAGAGACGCTTGATAGAGTTTACGCATCCACTGTGAGTTCATGTCCCCCTTTTCTCTAACTGTTTTCAGTTTACTTAACTGCGGGGGTGAAATACATGTTACTTTGTTTACAAGTACTTTATACACGGTATGAATAACGTAAGGAGGTTTAGATCATGTGAATGGGTAGTTAGAACCCCGAGGGACTCGAGCGGTAGATCTATCTGGGTGTAGCGAGCCCAGCTCCCGGTCCAACAGAACAGGCCTCTCGGAGGACTAACAGAACGGATCCGGAGTGACTTGGTACCCAACGCAAAATCGGCTAGGGTTGTATCTTACTTACTTGCATTTCACGACATGCTAATGGCCTTGCAAACCATTGGTGATCACAAGTCCTCTTACACTGCTACATACCAGGAAACTTTTATACTTACAAGTGTTTTACTTACTCACTTGCACATGAACTCGCTCAACATTATTGTTGATTTTTCAACTCACATGTATTTCAGGAAATTAACGGATTCTGGCACGGTATGAACGTTTTCCGCTGCAATCTTCATGAAGTCATCAAGGATTAGGGGTTGTGTTCTCTTACCTGGACAAGACACAATCCTTAACCCTCATTTATGTTTTGTCATTAGATGTAGTGTTTCTGAACATGGATTATGGTCGTATGTTTAAAACAATGGTATTGTATGTTGATTTCTAAACTTAATGATGACTTGCATGGTTTTTAAATTCATATAGCTTTGTTATGATTAAGCTATGGTATTAAGAAGTCACACCAAAATTAACCACGCTTCCGCAAAGCCAGGGTGTGACACTTTTCACGCAACACGCCGGTCTCCTCTTATCACGAAACGTTCCGATCAAGGTACCCATTCTCACGATCTACTGTTATCACAGGTTATATACCAGCTGCGCAAACCCGCAACTAACAACCGAACAGCCTCGAAACATCTTCCTTTCATCACCACTTACAGCCACGGAACACACCGATGTTCATCACGGTACACCCCCGTCTTTTCAACCGGCACTCCTCCATGACAACGGCTGACTGAACACCACCTCCTGGTCTCCGTCTTCTGCTGTATAACAGTAGCGAAACAGCATCGAAAACTGATGTCGATCACCCCGTTGTCTAAACCGGTACGTCTACCACAACAACGGTTGACCCGAAACATCTTTCTGTTTCCGTCTAACGCTGCAACCAGTCCCGAACAGCCACCTGCTGTCCCGAACAACCTTCTTTCACGCCTGCCCTCCACCGACCGACATACCCGCCGGCGGCGGAGGCTTCCTCCGACCTTCAAACCCGCCTTCAACGAGCCCTAGGCTCTGATACCAATTGTTGGTTTAGGCCCCAACTCTACACACTCAATACACAAACTTAAACTTTCTGTTGTATTCTCAAATGTAAAAGGGTACATGACTCACTAAACAAAGAGGCCAATATATAGCCATACATGCACTAGAAATTAAAAGCAATAAATAACCAAAGTAGGAACATGGAAAATTTAATGCTAACTTTCTCCTTCCCAGCCATTACTCCAACATTTAATACTCCAATGTTCACACTTGACTTCCATGACCATGTTCACACCCATGATTAAGAGAACATGCAGCTACACATGGGTATATTCCCATTTAACATGCAACCTATTGACCCGCAACCTTAACGAACCGTATCCGTGAACCGGCAACCCGATAACGTGCCGACCCGTGACCCGTAAACAAACCCGATTAACCCAACATCAACTGTCGGAAGTTCGCACCGACTAATTCGGTTGGAGAGTGTATGAGAGAACGAGATCTGTGATTAATGTTGGAGCATTGTGGTGGTCGCGGTGTTTGTCATCGCAGCGTGACAGGTTCAACAATGGTGATGGTGGTACGGATGGTTATCGGGGTGATGAGAGTAGCAGGGCCTTTGAAATTTAAATCCTTTTGGTATAATTCAAAATTTTACAGTGACATGTGGTTATACGAAATCATCACTGATCGAAGAAGAGTGAAAATAGTTGAGGAGGGGAGGGTAAAACGGAGAAACAGAAAAGAGATATGGAATGGAATGAAAAAAACTGGGGTAAGGGAAGGAATCATTTGGAGGTGTTTAGAGAGATTTTCATTCCGTGTGGAATCATTGATTTCATTCCTTTGTGCAACCAAACATGCTTATTTTCATTACCCATGAATGAAGTATTCCATTCCCACTTTTATTACCTCATACCAAACACTACCTTAATCTATTTGCAAGTCAAAGTTTGCATTTTCAAGAGATAGGGGTAATAAATCTATATATGTTTCAAAGATGTGATTTTACTTACATTTCTGATAACACCAAACATAACCAAAGCGGCTTCATTTACATCCATAATAAAACTGGTTTGTATCCCAACCTACTTTAAATAAATCAAAAAACATTTGTCAAAGTTTAGATAACCAGACAAACATAATAATAATCAAAGTTTTAATAACTATTTAACATTTAAGTTTAAATCAAAGATTCGAAATGCAATGAACGTCAACATAAATATATAATTATATAATAGTAATTATCAGTCAAGCACACATAATAACCTTTCTGAATTCTTGAGGATTAGTAATGCCTTCAATTTGAACATCATCACATGGTGGCCTTATACACCAACGTTCTCAATCCTCATGAATAGACACCATATTAAGAGTTCATATACCTTGTATACCATGGGTGTGTGTTTAATTAAATATGCTTATTGGTTACAATTTCTAGAAGCACACACACCATACATACATTTTTCAATCACATCATAACAAAAGCCAACAATACATGTTTAATTCTCTTTCTTCAACACTCCATTCTAATCCCAAACACTACTAGAAAAGTGGTAGTTTTGCTACGGAGTTTTCTAACGGAAATAAATGCGTAGCAAATTTTGATAATTTTGCAACACATTTTTGACGACAAAAAAAAAACATTTTTTTTTAACAAATTTGCTACACAATAGCAACGAAAACAAAAAACAACATAATTTTGTCACAATTTCATCGAAATTTATCAGGTATATTTTTGAAAATTATTGACTTATTTAATTTTTCATTATCTATATTAATTTCTAAAACTAATAAACCTTGTGAAATGCGTAGCCATCTGTAACGCATTTGTGACAAACACTGTAAATATTCCGTGTCACTTGGTATTCGGCGATCATCACAAAGGCTTTAAAAACAAAGGACTAAAGAAGTAACATTTAAAACATGAAGGAAACAATCGACACTCAAATAATAGTCTAAGGACTATATGGGACTATATATGATTACACTTACGGTGTGTTCCCGAGTTAAAAATCCCTCCCCTTCCCTCCCCTCCCCTCCATGTCTTTCCAAATTGGAAAGACTATTTTCAGGCAAAAAAAACCCCATTTTCCCTCCCCTCCCCCTGTTAAGTGGATCTCTGAAACACAGCCTTAATCTAAATCCCTAGAACCCTCAAAAACGAATACAAACCTTAATCAAAATATCTCAAAACCCTAGCGATCGATCATGGCAGAGAGGAAGTAAAGCGGATACGGAGTGCTTGCTAGGTATTCATCTTCAATATCTGAAATACCGATCGTTTACAGAGGCAAAAGCGTAACATCCGACGCCCGTTGTGTGGCAAAAAAGCTCCTCAAGAGCATCAGCAAGGTCGCGTGGATCACCGGAATGATGTTTTTGATCCTCGTGGTTCGGTTGATCTTTGAGATGTACCGTAACATCCGACGCCCGTTTATTATTGTTGTTGTTGTTGTTTGTAAATTTGATTGTTGAATTGTTTAATTAGGTTTTTCTTTAATTTGATTGTTGAATTGATTATTAACCCTATGTTATCTTCCATCAGTGTTTGTAAGCGTTTTGGTTTTGAAATGCTATTGAGGGCATGTTTGGGTAAGCTTTTTGAAACAACTTATTAACTTATTGGCTTTTTGAAAAGTCATAAGCTCTAAAATGATGTTTGGCAAAGAGGGTGTATGTGAGGGGGAAAAGCCAATAAGTCAATAAGTCACAAAACCCTGACTTTTCCAAGAAGCCAATAAGTCAATAAGTTGTTTCAATAAGCTTACCCATACATGCCCTGATTTGATCCAGGTTGTGAAGTTGTTGTAGTTCGATGATTTGTTTGTGCTTTGTTGAAGAAATGAATTGATATGTATGCTCATATTCTATTTCAGAGCATCGTAGTTGGAGTGTATTAATTTGTTGCCTCTTGCATGAACTCTTATTTCTGTTGATTTTGGGATGAAATTATAACTGTATGTGATGTTTGTGTTGAAAGTTTGAATTAGTCTGTTGTTTATCGCATTTATATGTTGAAAAGTTAAATTCTTCTGTAAGGTGGTAATCAGTTTGTATGATGTTCATTCGTATACATCAGTTTAGTGGCACAGAGATTCGTGGTCTGTTTTAAGTATTAAGTTATATGAAAATGATGTATTAAGTTATATGAAAATGATGTAATTGGTCTTGAGGCTGCTGGGTATGTATTTGCTTTCATCCAACTATAACTTTATTTTCCTTTTTGTTACTGTTTCAAGGGTGTAAGCTGAAATTATTGTATGATGTAATAATGACAGGATTGTTGAGAGTGTTGGTTAAGGGGTCACCGAAGTTAAACCTGGAGATCATGTCATACCCTGTTATCAAGCCGAATGCAAGAAATGCAAGTTTTGTAAGTCAGGGAAAACCAACCCGTGTGGTTCTAATTTTATTAAAGTATGTTGTCTTCAGGTCTTGGTGCGGTTTGGAACACAGCAAAAGTTGAAGCAGGATCAAATGTTGCTTTTTTCGGTCTTGGAACTGTTGGTCTTGCAGTAAGTTTGTATATAAAGATGATTTATCTTTTACTTATCATAAATACGGATGTTTTTTTAGACTGTATAAACTCGAATACCATTTGATAGGTAGCAGCGGTTGCGAAAGCAGCAGCTGCTGCACGTATAATTGGGATAGATATTAACAATAGAAAGTTTGATCGAGGCAGGCATTAGTTACATTTTTTCTTTTTTTTTTTTATGGTACACGATAAAACAACTGGTAGGCTTAATAACATTTTCTTTTATCAATTATGAATTGCAGCAAAAGACTTTGGTGTGACTGAGTTTGTGAATCCAAAAGACCACGACAAACCGATCCAACAGGTTCTTGTTGATATGACAGATGGAGGTGTCGATTATAGTTTTGTGTGTATTGGTAATGTTTACATTATGAGGGCTGCTTTGGAGTGCTGTCACAAGATAATATGTTCATTTTTAATTATATGTGATATAATCATATCATACATTAAGATTTCTATGAATATAAAACTAAGTTGAATAAACACAGGGGTGGGGAACATCGGTTATAGTGGGTGTTGCAGCATCAGGTCAAGAGATAGCAACCCACCCATTTCAACGGGTTACTTGTTGTGTTTGGAAAGGGATCGCTTTTGGTGGTTTTAAGAGTCGTTCACAAGTGCCTCAGCTTGTTGATAAGTTATTTTACAGGTAGTGTTCTTTTTTGTGTCATTTTAAAAGGGATTACTAACATCAACGTTGTCTCTCAGGAGAAAATAAGAGGTTGGACGTTCCAGAAAACTTAGGTTTTGACAATTTTTGCAGTGAATCGTAGGTAGACATTAATTTAAGGTGTTAAATATCAAGTGATTTGATGTAAAGTTAATGTTATAAACATGGAATGCCATGAACATCATCACCAACCCCACATTGGGATTGTCCTAGATATATGAAAATGATTGTTTGATCGTATTAAATTTCGTTTTGTAGAAGATTATATGTTTTTGTCTTGTCTTTTGTAGCTGATTGTCTTAAAATGACTTTTTGGAAATTGCAGGCTTTTTTAGCTTAAAATGACTGAGTGGGTCTAATGTGAAATGGGATTATATGTGATGTAGCAAGACCAATACATCAGACATGTTAGACGAGGCGGTGGAGTGTGTCAAGTTTATGCAAAGACAGATTCAGGTATCGATCTCACCGTTCCAGTGATATATTAACTTGTCTGATGGAAGGATAACAGGTTGCTAAACACATTTAAAATGATTATGGATTCGGCACGTTTCATTTTGTTTGAGATAAAAACATGATCATGATCATCCCGTTAATTATAAGCACTCTTATCCACACTTTAGTTTCATGTAAATTAGCTAAATGCAGGAACTTGGGGAGCATCAAGACAACTGCAAATGTTGATCAATATCAACATGAAGAAATGACTCAAGTGATGTTTATGTTATGGGGATCCCGTTGAAGACAGAAGCACATGCAGGGCATACAAAACTAACCACCACCACAAACTAATATGGAATGAACAACATATTTCGGTTTAACAGGTCATTTGTAGCGAAATAGTCTCAACGTGTGTATCAAACATGTTAAACAAAGCGATCCAAAACCTGAAATTGGAGTTGTCTTCTAGGATGCGTTAGATAACGGTTCGAACCAAAGGCTGATGTATCATTTGTTTATCAGTATTTTTTTGCTGATTTTCCTGCAAATTTTAGCAATAAAAACTAGATTTTTCCAGTTCTTTTTGTTTTTTTTTTATATTCCGTCACAAATGCGTTGCAATTTCTTGTTATACAACATAGGAAATACGTAGTAAATGCGTCACAAATTTCCGACACCATATTTCCGTAGGAAATACATTAAAATTTGCGTTGTAATTGCGTAGTAAATAGTTTCCGACGGGGCTTTTTCCAACATCAAGGTTTTGTTGCAAATCCGTAGCAAATGTCAATTTGTGACGCATTTGTGACGGAAAAGTGCGTTAAAAATTTTCATTTTTTCTAGTAGTGAAAACATGCCTTTGGTTACCTGTGACTCACAAAACCCAGAAACGCTTTAAGCAAACCTGGAACACTCTTTAAGTGATGGTTAGTCGCAGAAGTGAATAGACAGGCAATTTTAAGCTAAATTTGGGTTGACCAGAGACACTTCCATCCAAATTTTCAAAAATGAAGTAATGTTTCAATTATTTCTTTGACCAAGATGAATTAACGACACACTTTTACCCATTTGACACGTCTATTGAAAATAACTGTTACCCATTCAATTCGTCTATCAGAACTAAGTTTTATAATTATGTGGTATGTTATAAATAATAAATAAACCTGGCAATCAAATGGGTAAAAAAACTGAGCTGAAACTAATAAATTTCTATATCCAATGAAAGACAGACGGAGAAGATATAGTTTCAGAACATTAACATCTAAACAAAAACCATTTTAATTTGGACACCAACGACATAAACGATATGACATACAAAAGACAAACAGATTTGATCCATTAAGAAACTAATATCAAATTATAACCTGATAAATTAGCGAATTGTGCCGAAAACCGTTGAATTGATATTGATATTACCAACAAATAACAACGGTTCGCACACTAAAATTGAAGCTGATTTTGTAATTTTCTTACAATATTTTTTGCACACTAAAATTGAAGTTGATTTTGTAATTTTCTTACAATATTTTGATTACTATCACACATAAACATCAATAAAGGGGAGTGGGTAAGAATAAAAATGAATAACTTTGCTTAATTAGCAAAAAATAAAATTATACCAGTCGTCTTTGACATGGCTAACCTTATTCTTCTTGAAAAGGGATTCAACGCCTTTTGTTATCTTAAAGACGACTTTGTCCTTATGGGCCATCATGGCAGCGAGATTCATCTTTGCACTCTCACACTTTATGCCATGATTTGCAAACTTAGTCTTGGGTTTCATGAGAAGAATGAAGATGCTCCTATCCTAACAGATTAGTAAAAAACGTTGACAGTAGCAATTTAAACACTACAATATCCCTTATAGCAAACAAAACAGTCATTAACTAACCACATAACAATAACTTAAAGGTCTTCGAATCTTTGAAAGATACAGCTTAAAGGTCTTGCACGCTCAAACCTGCATTAAACACAATATGAAGAAAAAACGTCAAATAGAGGTAAAATACCGGGTTTTTGCGTAGCAGTCCCGATTTTATTACAGATTCTTGTCGTTTCTATAGTCTAGTAAAGAACACAAAAAAACAAAGCATACAACAGACCTGGAGGAAGAGATTGCTTCAACTTATCAGCCTTCTCTTTGTCATGAACGCATAGGATGTACAGGTAGTTTCAGCAGCGAACCTTGCACTTGACAATATCCTTGGTCCTTTTGATCTTCACGGATCGTGCATCCTTCCTTCTTGCGGTAATAAGGAAGTCCTTGATCTCATGAATTTGCTTCAGCTGTCATATTGAAATAACACAAACTTAATAATAAGCATAAAGATGATTATCAGAAGGCCCACTAAATGAAAACCAAAAATAAACTTAAGCATGACACCTGTATGTTGTTTTGGTTAAAAATTACCAAAGCAATTAAGTGATCAAATTAGTTAACTGAGGTAGTGTGCTAAGAAAGTGTATCGAAAATATGCTAATTTAGTTGTTTGTAAAAACAGTTTTCAAGATACGACTCAGGATATCGAGCTGTATCTACAATCAAACAATGAGCAAAAATGTAAAGGGTGACATGGGATGTACGAGGAAAGCCCTTGATCAATCTAGATCGCCGGCACAAAACCTCGGGAGCTGACAATCGCAGCTGCCTTGTTCTTCTTATTGCTTCAAATATCAGGATACAGTGCAGGATATGATGCGGATCAACTAAGTGTTACAATGTGATTTCGATACAAGTGTAAGTGTGTTGTGAGTGTTTGCAGCTAGAGAGAAAGAGAGCTCGAGAGATTGTGTCCTTATCTGATCCGATCACTCCTATTTATAGTAAAACAAAACTAACTAACTAGCCTATAAACCCGGGATATATCTGTTAGGATCGGAGGCTCTCATGATTGTGTTTGTTTATGTAAAATGAATGATCAATGAATATGAAAACAAGTTAAGAGCAGCGGAAATGAACAGCAAACTTTGTAAACACAATCAAAAGGAGAAAATAGTTCTGAAAAAGCATATGCAATTCACTTAGTCAAAAGATTTACAATACTAATCAAATGATTACAACATGCTTACAAACTAGGCTCCCCCTCAGCCTGATGCCCCAAGGTTGGTTGCACACAAGATGAAAGGATTGGACTAGAGGAGAAGAACTCGCTCAGTCAATCAAATGTAACAGTACATGGTACTGTTACATTTATAGGCAAACCAAACCACTGAGGTATCTTAGCTGACGTCACCATGAAAGCGACGTCTAACAAACTAACAACCTGTATCTACTGTCCTCATACAAACACTGCTAAACCTAACCACTGACTATACATAAAACAGATAATTCACTAAACAGCTGCTCTCTCTTTATGTCAGTGCTTTCCTCAAGGTTGATCAGTCCTTGATTGGGCAGTGCTTTAGCATCAGTAGATATGACTAGCAGTTGTTGAATACTTCATGGATTTGATCAGCAGTTGAAGGACCAGCAGCAGTTGTATATGAACAGCGGATAAAGATCAGCAGTTGTTATAAATCACTTTCAAGGGGAAAGCTTAAAGTAAACTGCTGTTTATTGTGAATCCACTGTTGTGACCTGGTTTTGGCTTTACATTATCTGTTCCTCTGGTAGGGTTCAATCCCAACAATCTCCCCCTGGAACAGATAATGCCAAAACCATTCATTATTCTGGATCTTTATTCCTCATCAAAAGTTCCTGTGCTTGTCTTTTAAATTCTTCTTCAAAAACCTTGGAACTTGTATCATCTTCATCCCGGCACAGTGTAAGTTCAAGGAGATCCTGCAAATCTTCAACACTAAGGCCTAGTGCTTCTTTCCTTGATATATACTTCACATCGCCATTGGATCTGACTATTGTCATTACGTGGGTCTTTTGGTCAGACATCCACTTTAGTACTTTCGAACCCAATGGGTTTCTTGGGAGAGATTTATTCAATGATGAGTTGGGAGATGGCCTTGTGAACACTTGCAGACTTTCAGACATTCTTTTGAAGGCTTGTTCAATGACTTTGTTTGCTGCAGCTATGTCTTCTGCAGTTTCTTTTTCAATTTTCTCTTGCCTTTCAATATCTGACATGTCTGTTGAAGTGTTTGGTGATGCAGGTTTGTTTAATGCCTTCTTAAAAAGGTTTTGAAGCTTTGTTGAAGTTTCTTCTTTTAGACCCATTTTTGTGATGGTATCATTGAAGTACTCTGCTTCCTTTTCTTTGACCTCTTCTTCAGTCAGCTGTTCTCCTTCTTCTTGGTTTGTCACAAAAGTAGACCGGAACAGTGTTTTGAGGTTTCCTATCTTCTGTTCAAGCTTCATCATTTGTTCATGCTTCTTTGAAGTGCCTGAAACAGTTTTCTTCCTTTTCTTCAGCCTTTCATAGGCTTCATCAGTCTGCTGTTTTGACCATTTTGATATGGCTTCAGCAGTATCCATTTTTGCATCCACCAGCTCCTTTTTCTTTCTTTTATACTCAGCAGTGAAGTCAGCAATGAGCTTTTTGAATTTGTTCCAGTTTGGAGCATTTTTCTTCTTTGTAGGATCATTCTTGATTCTGTCAATCCTATCAGGCTCATGCTTTAGAGCGATTATTGGCCATTCTTCAAACTGTTTTTCTTCAGCAGGATAGAATTTTTCTTTCATGATGTAGGCTAGATATTGTTTTCTTAACTCTTTGTGTTGTTCAGCCTTTTCTTTGTTTAGTTCTTGTGCAAACTCTTCCATCTGCTTTACCTTTTTGAGGAAGAAATCCAGTCTTTTAGCAATGCCTTCTTCGCTTAGACGTTCACGTTCACTCTCAACTTTAGCTCTTAGTTTAGCTTGCCTTGCCTTGATTTTGAGGTAATCATCCATATCCTCTGGTGGCATGTAGCCTATGAGTGAGGAGAATCTTCTTTTTGAAGGATCCTCTTCTGTATAGAATTGCCTCATCTCATTTTTGATAGCTTCAAGTTCCAGTGGGTGTTGTGCAGCATTAGGATCATGTATGCCCTCATCGGCAGTGATTGGCTTTCTTTTTCTGTTGAAGAGCTTTGGTTCTGATGTAGGAGAGATGAGAGCAGTGGTGGATGATTGACTAACAGCTGTTGAAACAACTGGTGTCTCAACTGCTGTTGTCATTACAACAGATGTTATAACATCTGATGTCTTCTGCTTTTTCGCAGGAGGTGATGATGGTGGTGTGATATTGATGAGAGCAGTGATTTGTGATTGGCAAACAGCTGTTGAAACAACTGGTGTTTCAACCTTTGTTGTCCTTACAACTACTGATGTGTCAGTAGATGTCTTCTGCTTTTGAGCAGGGGTTGAAAGTGGTGAGATAGGTTTTGATGATGATGATGGAGAATCATCAGGAATGAAAATCCCTCTCCTTTTTATTGTAGGAGGGGCTGATGATGTTTTGGGCGGATCAGTGGTTGTGATGGTGTGTGGTGAAGTGGTGTGTGTTGAAGAGATGGCAGCTGTTTGGCTACTGACAGCAGTTTTTGTAACTACTGGTGTATCAGCTGTTTGACTAACAGGTTTTGAGACCTGTTTTTCTTTTTCTTTTTCTTTTTCAGGCTCAATACAAAGACCATGTTCTATTCCCATTTTATTCATTTTTCCCAACAGCTTGATATTCTCCCCCTTTTTGGCATTATTTGAAGGGGGTTAACAAGAAATGATATGGTAGAAGGAACTTTGCCAGAGGCGCTTTGAATGCTAGCCTTTATAGCCTTGATATCTGCTTGAGTGTCTTTAAACCTTGTTTCCACCATGTTGGTCAGAATTTGTACTTGAATAGCATGCTTTTTATCAGCCATATGTTGCTGTTTTTCAAGCATGGGTTGGAAAATATTCCAAAGCTCATTTTCAGCAAATACATGTTGTGCATGTGCTTGAGCAGGAACAGCAGTGGCTTATGCTTTTTGAGCTTTTAAAATCTCTTGCACCATATTCTTTATTTCAGCAACTGATTCTTCAAGTTTTTCAACTCTTTCCGTCAATTCCTAATATTTTGAATCATCACCTACTTTAGTAGGATCATCTGAATCCCCACCAGCAGTGGTTATATCAATGTGTGACTTAGGAACAGAATCCCAAAAATCATCCATTGATGCCCCTTGTTGTTGGTATTGGGGACTTCTTTCTTCAGCACTCGATAAACCTTTGATGGTACCAGTGGTTAGATCCAACTCACTGATGGTTACCGAAGTTGCCATGGAAGAAATTGCCTTCAAGGGAGTCTTACCTATGAAACAACTATCCAACTGAAGATCTGTTGATCCACCAGTTGTAGTTGCTGCTCCACTTGAACTACCACCGAGAGTTACTTGTAACTCAGGGGGTGTAACCTCCTCAATTGTTGCTGGGATAGCAGGAGTAGTAGCATCAGACCCAGTCACTTGTGGGGGTATACTCTCAGTGACAGGTGATAGAGAGGAACTGGTTTGTGTCTGAGCTATAGCAGCTGCATGCAACAAGGGTAACATGGATTGTGGCATTATGATTGGTGAGGGTATAGGTGTTGAAAGAGACATGTCCTTGGGATCAGGACTGTGGAAGATGGAGCCAAGCGGATCCAGAGCTTCATAATTTGGTGTCCCTGTGATTACAACCTGATCCTTTTGTGAGGATGCAGGAGGAGTTTTAGGTAATGGTGGAGATCTTTCTACCATCTGCTGTGAGGAAGTAGCAGCAGTGGTTTGTGGTGACATTTGTGTTGTCACAGGCAGTTGCTCTGGGATCTCATCTTCCAGAGTTGCCTTTTTCTTGGGTTTGGTGGGCTTTCTGGATATTTTCTTTTTGGTCTTTTTGGAGATTTCAGGTGTGGGTTTCAAAGCAGTGGTTGTACTGCTCTGATCACCTGGAGCAGTAGGCTCAGCAGCAGATGTCTGAGGAGCAGTTGTAACTGCTAAATTCTGCTCAACCACCTCTGCTTTTGTTTTTATAGGTGCCATCATCCTTGAAAATGTTTCATTTGTTAGACTTTTTATTTGACAATAGGCGCCTTGTTTTAGCAAATTTTCATTTTCCTTTTCAAATTTTTGTTTAAAGTAATAACTCAAAAATCTTGGAAAAAGTAAAAATGCTTTGTTATCAACATTTTTCACTAAGTCATTGAAGATTTCCTGGGAATAGTTGTAATCTTTGTTATTCAAAATGGCATACTCCATGCATTGAATCTTCAATGGTATTTCGTTAAATGATGTTGTTTTATTTGAAACACACATCAAAAGTGTGTGAAATAAAAATCTTGGAGCAGAAGGAAAATAACCTTTTTGTAAGGTATCAACCTTTGATTGTTCTGCATATCCCCTTTTTACGAAATCAGTTTTCATCTCGGTTTTATCAAAAGAGAGTTTACCTTCCTGATCGTTGAGATTAAAGACTTCGGAGATTGATTGTGGAGTTATTTGAATCGCTTTACCCTGTAGCGAGGAGTTAATGGCTATGACTTTGCCGTCTTGTTTTTCAAGCGTCGCCTTTTTCCAAAACTCTCTCTGGGTTTGCAGATATATGGGAGCATCTGCAGTCAACAAAGTTTTGTACTTTGAGGCAGATATTGTATCAATGATGGAGTCGAAAGTGTGGTTGTCTTTGAGTTTTGTGAGTAAACCCAAATAGTTGTGAGATTGTTTGTATGGTATTTCGATGGGTTCTTCGGCCGTTTGAGCGGCCTCTTTTGAAGGTGGTGGTGATTTTGATTTAGATTTTGACTTTGATTTTATCATGTTTGCAGAGAAGAACGAAGAATGATTTCGAAGATTTTGAGAAGAAGAGTTGGAAACTGCTATGAGAAGAGAATTTTGGAATTCAATTCGACAGTGTAAAACCCTGTTTGGGGGTTTAGGGCAGGGTTTTATTTAGGGAAAAAATGATCGCTGATGTGGCAGCGGTTATTATGATCTGAGGACTAAAAACTGACCACGTGTCAAACACTGATGAAATGGATTATGGAGGATAGTTGTTTTTAAGAAACCACTGATGAAACAAGTATCAGTGGTTGCAACGGTCAAAATGAAGACAGTGGGTGATTTTTACTATCAGTGGATAGCATATCAGTGGATAAGACACTGATTTTGAACATCAGTGCTTACCATGAAAATGGAAGAACAGTAGTTGACTTTCAGCAGTGGACAGTAGTTAGAAAGCAGATATTTGAACAAAGCAGTGTTTAGGGGTAAGACAGTGATAAGAATTTGATGCAACAGTATCTCAGCAACTTTTAGAGCAATCAGTGGATAGCCTTTTCAGGAATTTACATTCAGAGTTTTGCCACGTGTCAATTTTGAAAATAGATTTCTGACAGTGGTTTAGTACCCCAGATGATCATAACTATTTACTATGAATACTCATTTTTGTCATAATATATAAATTAAAACATGAGTACCTAAGTAATTTCAATATCTGTTTATCAATCAATTTTTTTTATCATGGTTTAAAACAAACTTGAGTATAACATGACCTTGATATATATACCATCTCTCTTTTGACCCATTTAAGAGGACAAAAATACCAACAAAAATAAGGTACTATATCCCGACAGGAAATTGAAACTATTGCTAACAAAAACAAGCAAAAGTTCGATATATATGTTATTCCAAAAAAAAAAAACAGAATAACATACCCTGATTATTTGAGAAAAACCTTTATAAAAAGATTAAAGGTTTTTCTGAACATAGTATCAAAAGAATCTGGTATAATTTCAGTAAAATACACAATCATATCATTCTCAAGTTCATGAAAATGGTCAGTGGTTTAACATCAGTGGTAGGAAATTTTGAAAACGTTTTGACCACTGTTTGATACCATTTTCTTGTCAGTTGATTGTAAACATGAGGACACATGTACACATAGGTTTTTAAAGCCCAGTAGTAGACCTTGTTACCAAGTGCAGACATTGGAAATTTGTCTAAACCTCTTGAAGCTTAATTCACTAGGAGAAACATCTTTTTTCTGAACTTTTTCTTGACCCAATGACGCATATAGTTGCTTAATGACTATTACTACCCCAAGCTTTGACTCTCAAGTGTTTTAGGTTTATACTCTTTTCTTTTGACTTAAAAAGTTTTGAGATAAACACACTATTGAGATTTTGTGAATTTTCTTCTTCCCTTTTTACCCTTCCCATTTATAAGTAATGGATTACTTATTGGGAGGTTTTTATTGAGAGAAACCTTAATCCAAAATCATTTTGCAGTAATGTTTTGAGAGAATTGGTCATGTTTTCACAAGTTTTCAACCAATCTCACATTACATATGATACGGACTATGATGATCCCTTATTTTCTGAATGTATTTTAACATAATTGATTTTGTCCTTTTGAAGAACTTCAATCTGTTTTTCAATACACCAGATCTATTAACTAAAGTTTTAATTTCCCTCTTTCTGTATTAGCAAAACACTAATGTTTTTAAGAACAAATAGGCTATGTTAATCAGAGGTTCATACTTTAGTAATAAAATGATGAAACAACACAAATTTCACAACAATAGATGAAATCAACTTAAAATAAGAAATAATCTCATAGTTTAACAGATATTGTTTTCAGATCTAGAAACCATGAATGTCTTATGCATGAATTCACTTGTTGTGTGAAATTTGTGTGTAATATGACATCTTGGTTGATATACAGAGTTTTTGAATAACCACTTTGAACATAAATTACTCGATACTCTGTTTTTCAACTAAATACAACCAACCTTAGTATCAATGAATTTTGAGCCGAACTGTTATGTCAAATTGATTGTTAGATTGAATTTTGACTGTCCAAGCTCTGATACCAATTGTTAGGATCGGAGGCTCTCATGATTGTGTTTGTTTGTGTAAAATGAATGATCAATGAATATGAAAACAAGTTAAGAGCAGCGGAAATGAACAGCAAACTTTGTAAACACAATCAAAAGGAGAAAATAGTTCTGAAAAAGCATATGCAATTCACTTAGTCAAAAGATTTACAATACTAATCAAATGATTACAACATGCTTACAAACTAGGCTCCCCCTCTGCCTGATGCCCCAAGGTTGGTTGCACACAAGATGAAAGGATTGGACTAGAGGAGAAGAACTCGCTCAGTCAATCAAATGTAACAGTACAGGGTACTGTTACATTTATAGGCAAACCAAACCACTGAGGTATCTCAGCTGACGTCACCATGAAAGCGACGTCTAACAAACTAACAACCTGTATCTACTGTCCTCATACAAACACTGCTAAACCTAACCACTGACTATACATAAAACAGATAATTCACTAAACAGCTGCTCTCTCTTTATGTCAGTGCTTTCCTCAAGGTTGATCAGTCCTTGATTGGGCAGTGCTTTAGCATCAGTAGATATGACCAGCAGTTGTTGAATACTTCATGGATTTGATCAACAGTTGAAGGACCAGCAGCAGTTGTATATGAACAGCGGATAAAGATCATCAGTTGTTATAAATCACTTTCAAGGGGAAAGCTTAAAGTAAACTGCTGCTTATTGTGAATCCACTGTTGTGACCTGGTTTTCGCTTTACATTATCTGTTCCTCTGGTAGGGTTTAATCCCAACAATATCGAATATTCCCTTTGTGAACGTTGTAGTCCACGTCTTCCGGCTTTAACGTCCATAATCCAACAGATTTGCCCGAGTCTTTGGGAGAAGAAGTCTACTTGAACGTTATAGACTTGCACCATTAATCTGCACGTGAATTAAATAGTTACTACCGGGATACTGCATCAGGATGTTACCAATATCCTGATCCGGTATCCTGATCACAACAAAAGGAACACAGTCAGAATATTGTTCAGGATATACGAGCAGAAAACCACCCATAACAATTGTCCCCAAAATATATCTGTTGGTATACCTATTCCAATGGATATATTTTAAAAGCTTATCTCGTAAATCGAGGTTATTAAGTTGAAACGACGGTCGAGATAACATTGTGCAACTTCCAACGCGGTTTACACTCAATGGATATCTATTACGCCCCTATATCTTCTCTCTTTCTGTTTGAAAACCAAATATCATCAACAGAATCTCCAGGTAATTATTCATTCTTTCCTCTTTCCCGGCTAATCTCTTTATTCTACCCCCTATGGCTACTAGAACCCGTTCTCATACTGGTGAATCGACGGAGACCTTCGTCCAACAAAACCTACTCAAAAACCCTGAGAAGGAGATCTGTACCTTTGATAATGCAGATACCGCAATGTTGAGAGCCTCCGGCGCCTTTCCAGACAGCGCGATTTTCAGACCATTCGACCGTTCAGTTCGATCGGACGTTTCGTTTGCCGTTTGGGTCTGTTTTCCAGCATATCCCTTCTCGCTAGGCCTTCGATATCCTTTTCCCGAATTCATGATGCAATGTTTTCGAACCACCGGTCTTTGCTTCACCCAAACAATGCCCATGGTTTGGAGGGTACTGGTTATACTTAACCAAATCAAAAACCTCCACTTTCCTAACCTCTGCATCGAGGATATTCCGATCGCCTATCGTCTCCGATCGCTTGGTTCCAGCTGGTTTTTACTTTTTTCCACTTCCAGTAAACCCCTCATTCTCAAAGCCACCAAAAACGAGGACGGATGGCAACGGAAATTCTTCTTCGTTAAGCGAGACTCCATCTATGAGGGTGCTAGCCTCCTGGTGGAGTGGTTAACCACCGGTAGGGTTTAGGGTTTCAAGAATATCCCCAAATACCTCTTGGGCCTATATCCTGTACTGACACTTTCTTTATCTATCCTTTATGCAGTGAACTTCAAAGAAGTAGCCCCTCCTACCGAAGAATCTGAAAAGAGAATCAAAGCGATTTACCAGTTACCGGAAGGTGATAGGAGCTTTTCCACACACCTCCCAAGTTCCAGTCAATATTCGTCGTCTGACATGTCTAGTAAGGGTTATTCTGCAAATGATTGATTAGTTTAATATATTGAAAGAGTAGAAAAGATTTAGAACTTCTCCTTTTATGCAGCACCAGTCAAAATCCCATAAGTTTTTGACCTTGAGGAGTTGGACAGCTACTCCGACCCTGTCCCGGTCAAGAAAGAGCCAAGTCCCAAACCTATTACTTCATCCAAGCCCACCAGCTCTAAAGTCGCCGCCATTACCAAGCCTTCATCAGATACCAAGCCCCGGACCTCTAGTTCTCGTAAGAGGAAAGAGACTGATTCACCTGCCGCTTCCGAAACATTTCCCTACGAGAATCACGGGTTTATCGAGGCAAGTTGGTTCATGACCTCATTTCTCAACCAGGTATAGATCCTTATCCCGTATCCTTCATATAGATGTTAAATCGATATCATGGTTAATATACAACAATACCTGCGTTTTTTGTTAAAGGGCCTCGAACGTTTAGTCTACTTGTACGAAGAATCCTGCAGGCTTAACAAGATACTTAAGTACAAATTGAAGAAGGCCGAGATCACTATTTCCAACCAGGGAATGATCGCCGCTGCTAAATCTCAACATTACGAGGACAAGTTCAAGGCTATGACCCAGGAACACCAGGCTGCCATCAAGAAAGTTACTCACGAAGCCCAAGTCCATCTTGACGCCACCCAAGTGCAACATGAACAGGATATGGCCTCTTACCGGGAAGGCCTTAAGAGCTCCGTCGTCGTGTCCCTTCTTTAGGCTAGGCTAAAAATGGCTTATAAAGCCAAGGCCCTGGGCTTTGAATGCCCTTCTTGGAATGTCGACGCCTGGGAGACAAAGCTAAGAGGTCTTGGCGGCAATCCTGTGGAGCATCCTACTAAACCTACGGTTGAGGGGTCTTCCAAGGTGACTAAAAAGCTAACTGAGGCTGGTGGTGAGGTTGAGAAGGATGTTCGAGCTAATCCCAAACCGAATGCTGGTGAAGATGTGATGGATGAAGAGGGTGCTGCCCCCTGAATGTAGCGAAGTGGGCAATGATGGATGTTCGTGCCTATGCCGGAGCCCACTTTTTAAATTTGATGGTTGTGGTTTGTAATCCTAAACAATTTACTTTTCCTGCACTCGAACAATTTACATTTCCTACACTTAAAACAATATGATGGCCAAAGGTGGATGGGTCCTGAGTTTCAGGATAAAGCCCTTGGTCATCAATTAGTATGGTTTGTTTTGAACAATATTACAGTTGGAGGTGGATGGGTCTCGGTTTGAGATGAAACCTTCAACTGTTAGGTATATATGATAAAAAACTAACTGTGCTTTTGGTGGATGGATCTCGGTTTGAGATGAAACCAAAAGCACAACTTTTGCTATGTTAATAATATAACCTTCTTTTGGCCTTATTTATTGTTGTCTTTTTTCAATTCTTATTATGCATTGCTTAGTTTGAATATAATTTCAATGTTCCAAACTTAGTGCAATATTTCAAATGTCTTATCTAAATATTATGAAAATATCTTGATCAGGACATTTTGCAAATATCCTATTAAGACTTTTGTCAAATAGGGTTTTTACAACTCAAACAATTTAGATAAAGTTTTCACATAAAAAGGATAGTTCACTTTCATTTTATAAAGCTTGTTTTGATAATAGATGTTTGACTCAAGTATCGTTTCAATTTTTAATCCAAGTACCATGTCCCAAACATTCCAACCAAATATCCTGAAGCATATTCTGAAAATATATTTTGAAAATATATCCTGAGAACATATCCTAATCAGGATAATGATAAATGCTATAATCAAACTTTTGTCAAACATAGTTTCAAAAATTTAAACGATTTAGATAAGGTTTTTAAAGGAAAGATCATACCAGAGGTAGAGTACAACCCCATTCTCAAACTTCAATCCTTTTGCAATCTTTCCAACGAAGATGTCCCCAGTCTGGGACACTTAGTGTACTAGGTCCAAGCTTGATCCTTTGAACTTTGCACAATCGCCTCAGTAGGAATGTCCCCTGTGCATTATGTCTTTGAATACTTAGAAATTTTCTGGACATCAATTGTAATCGTTTCTATAATTTTTGTATTACAGGGGATAAACCCTAAAATATACTGGAGATAAATCCTTAGTGTTCTGGAGATAAACTCATAAGTATTCTGGGGAAAATCCCAAGTTTTCATGCGCTACAGGCGAGAGTGTATAAACTCCAAGACTTAGAAAGGTGAAAACCTTTAAACCTTAGAGAGTATGAAAATACCTTTCCCGAGAGAGGGTGATCAATCTTCATATACCTTTAGGATCCAGGATATAGCCAACAATAACGAAATTGTCAGCCACTTTTACATGGACTGGTCCCGCTATCTTGAACTATCCCTGGATAACTTGTGCCCCAGGCGGGGTGTTTAAACCCAATTCGAGAGAAAGCTTAATACCTTTAAACCTGTGAAGGGATCAGGATCCCTTAAACGTGAGAGAGGGGGCCAATCCTCTAATCTTTCGAAGTATCCTGAGTGTGTATCCTGGAGCTATATCCCTAAGCATATACTGCAAAACAACTATAAACTAAGGTGGGTGTTAGCCTAGCTAACACCCCTCCGATGCTTAAGTCAGTATTGGGTTCAAAAGAATAAAGAATATCAAATATATTAAAAGAGATAGAATTCATACCATCCTGAGTTAGAAATTAAATTCTAAGCTCACTTGAAATAGAGCTTTAGGTGTATAGCATTCCAGGATCTTGGTAACATATCCCCCTCTGTATTCTTAAGCCGGTATGCTCCTTTTTCCAGATTCCAATTCAATCTCATAGGGTCCTTCCCATTTTGGAGCTAACTTTCCATCGGCAGGATTAGTAGTATTCTGAAAGGCTTTTCTTAACACCCAGTCTCCAACTTGAAACCTTCTAGTCCTTATACTCTTGTTATATGCTCTGGATATGCTTTGTTGATATGCTGCCATCCTTAGCTTTGCCGCATCTCTTATTTCATCCACAGTATCCAATTCCCGACATAGGGCTTCAGGATTCTGCTCAGGATCCCAGAGGTTGGATCTTGCTGTGGGTATCACCATTTCTGTTGGGATCACCGCTTCTGCTCTAAATACTAAGGAAAATGGGGTTTGGCCAGTAGCACTTTTTACTATCGTTCTATCAGCCCATAAAACAAAGGGTAATTCTTCTGCCCATCTTCCTTTCTTGGCTCCAAGTCTTTTCTTCAAATTGTAGACAATTATCTTGTTTGAGGATTCTGCTTGTCCATTTGCTTGAGGATGTACTGGTGTAGATGTAATCGTTTTAATTCCCCAACTCTTACAAAAATCAGTTGTTCTCCTACTGATAAACCAAGAGCCATTGTCACAAATTATCTCGGTCGGTACTCCAAACCTAGTCAGGATATTCCTTTTTATGAAGGATACTACTTCTTGGTCTCTAACTTGAACAAATGCCTCAGCTTCAACCCATTTAGAATAATAATCAATCATTGCCAGGATAAAGAGTTTTCCTCCTGGAGCCTTGGGCAATTTTCCTACTATGTCCATTGCCCACTTCATGAATGGCCAAGGGGAAGCAATAGGATATAGTGGTTCAGCAGGCTGATATAATATATTACTGTGCCTTTGACATGCATCACATCTTCGAGCATATTCTGCAGCATCTTTTCTCATCGTCGGCCAATAGTATCCTGTTCTTAATAGCTTTGAGAATAACGACCTGCACCCAGTATGGTTACCACAATCTCCTTCGTGTATATCCTGAAGCACTTCTTTAGTTTCAGGATCCTCCAAGCACCTCAGGTATGGTCCTGCAAGAGATTTCTTATACAAAACATCATTTATAATAATGAATCGTGATACCTTCATCCTAAAAGCCTTAGGATTCTCATCCTTTGGGATGTATCCTTCCTTGAGATATCTCATGATTGGAGCCGTCCAGGACTTAGGATCCTCCTCGGGATACTCATCATCAGGATCTTGTATACTTACTACTTCCTTATCCTGAGATTTCAGAAGATCCATCTCAGGATATAGGATATGTAGTATTGGTATTTGGGTTCCCTCCGGTATCCTGACTGATGATCCTAGATTTGCCAAGGCATCTGCTTCAGCATTATCCTCTCTTGGTACCTGTTTAAGTGTAAAAACATCGAAATATCCTACTAATTTTTTGAGAATTTCGAGATACTCGATTAACTTCTCACCTTTAACTGCATAGGATCCATTAAAATGATTAGTAATTAACAAGGAATCAACAAACACTTGTAAACTTTTAATATTCATATTCCTGGCCAACTCTAATCCTGCAATCAAAGCTTCGTATTCTGCTTCATTGTTAGTGGCAGGGAATTCACATCTAATAGCCTGGGGTAATATGTCCCTCTATGGCGATTTTAGTAGTATACCCAAACCTACACGTCTTACATTAGATGCACCATCAGTGTATAATGTCCAGGATTCCGAGGTTTCTCCTAGTTGTTAAACTTCTAAGTCTACTTCATTTTGAATATCACTACTGAAATCAGTCACAAAATCAGCTAAAGCCTGAGACTTTATGGCATTTCTAGGTTCATATACTAGATCATAGGCACTTAATTTTACTGACCACTTAGCCATCCTACCTGACATCTCGGGTTTCCTAAGCACATTTTTAACAGGATAGTTAGTTTTAACATGAATCCTATGTGTCTCAAAATATTGTCTAAGTTTTGTCGATGCCATAACTAGGGCCAATATCAACTTTTCTAAATGAGAATATCTAGTTTCAGCATCTAATAAACTTTTGCTAGTATAATAGACAGGATATTGCTGACCTTCGTGATCCTTTACCAGGACAGCACTTACCGCATTCCCTGATACTGCAAGATACAGGGATAATGGTTCACCATTCTCTGGCTTCATCAATAGAGGTGCAGTTGAGAGATATTGCTTTAATTCCTGCAAGGCTGCTTCATGCTTTTCTCCCCATTAGAATTTCTTATTCTTCCTCAGGATATCGTAGAATTCCTTGCATTTTCCCAAGGATCTTGAGATAAATCTGTTCAATGCTGCTACTCGTCCTGTTAGCCTTTGTACATCTTTCATGTTGGAAGGTGACTTGATATCCAAGATGGCTTTGATCTGTTCTGGACTTGCTTTTATCCCTTTCTGAGTCACCATATATCCTAGAAACTTTCCAGCCCCCACTCCAAAATGACATTTAGCAGGATTTAGCTTCATATTGTACTGGTCCAGGATATCGAATGCTTCTTCAATATCCCGGAGATGATCCTCAGCCTTCTTAGATTTTACCACCATATCATCAATGTATACTTCCATGGTGTCCCCCAGTTTGTCTTTAAACATCATGTTCACCAATCTTTGGTATGTTGCACCTTCATTTTTTAAACCAAAAGGCATAGCAGTATAACAATAGATACCTGTTGGTGTCATGAAAGCAGTATCCTTCTGGTCCGCAGGTTCCATTTGGATCTGCTGGAATCCTGAGGATGCATCCATGAAGGTTAACATTTCATGGCTAGCAGTAGCATCCACCATTGAGTCAATATGAGGTAGAGGAAATGGGTCTTTGGGACAAGCTTTGTTCAAGTCTGTGTAATCCACACAAACTCTCCATTTCCCATTTTTCTTTTGCACCACAACTACATTTGCTAGCCACTTGAGAAATTTAACTTCCCTAATCATCTTGCGCCTTAACAATCTTTCAACCTCTTCCTGAATGATAGTGTTCCGCTCTGGAGCAAACTTCCTTCGTTTCTGTTGGACAGGCTTGAAAGACCTATCGATTCCAAGCTTGTGGGTTATAATATCCTTGGAAATCCCTGTCATATCCTCATGTTTCCATGCGAATGTTAACATCCTGCATTTCAAAAAGTTAGTCAATTGATTTTCAATATCCTGAGGGATATTGGTTCCTACGAGCACCGAGATATCTGGATTATCCTGATCCAGGATAATTTTCTTTACATCCTGCTCTGAAGCCTCCATGATATCCTGGGCTCGCATCTTTAATTGCTATGCTGCATTATACTTTGTCGAGGATTTTATCGAAGAAGAGTAACACTCCTTTGCTTCCTGTTGATCACTTTCCACCTTGACTACCCCCAAGGGGTAGGAATCTTGATGCATTGATGATAGGTCGATGGCACAGCTTTCATATCATGGATCCATGGCCTACCCAGTATAATATTGTAGCAGGATAAGGAGTCCATGACACAAAATCGTTGCATTGAGTTGACCCCTTCAACATACACAGGCAACTTTATCTCTCCCACGGTATTCCTGGCTTCTCCACTAAACCTAACAAGCACAGTGGATTTCGAAGTAATATCCATCGGGGATACATTCATTCTCTTCAGTGTTTCCAGCTGAATTATGTTGACGGAGCTGCCATTATCCACCAGTATCCTGCGCACAAAATGATTAGCAACATGTAAAGTTATTACTAAATCATCATGATGAGGATCCTGGACAGTATCCCTATCATCACTATCGAACGTGATCACTTTATCAGTCGTGAGGGTTGACATCCTGGTTGGCTTATCTCCCTTCTCTGCCTTAGCCTCCTTTGCATGTCTTTTTGCTGCAGAATAAAAGGTCCCACAGATATCTGATCCTCCTGAAATAAAGTTAATTATCTTGGCATCTGCAGGAGGTGATGCTGCTCGTTCAGGATCCTTCTCAGTATCCTGACCCTTATTCTTCTTTCTTCACAGGAGATCCTTTAGGTATCCTTTGCTCAACAAATAGCTTATTTCTTTCCTCAGGGCAATGCAATCTTCTGTAACATGTCCAAAATCCTCATGGAAGGCACACCACTTGGATGTGTCCTTCCAATCAGCTTTCTGTTGGTTCTTCCTAGGCCACCTTGCTTTGTCTCCTAAACCCTGCATAGCATACATTAGTTCAGGTATGTTAACAGAGAAACAATATTCTGACAACTCAGGATGCTCCTCAGGATCCTCGTCTTCAACAGCATTCACTTTCTTGCTGTCATTCCTGCCATATGGCTTAGAGCGATATGGTTTATACAAGGATTCTGATTTCCTGTTGGTTGACTCATAGGTTGTGGATGAATTCATCCTCTCTTGCATCTTTTTGTCATCTTCCAGTCGAATGTATCTTAAAGCCCTGTTCCGAGCTTCATCCAGGTTCCTGCAGGGATTCATTACAAGATCCTGGTAAAATTGAGAATCTTTTTGCAATCCCATTTTGAAAGCCTGCACAGCTGTTGCAACATCAAGATGTGGGATATCAAGAGATTCCCTGCTAAACTTGTTCACATAATCTCTCAAGGATTCCTGAGGTCCTTGAGTTATCCTATAGAGATCACTGGTTAGTTTTTCAAAACTCCGACTGCAAGAAAATTGACTATTAAATAAATTCACTAAATGAGCAAATGATGTAATCGAATGAGGAGGAACGTTTAAGAGCCATTTTAAGGTTGATCCTGTTAAGGTAGAACCAAAACCCTTGCATAGGCATGCTTCCTTGAGATCTGGAGGGATAGGATTGATTTCCATCCTTTCCCTATACTGGGCAATATGCTCTTCAGGATCCGTAGTTCCGTCATAGAGCTTCATGTTGGGGGTCTGAAATCTTTTTGGGATTTCAGCATCACAAATAGGATATGCAAACCGGGATATCCTGTGGCTGTCTTGGGATACTTCTGGAATTGGCTAGACCACCCCAGGTACACTGGATATCATGTCCTTCAATTTCTGAAGCTCCCTAGAAAATGCTGATGTCATACCTGCATCCTACAAAGATCCAATACCATTAGTAGCAAGAGTATTATTATTATTAGATACGTTACCAGTCTGAGGATTCTGGTCATATCCTGGAGCATATCCTGAACTTCTCACAGTTGACACCCTAACCGAAGAGGGTATCTCAGGAGTATGATTCTGAGAATGGATAGGCATAATATTCCCCTTGTTATCCTCAGTATATACTGCAGAACTGAAGTTCAAAGCTCTGGGTTACAAGGGAGTGACAGTATCCTTGGCGGGCCTGCTTGAGCTGGATTTCAAGAGTTGTATCTCTCTCATCAGCATTTGGTTGGTCTCCTGATGTTGCCTAATCTGTTCCTGTACACTACCAAACAAAGTTAGAATTTCTTCATTAGAGGCCAAAACAGGAGCGGATCCCTGAATATTGCGAGCGGGGATAACATCCCGAGCCACATGAATTTCAGTTCCTTGTGAAGAGGCTTGCGTTCTCGGAGGAGGTGGTGGAAGCACCAAACCAATTGTTGTAGAGGTTGTAGCAGACACGGTAGAAGAACTCATGTTTGATCTCGAGGACATTAGAAATAGTGTAGCAAAAAGTTTTGAAAATAAAAAAACCAAGTAACGATTTTGCAAAAGCTTTTAGTAGGTATAGCACCACTTGCCCCACGGTGGGCGCCAAATTATTTTGGTCAAAAATTACCGAAGAAATTAAGTGATCAAATTAGTTAAGTGAGGTAGTGTGCTAAGAAAGTGTATCGAAAATATGCTAATTTAGTTGTTTGTAAAAACAGTTTTCAGGATACGGCTCAGGATATCGAGCTGTATCTACAATCAAACAATGAGCAAAAATGTAAAGGGTGACATGGGATGTACGAGGAAAGCCCTTGATCAATCTAGATCGCCGGCACAAAACCTCGGGAGCTGACAATCGCAGCTGCCTTGTTCTTCTTATTGCTTCAAATATCAGGATACAGTGCAGGATATGATGCGGATCAACTAAGTGTTACAATGTGATTTCGATACAGGTGTAAGTGTGTTGTGAGTGTTTGCAGCTAGAGAGAAAGAGAGCTTGAGAGATTGTGTCCTTATCTGATCCAATCACTCCTATTTATAGTAAAACAAAACTAACTAACTAGCCTATAAACCCGGGATATATCGAATATTCCCTTTGTGAATGTTGTAGTCCACGTCTTCCGGCTTCAACGTCCATAATCCAACAGATTTGCCCGAGTCTTTGGGAGAAGAAGTCCACTTGAACGTTATAGACTTGCACTATTAATCTGCACGTGAATTAATTAGTTACTACTAGGATACTGCATCAGGATGTTACCAATATCCTGATCCGGTATCCTGATCACAACAAAAGAAACACAGTCAGAATATTGTTCAGGATATACGAGCAGAAAACCAGCCATAACATATGTAATCATAACTATAGATAAAAACATGTATACATCAATTTCCTTGATGTTTTTTAATTGGTTTTGACACCTATTTCTTAACGCATAACTTAATATTATTAACTCTTATTGTAACCTCCAATGTTTCTTTATCTTGCCAAATTGCATACATTTAATAAATAGTCTAAACATATTATTAAAAAAATATGCCAAAGTGAAACTTTGCATCTGTTTGACATGAAAGTTGGCAGTACCTTATGCAAACTCTGTTAAAAATAATGAAGCAGCTATAAAAAGTCGACTGAACAAAGTTCCATGGTGCTTGTATCTGGCAGTACCTTTTGCAAACTCTGTTAAAAATTATGTACATTATTATAAAAAATGATTTAAAAAACATAACATATGCTCCATGGTGCATGTATATTACCGACTGATTCACTGAAACCCTAAATCAACGCAAGAAATCAAAATCAACAAATAGGATTGAAAAATAGAAGAATTACTTGCCGGAAACGCCATTTTCCGACGAGCTACGATCTCCGATGCCGGCACTCGATCTGATTTTCCGATCATCTTTCAGCCACAAACACACAAACTAAAACGTCTCTATAAAAGGAGGTTGATGCCTCATTCAATCGTCATTCATTTTCTTTTCTCTCTCAAATTCTCTAGTGGGCAATTATACTCGGGAATAATACCCCGAAAAAGCGAAGCTCTGCCTCGTTGTAAGTATTATAACCCCCAATCACGTATTTGTTACCCTTCCCGATTGATCTAGGGCTCCGTAACGCATGTCAAGGCTCTGCCTGACTCAGTCGTTGGAGTTCTATCTCGTGTTGTATGGCTAATGTGATTTGGGTTATCTTACTAATACGTGTGCATTGTTAAATTTTAATAGATAATAACCACGAGAATCATCAGGAAGCTATAGTATTATCTAAGTCAGCAATGTGAGTACATCTTATTTTTGTCACCTTTTTGTGAGTACATTCACTTTTTGTAAACCCTTTTTTGTGAGTACATCTTATTTTTGTCACCTTTTTGTGAGTCAAACATTTTACAAAACTCTAAACATTTATCAAGATACTTACAGTGATTAAGTTTTTGTAATACTACAATTATCATCAGTATGTGGAGTTTTGTATACATTACTTGACACTCGTTACCATTGCGAATAGTAGCATGCCCGCAAGCACGGGGGACAAAGGTTTCCCAGTAGCAATACTGTAATGAATAATTGGATAGATATAAACATTGTAAATATTAATACTGTAAAGTGGTAAAATTGTTTTGATTAAATTGGGATGCACTCGCCAGTATTTCTTGTTGATAAAACCTCTTTAAAACGCGTTTCATGTAACTTAATGTGAAGCTAATAGAAGCCAGCTGGAGAGCACTGAAGGCTTAAAGATGTGGCTATAAAAGTTACCTAAATAAAAAGGAGATTTTATTTTCAATAAATTAGGGTCTATCCCTATAAATGTATTCTAATAAAAACTTAGGTTTTATCCCATTTATTTATTATAAAAGTTTGGTGTTTTAAACTCTGATATCTATATTTCTTAACTACGGTCCTGATATTTGAATTCTGCTGCCATATTAATTAATACCGATACCACCCGCTCTGAGTCTCGCGGCACCCTCTCCCGGTGTAGGGGTCGGGGGCTGCAACATTTTGGCTTTTAAAAGCCTATAAAATGAAAAGCAGGAGTTAGGGACACTTACAAAAGGTCATAGCTCGAACTTGCACTAAAGAGGAGTCTCCCTTCAGTTGGGAATCTCCAGAAGGAAGAGAGAATGTGAATTTTAGAAGGTGTAAGTGTAAAGGATCACCCAAGGCCTCTATTTATACTTAAAGCTTTGAATGTAGGATCAAGTCAGGTGTTATGGAGGGTCTAGAGATCATTCCAGGTGTCCAGGGATGTGTTAAAAACAGGAATCGAGTCCATGGTTTCAAATTATGTGAGTGAAGGTGGGTTATTTGGGGAGCAAGGAAGATTCTGGCAGCTGTTGCAAACTTTCTGCCCAGCTCACTCCGTCGCGCCCTGATGTGTGTAAAATGCAACATATAAATTACATCAAATGAGGCATAAAATTAACCCTTTTTAGTACTAATGTTGGAAAAAGTGTGCTTTTGTCTTCCTTTTGTATTTTCAGGGTTAAATGAGCGTAAATGAACAAAAGAAGCAAAAATACAGCTAAATCTAACACAAATACAAGAAAAGGAATAAACGTGGCATGCCCGACCCCTCGACAGCATCTTCCCAAGCAAAAACAAGATATCAGAAGGCTGAACACGCCCTGTGCCCAGCGGACACGGGGGCATGCCCAAGTGTCTGTAGAAAAGACAAAAGCATAGAAGCTTCTATTTCCCAACACGGGGGCGTGCCCAGCTCCACACGGCCGTGGTCAACGCTAAGATTCGCAGAATCCAAGCAAATCTTGATAGTACAGATACGCTTCTGCACACGGGGCCGTGCCCAGCGGACACGGGGGCGTGTTCAACTAATACAGACAAACTGCATTAAATGAAGAAAGAGAAAGTGTATGGATACGGGGCCGTGCCCACTGGACACGGGGCCGTGTCCGGGCTTCTGTGCAGGCTATAAATAGGGGTGCTTGGTTCATTTCAAAGGCTTCCCTTGACAAACCACCTCTCTCCCACTTCACCCACACTCCACCACCATCACAACACCCACATCCACCACCATCATCCATCATCCATCATCCATCATAGAGTGTGTGTAGTAGTCTCGGGATCCAAGATTGATAGTAAGAGTTCTTGACAATCAAAGGCCATGTTGGCCTAAGTCTCTTACATCACTTGGTGAAGACAAGCATTTAGTGTAACTAGTTTCTTATGTTGAAGGTGAAACTTCCTTATCATTTGTCCGTGGTGTAACGCTCCGCGTTTTCATAACTTTCCATATTTAGAAACCATTGTTCATATTCCTATTTTTGGGAACTTTGTATCCTTGTATTCGTCGTTCGTTATAATCGTCAAAAACTCTTTATCTTTAATCTCATTCGTTATAAAAATTGTTATTTATTCATGGTTTAATTAATTAAATTAATTGATTTTACTATTTTAAAAGTTTATTTTTATAATAATCTAGTTAGTCTCGTTAAACTTTAAAGTTAGAAAAGATACAAACTAACCCAGTTAATTTAATTGTAAATATTAGTTCTTTTAAAATGTAACATAACTTAGTTAGTTAAAGTCAAGGGATTATTTGTGTAAATTGCTGAATTTCTAAACTTACAGGGACTATTTGTGCTTATTGCTGAAAGTGTAATGCTTTTTAAAACAAAAAAAAATAAAACAAAACTGATGACCACGGGACTCGAACCCGGGTCACCAGCTTCAACATCACACGCACAAACCACTCTGCCGTGGCCTTGACATTGAACAATATAAAACACATAAATTTTATATACCCTCGTTTAAACCAAACCTTGAACCCAAAACCCACTAATTAAACCCTAAGTATAAAACACTAGCAAAGCCTTAGTCTTCATTTGTATCTCCAGCCGCACATTATGTTACCTCGTGTTTTCTTTCATTGTCTGCTAATCCAAGACTCTCATATCAATAAAACCTTCTCTATAAATCCTACACACTAATGGTCAGCATATAACATCACAAACAAGGCCTCTCATCTCTCCCTCTCGACTGTATACGGCCAGACACCGACGACCAGAGGGATTCTGGTGACGACCGACCATAAACCCACAACCACAACACAACCAATCAGCAACCTCTGCTCTCCTCTCATCTCTCTTCTCCGGCTCCAGCGGCGGATGTTCCAGTCGACGGCACCCCCATTTCTTTCCTGTCGTCGCACTAGAGGAGAGAGAAAGCAGAATGGGTAGAGAGAGAGAGAGAGTAACCAGGAAGGAGAAGAGAGGATGGCGGAGATAGGCGGCAGCGTGACCGTCAGCAGCGACGGTGACACTCGATTTTGGTCCGACATGTTCTCCGCCGGCGACGGTAATGGTGGTTCAGATCCGGTACAGATTCGGGTAATCTTGGAAGACTCAGGTCAGTTTTGGTTCAACCTTTCGGGTTCAAATTCATTTCGTTTCAGGTCTAATTTTAGCTCAGATTCATCATGTTTCGGGCCTGATTTTAGTGTTTGGTTTTGGCTCGGGTTATGTTAGGTTCACTCAGATTTCGACTCGGGATTCACGTCTTTTCGTCGCAGTATAACGTTCCTGTTCCTTTTTATTTGTATAAAATTTGATTCGAGTCCCGTCGATCTTGTCGTTTCAGGTGGCTCGAGACTTAGCTAATGGCCAGTGTTTCGGTTCATCTCAGATTTGGTTCGGGTTTTGTCAGGTTGACTGGTCAACGCGGTCAAAATGGTCAAACGGTGAAACTCGGGTCAACTTCAACGCAAGACTTGGTAAAATCTTAAACGACACAAATTTCTATTATTATTGTTTATATACATAGTTACTGTTTTAATCGCGAACCATTCATTGCTTGAACGTGTACGTTAAACGTGTCCTTGTAACTTGTATAAATATATATACATTTTCGTTATATAACTCGTATAAATATATTATTTCGGTTATTGTTTGTTGAATTTTGACAAATATATCGACAACTCTTATTGTCGGGATCGTCCAAAAACAGAGGAAATTCTGTCCGTTTTTCGTAAAATTCCGTAGAACGAAACGCGTTAATTTTATAAAAAGGAGCCTAACTAATTTATTATTTTTTTTATAAAAGAGATATAAATGTATATTTATTTTTGACAAAACTACTATAATATTTTTGATAAACTTAAACTAAAATCTTTGCACAAACTATATAAACTATATATACGTAAAAATATATATATATACTTATCCATCGACTAAATATACTTTAAATTCCACTTCAAATCTTCCATTAAAATTCCGTTTACTCACGCACCACCGTTTGCCCATATAGGGTGACCTCGGTGTTCCAACCTCCTGATCTCTACACTCGTCAACGCTTGGATAATCGGAAGACTTAGCAATTTTGTGAGTATACTTGACCCATTTTTACCGTTTTCACACTTTTGGGTGTAACATGTTTTTATATGCAAAACACACTTAATATACGTATTCTTATGCAAATGTACAAACAAACAATCCAATACATGCTTACTATTTGTTATGCTTGATTCGTGTTTTCTGGACCATACTTATGTGATGAACTTGTCATTAGCTTCGTACGAGCCTCCATTTAACATGTATAGCACTATAGGAGTAACGCACCGCCCGTAGACTAGTGGTCATGTTAAATTTCATTCATACTTGCGTAAACAGAGGGTTGACTTGTAAATCGCATGCCAGTTCATACGTTAATCTTGATAACTAGGTTTGTCATGTGGATTGTTCCTTATTTTATACTTATATACTACGCACCAAACTTGTATGCTCGCCAATACTTTTTGTATTGAACTACACTTTTAAAACATGTTGCAGGTTTAGCGATGATGTTGGTGATTGATGGAATCTAGTAGGATGCTTAGATACACACTTTAATTTGTATTCATATTGTATTGTATTTCATTATTCATGATGTTGTGTTTACTTCAAATTCTTGTAATTGATTCTTTAGAAATGAAATGAAATTTACTATTTAAATACTTGTCACATTATTAGTGTTATGATGTCTCGAGCAATCTATTTCGTCTCACTCCGATGGTTCCGCCATCGGTAGGGGTGTGACAGATTGGTATCAGAGCCATAACTATAGGGAATTAGGAAAAGTAGGAATGCTTTAACCTAGTCTATAGTTTTAGAGCGTTATTCTTATGTTTTGCTTGAAACTACTTGCATGCTACTTTATTTGCTTTTATTTATTATCTTTTGATCTTTTAAGCATATATGTCACTTACGTGATAACACTTAACATCCTATACTTGTCTTATTATTTGTTAATACTTGTTTCATTGTTCTATGCTTTATGTGTTATTCTTGACATACTTTTATGTGTTAATAATTGTTTCATTATTCCATTTTTATGTGTTATTCTTGACATGTTTATACTTGTTTGTCTAATCTTTAACATACACTTTCCCTCATGCATTTTACTCGATTTTTCTTAAACTCGAAAACATTCGTATTGTACAAACGAGACGAGTTACCAAAATAGGCGTGAAACCCACAATTTGGTAAGCGACTCGTATCCCGTTTGATTCCGTTTTTCACGAAATTCACCATTAAGTTAGGAGTGAAATCCACATATTAATGGAAAATTCAAATTTAAATTCGTCAAGTTAGGGTACGAAGTCGCCAAGTTGGGGGTGAAACCCGCATCTTGTCGACTAGTCCCACTCCTTGATTTTACAAATCCCACCAAGTCTCGAAATTTCGATTGAATTGGAACGTGTAGTAACCGGAAGGGTAAATACCGTTAACCGACATGTCGGCGAGAGTATTTCACCTATTAGGCCAAAGCATGTTCTCAATTTCAAAAGACTTTTCGACCGCTTTGGGTAGTCAACGTTCCGTTATGGAACCATCCAAGTTCCTTTTATCAAACTCACGCTTTATTATTTTGATCTTTTGTCAATTTTGAACCATTTTAGAGATCTCACTTTTGCGCATACATCATACTATTATTTTTCATACGATTTTATATTATTAGCATACATAATTTCATGTAATTTTATTTACATTTTTGTAACAACAGGTGGGGACCTATCATCAAGATAGGAGTGATTTCCTTACCTTAATGATTAACTCCGCTTCTTTTCTCATCCTACAACGACCTCACCCATGGATTTGGGGTGATTCCCTTACCTAGGTGATCGTTACCAATACTTTCTTTTAATAGACTATATTATGTAAACACGATCTCATTTATATCTAAACCGTTTATCATTAGTCTAAATTATTTCAAAATGCATTGTTTATATAAACTAATTTCCTACCATACCATCTATTTTCATATAGCTCTCATACATAAAATTCTTAACTTTTCCGTCGATGCTTGCTCCTCCATAATCAAAATTTCACGAAATGCTACTCGTCAACTTAGTTGGTCTAACAAATCCATTGCCCAGGGAATTCTGTATTCAACGTAACTATTGAAGCGAGCTCATCACATATCATTAAACTAGAGATTTTCTATTTTAATTGGGAATCAAACCAACTTTTTGCACACACCTATAAAATATTACAACTATTATTCAACATTTACTAAAACTTCTTCTAAAAGCAATAAGACATTTTACTAAAAGACGTTTTTTTTTCAAGCAAACACTAAGTTCATATACCAAATTCCTTTTTCTAAGGATCAACTTTTTCACAAGAATCAGTAAACTTCAAAAAATTTCTCATACAAAGTTACTTAAAACGATGCAAACTTGTTAATCCCTAGAACTTTTCAAAACCTCACTCGATACGTCAATTTAATTCAAAACACGTGGGCAAGGAAACTTCACAGGAACCAATAATTTTCAACTATATCACGTAACCAATAACTGTTTTATGCCCCCTTTATATTCACAAAGTAGGTTCTACATTCCATGACAACTTAATCTATTATAACTTCACGTTTTGCTCAACCAACTATGTAGGTATATCATTTTACGTGTTTTAGTTTATATCTCACGACAATGTCACATATACCACTTATTTTGTCTTCATACTCAAAGCTTCTTGGCCTTTCACATGCTTAAATTCGTATATTACGATTAATACCATGTACAAAATCATTATTTCCTACACTCATATCCATATTCATTTATATACATCTTCTGTCTACACTTATATTTATACTTATACATTTATGTTTATTTTCATATTCATATCCATACTCATACATTTTACACTATACTCATGTTCACGAATTATACACTTACATTATACTTATATCCAAGTTTGGGTGGGGTTCGGCTACAAAGTCCATTTTTCCTACAAAGTCTACAAAGTCATAAAACACCACAATTTCAGCCATAAAACACACTCAAAACCCACTAATAAGAGAGTGAAGAGCACTAAAGCACAATATCCAAACCCTAACATTCCATAAAAACTTCAAACACATCATTGTAGAACTATGAATATAAAACACAACATGATAATCAATATAAAACACACTAATGTTAGTTATTCGGTAATCAAAGTCTTATCATCCGAAACACAACACAAAACCACAAATATGGTGTTTTAGTAATCTTCACTTTGTTATTTGTGAGTTTTGAGTGTGTTTTATGACTGAAATTGTGGTGTTTTATGGCTTTTTACACTTTGTAGGAAAAATAGAATTTGTAGTCAACTCCCACCCATCCAAGTTTATACCCATATTAATACAGTTATACTTACATTCACATTTATACGTTTACGTTTACACTAATATCCGTATTCATGTTTATACTCATACATCCTACTTATACTCATCTATAAGATTATGCTTAAACTTATATTCACACTCACACGCTTGATTCACACTTATACAATCATGTTTACACTCATATACATGCTCATACATTCTATTCATACTTAAACTTATGCCCATACTTTCATTCATACTCATGATTCATACATTCGTACCCGTACGCGAGCGGAATCCGAGAGATTCGCTTACGTGGGTCCCATACATGCTTAAACATAAACATGCTTACATACAACATTCTTATACGTACTCATTCTTATTTTCAAATTTATGAATACCCTGATTCATACACAATTAGTACAAGCTATGCGGATCATGCGACGATCAATATAATCGCGGGTGCACACGGGATTATAGTGATGCGCGTATGACAATCATAGAGTGTACTAGTATGTATGGTAAGACACGGAACGTAACATGACACGAATAACTAAGGGCGTCACATGGTCGAAACATGGTGGATACGCCGCTGATACTTCCTATATATAAGTGTTTTCACCATGTTACCAAACTTTCGTAAAACGTGCCATGAGAAATTCGATGTTCTGCAGACCGTTTAGACCCAATTCAAACCTTAACAACTCACAACGTATTATATCCGATTATCCACGACGAGACTTCATTCTTAGCACGCTACTTTCGTCTATCCGATACATATGCTATTCTTATACTCATAATCGTTTATTAGATCAATCGTACACCTTTATACCCCGATTATTCTCCGTTTTCTCAAACTCCAAGCCTCAATTTTAAACAATCCTCTTCTGTTTGCCAAAACCCTTTCAAGTCTTCCTTCTGACTAAATTTCGGGACGAAATTTCCTAAAGAAGGGGAGACTGTAACGCTCCGCGTTTTCATAACTTTCCATATTTAGAAACCATTGTTCATATTCCTATTTTTGGGAACTTTGTATCCTTGTATTCGTCGTTCGTTATAATCGTCGAAAAATCTTTATCTTTAATCTAATTCGTTATAAAAATTGTTATTTATTCATGGTTTAATTAATTAAATTAATTGATTTTACTATTTTAAAAGTTTATTTTTATAATAATCTAGTTAGTCTCGTTAAACTTTAAAGTTAGAAAAGATACAAACTAACCCAGTTAATTTAATTGTAAAGATTAGTTCTTTTAAAACGTAACATAACTTAGTTAGTTAAAGTCAAGGGATTATTTGTGTAAATTGCTGAATTTCTAAACTTACAGGGACTATTTGTGCTTATTGCTGAAAGTGTAATGCTTTTTAAAACAAAGAAATAAAACAAAACTGCTGACCACGGGACTCGAATTGGGGTCACCAGCTTCAACATCACGCGCACAAACCACTCTGCCGTGGCCTTGACATCGAACAATATCAAACACATAAATTTTATATACCCTCGTTTAAACCAAACCTTGAACCCAAAACCCACTAATTAAACCCTAAGTATTAAACACTAGCAAAGCCCTAGTCTTCATTTGTATCTCCAGCCGCACATTATGTTACCTCTTGTTTTCTTTCATTGTCTGCTAATCCAAGACTCTCATATCAACAAAAACTTCTCTATAAATCCTACACACTAATGGTCAGCATATAACATCACAAACAAGTGTTGGTGCATATATCTGTCGACTTTGTCTTGTATCGAGTCTTTTATTAGATTAGAAAGATCAGGGCACGCTAAACGAGAAAATAGGTTTGTGAGTGATTTCGCACGAAATGACTTAATCATTTCGTACGAAATAGAACAAGTGATTTCGCACGAAATGCTGTTTCGTGTGAACCTTGTTTCATGCGAAATAGTTGGCCTATAAATACTTGCCTTGTTCATTTCGTTTGTAACTTTCCGATTCCAGAGCCGAAGTACTGCTGAAGTGTTTACTCGTTGTAAAAAGCTGTTATAACAATCAAATAGACAATTAAAGTGAATATCAAGTTGTTTCTAAGTCGATACGTTAGTTTCCGCCTCTTGTATTGATAATAACACCTCTGAACGACTCGTTTCGATCGTGAAAACGATCCTACAAGTGGTATCAGAGCTCAGGATGAGGAGTTCTTACCGAATTCAGCTTGATTTCATCATTTTTCTGACTTCTACACCTTCTTTTCAAAATTAAACAAGTTTTGACGGTTAAAATGGTTTGAATTTCACACATTATAAGCGAAACACTGTTTTAACAAAGCGTTGAAAGAATTGGATCTAAAATCAACCTAAATATTGATCAATTGGACAAAAATCTGATCGAAGGAATGATGTCAGCAGTATTTCGCGCGGAATAAGCACTTCATTTTGCACGAAATCACATTAGTGAGGCATTTCGTACGAAACAGTCAGCTCATTCTGTACGAATTGAAAATATTTGGTCTATTTCGCACGAAATAGTTCATTTCGTGTGAAAATCCTTCTATTTCGCACAAAATCACAATTTTGTTTGGTCATTTCGCACGAAATCAGTCATTTCGTGTGAAAGTTTCTATTTCGTGTGAATTATTTCGTTTGAAGTTGTCTTGCAGGTTATTTCGTACCAAAAGGTATTTCGTGTAAAGGAGTCATATCGTGTGAAAGTGCATTTCGTTGGAGATTGTTGATTTCTCTTGAAAGTGTCTGAATTTGTGAAACTTGTTACCGAATCATGGAAGATGAATTTTACAACGCGTTTGCTACTGCCCCGAGTACTCCTGTTGCTATTGCTCAGAGTATGAACATGGAAAATGAAACAGGGACTTTGCAAAAACCTCCGAAGCTAATGGGCATTGAGGAGTATTATGGTTGGAAAGATCAGTTTGAAAACTGGGTTCAAGCTAATCATTTTAGGTCTTGGGAATGTATAGAGAAAAAGTATGTCAAACCTCGTACAGAAGTTGGAGTTAATAAAACGATTTCTGAATTGTCGAATAAAGAACGAGACATGTACAAAGCAGAAAAGATGATGATCAGTTTGCTACAGCAAGCTGTGAAAGAAGACATATTCATTTTACTTCAACATGATAATACTTCACGTTCAATTTGGGATGCACTTCGTGTTAAGTTTGAAGGAAGTGAGAAGATGATCCGGAATAAGAAATCATTATTAAAGAAAGAATTCGATCTGTTTACAAGTTTGCCGGGTGAAAATACCAAGAAACTGATTGAAAGATATTGTCACTTAGTTCGATCAATGTCATTGTTAGAGATAAATAAAGAACGAGAAGAATGGGTCGACAAATTGGCTGATGCTTTACCTCAGAAAGAATGGGGTACATTTTTGATGATATTAAAGAATACTGGAGAATATGATGGCTTGACAATTTCTCAGTTCATCGAAAAGATTGAAGGAGAAGATCTTGAGCATCAAAATATTGCTAGAATGAACAATCCAAGTGGTCAACAAGACATTAAGATGTATTATAAAGGAAGTGTTCAGGATGTTGAAGCAAGTCTGAAAGTCCAAACTGCTTTCAGTGCAGAAAACTCGTCTGGATCAGTAAATCAAAGTTCAAACAACAACAGTGGATTTTCCTCATATCCAAGTGTTAATCCGAAGGTTTCAACCTCGAGTCATCAGTTTCAAAGCTCAAATAGCAGTAATGGTCATGTGTTACATTGCAATATCGTGTTGCATCTTCAGAACGGTCAAAATTTCTCTGAAGAGGTTGCTAAAAGTCATATGGCGTTACTTGCTACAGTGTTGGAATCATATGAAGGGTTGGTTGCAGGAAGGATCGGAAATCCTATGTTGACGAAAGAAGATTACGATCAGATCGATGCTGAGGAAATGGAGTTAATGGATATCAAGTGGTGTTTAGCGAGTGTTTTAAGAAGAGCTGAAAAATTCAAGATGATTACAGGAAGAGATGATTTCCTGGATGCAAATGTTTCTACTTTGGGTTTTGATAAATCTAAAGTTACTTGTTTTCGATGCAGGGAGAAAGGACATTTTAAGAGGGAATGTACCAATCGAGAAGCAAGTGGAGCAAAGAATCCTTTCAGTAGTAACGATTATTATCGAAAAGCCATATATCAACAAGTTGCTCAACAACCGTATCAATCACAAGATTCAAAGACTGCACATGCTAGGAAGGCAATCGAAGAATCAAATAAGAAAGCTTATTTTGGTGTAATTGATCAAGATGATGAAAAAGTTGCAGAAGGTTTCAGTTGGGACAAATACATTCCGCCTGATTCAAAGACAGTGGCGTTAATTGCTCATATAGTTCAAGAACCAGATTTGATGAAGGAATGGATGAAAGGGTTTGTTGATGTTGAGAAGAATCAAGATGAAGAGTTTGTTTCTTCAGATGATAGTTCAGAAAAAACAACAGTCTTTGATCAATCATCATCCGATAGCAGTGATGATGAAGAAGAAACACAAATAAATATTGGAAAATCTTTATTATCTCCTGAAAGTTTTGAATTTTATTTTGCAGATAGATTGGAGAAGCTGAAGGAGAAACGAACAGCAAAAGAAAAGAAAAAGGTGAAATGTGAGAGTGTTGCTCAGAAAAGGAATTCTGAACAAAGTGACGAAGATAAAGCTACTGAGCAGGCAGTTGAAGCTGAAAAAGTTATTGAAGTTGAAAAGATAATTGAAGTCGAAAAGATTGTTGAAGTTTCCAAACCATGTCTAAAATGTTTGGAATCATGTAAGCAATGTGAAGAGAAAGAAGTGAAGTTGAGTGAGCTTGATAAGATGAAAGAAAAATTACTGTTCGGTCTCAATTATGTGAAAGAATCATATGATGTGTTGAATAGAACAGTGAATGGTCTCCAAAAGACGAATTCTGAAAGAGAAGATGCTTTAACAATGATGAATGTTGTGATAATGTCAAAGCAGAAGGCCATTAACCATTACATTGAAGAATGTGCAAAGTTGAAACAAGAGTTGGAGACAGAAAGGATTGAAAATGAAAGAATCAGACGATTACTGCAAAGTTATTCTAGTTCTGATTATTTGATTGACAGAATTTATCCAACTGTTGCAGGTTTTGAAGCCTTTCAAGAAAAGAAGACCGAAGAGAAGGATACTGGTAAGAAACAAAGTGTCAGTTATAACAAGTGTCCACCTCCAATATGGGAAGGTTATTCTCCTAGAAAACCTAATGAGGAGCAAGTCAAAAAGGCTGTCAATATAAAGTTAAAGTCCGAAACAACTGATGATTTACCATAAAACATTGATGTCACGTTCATATCGTCTGACACTGATCATGAGTCTGAGTTAATAAAGAAAGTGGTCGATCAGGTGTTGGATAAATATGAGGAGTCAGAGTCAAAATCCGAATCCGGGAGTTCGAGTTCATCAGTTGATAGTCCAAAGTCGTCGGTCAAACGGGTTTACAATAAAGAATTTCTTTTATCAAAATCTAATTTGAAAGACGAAACATTTGAAGTTGCATATACTTTGAATGATTCAGACAAATTATATTCTGATAAGGAATTTCCAATAAGAAGTGTTCAAATTGAAAAGATTAAAAAGGTTTTCAAATTAACAAAAATTAATATTTCTGAAATAAAAGATGTAAATCTTACTGAAAACCCTAAAAAATACACTTCAAGAGTTCAACAAAGATTGAACAAGAAAAAAGGTTACAGTTCTGGTTTTCAAAAGAAACCAAACCATAACGGTAATTTCAAAAAGAAAGGTTTAGGCTTTATTCCACCTGAAAACTATAAAAATAAGAATATTTATAAAACAAAAACAGTATTTGTTTCAGGGACAAGTGCTGAGGAAGAAGAAAAGAGCTCATTCTGGAAGCAGTCAAACAAGATGTTTATTGCTGAAAAACAGAAAAATGAGAAGAATGGAGCTAATCAGAAGAGGGAAACAAGAACCTGTTACCGTTGTCAAGAAATTAGTCATATTGCCTGGAATTGTCCATTGGCTACCAAAACAAAACAGGAAGTCTCTTCTAAACTGAAAGATAAGATTGTTGATAAAAGTATAAATCTGAACCACCAACTGAGAAGTTCAAAGTGTTTAAAAATTCAAAATATGAAGTTTGTGAATGTTCAAAAAGGTTTTACAGGAGAAATGTGAATCTTGACAACCAAAAATGGGTTGTTAAGAAATCTGATGTGAAATCTGACGATGAATCTGATTCCACAAAGTCAGAGGAGCCACATGTTGTTCAAACTGAAGAAAATTCAGTTCTGCCAATGGATGATGTAAACTTTCCACCATTGCGGAGTGAGAATTTTAAATCAAAGTTGGGAAAGTGGAGATCTCGAATCAATTCTATTCTAAGAAAAAGAATTTGATGTCGAAAAAACGTTTAATGGAAAAGTGAAAAAGATTTTTGGAAAGATGGTTGAGGGTAAGGTGAAAGGGGTAAAAGATTTTTATGAAGAAAAAAGAAATGTTCAAGCCTCAAGTGAATCTGAAAAGGTTACACCCAAAGCTGGTCAGGCTTGGGTGTCTGTATTTTTTACTTGAAAAACCTGACATGCCGGAGCTCCCAGGTTGGTAAGCGTGGAGCAGGAATCGGCATCTTTCTTGGTAAATGAGATTGTGAAGTACCTACAAGTGGTACAAGTGGTAAACCTACAAGTGGTTAATCAAGGTCATTAAGTTGAACTTGATGCAATCCTACATGTGGTATGTTGATAAACAATGTGATGAGTTTATCCCCTAACCTACAAATGGTTTGTAAATTCAACAAAACTAATTTTCCGGAAAAATCATTTTGATTAAAACAAACTTAAGTGTTTTGAAATCTTAATGGGAAAATAGTTTGTTGTAAGGGGGAGATCTGATTGTTTATTCCAAGTGGATGGAGAATTGAGGCGATTCGATATCAGTTTGTCACTTTACCTTGTATAGTTTGTTTTCAATTTTTTTTTAAATGATTTTGAATTTTAGGGGGAGTAAGAATTTTCAGAAAATCCAAAAACATTAGAAAATTTGAAAAAGTAAAAAACATGATAAAATCTATTAATGCCAAAAACATTGAAAAAAATTCTAAAATGAGTTTTGTTTGAGAAAAGGGGAAATGATAGTACATCAGTGGACTATCACACAACGCTAAAGATTTGGAAAGTCTAAATGTGATAAATGGTCTCACTGTGGATGTGTCAGTAGGTTTTTACACATTCAGTAGATTGTTTTCGAGATATAAACCTAAAGTCTATACTTACTTATATCGTGGGGAACATCTCTCGGATATATGGGTAACCCCCGAAATCTTGTTTGAAGGGCTTTCTATTTCTGACATACTAGGTCTTTGTGCGTGATGATATCTGGGGTATTATACCTGGACTTCTGATTTTGCGGGAGCAATAGCCTGTCCTCATATAATACTTTGCATTTTCTTTAATCTTAAAGCCAGCCCTCAGCATAAAAAAATGATGAAACATTGCAAAATGCGATTCATGTGCTGTTGAAGAAAAGATCCCCAAACGGGACACACCTAAAGTCGAACCATCATCTCTTTGTCTGAACGGAGGTTCTAACCTGAGCTCTCATGGTCTCGCATTACCCGTTTTACAGATATCATTAGTGTACACTCACCTATAAGACTGAATATAGGAGTCTGGATACGGGAGTATATTCTGAGATGGTACACGCGAATAAGTTCAAGTCCTTAAAACATTAATCTCGTATCTCGAAATAGTTGAACTTTGTGTAAAAATTTAAGTGGACCAGTATACTGACAATCTAAGTGAATCGTTTTGAACTTAAAATGTAAAACGCTTAACGGTTCTATGTGATTTATTTCATAAACTGATATGATCCTCTTACACAAACTCACAAAAATATTGTCTGTAAATATTTCTTTATTACATTTCAATTCTGTTCCTACAAGTGGTTTAGTATAAAATTTTTGAAAAATACAAAAAGATTTTCGACAAATGATGTTGGAAAGCTGATTTTCAAAATTCCGAGTGCTAAACATGATGACAATTGGGTTGGGAGAGCATGTTCGATATGAAAAGTTATTTTTATAAGTGGTTCATCAGAGATTAAAATTGTTAAATCATTGTTGATGCAATACCTGCAAGTGAATTATAAATTTGTGAAATTTTAAATTTGTGAAATTTATTGTGAGGTAGAGAATGTGCAGGTTGGCCAGACTACGATCCCAGAATATTTTAAGGGGGAGTCTGTGTTATGTCGAGAAGTTTGAATAACAGATCAGCATTCAAGGGGGAGCTTGTATAGTTGAGAGCTAGGTGTAACTCCTGAAGATCACGCAAGCTGCTGATGCTGAAAAGAGAGAAAGAAGAAGAGAGAAGATTGTGGATATTTACATTGTTAGATACTTCAGAGAGAGCACGATGACAGATAAAGACTGAAGACGTTGAAGACTCGACACTGAAGACTTCGTCAACATCCAAGGGGGAGTCTGTTGGTGCATATTTCTGTCGACTTCGTCTTGTATTGAATCTTGTATTAGATTAGAAAGATCAGGGCACGCTAAACGAGAAAATAGGTTTGTGAGTGATTTCGCACGAAATGACTTAATCATTTCGTACGAAATAAAACAAGTGATTTCGCACGAAATGACTTGGTCATTTCGTACGAAATGCTGTTTCGTGTGAACCTTGTTTCTTGCGAAATAGCTGGCCTATAAATACTTGCCTTTTTCATTTCGTTTGTAACTTTCAGATTCCAGAGCCGAAGTGCTGCTGAAGTGTCTACTTGCTGTAAAAAAGCTGTTATATCAATAAAAAAGACAATTAAAGTGAATATCAAGCTGTTTCTAAGTCGATATGTTAGTTTCCGCCTCTCGTATTGATAAGAACACCTCTGAACGACTCGTTTCGGTCGTGAAAATGATCCTACAACAAGGCCTCTCATCTCTCCCTCCCGACTGTATACGGCCAGACACCGACGACCAGAGGGATTCTGGTGACGACCAACCATAAACCCACACCCACGACACAACCAATCAGCAACCTCTGCTTTACTGTCGTCTCTCTTCTCCGGCTCCGGCGGCGGATGTTCCAGTCGACGGCACCCCCATTTCTTTCCGGCCGTCACACTAGAGGAGAGAGAAAGCAGAACGGGTAGAGAGAGAGAGAGTAACCAGGAAGGAGGGGAGAGGATGGCGGAGATAGGCGGCAGCGTGACCGTCAGCAGCGACGGCGACACTCGATTTTGGTCCGACATGTTCTCCGCCGGCGACGGTAATGGTGGTTCAGATTCGGTACAGATTCGGGTAATCTTGGAAGACTCGGGTCAGTTTTGGTTCAACCTTTCAGGTTCAAATTCATCTCGTTTCGTGTCTAATCTTAGCTCAGATTCATCATGTTTCGGGCCTGATTTTAGTGTTTAGTTTTGGCTCGGGTTATGTTAGGTTCACTCAGATTTCGACTCGGGATTCACGTCTTTTCGTCGTAGTATAACGTTCCTGTTCCTGTTCCTTTTGTTTTGTATAAAATTTGATTCGAGTCCCGTCGATCTTGTCGTTTCAGGTGGCTCGAGACTTGGCTAATGGCCAGTGTTTCGGTTCATCTCAGATTTGGTTCGGGTTTTGTCGGGTCAACAAAAGTCAACACAGCAGGTTGACTGGTCAACGCGGTCAAAATGGTCAAACGGTCAAACTCGGGTCAACTTCATAACAAGACTTGGTAAAATCTTAAACGATGCAAATTTCTATTATTATTGTTTATATACATAGTTACAGTTTTAATCGCGAACCATTCGTTGCTTGAACGTGTACATTAAACGTGTCCTTGTAACTTGTATAAATATATATATACATTTTCGTTATATAACTCGTATAAATATATTATTTCGGTTATTGTTTGTTGAATTTTGACAAATATATCGACAACTCTTATTGTCGGGATCGTCCAAAAACAGAGGAAACTCTATCCGTTTTTTGTAAAATTCCGTAGAACGAAACGCGTTAATTTTATAAAACGGAGCCTAACGAATTTATTAATTTTTTTATAAAAGAGATATAAATGTATATTTATTTTTGACAAAACTACTATAATATTTTTGATAAACTTAAACTAAAATCTTTGCACAAACTATATAAACTATATATACGAAAAAATATATATATACTTATCCATCGACTAAATATACTTTAAATTCCACTTCAAATCCTCCGTCAAAATTCCGTTTACTCATGCACCACCGTTTGTGCATATAGGGTGACCTCGGTGTTCCAACCTCCTGATCTCTACACTCGTCAACGCTTGGATAATCGGAAGACTTAGCAATTTTGTGAGTATACTTGACCCATTTTTACCGTTTTCACATTTTTGGGTGTAACATGTTTTTATATGCAAAACATACTTAATATACGTATTCTTATGCAAATGTACAAACAAACAATCCAATACATGCTTACTATTTGTTATGCTTGATTCGTGTTTAGGCCTTTCACCCTTTTCTACTAACCACTAACCCAAAACCACCTACCTTTAACCCAAGCCTAACCCTTCCCCAAAGTGCTCTTGATATTTACAAAGGTTTATAGTTAAAAAGGATGAGGATTGATTGCTTGGCAAGCATATGGTAGAAGTAAGTTCCATGCCGGTCTCGAGTGTTTCACCAAAATACATCTTCGGCCGAGTGTTGAGTGATCCCCCGTGAGGTGTGTGAACTTGTATATAAATGGAATTTTAAAGAGGCATGTTATGCCCAAATAAGTAATTTCTCTTTTGTAACGTTCTAAATAAATCATAACGAATAGGATTGTAAATAACATAAAAATAAAACCTAATAAAAATCTTGGAATCCCGACACTCTAGAGAAGCCCAAAACTTCTCTTCTACCCATTCCATTTGGGTGTGTAAGCCACATAAGAAAGAGTTTTGCTTGAGGACAAGCAAAGATTCAAGTGTGGGGGTATTTGATATGTGTAAAATGCAACATATAAATTACATCAAATGAGGCATAAAACTAACCTTTTTTTACTACTAATGTTGGAAAAAGTGTGCTTTTGTCTTCCTTTTGTATTTTCAGGGTTAAATGAGCGTAAATGAACAAAAGAAGCAAAAATACAGCTAAATCTAACACAAATACAAGAAAAGGAATAAACATGGCATGCCCGACCCCTCGACAACATCTTCCCAAGCAAAAACAAGATATTAGAAGGCTGAACACGCCCCATGCCCAGCGGACACGGGGGCGTGCCCAAGTGTCTGCAGAAAAGACAAAAGCATAGAAGCTTCTATTTCCCAACACGGGGGCGTGCCCAGCTCCACACGGCCGTGGTCAACGCTAAGATTCGCAGAATCCAAGCAAATCTTGATAGTACAGATACGCTTCTGCACACGGGGTCGTGCCCAGCGGACACGGGGGCGTGGTCAACTAATACAGACAAACTGCATTAAATGAAGAAAGAGAAAGTGGATGGACACGGGGCCGTGCCCACTCGACACGGGGCCGTGTCCGGGCTTCTGTGCAGGCTATAAATAGGGGTGCTTGGTTCATTTCAAAGGCATCCCTTGACAAACCACCTCTCTCCCACTTCACCCACACTCCACCACCATCATAACACCCACATCCACCACCATCATCTATCATCCATCATAGAGTGTGTGTAGTAGTCTCGGGATCCAAGATTGATAGTAAGAGTTCTTGACAATCAAAGGCCATGTTTGCCTAAGTCTTTTACATCACTTGGTGAAGACAAGCATTTAGTGTAATACTTTTGTTTTTTTTTATCTTTTCGCACTTTTTATTTGGTTTTGTATTAATGACTTTAATAACTAGTCTCTTATGTTGAAGGTGAAACTTCCTTATCATTTGTCCGTGGTGTCTTGGCGTTATTTTACTGTTTATATAAAATAAAAGATTTACACCATTCATATCTCCACGGTCTATATGGAGATATGTTGGCTACCTGGTCGGGGGTTAAGGGAATGGTTTGGTAAGGTTCTTTCCTTGTTCAGTGTATAGATCCTGCAAGGACCTGGGTCAAGCTTACTAGAACCTCCTTCAATACCCACTGGTATTGGATGGCGGGGGTGCGAATAGTTTGATCCCATCATATGTAAACTACTATTAATACATTAACCCGATTACTTGGGATTGCATCCCTACTGACTCAAACCACTTAGCCGAGGGTAACGCCACCTTCAAAAGAGGGGCCTACCACATTACGCATTAATAACTTAATTAATTATCTTCCAATAATCCAACCCTTTAGGATTGTATCCTTGCTGACTCAAACTACTGGGTTGAGGGTAACGTCACCTTCAAAAGAGGGGCCTACTACTACAACTAAGATAATCTCTTAAAAAGTGCAAAAGTGCGGAAAACATCAAAGGTTACACTAAAGGCGAGTCGGATCCAAGTGATTCATCTTGTCTATCTGTTTTTATTTTTATTTTTATTTTCAGCATTTTTAGTTTTTATTTTCATGTTTAAAACCTTTTTCAAAATTTTTTATTTGATTAGACGTTGAGGATAAACCGGTACTAAAAGCTCTTGTGTCCTTGGACGACCTCGGTATCTTACCAACGCTATACTATGCTCACGATGGGTGCACTTGCCCATATGTGTGTTTAATGTTAGTAAAATATCGTGTTTTATAAATTTAAAACTTGACTAAAGTGTTAAAAAGGGCTAAAAGTATACTCAAATATATATACACACCGACACACATCATGCCCCACGACCGAAATGACCCAAGGGGGTCGCGTCCCGCGAGGGCACCCATCATCAGCAAAACATTTTTAAATCTTGACACATTCAGTCCCTGAACCTTTAAACTCAATATAAGTTTCATATTTGGCACTTTTAACCCCTTAATTAAATTGTAGGATACCCGAGAGTACAATCGAACATCATTAAGCTTCGGGTTCGTTAAAAGGTCACTCAGAGGTAATAATTTACATGTTGACGCTTTTAACCTTTTAATTCACAACTTCTTGAATTATATCACAAACGGTTTTGTTCGTCCAACAAGTGGCTCGTTAAAGAATATGAATACCGTAAAAGGTCATTTAGAGGCTTAGTTTAAGCATATTGAGACTTTTAGTCCCTCCACATACATCTTTTCATTGTTTGGCAACAATAGTCCTTCCTAGTCAACGTTGGACATAATTAGGGTTAAGGACACGTGTGAACACATCATTGGACACGATTTTACGAGGTGTTACATCGCTTCTGCAACTTAAATTGATTTTGACGCACTGTTTTACATTATGTGACTAGTGTCTTGGATCCTGATTGTCATTCGCAAAGTGGTAAAACCCCTCAAGTGAAAATTTGAGGGTGTGACACTAGACCCGCACCATCCATGTTGTTTTTATTATCAAAGTAAATAATAAACTATCTTTTACTTTTTGTTATAAAAACCAACCTCAACCCCTTAATATCTCGCTCACTACTGCTACACTTATGTAATAAGTCATTATTTGACTTAAATTTATTGGTGCATTTTTACATATTTAATTACCCGTCCAACTATTTCGATTGACATATAGTCCTGGATTTGTTCTACAAACGACATGCCATGATAACTTCCAATGCACTTTTATGATCAACTTGGATAAGCTCGTCCAATTCGAACACCTTTTTGATTATTTTTCTGTTCAACTTTAGCTGTGATCGGACTATCGTGGTCCAGTCAAAGATACATTTATAATTCCTAATTACCTCAAACAGATAGTAAGTGGTAGTTAGGGTGTTGAACCATGAAGAGTTTATGATCCGTGTCAGAACTCGATTGATTATTGATTATGAAAATTATGAAGCTTGCTATTTAATTGTTTATTTGTTTGTTTGGTTGAAAAGCTATCAGATTGAATCAACAATTTGCTACTAACTACAAAATGGTTCATTGACTATGATTGCAAAACTTAATTGATTCATTAAAATCAATAACTTAGAAACAAGGTTCACACCCGGTTCGAAATTGCAAGCCCTAGGGTTCCTACACGCTTTAGAATTAATTTAATCATAAATTGGTTGTTAATGGGTTTAGTGTTACGAGGCTTAGGTGCCGATAGCTATCAACGTCACAAGAGACGGACAAAGATGCACTTCGTTACACAAGAACATGCAAACCCTACTCTGTACCAAAGCACAATTAAATGAATTTATTTCATGAAGTCAACGTTATGAGTGTGTTTCGACAACCCGTGAATCCAAAACAAATACAATATAATTGATATAAAATTCAAATGTTCAAATGTAATTAGTCACGAATCAAAAACTTAAACAATTGTTAAACCCTAGCAATCTTACAAAGTCTACACCTGGGTGAAACCCTAGGAGATTAGCCACCCATAGTGCGAGACTTGAAACCCGGATCTTGAATGCGAAAAACGAGCCATGAATTCTTCATCTTGAATCTTGTTAATGATGGGATTCGAATGGGTTTTGAGATTTAGAAAATAATGATATGGTGGGTGATTATTGGATGTGGAATGATAACCAATAAAAATCAAACCACTCTAAAAATCGATGATGAAGGATGATCCTTGTTGTTATACGACGATGATGATGATGTTATGATTGTGGAATGATGATGATTGATTTTCCGATGATTCTTCTCTTTTGAAATATGTAACTCACTCCCCGTCTATAGCCATCTAAGACAAACTAAAACAAATCTTAGTCTAACCTTCTATTGACCGCGCTCCACTGGCCAAGTAACGTTGGGGCGTTGGCGACGTCCTCAGGCCAGGTTGTTGATTCTAAAATGCGATTTACACCGTTCCAGGCTATCTACGAACGTAGACTTGACGTTGATGGCTTTAGCAACGTCGTAATGGTGCATCGTCGACGTTAATAACCCAACTTCGCCGGTTATAGCCGTTTCTAGCTTCCGGATGGTCCATCCTCAATACAATGACCCGTAAGCTCCCAAAATGCTCATTTAACTCTGTTAGACCTGCAAAACGCAAACCATATCAAAGTTGATCATTCGGAATTCCAATTCATGTAAAAGCATAAACATAAACATGAAAAACACCGGACTTTCGACCACGTATCACATCTCCACGCGTATCCTTTCCTTGTCCTCAAACAAACTTGGTTTCTCACTTTCTCATGGATCGAACAAAAAGACGCGCGTTTCATTCTCAATAATTTCAAGTTAAGGTTTAATGTCATACCCAGTTCACGGATTTTTCAATCAATGGTGTTCCAACGATTAACGAATATTGCACTTTAAACACAAGATGGCTATCCAAGATGAACATACCCTTAAAGCTAGCAACACTATACACATCCCTCACAATGTTCTCTCCACTAGGTTTAAAATTTAACTAGGAAAAAAGTACTAGTATTTTGAATTGATCACTCAAACCAATTATAAGACATAAGCTTGAAATTCAATCATTCTCCACCATTTTACACAACAAACAAGGCGCAAGTCAAAAGGTCAATAGGGAACACACCCACAACGTTCATTTGTCTAAAAATTCAAACTACTTAAAAGAAAAAACACACCAAAAGAACAAAAATAAAATATAACTAAGAAAAAAAAAACTAAACCAAAAAATTAAAAGCAAAAAGATACAACAACAAATTTCATACCTCACAACCTATCGTTGGTAGCGTTCGTTTTGGGTCTTGGGTGATCGATGTCGTAAGGTCGGTCAAAAATATAAGTGAAAATGTCCTACTCACATTTTACTAGTAAAGGGCAAGTAGGGTGTCGAATCCACAGGGAATCGGTGTAAAGTATGAAAGCCAGTTGTTTATGACTAATATCTAAATTAAAACCTAATTGGTGTTTGCAGTTTGTAAAATTAATTCTGAAAACGAATGTGAAATTGTAGTTGTAAACAATTATGAGAAAATGGACCAATCTCCGGGTTTTCAGGTTATGCATAAAATCGGTTTACTTAGTTACTACCAATTGGAAATCACATAGACATGATTTTAATATTTGTTTTGATAAATGATTAATGGATAATATATTTGATTGCAATGATCCACGATCGAAACCGAAAGATTGATGCAAATGAATAGTAACCCAATTAGTTACCAATTTTTGATTTCATAAACATAATCAAGTTCAATGATTAAAGGTTTAAAACAATGACAACCTAGAATTTAATCCCGATCGTTGATGAACAAACCAAATAATTGATGAACAATAATGATTACGATAATCAAAAATTGTTTAATCGAAACTAAAACAATAGGAACGACTAACCGAAAGTTTAACCGAATTCTAATCCAAAACAATTGTAACACTAAGCAAACCAATGTTCGTACATAAACCCTATTACCGGAGACGGTCACGAGACGACTAGCCGCTCATGACGCTTGTACGATCTTTCGAAGCTTGGTAGAATGTTGAAGGCATGATTGACTTGGTATGTTGTGGTTGATCGATGATGATTGATGGTGAGAGCAAAAGATATATTATGGCTGCTACTCAAATCGATGGTGAAGGAAGTTGTTAAATCGATGGTGAAGGAAGTTGTTAACCCGGTTAACCCCTTAACCCCTTTTCATATCCAATAAAGCCACACGTGCCTTTTTTTCCGAACTAACCGTACGCCACGGTTTTTAGCCGTAAGCCACACGTAGAAGTTTCTATTTCTTTTTTTTTTCTTTTTGTTTGCGCTGACTTTTGTCCCCCCAAAGCCAAAAGCAATGAAGGTGGCTGCGTCTTAAATATGCCTTGTAAAAATTGGGGTGTGATAAATACACCGATCATATAGATTAATATACCAAATTAGTCAAAATTGGTAATGATTATATACTATAATAATACATTATTTTATTTTAAAGTCAAAAGTAATAAGTATGTTTTTTATATTATTTTATTTTATAATACTTTTGTTACTTCTTTATATTTTATTATACTATTATTAGTATTAATATTAATAAATAAATAACCAAGACACTTTATTATAATCAAGACACCTGCTTCGGTATAAATTCAAGTTAATTACATTTTTTTTAAATGAGTAAACTCCGATGTAATTTTTTTTTTTTTTTTTTTGCTTTTTTTTACGTTTTTAGCTGATCAACGTTTTAACATAAATTTTATTAGTGTTTTGTTAAACTAACAGAAATATTAGAAAGCAATAAACTAATCTAATTAATTCCAAAATTTATACACTATACGTGAAATGGACCATTTATAATTCCCAAGTTGCATAACTAAAAAATATTATTAGTTAACCATAACATACTACGTGAGAAAAAGATATTATTAGATATCAAGCTTATCCCAAACCATGAAAAAAGAAAATCATTAAAGTTAAGAAAAATAATAGGGTAAATTACACTTTTCGTCCTTTATGTTTGTACCATATTGCAATAAATGCCCTTTAACTTTAATAATTACAGTCACAGTACTTTTTTTGTAAAACTCGTTACACCCTACGTCCTTTAGCACTAACCAAGTTAAAATTTTAAGTTAAATATTGCATGTGCCCTGCACATGAGGGTATTTTTGTCTTTTCCTATTCTAATACAATAAACAAAAAAAATAAAAACTTAGAACATGTAAAATCCATAAACAACCTCCCATTTCTCTCTTTAGTTCCCCCTCTCACTCCTTTCTCTCTCTCTCTTGATCGAACAACCACCACCACCATCAACCACCCACCACCCCCCTATATCTCTCTACCCCGTCCCCTTTTCTTCACCTTTGTTTTGTTTTGTTCTACCACCACCGACGCACACCCACCACTGCCGCACACCCACCACCGGCGTCCTCTCTCCGTTTCTTGGGACAGTGAAGAAACACGGAACTAATTATGGGGTTAATCAGTTTGGTTTATGTTCCTATCATAGTGGTTAATCTTCTTATGGCTTTCTGAGCTCCGTAATGATCTTCTAATCCTGCAAAATAGAACACCGTTACTCGTTAAGAGGGGAATATGGGGGTTTCCCTCTTAACCGGGCTCCGACGTGAGAATAAGCGACTACTTAGAGGAGATAACTAAGTATTAAGAGTGAGAGTAGAGGGATTCGAATGTTTAACTTGTGAACTAAGGTCCCTATTTATAGCCGGAGAGGTGTAAGAGGATGTGGGCTGATGGGCCTTGGGCCGGAAGGCGACAACATAGCGAAAATGCTCCTTGTCTCACTGGTGTCGACCGTTAGTGGCTTCTAGGAGTTCCTCGGTGCTGGCGCACCGTGATTGGAGCCACGTGTCATGGTTGTAGGCCTGGCCGCCCTTCTGCCATCAGCAGGTAAGTGGAGATCGTGGGGCAGGTGTCTCTGCCTTGTGATTGGTGCCACATAGGCGTCCTTGAGTACTTTTTGTCTCATGCATGTCAGATGATCGTGGAGCACGATTGAGCAGGGGCAGAAGGACGAGGATTTGCTCTTTTCTTCTGCCACTTGTACCTTGTGTACTATCTGAAACGGCCTTGCGCCGTATCCCCGCGCGATTCCTATTGAAAACGTCACTACCCCGCGCAGGGTGTGGTTGATTGAATGCTCTTTCAGAATGCTAAGTGTTGAAAGTGGAGCTTCCTATTGCCCAGACCTCGCGCCTGATCAAATGAATGGTGCTGTAGCCGCGCGAGGTTGGCAATAAGGAATTTGTCAAATAAGGAGTATGGTCCTGCGCACGACCTAAACGAGGGTTTGCGCGGCTTTTTGGGACCATACCCCTTCAAGTCCCCCCAGTCCAGTGCTGCACCATGCGCGAGGCAAGTGGTTGGAGCTCTGGACTTAGAAAAAGAAAGTTGCAGAAAAATGCTTGTCTTTGTTTGGTAGGCGCGCGCGTGCAAATGTTTTGACAGTAGTTACGGCGCGACAACATATCTGGCAGCTGATGATCCTTTGTTTTGTGTTGATAGCGCGCGGATGCATATTGCGCGGATGCATATTGTTCTGTATTAAGTTTCCCCAAATTCGGGCGGGAAAATCCTTGATATTTATATTCTGACAGTTTGGTGAGGATTTTCGCTGATGGTGACGTTTGAGTTGACCTATGACACGGTTGTCATCAAGTTGTCTCTGACGGTTCCACTTTCCGTCAGGAGATTGAGGTCCACGCGCGCGTGGTAACTGTCACTCCGGGATTCTCGCCTTATGTGTCGTCTTCTGATTGGTCACGTGCGCGGCAAACTCGGTACGTTTACCCATCGCATTAAATGCGATGGGTATATATATTCGACGAAGTGGAAGAAACCCTTACTTCCTTCTACTGTTGCTATCTTTTCTCTCTATTATTCTTCTTCATTCCTTCAAATCTTCAAGTGATCTATAGCAGATCTTCAAGACACTTCATTTCATCTTCGAGTTTTACCCAGAATCTTTCAAGTTTATAGTCGATGTTCATGGCTGAAGAACATCCGGAAGAGAATCCCGGTGAAGAGGGTCCTGTTCCCGTTCTCAGGTGGGATTTGGGTCTTTTCTAGCAGATAGTACGGAGTTTCCGGTTTCCACCGGAATGGGATGCCAAGTACCCTGGTCAGAATCAGACGGCCGCCAACGCACCGCCGGGGTATATCACATTGTTTGAAGATTTCTTTCATCAGGGCAACTTCCGGTAGCCGGCGACGAATTCCATGGCCCATATTTTACAGTTTTATGGGTTTCATATCTCACAAATGAGTCCTCCCGGGATAGTCAGGGTTCGACACTTCGAGTTCCTCTGCCGATCTCATGGCATTGAGCCCACTGTTGAAAAATTCAGGGTCTTTTACCAACTGATCAGAAATATGGGCTTCTACTCGTTCGCCAGTCGGGGTGCTGCGAAGAAGATACTTCTGAACCCCCCCAAGAGTTTCCATGACTGGAAACCAAAGTTCTTTTATATTCGCGAGGAGGTGATACCGATCGCCATGACCTTCCGCGCATGGTCTGAGCCGATTTTGAAGGAGGATCTGGCGATTCCTAAGCAGGAAAATTGGTATTTGCAACTTACTGCCACCCCAAATCGAGTGTTTGGTGAGAATTTACTGGTGGCGGCGCGAATGAGTGACCAATGGTCGCCTGAGAGCAAGGACGTTCCAGTTCTTAAGTTCCAAGACAGAGGTTAGCTTATTGTCGTTTGTTTTAATTGCTGCCTTCATAGCACTTAACTTGTTAAATTTGTAATGTAGAGGTGCGCCTATATCAAGCGGCTTTCCCCACATTTGGTGGCTCCATGGCTGTGCGCCCACTGGAAGCAGGGGAGCAATATTGGTACGATGAGATCAAGGGCAACTTCATGTATCCCATTGCTGGAGCTTTTGCCGATCCACCTTCTGCTACTAAAGGTGTGCATATACCTAACCCTCGTCCCTTGCGCACTTTGACTTCTGCTGGGAAAGAGATTGTCTATCTTTCCATCGAGGAGTCTGTGGGATCATCAAATGGAGAGCTAACTTCGTGGTCTAACATCTTTGCAGGTGTGTTGCGCGACTTGGGTATTGACCCAGAAGAAAAGAAGAAGAAACCTGCTAAGAAGAAGAAGGTGATCAACCTTGATCCTGAAGTGACCAGCAAGAAAGGCGGGAGTAGCCGCGTAGCTGCTGCTGCCGCTAAGAAAGGTAGTCTTCGCTTTCGTTAGAGTAACTTGGAAGATTATGTTATTACTAGTGATTCACTCGAAGGCTTGTCGCGTATAGGCGAGAAGAAGTCAGGAGGGGCTGGTTCCAAGAGCTCAGGGAGCGCGGGTTCTCTTAACCCGGATGCTGGGGCGACTCCGTCCTCTGTTGCGCATGATGAAGAGGAGGACGAAGAAGAAGAGGAAGAGCCTGCTGCAAAGTTAATCAACAGGAAAAGAAATAGAAGTGAGACCACAACTGGTGTATCTACTGCGCCGAATGCTGGTGCAATTCCCTTGATTGGGAAGAAGAGCAACTTGCGCTCCCTTTACAGATTTTCTCCCAGTTAGTTATCCTTAGTTTCTTCCTCTTTGTTGTTTCCTCTTTTTGACACTTAGCTTCTGCAGAGGCTAAGAAAAAGACCCCTGAAAAGAAGGGTGCCGTCATCACATAACCCTCAGAGCCAGCGCAGAAAAGGCCTAAGGTTACCATCAAACCTTTCAAGACTGCTGGGATAGAGTCTGAGAGGGATAAACAGGCTGCTAAAAAGGAGAAGGCGAAAGCTGCTGAGGAAGAGAAGAAGAAAGCTGCGGAAGAGAAGAAGAGGGTTGCTGAGGAAGAGAAGAGGAAGAAAGCTGCTGCAAGGGAGGAGAGAGAGAAAAACAAGGAAAAGGAGAAAGAGAAAACAACTGTTGAAAAACCTGTCGGAGGTGAGCCAAAGGATACTGGGGCCGCCACTATAACTACTCGCGACAAGGTGCAGGGTCCGGAGGTTGTTCACTTCACAGGGCTTGACCAGCCCATTCATGAGAGAAGGAAAGGACCAGAAATTGAGAAGGTGGTGCAATCTGCGCAGCCTGACCCTTCCCCTCAGGCTGTTAAGATAACTTCTGCTGCTGGGGGATCGGGCTCTGGTGCTCATCAAGACAAATCTGCTGCTGCAGGAGGCACAAGTGCTGGTTTTGCTGCTGGCCAGGCTGGCGCGGGAAGACAAGGTGCAATGCAACACTCTCCAATAGGCCCCAGGGATACCTTGGGAGATATTTACTATAAGTCTTACACAGAGGAGAGCCGTGGTGACGCTCCGCACCAACCACCATGGGGTTTGAAACAAAAAGACACCTTCCTGGAGTTCGCTCCTTGCCGCGACTGGTTTCTGAACTCCATTCCTCCTGGTGAGGTTAACCGACAAAGAGCGGGAACCCACAATGGGCTGTATCATGCTTATGTTGTTGGTGAAGCCAACACCCGTGCTGCTAACCATCAAATTGTTCACGAGTGGCGAACCATGGTTAGGGAGAGGGAGGAATGGGATAAATACCGCGAGCGGTTGTTAAGGCATGTCAAAGATTTTGAAAAGTCGAAAGCTGCCTTTGATGAGGAGAAGGTAAAGTTCGAATCCGATAAGAAATCGGAGGAGTGGGGCCGTGAAGGCCTTAAGGGCAAACTTCACGCTGCTGAAGACCTCTTAGCAAAGGAGCGTGCCGACTGGAAGAAGATCTGCGCCAAAGACAACGAGCGCATGTATGCAGCTCGGGCCAAAATTACTGAGCTAGAGGGTAACGTTAGTGATTTGACCGCGAAAGTCAAAGATGCGCAAGATGCTAAGGAGCAAGCTGAGGTGCGTAGATCATTATCCCTTTTTTGTTCATGTTTTTAGCTTGTAGAATAATCTAAGTCCTTCATCCTTTGCAGGCTGAGCTTAAAACGCAAGTATCCAGTAAGGATAAAGATCTGGCTGCCAAGGGTGTTGAAATTGCGGAGTTGAAACGTCGCCTGCGAGAGCAGGTTGACAAAAGCGAGTCCTTGGAGATCGATCTTGAAGCTGAGAAGTCGAAAGCTGCTTCTGCCGAGGAGGCTCGGCAAAAGGCCGAGGAGGCACGCGCCATAAGTTCATCTGCCCTTAATGTGGCGTAAAATAACTATGCTGAGGTCCAGGGCATTGTTGAAACACTAGCTTTGGAGGCGGAATGGATGCGTGGCAGGGGATTAGTGCTGGTATTGTTCTCTTTTTAACTTGGGTTTTATTTACTTACTCGCCGACTTCTCATTTATATCTTTTTTTGTTGTAAATGGCCAACTCCATTCTAAATGCTGGAGAACTAGATGGAGTTGTTGCTGCGCTTATAGATGCTTCTCGCGTGGTTGGTCATCATGGAGGTTATCTGGAATGCGCGCAGCATGTTGAAGAGTTATTTGGACAGGAGTTTGACACTAGTCATTATTCGGTGACTAATGAAGCTGATGCCGAGTTGGCTCGCGCTGAAAGCGCATATGACCATCTATCGCTACCCGTGGTGGATTTGGTTGCGAAGGCTTTAGAGCATGACGATTGGTGTCATCGTTTAAAGTCCATTCTTGATCCTCCTGAAGCTGTTGAAATATCTGATGAGGAGGAAACGACGGGCAATGATGGTGATGGTGAAGGCGACGGTGATGGCGATAAGCAGGACGATGATGATGCTGGTGATGGCTTTGAGTAGATAAGTGTTGACAGGCTTTGTGCCTTGTAATTTTTTACCTTTAGGTTTTGAATGTAAGCTGTTGCGCAGTCGCGCTTGTTTTGGATCGAATGAATGATATTTGGTTTTCATGTAACTGTTGCGCGGTTGCGCTTGTTTAAATATGATGTTTATGTTTATTCTGTTCCGTTACAATTATTGCACTGTTGTTAGGAACTTTGGTTAAGTTAGCGCGAATAAATGTAAGTGTGGCTCTTGTGCGAGTGTAACTGCCCGGTCTCGCGCTATGTTTTCGGAGGACCTTGGAGGCGTAACTCAAGAGCTCGTAATTCACTGAAGTGTTTTCGTGCTAATCAAAAGTTTAACATGCATTTGTAACGTGAGAGTCATCATGATAAAAGAAAACATGTCGTATGCTTTCATTGATTGAGAAACAGGCACTTAGGCTAACATACATCGCATAAGTAGCAAAAGGGGCGTTTAGCCAACATAGGAATTTAAAAGGCGCGTGGCCAACATGAGTGAGTAAAGGCGCGAGGCCTAGAATAGTTACATATAGCACTTGCGCAGTTGTTGCGCATTCCATGTGCGCGGGATGATGTGTCCATCCAGGGTGCGCAATTTGTATGCCCCTTTTCCTAACACTTCGTGAACCAAGTATGGGCCTTCCCATTTGGGTGCTAGTTTTCCAGGGCGTTCAGCATTTGAAGCTTCGTTATCTCTGAAGACATACTCTCCTGGAGTGAAGGTGCAAATGCGTACTCTAGCGTTGTAGTACCTTTCCAGTTGCGTCTTGTACTTGACTTCTTTAATTCACGCAATTTCGCGCCTTTCTTCTAGCAAGTCTAAGTCAAGACGACGCTCTGCCTCGTTGTCAATTGTGTTGACTGCTGTCAAGCACGGAGAGGGCAGGCCAATTTCTGCCGGGATAACCGCCTCTGAGCCATAGACTAGGCTAAAAGGGGTTTCATCGGTACTTGTCTTCGGCGTGGTTCGGTGAGCCCACAAGATACTCGGGAGCTCATCCACCCAGCCTCTTCGCTTTGTGCCCAGTCGGGCCTTTATCCCATTGACGATACTTTTGTTCACACTTTCAACCTGCCCGTTGCCTTGAGGATGCGCAATGGAGGAGAAAGTGTGTTCGATTTTCATCTCTTTCATCCACTTCTGGAGGTCCTCTGACGCAAAGTTGGTGCCATTGTTAGTTACAATCCTTAGTGGTAGGCCAAATCTGCAGATGATGTGTTCCCAAATAAACTTGCGCACAATCATTGCAGTAGTTGAGGCAAGGGCTTTGGCCTCCACCCATTTCGTAAAGTAGTCGACGGCCACGATTATGAACTTGACGGCGCCAGGAGCCTCTGGGAAAGGTCCCACCATATCAATCCCCCACTGCTGAAAAGGCCAAGCAGTGAATACAGGGATAAGATCATTTTTTAGGCGTAGGGTTTTTGTAGAGTGTCGCTGACAGGCGTCGCACTTGCGCAGTTCCTTCAGGGCATCGACATGCATCCCTGGCCAGTAATATCCATCGTTCATAATCTTCGTGACAACCATGCGTGGTCCTGCATGGATGCCACAGATCCCTTCATGAATCTCCCTGATCAAGTAATTCGCATCTTGGGGGTCTACGCAGCGCAGAAGTGGCCCCAAGAAGGATTTCCGGTATAAGATACCTCCATTCATTTCGTAATGCAAGGCCTTATTCTGAATCTTCCTGTTGGTGCATACATCTGTCGTCTTCGTCTTATATCGAGTCTCGGGTTCGTTGCAGATTTGAACAAGAGTGATGTCATCATTCTTGATGATGACATCATCATTGCATCATGGAACTAGAAGACAAAACATAATTACTTGAAATAGGATTCTAGAAACGATTGTTTGAACATGGATGACCGTTTGAATATGTAGTGACCGTTTGAGATGGTAACCGTTTGAAAAGGTGGCCGTTTGAAGAGTGACATGACACCTTCAAACGGACAGGGTCTTGTCCTATAAATACCCTTCAAACGTTCATCATTTGTAACTTTTCGGCCAGAGCAACGAAGTGCTGCTGAAGTGTTGTCAGGTTGTAAAACATTGTGAAATCAATTATACAACAGTTTAAAGTGTATTGCTTGCTGAATTGAACTCAGTTTCTTAGTTTCCGCCTCTAAAACTGAGATAAACTCTTCTGAACGACTCGTTCAGGTCTGAAAACGATCCTACAAGTGGTATCAGAGCTCAGGAGGAAGAGTTCATACCAATTCAGCCTTTAATTCTGATTTTCTACACGTTCTTTCAAAATTTAACAATTTTTCACGGTTAAAATCGGCTAAAACTTTCACAATGTGTGCGTAATTGTGTTTTAACAAACCCTTGAGAATATTAGTTCAAAATTCGAAGTAAAAGTGGTAAAAATGGCTTGAAAACTGGTGTCCGTTTGAACGAGCCCAGCACCTTTCTGTTTGAAAACTGCCTGACCGTTTGAAATCTGCGCCTGACCATTTGAAATCTACGTCTGACCGTTTGAAATCTGCACATGACCGTTTGAAATCTGTACATGACAGTTTGAAACTGCCACATTCTGTTTGAAATTGGGCATGTCCGTTTGAAACATGATATGACCGTTTGAAACATGGTTACTGTTTGAAAAGTGTGAACAGTTTGAAAAGTGCATCGAGTTGTGTATAACATTTTACGAAGTGTCAGTAAGTGGGAAGTCAGATTGCATGTGATATCGGTTGGTCGGTCATTTGTCAGTGTGTAAAATTGTTGGACATACATGAAAGGTTTGCATGTGAATTAAAGTCATTGACTTTAATTGTTTTTATCGGTTCATTATTATCAAAGCTGCATGTGAAAAGTTTGCACAATGCTCAATTGATGTGAGAATATATTAGAGGTCCAATAGTATTAATTGTGTTACATTGAAAACTTCAGATCTGATTATTTGCATAAAAGGTGTCGGCCACTCTTGATAAATCAGAATGGATTAATGTGTTCACGTAATTTTTGTTTTGGTCCAATGGAATTATTTTGGTTTTAATTGTTGTTGGCTAGTATATGTTGTTGCATGTGACTTGGGATTGAATTTACATTGCGGCCCAATCAATTTTGAGAATAGTTATTGGTGTTGTCAGCCCATGTGATATTTTCATCGGCCCAAGAACTCTCATTTCTATTATTCTGTTAAAGGTCCAATTAGATTGTGTCATCTTTAATTGTTGTCAGACAGCTCAGTGTGTACATGAGATATGTCCGTTTGAATGGATTGAAAGTCAAGAATCGTCACATCAAAGTCATACAGTTCAAAGCAATCCAATCAAATCACTTGAAACAGTCCAGGTCGTGTCTTTGTGAACCAGGTCATTGGAAAAGGTCATTTTGAATTTGATCCGGGTCATAGCAGTCCGCACAGTCTGTCAATCTTCAGTCCGCACAGAATATTCATCAGTTCGAGTACCAGTCTTATTCTGTTAATTGATAAGTCTTTAAACTGATTGTTGTTTGTGTGTGTGTTCTCAGATATTTTTACAAGGTGATACAACTCATTTGAAAATCCGAAACATGGACGAAGATTTCTACAACGCATTTGCTACCCCAGTAACCCCGATTTCTCTTGCACAAAATACGATGTTGGAAAATGAAACAGGCACGATGCAAAAGCCGCCTAAACTCATGAACATCGAGGAGTATAAAAGTTGGGATGAAAAATTTAAGAATTGGGTACAGGCAAATTATCTAGATGCATGGGAGAATGTTGAGACAAAATATGTTAGACCGATGAATGACGATGAAGAGAAAATTCTGATTAAAGATCTGAGTGCTGAAAACCGGAAGAAATACAAAGATGAGAAGATGATGTTAAGTCTTATTCAACAAGCAGTTAAAGAAGACATCCTGGTTTTATTACAACATAATGGAACATCTTATTCTATCTGGAAAGCATTAAAGTCAAAATTTCAAGGCAGTGAGGAAATGGTCAAGAACAAGAAATCTTTACTGAAGAAAGAGTTTGATTTGTTCCGAGGGTTGAAAAATGAGAGCACAAAGCAGATAATCGAGAGATACTGCAATTTGCTGGCCAACATGAAACGATTGAAAATCAATAAAGACAATGAGGAATTGATTGAAAAATATCAGATGCGTTACCGTATGAAACATGGGGTACTTATCTCATGATGCTCAGAAATAAGAAAGGATTTAAGGATTTGACACTGAGCAAGTTTATTGAAAAGATTGAAGCTCAGGAGATGGAGCAGAGAAAGGTTATAAGAATGAAAGATTTCGACGGTGAACAAGACATAGGTCTTTACTACAAAGGTGGTGTTAGTGATAAATCCACCAACTTGTCACCGAAAGTTCAAACAACATTCAATGCAAAGAGTCCATCTGAAAGTTCATCCAAAGGATCAAGTAGCAACACAAGTTTTTCATCATATCCATCCATTGATCCGAACATTTCAACAACAAAGAATGGCAAGAAGCTTCAGTGCAACATTGTACTGAATTTGGAGAATGATGAAGACTATTCAGCAGAAATTGCTAAGAGTCACATGTCTTTGTTGGGAACTGTATTGGAATCTTATGGTAGTTTTGTTGCAGGTCGGATCGGGAATCCATTGCTGACAAAGGAAGATTACGACCAGATCGATGCTGAAGAGATCGAGCTGATGGACATAAAATGGTGCTTGGCCAGCGTGTTGAGGAGAGCTGAGAAATTCAAGCAAATCACTGGAAGAGATGATCTTCGTGAGGCTGGTGTTTCTACTTTAGGTTTTGACAAATCTAAAGTCACTTGTTTTCGATGCAGGGAGAAAGGACACTTCAAGAGGGAGTGCAAAAACTGCGAAGCAAGTGGAGCTCAAAATCCGTTCAACAACAATAATGATTACTATCGAAAGGCCATCTATCATCAAGTTGCTCAACAACCACCTCAACAACAACAACATCAGGCACAAACTGCACATGGAAGGAATGTGATTGAAGATTCTGGAAAAAGAGCTTGTGTGGTCAATCAAGATTCTTCAAAGAGAGCTGATGGTAGTGCCTTGGTAATAGATCAAGATGACGAAAAGTTACCTGAAGGGTTTAGCTGGGAAAATTTCACTTGGGATAATTATGTTCCTGATTAAGCTATAGCTCACACAGCTTTTGTAGCTCGAGTTGAAGAGGACAGTGATGATGATACTGAGTATTGGGCGAGAAAATTCGATGCTGATATGAAACTGATTGCAGAAAGTGATAGTGATGAAGACAAGATTAAAAAGACAAAGAAAAAGAAAAAGGTCAAAACACCGGTGAGTAGTGATGATGAAGAAGCACAGGTGATTAAGAAGAAAGCAAAGGAGATTCCGAAGTTTAAGTTTGATGAAGAAGTTGATGCGAAAAAGATTTCAGTGAAGTGTGAGAACTGTGAAGCCGTGAAGAAACAGAACAGCACACTGATCTATAACTTGAACAGTTTGAAGGAATCTTATGATGTGTTGAACAAAGCTATGAACCAGTATAATCAAACAAGTGAAGAACAAGCTACAGCTATGAAGACACTTCAGGGTGCTTTTATGACGAAGCAAAAGGTGGTGAACAACTACATTGAGAAGTGTGCTGTGCTAGAACAAAAGCTGGAGTTGCAAAGAATTGAGACTGAAAGAGTAAACCGTTTTTTGAAAAGTTATTCATGTACTTCTTATGTCATTGACAGGATTTATCAAACTGTTGAAGGCATGAAGGCATTTGAAGAGGATGAAGTAACTGAAGAAAAAATTGCTGAAAAAGTCTCTGAACAAAGGACTCCAGAAGAGAAGATTGAAAAGAAGAGTGACACAAAGAAAAAGACTGACAAGAAAAATTCTGGTAAGAAACAAGGTGTCAGTTACAACAAGTGTCCAACCCCACTGGAAAATGGATATTTGCCTAGAAATCCAAATTCTGAAAGAGTCCAAAAGGCTACAAACTTACAATGGGAGTCGGAGTCGTCAGTCAATTTGCCAGAAAGTATTGATGTGACATTTACATCGTCTGACACTGATCATGAGTCCGAATTAATAAAGAAAGGGGTCGATCAGGTGTTGGATAAAGATGAAACTTAGGAGTCAAAGTTGGAGTCAAACTCAGAGTCAAAGTCAGAGTCAAAGTCTGGTTCTAAAAGTTCGAGTTCGACAGAAAACAGTCCAAAATCTTTGGTTAAAAGGGTTTACAACAAAGAATTCCTGTTATCAAAATCTAATTTGAATGACGAAACGTTCAAAGTTGCATATACTTTGAATGATTCCGACAAATTATATTTTGATGAGGAATTTCCAATAAGAGGTGTAAAAACTGAGATGATAAGAAAGGTTTTCAAACTTACAGAAATTAACATTTCTGAAATAAAAGATGTAAATCTTACTGAAAAACCTAGAAAATACACCTCAAGAGTACAACAAAGATTAAACAAGAAAAAAGGTTACAGTTCTGGTTTTGGTTTTCACAAGAAACCAAACCCTAACCGTAATTTCAAAAAGAAAGGTCTTGGTTTTACTCCAACAGAAAAATGAAAAATATGTTCGTGATTTTAAAGCAACGATGACATTTGTTTCAGGAACTAGCTCTGAAGAGGAAGAAAAGAAAGAATTCTGGAAGCAGTCAAACAGTGAGTTCCTTGCAAAGAAGCAAGAAGAGATGAAGTTTGCTGGACAGAGGAAAGATACGAGAACCTGTTTCCAATGCAACACTGTTGGACATATTGCCAGAGATTGTTCTAAGGCAATATCATCAAAACAGGGAGTTTCTCGTAAATAGAAAGAGAAAGTGATTGAGTTTGAACCACCAATTGACAGAACTAAACTTTTCAAAAATTCAACTTTTGAAATTGGTGAAAGTTCAAACAGATTTTACAAGAAAAGAGCTTATTTTGACAATCAAAAATGGGTTGTTAAGAAATCGGTTGGTAGCTCTAGCGATGATTCTGATAGGTCGAAATCAGAGGAGCTATCTTCTGGCGATGAATCTGATTCCACAAAATCAGATGAGCCACAGGTTGTTTCAAAAGGAGAAAAATCAGTTCTGACTGTGGATGATGAAAATTTTCCATCACTTCGGACTGAAAACTATAAAAAGAAAATTGGTAAAGTTGAGATTTCAAACCAATTTTATGATGACAAAAAGGTTTTCGATGTTTAAAAAGCTTTTAACTCCAAAGTTCACCATATTTTTGGAAAAATGATTGACAGGAAGGTCAAAGGAGTGAAGGAGTTTTACGAGAAGAAGACGAAGAAAGAAAAAGTTGAACCATCCCTGGTTTGTGACAGGGATGGTACATACTACGAACAGTAAGTCTCTGGACTTGTCGGAGCTCCCAGGTTGGTAAGAGTGGAGCAGGAATCGACATCTATCTTTCTTGGTTGGTAATTTTACAAGTGGTACAAATGGTAAAGTACAGGTGATATCATTTAAATTGTTAGTTTTCTACGAATGGTATGATTGGTAGGTAAACCTACAAGAGGTTGAAGAAGATTTACATTTACAAGTGGTAAAATCAAGGACATTAAGTTGTACTTGTATTTTCCTATAAGTGGTTAATCAAGGTCATTAGTTTGAACTTGATTGGACCATACATTCATGTGGTATTTGAAGGACAATGTGATGAATCAAACCCCAACTTTACAAGTGGTAAAATCAAACTTATTTTCCGGATAAACCATTTGATTAAAACAAACTTAAGTGTTTTGAGATCAATGGGAAAATAGTTTGTTATGAGGGGGAGTTCTGATTGTTTATGCCTAGTGGATAGCGAATTGAAGCAATTCGATATCGGTTGTCACTTTATTGTACAGTTGGTTTTCAAATTTCCTAAAATGTGTTTGCATTTTAGGGGGAGTAAGAAATTTCTGAAAATCCAAAAACATTTGAAAATTTGAAAAAGCCAAAAACATGATAAAATACAAAAATGAGTTTTGTTGTCAAAAAGAGGAAATGATAGTACATCAGTGGACTATCACAACAGGCTAAAGAAATGGAAAGTTAAAATGTGATAAACGATCTCACTGATGATGTGCCAGTAGGTTTTTGCACATTTAGTAGATTGTGACGAGATATAAACCTAAATTCAAACTTGCTTATATCGTGGGTAACATCTCTCGGATATATGGGTAACCCCCGAAATCTTGTTTGAAAGGTCCCTCTTTCTGAGATACTAGGTCTTTATGCTCAGTGATATATGGGGTATTATCCCGGGACTTCTGATTTTGCGGAAGCAATGGCCTAGTCTCCGGAGAATACTTTACGCTTGCTTGAAACATAGCGCCGCCCTCAGCAAATTGATGAAACAATAAAATTGATAGTCATTGCTGTTGTAACAAAAGATCCTCTAAAGGGGACACACCAAAAGTCGAAGCCGTCATCTCTCTGCGTATACGGAAGTATCGACCTGAGCTCTCACGACCCTCGCATTTTAACCCCTTACAGATATCATCTGTGGTATACTCACCTGTAAGACTGAATATTGGGATCTGGATATGGGAGTATATTCTGAGGTGGGACACGCGATTAAGTTTAAGTATCTAAGACATTATTTTCGTATCTCGAAGCAATTGAACTTTGTGTGAGAATTTAAGTGGACCAATATACTGACAATCTAAGTGAATCGTTTAGAGCTTAAAATGTTTAAAGCTTAATGGTGTTGGTGATTTGTCTCATAAACTGATATGATCCTCTTACGCAAACTCACAAAAATATTATATGTAAATATTTTTTCCTCTGCATTTCATTAAATTGAAAAATCCAAAAAGATTTTAGTGTGTTTTAGCATAAATTTGGAAAAATTCAAAAAGATTTTCGACAACTGGTGTTGGAGAGCTAATTTTCAAAATTCCGAGTGCTAAACATGACGAACAGGTTTGGGAAAGTATTTGTTTGAAGATGTTTGAAATGAAAATGATATTTTTGCAAGTGGTTCATCAGAGACTATAAATGTTGAATCATTTTAAAATTTGCTCTACTAGTGGTCATCGGAAAATTTATTTTTGGGTAGAGCATGTGCAGGTTATTTGAATGATAGAGAGTCAGGTTCCGATACCTGAAGACTTTGTGATTTCAACATGCCAGACTGCGATCCCAGCATATCGAAAGGGGGAGTCTGAAGACATCCTAGTAGAGATTGTTTGTGGGAAGTCTGTTGATGATGAAAAGAGAAGAGAGAAGATTTGAGGATACTTACAGCGTCAGACACTTCAAAGAGTTCGAGAAGACTGATAAAGATTGAAGATGCGAAGACTCGACACTTAAGACTCGTCAACATCTGAGGGGGAGTCTGTTGGTGCATACATCTGTCGTCTTCGTCTTATATCGAGTCTCGGGTTCGTTGCAGATTTGAACAAGAGTGATGTCATCATTCTTGATGATGACATCATAAGAGTGACATCATCATTGCATCATGGAACTAGAAGACAAAACATAATTACTTGAAATAGGATTCTAGAAACGATTGTTTGAACATGGATGACCGTTTGAATATGTAGTGACCGTTTGAGATGGTAACCGTTTGAAGAGGAGACCATTTGAAGAGTGACATGACACCTTCAAACGGACAGGGTCTTGTCCTATAAATACCCTTCAAACGTTCATCATTTGTAACTTTCTGGCCAGAGCAACGAAGTGCTGCCGAAGTGTTGTCATGTTGTAAAACATTGTGAAATCAATTATACAACAGTTTAAAGTGTATTGCTTGCTGAATTAAAATTCAGTTTCTTAGTTTCCGCCTCTGAAACTGAGATAAACTCTTCTGAACGACTCGTTCGGGTCTGAAAACGATCCTACACTTCCTTGCGTCTGCTTTGCTCTCAGGGAGTATTCCTTCTTGTAGATACTGAATTATAGGTGTCATCCAAGGTGGCTGCCCTATTTCGATCACGTTCACTTGTTGCAGCAGAACTGAAGGGTTTTTGAGTACTTCGATCCTTACATCTTTGGCAAGATGTTGGAAAGAGGTTGAAGCAAGCTTACTCAGGGCGTCTGCTGGTTTGTTTTCTGAGCGATTGATGTGAACTACCTTGTATGACTCGAATTGTTGGAGTAAATATTTCGCCTGGTCCAAATACAAGGCCATAACTTCGCCTTTTGCATCATAAATTCCGTTAATTTGACTGGCGATCAAAAGTGAATCGACATGTGCTTGTAGATTTCGAGCTCCCATTTTTATGGCGAGGCGCAAGCCTGCCAAGAATGCCTCATATTCCGCCTCATTGTTGGTGTTCTTGAAGTCCAACTTGATGGCGTATGTAAATTCATGATTCTCTGGGCTAACGAGGTGCAATCCAGCTCCCGCACCATCTTCGTTTAAAGCCCCATCAGTGTACAGCATCCATAACTCATTTGACGTGTCTTTTATGGGAGCCTCGACAATCTCACAATCTTTGATTTTATCAACTGGGACTTCTGTGATGAAGTCCACTAGAACTTGACCCTTGATGGCTGGGCGCGACCTGTACAAGATGTTGTGGCCCCCCAGCTCGATCGCCCATTTCGCTAACCGTCCAGACGTCTCGGGCTTTTGCAATATCGTGCCGATGTGAAAGTTGGTGAGCACCGTGATCACGTGACCTGTAAAGTATCTGCGCAGCCTTCTGGAGGCATGTAGCAATGTAAGTACCTATTTTTCCATTGTTGAATATCTCGTTTCTGGGTCAGTGAGCACCTTACTGACGTAATAAATTGGGGTTTGGACTCCATTTCTCTCCACCAATAATACCGACCCAACTGCCTTGTCCGATGATGACAAGTACAAGATGAGCGGCTCCTTTTCGAACGGCGTAGTCAGTGTAGGGAGCTCGATCAAACACTCCTTCATTTGTTGGAAAGCAACCTCTGCTTCCGGCGTCCACTTGAATTCTTGTTTTTTCACACAATTGCACAGAGTGCTGATAAAAGGATATGACTTCGCAGCGTGATTTGACAGAAAACGGTTAAGCGCGGCTAAGCTGCCGGCCAACCTTTGCATCTCCTTGATCGTTCGTGGTGACGGCATTCGCTCTGTAGCCTGGACCTTTTTCGGGTTGACTTTAAACCCACCATTAGTGACTATGAAGCCTAAGAACTTTCCTTCCTCCATGCCAAAAGAGCATTTGGTTGGATTCAATTTCATATTCACGCTTCTCAATGAGTTGAATGTTTTTTCGATGTCTTTCAACATTTGGTCCTCTTCGGGACTTTTAAACACCAGATCATCGATGTAAACCTCGATATGCTTCCCAATGTCTCCCGCGAAGGTCTTATCCATCAGGCGCTGGTATGTGGCGCCAGCGTTTTTGAGGCCGAATGGCATCTTTGTATAGCAAAAGATCCCAAGATCGGTCCGAAAAGCTGTCTTGTCTTCGTCCTCAAGCTTTATTTGAACTTGATGGTACCCCTTCTAATAATCTAAAAAGCATTTCCATCTGTATGGTGCGAGAGAGTCTATTTTTTTGTCAATCTCAGGCAAAGAGTAGCAATCTTTTGGGCATGCCTTGTTGAGATCAGTGTAATCAACGCACATTCTCCATCCTCCGCTAGACTTCTCCACCATCACTGGGTTCGCCACCCAACTTTGATAACGCACCTCTCGCAAGATCCCTGCATTTAGCAGCTCACATACCTGCTCGTTCATCGCTTTTGTCTTATCCGCCCCTAAGCTGCGTCTTCTTTGCACTTTTGGTTCGACCGAGGGATAAGTATTTAGACAATGTTCAGTAATGTCGTGCGGGACACCGGTCATGTTGGCCGGAGTCCAGGCGAAGATATCCATATTCCTGAACAGGAGTTGCTTGAGATGCGTTCGGATGTTTGGTGAGATTGTGTGGCTTATCGTCACTGTTTGCTCCGGGTATTTACGATTTAACACCCATTTCTCTAGTTCGGTTGTTGAAACCTTCGCCGCTTTCATTGGGCGCATCTCTTCCGTCGACATTACTTCTTTCTTGGCATAGATAATTGCCACCCCCGTCTCAGTTGGAAACCCTATCGCTGAGTGGGGCGTGGAAGTTACCATGTTCATTTCGCCTTGGGTTTCTCTCCCAATCAACACATCATGCCTCGATTTGACAGGCATCACCATGAAGTTTACACTCGTTGTTCTTGAATGCTTCCCGTCCGAGAGCGTGACGGGGAAGCTAATTTGACCAAGTGGGAAGACCATTTCGTTACAAAATCCTGACAAAGGATAATCAACCGGCTCAAGTCTCGCTTTGTCTTCGTCGTCAAACTGATTAAAGCATTGCTCATAGATGATATCAGCTGTACTTCCTGGGCCAATGAAGACATACTCTGTTTCATAATGACCGATAATACCGGTAATGACGACGGGTCTCGTGGCGCGAGGGCCCCCGCGCACTACCGGGAAAATGACATGCTGCTCTTGCCATGAAGGTTCGTAAGGGCGTTTGCCTTTTTCTCTTGCATTGTATATAGGTCCGTTGACCATATGGGTTTCTAGGCGCCGGACCTTCTTGTGATTCCCCTCATCATGGCGTTGAAGGTGTCGAGTTTCTTTGCGCACGTTTTTCACCAGGTGGCTTAGCTTTCCGCTTTTCAGCGCTTTCTCGATCTCTTGTCGTAAGCTGATACAGTCATCTGTGAGATGGCCTGTATCCTTATAAAAGTCACAGTACAGGTTCGGGTCTTGGTCCTTCTTGTTTGTCATAGGCCTTGGAGCCTTGAAATCATGATTCTCCGTCATTAGCACCTCTTTTGGTGTTTTTATGAGCGGAGTCCAGTGCTTCTCACGGTTATCATCCCTGACTGCCTTCCGATATCCGATTCTATCAATCATTTCTAGCGCATCCTCTCTGTAGCGCGGTCTTTCTTCGTAGCCCCTTTGTTTGCCGGATTTCCAATCATGACTTTTGCCTTTGTTGCGCTTGTCGTAGTCGCGCGAGTTCTTTTTGGAAAAACGATCGTCGGTGTATGAGGACTTGGCTCCAGCTAGCGATTCCTCTGTTTGCGCTACTATTTTTGCCGCTTCCATCAGCTTACTCCACTCCTTGGGCATACCATCTTTGCCAGTGATGGTTCTGATGAGACTATCGCATCGGATAGCTTTCTTAAAGTGAGCGCGCATGAGTTGTTCGCTTACACCGCCGATCTCTAAGCACTCCTTGTTAAAGCGAGTGATGAAGTCTTCTAGGCCTTCATTTTCTCTAAACCAGATATCCGTTACTTCGAAACGTATCTCGTTGATAGCGTCTTTGCTGGCTGAAGTGGTCTAGAAATTTAGTTCTGAAATCAACCCATGAACTGATTCTTCCAGGCGGTAGGCTGTCGAACCAAGCGCGAGCAGCCCCTATAAAAGTTTGGATAAATAAATGGCACCACATGGGCATATTCCATCCTCCCATGCAACCAACGCTTGTGAAAACTCTGACATGATCATCAGGATCAGTCAACCCATTAAACTTTCCAACTGTCGGAGGTAATTTTTCTCTTGATAGCGGCGCCAGCGCGATCTTTGGGATGAACTTTGAATGTTCAGCAGCTTCAGCTGGTCGATAGGTGTGGTGAAAGTCTCGCTCTGCCTCTTCAGTGTACCCCACATGTTGTCTTGGCTTATAGTATTCATGGTTCCTCTGCAAGCGGTTGAAGACCGAAGAATCCTCATCGTCTTGCCATGTTGGATCATTTGGGTCAGTATCATCCCATTCATTGTTCATGTTGCGCGGAGTGAGCCGGCTGTGAACTGGACCTCTTTGGACGTTTGACGGATCGTCATAATAGCTTTCTGGCTCTCCCCGTGTGTCGCGCGTGTCCTGCTCGCTCAACCTTCTCGTGGGGGGAGGTCTGTGAGCTCTTCTTTGGATGTTTTGCGGTGGGGGTATCTGGCGCGCCCCTGACTCTGTCCCTGAAGTGTAACCAAGGATGGTTCTGTTGTTAAAACTGCTTGCTGTGCGCTCAAAGACTGATACGCAGCATTGATGGTAGCAATTTGCTTAGCGTACCAAGAGGCTGGAGTTTCGCCCTCTGGTAGCCCTAATAGCACCGAAATGTTTTGAGGTGGAGCTGGATTTGAAGGTCCAGCGTCGTTGTTTCCTGGGGTTACTGTTTGAGTGATGCGGGTGATGCTCCCGCTGGGTCCCCCCGTGTTGGTTACTTCGATTTCACCGATTTCTTCTATGTGTTGGACTTGGACGTTTTGATTGTCCTCCCCCAACACTGCATTTGCATTTGCTCCAAAACCGAAATCAGCAACGATTCCTTGACCAGCCATGGTCGAAGGAAAAACAACTTAGGAACTCAGAAAAGAAGATGAAAGTGATTTGTAGAAAACCGGTGGGCGCCAATGAAGAAACACGGAACTAATTATGGGGTTAATCAGTTTGGTTTATGTTCCTATCATAGTGGTTAATCTTCTTATGTCTTTCTGAGCTCTGTAATGATCTTCTAATCCTGCAAAACAGAACACCGTTACTCGTTAAGAGGGGAATATGGGGGTTTCCCTCTTAACCGGGCTCCGGCGTGAGAATAAGCGACTGCTTAGAGGAGATAACTAAGTATTAAGAGTGAGAGTAGAGGGAGTCGAATGTTTAACCTGTGAACTAAGGTCCCTATTTATAGCCGGGGAGGTGTAAGAGGATGTGGGCTTATGGGCCTTGGGCCGGAAGGCGACAACACAGTGAAAATGCTCCTTGTCTCACTGGTGTCGACCGTTAGTGGCTTCTAAGAGTTCCTCGGTGCTGGCGCACCGTGATTGGAGCCACGTGTCATGGTTGTCGGCCTGGCCGCCCTTCTACCATCAGCAGGTAAGTGGAGATCGTGGGGCAGGTGTCTCTGCCCTGTGATTGGTGCCACATAGGCGTCCTTGAGTACTTTTTGTCTCCTGCATGTCAGATGATCGTGGAGCACGATTGAGCAGGGGCAGAAGGACGCGGATTGGCTCTTTTCTTCTGCCACTTGTACCTTGTGACTATCTGAAACGACCTTGCGCCGTATCCCCGCGCGATTCCTATTTAAAACGTCACTACCCCGCGCAGGGTGTGGTTGACTGAATGCTCTTTCAGAATGCTAAGTGTTGAAAGTGGAGCTTCCTATTGCCCAGACCTCGCGCCTGATCAAATGAATGGTGCTGTAGCCGCGCGAGGTTGGCAATAAGGAATTTGTCAAATAAGGAGTATGGTCCTGCGCGCGACCTAAACGAGGGTTTGCGCGGCTTTTTGGGACCATACCCCTTCAGACAGGTATGCTCTCCGACGCAAACTAAGTTTCAAACTGAGTTCTTCTCTGCTTCATGGGTTTTGACTTTTCAAAATATAGATTTTGACTTTGATTTGTGGTGTTTGATTTTGAAATGGGTGGCTGTCTGGCTGGATTGGGGTTCCAGCCGGAAGATGCTCTGACGAATAAAGAGACTAAAGGGAAAGATTACAGAGGGTGAGGGATGTTTTCGCCGGAGTGATGGGTCGCTGGCTCGCCGGAGATGAGAGGGAAAGTAAGCTCATATAGAGAAGCAGGGAGGGTATTTATTTTTGTAGGTAGAGATTAATACTAGGGGAATTTGTAAAGAAAGATTGTTATTTATGAAATTGGGGGTCTAGGGCAAAGAGGAAAAGATGATCAGAGGAAAGCGCACACAAAAAATTATGATGGTTGGTGGCAGTGTTTCGATCTAGTGAATGTTGATGGTGATGATGAGACTTTTGGGTGTATAGAGATTCAGAGAGAGAATAAAGATAAGCTAGAAGTTTTATAGATTATCATATATAATTTAATTAAATTGGGATAAAAAGGCATAAATGCTCTCATGTGCAAGGCACATGCCATATTTAACCAAAAAAATAACCTGGTTAGTGCTAAAGGACGTAAAATGTAACGAGTTTTACAAAAACAAAGGACCGTGACTGTAATTATTGAAGTTAAAGGACATCTATTGCAATTCGATACAAACATAAAGGACGAAAAATGTAATTTACCCAAAATAATAATGAAAATAGTAATTATTATTACGATATTAAAATAATAAAAGTATTAAAAAAACTATATATATTATTAAAATGTTAAAAGTACTATTCATTTATTATTGTTATTATTATTATATTAAAATAATAAAAGTATTAGAAAAACTATATTTATTTTTAAAATATTAAAAGTACTGTTCGGTTTATTTTTTAATAACACATAATTGTAATGTAATAATAGGATGAGAGTATGAACTGTAATAATGTGAAAGATGGGGTGCAGAATTTATGCGTGCATGTGGGACATAGTTTGTCAGGGATCAGAAATAGGGGTTTGAGAAAATAGGGTTTTAGACTTCCAAACCTATAATGCTCTTCCACTACTAAAAATATAATAAAAAGTTGACCCGTGGATCCCTAAAAAATGTGCTCTTACTTTGTTTTTCAATCTTCACTTCAAGTCCACATACATTGTTTAAAGGCATGATGTTTTTTTTGAACGGCCAACAAAAGATATATTATATTAAAAAACAACGGTTAACATTAGTTAATCCAAATTATATCCACCAAAGTTTACACATTCATACAAACTAAATCAAACATATACCAATTTTCCCAAGTGAGCAATATCGCCTTTGCCCGATATTTCAACCAAAGAAAACTCAATACCTTGATCTCGTTTACCACGTTCACCACCATCGCCCTTTTGCTATTAAAAACTGCATCATTTCGCGCTCGCCATATACACCAAATCACCGTCTGGATAACCGAATAAACAACATTTTTCCACCTTCTCGAGCAGCTGCAATGGTTGTGTAGTTCAAGAACATCTTTCGCACAAAAGAAAAAAGGGGTAGATATTCTGCACCAATTAAAAACCTCTTCCCAGATTTCCCAGACATACCTACATGCCGCAAAAAGATGATCGGCGGTTTCATCAACTTCTTCACAGAAGACGCAGTTGGCACTAGCGAGCTGGAAATTCCGTCTCAAGAGTGCTTCCTTTGTCGGTAACCGGTTTAAAAACAGACGCCAAGTCACACTACAAGAAATAGGGGTGTTTACCCACACATAATTTACCTACATATGTAAATGTGTGAGCAACTACCTACACATGTTTGTATATGTGTGGGTAGTGGTTAATGATATCATTTCACAATAACTAACACTTAATATATGTAGGTAATACGTTTTAGCCACACTTGGCGATGGTAATTACCCACACATGTAACAAACTTTCCTTATGTGTTGGTAATATGTTTTCATTCCCACCGCTTACCAAAAACTAAAAGTGCCCATTTCCCTCTCGTTTCCTTGTATCTGCCTTTTTAATTAATTCATTTTCATTCTCCCTCTATTTTCTAAAACCACAAATTGAATTCTCTCCCCAGTGGACCTCAAATCTAGGGCACCTTTTTTTTTCACTACAAATAAAAAGCAATTTAGTGACACACACTTTTAATGACATTTAGTGGTTGTGCCACTAATGTAGGTTTTAATGGCACTTTTTGTATGCCATAATTGCTTAGCACTCACTTTTCATAACATTTAGCTTTTGTGCCATTAATTTAGGTTTTTAATAACACTTTGTACATGCCATTGAAAGTTTTGAGCGTTTGTTCTAAATCTCTCTGTTTTTCCCTCCTTGAAACAATTTAATAAAAACAACTCCTAAATTTTATTTCCCTCCCAATAATATTGCATTTTGAACATATATATATATATATATATATATATATATATATATATATATATTAAAATGTATATTTAACTTGAGTAAAAGTAAAAAAAAATTACATTTAAAAAATATCTTACAGATTATAAATTACATTTTAGTTTTTTTAAATTATATTTAAATATTTATTAAGTTATAAATACATATATAACTTAAAGCTAAATTAATAAAAAAAAAATTTTGAACCCTGGGCTTATAGCTCAGTGGTTATGGGGAAATGAGGGAAAGACTCCTGGCCGAATGGTCTCGAGTTCGATTCCTGATCCACCCGGGTTTTACTGGCTCTGCATTGTCGTGCCCTCGGGCGGGTGCAGGGTCGGGTTTTTCCCGGAACTGGTGGCATGAGGGGCTAGGGGCTCCGTGCGTGTAGGTTGGGCTGCCGCGGGCTACCTTTCGGCCAATTGGTGCCGCGTATGGAGTACCAGACGCTTCTTATGTTGGACGTTCAAAACAATAATTTTTTTTTACTTCCCTCTTAAAATTTTGTAGTTCCCTCCTAAACCCGTAAATTATGCCCCAAAATTAATTTTCCCTCTCATTCTAATTCTAGAATCTAAACCCTAACGGTGCTCCGCCCTCCCCATTCGAAAAAATCTTTCTAATAAGCCCTCGTTGGCTTCTTTGATGGAGAGTACAACAGACGAAGAAAGTGTGGATGTTGGTTGTTCACAAAATCGCCACTCAATCGAACGTATTATGCTTCAATCCATCAACAAGTGTAGGTCAGAAGTGTTCTTACTCATTCTTGTTTTTCTGCATTTTGCTCTTTTAATTTATTACAATCGAATTTCTCATAATGGAATTTCTCACAATCAATCTCTTAGACTAGTGTTTCTTGTTTTCATAATTTAGTTTGACTGATTGCTAATCTTTAGTTTCTTGATTTGTAGAGGCGTTCATTTTCTTTCAATCCAACCTGGTCACAATTGGATTTTGGCAGGTAGCTCAACATGAGATATATTGCTGGTAGTTCTGTATAAGAAAGGATCCAATTGGACTTTTCAAACGTTTAAGCTTTTACCAGTATTAACAAATTTCATGGTTTTTTTTTTTAAAGATCCACTAATATATGATGTTATATATTTTTTTGATCGGCTAATTTTTCAGCTTAAATACTTGCCCTCCCAAGGATTGAACATTGGTCTCCCCACAAGAGAAAATTCCGCTTGACCACTAGGCTATAGCCTAAGTGCCGGCATATGATGTGTTATATATGAACGGGCTTTATTAATCTTTTGTTGCATCTCATTTATGGAGGCTAGTAATGCTTTATAATTCTAGTTTCTTTTCATTTTTTAAGAGTTATATGTATTGCTTGCAGATGTGATCCAGTTTTTATAGTCCCGCATCTAGTTTATATGTATGCTAAGTCACCACTATTAATATAACCCTTAAAGATTATGGTGGTTGGCTTCTTTCATGGCTTGGACATATTCTTTGTGGTTATGCTATCTGAGGTATGCTTAGTTTTGGCTTCTTACATACTCTCCCTACCGAGCAAAAAGTTCGGGGGATCGGCTGCCCCCTCCCGCTCTTTAAAAGCTACGCCCATTTGTAAAATATATAAATATATGTTTTTAAAACCCCAGATAACCACCTGTAAAATTACAGCAGGCACCTATCAGTTTTTCAAGCATCTCTTTTTCTATTTCTCAACTGGCACATTTGAACCCTTTAGGGCGGACGAGAGAAGAAAAGGGCGACAGAACAGACAAATCGCAAGCAACAATAAGTGACATCCTCAAATCTAGAGTGCATCAGCTCCAAATTGTAAGCAACGACCCAAGTAAATATATCTACAGATTGGAACAATGCCTATTACCGTGTGTCATTTTTACCATGTGTCACAGAACCATCTGTTTCAACTATACCTGGCAAAACTTGTTTACCCCATATTTAAAGTTGTCTAGTTAGGCATTCGAGCCGAGCTTACTTAAACTTGTTTACGAGCTTCGCCCGAACCCAAAAATAAGTTTGTTTAGTAAAGGAACCCGAGCTACACTTATCAAGCTTGCGATCCTAAACGAGTTTATTATATCTATTATTTTATTTAACATATTAACTAATAGATAATAAACGAGCCAAGCTCGAGCTTTAGAAACTACCAACGAGAGCTCAAGATTTGAAAACAAAGCTCGAACCGAGTCGGAGAGCTCAAGCTCGGGCTCGGCTCATTTGCACCCCACTTGTATCTGTATTTGCATTGATCCCGTCATCCGTGTTATTTTAGGTCAATAAGTCAGTCAAAGTTTATTGGTGTATTTAGGCCGCATTTTTCTACTACTTGGGCCCCATCTTCATGCTTAAAACTTCCGTCTTTTTAGGAGAAATTGGTTACTTTCGGTCCATGACCAAGGACCAACTCGCACTTGAAAAGTACCTAAAGTAGGATCTATGGAGCTACTAGTATACATCATATCGGTTTGGTTTTTGGAAAAGATCGGTCACCTCGACTGATATTGGTAGTCCTATGGCTCAGGTTTGTCTCGAGAATATGGTCTTTTTTACTTCTATTATGGTACATAAGTTATTTATATGTTAACCAAATTTTCTATCTCATCAGGTAGGGGTGCCTTCTTTTGAACTGCGAGATAAACTTAAAAAGTGTTTCAGGTAATCAATATTTGTTAGTCCTACTTCATTAATATGAAAAGTGCAATATTTGACTAATCACATAGAACAATGTATCAATAAGAATTCTTATAAATGACAATAGGATATGTTTTTTGACCCCAATTTTTATATAAATTGCATAATACAGTTGAATGATCATTTTGCGTATATTTTTTAATATGTGATTTTTCTTGGATTTATTTTTAAGGGGAAATGTTGGCTATATGCATAAACTACTGAATGTTGAATAAACTACACAGGTGTTCTGTAGTTTTGTCTCAGTTGGTCTTCATTTGGACCAGGAAAACCATATACTTTTGGGGATGTTTTTAGCAAATGGAAGATATAGAAACGTGAATCTAAATCATTCAAAAAGTAGTCATCGAATAAGAACTCAATTTTTCTAACTTTATGGTATTGTTAAGAAGGTGAGCCTTTTGTTTTATAGTTTAATGCTTAATGATTTTACTCCTAATATATTTTTTATTGACAGTAATTAACACCACAGAAGTTTCATTACCTCTTGTTTTTTTATATGATTACAGGTTCAAGATGACTGAGTACGATGATGATGATGATGATGACAGGTTCAAGATGACAGTGGCTGCAAAACGAACGCAAACTCAACAGGTCCATATCTACAGTCATGAGTCTATGTGTTCCGTGATATTAATCTTCTCCAGCAAACTCGACAGGTCCATCATCTCTTTTATCTCCTGCTATTGATACGGACACCGAACCCAGTTAAAGGCAACATATCTTACCCCGGCTTGAACCTTAACCCGATCCGCAACCAACACCTTCTTGTCACATTCTAACTGAAATAATGCTGGAAACATGATGTTGAGTGGTATGTCTATGACCCAACAGTTAAAGGCATCATGTTGATTGATGAATTACTTTGTTTTTCAATCTTCACTTCAAGTCCACATGCATTGTTTAAAGGCATGATGTTGATTGATGAATTATAATAATAATCATCAATTACTTCACAAAGTCTTTTCCTTTAATGTTCACGTGACTCGTGAGTGTGTGATGATGATGATAATGTGTTTGTCTTTCCAAAGTCTGCCCATAAAAATCGTGATATTGCTGCCACTTTTTGTGATAATGGATGTCCTTTTTTCAATTAAGGTTCTAGATCCCTTTAATCCCCACAATCGACCCCATAATGGGGGACCGGTGGTTAACAGTGTGAAATCTCTTAAAACCTTTCATGAAATTACATCAAAACTCAATCACTTTAATTTTAGTTAAATACCTACAAATTTCTACCCCTCATTTTAATCTCCACATAACAATTATATTTCGTTAACAGTGTTTCTCCAATAACGCCTTTTGTTTACGTAGTGGTGAGTATAACCTTTCAAGTCCATAACACATGGTGATCAAAATAATTTTTGATGTAGATTAAAATGAGGAAAAACAGTTTCTATGTATTATTTTTCTTTTTGATGTAATAAACTATAATAACATAGTTTTATTTTGGAAGGTTTCACATCAAAATAAGTTGCGTGATAACACCAAAAATGTTGATAAATAAAATGACCAAACGATTCCGGTTCCAATTCCAGGCCTAAACAACCTTCAAGAAACATTAGAGGAAGACATTTAGTATTAATATAATAAACAATTGCCAGAAAACTTTTGAGTGATTCAATCGATGATTCGATCAATTATCATGTGATTTTTTTAATGTTTCGACTTTTTTTTTGCTATTTAAAGAAACCCTCCAAAAAGCATGTTGAAAATGCCAAGAAAATCCTTCAAATTGATTCAAGAAAATATTTGTTCTTATTGTATGTGTTTCTCTACCTCTACTAAAACCCCAACGGTTTGATAAACTATAGAAATGGAGTATTAACTATCTCAAAATCAATGTTCACATAAAAGTATAGGCAGCCGGTACACACACGTTTAATTTATTTTTCGTACGATGTATATGTACGATATCCAAATCAAATAAAATGCTAATAACTAAACCTTAAAAATAATCGTAGATCACGATCAATACAAAGCTAGAGAGATTAAAATGCTAATAACATAAAAACAGTTACCTGCCCATTGTATGGGGGCCGGCTGGCTTGGTCCGGCGCCGGTCCCCCACACCGCCCCCCTTAGCCCCGGCTCGGCCCAAACGACTCACCCACGCCGAATGAGACGAGGCCCCACATTCAAAAACTAGCCGTTTAAAACGGCACTTTTCTTTAAAAAAAAAAAAATTCATTTCCCAATTTAAATACCCTATATCTCATCCATTTTTATACAATTCAACCCCATTCTACTCCCATTCTTCTCCAATTCTCTTCTTTTTTTATAAAAAACACTCCATATTTTTTATACCTTTTTCTCTAAATCATGCATCCTTTCAACCCAAACAACCCCAACCCGAACAACCCCAACCCGAATAATTACAACCCGAACCAACCTAACTTTTTTTCGACCCCCGGTTACACTCCGAGAATGGATCAATCGTGGGGTGCTCCGCAATATCCTTTTTCGGGTTTCCAACAAACACCCAACGCATTCTCACAAATGTCTCAAGTTCAACAACTCCAACAATACCAAGCGCTACAACAAATCATGCAACGCAACTCGTTTGAACAACTCCAATCGCAACCGCCAACTTCCCAACCGGTTAACCTTGACGATGATGATGATGAAGAAGTCGTCCCCGAATCGCCACCGCAAGAGCTCAAGCGAAAAAAAAAACAAGGGGAAGGGGAAGAAGGTTGAAAACGTACCCGAAACCGCGCCAAAAAGCGGTTCGAGAAAACCGGGGAGACCTTGGACGAAAGTAGAGGAAGAGGCGCTAGCAATCGCGTTTACTAAGTCCTCTACTAACCCGATAGTCGGTATGAACCAAAGTTTAAATTTTTAATTTAAACTTTTAAAAGTTTTAAATTTTTATTTTTACTAATGCATTATTTTTTAAAATTTAGGAAACAATCAAAGGGGTGATAGTTTTTGGAAGAAGGCAACGGCTAGATTTCATGCGATTATGGAGCATAGCTCGGATCGTGATGTAGAAGCCGTCTCGGGCAAGTGGCGTAAAATGAGCAAGACCATCAATAACTTTAACGCAATTTATAACCAAATTATTATGAATCCTCCTAGCGGGAGTAACGAGACGGACATTCTTAACCTTGCTATCGCTAAGTGGGACTCTCAAAATGCAAAGCCTTTCCCGCACTTCCGAGCATGGAACGTAGTAAGGAAAGAACAAAAATGGACGCCGATTCCAAATGAGGTAGCAACCGCCAAACGGACTAAAACTTCCGAGTCCGGAAGTTATAGTGCGGGAGGCTCCACCGGTCGTTGTCAAATCAACATAAACGACGACCCGGAAGATGACGAGGACGTGTTGCCCATTCACGAGGCGGAACGTCCCACCGGGAGGGACAAAGCAAAAAAAGAGGCGGCCGGAAAGCGCAAAGGGGCCGGCTCGAGTGGAGGGGGCGGCTCGAAGGCATCGGCGAAAATGGACGAGTTGATAGACGAATTCCGTTCGTTCAAACAGTTCGCGGCCGAAAAATACACTCACAAGAAAACCGTGTCGGCCGACCAAGCTCGAGCGAAAGATTTTAGGATTATGAGGTTGGATCTCGACTCGGTTCCGGAAGAGGAACGAGCGGTTTATCGGAGGATGAAGGAAGAAGTGATGAAAAAATGGTCGTCGTAGGTTGTTTTTTTATTTTTAGGAAATGTAATTTTTTATTTTTATTTTTCGGTAATTTTTTTTTTTTAGGAAATGTAATTTTTTTTTTATGTTATGAAATGAAATTATTTATGTTGTATTTTTTAATTTTTATAAAGTTTTTATTAAGTTAATAAATTAAAACTTAGAAAATTATAAAATAATGAGGTGGGGCCCCATCCCACACGAGCCTCCATCCCCCTCAAATATGATGGATGCTCATCCCCCACGAGCCGCCTACGTGGCGCCTACGTGGAGGTTCATCCCATCCAAGCCCATCCTCTCCATACCCTTTAGTCTAACAACACCACCAATAATCAATACAAACAGGCACATAAAGAAGGAACCGAGATGTTAATTACTAACCAAAAATCTTGAAATCAGGATGCTATGTCTATTTATATTTATATATAAAACAAAAGAAAAAAATGGAAAACAACTCACGCATACGCATAACCAACTACCCTTTAATACTAGTTATTATTGTTCTTGTTATTATTATTATTATTATTATTATTATTATTATTATTATTATTATTATTATTATTATTATTATTATTATTATTATTATTATTATTATTTAATCAAAAGTGCAAAGTGTAAACATGCATGGACACATGAGATCTGATTAAATACGCAACATCAAAATTGGACATTCATTCTTGAGTCATGAGTCATATATGTCAAAGCATCTACAAAAAAAAAAGTAGGTATTGTTTACCCAAAAAAGGAAATTTTCTTTCAAACTCAACTTATTTATTCTTTCTTGCTTTGGTAACTTTGATTCTCATTTCATGTTTCAGTTCTAAAAAATTTAAAACATTATACTGATTACTACAATGAATAGAAACTTAAACGAATAACAATTTGGGTGTTCATGTTGAAGCATAACCAAGTCCATTTAATCGATATCGCATAATTTCAATAGGATAATCTTTTGGATTTTCTCACATCTCCATCTACAACCCGCTTTCATGTGATTTGCTTAGCTTCCAGATGAGTACATAGTTTTCCCTTTTACTACTATTTTTACACTTTTTTGGGTGTTTCATGTGTCCATTATCAAAACATACTATCTTACACAACTACTTGCACAATTCAATTCCATGGTTGCTTGCTATCTTATTTGCTATTGTTGTACTTGTTTGCCAAATATTTTATAAACCAATGTACATTCATTAACTCCGTACAAGCCGAACGGTAGTACATGATAGATCTATTGGCCTGACAACCCATTTCCACTCCTTGGCCTTTTTAGGGGGAGATCCTTTTAGGAAGGATAGAAACCGAAACTAATAACCAGTCAACTAAGGTTTGGATGTGCCACTTATTTGTAAACTAAGTTATACAATTGCTATCTGATACATGTGACACCGTGAATTGTGAACTTTTATCTATCTATTATACGTACTAACACTATGTGCTCACCGGCTTTTTAGCTGACCCTTATTTTACACATGTTACAGAAAATAATCCAAGAAGATGCTTACAAGATATCTGATCACATAGGATGTCGCCTGATTTAGTTTAAAATTTGAATTTGGTTTTATGTGAACAATTTGTCTATTTCTTTTGTCACACCCTGGCTTTGCGGAAGCGTGGTTAATTTTGGTGTGACTTCTTAATACCATAGCTTAATCATACCAAAGCTATATGAGTTAAAAACATGCAAGATCATCCATTAAGTTTTGAAAACCAAATACAGTACCATTGTTTTAACCAACAACCATAACCTTGTTCAACAACCTTACAAACTTGAAACATAACATAAACATGGTTTAAGGACTGTGTCTTGTCCAGGAAAGAGACACATCCCCTAAACCCCGGATGACCTCGGAAACTAGTGCAGCGGAAAACATGCCATACCGTGCCAGATCTCGTTAATTTCCTGAAATACATGTAAGTTGAAAAATCAACAATAATGTTGAGCGAGTTCATGTGTAAGTGAGTATGTAAAAACACTTGTGAGTATAAAAATAGTTGTGGTATGTAGCAGTGTAAGAGGACTTGTGATCACCAATGGTTTGCAAGGCCACTGACATATGTGAAGTGCAAATAGGGAGACTCAAACCTAGCAGATTTCGCCACGGCAAAGTATGTGGACAAAGTCACCCCACGGTCCGTTTCTAGTTTGGCCGGGGGCTGGGCTCGCTACACCCAGATAGATCTACCGCTCCTGTCCCTCGGTCCCTCCATGAGGACTAATGGCCCCATGTTGTCCTATCCACTCACATGATCGTATAACACCTCCTTACGTTAAACATACCGTTGTAAAGTACTCGTAAATCATAGTAACATGTATTTCACCCCCGCAGTTAAGTAAACTGAAAACAGTTAGAGAAAAGGGGGACATGAACTCACAGTGAATGCGCGTCTCTACCAAGTGTCTCCAATACAGTAAGCTGTGCAACGACCTACAAGTGCTAATTCTATTAGACGGACGGCCGTGCTTTAGCTTTATAGTTCAAGTCTTTGGGAAATAGTTAGACAACTATTTCGTGTTTATGTTCCGTATACACTTGGTAGTTATACTTCTTCCCAAGGATGGGGGATACAATACATGTGCGTAAGTTACGTTTTGTCAATCGTGTGGTAATGTAATTACCGGTGTAACTTATAAGTTAATGTGGAAGCGTTCGCAAAGTTTTGGAATCATTAACGCTTGTAAATATTATTTTTACTCTAAAATAATATTTATGTGTTTTCACAAAATAACCATAAACAGTGTTGTGACAAAATATATTTATCACGTTAATCCTTGTGAAAATCCCACCTCCGAATATTTAGTAAATAAAGTCATGGCGAAATTTTATGTTTCGAAAGTATGTCGAAAATAGTTCTAACACTTGTTGTGTAAAAAGTCTAAGTGTTAGGTTTTTAGGAAAATTTCGCCAGAGTTTCCTCTGTAACTGGAAGTGGCCACGCTTTCAAGCGTATCATTTTCTTTTAACAAATCAATTCAACAATCTTCTTTATTCAATCAAACAATTTCCGACACATCAAACTAGTCGACAAGTATGTAAATCGCATAATCGCATGAACTTGCAGTTTTTTTTTTCCGAATCTATAGTGTGAATCCCCTTTATATATGTAGCTCTTTATATAAAGTAGTTTTAATCTTGTAAAAACCTCGTGTTTAGAGAAATCCGTCTTTACAACTTCTAGAAACAAGTGACAAATCTACTTCTTTGTCGGGTCTTTTTGTTTCACAAGTGTTTACACACTTGTGGTTTATAAAACCATATTTATTAGTGTAAGATCCTTTCTTTAAAATACACGGTTTCTTAAATGTGTGGTTCTTTGAAGATACCACTTGCGGATACGTAGATCCGCCAGTTTTAAACACCATTGTACCGGTTAAATCACTTTTACACAAGTAAAATATTTCTACACAAGTTCATGTATCTTGTGTGGTAGAGTTTCGCCTTTAACCCTTGTATTTAGTCAAAAACGAGCTTATGTGAAGATACATGATCTTACAAAGTCGGGTTAAACGGAGATCCGAGCTACCACATCATAGATCGGGTCTAGATAAACACAAATTCCAAATACTACAACTTTTACACAAGTTACTAGCTATTAACCACCACTTTTAGTATTTTTACTAGACTTTAATGCATCAAAATGTATGTTATCGATATTTAACCGACAATATTCCTTTTATCCACTTTAGATATGTGTAAAAACGAGTTTTAAAGGTTATACCTCTAGCTCAAGGCTAGGGAAGATCTTTGACGAAAAACGCGTGGATAAAAGCTAATGGGAGTGGTCCTTCGCGTTCCGAGTGCACCAAAGCTCCTTATACGTGACCCGTGAGGCTTGAACGATCTTGGAATGGGGTGAACAAGAACCGAAAATGGGTGGGTGTTTGTAAGGGGGTTCGGCCGAAGGTTTCAAGAGGGAAAGAGAGAGTTGAGTTTGAGTGTTATGTTGGTGATTAAGCTCATGTTAATCCTCTAGTATTTATAGGCAATATTAAGGGTTTTAACCAATGGTTTGTATGTCACCTTGATTTTAGACATAATCTAATATAATAATAAACCTTGTACTAGTGTGTCTCCCCTAGTTACAAAGGGACCGAATCGGCCATGGGGGGGGGGGTCCCTTGGTTCGATTAAAACTAGATGGTTAGGATAATTAGTTTAGTTAAGTAAGTTAACCAAGTATCTAACTTAGTTAGTTGTATGTTACACGTTATGGCGGGTGTTAGGGTAATCAGGGACCCTAACTGGCTCAGAAAAATAAGAATAGTGAAAATAGTAATATTTTCCTGTTCCGGGTAAAGTCCGGGTGTTCGGTTGGATAGTAATCCGTTAAAGTGTTACAAAAGGCTTTAAAGTGTCGTTATTAACATTTTTAGTGACACGATTTGTTTTCCCGACACTTTAGAAAGTGTCTAGTGTTATTTTCTCATGTTCTGGCACTTTACTAGTCAGCTAGAAGCTGGATTAATTATTAAAGTGCTGTGTTTGGTACTTAAAGTACGTTTTTGGCACATCCGAATCAGTGTATCTTATTCCTAGAGACGCGGTAACACAACCCTTATATCCCTACACTCACTACCAGTGTAGCCAAAATATATGAGGCTCTTAACAGGCCTTAGAGGCAGTGTCTGCCTGATGCTGGTCATATCAGCATGTTCGCCGTGTATCCGTTTAGTGCTACTGTGCTTTTTGTGCATCATGTTTGTCACTAAGGTGCCGTATGTAAATAGTGTAGTGACAGCATATAAAGTGTGATGCAAGTAAGTGCATGTATCAGTATGCAGGTAGCAGTTTATCAGCTAGTTTCAATCAAGCACAGTAATTAAGCAGTAATTAATCAGTAATTAAGTTGTACGGATACCTGGTTTAGTGTGGGTTGTCACATTCTCCCCCCGTTAAATAAATTTCGTCCCGAAATTTAAGTTCTGCTTGTAGAAGCAGGGTTCTTAGGAAATAAGTGGGGGTATTTCTCTTTCATCCGGTCCTCACGTTCCCAGGTAAATTCAGGACCATGTCTGGCATTCCAACGAACTTTGACGAGTTTGACACTGCTCCGGCGGGTCTTGTTAACTTTCCAATCTGTGACCTCGACAGGTTCTTCTACGAAGTGGAGCGTGTCGTCAACATGAATCTCGTCGATAGGAATGGCAACGTCAACTTGAGTTGGACTTTTCTTTAAATTGGATACATGAAATGTATCGTGAACACCATTTAGTTCAGCAGGTAGGTCCAACTTGTATGCTACAGTCCCAATTCTTTCCAGAATTCTGAAGGGACCAATGTAGCGCGGATTTAACTTCCCACGCTTACCAAAGCGTGCCACCCCCTTCCAGGGTGAGACTTTCAATAATACCATCTCTCCGACTTGGAAGTCCACATGCTTCCGGTTTGGATCCGCGTAGGCCTTTTGTCTGTGGCGAGCGGCTTCGATGCGTTTAAGTATTTGCGCAATCTTGTCTGTCGTCTCTTGGACGATCTCGGGACCAGCAAGCTGCCTATCACCCGCGTCAGACCAACATAGTGGTGATCGGAACTTGCGTCCGTATAGGGCCTCAAATGGCGCGACACCAATACTGGTGTGGTAGCTGTTGTTGTATGAAAATTCGACCAACGGTAAATGTTTATCCCAGCTACCTCCCAAATCCATAACACATGCCCTCAGCATGTCTTCCAAAGTTTGTATCGTTCGCTCGCTCTGGCCGTCAGTTTGCGGATGGAACGCAGTGCTCAGATTCAATTGTGAGCCAAAAGATTCTTGGAAGGATTGCCATATCCTTGATACAAACCTTCCGTCTCTATCAGAGATGATCGAGAGAGGTACTCCATGACGTGCTACGATCTCTCTCAAGTAAATTTCCGCAAGTTTGCTAGTACTGTCTTTCTCCTTGATTGGCAGAAAGTGCGCGGATTTTGTTAGGCGGTCAACAATCACCCAAATCATATCATGGCCTCTTGGCGTTCTTGGCAGTTTTGTAACAAAATCCATTGAGATTTGTTCCCATTTCCACTTGGGAATCTCAGGTTGTTGCAGAAGTCCCGAAGGCTTCTGGTATTCTGCCTTAACCTTAGCGCACGTTAAACATTTGCTCACGTAAACAGCAACGTCGCCTTTCATCCTAGGCCACCAATAGTAATTTTTGAGATCCTGGTACATCTTATCCGATCCAGGGTGGATAGAGTACCGTGACTTGTGCGCTTCGTCGAAAATAACTTCCCTTAATCCACCAAACAGAGGAACCCAATTCCTTTTCTCAAAACATAACGTTCCTTCCTCGTTTGGTACCAAAAGCTTCTCCATTCCACGGAGATATTCTTCCTCAAGGTTTCCCTCCTTGAGAGCTTCCTTTTTGTGCGGCACGAATGCGCAAGGAAAGATCGGTGCGTATAATCATTTCCAAAGCTCTAACCCTTATGGGCTTGATTCTTTCTTTACGACTCAGGGCATCGGCGACTACATTCGCCTTCCCTGGGTGATACTTTATCTCGCAGTCGTAATCGTTCAATAATTCAACCCATCGTCTTTGCCTCATATTCAGCTCCTTCTGGTTGAATATATGCTGTAGGCTTTTGTGATCTGTGAAGATTGTGCACTTTGTACCATACAGGTAGTGTCTCCAGATCTTTAAAGCGAAAACCACTGCGCCAAGCTCTAAATCGTGGGTGGTATAGTTCTTTTCGTGCACTTTCAGTTGGCGTGATGCGTAAGCAATGACCTTTTGGCGTTGCATCAGCACACAACCCAGTCCCTGACGCGATGCGTCGCAGTATACCACAAAGTCATCAGTACCTTCTGGTAGAGCTAAGATTGGCGCGTTACAAAGCTTATCTTCCAATATCTGAAATGCTTCATCCTGTTTGATTCCCCAATCAAACGTCTTATCCTTCTGCGTGAGGAGCGTCAAAGGTTGAGCGATTTTTGAGAAATCCTCGATGAACCTTCGATAGTAGCCAGCCAAACCCAAGAATTGTCGAATCTCGGTTGGCGTTGTAGGCGTTTCCCAATTCTTGATTGCCTCGATCTTTGTGGGATCAACATGAATTCCATCCCCATTAACCACATGTCCAAGAAACTGGACTTCGCGTAGCCAAAACTCGCACTTGGAGAATTTGGCGTACAGTTGTTCTTTCTTTAGCAGCTCCAATATGGTTCTAAGATGTTGTTCGTGTTCAGCCTTTGTCCTTGAATAAATCAAGATGTCGTCGATAAACACAATCACGAACTTGTCCAAGTATGGCTTGCAAACTCTATTCATTAGATCCATGAATACCGCAGGTGCGTTTGTCAAACCAAATGGCATAACGAGGAACTCGTAGTGTCCATAACGAGTTCGGAAGGCTGTTTTCGGGATACTTTCCTCCTGTATCCTTAGTTGATGGTATCCAGATCGAAGATCGATCTTTGAATAATAGTTCGAGCCTTGCAGTTGATCAAACAGATCGTCGATTCTTGGCAGAGGATACCTGTTCTTGATCGCCAGCTTGTTCAATTCTCTGTAGTTGATGTTTATTTGAAAATCATCATCCTCCTTTTTGATGGGTAACAATGGGATTACCCCAAAAAGGAATTTTTGGTCTGTTATCTTCCTTCTCCATCCGTTACCAACACTTCTCTGTCAATCCTTGCACCCCCGAAAATGTAAGTCGCTATGATGCATTGACTACGGGTGCAGTGCCTGGAATTAAATCGTCGTGAAACTCTACTTGCCTTAGAGGCGGTAATCCAGGCAAGTCTTCTGGGAAGACTTCTGGATACTCCCTTACGACAGGGATGTCTTCGATTCTTGGCTCAGCAGCCTTTTTTTATCCACGATGTGTGCTAGAAAAGCAACACATCTTTTCTGTAAACACTTCCTTGCTTTCAAGCAGCTGATAAATCTTAGCGGTGTGTCACGCTTCTCTCCGTGAACCACAATTGTCTCACCATCATCAGTTGGAATACGAACAGCTTTCTCGTGACATACTATCTCAGCCTTGTTTCCGGATAACCAATCCATTCCTACCACCACGTCGAAGCTTCCCAATTCGACTGGTAGTAGATCCAAAGTAAACTCACGTTCTCCCAGTTCTATCACACAGCCTCTGATTACTTCGTTGGCTTCAACTAACTTTCCATTAGCTAATTCGATCGAGTAGGGGATATCTAACTTACTAGCGGTTAAACCAAGTATATTCTTAAATTCTAATGACACGAAGCCATAACCGGCACCAACATCAAACAAAATAGGTGCAAAAGTTTTGGTTGTTAGAGAACGTACCAGAAATCACACCTGGATCCTGGCATGCCTCACAAGCTCTGATGTTGGATTTTCTCTCACGGGCTTGTTTCAACTTCAGGCATTCCCTCTTAAAATGTCCAACTTCCTTACAATGGTAGCATCCTATCATTCGGCCATTTCCTTTCCCATTTCCACCTAGAGCGTTGTTACTGTTTTCTCCTTGTATGGAACTCTTCATCCCACAACCTTCCTTGTTGTGTCCTTTCCTCCCGTACCAAGGCTTCTGACATCCACCATCACAGTGACACTTGCACTCAGCACATCTTGGTTTGGTTTCTAAGTAAATCTTATCATTGGCCTGTTTGTTGTTAGGGCAATCTTTCTTGAAATGCCCTTTGTCCCCGCAGTCAAAGCAACCTCGAATAGATCTTTGTTCATCGTTGTTCATTTGGGTATCTTCGGTAAGCTTCCTTTTGTTCTTTCCAGACGACTCTACCTGAGTTTTCTTGTCAGGGTTTGCAAGTTTTTCTAGTCTATTTGCTTCCGTAACGAGTGCCAAACCCATCTTACTTGCAACAATGGTTGTTGGTGGCGTAGATGCTGTCATCAAGCTCAAGACTTGAGGCGCCAGTTCCCAAATGAATTGTTCCAATTTCTTCAGTTCTGGTTTTACCAGGTATGGAACAATTTGTGACAGATCATGGAGTCGTTGCACGTACTCCAACACCTTCGGACCTTCCATCATTAGGCTCCGAAATTCATCTTCCCACTTCTGGGTTTCCGTGTGGGGGCAATACTTCTTATGCATCATTCCTTTCAACTCATCCCAAGTTAACGCGTACGCTGTAGTTAGGCCCATTATTCGAACCTGAAGATTCCACCATAATCGAGCTCCATCTTGAAACAACTCAGAAACGTATGGGACCTGTTGTTCTGGCGTACAGCCACTCATTCGAAAGATGGATTCCATACTTTCAATCCATTTTACAAAAGTTATGGCACCCCCAGCGCCGTCGAACTTCGGAGGCTTGTAGTTGAGGAAGTGCCAGTAGGAACAACCGTTATTTTCTGAGGTACCTCTGATAGGTTCGGAGCGTAGGGCCTCGTGCTGTGCCAAAGCTGCAGCAATTATTTCTTTCAGTTCTGCCTCAGAGGTGGGCATGCGCATTTCGCGTCTTGGCGGCATCTTCTAAAAGATGTTTCGCATAGGTTAGGTTACAGCAAGTGAAACGTACGTATGCATTCAACAATACCAACACATAACATCTCATGTTATCAACAAGTCAATCACATAACCTCTTATGTTATAGGACATAAACAATAGATTGAATCATCACAAGTGATGAGAATACTGCGATTGTATTGCCACAATTTCGAGATCACAATGTAAAGCTTACAAGTACACCACTATATCATACGACATCAATGATTTAGTAGGGGACGACCCTAGACAAGTCGTGCGATCACTGGACATGTTCAGGAGTCTCTGGTTCTTCCTTTCTCAAATTTCAGGACTCCACGTCAAGTTTCTGAATTTCTGTCCTAAAACAACATTTCTTCTCAATCGTTTCCTTGAGCTCGTCCCAGCTCAGTGCATAGGCAGCGTCTGTGCCAAGGGTCTGAACCTGAAGGTTCCATTAAGAGAGTGTGCCATCTAGAAATATCCCTGAGATGTAGGTAACACTCTGTTGGGGCGAACAGTTACTCATTCTTAGAGTGGGGTCGGTCTTTTCGGACCAATGAACAAATGCAACGGTGCCTCCGGTTCCGACAAAGTTCAAAGGCTTGCAGTTCAGGAACTGTTTATAGGTGCAGCCAGTTGGAGGGTTATCTCCAGTAATGCCATTGTTGTACTTAGAGTGGAGGGCTTCATGTCGTGCATTTATCTGCGAGATGCGTTCTTGCAGCTCGTCTTCTGTCCTTAGTAACGTACTGGTGCTTGTGTCACGTCTGGGTGACATTCCCTTTTTGTCGAAATAGCGTGAAGCGGTTTGGACAATGTTTCATTTGTCTATGGGGTATGTATAGCAACGTAAGCCATCATGTAATCACCCCATTTCACACGCAAATACACTCACTGTATAAGTGGGGAAATAAATTCCTGAGCCTTCACATAGGCTTGTCAATTTGGCTTGTTGCTTGTAATAGAATGAACTCGAGGCTACATCGCCTAGGTCATTTGTGTTTAAGTTATTTCTTGCTGCATTGGTTATCATTAGCTTGACCTGCAGAGTCCACCAGGATTCCTGTGCACTACAAATCGTTATTACGTGGGCCCCCGTAATAATAAATTGTCTTGCACAGTTACCCCAAATTTTCTCTCATCCAAGCAGATGATCAATCAAGGAGCAACAGCCGGTGCATTGGCATGAACAGGGTCATACTCCAATGCGGGGTCAGGAGCAACGCCTGGCTCAGGGGCCACGGCTAGCTTCGAATCAAAAACTCCATCTCAAAATCAGCTGGATCAACAATCACAGGGGTTACAGGATCCCCCAAGGGCTTGTCTAAGTGCATGAACTCAATGTCATGGTCTGGATCAACACCAGGCGGAAAAACAGAATTGTCCTCATAATCACGATCAAACTCAAAACTGTGTGCGGGATCCGGTGCAGCTAGTGATGCCATATCAGGGCCGGCGTCGTGTAAGTAGTGCTGCATTCCCTGTATGTGCGAAGATGCGGGTGTCAGAAACTCAAATGAGTCTGGGATAGGGGAATGGTCATAAGTTTCCCCTATAGGAGCGTCCGCATGCAGTAGTCTAATACCAGCAATAATAAGGCCCTGCCCTCGAATGGGTCCTCCTCCAGTAGATCGTTATCGTCTTCAGAGGCCTCGTTGGGAGGGCGTATCATCAACAGGATAAGCGGCAAGGGGCACAGGAGCAGGGATCACCGCCAGTGGTAAAATCCCAACAAGATGGCCATCAGTAGGCTCTGCTACGACTTCAGGCAGTGCACAAAGGGCTGAAAGTCGTCATTGTCTGTGCCGGTAGTATCAGAAATGTACACCTCGTGCTTCGTTGAACTATGTCGTCTGATACTATGGTCATGGGGTTCGTAGTGCCCATCTTTCTAGTACTTGATGAAAGCATAACATTTGTAACACAAACACATATACGTATAATAATCAATCATATAATCAGTTAATCTCATAAGTCACCAAGTAAGGTATCACATACTTCTCCTAGTCTTACTAGCCAATTTCATCCAGTCTACAAGACTGCTCTATCCTTCACTTAAACCAAACCTCGATCCTCCAGATCGATCCTATAACAAACCAACGTGCTCGACTACCTTGATCACCTCGATCCTCCAGATCGATCCTCAGCCCTCCAAGCTGAACTTATAATTAATAAAATGTGCTCAACATTTGTTTGTAAAAAGTGTGGATCTGGACTTAAGTGGTATGCAGAAAAATGTTTTCGCGAGAGCCCTAGTGATCATAGTCTAGACTCGAGAAAGAATCCTAGTTCGCTATGATCAGAGCTCTGATACCAAGCTGTCACACCCTGGCTTTGCGGAAGCGTGGTTAATTTTGGTGTGACTTCTTAATACCATAGCTTAATCATACCAAAGCTATATGAGTTAAAAACATGCAAGATCATCCATTAAGTTTTGAAAACCAAATACAGTACCATTGTTTTAACCAACAACCATAACCTTGTTCAACAACCTTACAAACTTGAAACATAACATAAACATGGTTTAAGGACTGTGTCTTGTCCAGGAAAGAGACACATCCCCTAAACCCCGGATGACCTCGGAAACTAGTGCAGCGGAAAACATGCCATACCGTGCCAGATCTCGTTAATTTCCTGAAATACATGTAAGTTGAAAAATCAACAATAATGTTGAGCGAGTTCATGTGTAAGTGAGTATGTAAAAACACTTGTGAGTATAAAAATAGTTGTGGTATGTAGCAGTGTAAGAGGACTTGTGATCACCAATGGTTTGCAAGGCCACTGACATATGTGAAGTGCAAATAGGGAGACTCAAACCTAGCAGATTTCGCCACGGCAAAGTATGTGGACAAAGTCACCCCACGGTCCGTTTCTAGTTTGGCCGGGGGCTGGGCTCGCTACACCCAGATAGATCTACCGCTCCTGTCCCTCGGTCCCTCCATGAGGACTAATGGCCCCATGTTGTCCTATCCACTCACATGATCGTATAACACCTCCTTACGTTAAACATACCGTTGTAAAGTACTCGTAAATCATAGTAACATGTATTTCACCCCCGCAGTTAAGTAAACTGAAAACAGTTAGAGAAAAGGGGGACATGAACTCACAGTGAATGCGCGTCTCTACCAAGTGTCTCCAATACAGTAAGCTGTGCAACGACCTACAAGTGCTAATTCTATTAGACGGACGGCCGTGCTTTAGCTTTATAGTTCAAGTCTTTGGGAAATAGTTAGACAACTATTTCGTGTTTATGTTCCGTATACACTTGGTAGTTATACTTCTTCCCAAGGATGGGGGATACAATACATGTGCGTAAGTTACGTTTTGTCAATCGTGTGGTAATGTAATTACCGGTGTAACTTATAAGTTAATGTGGAAGCGTTCGCAAAGTTTTGGAATCATTAACGCTTGTAAATATTATTTTTACTCTAAAATAATATTTATGTGTTTTCACAAAATAACCATAAACAGTGTTGTGACAAAATATATTTATCACGTTAATCCTTGTGAAAATCCCACCTCCGAATATTTAGTAAATAAAGTCATGGCGAAATTTTATGTTTCGAAAGTATGTCAAAAATAGTTCTAACACTTGTTGTGTAAAAAGTCTAAGTGTTAGGTTTTTAGGAAAATTTCGCCAGAGTTTCCTCTGTAACTGGAAGTGGCCACGCTTTCAAGCGTATCATTTTCTTTTAACAAATCAATTCAACAATCTTCTTTATTCAATCAAACAATTTCCGACACATCAAACTAGTCGACAAGTATGTAAATCGCATAATCGCATGAACTTGCAGTTTTTTTTTTCCGAATCTATAGTGTGAATCCCCTTTATATATGTAGCTCTTTATATAAAGTAGTTTTAATCTTGTAAAAACCTCGTGTTTAGAGAAATCCGTCTTTACAACTTCTAGAAACAAGTGACAAATCTACTTCTTTGTCGGGTCTTTTTGTTTCACAAGTGTTTACACACTTGTGGTTTATAAAACCATATTTATTAGTGTAAGATCCTTTCTTTAAAATACACGGTTTCTTAAATGTGTGGTTCTTTGAAGATACCACTTGCGGATACGTAGATCCGCCAGTTTTAAACACCATTGTACCGGTTAAATCACTTTTACACAAGTAAAATATTTCTACACAAGTTCATGTATCTTGTGTGGTAGAGTTTCGCCTTTAACCCTTGTATTTAGTCAAAAACGAGCTTATGTGAAGATACATGATCTTACAAAGTCGGGTTAAACGGAGATCCGAGCTACCACATCATAGATCGGGTCTAGATAAACACAAATTCCAAATACTACAACTTTTACACAAGTTACTAGCTATTAACCACCACTTTTAGTATTTTTACTAGACTTTAATGCATCAAAATGTATGTTATCGATATTTAACCGACAATATTCCTTTTATCCACTTTAGATATGTGTAAAAACGAGTTTTAAAGGTTATACCTCTAGCTCAAGGCTAGGGAAGATCTTTGACGAAAAACGCGTGGATAAAAGCTAACGGGAGTGGTCCTTCGCGTTCCGAGTGCACCAAAGCTCCTTATACGTGACCCGTGAGGCTTGAACGATCTTGGAATGGGGTGAACAAGAACCGAAAATGGGTGGGTGTTTGTAAGGGGGTTCGGCCGAAGGTTTCAAGAGAGAAAGAAAGAGTTGAGTTTGAGTGTTATGTTGGTGATTAAGCTCATGTTAATCCTCTAGTATTTATAGGCAATATTAAGGGTTTTAACCAATGGTTTGTATGTCACCTTGATTTTAGACATAATCTAATATAATAATAAACCTTGTACTAGTGTGTCTCCCCTAGTTACAAAGGGACCGAATCGGCCATGGGGGGGGGGGGGGTCCCTTGGTTCGATTAAAACTAGATGGTTAGGATAATTAGTTTAGTTAAGTAAGTTAACCAAGTATCTAACTTAGTTAGTTGTATGTTACACGTTATGGCGGGTGTTAGGGTAATCAGGGACCCTAACTGGCTCAGAAAAATAAGAATAGTGAAAATAGTAATATTTTCCTGTTCCGGGTAAAGTCCGGGTGTTCGGTTGGATAGTAATCCGTTAAAGTGTTACAAAAGGCTTTAAAGTGTCGTTATTAACATTTTTAGTGACACAATTTGTTTTCCCGACACTTTAGAAAGTGTCTAGTGTTATTTTCTCATGTTCTGGCACTTTACTAGTCAGCTAGAAGCTGGATTAATTATTAAAGTGCTGTGTTTGGTACTTAAAGTACGTTTTTGGCACATCCGAATCAGTGTATCTTATTCCTAGAGACGCGGTAACACAACCCTTATATCCCTACACTCACTACCAGTGTAGCCAAAATATATGAGGCTCTTAACAGGCCTTAGAGGCAGTGTCTGCCTGATGCTGGTCATATCAGCATGTTCGCCGTGTATCCGTTTAGTGCTACTGTGCTTTTTGTGCATCATGTTTGTCACTAAGGTGCCGTATGTAAATAGTGTAGTGACAGCATATAAAGTGTGATGCAAGTAAGTGCATGTATCAGTATGCAGGTAGCAGTTTATCAGCTAGTTTCAATCAAGCACAGTAATTAAGCAGTAATTAATCAGTAATTAAGTTGTACGGATACCTGGTTTAGTGTGGGTTGTCACATCTTTTGTATTGGATAATTCAGTTTTAATTTAAAATTTAAAATTTAAACTTTAGTTCCATGTTCTTTAAACTATTTACCAAAGTAATGCCCCGATGCTTCCGCCTTCGGTTGGGGTGTTACATTAATGATACTCGTTTAGGTGTTAAACAACAATTAGCATCTTGTAGCAACACGCAAACACACTTTAGAAACATATACGCTAACTTTCAGTAGTTTCAGCTCAATCTCCAAAGTTGCGATGTTTTCATGAATTTTATTAAAATACTTAACGTGCTCCAAAAAATATAAATAATATATGAGGCGTGTCACTCGGTCCGAAAAGGCTTGTGAAATTTTCCGATGGATTAATTGTTTACAGAAAAATTACTAAAACCCATTTAACACATAAAGGTCAATTTCGTCACATTCTGGCGATAGTTTATGGTTTATTTTATTTAGAAATCCTTGTCAATCCGATTGACGAAATTCTAGTTGGACGATTTGATGACCTCCTAGGAAAATATGCTATAAAAATTTCACATATTAACTCCAATCCTAGACCAAGATATGACTCGCGTAACAAGCTTTCTACATAAAAAACGCAGCCTGCACCTGTGTTTCCTTTTTAATCTTTTAAAATCCCTAAACTTGTCAAAAAAATTATGATTCCAGTTGGGTTTGAAAGCTATTTAATTTCACTTTGTTTTAGACTCAAGAATCATACGATTTCGTTAAGTTTTAACCTCGAAACAGTCTATGCAAGTCGACTAAATTTTCTGCGTAAAGGTTGTTTACATCAGCTCATGATAAAAACATGATTAAGACTTCTTCATCACTACTATTTCATATACATCATCAGATATGTTAGATGTAACAAAAATTATTCATCAAAATCATGTTATAACATCAAACCCTAGCATTACCTACACACGTACGAACTCATACGATTACTAGAACTTCATACTCATTAACCACACCATCAAGAACTAGATTCTAACAACCCTATTTTTCAAAAATCAAGAACTCATGTATGCATATAAATCAAACAAAGCCAATACTCATTTAAGTGAAGGGAGGAATACCAAGATAGAGAGATTGCGATTGACAGTGTTCTTGAATCCGAGAGAGAGGCTTTGTGGCTACGGCTTCGATCAGAGGAGAAAGAGAGCCGAGAGCTTGAGTGATCATGATTAAGGTTTAGGTGATGTGTCTGCGTGTGTTTATAATATAACCTGATATGCGAATGATGGGGTTGGGCCGAAAACCCAGATGGGCCGAAAGTGGAATGAGGGCCGCGAAGGTGAGATGGGTCACAAACATCATGGTTGTGGCCACGAAGGTGTGACCTTTGTGTGGACAGTGTGCACGAAAGTGGTACCTTCGGGTTCCAAGAGTGTCACGAAGGTAGGGGTTTCAGGTGGGTGTTTAGTTACACGAATGCGGGTTTGGCGAAGGTCTTGTGAGCCGAAGGTTTGGTGTTTGTTTAATATTATAACCTTTGCTCATTTAGTCCCTCAAGTTTCATAAACTATCTTGGGTAGAAAGTTGTAACGCTTCGCATTTCTGTACTTTTCTTATTTAGAAATTATATTCGTATTTCAATTTTTAGAAACTTATAATCATGTCGTATTCATATTTCATTTCCAATCTTGTAATCCGAGGCTTTGATCATAATGGAAATTCATTTTTGTACATATAAATGTTAAATACTTGTGTTATATGCAATCAATCATCGAATACGTGTTTATACGCAAAACTGAGACTCAAAATACTTGGAGATATCAATCATACGTGCATCACACTCGTACACTACTTAGATACACTTTGAAGACCAAAAAATGGGCTAAAATACAAGTTTACGGCATAAAATAACATAATTACAAAGTACAGGGGCTGAAATGAACATTTTTTAAATGCACTCCCTGGCCCCACGCGGGGGAAACCCATACATCCTCCGTGACGTGTGGGAGAGGTCAATGTACAACAGGTTATAGCCAGCTCGCGGGTTGGTGTAACACCCCGAAAATTCCGTCCAATTACGTGATGACACGTGTCCAGTTCTCTAACTAATCCCGACTACATGAAGGGAGAAACCTCCAACTAATCCCGATTATATGGAAGGAGGAAGGACCTACACTGTATGTTCACTGAAACATGTCCCGAATCTCTGACTGATCACGACTCTAGGAAAGAGAAGAACTATTATTGTGCGTTAACTAAAACGCATCTCGGATATCCAACTAATCCCCACTGTATGGAAGGACATGAACTAATACTGCACATATCAATAACTTATTAAACCCAAGGGGTCAAATGTGCAAAATCTTATTCTTGAAGTCCTTACGAACCGTAAGGCCTTGTGGCTTATGGACCGTAAGGCATTTGAAATTTTGTGCGCCAAGAGGTCTTACGGACCGTAAGGCATCAATGCTTACGGTCCGCATGAGGGAGTGATGGGCAAGCAAAACAAGGTCCTTACGGACCGTAAGGGCATGAAGCTTACGGTCCGTAAGGGACCTGCAGACAGAAACAACTGGCTGTTTTTGCATCCTGTTTTGCCACCTTGTGGCAACTCTTGCCACCTCTCCTGCTCTTCTTACACGTACTAGAACACTTGGCACCTGCTAAGGACCTTTGGGGGCACTTGGCACTCCATCATAACTCTTCTTTGGCTATAAATAGCCAGCTTGATCATTCTTTCAACTCACACCTTTCATTCTAAAACTCTTCTTGGAGCTCTCCTCTGGACAAGAGGACTCCCTCCTCAGTTCTATTCTGCTCTAACACTTCCAAGTAAGTGTTTCTACTTGTTCAATTTTATTTTTATTAGTTATTTTAAGCTTAAAGTCAAACAGTTGACTTTCTGTTTGACTTTAGCTTCTGACCAAATTGGTCAAGGTAAAGTTCAATCTCAACTTTCTACATGATCATAATGACAATGATATGATTTCTCTATGATCATACCCTTGGATAATCACGTTTACTAGTTGAATAGATAAGTTGAGCATGTTACATAAAAGGCGAAGTTTTGAATAAACTTCATAATGATGTAAATGGTTTTTATAACCTATAACTTAATTGTTTTGACACATATACAAGTTTTACAAGTTATATAAACTGGTGTTAGCATTCCAACTTGTTCAATCAGTTTAGAGCCTCATTCTATGTCAAAAGTCAAGCAGTTTGACTTTTGCTTTGACTTTTGATTCTAACCCGTTTGGTCAACGTTAAGACCTGGTTTAAAATTGTTTCGAGACCATATTATTGTTGAGTATAATTCTCTGATGTTATACCACATGGTCAGTCCGTTTGATGGGTTAAATGACAAGTCTTGAATATATTATTAAAAATGACCACAATGCCCTTATGTGGTTAAAATAGCAAATAAATGGTTTTAAACTAAACCGAACTATAAAGCTGACTTTGGAATAGTATATACTTCAACTAAAAATATATTTTACTACTTGGACTTGTCATATGCCCATCCGACCTTCCGAACCCGTCTTTACGCGCATAACTAGTTATGTGAACCTAGTTCGCATAAACTAGATGTAATGGGTCAAAACCTTTTAAAACCTTTCAAAATCAAAATGTTGGTTTACTTAACCTTTATCCAATGAGTCCTTACACTCGAATAGGTATAAACCACATTCTAATCAATCTACGCTTAATCTAGCTAACCGATCTTATTCTTAAGTAACGGGTTGTGTCTAAGGAACTAACCTATAACCCATATACATTCTAACAGATAGTTGAATCTGTTCACTCCAGACTATAGAAACCCCCCCCCCCCCCCAGATATTCGGACTTGAGTTTTAATACTTTGACTTTACGGCTTGTACTAAATGTAAGAACTTGGTTTAGTCCGTTTTATTTTATAACTGATACAGTTAGGGGTTATTGGTACCATGCCCGGGTGTCCCGACTCATGAACTATTATGGCCATATAGAATAACATGTCGGGGTAGGCATACTGACTGTAAGACACGTTATTCAACTTTGTTATGTACCGTAATCATTATAGCACTGAAAATGACCGGCTTTGATATCTGGTTCCCATTGTATGATAAATATGTAAATCTGGTGACAAGATAAAATCCCAAGAAATATTAAATGATTACCTACTGGTTTTCTTTATGTATAATATCATTTTTGAAAAACTATTTTCAAAATGAGTCAGTTAATTGTATTTACAAGCGAAAGCTGACGTATTTTCAAAATATTGAACTGCAGGTACTGAACCTTGATATTAGGTTGGGAATCCGGGTCGGCTATGATAAAGGCTATGGAATTTGCAACTCCTAGCTTAAGGCCTATGATGTCTAAGCTTTCTTTTATCTCGATCCCACCTATGGGCTTAAATTGAACACTTGAACATCTTTGTATTTGTATATATTTAGACACTTTTGATGTTATGAATATTTTTACTCAAAATAGCCCACTGCATTATTATTAAATTGTGATATTGTTATCTAATCGTCACGACTCATCCGGGCCCACCGGAAATCGGGGTGTGACAATTGGTCCATTTTTGCCACCTTTTTCTCCTCCAATCACCTCCTAATTCATTTAACTCTAACCATAATCAACCCCATTACAAATGGGAGCCTCCATACACTCCTAAACACTTTCCAAACACCTAATCCACTCTCAAACTCTAAAATCTCTCAAGAAATTCTACATTTTGGATAGAAAACACCTAGTGTTCTAAGTGAGTTTTCACTCACTTCTCTTCACCTTTCTTCTTCATTTCTTATTTCAAACTACTTGGACAACCTCTAGGAAGGTTTTCACAAGTTTTCCATGGCAAAGTAAGGTGGGACCTCACCACATTTGAGGTCCAAAGTAATATTAAAATTCTGTTTTGGTGATACTTTACTTATACTTTCTTTAAACAAGTTTAACTTGTACAATCTTGCATCAACCTTGCTTCTAACCAAACCTATGGTTATGGAGATTGAGTATGGTTTATTATTATAAGTTTAGAGGTTCAAACACCTTCTAAGCTTTCTATTTTAGCAAGGTTTCAAACAACCTAGAAGTGTTGAGACCATCCAAGCTCACCATCTTCAATATGGTGAGACTTGTGTTTTGGTGAATGTGTGAACCATGGAAGCTTTGGCTCTCCAACTTTGTTCCACTACCTCATTTGTTGATTTGTTATCTCCATACTACTAAATCTCGAATAATTTCCAACAAAGTGACATGGCTACATCATGTCCCCAAACACTTTCCATGTTTGGGATGCACACATCTAGCTAGCTCACTTGGTTATTTGTAGATTTAGTAGGTTTTAGTCTAATTATTTTCATATTCATAACCAACCGAAATCATCAACAAAGTTGATGATTTTGTGCTTTGGTGAATCATATAATGAGGTTAAATGGAAGGAATTCATCCTACCTCCTTGCATGACCATTCTCATGGTACTTAATTTTACATCCATTTACGTTTAACTCTTAAATTCCGAATCTAATCCATTAAATAAAAACCGCAACTCACATACCTTCGTTTCCCTCTTAGGTGTAACACCCCTAAATTATTAAACTATATATATGTTTGTGTACATGTATAAGTTATAATAGTAATAATAAAATAGTGAGAATAAAAACTAGGAATAATTAACCTAGTTAAAACCTTGATATAAGTAATGAGAAATTAATGAATTTTAACCCTTTTATAAGACTTAGAAACTAGAGGGGCTAAAAGTGCAAAGTTTGAAAGATGTTTGTTAAAGTCCTGGATAAACATTAGGATACACACTTTGTGTGTGTATCCTGTTCGATCAAGACCCCCAGGAATGACCAAACTCTCACAAACCCTAACCCCCTCAATTCAACTTCAAATCAAAGAAAGAATTCAATCAGGAGTCACTCTTAAGCTAGAATCTCGATCACTAACACTAGGGGATCCAAAGGCATGCTTAATTTTGATATATAAAAATGTCTTGATGATTCTTAAATTCTCATAACAGAAATTAGTCATGAATTGATGGATGTTATGGTTAAATTAAGATGACTATAAGTCTAGGAATAAGTCTTAGGCAATAATTTGATCAATTCATGTCATACCCTATTTGTTTCAATGATTTTCATATAAGTGTAATATGGGTTTTATGAGGATTACTTGAATTTTTGTGATATTGAAGTTAATTGATAGCTATGATGCAAGTTCAAGTGTTAATTTTTGGTGTTTTAATCATATTAGAATATAAATGATGTTTTGATATGGTTAATTAGTTAATCATGAACATGAAAATGGTATTATAATGATTATGCCTTTAAGATGTTCGATAAAATTTCTAAGTAAATTGGATTACTTAGAAATTATGAAGTAATCGCACAATCAAGTAATTAAAAGTATGAAAGGTTGAAAATCGAACCATGAGTTCTAAACAATATATTCGGATTGAATTATATAGGTGAGTTGGGTGGATCATTGAGTGGGCAAGGCGGATCAGATAACCGCTTAAAAGGAAAGCTTTGAAAGGTACGCGGCTATTCGCTTCGTAATGTCTTGTTTTAGCACTTTTATGCTTAGTTGTTAAATGATAGTCAAATCGTTATAATGTTGGATAATACTAAAACGAAGGATGTCGTTTGTTGTATACAAACATGAAAAAGTAGAAATTTTGAGAATATAGAAATGATGAAAGTGGTGGATTCCATTTAAAAGTTTAAACGGGTCAAATTGACTCGAATACTACATGTTTGATTCTAAAATGGTGATGGATTTCGCTAGAGAAATCAAATGGGTCAAATCACCAAGGCAGTAGGCTTTGGTAAGTTAAATCGATGAATGTAACTAAGTTGGACAAACAGGTTGATTAATACGTATATATTTCGTTAACGACACTTGAGTTTTAATACAAGGTGTCATAAAAATATAAGTATGTTGATGTGTAAGCTCTTATAGATGTTTTGGAGCTCATAAGTAAATTCTATGGTTCATAAATTGAAACGGGTTGAATAATTATGAAAATGACAATAATCCAAAGTCTTAAATAAAAGAAATTTGTTCAGGTGAATGTAGGATTTTGATTCTATGTTATAGAATATCAAATTACGGTCACGTAGGAAGAAACAGGACCTAATTCAGATCAATAACGGACAAGTTATGTCTGTTTTAGTAAAATGGTGTTGAGCTGGGAATATGCAGGTTTTAAAACTGCACCTTCTGTTGAAATGGAGGGCTCGCATCACGCGACGCTTAAGGGTAATACCGTCGCGGCCCGTGACGCTTGTCACGTCAAACGATGCCTAGACCATCATCCCGTCGCGCCACGCGACGGGTTACCAGTGTGGAATATTAGTTGTTAATTGTTGTTTTGTTTATATAAACATATACAAACAATTTTTTTGGCATTCATAACTAATGAATTTGATTATTTTGTGACTAGGTAACTCATGAATGGGTAGGATGAAGATCAAGCTAGTACAAGGACCGAACACACAACTTATAAAGCTTCTGCTAATAAAATAGTTCCTTTTGTTACGAAACTTATGTGTAATACTTATTTGGGTTGTTTGAAGGTTTAAAAATCTATGTAAGTATTGTTTTGTTAGTGTTTTGTAAAAACGACACTTTGAAAGCAATATATCATATAAATTATCAAATAGCCATAAGGCTCTTACAAGTTGGTATCAGAGCCTCGTTAAGACAAAGCGTGTTCAGGTCAAATCTTGATCAAGACATCCGGTAAGAGTTATTAATAAATGAGTTTAGATTTATAGAATTAGATGATGAAAAACATATGAAAAGTGTATGGGAGGAGTGTATGATTATGCTCGAACCCGGGAAATACACTAAGTAAGAAAGGTAAGGCAAGATATGTACTTGACCAAACATTAAAAGAAACAACACATTACTTGTGATTAAGTATGTGTAATATAAATTTCCATGTAACAAGGTGGAAATAAATTAAATAGTCATTGATTAACTATTGTGAACATTTCAGTTAAAGAAATGACCGGTGAAACCGGAAAAAATCAACATCTCCTGTAACTGAGGAGATGAAAGCTACAATTTCCGAGGAAGTCGGAAAAGCCTTAGAAGCTAGTCTACCACAGTTCTTTGATAGACTACAAACTACGCTCTTAGCGGTAATAGATGATAAGATGAACGAAAAGAAAGATACGGGTAAATCGAAAGCGTGCCCATATAATAAATTTATGCCATGCAAACCCCCGTTCTATCATGGTGAAGTTGATCCGATCGTTTGTCAATGATGGATTAGCGACATGGAAGGGGTATTCGAAAGAACCAATTGTGATGAGACTGATTTCGTGGCATACGGAACCGGTCAGTTAAGAGGTCAAGCTAAGGATTGGTGGGATAATCTGAAGAAGGAAAAGGGAATTGAGGCCACGAGAACTATGACGTGGAAAGACTTCAAAACTCCGTTCCTTAGACACCATAGCCCGAAAGCTGTAATCAATAGGATTAAAGAAGAGTTTATTCAGCTAAGGCATAGTGGTGAGTCGATAGAGAAGATTACGGGAATCTTTCTTGATAAGCTCAAGTTTTGTGATGATCTGGTTCAGAATGAAGAACATAAAATCTATTATTACTACAACATGCTGAGCGCGGAGTATAGGGAGTTTATGACTCCTTCAAAATATGTGCATCTTACTGAGATAGTAAATGCCTCACGTGAAAGAGAGATTGAATTGAAAAAGAAGATCAATAGGGGTGAGAGAAGAGCGTTTGATAAAAATCCAAGTTCTGCAAAGAAACCAAAGCTGAATGAAGCTCCTAAGAAAGGCGTTGAAAAAGGGGGGATACCTCAATGTAAAATTTGTGGAAAGAATCATAAGGGCGAATGCTATTTTAAAAACAAACCATGTCCTACTTGTGGCAAAGTGGGACATGTGGTTGCAAATTGCCCAGGAAAGGTGTCAGTATGCTATAAATGTTACAAACCGGGACACAAAAAGTCTGAGTTCCCAGAGATAGTTGGAACTAAAGACACCACTGATGCAAATCCTGATGCCCGGAAAGCAAAGGCTAGGTCTTTCCACATGACAGCTGCTGAGGCTAAAACTGAACCTGATGTTGTTTCAGGTATATTTCTTGTAAATTCAATTCCAGCACAAATTTTATTTGATATGGGTGCAAATAGATCTTTTATATCACATCGATTTATTCAACACCCTACATTCACATTAACAAAATTACCTATACCACTAGAAGTAGAAATAGGCGATAATAAATGTTTTATTGTTTGTGATATGTGTTGGAATTGCAAACTGAGCATTGACGATGAAGAATATTTCGTCGACTTAATTCCCATGTCAATGGGAGAATTTCAAGTGGTAATCAGGATGGATTGGCTAGCTCGATATCACGAGAAAGTAATATATGGGGAGAAAAGTTGCAGCCCCATAATCTGTTCTTTCATTAAAGCTTGCAAGCTAGTTCGACATGGATGTAAGGCGTATATAGCTTACATACATGATTCGACTAAAGAGGCTCTACAAATCAAAGACGTACCAGTTGTACAGGAGTTCGAAGATGTTTTTCCGAAAGATCTACCGGGGATACCACCTGAGCGTGAGGTGGAGTTTGGCATCGAGTTGGTTCTGGAGCGAAACCGGTAGCCAAGGCTCCTTATCGATTAGCGCCATCGAAACTACAAGAATTGTTGTCGCAATTACAAGATCTTTTAGACAAAGGATTTATTCGACCGAGCGTTTCTCTGTGGGGAGCGCCAGTATTATTTGTAAAGAAGAAAGACAGAAGTATGAGGATGTGTATTGATTATCGGGAGTTAAACAAACTCACGGTAAAGAATCGATACCCACTTCCTAGGATCGACGACTTGTTCGATCAGCTACAAGGCGCGAGGTGGTTTTCAAAGATCGACTTAAGGTCGGGTTATCATCAGTTGAAAGTAAAAGAAGAAGATATACCGAAAACAGCATTCGGAACGCGTTATGGACATTACGAGTTTTTAGTAATGTCTTTCGTGTTAACCAATGCGCCTGCGGCTTTCATGGATCTTATGAACCGCATCTGCAAGCCAATGTTAGACAAGTCGGTGATTGTTTTCATCGACGATATTCTTGTATATTCAAAAAGCGATGCGGATCATGAATGTCATTTGCGTGAAGTAATTGAAACGCTTAGGCGTGAGTGACTTTATGCAAAATTTTCGAAATGTGCCTTTTGGCTACGTGAAGTACAGTTTTTAGGACATGTTATTAATACCGGTGGAGTTTCGGTAGATCCGTCTAAAATAGAAGCTGTGTCTGAATGGAAACCTCAAAAGAATCCGTCAGAGATTAGGAGTTTTCTAGGTCTTGCGGGTTATTACCGGAGATTTATACAAGATTTCTTCAAAATTGTAACGCCATTAACTAAGTTGACCCGTAAAGATGAGAAATTTGTATGGGGTAGTGCACAAGAAGGTGCCTTTCGTATCTGTCACACCCCGAAATATCAGAGCATTGGCGTGATTGGACTAGTATCTTCATTGCACAACGGAAGCAAATAAGCTAAGACTTCTAGAAAATTGAACGCCCACTAAGTACTCGACTCCACATGGTTCTCCTATTCCAACCGTGCCATAACTTTGAAAAGTAACCTGAGAAAGAAACATGCGAAAAATCAACATAAAATTAAGCGAGTTCATAGTTTGTTTTGGAAAAGATTTGAAATAAATCTTTTTGAATAACCGGTTTTTGAAATAATGTTGAGAAAACGAATTTAAAAATCATTTTCTTGTCAAGTTATATGGAAACTTTGTATTTGTAACGCATTATGTTCGTAAAATCATGTATTTGTAAACTCTTGTATTTGTAAAGTTGTATAACCGTCAATGTCCACCCCGACATTGACTTCATGCATGCATAATCCTATGCTTTGAATTTATTTAAAACATGGTATGTAATTTGTAAAGGCATATTGAAACTGAGCTCTGTAATTGTAAGGAATACGAGATCGCTAATGGTTCGCGAGGCCACTAACATATGTAACGGCATAGGAAGCCACCAAACCTAGGCATTTTTGTCGAGTTCGACTGAGACACAAAAGCACTCATTGGTAGAAGTAGGCCAAGAGTTGGGTTGTCTGAAACCCATTAGATCTAACCCTTCTGTTCAGCGGTCTAAATGTATACGTTGATTAATGGTGCTTATGGTACCCTATTCGTCACGTGATCTATGTATCATTCCTTAGTTTGATGTACCTCTTTGTACTTGTATTTTTCCGTAGTTTAGAAAACTAGAATTCGTGTGTATGTACATTTCGAAAAATACTCTTGCTCGAAAAACCGGTATAGAACATAAGCTTTTCGTAAACCATTTATGTCAGTTAAAACTTGGTTGTAAAATGGTTTAGAAATATGTACTTCATGTTTATTGAAAACCTTGTATGCTTTGCAAAATGGGAATGTCTTTCTACCCCGAAAACATTTAGAAAAATTGTAAAACTGTAAAAAGGTGGGGTTATGAACTCACCTGAATTGCCTTGTGCAAAGCTAGCTAATTACGACTTCGTAATGTCGTTTCCAAGACGTGACTCGCTAGCGTGCATTCTACAATATTCCTAACACGGAATATCTTATAAGTTTCTAAATAAACGCAGTAACTAGACTACGTGTCACCGAGCTCTACCGAATCGTTAACCAACGATTCGAGGGTAAGTTATTAACTTGCAGGAAACGAGGAAGTTATACTCGTTAAGTTTCGTTTAACTTCGTTAAGGATTGACAAGTCTTGGGAAGACTTAGTTTTCATGAGATTTAAATTATATAAATATTTATATAAAAATATATAAATATATTGTTGTAATCATGTTAGCCGTCTCTTGAAGTCGTACGTGTATGTAACAAATGTTTATATGAAAGTAGCATATAACAAACTCGTACGTTGATATATATATATAATGTGCCGTTTAGGCGTTTTGAAATAAATATAAAAAGTTATATTTATTTTATAAAGGTATCCTCGAGTTGTTTGAAGTTTGAAATAAATATAAAACTATATTTATTTTTATAAAGGAATTCGTGTGGTATGATATTTGAAATAAATATAAAAGTATATTTATTTTTATAAAAAAAAATTCGTGTCGTTTGATATTTGAAATAAATATATATACTATATTTATTTATAAAGGATTCGAGTTTAACGTTTGAAATAAATATAATAACTATATTTATTTTGTATAACAGTTTGCGTTATCGTCGTGTTCGTAAGTTATAAAGTGTCGGCGTAAATAAATACTCATTTGTAGTTATTTTATAAAAGTTACTTGATCCGTTTGGTTTGCTTTAAAACATGTTTTATTTTACGGATTTTCTCAAAAAACGGGCAGAGTTTCCTCTGTTTTTGGACGGCCCCGACAACACAAGTTGTCGTTATTTGTCAAGATTCAACAGTTTTCCAATTCACGACATATGTATGACCGAATTATATAATCAAGATAATATGTAAATCCAATTAATATTATATAAAAGTTTCATTATTTGATACGATTTTGAGAGCTCGATTTCGCGTATAATAATAACAAATGAACGTAAATAATAATCATCATAAATCCTTTACCGAGTCTTCACGTGTCGAAACATCGAACCATTTGACTGAGTTGACCAGGTTTGACCGAGTTGAGTTGACCCGTAAGCTGAGTTGACCCGAAATCTGATCCGAGACCCGACCCGTTGACTGTTGACCACGCTTAACCTGCTGTTGACCCGAGTTGACTCGGGTGTGGACCCAGTCAACCGGGTTTGGTCCAAAATCCCGATTCTGAGCCGATATCCGTCGTGAACCCGAACTTGACTGAACCGAATAAACCAGAGACCTGAACCCATATATCTGAACCGTATCTAGAACCACTGAATCCGAACCCGAGCCGTGAACCCGAAACTTCTTGACCTGAGATATCGAGACCCGAACCAATAGATCTGAAAGGTATACCCCGATTCCACTTGAATCTGGCCGGAACCTGTTGAACTGAACTCTTGAACAGGAACCCGAAACACTTACCGGACATCATCATCTTCAAGATTCTGCTTATCGGAGGAAGCAAGTCCGCCGCCGCTCACGGTGGTGCTGCCGTCGGCGCCTCGTCGTCCTTCACAGCTCTCTCCCATCTCACCCTCCTGCTCAAGCCGCCACCCGAAGCACCCCCACGCCGCCGCCGATGTGGAGGTCTGCCGTCAGTCCTCTGTCTCTCTCCGTCTGCCACCGTCGTACGCCACCACCATCTGGTGGTGGCCGATCGTTCAACATTTATCAACAGGGGGGCTTAGAAGTGTGTGTGTGTGAGTTTAGTTCTGTGGTTTTCAAAAGGAATTTAAGAAGAGGATAAGGGAGAGAACAAGATGTCTGTGTTTGCATATTTTACCCGAGAGAGAAAGATAGTGAAGCTGATGTTTGTATGTGTGTATATGTTGGGGGTTTTGAGGAGATGAAGGAGATAAGGATTTTATAAACCTGTGTTTTGTTTGAGTGTTAAAAGGAATGAGGGGATGTGGATCTTATATAGATCTTGTAGATCTCATAAGATTTCTTGTGTTCCATTTTTTTGAGACTAAAATCTATTGGAGAGATTTATAGAGATTTTGGAGATCTTAAAGAGATTTTGCAAGATTTGTTAAGATTTTCTAAGAAAACTAAAAATCGTTTGCTTCCTATTCATCACTTCATATGTAGTAGTTTTTATCCACATACTTTAGATATATCTATATAGAGTTCCAAATGGGTGAATGGTATTACTTAATATGTATATTTTTTTTAAATACACACTGGTAATATAATGTCATGATGCTCTGTTTTTGCGCGTAATTATAAGCCGTAAATCACCGGTTGTCACAGTATCCTTAAAGAAAAATTGACCAGTACCCCTGTATTAACGTTACCAGAGGGGACTGAAGACATGGTCATTTATTCTGAAGCATCTCAGCTTGGTCTCAGATGTGTACTTATGCAGAGAGGAAAGGTGATCGCGTATGCTTCAAGACAATTAAAGATTCATGAAAAAAAGTATCTGACACATGATCTGGAATTAGCGACAATAGTCTTTGCCTTAAAAATATGGGGGCATTACTTATATGGTGTGAAATGTACTATTTTCACTGACCATAAAAGTCTCAAGTACTTCTTTGATCAAATGGAGTTAAATATGAGACAACGGCATTGGTTAGAGACGGTGAAGGATTATGATTGTGAAATTCATTATCATCCTGGAAAAGCCAACATAGTTGCAGATGCACTGAGTAGAAAAGAAGAATATTCACCTATTTGGGTGCAGTCGATGCAACTAATAGTGACCTCGAGTTTACTTGAAGGATTCAAGGAACCACAAACTGAAGCTGTAAAAGAAGAAAATATGAAAAAGGAAAGAATAGTGGGTCAGCTCAAGGACTTGCAAGATAATAGTAATGGATTGAAAACCCGTTTCGATCGAATCTGGGTCCCAAACACATGCAATGTTAAAACTCTTCTTCTTGACGAAGTTCATAAGTCCCGCTATTCTATTCATCCGGGAGCTACCAAGATGTACAAATACTTGAAACAAAATTATTGGTGGCCCAGAATGAAGCAAGATATCACGAAGTATGTGGAAAAATGCTTAACTTGTTTACAAGTAAAAGCAGAACACCAGAAGCCTTACGGTAAACTTCAGCCGTTAGACATTCCAGTGTGGAAGTGGGAGCACATTACTATGGATCTGTTAACTAAGCTACCAAGAACATCACATGGATTTGATGCTATATGGGTAGTAGTTGACAGATTGACCAAGAGTGCTCATTTTATTCCAATTCGGGAAAAATACACTTCCGAGAAGATATCGGAAGTATACATGAATGAAATTATATCTCGCCATGGAGTACCGGTGTCTATCGTATCAGATAGAGATACGCGCTTTACTTCAAGCTTTTGGCGCAATTTTCAAGAAGAGATGGGTACTAAGTTATTCGCTAGTACCGCATATCATCCGCAGACCGATGGGCAGAGTGAAAAAACTATTCAGACACTAGAAGATATGCTACGAGCATGCATTGTCGATTTTGGTGGTAGTTGGGATATCTATCTACCACTAGTTGAGTTTTCATATAACAACAACTACCATTCCAGTATCGGAATGGCACCATATGAAATGCTTTACGGTAGAAAGTGTCGAACCCTGGTGTGTTGGGATGATTTGGGTCCGCGAGAATTAGCTCACAAAGATATAGTCAGTATCACTAATGAAAAGATTGGAGTGATTCGGGCTCATCTAAAAGCGGCTCAAGCTCGGCAGAAGTCCTACGCGGATAAAAGACGAAGGCCAATCGAGTTCCAGGTTGGTGATATGGTTATGCTTAAAGTATCTCCATGGAAGGGGGTGATCCGATTCCGAAAACGGGGAAAATTAAGTCCAAGATTTATTGGGCCATTCAAAATCATAGAGCATGTGGGTAAGGTAGCGTACCGACTGGAACTGCCAGAAGAGTTGAGCGGTATTCATAGCACTTTCCATGTTTCACATCTACGAAAGTGCTTAGCTGATGAAACGGCTTATATAAGATATGACGACATTGAAGTTGATGATAAATTAAATTATGTTGTAAAGCCTATCGAAATTCTTGATCGAAAGGTTAAAAGCTTAAGACATAAAGAAATCAACCAAGTTAAAGTTAAATGGGAACATCGGAAGGGATCAGACACCACTTGGGAGTCCGAAGAAGAGACGAGACGCTTATACCCTTCCCTATTCGGTACGTATTCCGATTTCGAGGACGGAATCCTCTTTAAGGGGGATAGACTTGTAACACCCCTAAATTATTAAACTGTATATATGTTTGTGTACATGTATAAGTTATAATAGTAATAATAAAATAGTGAGAATAAAAACTAGGAATAATTAACCTAGTTAAAACCTTGATATAAGTAATGAGAAATCAATGAATTTTAACCCTTTTATAAGACTTAGAAACTAGAGGGGCTAAAAGTGCAAAGTTTGAAAGATGTTTGTTAAAGTCCTGGATAAACATTAGGATACACACTTTGTGTGTGTATCCTGTTCGATCAAGACTATCCTGTTCGATCAAGACCCCCAGGAATGACCAAAGTCTCACAAACCCTAACCCCCTCAATTCTACTTGAAATCAAAGAAAGAATTCAATCAGGAGTCATTCTTAAGCTAGAATCTCGATCACTAACACTAGGGGATCGAAAGGTATGCTTAATTTTGATATATAAAGATGTATTGATGATTCTTAAATTATCATAACAGAAATTAGTGATGAATTGATGGATGTTATGGTTAAATTAAGATGACTATAAGTCTAGGAATAAGTCTTAGGCAATAATTTGACCAATTCATGTCATACCCTATTTGTTTCAATGATTTTCATATAAGTGTAATATGGGTTTTGTGAGGATTACTTGAATTTTTGTGATATTGAAGTTAATTGATAGCTATGATGCAAGTTCAAGTGTTAATTTTTGGTGTTTTAATCATATTAGCATATAAATGATGTTTTGATATGGTTAATTAGTTAATCATGAACATGAAAATGGTTTTATAATGATTATGCCTTTAAGATGTTCGATAAAATGTCTAAGTGAATTGGATTACTTGGAAATTATGAAGTAATCGCTCAATCGAGTAATTAAAAGTATGAAAGGTTGAACATCGAACCATGAGTTCTAAACAATATATTCAGATTGAATTATATAGGTGATTTGGGTGGATCATCGAGTGGGCAAGGCGGACCGGATAACCGCTTAAAAGGAAAGCTTTGAAAGGTATGCGGCTATTCGCTTCGTAATGTCTTGTTTTAGCACTTTTATGCTTAGTTGTTAAATGATAGTCAAATCGTTATAATGTTGGATAATATTAAAACGAAGGATTTCGTTTGTAGTATCCAAACATGAAAAAGTAGAAATTTTGAGAATATAGAAATGATCAAAGTGGTGGATTCCATTTGAAAGTTTAAACGGGTCAAATTGACTCGAATACTACATGTTCGCTTCTAAAACGTCGATGGATTTCGCTAGAGAAATCAAATGGGTCAAATTACCAAAGCAGTAGGCTTTGGTAAGTTAAATCGATGAATGTAACTAAGTTGGACAAACGGGTTGATTAATACGTATATATTTCGTTAACGACACTTGAGTTTTAATAGAATGTGTCATAAAAATATAAGTATGTTGATGTGTAAGCTCTTATAGATGTTTTGGAGCTCATAAGTAAATTCTATGGTTCATAAATTGAAACGGGTTGAATAATTATGAAAATGACAATAATCTGAAGGCTTAAATAAAAGAAATTTGTTCAGGTGAATGTAGTATTTTGATTCTATGTTATAGAATATCAAATTACGGTCACGTAGGAAGAAACGGGACCTAATTCAGATCAATAACTGACAAGTTATGTCTGTTTTAGTAAAATGGTGTTGAGCTGGGAATATGCAGGTTTTAAAACTGCACCTTCTGTTGAAATGGAGGGCTCGCGTCACGCGACGCTTAAGGGTAATACCGTCGCGGCCCGCGACGCTTGTCACGTCACGCGACGCCTAGACCATCATCCCGTCGCGCCACACGTCGGGTTACCAGTGCGGAATATTAGTTGCTGATTGTTGTTTTGTTTATATAAACATATACAAACAATTTTTTTTTTTGCATTCATAACTAATGAATTTGATTATTTTGTGACTAGGTAACTCATGAATGGGTCGGATGAAGATCAAGCTAGTACAAGGACCGAACACACAACTTATAAAGCTTCCGCTAATAAAATTGTTCCTTTTGTTACGAAACTTATGTGTAATACTTATTATTAGGGTTGTTTGAAGGTTTAAAAATCTATGTAAGTATTGTTTTGTCAGTGTTTTGTAAAAAACGGTACTTTGAAAGCAATACATATCATATAAATTATCAAATAGGCATAAGGCTCTTACATTAGGGTAACTCCAGTGTTCTACAAACTCAAGACTCGTCAAACTCACTACGTAAAACCATGAGTATACATGACCCTCTTTCCGTTTTTACACTGTTGGGTGCAATGTATATTACCTTATTAAAACTCACACAAACACACATATGCAAATACTTTATTCATACAAACAAATCCAATATACATTCTTTATACTTTTATACGTTAGAAACACATGCATGCTAGAAGCCATTCTTGCACTATACTTTGACATTAACTTCGTACAAGCCTAACTTAACACGTATAGCGCTATAGGAGTAGCACACCGCCCTTGTTGGGTCATTGTTAAGTATTCAATCTTTACGGTCTTGTCATTGCAACGACAAGATTACGCTAGTGGAATCTTTAGGTTGACAAATATGTAATGCATGCTAGTTTATGCCTTATTATACATTTTTGCCATGTGGATCTCGCTAAATTCTTTTATACGTATGCTAGTACACTAAACTTGTATGCTCACCAATGTTTTTGTGTTGACATGTCACTTTAATATATATTGCAAGAACTTGATGTTGATGCGTTGAAAAGAAATCTAGTAGGATGGACTAGAAAAGCACTTAGTTTAAATTCATGTTTTGTTGTTTAAATTGTTATGTTCTAAATATTGTATTTTTCTTTTGGAAACAATGAATTACCTTTATCACAAAATGAAAAATCATTATTTTAAATACTTGTCACAATTAGCCGTTATGAAGTCTCTTGCAATCTCGTTTTCTTCTCACTCCGTTGTTTCCGCCATCGGTTGGGGTGTGACAAAAATTATCCTAGATAACTTTGCGTTATGACGAGATAAGTCCCTCGTGTGTCCAAACTTTACGGTTTGTGTGGAAAGTTAACATGTTAACTTTAAGCGTATGTACGAAACTATATTGTATGTTATAATTTGTACGTTGAATATAATAACACGTATAATATAGTTGTGTTTAAGAGTGTTCTATAAATCGTAAAGATTTACCAGAGAGAGTTAACGGCGTTAACTTGAAAGTACAAAATGTCACATCTAGTTAGTTGAAAAACCAGATGACGTCAGCGGGTACGCTTGCTGATATCATGAACTACTATGCGCTCAGCAATGGCCTTCACTGGTCAGTTGTGTCTAATCAGTGGTTTGAGCTATTGGTGGTTCCCTAACCCGAAGTTTCTTGTTTCTGATCACCGGTACGAGCCATTAGTGGTATCCATTGATCATTTGGTTCACAATGTTCAATTGTTTGGACCAGATCAATCATTTAAACCTGATGAGTTGTTTGGTCCTAGATATCTGATCTGTTTCAATTCATGCCATAAGTAAAATGGCAATTTTGAGTTTGACCACTGAAATCCATTTGATTGCAATTTAATCTTATTGAATACAAGATTAATGGAAAATTATTTTTTCAACTTTTATGAGTTAAAAATGAGCTTTGGGTTCGGTTTTTTTTTTAACCTTTTGTACTAGAACTCTTGCCAAAATATTAGAAACGGTTTTTTAACGAACTTAGAGGAGCACTCTCAATATATACACCTAAACTATGTTTTTCCTTATAGTTTTTTTTGTAAACACCAATCACATAGTGTTATCTGGGGTGCAAGAGCCATCTTCGATTGTACACATATTGTTCCGATTGTTGTACCCTGAGAGACAAACACATTCTTCTAAGAAGAGGCGCAACATTTGTTCTAAAAGACCCATGTCATACACGATCCTCAACCAACACTAGCAGATTAGTTCACCCATTTAGAACTTGTTGAAGACATCCGTTTGAATCTTTTTTGTTTATGTAACGCTTATTTTACATATTGTAGTACGATTTGTATACTATTTTATACTACACTAGATTAGAACCCCGTGTATTACACGGGCTGAATAAATGTGAATTTATATACTAAATAATAAAATAATATATTTTTAAAAACTTTGTTTATTACATGGACTGAATACATATAATTTTATATACTAAAAAATAAAAAGTTATATATTTAAAAACCCCTTGTATTGTTGTGCAGGTTGAATAAATATAATTTTATACATTAAATAATGAAAAAAATACTAAATAATAAATTATTTATATATTTAAAAAACCCCGTGTATTGTACGGGTTGAATAAATCTAATTTTATATATCAAGTAATAAAAAAAAGTTATATTTTTAAAAACTCATGTATTACACAGGTTGTATAAATGTAATTTTGTATAGTAATTTATAAGAAAAGTTATATCTTTAAAAAACCCCGTGTATTACACGGGTTGAATTTATATATCAAATAATAAAAAAATTATATTTTTAAATACCTCATGTATTACACGGGTTGGATAAATGTAATTTTGTATAGTAAATGATAAAAAAAAGTTGTATCTTAAAAAACCCCGTGTGTTACACGGGTTGAATAAATGTAATTTTATATAGTAAATAATAAAAACTTATATCTTTAAAAAACCTCGTGTAATACACGAGTTGAGTTCTGATTAATTTCAGATTTTGATTTTCTGCATTTTCTCTCATATTAAATAATAATAATTTTTCTCTCCTTAAAATTACATCTTAAGTCATATTCTTATTTTTATAAAACATATTTAAAAAATATATAATATTTTATTTAAAATAAATATATTTAAAACATTTACTGATTATAAAAAGTTAAATATATTTAAAACATATTACTGATTATAAAGAGTCATAGACAATTTAAATATGTTACCTAAATTTGGATGTAAAAGTATAAACGTAAATATTAAAATAAAATCTCTCTACGATATAATAAAACTATAATGCAACCTATTCCTATATCTAAGGAAATATATTATAAAAATAATAATTTAATATTAATAGTATATTTTCTAAATAAGTTTTTAATCTATACTATATCTCTACGTATATCTTATAATTATATATATTAAATAGTATATCTCTACATATATCTCATAAATAATTATTTAATTTTAAATAATTATTTAATTTTAATATGCTAAAAAATAGATGGCTTCAATGAGTGACATGTGTCCCTAAAGTGGTTTCTTTTATTATATAGTATAGATAAGAGTACTCTTATTAATTTATTATTATTATTTATACTAAAAAGTGAACCTATTTCCAATGATTGATAGTTCAACATCTTTTTATTCAAAACAAAGATTAGCAATCGTCGAGCAGTCATATTTGGTTCTTTTCGATTTTTTCACTGTAAGTGTTAAAGAGAAGTTCATCATGTTGTAAAAAATAAAAATAAAAAAAAGGTAAAAGCATCCGATTCAACAATAAATTACGTGTATGGTGAAACCGTCACTTAGAGAGAATGAATATAGAGATCTTTGGTTAAGTAGACATATAACCTGTAAAATATAAAAGTGATTGGATAAATGTTGAGGTTTTTTAAAATAGTTTGGGACTTGAGGTTTTTTAAAATAGCTTGGGACTTGAAATTTATTGGAAAATTGTGAAAATTACTCGTTTAAAATCAACTCGGCTCGCTTGCATAAACATTGAGCTGATGTGAGGTCACTCATTTGACTCACTCAAGGTAAGTAGAGTATTTAAGAAACCTAAATTTTATAGGTAAAAAATCCTACACGTCTTATTGGTTATTTTTATCCATATGTAAAAGTTAATCTTTTTTTTTTTTGTCGTACATTCATCCATCTTCAACATTTATAAAATATACTATCTAATTCGAGCTTTATCAGAGTTAATATGGGCTAAAACTTCATCTTATTAAAACTTTTTTAATCAAGATACGCTTACTTATATAATTTTGAGCTCACGAAGCTGACTTAACTCTCATTCATTAAACTAAGTGTTGTTAGTTAGTATGATTTCTTTCCTTTCAAGAATTCAAAGAAATTTGAATATATTTTCTTTTTCAAGAAGTTGTATCTCCTTTTTACATTCCATAGTTGAAATTACGTTTTTTCTTTGTAGTAAGTAAATTGTAGTTTTTACAATCTACTATACTCATTTTAGCAGAGCTTTAAAAATATTCTTCTAAGATCATGAAATATGTCTACCATTTACATTATTTTGTTTACAAGAACTATCCATGAAATTTCTAGAAGAGCTCACACCATTAAATACCAAAAATATATTTTTATGATTCCATATGGAAAAAGCGTCGAAATGATGGAAATAATTGTGTCAAGAAAAAGGCAGCCAAAAAGATGTCATTTAAGTGAGAGAAATTGAAATTCCTCAAAAAGGCAAACCAATCCCAACATTTACGATGCTTGTTAATACTATTGTTTTCATTTTTAACTTTTATTTTATAGTTACAACTAACATGTTTTACAATTAAAAAGGAGCCACCACACTTTTTAGTTGGCATTGGGTCCCATTACAATTATATAGAGACAACTTTTTTGAAAATAACAATCAAGTTTTTTTGGCCCTTGTTTCCTATATCAGAGCCTTGTTTCCATAGTTGAATATATTTTATAGTTGAATATATTTTATAGTTTTTTTGGCCCTTGTTTCCATAGTTGAATATATTTTATAGTTACAACTAACATGTTTTAGAGCCTCTTGCGGCTTTATCAGGCCAATTAGAATTTACGTCAACGTCATGTCAGCATGGAGGCTTTATCATGCCCCCCTTTAATTTGGAGGGTGTGGATGTAGTCCCCCGTCATGATTAACTAATTATTTATTTATTTAAATATTTTTTTTAAATTAAATGGCAATTTTAATAACTAGAAAATTAAAAAACATACTTTCATTAAAAAAAAACACTGCAAAGTCATTAAAAAAACATAAGATACTAGAAAAAAAAGACAACATACTAAAAAAAACCCAACATACTAGAAATAAAAAAACTACATATATTTGGCCCGAATTTATGCCTTACGAGCATCCAAAATGACTCGGTCCTCCTCTGGTAGATGTGACACATCCCTTGCGAGAAAGTCCATGTCTCTTTGGATTTGTTTCTCTATTCTCATTTGTTTGTCTTTTTCCCTAATGGAGATTATTTGCTTGAGACTTGCCTCGAACTCGCTCATCTTTGACGGGCCATCTGATGTAGTAGACTTTCCACGTGCATTGGCCTTACTTTTATCCCTACCAGTTGGACGAGGCAGCTCTTGTGGTTCTTCAAACTCGTCAGCATCCTCGTTTGGATTAATTACTTTCCCGAAAAAGAGTCGGCGGTTCGATACACGCCACGACCCATTGCGGGGAAAAACTTCTCACATATACGACCCCAAAATACCTTTATGTCTTGGTCGTCTCCTATAAAAAAAATTATTTACAAAAGCATAAAAAATATAATTTACAAAAGCATAAAAAATATAATTTACAAAAGCATAAAAAATATTATTTACAAAAAGATAAAAATATTATTTACAAAAGCATAAAAAAATATTTACCAACAATCTCGTCCTCCGACACGTCGAGCCATGCTTTTGCCAACTTGAACTCTTTCTTAGGCGACCAAGATTCTACCTTCTTAGGGGTACGTTTTTCGGTCTCATCCTTCTTTTTATGACTTCTTTTTTTTATAGAAGAGGATTCGACTTGGGTTTCGGGAAGTATTCGGTTTCGGTTGTGTCTTGGGTTTTGGGTATGTTTTGGGGCATGTTTGAGCGAAAAAATGGGGGTTGAGAATAATACCCGAAATATGGGAGCATCGGTTGAGTGGTGGGATGAGGAGAAGTAGGGGTGGTTGGTGGCACTGGATAATATCCAAGCTCACCCGTACGCGGGTCTCGGCGATAGCGGTCCTCTTGCTAATTGTTTTGCATATTTTGCCAAAATGGATGGGTTGGGTCCCATAGGTTGTTAGGAAACATTGTTGAGAATTTTTTAAAAATATGAAGGGAATGGTATAAAAAGTGAGGGAAAAAGTGAGAGAATGAGATGAAAATGTTAAAGAATTGTGGGTATTTATAGTGTTAATTTGTAAAAAAAATGGAAAGTAATTTTTTTTAGTAAATTATGACCGTTTTCAACGGTCAAAATGTAAAATGCTGCCTCGGTCCACGCGAATAAAGCCCGTTAACATCTTGGCAAGCCTTCAATGGCGCCCTGCCATAACGCCCATGGTGTGGTTCGATAGCGCCTGGGGGCGCTATAGATGTCCAGCTGGCGAGAGTGGCGCCCCCACACCCTCAGCCTAAGTGTTTTATCAAGGTTATTTGTGTTTTCAATTATTATGCTACTAGTTCAAAACAAAATATGAGTTTAACATTGTTACACAAATGTCAAATACGAAATAAGTGGGTCATATATCGCAACGAAACTTGGGACGTCAATGGGATACATTGACCCTCAGGTCAGGGGCGGATGTACCATATAAGAAGGGGTAGCCTCTGCAACCCCTTGGCGCTGCGGCGGTAGTGTAAATTTTGGAAAAATTTGACATTTTTAACGTTTTTTCGATTTCGTTACCCTTTTCTTTTAAGACGTTACCCCTACGAAGGTTTTCTAGATCCGCCACTGCCTCAGGTCATCGGGATTCATTGAATTGTTTTTTTTTTTTTATAAAAATACAACCTCTTTCAAAAAAAACATGAATTGTACTCTTTAGTCGTTGTTAATAGATAAGAACACGACTATTGATCTTCTAAACTGGCCGATTCAATTATAACACAACTTAAAACCGTTAACATGTTCAAATGCAGATTTGAAAGGATGAGTTAATCGACTTCCGATTTTTTATTTCTTTTATAAATAGTTAATCAATTGTATATATTATATACATACATTGTTATGGTTTTTTTTTTATGATTTCATATGGAAAAAGGGTCGAAATGATGGAAATAATTGTCAAGAAAAAGGCAGCCAATCCCCTCCCGTGGCCCAGTGGTTTACTCCCATGTGGTTAGTTGGCCGGCTCCTCCTTTGGGAGGTCACCGGTTCGACTCCCACTGTTGGCTTTAGGGGGGGGGGGGGGGGGGGGGGACGTCTCAATGATGGATCGTATCCTACCGAGGCATGGTGCGGTCTTGAGGGCAACCCGGTTTTACCCAGCTGTTACCCCAGCGAGTCTCTCGTGTGGGGGCAGTATGGTTTCCGGGCGGAAGTCAGCTTGCGCGGCGGCCGGGGCCCGATCGAACATCGCGTCCGAGAGTGCGGGGCTGACGGGGGATTGTCTTCGACATGAACCCGGTGACCAATAGGTCCAGTACATAGAAAGTCACCTTTAACGTTTTTATTGAATACTAAGTTCGACGCAGGTAGTGCTGGGGACTTTAACGTTTTTATTAAAGATTCTGAGTTGCAGGAGTATACTATGCAGGGGAAGCGATTTACATTCCTAGCTGGAAAAGGTAATGGATTGAAAATGAGCAAAATTGATAGGGTGCTTGTGTGTCGTGAGGTTTTTAATAAATGGCCAAATGCTTGCCTTAGAGCTCTTCCGCGGGGGCTCTCTTATCACACTCTGTTAGTTCTTATTATTGATGATTCTAATTTTGGTCCGAAGCCGTTTCGGTGGTTCAACTCTTGGTTAGAAATAGATGGTTGTATCGATGTTGTTAAAAACGCTGTAAGCGGGGTGGAGTTTGTTGGCCCTCCTGATATGATTTTATCTAAAAAGCTTATGTTGATTCGTGACAAGCTAAAGGAGTGGAAAACTGTTTGGACAAAAAAACAAGGAGAGGAAGAAGACACGATGAGGGCCGAGAAAGAAAAATTGGAAGACATTATGGAATGTAGAGATTTAGAGGAGGAGGAAATGTGGGTTTGGTCCGAATGTAGTAGACGGGTTGAAGAATGGGAAGCTCATAGATTACAGGATTTAAAGCAAAAATCAAGGGTGAAATGGGCGATGTTTGGGGATGACAACTCTGCATTCTTCCACGGTATTGTAAATGGCAGGAAGGCCGCCAATTCCATTCCAGGTTTGGAAATCAATGGGAAATGGATCTCAAAGCCGAGTTTAGTAAAGAAAGAGGTGTACAAACATTTTAGAGATCATTTTCGTGATAATAATAAAGACCGGCCTTTGCTTGTGGTTGATAATTTGAAAACTATTTCGGCTACAAGCAAAGATTTTTTAATTCGGGAATTTTCTAGGGAAGAGATAAAGGAAGCTGTTTTTCAATGTGGAGCGGATAAGGCCCCGGGTCCAGATGGTTTTAATTTCAGGTTCGTCATGAAGTTTTGGGATATTTTTGAAACCGATTTTGTTAATATTATGGACGCTTTTTTTGAAACGGGAGTGATTTCTAAGGGGTGTAGCTCGGCTTTTATCACTTTAATCCCTAAAAACAAAGTACCGGTGGGATTAAAAGACTATAGACCTATTACTTTAATAGGAGTTATAAGTAAAGTTATTTCGAAAGTGTTGGCAAACCGGCTTAAATTGATTATGGGAGAATTTATTTCGGAGTCTCAATCGGCATTCCTTAAAGGAAGATATATTTTGGATGGGCCTCTCATTGTGAATGAAATATTGGCTTGGATGAAGAAAAAGAATGAAAAGGCGTTTTTATTAAAAATAGATTTTGAAAAAGCATATGATAACGTAAATTGGGACTTCTTGTTATCCATTTTATCTCAAATGGAATTTCCTACTCGTTGGATATCTTGGATTAAAGGTATTTTATTGTCAGCTCGATCGGCGGTTCTAGTTAACGGGTCTCCAACATTTGAGTTCAATTGTGAGAAAGGTCTTAGGCAAGGGGATCCCTTGTCACCTTTCTTATTTTTATTAGTCATGGAGGCTCTTTCGGCTACTTTTGACAAGGCTTTGATGTTGGGTGAAATGGAGGGGATTAAGGTAGGGAAAGGCAATGTTACGGTCTCACATTTATTTTATGCGGATGACGCTTTGGTTATGGGGGCATGGAATAGGGAGAATGTAGATAATGTTGCTCGAATCCTTCGGTGTTTCTATATATGTTCCGGACTTAAAATTAATTTGCATAAGTCGAATCTTATAGGGGTTGGGGTCACCAGCGAGGAAGTAGTAGGGATGACGAAGGTGTTGGGATGTAAAAAAGGCGAGATTCCATTTGATTATTTGGGGATCCGGGTCGGGGCGAATATGAACAGAGAAGGTAATTGGTCTGGGGTTGTGGAGATTTTCCTAAAACGTCTTAGCAAATGGAAGGCGAAAACGTTATCAATTGGGGGGCGCCTTACATTGATTAAATCGGTTTTGGAGAGTCTTCCGGTCTATTTTTTTCTCCCTATATAAAGCGCCAAAAGCGGTCATTCTTAAATTAGAAAAGATTATGAGAAGTTTTCTTTGGGCGGGTAATAGTGATGCGAACAAAATTAATTGGGTAGCTTGGGATCGGGTGACGCGGCCAATACAACTAGGCGGTCTTGGTATAGGGAAACTTTCTGATGCTAATGACGCCTTCATTATCAAATGGGGTTGGCGATATTGGGAGGAAAGGGATAGTCTTTGGAGGCGAATTATTGACGAATGTCACGAGAGTAGAGTTGTTTGGTCGGTTATGCCTTGCAACAAATATATTATTAGTCCGTGGAAGAAAATTGTTCAACAATGTGAGATGGGTCGTTTTCAAGGTAAAAACTTCTACTCCAAAGTTTACGCTAAGCCAGGGGATGGAAAGTTTATACAATTTTGGATTGATAATTGGTGTGGTATGGAGGCTCTGAGAATTAGGTGTCCCAATTTGTTCAGATTGGAGAGGAAAAAACGATGTAAGTTAGCGGATCGTATTAAACAGTATGATGGTAATTAGGAGTTGGCGTGGGACTGGACCAGAGTTCCTAGTTCGGAAGTGGAGAGGCAAGAGTTAGAGACTTTGTTGGGTATCATGGAAGGGCGCACCTTGAGTTTTGGTAGAGATTCTTGGTGCTGGAATGGGACAGGGCAGCAGGACTCGGACTTTTCGGTTCGTGCTCTAAAGAAGGCTATGGTGGAAGAATATCAGCAGGTTGGGTTTGGTATGTACTGGATCAAATGGGTGCCGATTAAGTGTAGCATTAATGCTTGGAGGGCTGCATGTCAGCGGATCCCAACCAAAACGGAATTAAGAAGGCGCGATGTTTTGACAGGATCTGTTACTTGCTCCATGTGTGAAGATCAAGACGAAACAGTGGAACACCTTTTCACCGGTTGCGTGGTGGCTATGGAAGTATGGACGAGGATTGCTGCTTGGTGCAAGATTCCGCCTATCTACGCATTTGATGTAAAAGATTTGTTGGAATTATATAAAACTGTAGCAGGGAACAAGAAACGGAAAAAAATTATTCATGGAATCATTATAGCATCAATGTGGGTGATTTGGTTGGCGCGAAATGATAAGGTGTTCAACAGGAAGGAGACTAAAGCGGAGGTAATTGTAGAGAAGATCAAAGCAAATACGTTTTGGTGGTTTAAAAATAGGATTTCATGTAATAATCTCGTTTGGAACGAGTGGTGGAGAAACCCTATGTATTTGATGTAATGGTTTGGGCTTAAGTCCTCGTTTTGAGGACTTTTTGCTTTTGTTAATGAAGTTGAATGTTCAAAAAAAAAAAAAAAAAAAAAAAAAAAAAAAAAAAGGCAGCCAAAAAGATGTCATTTAAGTGAGAGAAACTGAAGTTCCTTAAAAAGGCAAAGCCAATCCCAACATTTAAAATGCTTGTTAATATTATTGTTCTCATTTTTAACTTATAGTACAAGATTTTGAGCCCCATAAAACCTTACAACTAACATGTTTTACCATTGACTCACAACAACCCTCTTTGTATTATATAATTTAAAAAATTTTAAGCTGATAATTAATGTTGAAGAAATTATTGAAGTAATAGTATAGTATCTTTTAATAACATTAAGAATTTGTTATTAGATAAAACTTATAACACTCATCATCAATACTTTGTTAATCAATAAAAACATGTAAAGTAAAGCTTTCTATCGTCAGATCAGACCATTAGTCAAGTTAAAAATAGTCGTCTCTGATCTTGCAGATTGTTTGGTATTTTACCAAATGGGTTTATATTTGTCATTGTAGAAATTATTGGGTGTTGCATGCATAACTAATTGAATACTCTCTTTAATAGTTAAGATATAAAATCAAAATTCAAAGTTTACAAATATTATATTAATTATATTATATTTATAGACACTAAGATCTAAGGGACAAGTGATTTTGGAAGACATGAGGATCTAAGACTCAGAAAATATAATGGGTTACAGAAATCTCACTTGAAGGGATCTTGTACTCTCCTTTTTGGGAATTTTCTTTTTATCCAGACAATTTTAGTTAGTTTCAATTAAATTAATTTTGTACTCATGATTTAATCTAACAAAACATATGATTTTTAACGGTTTGATAAAAAAAGCTAGTATTTCTTAAATGCGTTTTCAAAAACATCGTTCGTGGCGTATAATAATTAAAGTGATACTTTAATAACAGAAATGGAGTCATACAAAAGGTTCTGGATGAAATAAAGGAGACATCCTATAGCTGGCTGAGGCAAAGAACAAAGTTCAGGGCAATATCTTAGAATGATTGGTGTAAGTTTACAATCAATATGTAATAGCTATTTTGTTATGTTTTCTTCTTTCTTTGTTGTACGTTGTGTCTCTTAGCTTCTTGCTAAGGGGTGTGTTTGTTGGTTTTATATTATATTCCTGTTGCCATTCAAAAAAAAAAGAAGTGTTTCCCGCTCTACACAGTCTTTTTTATTTGGGAACAATTGCATATTTCCCCTTAAAAAACTGCTTAATTGCGTATTTACCCAAGTGGGAGTTGAACTTGCATCTCCCAAAAGAAATGCAAGTCTTCCACCACTTAATCTAAATATCATTGTCTACAAATTTGATAAACTAATTAGGTGATTCTTCATGGCACACGATAACTCATAAATACATTGAAAGTCACTAAAACCATGAATGCAATTCTTCCTTATGACCCAAAGTTAAGAATTCCTTGTGCAGGAATAAATTAGAGAAGTAACAGAAAGTAAACCTAAGGAATATAAACACACTGTCTAATTAATACAACCCTGATTTATAAAAGAAAAAAGGAAATATTAAAAAAGAAAAAAAAAACAGATGATGAAAACCTGTAATGTAGTTTTTCTATTGATAAAGTATTTATAAACGTAAATAAGAATAACTACAAAGTAAACTATATGAAAAAATAAATCGTATAATTTACTGTTTTAGTAATATCCAACTTTGATATTCTACGTAGTATTTAGTGAGAACTTATCGAACAAGTTTAATGATTTATATATAAAGTCTTGGCCTAAAATAATTGTAATATTTTTCTAGCATTTTGGCTAGATTATATATGAAATCCTTTATGTAGCAATATAAGCGAATCTTTGTTCTTAGAATTAATAAATCTTTGACTTTACTTTTGTCTTCAATGGATGTAGCAATCAATTATGAAAGAATGTCCGTTATCCGTAGTTACTTTGATGTCGATAGGTTTTTTTCAAGCGGAAATCTCCAAGATGGAGAAACCGCGGACAACAACAATTACATCAAAGAGAAATTAAAATTACACCAATCTCTTCATTCTACCGATCCCCCTTTATATCTACTTTGATGTCGATAGGTGTATAAGGCTACATGGTATGGTGATGGTCATCCCTTGGAGGATGATCCGTCACCTAAGCGCCACATCATAGTCCTTGAGAGGATGGTCCATCCCACAAAAACAATGGAAATAGGAGGATGATCCTACCCCACCACTTTATTATTATTATCTTTTTAAATCTTCCACTTTTTTTTAACATTTAATAGATAAAGTAGCAAAATACTTTCGCTAATATTAAAAAAACAATACATAAACTTTAAAAAAAAAGATAAACTAAAAAAAAATCCTAATAAATTAAAAAAAAAAACATAAACTTTAAATAAAAATCCACCACTTTGATGCTTATTCATGATGTCGTTTTGCAATTTTATAAAAGTCGAGCGTTTCGGTTCGGAATAACTATCAACATCCATCGTTAATATTTCCCACTCCTTGAGCCGAACCTTATCATCGAACAATCGTATCTTTTCTCCCGCCACGCGTGACTTTTCTTCGATCGCCCGCTCGCTCCTTCGCCCTCGCCTTTTGGGCCGTGAGCTCGCTGTACGTTTTAAATTGGGTCATAAACTCCTCCATCTTTGGGTCGACATTTTGCTTTTCTTTCTCCTTCGCCCGCTCCTTCTTTGATTTGTCCCGGCCCGGGGGACGTTCCGCTTCTTTTACGCCGTATTCTTCTTCGTCGAACTCGGCGTCATTGTTTAAGTTTATGTGACATCTCGCATCCGATCCGCCGGCGCTATAACTACCGGATTCCGATGTCCTTTGCCGCTTTGCCATCTCCACCTCGTTTGGAATGGCGCCCATTTTTGGTGTACACGCATAATTTCCCACGCCCGAACGTGTGCGAACGTGGCACCATGGTTCGACTTGTAAACATCCAACGCTTTTTTGAACACATCATCCTCGCTCATCCCGCTACGACGCCCACTTGAAAATATTTTATTATATTCTTCGGAAAACCTATTGACGAACCCGCTCATTTTTCGCCACTTAGAAGACACCGAGTCGACATCTTGATAGGGCCCTTGGTCCATTAGCTCAAGAAATTTCGCCAAAACCGCCTTCCAAAACCCATCACCCATTTGATTGTTACCTATATTGGACAAAATTATATGTTACAAAAAAATAAAAAACAACTAATAGTACAAAATATGACCTTAAAAAAAATTAAAAGTTATTTTTACGTACCTTTAATCGGGTGTGTGGATGTGCCTAAGTAAGCCTTCGCTAAGGCTTCTTCCTCGAGTTGCGTCCATGGTTTCGCCTTTGGTTTGGACGGTTGGCTTTGCTCACCCGCAACTTGCTTGCCTTTTCTTCGTTTTCCTTTTTGCGGTTGGGTCTCAGGAACAACTTCGACAACATCCTCATCGGTTCGGATCGATTGGGTTGCATCGGGTTCGGCTCGGGTTGAACAGGTTGCACAAGTTGGATATTAAAAGCATTCCGCATCATCAATTGTTGTATGGCTTGACTTTATTGCGTGTGCGCAAAAACGTTCGGTGAGTTTTGGAAAGTTGTCGCAACCCCCGCCCCCTATCTGTCCCGGGAACGGGCGGCCGCGAGACCAGTTGTGGTGGTATCATTTTGTTTATCATTATTATTATTTTAGCAGCGGAAATTTCATCAGGACCGAAGTTAGGAAATGTTTATCAGAGTAAAACCACCATATTTTATATTACTAAACACATAGGTAAAACCCAAGTTTCTTATTACAACATGTTTATAGGGTTAAACCCTATTTTATTGAATTTAAAACATCGTCTTTTAGGTAACTTTTATAGCCACATTTTTCCAAGCCGTCAGTGCTCTCCAGCTGGCTTTCTTCTAATTGGCTTTTACATTTTGTTACCTGAAACGTGTTTTAAAAACATTTGTCAGTGTGAAATACTGGTGAGTGAATCCCAGTTTAATCAAGAAACATTTTACTCTTAACAGTATTGAGAGCAATCACATTGTTTATTTCTACACAATTACTCATTCAGTATTGTCAATCCTGACTGGTGGGTCATATTACACATTGGCTAACTCGTTGTCCAATGGTAACGTGTTCCACATTTTGTATACAAAACCCCAACATACCGGCAGTAATTGAAGAACTACAAAGACTCAATCACTTCTTTATCACATTGTAAAACATTTAAGGTTTTGTAAAAACAGTTTACAAAAAGGAGATTACTCACATTGCTGTCTTAGGTTTTCTGTAAGGATTTCCTGGTGATAATCTATAATTTACACAAATGTAGATATGTTAGTAAAATAACCCTTTATATTTACATTAGTTATACCCTCCCCGAGACGACATTCCAACGACTACGTCGGGCAGAACCCTGACAGCCGTTACGAAACCCTGGATCAATCGGGCAGCGTATCTAATACGTAACCGGGGTTATAATACTTACATCGGGGCAGAACCTCGTTAATTAGGGGTATTATACTTGAAAATTATGCCTACACTTTAGAATTTCGTTGAGAGAGAAAGATTTTGAGCGAATTGTTTGAACTGCCGAAGGTTGCTACTTATAGGGCTGATTTCTGGTTCCGTCGCACCCCGCGTAGCATTTCTTTAGGGCCTTCGCGGCCCGCGACGCCACCTAGGGTAGGCCCTAGGGTTGCTGACCCGACCCATAGACTTGACACAGTTAGGACACGAGGCGGCACCGGGTGTCGCCCTAATCTCTTGCCGTCGCGGCCCGCATAAGCTCAAGGGGTGGCTTACGCGCCCCAGGAGAGACCTATTTTTCTTGTTTTTAATTTATTTTTAATGGTATTTCATATTTTGGGCTCGGTTTTCACATACGGGGTGTATTTTAATACATATAGGAGTATTTTAAAATATATTAGGGTGTCCAAATATTTTGGAGGGTTGTTATATCCTCCCCACCTTGTTTTAGAGCTCGTCCTCGAGGTCTACTGGAACATGTGTGGGTATTTCCTTTGCATTTCTGATTCAAGCTCCCATGTGTATTCTGGTTCTCTTTTGGAGTCCCACTTCACTTTGACTAGAACTAGTCTTTTGTGCTTGATGTTCTTAATCTTCCTGTCTTCAATCTGTAGAGGCTTCTCTACAAACTTTAACTGTTCATTTACCTCTATATCCTTAAGAGGTACTACAAGTGATTCATCAGCTAAACACTTCTTGAGATTAGATACATGAAATACATCATGTATTCCTGCCATTTCCTCTGGCAGTTGTAGCTGATAGGCTACTAGTCCTATTCTTTTAATAATCTCAAAAAGTCCAATATACCTGGGGCTTAACTTTCCCCTTTTGATGAATCTTACCACTCCTTTCCAGGGAGAGACTTTCAATAACACTTTATCTCCTACTTGAAATTCCAATGGCTTTCGTCTGTTATCAGCATAACTCTTTTGTCGATCACGTGCTGCTTTCAGTCGTTCCTTGACTTGAATGATCTTGTCTGTTGTTTCTTGTACTATCTCGGGTCCAGATAGTTGTTTTTCTCTGATTTCTGCCCAACAGACTGGCGTTCGGCACTTTCGTCCATAAAGTGCTTCGAATGGTGCAGCATTGATACTTGTGTGATAATTGTTATTATAGGAAAATTCTATCAATTGTAAATGATCGTCCCAATTACCTCTGAAATTAATTACACAAGCTCTAAGCATGTCTTCTAGTGTCTGAATTGTCCTTTCGCTTTGTCCGTCCATTTGGGGATGATAAGCGGTGCTTAGATTCAACTTGGTTCCCATTGCTTTTTGGAAACTTGTCCAAAAATGAGAGGTAAAACGACTATCTCTGTCAGAAACAATTGATAGAGGAATTCCATGTAATGAAACTATCTCACTTTCATATATAATTTAGCTAACTGTTCCATACTGAACGTTTCTTTCATTGGTAGGAAATGAGCTGACTTAGTTAGTCTGTCTACAATTACCCAGATTGTATCATTACCTTTTCTTGTTTTGGGTAATTTGGTAACAAAATCCATTGTTATCAATTCCCATTTCCATACCGGCATTTCTAACTGTTGCAATAAACCTGAGGGTTTCTGATGTTCAGCTTTAACTTGTGAACAAGTTAAACACTTTGCAACATATGCTGCTATATCTTTTTTCATTCCTATCCACCAGAAATTCTTTTTTAAGTCCTGATACATCTTATCATTTCCAGGATGCATCATATACTTAGACTTATGGGCTTCTTCTAATATACGGTGACGTATGTTTCCTAATTTAGGTATCCACATTCTTTTCTTATGGAATCTCCAAATTCCACCTGTTCCTTGTTCTAATTCCTTAATCATTCCTTTTAACTTTTCAGTATCATCCTTGATTACTAATTCTTGTGCTTTTCTAATCTGATCATTTAAATCTATTTGCAGATTTAACTTAAGAGAACGTACTCTTTTTGGCTTTTCATGATACTTCCGACTTAAAGCATCAGCTACTACATTTGCTTTTCCTGCATGATACTGGATATTACAGTCAAAATCACTAAGTATCTCCATCCAGCGTCTCTGTCTCATATTTAATTCCTTTTTCCCAAAAACATACCTTAAACTTTTATGGTCGGTGAATACGGTAAACTTACTACCGTATAGGTAATGTCTCCAAATTTTAAGGGCAAAAATTATAGCTCCTAATTCCAAATCATGGGTTGAGTAATTCTCTTCATGATTCTTAAGTTGTCTAGAAGCGTAAGCTATAACCTTTTGACGTTGCATTAACTCACATCCATAACCTAACTTGGAAGCGTCACAATAAATTACAAATCTTCAATTCCTTCTGGTAATGCTAGTATGGGTGCATGGGTTAATCTTTGCTTAAGAGTTCTAAAGGCTTCTTCTTGTTTTGGTCCCCATTCAAACTTAATGGATTTACAGGTTAACTTAGTTAAGGGAATGGCTATTCTAGAAAAATCTCGAATGAATCTTCTATAATAACCAGCTAATCCTAAGAAACTTCTAACCTCAGTTGGTGACTCAGGGGTTTTCCATTTAGTAATCGCCTCGATTTTGGTGGGATCTACATAAATTCCTTCATGATTGACTAAATGTCCAAGAAATTGTACCTGTTCTAACCAAAACTCACATTTCGAAAACTTAGCATAAAGCTTTTCTTTTCTCAATAAACTTAGAAGTGCGTGCAAATGCTTTGCATGATCTTCCTTGCTTTTGGAATAAATAAGAATATCATATATAAAGACAATTATGAATTTATCCAAATATGGCTTACATATTCAGTTCATCATGTCCATAAATGCAGCTGGGGAATTGGTTAACCCAAATGGCATGACAGTAAATTCATAATGGCCATACCTTGTTCTGAAAGCGGTCTTAGGAATGTCCTCTTCCTGTACCTTTAATTGATGATATCCTGACCTTAAGTCGATTTTAGAGAAAAATCGTGCTCCTTGCAATTGATCAAACCGATCATCTATTCTTGGTAATGGATACCGATTCTTAATCGTAACTTTGTTTAATTCACGGTAGTCAATACACATACGCATTGATCCATCCTTCTTTTTAACGAATAATATCGGTGCTTCCCATGGTGATGAGCTTGGCTGTATGAATCCCTTCTCCAACAATTCATCTAATTGTTTCTTCAGCTCTTGCATTTCTGCAGGTGCCAAACGGTAAGGTGCTTTGGCAATTGGTGCGGTTCCTGGTATTAAGTAGATTCTGAATTCTACTTCCCTGTCTGGAGGTTGTCCTGGTAATTCTTCTGGAAATACATCTGAAAACTGGGATACTACTGGAATATCCTTTAATTCTTTTCCTTTAGTGTTAGTGATTATAGAAATCAAATACACTAATGATCCTTTCCTTATATAACTTGCTATTTTCATCACAGAGATGAATTTTGTGGATTTAGAGAACTTATTTCCTTTAATTGTGGTCTTTTCACCTCTTGGTGAATTTACTTGAATTGACTTTTGATCACATAAAATACTGGCTTTATTGGCTATTAACCAATCCATTCCTAATACAACATCAAATCCTGCCAGATTCATTGGATAAAGGTTTGCAATAAATTTCTGATTTAAAATTTCTATTCTTGCTCCCTGCAAGATTTCAAAAATCCTAATGATTTCCCCATTTGCTGTCTCTACTAGACATTCTTGTGTGAGTTTAGTTAATTATTGATTAAGAAGTTTGCAAAACGAAGTATTAATAAAACTTTGGTTCGCACCAGAGTCAAACAATACTTTAGCAAAAACATCACTAACTAAAAACCTACCAGTGATCACATCTGGGATCATCTTTGCTACTTCTGCAGTCAAAACAAATGCTCTAGCATTTTTAGTATTCTTGGGGTTTGCAGCTGGAGCTACTTTAGACAATTAGGCTTGATATGACTTTGTTCTCCGCAGTTGTAGCATATTCTGATGCTAATCTTTTTCCTGCAGTCTTCCTCCTTATGTCCAGATATTTTGCAAAAGTTATAGTATATGGAGCATCTCCCTGAATGCTTCCTTTTGCAATACTTACAGTAGGGTGTAGAGGTAGAACCTACATTTCTCCCAAGGTTAGAATTTCCAGAACGGAATTCTTGAGTAAGCTTCTGGGTTAGGTTCCTCCTTTGATCCTCTTCTCGTGTACGGACTAATTCATCTGTCAAGGTGTTAGCTAGTTCTACAGCTTCTTCTATGGTTTGAGGTCTAGCTGCCTTGACTACATGTCTAATCTCTCCAATTAATCCCCAGATGTAACGGGAGATTAATACTGGTTCAGGTGAAACAAGGGTTGGTACTATTCTAGCATATTCAAAGAATAATGTGGTATAACCCTTACTATCTACTCCAATCATCCTAAGATTTAGGAATTTGTTTGCTATATGTTCCATCTCATTAGGAGGGCAGAATTTCCTTTCTACCATGTTTTTAAATGCCTCCCATTCCATATTGTAAGTCCTATCACTTCCCCTAGACTGGAGGATAGTGTTCCACCATTCTAGTGCTGAATTTTTAAACAGGTTAGAAGCAAACATTATCTTATCCTCTTCTGCGCATTTACTTATCCTTAAGACTGCCTCAGTCTTTTCTATTCAGCGTAGAGATGCAATGGCTCCTTCATTGCCCGAGAATTCCATTGGTTTACAAGACCAGAATTCTTTATAAGAACAACCGTAAGACACGGTTCTCCTTCTTTTGGGAATGGGCACTTGAAGTACGGGTCCATTGTTTGCGCTGTTTTCAGGTTCAGAGGGTCGCTTACTATCATGTTTACTTTTATTTTCAGCTTCCTTAACCGTTTTGATAATATATGGCATCACATCTATTATCCCTTGTGCCACTATATGCTGCATGGCACTGTTATCCACTTGGTTTCCGTTATTGTTGTTGTTCGGGTTGTCATTAACCAAATTATTGTTACTCTGGTTATCTTTATTCTGGTTTTCCTGGTTTACTTCGTCGTCCATCTGAATTTTAAACATTCACCAATTATTAATATCACAAAATAATTAATAAATTGGGCAACAACCACACAACACACATATTGGCCAAAAACGTCGAGCATTGCGACTTTACTCTTTTCTATTATAGTATGTGTCAAATACACACTAAAAATGGAATTAAAAATTACAATACTATTATGCATCGCTAACCACAAAGTGGTCTATACTACAACATATATTATTATTATTACACATATATATATATTATATATATTTTTTTCATACAAACATATTATATATTATTATATTATTATTATTATTACCAACTCCATCATCTCCTTCACTGGTCTGGATTCATCCAGTAATCCATATTGCGCTCGTCGTATTTCCAGACGAGTCGCTCTCCTACCTGCCTCATTCTTTCACTACTCTCCAAGATCTCTTCTCCGAAAGTTCGGAGCTCATGCACATTATCTGCACTCATTGGGGGTGCAAGTGCTGGTACTGGGTCCGGGTACTGGGGCATGGGATTCTCCTGAGGGTACAGATTTTCTAAGATCTCCCTAATGTATTCATCGTTATCGTAGTAGTAGGGATCTAGAGGGTCCAGACCTAGATAGGCTTCTAAGTTCGGCATGGGTTCGTCGTTTAGGTGATAGCGCGATCATCGAACCATGGATCATAATCCGGGTCTAAGGCATTAGGGGATGGTATCCTAGGTATCTCCCCAGGGTTGAAATCATGCATTTCTACTTGATTTTCGGGGTTATTCTCTATCTCCATTGGCTGTGTAGGGAACAAAGGTAAGGGTAGTGGGGCTACTAATTGTTCCAGGTTTGGGTCAGCAGCAGTTGTTGCTAGGATATGAAAATTGGCTAAGCTCCTATTAAGCATATCCTGTGTATGGGCATCTGACTCTCGCTTAGCGGCTGCTAGGACTCTCTGCTGTTGCAACTTTCGCATTCTTTTCCTACGCTCGAATGCTCCCTTACTGAACCATCCTCTCTTTTTCTGAGGGAATGTCTCTTCAGACTGAGCCTTAAAGACGAACATCCCTTCTTCATTATCAGCGGCATACCTAGAGAGGGCAGGCTGTGAAGAGGTACCTTCACTCCTAGTTGAATCGGAAAACTGACGATACGCGTCTGAGGGTCCTTGATCACTCATACTATAAACTAACAAATAGTCAAATAACACACAATAGTAAAATACAGATATGCACGTATTTTCATAATTAATTTCCTAACAATTTGAATAATATTGGTGTCAACAGAACACTTCTGTGGCTGAATCAGTGGCTTAGCTCTGATACCACCTTCTGTCGCAACCCCCGCCCCCTATCTGTCCCGGGAACGGGCGGCCGCGAGACCAGTTGTGGTGGTATCATTTTGTTTATCATTATTATTATTTTAGCAGCGGAAATTTCATCAGGACCGAAGTTAGGAAATGTTTATCAGAGTAAAACCACCATATTTTATATTACTAAACACATAGGTAAAACCCAAGTTTCTTATTACAACATGTTTATAGGGTTAAACCCTATTTTATTGAATTTAAAACATCGTCTTTTAGGTAACTTTTATAGCCACATTTTTCCAAGCCGTCAGTGCTCTCCAGCTGGCTTTCTTCTAATTGGCTTTTACATTTTGTTACCTGAAACGCATTTTAAAAACATTTGTCAGTGGGAAATACTGGTGAGTGAATCCCAGTTTAATCAAGAAACATTTTACTCTTAACAGTATTGAGAGCAATCACATTGTTTGTTTCTACACAATTACTCATTCAGTATTGTCAATCCTGACTGGTGGGTTATATTACACATTGACTAACTCGTTGTCCAATGGTAACGTGTTCCACATTTTGTATACAAAACCCCAACATACCGGCAGTAATTGAAGAACTACAAAGACTCAATCACTGCTTTATCACATTGTAAAACATTTAAGGTTTTGTAAAAACAGTTTACAAGAAGGAGATTACTCACATTGCTATCTTAGGTTGTCTGTAAGGATTTCCTGGTGATAATCTATAACTTACACAAATGTAGATATGTTAGTAAAATAACCCTTTATATTTACATTAGTTATACCCTCCCCGAGATGGCATTCCAACGACTACGTCAGGCAGAACCCTGACAGCCGTTACGGAACCCTGGATCAATCGGGCAGCGTATCTAATACGTAACCGGGGTTATAATACTTACATCGGGGCAGAACCTCGTTAATTAGGGGGTATTATACTTGAAAATTATGCCTACACTTAGAATTTCGTTGAGAGAGAAAGCTTTTGAGCGAATTGTTTGAACGGCCGAAGGTTGCTACTTATATGGCTGATTTCTGGTTCCGTCGCGCCCCGCGTAGCATTTCTTCAGGGCCTTCGCGGCCCGCGACGCCACCTAGGGTAGGCCCTAGGGTTGCTGACCCGACCCATAGACTTGACACGGTTAGGACACGTGGCGGCACCGGGTGTCGCCCTAATCTCTTGCCGTCGCGGCCCTCGTAAGCTCAAGGGGTGGCTTACGCGCCCCGCGAGAGACCTATTTTTCTTGTTTTTAAATTATTTTTAATGGTATTTCATATTTTGGGCTCGGTTTTCACATATGGGGTGTATTTTAAGACATGTAGGGGTATTCTAAAATATATTAGGGTGTCAAAATATTTTGGAGGGTTGTTATAAAAGCGGCAAATGCGTTTGAGGAAAATTGACCGAATTGGTTCGGATCCATCGTCGGATAGTATCCCGGCACCGAAAAAACATTCGGGATGTTCGATGGGTTTGGGTTGTTCGGGTTGTTCGGGTTGTTGGGGACGTTCGGGTTGTTGAAGGGATCCATGGTAGAGTAGTATTTTATAAAAATGAAGAATGTGTTGGTGCATATGTCTATCGACTTCGTCTTGTATCGAGTCTTGTATTAGTCTAGATAGATCAGGGCACGATATTCGAGAAAACTGAGAAAACATGTAAGATGTACCATTTCGCACGAAATGAAAAGGCCCATTTCGCACGAAATGAGGATTCCATTTCGTACGAAATGGATTGACCATTTCGTTTGAGTCATTCCGTGCGAAATGGAGATGTCTATAAATACTAGGTCATGCCAAATTATTTGTAACGATTCGATTTCGGTAGCGAAGCTCTGCCGAAGTGTCTCCAGCATTGTAAAACGATCTAATATCAATACAGAGACAGTTTAAAGTGAATATCTGTGTAAATCGGCTGAAATAACTTCGATACGTTTGTTTCCACCACTCATATTGGACGAGATCTCTTCTGAACGACTCGTTTAGTCGTGCAAACGATCCTATAAGTGGTATCAGAGCTCAGGAGGAAGAGTTCTTACCATTTTAGGTGCAAATTCTGATTTCTACACCTTCTTTTCAAAATTAAACAAGTTTTCACGGATAAAATGACTTGATTTTGAAACATAACGTGCGAAACACTGTTTTATCAAATCCTTGAAAGAATCAGACCTTAAAATGGCTTAAAACTTGATCAATTTTTGCAAAAACTGTTCGAAAGAGTGACGTCATCACCATTTCGCACGAAATGGTAATGGGATATCATTTCGTTTGACCTTTGCTGCATTTCGCACGAAACGAGCCTTCATTTCGCACCAGGGGTCATTTCGCTTGAAATTGTACATCAGATCGTCATTCCGCACGAATTAAAGCTTCATTTCGCATCAATTGTCATTTTGTGTGAAACCTCATTCCATTTCGTACAAATTGGAATAGTTGATTCATTTCGTTTGAACAGGGTCCATTCTGTGTGAAAGTTCATTTCGCGTGAAAGGTGCATTTCGTTTGAGAGTTGATTTCATTTCGTGTGAAACATATCCATTTCGTTTGAAAGATTGTGTTTGGGAATTTTTGAGAACCAAATCATGGAGAACGAGTTTTATAATGCCTTTGCTAGTCCGATGACTATTACTCAGAATACAATGTTAGAAAATGAGACGGGAACAACGCAAAAACCGCCTAAGCTTATGAGTATTGAGGAGTATAGTGGATGGGCCGAACGTTTTGAGAATTGGGTTCAAGCATATTACCTAGATGCATGGGATTATACTGAATTTCGATATATTAGACCAGTTAAGGATGACGGAAGGAAGGTTGAAATTAAAGATTTAAGTGCTGAAGAGAAACAGACATACAAAAATGAAAAGTTGATGGTTAGTCTCTTGCAGCAAGCTATAAAGGATGAAATCTTGATTTTACTACAACATAATGGAAGTGCACAATCAATATGGAAAGAATTACATTCGAAGTTTGTTGGTAGTAAAGAGATGATCAAGAATAAAAAGTCGCTTATGAAGAAAGAATTTGATCTATTTCGTGGATTAAGAAATGAAAGCACCAAGCAGGTTATAGAAAGATACTGTAATTTGGTGAAGAATATGAAAAGATTGAGCATCAATAAAGATAAAGATGAATTGATTGACAAGTTAGCCGATGCGTTGCCACATGATGTTTGGGGCACATATCTTATGATGTTGAGAAATAAACTTGATTTTGACAATCTATCGCTGAGTGATTTTATTGAACAACTCGAAGCTCAAGAGATGGAACAACGAAAGATAGCGAGAATGAAGAACTATGATGGTGAACAAGATATCGGTCTGTATTACAAAGGTGGTGTTAGTGATAAGACCAACATTGCACCAAAGATTGAAACGACTTTCAATGCAAAAAGTTCTTCTGAAAGTTCATCTCAAGGATCAAGTAGCAAAATGTGATTTTCTTCATATCCATCATTTGATCCACATTTTTCTGCAACAAAGAGTGGCAAAGTTCTTCAATGCAGCATTGCTTTAAATCTTGAGAATGAACAAAATTATTCTGAAGAAGTAGACAAAAGTCATATGTCATTGTTGGTGACTGTACTAGAGTCGTATAGGAGTTTAGTTGCAGGAAGGATCAGAAATCCAATGTTGACAAAAGAGGATTACGATCAGGTTGATGCTGAGGAAATGGAGTTGATGGATATAAAATGGTGTTTGGCGAGCGTGTTGAGAAGAGCTGAGAAGTTTAAACAAATCACAGGAAGAGATGATTTTCGTGATGCAAATGTTTCTACTTTAGGATTTGATAAATCTAAAGTTACTTGTTTTCGTTGCAGGGAAAAAGGGCATTTCAAGCGAGAATGCACAAACCGTGAAGCAAGTGGAGCTCAAAATCCGTTCAACAACAATGATTATTATCGGAAAGCAATTTATCATCAAGTTGCTCAACAACCACATCAACAACAACCACAAACTGCTCATGCTAGGAAGGAGATTGAAGAATCAAAGAAAGCTTATATGGTGAATCAAGATGATGGAAGTTCGTCAAAAGGATTCAGTTAGGATAAATATATTTCAGCAGAGAGTAAAGCATGTTTGATAAACAAAATGATAAATCAAGATGATGAAAGATTACCAGAAGGTTTTAGCTGGGACAATTACTGTCCAGATAAGGAATTCTTGGATAAAGCTTTTGTTGCTCAAGTTGTTGAAGATGATGAAGATGATTATTGGGCAGATAGTATGAAAAAGCATTTAAAGTATCTAGCCGAAAGAGATGTTGAAAATGCTCGAATTGAAAAGGAAAAGGAGGCTAAACAACAAGATGATAGTGATGATGATTATTATGCAGAAAAAATGAGAGAGCATTTAAAATTTCTAGCTGAGAGAAATGCAGAAAGAAGAAAAGGTAAGAATGATGAAGAAGAAGTCCGAGTGATAAAAGTCAAAGAAGTTCCAGCTTTCGAGATTAAAAGGAAGCTATTGCAGAAAAAGTGTCTGAGAATTGTGAAAACTGTGAGACTATGAAGAAGCAAAACGATGAGTTGATTCACAACATAAACAGTTTGAAAGAATCGTATGATGTCTTAAACAAAGCAATGAATCAATACAATGAATCAAGTAGTGAACAAGGAACTGCTTTGAAAACACTTCAAGGAGCGTTCATGTCGAAGCAGTCAGGCATCAATTATTACATTGATAAATGTGCTGAGCTTGAACAAAAGTTGGAAACCCAGAGAATAGAGACTGAAAGGGTTGAGAGATTATTGAGAAGTTACTCATGTGCTTCTTATGTAATTGACAGGATTTACCCCACAGTTGAAGGCATGAAGGCATTTGAAGAAGAAACATCTGAAGTGAAGAAGTTCGAAACAAAAGAAGAGACTGAAGTGAAAAATTCTGGTAAGAAACAAAGTGTTAGTTACAGCAAGTGTCCACCCCCGCTTGAAAATGGATATTCTCCACGAAATCCAAATTCAGAAAGAGTAAAAAAGGCAACCAATTTACATTGGGAATTTGAACCCTCAGATAACTTGCCAGACCACATTGATGTCATGTTCACATCATCTGACACTGATCATGAGTCCGAGATAATTAAGAAAGTTGTCGATCAGGTGTTGGATAAGGATGAAACGGAGGAGTCCAAGTCAGAGTCAAAGTCTGAGTTCGTCACTTCAAGTTCAAAAGTCAAACAGGGCAAAAGAGTTTACAATAAAGAATTTCTGTTATCACAATTTGAATGATGAAACATTCAAAGTAGCATATACTTTGAATGATTCTGACAAATTATATTCTGATGAAGAATTTCCAATAAGAGGTGTTAAAACAGAAATGATCAAAAAGGTTTTCAAACTAACAGAAATTAATATTTATGAAATAAAAGATGTAAATCTTAATGAAAAACCTAAAAAGTACACCTCAAGAGATAAACAAAGGTTAAACAAGAAAAAGGGTTACAGTTCTGGTTCAGGTTATCGAAAGAAACCAAACCATAACGGTAATTTCAAAAAGAAAGGTTTAGGTTTTATTTCACCAGAAAATCATAAAAATGAGAAAGTTTCTAAAACCAAAACAGTATTTGTTTCAGGTGCTTCTGCTGAAGAGGAAGAAAAGAGTTCATTCTGGAAGCAGACGAATAAAGAATTCCTTGCGAAGAAGCAAGAAGAAATGAAAAATGTAGTTGCTCAGAAGAAAAAGGAGACGAGAACCTGTTTTAACTATCATAAAGTTGGTCACATTGCTATAAACTGTTCAAATGCAACCAACACACAACAGGGAGTGTCTCTTAAACTGAAAGAAAAAGTTGTTGAGAAAAGTAAACCACCAACTAAAAGATTTAAAGTCTTTGAAAACTCAACATTTGAGGTTGGAGAATGTTCAAAAAGGGTTTATAAGAGAAAAGTTAATCTTGACAATCACAAGAGGATTGTTAAGAAATCAGATGAAAGTTTTGGCAATGAATCAGATTCCATAAAGTCAGATGAGCCACAAGTTGAATCAAAAGTTGAAAAGTCAGTGCCGCCAATGGATGATGCAAACTTTCCATCTTTGCGGGCTGAAAATTTTAAGCAAAAGATTGGAAAAGTTGAGATTTCAAATCAATTCTTTCCTGAGAAGAAATATTTTGATGTTAAGAAGTCATTTAACCCTAAAGTGAAGCATATTTTTGGTAAAATGATTGATGGAAAGGTTAAAGGGGTTAAAGAGTTTTATGAAAAGAAAACAAAGAAACCAGATGAATATGGTTCATCCCAGATTAGTAACTGGGATAGAACCTATCAAAACTAAAAACTCTGGACTTGCCGGAGCTCCCAAGTTGGTAATCGTGGAGCATGAATCAGCATCATACTTGGTAAAATGTGTTTGTGAAGTTTTTACAAGTGATTATTTGTTATTCCTACAAGTGGTTAATTGATGTGCGTTAGGTGTAATAGAAGTTTAAGTATATTTTAAGCCCTTTTACACTTTTATTAGCCAAGTTTTAAATTTATAAAACACAATATTTACTAACACTAAACACACATATGGGCAAGTGAACCCATCGTTGGCGTAGTATAGTGTTGGTAAGATACCGAGGTCGTCCAAGGACACAAGAGCTTTTAGTACCAGTTTATCCTCAACGTCTAATCAAATCAAAAGTTTAGAAAAATGTTTTAAACTAAGAAAAATAAAAACTAACTAAAATGCTGAAAATAAAAATAAAAGAAAAACATATAGACAAGATGAATCACTTGGCTCCGACTCGTGTTTAGTGTAACCTTTGATTATTTCCGCACTTTTGCACTTATTTAAGAGATTATCTTAGTTATTGTAGTAGACCCCTCTTTTGAAGGTGACGTTACCCTCAACCCAGTAGTTTGAGTCAGCAAGGATGCAATCCTAAAGGGTCGGATTATTGAAAGATAATTAATTAAGTTATTAATGCAAATTATGGTAGGCCCCTCTTTTGAAGGTGACGTTACCCTCGGCTAAGTAGTCTGAGTCAGCAGGGATACAGTCCTAAGTAGCCGGGTTATAGTATTAATAGTAGTTAACTTATGAGGGGATCAAAGAGTTTGGACCCCCGCCATCCAATACCGTTAAGTATTGAAGGAGGTCCTACTAAATTTGACCCAGGTCCCTTGCAGGATCTCTAAACGCTGAACAACGACAAGACTCTTACCAAACCGTTCCCTTAACCCCCGACCAGGTAGCCAACATACCTCCATATAGACCGTGGAGATATGAATGGTGAAAATCTTTTATTTTATATAGACAGTAAAATAATGCCAAGACACCACGGACAAACGATAAGGAAGAATCACCTTCAACATAAGAAACTAGTTATTAAAGTCATTAATACATAACCAATTAAAAAGTGCAAAAAGATTAAAAATAAAAAGTATTACACTAGACACTTGCCTTCACCAAGCGATGTAAGAGACTTAGGCAAACATGGCCTTGATTGTCAAGAACTCTTACGATCAATCTTGGATCCCGAGACGACTTACACACTCTATGATGGACAATGGATGATGGTGTTATGGTGGTGGTGGGTGGTGGGTGAAGTGTGAGAGAGGTGGTGTGCCAAGGGATGAGTTACAAGAGATCCAAGCACTCCTATTTATAGGCTGAACAGGAGCTCGGGCACGGCCCCGTGTCCACTGGGCACGACCCCGTGTCCATCCTTCTCTCTTTCTTCATTAAATGCAGTTTGGCTGTATTAGTTGACCACTACCCCGTGCCCGCTGAGCACGACCCCGTGTGCAGAAGCATATCTGTACTATCAAGATTTGCCTAGATTCTGCGAATCTTATAGTTGACCACGACCCCGTGTCCGCTGAGCACGGCCCCGTGGTGGGCAATAGAATCTTCTACAACTTTGTCTTTTCTGCTGGCACTTGGGCACGCCCCCGTGTTCAGTGAACACGGGGCGTGTTCAGCCTTCTGTTCTTCTGTTTTGCTTGGGAAGATGCTGTCGTGGGGTCGGGCATGCTACGTTTGTTTCTTTTCTTGTATTTATGTTAGATTTAGCTGCCTTTTTGCTTCTTTTGTTAATTTGAGCTCATTTAATCCTGAAAATACAAAAGGAAGACAAAAGCACACTTTTTCCAACATTAGTACTAAAAAAGGGTTAGTTTTATGTCACAATTGATGAAATTTATATGTTGCATTTTGTACACATCAAATACCCCCACACTTGAATCTTTGCTTGTCCTCAAGCAAAACTCTTTATAATGTGGCTTTACACTCCCAAATGGAATGGGTAGAAGAGAAGGTTTTTGGGCTTGTCATAGAGTGTCGGGATTTCCAAGATTCTTTATTAAGTTTTATTTTTATTTATTTACAATCCTATTCGTCATGATTTATTTAAAACTTTTCATAAGATAAATTACTTATTAGGGCATAACTTGCCTCTTTAAAATTCTATTTATATACAAGTTTACATACCTCACGGGGGATCACTCAACACTCGGCCGAAGGTGTATTTTTAGTGAATCACTCGAGAGCGACATGGAACTTACTCCTACCATAGGCTTGCCAAGCAATCAATCCTCTTCCTTTTTAACTATATACCTTTGTAAATATCAAGAGGACTTTTTTTGGGTGAAGGGTTAGGCTTGGGTTTAAGGTAGGTAGGTGGGTTAGTGGTTAGTGGAAAAGGGCGAAAGGCGTAAAATCGTCGGTTTTCGTAAGACTTTTATTTTTTTTTTCGAACTTTTTTATTTTGATGAAGCCTTTATTCAAACAAAGTTATTTTGATAAACTTGTTTGTTTATTTCTTTTGCTTCATCTTCATCATCAAAGATTTTTTTTTTTTTGAAAAGTCATACGAAAAACCGGGCTTGTTACTAAAACAAAGGGTTAAAAATAATAAAAAAAAAAGTTTTGGTGGGTGAAAGGGTGTTTGGTTTGGGTTATGAAATGAAAAGGTTTAGGCTCAAAGGGGTTAACTAGGGGGATTTTGGGTAGGTGGTAAAAAAAGAAAAAAGAAAAATAATGGTGTAGAAATAAAAAGGGTTAGTCCTAATGCCTCCATCATTTACTTACTCGGGTTTAAGTTGGTAAGGACCGGGAATGTATCGTCGTGGCAAGTTCTAGAGTTGCAAGAACCAAGCGGCTATTCACACAAGAAACGAAAGATGAGCATTTAGTTTAAAGATATGTATTTGTATGCTCAATAAAGGCTCAAAACTCACTTTTGTGGGAATGGGTTTTTTTTATGTGATCAAGTATATATAATCAAATTTTAACTAAGCTTGCCATGCCGTTTCATAATTTTCTTATGTTGGTTCTTTTTATCACGACGCTATCGGTTGTAATTTTGTAAAAATATAACCTTTTTAGAACTTGAATTTCCCGAGTTAAACCTAGACAAGTAAAAAAATGAAAATTTTTGAAAAAATTTGGGGTGATTAGCGGTTCCAATAGCGTTTTGTGTAAGGCTTGTTATTAGGACTTGCAAGATTCGAGGTTTTAGCATCCCCCCCCCCCCCACTTAAATTACACATTGTCCTCAATGTGTCCCAAAAACAAGTTTTTAGGTTGATTGGATGTGTAAAAAGGTGTTTAAAGCAAAAAATTTATGTTACTGGGCGCCTGGACACGGCCCCGTGTTGTCCGGGCACGGCCCCGTGTTCAGGTGCCAGTAACAGATAATTATCAAAAGAAACAGAAGCCTAGACACGGGGGCGTGTTGGGTGAACATGGCCCGTGTCCAGTTTACCTGAACTGGGAACTTCTGCAGACTGTTCAGGACGGGGCCGTGTTGGGCGGGCACGACCCGTGTTGAACCTGCAGTAATGAGAAAAAATCGTCGGATGGCCCTGTTTTCCTGCATGGGGTGCTGGTGCAACTTTCCCTTGTCATCCTTTGCCATCCCGAGTGTGTTTTATTCCTGAAAATTAAAACTAAACTAGAAAACATAAAAAATTAATCTAAACTAAACTAAGGATAGTTCCGCGGAATGCCTCCGTGGTGCGCCACGTTTATAAGGGTCCTTGGCTAGACCCAAAGCCTGGTCATATGTTACTCAAGTGGGATGTTTTGCATCCCATGTTGCACCGTCGGAGAGCATCATCCAAACTTGAGTCAATGACCTTCATGTAGTTGACCGGGTCGTCGTCTTCTACTCTTTTTCCAACTCCGAATTTTACTTCCTCGTCCCTAACCTTTAATGTTAGTGTTCCATCATTCATATCTACCACTGCTTGAGCCGTAGCTAGGAATGGTCTTCCTAGTATTAGTGGTACCTCGGTATCTTCCTCCATATCTAATATGACAAAATCGGCCGGAAAGACAAATTTACCGACTTTGACCAATAGATTTTCAGTGACACCTTGTGGATATTTGACGGATCTATTGGCGAGTTGTATGCTTATTTTTGTAGGACTAGTTTTTCCTAAGCCGGGTCGATTAAACATTGATGAGGGCATGAGGTTGATGCTTGCCCCGAGGTCGGCGAGTGCATTACGAATGGGGGATTCCCCAATCAAGCAAGGAATTGTGAAGCTTCCGGGATCAAGCTTCTTTTGTGGGAGTTTGTTGAGTAGCAAGGCGAAGCATTCTTCGCTTAAGTTAACTAATTGCAATGATTCAATTTTCCGTTTATGGGTGAGGAAGTCTCTCATAAATTTTGAATATTTGGGCATTTGGGTTAAGACTTCGATAAATGGAATATTAACATGCAATTGTTTTAGTAAATTTTCAAATTTTGCGAATAACTCATCGGTCTTTTGACGAACTAACCGACCGGGGTATGGAACCAGAGGAGTCTTAGCGGGCTCTTGAATTGGTGGAGAAGCCTTCTCTTGTTGGGGCGCGGGTGGAGTCGTGGTTTGGCTAGATTGGCTTCTATCGGTTGGTGGAAGTGGAGCCTCCTCAGGACCCACGGTACGGTTTCGCAACGTTATGAGATGTACTTGTGCCTTTGGGTTGGTTTCGGTATTGCTTGGTAACGCGCCTTGTGGTCTCTCGGAGAAATTTTGAGCTATTTGATTTAATTGTTTTTCAATGTTTTGAATGCTAGCTTGTTGATTTCTAAAATTCGATTCCAATTGTTGAAATCGATCCGAGTTTTTCTTTTCGGTGTCGGAGACGAGGCGAGATATAGTATCTTCAAGCCTTTCTCGTCCACCATGTTGTTGAGAAAAATTTTGTGGTTGTTGAAAGTTAGTTCGTTGGTTTTGTTGGTTACTACTATTGCCGGGATCTCTCCAACCAAGGTTAGGGTGGTTACGCCATCCTTGGTTGTAGGCACCCGTTGGAGGACCCGATGGCCTAGGTCTATTATCAATGTAGTTTACCGTTTTTGTTTGATCATCCAATTCTTTCATACAACTCCAATTTTCATGTGGCCCACCACACCCCTCACAAGCCATAACCGAGACCGTTTTTGCCATTTCTAATTTTTTAATTTTTGAAGAAAGGGCCTCGATTTGGGCTTGTAGAGAAGTGCTTTCATCAACCTTATGGGCGCCCGGGGTAATAGATTTATTGCCTCGGGGAGTGTGCCACTGAAAATTGGTTTGCGCAATTTCCTCAATTTGATTATATATTTCGTTTGGGCGACGATTACCTAGAAGTCCCCCGAAGCTAGAATCAAGTGTTTGTCTTGTGTGTGGCAACAACCCATTGTAGAAAGTGGATACTTGTTGCCAAACCGCAAGACCGTGATGAGGACACTTTCTTAGTAGCTCCTTGAACCTTTCCCAAGTTTCATACAAGGATTCTCCATCTTCTTGAGAATATGTATTAATTTCAGTCATTAATTTAACAGTTTTAGTAGGAGGGAAATACTTATATAGAAACTTTTGTGCCAGTTCATCCCAGGTGTTTACCGAGCCAACTAGGAGGGTGTTGAGCCAAGCCTTAGCTCGGTCTTTTAGTGAAAATGGAAACATTCGAAGGCGGATGGCGCCATTTGATGCTCCATTGATCCGAAAGGTATCACATATTTCTAAGAAATTAGTAATATGTAGATGGGGATCCTCGTCCGCAAGCCCATGAAAGGTTGCGGAGTTTTGAAGCATTTGTATCAAATGCGGTCGAAGTTCGAAGTTGTTGGCTTTGACATTCGGCGCATTGATAGCGGGGCCGAGATTACCTACAGTGGGCCGTAGGTAATCCATGAGGGTACGTTGGTCCGCCATTGGAATTTGATCCTCCGAAACTTTCTCTTGGTTTTTAGCTTTAAGTCTTTTTCTGAGAAAGCGTTCGGGTTCTTCAAGAGGTTCTTTTATGTCTCTACTAGAACTGGAGCTCATACACTACGTAGGAAGTTCAAATGTGGCGCCTGGGTTCCAAGTCCTGCAACAAAAACAGAAAAGAACGTTGGTCAGAAGGTTCACCATGACCCCGTGCTCAGGTGAACACGGCCCGTGGCCGGAGTTACAGTGATTGTTTTCTGGATCCCTGTTATTGGGGAGTTGGACACGGCTACGTGTTGCACCGACACGGCCCCGTGCTCAGCCCTCTGTAACTCAGAAAATAAAAACTGCCAGTGATGATGCTGGGCACGGCCCGTGTCCGACCAGGCACGGCCCGTGCTGAGCTCTGCAGAAACTGAAAAACTAAGAAAAATCCTAAAAAAATAGAAAAATAAGAAAAAACGATTAGTCCGTTGATTCCTAACTTTCTTAAAATCCTTGTGTCCCCGGCAACGGCGCCAAAAACTTGATGTGCGTTAGGTGTAATAGAAGTTTAAGTATATTTTAAGCCCTTTTACACTTTTATTAGCCAAGTTTTAAATTTATAAAACACGATATTTACTAACACTAAACACACATTTGGGCAAGTGCACCCATCGTTGGCATAGTATAGTGTTGGTAAGATACCGAGGTCGTCCAAGGACACAAGAGCTTTTAGTACCGGTTTATCCTCAACGTCGAATCAAATCAAAAGTTTAGCAAAATGTTTTAAACTAAGAAAAATAAAAACTAACTAAAATGCTGAAAATAAAAATAAAAGAAAAACAGATAGACAAGATGAATCACTTGGCTCCGACTCGTGTTTAGTGTAACCTTTGATTATTTTCGCACTTTTGCACTTATTTAAGAGATTATCTTAGTTATTGTAGTAGGCCCCTCTTTTGAAGGTGACGTTACCCTCAACCCAGTAGTTTGAGTCAGCAAGGATACAATCCTAAAGGGTCGGATTATTGAAAGATAATTAATTAAGTTATTAATGCAAATTATGGTAGGCCCCTCTTTTGAAGGTGACGTTACCCTCGGCTAAGTAGTCTGAGTCAGCAGGGATACAGTCCTAAGTAGTCGGGTTATAGTATTAATAGTAGTTAACTTATGAGGGGATCAAAGTGTTTGGACCCCCACCATCCAATACCGTTAAGTATTGAAGGAGGTCCTACTAAATTTGACCCAGGTCCCTTGCAGGATCTCTAAACGCTGAACAACGGAAAGACTCTTACCAAACCGTTCCCTTAACCCCCGACCAGGTAGCCAACATACCTCCATATAGACCGTGGAGATATGAATGGTGAAAATCTTTTATTTTATATAGACAGTAAAATAATGCCAAGACACCACGGACAAACGATAAGGAAGAATCACCTTCAACATAAGAAACTAGTTATTAAAGTCATTAATACATAACCAATTAAAAAGTGCGAAAAGATTAAAAATAAAAAGTATTACACTAGAAACTTGTCTTCACCAAGTGATGTAAGAGACTTAGGCAAACATGGCCTTGATTGTCAAGAACTCTTACGATCAATCTTGGATCCCGAGACGACTTACACACTCTATGATGGACAATGGATGATGGTGTTATGGTGGTGGTGGGTGGTGGGTGAAGTGTGAGAGAGGTGGTGTGCCAAGGGGTGAGTTGCAAGAGATCCAAGCACTCCTATTTATAGGCTGAACAGGAGCTCGGGCATGGCCCCGTGTCCATCCTTCTCTCTTTATTCATTAAATGCAGTTTGGTTGTATTAGTTGACCACTACCCCGTGCCCGCTGAGCACGACCCCGTGTGCAGAAGCATATCTGTACTATCAACATTTGCCTAGATTCTGCGAATCTTATAATTGACCACGACCCCGTGTCCGCTGAGCACGGCCCCGTGGTGGGCAATAGCAGCTTCTACAACTTTGTCTTTTCTGCTGGCACTTGGGCACGCCCCCGTGTTCAGTGAACACGGGGCGTGTTCAGCCTTCTGTTCTTCTGTTTTGCTTGGGAAGATGCAGTCGTGGGGTCGGGCATGCTACGTTTATTCCTTTTCTTGTATTTATGTTAGATTTAGCTGCCTTTTTTGCTTCTTTTGTTAATTTGAGCTCATTTAATCCTGAAAATACAAAAGGAAGACAAAAGCACACTTTTTCCAACATGAGTACTAAAAAAGGGTTAGTTTTATGCCACAATTGATGAAATTTATATGTTGCATTTTGCACACATCATTAATCAAGGTCATTAAGTTGAACTTGATTTAATCGTCATACAAGTGGTATTTTGGAAGAACAATGTGATGAAAACCTCTAACCTACAAATGGTTTGCGTAAATCAACAAAACTTATTTTCTGAAAAAACCATTATGATTAAAACAAACTTAAGTATTTTGAAATCATAATGGGAAAATAGTTTGTTGACAGGGGGAGTTCTGATTGTTTGCGCCAAGTGGATGGCGATTTGAAGCAATTCACAACAGTTGTCAATTTTCTTGTACAGTTTGTTTTCAAATTTTCTTTAAATGGTTTTTTAATTTTAGGGGAGTAAGAAATTTCAGAAAATCCAAAAACATTAGAAAATTTGAAAAATCCAAAAACATGAGAAAATGAATATATCAAAAACATTTGAAAATTCAAAATGAGTTTTTGTTGTGAAAAAGAGGAAATGATAGTACATCAGTGGACTATCACAGCACCCTAAAGAATTGGAAAGTCAAATGTGATAAACGGTCTCACTAAGGATGTGCCAGTAGGTTTTTACACATTCAGTAAATTGTTTTTGAGATATAAACCTAAAAATCTATACTTACTTATCTCGTGGGGAACATCTCTCGGATATATAGGTAACCCCTGAAATCTTGTTTGAAAGATTTTCTATTTCTGACGTACTAGGTCTTTGTGCGTGATGATATATGGGGTATTATACCAGGACTTCTGATTTTACGGGAGCAATAGCCTAGTCCTCGTATAATACTTTGCATTGCTTTAATCATAAAAGCTCACCCTCAGTACAAAAAATGATGAAACATTGAAAAATTATAATCATGTACTATTGAAGAAAAGATCCCCAAACGGGACACACCTAAAGTCGAGCCATCATCTCTTTGTCTAAACGGAAGTTCTAACATGAGCTCTCATGGTCTCGCATTTACCCGTTTACAGATATCATTAGTGTACATTCACTTGTAAGACTGAATATAGAAGTCTGGATACGGGAATATATTCTGAGGTGGGACATGCGAATAAGTTTAAGTACTTAAAACACTAATCTCATATCTCGAAACAATTGAACTTTGTGTGAAAATTTAAGTGGATCAGTATACTGACAATCTAAGTGAATCGTTTAGAACTTAAAATGTTTAAAGCTTAACAGTGTTAGTGATTTATCTCAAAAACTGATATGATCCTCTTACACAAACTCACAAAAATATTATCTGTAAATATTTCTTTATTGCATTTCATTAGAAACAAAAATCCAAAAAGATTTTCGGAGTGTTTTAGCATAATTTTTTTTGAAAATACAAAAACATTTTCTACAGCTGATGTTTGAAAAGCTGATTTTCAAAATTCCGAGTGCTAAACATGATGAACGGGTTTGGGAGAGTGTGTTTCAGAAAGAAAGAGATGTTATTCTTACAAGTGGTCATCAGCGATTAAATCATTTTGAATGATATCTGCATGTGATATATAAATTTGGCAAATTTTAAATTTGTGAAATTTATTATAAGGTAGAGTTTGTGCAGGTTTGAGCCAGGTCACGATCTTAGAACCTATGAGAGTTATAAGAGCCAGGGTTCCGATCAAGGCCTGTAGATTGTAAATTCCAGACTGCGATCCCAGCTTATTGAAAGGGGGAGTCTGAAGACAGCCAAGAGGGAGTGCATAGAGCCAGCTTTTTTTTCTGGATCAACATTCTAAGAGGAGTTTGAATGGTACTGAGCCAGGTTCGAATCCTGTGATCCACGCAAGCTGCTGATGCTGATGAACTTAAGGAATCAAGAGATCTGATCAAGAGAAGATAGAGACAGATTGAGATTCTGGAAGAGAAAAAGAGTAGAAAAGAAAGAGATTGATTGAGGATGCTTACAATGGAGAATCTTTGGAGAGAGCGAGAAGACTGATAAAGACTGAAGATGTTGAAGACTCGACACCGAAGACTTCGTCAACATCCAAGGGGGAGTCTGTTGATGCATATATCTGTCGACTTCGTCTTGTATCGAGTATTGTATTAGTCTAGATAGATCAGGGCACGATATTCGAGAAAACTGAGAAAACATGTAAGATGTACCATTTCGCACGAAATGAAAAGGCCCATTTCGCACAAAATGAGGATTCCATTTCGTACGAAATGGATTGATCATTTCGTTTGAGTCGTTCCGTGCGAAATGGAGATGTCTATAAATACTAGGTCGTGCCAAATTATTTGTAACGATTCGATTCCGGTAGCGAAGCTCTGCCGAAGTGTCTCCAGCATTGTAAAACGATCTGATATCAATACAGAGACAGTTTAAAGTGAATATCTGTGTAAATCAGCTGAAATAACTTCGATACGTTTGTTTCCGCCACTCGTATTGGACGAGATCTCTTCTGAACGACTCGTTTGGTCGTGCAAACGATCCTATAGAATGTTTATAAAAAATGAGAGAGAGAGAGAGATGAGTTGTAGTGGATGAAAAGTGAGAAAAATGGTGTAAAAAATGGGGAATATATATAAATTTGGTTTGAATTTTGGTGAAAAATGGTAAAGGAGCCGTTTGAATATTTTTAAAAATTGAAATTTAATTTTTTTTAATGTAACGGTCAGAAGCATCTCGATCCCCCCACATTTTTTGTCCTTTATTGCTCCGTCTCAAACTTCTAGTGAGCGACGCTGAGAGGGGGGGCGTGGTGTTGGCTTCGGCGACGAACCGGGACGGAAAGGGACATCCCCCCATACCGTCTAGCCTAATCATTTTATCTAAATGGGTTTTACTGATTATGAGTGCATCATGGTTATAATATAAAACCTAGGTTAATTACCCAAAACTATATAAATACCATGAAAATCATACATAAAATAATATACCGATAAGACAGGTGTGCAGTTATTTATAGAGGTACACAAGTACACTGTCACACCCTGACTTTTACGGAAGCGTGTTACGTGTGACTTGCTTAATATCATTGCATTCAACCATAACAAACAACTATAGGATAGAAACCATGATGTTCATCCATAATTAAGTTTCAAAATAATACAAACCATATTGGTTTAGAACCAAACACAGACTTCAAGTTCAATAATACAAACCAACAAAAGTTTCAAGTTCCATAACGGACTTTAACACAAGACATTAATAAAACGAGGCTTTGAGCCATGTATCTTATCAAAGATAAAATACACGATTCAAACCTTCCAATACTGGATGACATCATTTATGGTAGACACATCTTGGAAACCTCGAACGCCCGCCAGATCCATTTTCAATTTCCTGAAATACATGTAGTTTGAAAACATCAACGAAAGTTGAGCGAGTTCATGTGTTTTGTATGTGTGCACGAATAACCTTGTAAACATTTGTATGTATGCCTTTTGTAAACCGGTATGAAAGCGTCTATGAACAGATCAATTAATGTGTAGCTAATACATTAATATGTGTGTGTAGGAAGGCTCAACCCTTTATGCGTATTTCGTACCGGGCCATCCGGCGGGAACGACATAGTCACCACATGGTCCAACCCGTGGGCTCATGGGTGGGGCTCGCAACACCCAATAGATCTATCACTCATGCCCTCGGTCCTTATACAAGGATTAATGGGCTTAAGTTAACGCCTACCAATTCACATGATCTAACAGTTCATTCCTTAGCTAACCATACCATTTGTAATCATCGAAACATTTGTAACATGTATTTCACCCCCGAAGTTGTAAAACTGAAAACAGTTAAAAGAAAAGGGGGGCATGAACTCACAATCTTGCGTCTTGTACACTGGTATAACTCAAAGGTTCTTCTCGGTCGCACGACTACCTACACACGTGCTATGGTTTATTAGACGGATGGGTCGTGCATTGACTTTTAGTCTTAATTTTTATGACTTAGCATCTTTGAGTTACGTTTCTTGGTGTCATGAATATTATTCCAAAGTATATAATTATTTGTTAAAATAATAATATTTTAACATAAATTATATTTATTAATTATTGGAATATTTGTTAAAATAATATATTTTAACTTATTTGTTTTTGTACTCCTTCATGAATATTTTCCCCAAGGATGGGTATACTTATACTTGTATCCTTAGAGTTGTGTATTTTGCCAAGTATTTGTGGCGTATTCCGGTGTGTACTTATACGTATGAGGATATGTATTTTTGTTGTATTTATTAATCATCTTTATACTTAATTTTTGTATTTAAATTTCCGGAATATTATTTTTAACCAATAAAAATCACCAATTTATATTCTTAAAATATATATATTTTAAGAAAACTTTTATAGAAAATTATCTATAATTTCTCCTTGGCAAAAATAATTATATTTTCATATAAACCTCAAAAATAATATATTTTCAAGATTAACTTAGAAAATATTTATAAATCCATTTCTTTCACCCCAAAAATAATATATTCTAAATTTGTTTAAGAAAATATATATTTTCTTCAAAATAATATATTTTCTAATAATTCAAGAAAATATATATATCTTTTCTTTATTAAAAAATAACGTATTTTCTACTTGAAAAAAATATGATATATTTTTTAACACTTGTAAAAATTATAATTTCCGTTTCTTTGGTTTTCAAAATACCGTTTAACTTATTTGCCAAAATATATATATATATGAACTTAATTCCGGAATATATATTTATAACCCTTATTCCTTGTTCGGTTTGTCCAATTTTTGGGTATAAATTATTTATTTGTTTCTTGGAATTTTTGTAATATTTTGTATTACAATTCTTGGTATTTTTGTAAGTTATATTATTCCAAGTCCTAAAATAATATAACTAATACACATAATATACAAGTAATAACACAAATTGTGACATCTAAATATATATTTTCCTAAATACATATTTAGTCACTTTTGTTTATCAAAAACCAACCTCCAATATTTGTAATTTTTGTAACAAAAATTATGGCAAATTTTATATGAAAACCATGGTTAAAATTTACTTATAAACACTTGTTTAAAAATATTTTTCTAAGTGTTTAAATTCTAGAAAAAATTTTCCATAGTTTCCCTTTAAAAATGGAGGTTTCCATGCTTTCAAAGCATATCATTTTCTTTTTAAAATCATCACCAATCAACAATAATTCAATCAATACTTACCAAGTGCCAAAATCATGCATTTTACACTACAACATGAACTTGAATTTTTGTAAAAATTTGTAGTAACTTAGTATGTTGTTAAGTAATGTGAGTTACCCTTAAAAGTGTGATTATTTATTTATAAATCACATTCTTGAAGAATTTAGTCTTCCACAACTTATAAAATGATTTTCTAAAAATTATTTCTTCTTGAATTTTTCTTGTTAATAACATGTTTCTACACTTGATTTAACACTAAAAATGTGATCAGTTTCTCTAAAAGTCATGGTTATGTAAATCTTGTTTATAAACTTGGTTTCTTGAGAAAATCATCTTTGAAATCATTCTTCTACAAGACTTATATCAAGTTTCAATCATCATCATTCATGAAAACAATTTCATCTTTCAAGTTTATGCTTACATAAAGGGATGATCATCTTGTTTCTTCACAAAATCATCCTCTCACTTGCTAGATCATGTGTTTAATCACAATCTAGCAAGTTTCATATGATGTTTAACATCATAAACACAAGTAATCAACATTCAAGATGCACACATACACTAAAACAACAATGATTCTTATGATTTAGAGCTTTATGTTAAGAGTTATGTTCTTGTTCTTTATGATCTTCATGTTTAACATCTTACATATCTTTTTAACCATCATAATAAGAAGTAAAATGAGATTATAAGAGTCTTACTACTAGCACAAGGCTAGGGAAGAGATCAAAGTTGATGAAGATGATAAACTTGGTGGTTAAAAGCTCTAGAGAAAGGTCCTTCCACTTCTAATTCACCAAGCTCCTTAGTTAAGCTTCTTACACCTTTGTAGCACTTTGGATTGAATGATCAAGACTTGAAAGAGGTGGTGGTGTGTTTGTGTGGTCTCGGCCGTGAGGGAGGAGAAGAGAGGGAGAGAGTTGAAAGTGTTGGTGTGTTTGTGAAATGAGTTTATGAGGATCTTGTGGTTTATAACTTAACTTTCCAACATCTCTTAACCCTTTGTGTATTATGTTTCTAAAGGTAATAACAAGATAACATAAACAATTAGGGAAAATCCATGGGTGGGCCACCCATGGTAACCGTCCAAACAAGGGGGGGTATGGTTAGATTTCAATTGGATAGTTAGGTTATTAGTTAGAATCTAAATGTTAAGTTTAGTGTTTTTACTTGTTATGCAATTATAAGGTGAGTTATGATGTTCGGGGGGCATAACTAGCTCGGAAATGATAAAACAATGCTTCTAGTGAAAATTTGGTGTTTCGGGTAGTGTCCGGTTGTTCGGTTGGTTACCGGTTCATCAGTTGTTGCACCTCTCCTACCAGATTTGAGTTGCTGGCTATGCTTTTCTGTACTTTTGTAAATTCAGTTTGAGCTTTCTTCTGCATGGTAGCCCCTTCTTTTGTCAGTTTCTCAAGGGCATCTGTGATACTGTTGTTGCTTGCCCTTAGGATGGTGACTTCCTCCAAGACCTTGTTTGTACTGCTTGATTGTCTTGACTCCACAACACTTGTAACTTGTGTCTTGATCTTTTCTATTTCTGTGAAACTCTTCTGAATTTCTAATGCAGAGATGCTGATTTCTGGTGCCTTTTCCTTTAGCTTTTGCAGAGATTTAGCGCTTTAGTGATTCTTTCAGTTTGTCCCTTAATGACTTCCACTGATTCTGATAAAGTTTTCATATCTTCTCTTTGGCCTTTTATCTCTGTCAGCAGCAAATCAAGATTTTCTTCTACTGGACTCTTTTTGCAAGCTTTGACAACATTTTCTAGGACAGTGTCCAAATTTTCTTATGTCATGGGTGTTTCAGGGATATTTGGAACAACAGATGTTCCTTCTAACATTCCAGCTGTAACCACTTTTGCAGCTTTTTTGGAAATGATAGGGTCACTCTTGGCTTTACCAGATTTTGGTGCAACCTTAAGTGTACCAGAATAATCTCCACCAGGGGTGAAAAACACATTTTCATCCTGGATTTCCTTATGTCCTTGAATCATATCAATATATGATTCTCCATAATTTTTTGAGGTAAACAAATTACCTTTTTCCAGATTTTCTTGATCAGTTCCTTGATCTCTATCTGTTGAGATCTCAACCTCTTCCTCATTTTCTGATTCAGAGTTGAGATGAATAGAACTAGTAACCTCTTCATCAACATCAGTTTTTCTATATTCTAATTTGTAAGAAACATTAATTGATTCTTCTGAGTTTGTTCTTTTTGTAGAAGTGTCAACTAAAACTGTGTTTAAAAGAGATATACCAGTAACCCGAGACTCATCATGATGTATAACTTCAGTGGCTTCATTTGTTGTTCCAGCAAAGTGAATTTCTTCATAATGTTGATCTTCAGTATCTTCATGAGTACCTCCAACAATATGAGACTCTTCATAGTGTTGATGTTCTTTCTCTTGATGAGTATCAAACTCGTGATGAATTCCAGCTTCATGAATCTTTTGGCTCTCAGCATGTTCTGACTTGTTTTCTGGTGAGTTTGTTATCTTCAGAACTCCTTCTCCTCCTGCAGCCTCTGTTTCTGATGACCAGGACTTCTCAACTTCTTCTTTTTCTGGTGATGAAGAACAGTCATAAACTTCTTTGCTAGGTTCTTCTGTTGGAGTATCTGATTTGGCAAGAAGTTCTTCATGTTGCAATTTGTATTGTGGTCTGGTGCAATGAGGCACATCATGCTTTCTGGTAACTCAGGGATATCTTTGTCTGATTCCCATCCATGAGTGGAACTCCACGCTTTCATGGTATTTGAACTCTAGATATCTTCCAAAATTCGAATTTCTATGTTCCTTTCACCAAAAGTTTCAGAAATAAAGATTGAGATAAACCTTGGATATGGCAAGTGTGAGGATATTCTTCCATTTCTGGTAAGGATTGATCTTTTGAGTAGGTTGAAGATTTATGTCCCATAATCAAGTTTGTACCCAGTTATGAGTCCATACATGATTGACAGAATAGCTTGACTGACTTGATCAGCTCCTCCTATCTTTGATGTGAGGCATTTATTTAGTACTTCCATCATCACTTGCCAAATGGCTGGCATTTCATTTCTTCTTACTGCTACAATTTTGTTAATTTTCTTGTTTTTGTAACCAAGCTCAATAATAAAGCTTATCAAATCTTCTCTGCTTGGTGCTTCAATGTAATTTTCAAGAACTGGGAGTTCAAGCCATTCTCTTACCCTTGCGGGAGTTAATATTACTGAAACATTTCCCTACACATGAGCAGAGATCTGATTTTCTCCATCTTCGGTGAGAGTGTGAACAAATTGTTGTAGTAACTTTTCTGGTACCTCTCTTCCTTTTGTTAAAGCACTTGAAATTGGGCACCTTATGAGATACTCTATCAAAAGTTGACATCTTTCATCATATTCCGAGTTCTTTGTATTCATCAGCATGTTATTTTCTTTCATTAGTAGGAATTTTGTGTCTTCAACAAATGGTACATCATGTTGAACAATTGGGATGTTGAGGTTTACTTCAGCCATCGTTGATTTTTGTGAGTTAGGGTTCGAAATTGAGAGATTTTTGGGTTTTGATTGAAAAACAGGGGATATTGTGGTTTGAAGTCCTTGTGAAGAAGGTGAGTGAATTTTGAATTTCTGCTAAGTATGAGTTATATAGTGAGGGTTTTAGCATAGATTTGTGGGTTTATGGAGTTGAGGGGATATGAAACGTGCCATGTAATGGCGGTTTGGTTTATCATTAAATATCTTTATTACCGTTAGATCGTGTGATGTGAAACCTGGTTCAGAATGTAACCGTTGTATTGTTGGTATCAAGATATTTAACGACGGTGAATCGTGTAATCGTGGTTATATCCTCTCAACTTGTAGTTTCTTCAATCATTAAAAAAAATTAATCTTGCTTATGATTGGAGAATACTATTGGTCATATGACATCTTCTTCATTTCTGTGGACCCCATTTTGTTAATGGTCCAATCAGCTTTTCTTCTTGATATTCCTCCATTTTCAAAGTCAAAAATCCATTCTGATGATGTCATCAGAAATTGCCCAGAAATTCTGTCAAGAATTTACATTTTTCTTTTGATTTGAATTTTGTTCACCTTTCTCATGTGGTTAACAGAAGTCAACAACTTCCAACAGAATTTCTTAATTGAGATTCCCCCTAAACTTGTAAGTTTCCCCTTTTTTTTTGGATGAGAGGGAATGAGATGAGTTTGGAGGACTTACATATGATTCTATGGTGGCATCCAAGTCTCTTAACCTTTTCTGTTATTATAAAAAATTTATTTTGAAGTTTTAACAGAAACACAATTAGAGAGATAATTTTAACATATATTACCAGATTTCAATCATATGTCATCAGAAACTCAGAGTATTTTGACAAATGATCTGTTTATCTGGTAATCATACGTTGGCTTTTGTGAATATATTGCTTCTTATATATCCGATTTTGTTTTACCTTTCTCCCCAAACCATGCATCAGAAAATAAGTCAACTAATATACTATATATAAACTAGTTACCAAAGAGAATAACTATACAACCAAACAAAGTTTAAAACAAATGACCTAATCAATGTCCATCCCTTCTCCATGATCCATCTCAAGGAGCAACCATAATTTTGTCACCAGACCAGAATTCTGGTCAGTGGGTATGAGCATGTTGAGATTCATGTTCTGTTGAAGTCTCATCTGGGGAAACCTGTAGGAACACCTCCAAAGCCTAGCTGACTTATGATTATCCTCATCAGAAAATGAGGATAAACCAAGAATGGCTTGCCAGACCATAGATTACTTGCAATATCTTTCATTAAATAATAAAAGAAATTGTAAGGTGTTTCCAGCAGGAGTGCTCGTACATGCTCCATCAACCTTTGGGAGACTTCTTGATGGTTAATACTCTTCTTTGAGAAGCATGCCCCCATTTGTGTGACCAGATATTGCCATGGCTTGATGAAGCCATTTTTGTTGATTGCTCCTAGTGGGTTAGCAGGATTGTAACCCATCAGCTCCAAGGTTTCACTTATCTGTTCTTTGGTGAACATCAGGACTTCATTATCATCATCGAGTTGTAGAACCATTCTGATGATATTTCCAGTTACCATTATTCTCTGATTGAGCACCACACTTTCAATAGAAATATGTCATATACCATCATAGCTTAACAATCTTGCATTTTTCCAGAATGTTTGAAGAATATCTGGGAAGACCATGATGTTGGCAGTGAGGGCATATTTCAACTTACTTCCCATGATCAGGTTTAGTATGGTTTGGCATCCTTCCCATTAAGGATCCTCAAGGTTGGTCCTCAGTCTGAGGTTGTGATAAGGATGACGAGGAAGTGAGAAACGATCAGCTTTGATGGTAAGCATGTTTGAGAGAATGAAGAAGTGTGAATGTGAAGAAGAAGATGAAGATGAATATTCTAGGATTCCTATATTTTTTTTGATGGTGACAGTCATAGCACAAAGTGATGATCATTTATAGTAAACTTGAAGTTTGCCATAATGATATCTACCTACTTATAGATTTTGCCTCATCACAATCTTTGTTATTTAATTATCTATTTGATGACATAAGGAATATCTGAGATAAACCTTCTTACATTAATGGTATAGGCGGCCATTTTCTGAAAATATATCATGATTATCTGCCTATATGTCACTTCAAACTCCTTAATTGATAAGGTGTAATGAATGAAGAAGAGAAAAGTTTTACTACCATTAACGAGAAAAAAAAATTTGTTTAAAAATAAATACAAACTAAAAAGAAAGATTAAAAACATTGAGAGAAAAAAAATATGCAATTTATGAGATATGAATAAAGATGATGGCATGCGAGAATTTGTTCTGAAAATCAGGGATGTTTTTTGATGTTTTCACAAGTTTTTCTGATATTTTTATCAGAATTTCTGATGGTTTATTAGATATTCTGATAATTTATCAGATTTTCTTATGGATTATCAGAATTTCTGTTGTTTCATTAGATTGATGATTTTATTTATCAGAAATACTGTTGTTTCATTCTTTGATCACCAGAAAAAATTTCCTCGATTTTTGTCAAAACTAATTTAAAAGATTTCCAAATAAATTTTTATCACAGAATTGACCACAACTCAACATATTGTACTTTAAGCCTTCTACAAAGGCTACTTTTTCTATGGTCAAACATCATACCTTATGCATCCATATCCCAAAATCCTCCCTTTTACTCCATTCCCAAAATTTACCATTTTACCCAGTTTTGAAACAAAGTTACTGAGTAAGCTCCTGTCCCCAGTCATGTGCTTGGAGCTTCCAGCATCGCAGTACCAGATCTGCTGCACATGATAGTCCTGAAATGGAAAAATTAGAGGGTTTTTGGTACCCAGACTTGCTTGGGTACTCTTTCTGATGAGATTTTAATCATGTTGTTTTCTCTTGATGGCCTTTCATCAGAATATCTGTTATATGCTGAGCCATAAACAGATTTTTCACTTTTCTTTTGGAGATGGTGTTGAACAAGCTTTAGTATGTCAACACACATACAAGAATCCTTATCAGAATTTTCTGATATTTTTTCTTGTGATGGAATGAGTGGATAATTTTGAAAAAATGAGTGAACTGCTTCTGGAATTTTTGAAGATTTTTGTTTGCATTCACTTCTTTTTGTTTTAAAGTTGGTTTTATCAAAAGAGTATTCAGAACAAGTTGATTTGCATGACTCAGAATCAGATTCTGATGAAAATTTATCAAAAATCTGACGTGTTGCTTTTACAAAGACAGTGTGTTTAACTTTACTTGTTTTTACATATCCTAAACCCTCTCCTTTGTTCTTTGGTGTGGACTCAATAAAATTTATAAATTCCTTAGCTTGTTGAAAACCTTTTACATTGATTTCCTTATCATGAATTTTCTTGTAAAGATCTTTTCTTTCTTTTTCATAGAATTCAATCTTTGCTCTGTGATCTAAACTTTCTTCTATTAGTAATTGGTTTTCAAGTATAACTTTATTCATGGTCCTTTGCAATTCATCAGATTTTTTGCTATCTGATCTCTGTTTATCTTGTAGATTTAGAAAATCTGACATGAGCTTGTTTACCTTGTGTTCAAGATCAAGATTATCTAAATTTACCTTTTGTTCTGAAGTTTCTGGTAATTCATCAGAAAGTGCCATAAGGCAGAAATTTGCCATCTCTTCTTCATCAGAAGAGTCATCAGATAGCCATGTATCTGTCCCAGCAATCAAACTGACTTGTTGTTGCTTCTTCCAGCTTCTTCTCATAATATGCAATATCCTTCAGTTCTTTGGTTTTGCATTCTAATGCATAGTGACCTCTTTGTTTGCATTTGTAACACACAACTTTAGCTTTTCCCTTATCCTTAGATCTTCCTTCTTCATTAGATCTTCCTTCCATCCTCCCCTTGTCACATTTCTGGTATCTTTGGCCTCCTCCCCTCAACCTCTGCTCAAAGGTTTTAGTGAGCAGTGTTATTGCTTCAGCAAAAGCTGAAAAGTCTGATGATGTATCAGAAATTTCAAGGTTTTGACTGTATGAAGGTTGTGGATCAATGGTAGGTGTTCTTTGTGAGTTTGAGATTAAAGCTAAAGATCCCCCTCTTTGAATGGATTTTTTAAATATTTCTTCTTCTCTGGGGACCAGAATGCTGTATAAGTCATGAAGACTCATGTTACCTAGTTCTAAGGTTGAGGACAAAGTCATGGTTAGACTTCTCCATTCTCTAGGTAATGCATCCAAGAATTTTATGTTTCTTTCATCATTTGATTTTGTTATCCCAAATTTCTTTAGCTCATTCAAAAGTTTTGTGAATCTTTGATATGTTTCATTTAGTTTTTCATTTGGTAAACTTTTGAATCTCTCATATGAGGAAACATTGTTTGTTCTTTTGTTCCTCTTCATCCTTTCTGTCACAACCCGACCGCGTAAAACAACAAACCGCGGCGGAAACGTCGGGGAGTGTCGTAACAGAATCATTGTTTCATAACAAATGGAAATTGAAGTTTTTTTTTATTAAATTGAAAGAGGTTACAATGTCTTATAAACAAAGAAACATAACTTAATTAACTAGTCTTGCATATTTTATTGTCACTAAGGCCCTCGTCCAATCCAATGTTTGCATCATGATCATCTAATAACAACACCTGAAACACATGTGAAAATAGGTACGTCAACATAAAAATGCATGTGAGATACATAGGTTTTATTTAAATAGGATTCATGACTTGTAAGTTTAAAGAAAAATGTTTAACAAAAATAGTCAAGAACCTTAAAATATCTTCTTTTAGAAATCATACGAATATTGATAAGAAAACAGATGATATAAAATAATAATGCATGATTAAATAAATAATCAAGTAAAAATGAGTTTGTATAAAATATGTTGTTTGTAAAACAATGTTTTGTAAAGATATGATAATTGTGTAAAATGTATTATGTCAAAATTGAAATGGTTTAAATAACGCTACGATATGTAATATCATAAAAGCACTTATATATAGGAAGTACCAGCGGCGTATCCACCAAGCTTTTATCATATTACACATGCCTCGTTATTTAAATCACTTACCCAAACAAACCACCAATGTAAAAATGTTCATGTATAATCAATTTATACTTTGGTTTTGTAAATAACATACCCAAACAAACTATGCTTTGGTTTTGAAAATAACATATCAACTATGTTTTGGTTTGAAAATAACATATCAACTATGCTTTAGTAAATAACAAGGTCGGTAGTATATTAAAATATATGTTATTTTTGTACATAGTATATCAAATTATACTTTGGTTTTATAATATCACATATTGGAGCATATCAAACTATACTTTGGTAGTACATCGAAATATACAAAATAAAATGTGATTTGGCATTACATTCAAACCTTAGTGCATCAAACTACACCTTAGACTATAGAAATACCACAAAGGCAATTTCTATTTGGTTAAAATTTGGTTTCTGACATTTAATACAACAAGAATGGGGTGTCTAGTCCTATAGCGCTATATCGTACTACCAATCGGCTTGATGAATGTATAAAAAAAGTACAATCCAACAGTTTATTTTATAATCTTTGAAAAATTAGTGTTTGAACGATAGATAATCAATTAATTTGTCAAAAGATAAGTACTATCATGTATAATCATATATTTGAAATCATGAAAATATCGAATAGGTACACATGTTTCACCCCAAAACATTTGAAAACAGTAAAGGAGGGGACTATGTACTCACTTGAGAATGCTTAGAAGTCTTGAATAACAACCAAGCTAAGCTAGAGGGATACGAAAATCAATCGGCACCTAATATAAGTAACTATGTTAACAGACCGGACCTAAATCGGAAGATCAGATAGAATGAGGTTTCGTAAACCAAACGAGTATAGGAACTCATGTAATATGGTTTAATCAAAGCCTACATTCTAAATCAAAACCTATCCTAAGTGCTTACGGCCCATTACGACCCGTTTAGGTAGTTCACGCTACTTTAACGTGTCGTTCGCGTAAAACGCGTTCGGACCGCCTAACTAGTCCTATGACAAGTATTATATGCCTTAACATGTCTAATAATGTTACCTAATCAGTTTAGATGTAAAAAATTTAGGTTACATATGTTTAAAATGAAATTATGCATAAAAAAGACATTTTTGTTAATTTTCCTAAGGCATATAAATTACCTATCATACAACTAACTAAATGAAGTGACCATATGGTATAACCTCGGAAGATTATTCCCTATACAACTATGGTCACAAAATATGTTTGGTCAGATCCTAATGATCGACCAAACGGGTCGAGTTTGAAAGTCTAAGCGGTTATTTAGACAGCGTATCTTACGACCCTACATAAGCACTAAACTAAAAGTGACGAGTTAAACATGTTAAAATATATTTAACGAAGTTTGAAAACAAGTTTGCTATCAAAACAAAGGGTTTTGATACCCAAGAATAGTTTGGTTACAAAATACGCATAGATACGCATTTTGACCGAAACTATGACTCGTCACTATGCCTAAATAACGTGGTAATCAGTAGGTATAGTCACAAAGGACTATAACCATCATGATTACGCTCACGTTGCGAAGTTCAAACGAACTTCGTGTTGACCATTGACCGATCAAAGCAGAAAGTCAAACACTGTTTGACTTTCGTGCTTAAAAACGCATAAAAGCATGAAAGAATACTTACAAAAGGTCCAAGCTTGAAGATTTGAACTCAAAACACTCAGGTATGAAGCCTCACAAAGGAGAGCATCAACTTAGAGCATAAGTGAGTTCAAATGTGAGGAATGAGGGTTGGATTTGAGGGGTATTATAGGAATTCAAAAGCCGTTAAGATCGTTTCTCGAATACCGAGCTTCAATCTCAACCCTCCAAGTGTTACCCACTGAATTACAATACTATGGGTGCCCAAAACAAGCCCATAGATTGAAAGAAACCATGTGCAAAACAAAGGAACAGAGCTTCACATATGTCAATCGTCAAAAGGATTCTACGCTACCTGAAAGGAACTCTAACACTGGGGTTGTGGTATCCCAAAGACGGTGACTTCACGCTCGAAGGATACTCTGATTCTGACTTCGGTTGCTGCAAAGTCAATGCTAAATAAACAACTGCAGGTTGCCAATTTTTCGGACCCCGATTGGTCACGTGGCAATGTAAGAAGCAAACTTCTATCGCTTTATCAACATGTGAAGCAGAGTACCTATCTGCCAGCAGCTGCTGCTCGCAGATCCTGTGGATTCAGCAACAGATGCGAGACTACGGTTTGCAATTTCTTACTTCACCTATTTTTGTTGATAATGAGGCATCAATAAACATAACAAAGAATCTGGTACATCACGCTAAAACCAAACATATAGAGATTCGTCATCACTTCATACGAGATTGTTATGAAAAGAAGTTGATACGAATTGACAAAATCCACACCGACGAACAAAAGGCAGATTTACATACCAAAGCTTCGATAAAGCTCGTTTTCTATATCTTTTAAAACTAAATGGTATGAAATTGTTGTCGGATGCAGAGAAAATCATTGGCGTTGATGAGGAAACCGAGGCAGATAATGTTGAGAAGCAGACTGCTTTGGTTTGTTGTATTTTTAGTTGTTTTGGTATTTAGGGGGAGATAGATAACATTTTCAGAAACATACAAAAAACATTAAAAAATGCAAAAATTAAAAAACATGAGATATTTTCAAAAATCCAAAAACAATAGAAAATTCAAAAAGAGTTTGTGTAAAAAGGGGAAATGATAGTACATCAGCTAGACAGTTACGGTATGCTAAAGATATGTAATGTTTTAAAAGGCATTAAGCAGTCTCGCTGATGATATGCCGGTAGGTTTTTTCACACTTAGTAGATTTTTCGGGATATAGACCTAAATCACAACTTGCTTATTACGTGGGGAACATCTCCAGGATATATAGGTAACCCCTGAAATCTTGTTTGAAGGGTTTTTTATTTCTGACATACTAGGTCTTTGTGCGTGATGATATCTGGGGTATTATACCAGGACTTCTGATTTTGCGGAAGCAATAGCCTAGTCCTCGTATAATACTCTACACTGCTTTAATCTTAAAGCCTACCCTCAGCATAAAAATTAATGAAACATTGAACAATGCTAATCATGTGTTGTTGAAGAAAAGATCCCCAAACGGGAGATACCGAAAGTCGAGCCATCATCTCTCTATCTGAACGGAAGTTCTAACATGAGCTCTCATGGCCTTGCATTACCCGTTACAGATATCATTAGTGTACATTCACCTGTAAGACTGTATATAGGAGTCTGGATACGAGAGTGTATTCTGAGGTGGGACACGCGTATAAGTTAAGATCTTAAAACACTAATTAGTATCCTGATTAATTGAAATTTGTGTGAAAATTTAAGAGGATCAGTATATCGGCAATCTAAGAGAATTGTTTAATTGTTAGTGTGTAATCAGCTCAACGGTACTTGTAGCTTGTAAATAGTTACATTTACTGCATTTAGTTTTATTGCATTTCATTTCATTTCTGTTTAGTTACAAAAACCCAAAAAGATTTCATAATTTTCTAGTTTAAACTTTCTTTAAAATCCCAAAAAGATTTTACATTTCTGCTTTAGTTTTGTGACAAACCGAGGTGGAAAGCGGATCTTCAGATTCTGAGAAGTGAAGCGGAGCAGGAAAGTTTCTGAACTGGAAAACTGGGTTGGGAGCTAATCTAGAAAAATCTTGAGATATTAAAATTCAAATCATGTTCATTAATTTGATACTTGAACATTTTTTCATAATAATGTGTTTGAAAAAATTGAACAAAAATGTCAGTTTGTTTTGTATCGGGTCAACCAAGGTCATTAACTTGGACTTGGTAGACAAATTAAGTACCTAGGGTCATTAACTTGGACCTAGATACTTAAGTGGATTTATAAAACTGGACAAAATCTGATAAAACGAGAAAAAGTCTAAAGGTCAAATCTTAAAAAGTCAAATGAGAAGTGTTGGATCGAGTGGCAATCCGATCGGATGGCCATCCGATAACTTGGTCACCCTATAAATAGATGGTCATTGACTTCAGTCAAAGCTTTACTCGATCGGGCGACTATCCGATACTCTCTCAAACACTCTCACTTTTCTAATCTTGATTCTTCAATCTTTCCTTCCACATTTCATTGGATTGTTGGCATACTCAACCTTCTCAATGGGCAAGGTAAGATTTCTGATTTTCAGTGTCAAATTTGATGATATTCATGTGTCGGCGACTGTCGGTATTTTAGATCTTAGATCTAGGAAATTTTAGGATGTTTTGATAGATTTTGAACATAAGGTTTTGTTCACGGGCCTTAGATCTATAGGTTTACTGTCTCAATGTGTGCTATAACATGTTAGATCGAGTGATTTGATGCTTAGAGACGATTGGCTATCAGACCTTTTATTGTCAAATTAATCACATATTAAGCCGAATTAGAAAGTGATGAAATTAGGGTTTTGATCACCTTAGAATTCTCTACACAGATCTATGTTCAATTTGGTAAAAATCTTAGAAAATTTTTGAAGTTCATGTTTTGTTCATAGTGTTCTTCATAACTGATGAATCGAGTGGCAACTCGATCGGGTGGCAATCCGATCGGGTGACTATCCAATTCACTGCACTTTTCATGATAAAATTTTTCTAAGTGTTTGTGCATTGAAACTCGTGCCTTTATCTGTTACATGTGTTGTTTGGAAAGTATGGCAACTCGATCGAGTGGCAACTCGATCGGGTGGCCATCCGATCCAAAGCACTTACATTTTTCATTCATTAGCTGTCAAGTTGATCGAGTGGCAACTCGATCGGGTGGCAATCCGATCGAGTGAGCATCCGATTCAAAACACTTCATAATTGAAAAATGTTTTAAGTATTCACCTCGATTTCTGAGCTTTTTCTGTTCACAAAGTGGTTTGGAAAGTTTGGCAACTCGATCGAGTGGCAATCCGATCGGGTGGCAATCTGTTCCAAAGCACTTGCATTAAATGATCATGTGAATGTCAAAGATCGAGTGGTAACTCGATCAGGTGGCCATCCGATCCTTATCACTATGTTTTGGAAAATGTGTTATCCTTGTCATAAATCGAGTGGCAACTCGATCGGGTGGCAATCCAATCGGGCGGCCATCCGATCCTCATCACAAAACGACAAAAACTCCAAGTGTTTCAATTTTGTCAAGGATCGAGTGACAACTCAATCGGGTGGCAATCTGATTGGGTGGTCATCCGATCCATGGCATTCATTCTCAAAGGTTGACTGGTCAAAAGGTGTTTTTGCTTGTCAGATGGATCGAGTGGCAACTCGATCGGGTGACAATCCGATCGAGTGGTCATCCGATCCACATGCACATGACTTGTCTATTTGATTCTTTTAATGAAGATGGTTCACTCGATCGGATGGCAATCTGATCGAATGACCATCCGCTCCTCAGTATTGTATAGAGTCTGTCTTCCCAGAGTTAGAATATTTTTTTATATTTTTAAATTTTTGATACTTGTGACATTATGTCTTGAAATTGGTGCAAATGATAACATCGTTTATTCTTGCAGGGAAGAGCATCAGATTGGGATAAATCTCATAACATCTACTGTCTGTTGGATGCACACTATACAAACAATACTATATTTGAAGTTATAGCAAAATTTCTGAGAGAGAGTAAGATTCATAAGGCGTTAACCGATAATACCATAGTGTATGAATCTCATGTTAGGAGATTTTGGAGTTCAGTGACGTACGAGGTGAATGAAAAGTTGATATGTTCTGCTGTCAGAAAGAAGGATGAAAATGGTTAGGACGTGGACATAGAGTTTAAGTTTAATGTTGGTGATTTAAGACGTGTTTTTGGAGTTAGGAGACAGTGATGATGAGCCTACAATTATTCCTGAACGTTTGTGCAATGGATTATGGTGTAGAATGGGTTTCATAGGACACTTAAATGGAAAAATGATTAAGACCATGTTCAGCAAACCTTATAAGTTCATGATTCACTGTGTAGTGCATGCCTTATCTCATAGGAATGGAGCCTATGATGAAACTTCTGACTATATCATGAACATTATAGCTTGCTTGGTGTTGAATAGACCGTACAATGTATCGCAAGTAATATTTGATCACTTGGATGATAATGTAAGAGCTGGAAGTGGAAAATACATCATGTATCCCAGGTTCGTTCAGATGATGATTAATGATCAATTCAAGGACATTCAAAAGGATGCTGATGATATTCTAGGTCTATGAAACATGACAGTTGATACTATTAGCAGATTAGCTAAAGGTCCAGAACCAAGAACAAGAAGAATGATCTGAAGGATTAACAATCCAGCATATCTAGCTCCTGAAATGACGCTTGGAGACATGACAATAGTAACTCTGAAAATGAAGATAACAAGATGAGTGAGATGATTGAGAAGAAACTCAGATATTGGTTTGTAAAGGACGAGAAGAGAAAGAGAACACCGAAGACATCCCCCACAGTGCCTATTCCTAAGATGTCACCACCTAAGATTGTTGTTAAGGGGCCTTCTGCAGAATCTCAACGAAAATTGGTTGATGATCCAGTCATTGATCCAACAGAGCTGATAAAGCAAGGAGCTGACATGCTTAACATGTCATATGAAGAATATCTAAAAAGGAATGAAGAGATTGCTGTTCAAAAAGTTCAAGGTTCAAGTGCTCAAGCTCAAAGTGTGAAAGAAAAACAACCTGAAAGTGTCAAAGTTAGAGAGGCTGAAGGTGTTGCTCGCACTGATTCTAGTGAAGATGCTGATGATGAGTCTACAGACACAGAACCAGAAATTGATATGTCACAGGTTGGTCGTGGGAAAGTTCAACTGAAAAAGAAGCCTCAGAAGAAGAAATCTAAAGGTTCTGATGAAGAGGATTCTACTTACTTGCCACCTGGGGATGAGAAAATGAAACAAAGAAAGAAAGGAAAGGCTGTTCAGACTGGCGTACTTTCGAGAAGTGTTAGAGCAAGGAAAGGGTCTGCTCCAGTACACAAAGATCAAAGTGGAAAAAGTGAAAAGCACATGGCTACTTCTAAGGGTCCTGAATCTGTGAAAGATCAAAATGTTGAAGTTCCTAAAGAGCCAGAGGTGCAAAGCGTTGATAAGCCTGAAGCTGAGGTTCAAAGGAAAGTTAAAAATGATGACTACGTTGAAGTGATTGTTCCTCCACCACCACCACCACCAGAAAATCCCAAAGTTCCTGAATCTTCAATGCCAAAAGACAATGTTCTTCATGATATATTTGAAGGGTTTCCTAATATTCATGGAGAGTTAAAAGATGACTTCATTATTGGTGAAGAATTTGATATGTTTCACGATACATCTGTGAAAGAAATGAAGAAGAAAATGAGCGTTCTGGAGAAAGAAATAGAAAAGGCTGAAGCAGAACGTGATGCATTAAAGAAAAAAGTTGAGGAGCTGACGAAAGTAAATGAAGAGATAAAGAGCGTCATGATAAAACAATCAAAGAAGTTAAATGTAACACCCCGAAAACGGGTTTGGTAATCAAATCACGTTAATACTAAACGACGGGTAAAATACAGTTAGTGGTAAAACTTACCCGGTAAACTTTAGGATTTTAGATAAATAAATCTAATATTTATTAAAAAGATGAGAAATACTTTGAGAAAGCAAAGTATATAAAAGGCCCGAGATTTAACGGGACTTAAAATAAAACGGGTTTAGAACAAGATAAATAACTAGGAAATAAATAACCTAGTACAAATCTTGTTATTAAGTGAAAGAACAAAATACTCAAATTATAAACCAAACTAAAATGGAGGGGCTTATGTTGTTAAAATCTAAACTTATATTATTAAGTTTAATAAAAATAACAAAATAAAACCAAATACACCATTTAGGTGTCTGGTTCGATCAAACAGGAGGAGGAGGGCGACCCCCACTCTCAAAACCCTAACAAATCACTAATCTCACAAATTGAAGGCTCAAACCAAGTTAAAATCGAGCATAGATTATTGATCCCCATTGCAAGGGGGTTGTAAGGGCAGGGAATTCGGATCGTCAAGTGGAAAAGCCGGTAGAAATACGTGTTTGAAAAAGGATGCTTAAAAGGTACGTAACTACGATTTCGTTACGTTATGCTTGATTTTGTATTTTCGCTAGTAGACTTTAAATTAGCATAATACATGAAATTTACATTTCGTTGAAGTGACGAAGATCACTAGGTAAATAACGGGTCAAAAGGTGAAATTATCACCCTTTGACAATATCGACTAATGGTTTGTCGAGTTACATGTGTATAGGAATAAATATCAAATGGATACGTACATCGCTATTGCTTAGCGACTACTAAGGCAAGGTAATGAAATGGGTCAATATATTGATCCGAGTCAGGTATGTATAATGATACAACTCATCATGTAGAACTTGAGATTCTATAAGAGTTAGACAAGGTTAAATTTTATAGTTATTCGGTTACCTTTTAGGTAAACCGAATAAATTGAATTATGATTATGGTGGTTTAAGAAGCACATGGGTTCATACACAAGATTATAGTTAAAAGGCCGGATTTTGGGTCAAACAAGTATTTAAAAGTTCCTTATAGTAAAAGAAGGATGAAAATTGACCAAATTGCCCTTATAGGCTATTTCGAACGAACGACCCTTAAAAGTGGTTCAGAAACGAGTTTTATGATTAAATAATTGCTTAGAATAAGAAAAGATAGTGAAAGATGTAGATTCTTGGGTCGAATGACTTTATATGGGTCTTTGCCGTAAAATGATAATCCGAGGGGTAAAAATCGGAACATATAGATATCCACATTAAATCCAACACACATATAGTTGTGATGGAAGATTTCTTGGTAAGGAATGTAGAAATAAGATGCTAGGGATGTATGAAAGCGAGTTCAAGTTCTAAAGTGCTTAAATACCCTTAATGGGTTAAAATAAGCATACGAGCGAAAACGTATTAAAATTGTGTGAGAAACCTGTGATTAGGACCTAACGTGGTAGATAACATTAATTTGAAGAGGTGCTTGTGAAATAAGGATTAGACAAATATGCGTGTTTGATAAAATGCATAAACGGGTTAAAAATTCGGTATAACGGCAAGGAGTCGAAGGCTTAGAAGTCTCAAAATTTATTATGTAGGATGTTGGATTTTAACTCCATATGATGGAGGATCAAATTACAATCACGTAGGAAGAAACGGTGGGTCAATCGGACAAGCGGATTGAAAGATACGAAAGTTTTCGTGTCAAAAACGGCAAAAATGGAAGGGCCTGATACAGGGGCCACCGTAACTTACGGTGGGCACCGTAAGTTACGGTGGGGGGTATTTTTTTAACAGGGGCCACCGTAACTTACGGTGCCCACCGTAAGTTACGGTGGAGGCCAAGTTCAAGCCCTTGTTTCTAAGATCAAGGGATCAATGTTGGAATTTCCTGATTTCTTTGTTTGATTTGATTATTCAACCCAATTTCCTTGTTGTACTAGTTATTTAATTATCAAAACTGACTTTTAAGTTGGTTTTGATCATAGGTGAACGTCAAGAGTCCCGGATGAAGATCAAGCGTCGAGCAAGAACCGAACACACATTAAACGAAGCTTCCGCAATGTTGTTTCGTCGTTATTCTAAGACGGTGAACTAAATCACATTATGATTGTGTCACTTTAAATTGTAAAAGTTTTTAATAAACCCGTATTTTTATTGTAACTATGAATGTAATTACACGATTTTGGACTTAAATTATACGAAAAACGTAATATAATAACAAGGGTGTTACAAGTTGGTATCAGAGCCTTGGTTTAAGAGATTCAAGTATGGTGGGAAAACTGTGCTTGGACTTAAACCTTATGCTCTTGATAAAGATTGGTGTTCGGTTCAAGGCTTGATCGCAAATCCGGTAAGTACAAGTATGTTAATGGTTTAGAATGATTAAAGTGTTGAGATCAACTTACTGGGTTATCGCGTAATAAACGTTACCCCAATCAAATCGATAAATGATAGATACAGTTAATAAAATTACGTGCGTTGACACGTATAGTAAAAAGCCTTGTATTACAATACGGGCGTTTATTAATGTCGAAATTACTAACTTTTGTAAATGTTTAGTTGAAGGACAATCGCATCTGAAGATGATGAGGGTTGAACGAATTAGGGATATGACAGTAGAACGGTCCGAGGTATGACAAGCAGAGCATACTTATTGAGGAACTAAATCGTGTGACGAACGCGAACAAGGTTAACGGCAAAGGAAGCCCGTTATGGCAAGCATTACCAGGTGCACATTTTAAATTTAATCGTAGAAATAGCAATATGCAACCAACATGTAGAGAATGATTGTTGCATACGTAAATTAAAAGCTTGGAAAACCTGAATAGAATACCTATCCAGAATATTATTTCCAAGAAAATTAAATAGAGGCGTTACTTACATGGGGTGTAATGTGAAAATTATAAAAGGTCATGTATATCAGGTGTTGATCGCTTACTCTGGCCAAGTAAGTAGTGAACACGTGGTACCATGAACTCTTATGATGGACATATTTACATCCGATGTAGTAAGGACGGGGTGAATGGGTCAAATAAAAAAAAAGAAGTACCCAAATGAAACAAATGAACAAAATAGTTGACAATAATGTAAACGCACAGCCGGGTGACGGAAGCGTATTACATTAGGATAATAAGCCCGAATAAGGGACAAGGATTAATGTAAATGATGATATAAATGAATGATCAAAATAAAATTCACAAAAATAAGTCATCTTGGACGAAAGGACCATGGTGAACAAAATGGGCGAGTAAAACCAAAGTATAGATGATCCGCCGGGTCATAAAAACAAAGGTGTTGCCCACACGAAAAAGATGATCAGGGTTGTTAACTTTAGTCGGAGCAAAGCAAGGATAACGATGATAATCGTCACTCATAATTAGTAAGGCCGCCAATGGTGGTCACGTAAAAAATATATATAATAATAAAAGACATGGTCGAATAAAAGCTGCGGATTTCGCTAAGATGACCAAGTAAATCGAAACAAAGTCTTAATGCATACTGGGAGGGGTTCAATGATAACGATTTCAATAAAACACCCGGTTGATGGGTGAGGAATTAAACGCATGCGTAGACTGAGAAACAGGAACGCGTATGGAAAGTAAAAAAGACTCGGGTTTTGGGTCATGACTAAAGGATGATAAGATACTGCAAATAGAAATTTTGATAAATTACATTCAACTATTTTAAAGCTGAACGGGTCGAACAAAGACAGAAGTTTGACATTCATAAGTGATGAATTTTCACACGAACAAGTCAAACGAATTTAATAAAGGATGACACTTGCTAAAGTAAGTAAGCGCGAACCGAATAAATAAAGGTGCGAAATATAAATAAACCTATGTAAAGGAGTTATAGGCATTAAAAACATTAAAACAAAAGAACCCGGGTAATGGGACGTGAAGAAGTATAGGTAAGAACCGAGTAACGGTAAGTGTAGGGCAAACTGATGTGTAATTGACGTTAGAAGTCACGAAGTCAGAAGGATGATTCGAAAAAAAAACAATGTAGCCTTAGACTACGGTCAAGGTCAAATGAAATCCAAAAAGTAAAAGTGAATAATTCTAAACATAAAAAGGGGTGTCTTAACGCCATATGCGTATATAAATGTATACACATTTGAATAAAGACTCGAATAAAAGATGATCTACGGAATTATCATAACCTACGGGATATTAATCAATGTTAAGTCTGCGGGACCAAAAAGACCTTCGGGTCACATATAGAAAGAAACGAATTGTAAAGGTCTCACCTTAAAAAGGATAAAAAGGTGAAAATCTAAATAAATAGCCTACGAGGCTAAGTGAAAGAACCTACGGGTCATACGGGTTAAGCTTGGGAATTTGTTATAATTCCCCGCATTAAATAATAACTGAAAGGACTAGATTATCGGAAGTAACATTACTAGAAACAAGAGAAAGATGTACGACAAAGAGGAAACGTAAACTAAGAATTTAGTTTTTTTTAGTCTAAAGTTACGTTTTAACAAAACATAAGTGGTACGGGGTGACTTAGAGAATTTTAAACACACATAAGGCCGGAGATGGCAAATAGCATACCTGGGTAGCGGGGTATGAAGTAACCAGTGACTAACAAGTCTAACCGCCAAAATGAATAAACAATAAAGATAATGGATACAAGCTGAAAAGTAACAGCCTGCGAGGCCTTACACACAAAAGACTTACACGTCAATATAAATGGAAATGTTAGATCGAAAGGAATGAATGAATGCCTTGAAAAACGAAACTAAGTTCGTTTAATCAAAAGAACTATGTAAACAAGGTTTCGAGGACGAAACCTCTTTAAGGGGCGTAGACTTGTAACACCCCGAAAATGGGTTTGGTAATCAAATCACATTAATACTAAACGACGGGTAAAATACAGTTAGTGGTAAAACTTACCCGGTAAACTTTAGGATTTTAAATAAATAAATCTAATATTTATTAAAAAGATGAGAAATACTTTGAGAAAGCAAAGTATATAAAAGGCCCGAGATTTAACGGGACTTAAAATAAAATGGGTTTAGAACAAGATAAATAACTAGGAAATAAATAACCTAGTACAAGTCTTGTTATTAAGTGAAAGAACAAAATACTCAAATTATAAACCAAACTAAAGTGGAGGGGCTTATGTTGTTAAAATCTAAACTTATATTATAAAGTTTAATAAAAATAACAAAATAAAACCAAATACACCATTTAGGTGTCTGGTTCGATCAAACAGGAGGAGGAGGGTGACCCCCACTCTCAAAACCCTAACAAATCACTAATCTCACAAATTGAAGGCTCAAACCAAGTTAAAATCGAAAACCGAGCATAGATTATTGATCCCCATTGCAAGGGGGTTGTAAGGGTAGGGAATCCGGATCGTCAAGTGGACAAGCCGGTGGAAATACGCGTTTGAAAAAGGATGCTTAAAAGGTACGTAACTACGATTTCGTTACGTTATGCTTGATTTTGTATTTTCGCTAGTAGACTTTAAATTAGCATAATACATGAAATTTACATTTAGTTGAAGTGACGAAGATCACTAGGTAAATAACGGGTCAAAGGGTGAAATTATCACCCTTTGACAATATCGACTAATGGTTTGTCGAGTTACATGTGTATAGGAATAAATATCAAATGGATACATACATCGCTATTGCTTAGCGGCTACTAAGGCAAGGTATCGAAATGGGTCAATATATTGATCCGAGGCAGGTATGTATAATGATACAACTCATCATGTAGAACTTGAGATTCTATAATAGTTAGACAAGGTTAAATTTTATAGTTATTCGGTTACCTTTTAGGTAAACCGAATAAATTCAATTATGATTATGGTGGTTTAAGAAGCACATGGGTTCATACACAAGATTATAGTTAAAAGGCCGGATTTTGGGTCAAACAAGTATTTAAAAGTTCCTTATAGTAAAAGAAGGATGAAAATTGACCAAATTGCCCTTATAGGCTAATTCGAATGAACGACCCTTAAAAGTGGTTCGAAAACGAGTTTTATGATTAAATAATTGCTTAGAATAAGAAAAGATAGTGAAAGATGTAGATTCTTGGGTCGAATGACTTTATATGGGTCTTTGCCGTAAAATGATAATCCGAGGGGTAAAACTCGGAACATATAGATATCCACATTAAATCCAACACACATATAGTTGTGATGGAAGATTTCTTGGTAAGGAATGTAGAAATAAGATGCTAGGGATGTATGAAAGCGAGTTCAAGTTCTAAAGTGCTTAAATACCCTTAACGGGTCAAAATAAGCATACGAGCGAAAACGTATTTAAATTGTGTGAGAAACCTGTGATTAGGACCTAACGTGGTAGATAACATTAATTTGAAGAGGTGCTTATGAAATAAGGATTAAACAAATATGCTTCTTTGATAAAATGCATAAACGGATTAAAAATTCGGTATAATGGCAAGGAGTCGAAGGCTTAGAAGTTTCAAAATTTATTATGTAGGATGTTGGATTTTAACTCCATATGATGGAGGATCAAATTACAATCACGTAGGAAGAAACGGTGGGTCAATCGGACAAGCGGATTGAAAGATACGAAAGTTTTCGTGTCAAAAACGGCAAAAATGGAAGGGCCTGATACAGGGGCCACCGTAACTTACGGTGGGCACCGTAAGTTACGGTGGGGGTATTTTTTTAACAGGGGCCACCGTAACTTACGGTGCCCACCGTAAGTTACGGTGGAGGCCAAGTTCAAGCCCTTGTTTCTAAGATCAAGGGATCAATGTTGGAATTTCCTGATTTCTTTGTTTGATTTGATTATTCAACCCAATTTCCTTGTTGTACTAGTTATTTAATTATCAAAACTGACTTTTAAGTTGGTTTTGATCATAGGTGAACGTGGAAGTGGGAGATGGTGACGATGGATTTCAACACCAAATTGCCAAAGACGAGAAAGGGAAATGATACTATATGGGTCATAGTGGATAGACTGACGAAGTCAGCACATTTCCTACCCATTAAGGAAACTTACAGCTCCGACATGTTAGCTCAATTATATGTAGATAAGATCGTAGCTCTACATGGTGTACCGTTGTCAATTATCTCTGACCGAGATACGAGATACACCTCTCATTTTTGGAAAAGTTTCCAACAGTCTTTGGGTACGCGCTTAAACTTTAGTACGGCTTACCACCCGCAGACGGACGGACAGAGTGAGCGTACCATTCAAACATTGGAAGACATGCTTCATGCATGTGTGATTGATCTAGGTGGTAGTTGGGATAAGCATCTGCCATTGGTCGAGTTCTCCTATAATAATAGCTACCATACTAGTATTAAGGCTGCGCCTTTTGAGGCATTATATGGTAGAAAATGCAGAACACCCATTTGTTGGGCGGAAGTAGGAGACGTTCAATTGTCAGGACCAGATTTGGTTTTTGAAACGACGGACAAGATTGTCCAGATTCGCGATCGTCTGAAAGCTACCAGGGATAGGCAGAAAAGCTATGCGGATCCAAAGCGTAAATCTTTTCACTTCGAAGTAGGTGACAAGGTATTGCTTAAAGTATCACCCTAGAAGGGAGTGATGCGATTTGGTAAGAAAGGCAAGCTAAGCCCGAGGTACATAGGACCTTTCGAAGTTATCGAACGTGTCGGGTCAGTTGCTTATAAGTTAAACTTGCCTGAAGAACTCAGTGCTATACACAATGTTTTTCACATCTGTAATCTGAAGAAGTGTTTCGCTGATGAATCACTGGTCATACCGCATACGGATGTACATATAGATGAGAGCTTGAAATTTGTGGAGAAACCATTGTCGATTGAGGATCGACAGGTAAAGAAGCTTCGCAAGAAGCATGTACCTATTGTAAAGGTCAAATGGGATGCCCGTAGAGGTCCCGAATACACATGGGAGGTAGAATCCACGATGAAAAAAAAGTACCCTCATTTGTTTCAGTAAATCTCGAGGTCGAGATTTCTTTTAAGGGGGTGAGGATGTAACACCTCGGAAATTTACGTCCAATAATGTATTGACACGTGTCATAAGCTTTGAATATGTGAAAAAGCACTTTAGAGGGACTAAAGTTGACAAACAGTGAAACTATGTGAATATAAGGGTCCAAAGTGTCAACAATGGATAAATACGCCCTACAATGACTCTACATGGTGTTTATAATCTTTAACAATTAAATCATGGATCATACAAAGCGAAAGATGAAAGAAAGTAAGGAATTACAAACTACAGGGGCTAAATGTGTCAACATGTTGAAATTATACCTCTGAGTGATCTTTTGGCAAACCCGAAGCTTTGTAATGATAAAATATACTTACTAGAATATGTGATAAAAATTTCATCAAGTTTCGTTATCGTATGAGAAAGTTATGATCAAAACCGTGCACGAAGGGTTAAATGCGTCAACGTTGAAATTCGTGACTTTTCGGGTAAGCACAAAGTTAACCAAGGACTTTACCATGTTTGTAAATGTCCCAAGGTCCTTAAAAATCAGATTTGAGGGTCTAATGAGCAAGATAAATAAGCAAAACCACGAAACAAAGGACAAGGGCTGAATTGCAAATGTTGGAAAACTTGTTTGGCTGGTTTGCACTTGTACGCGGCCCGCGAAGGGGCTCTCGCGGCCCGCCTACCAGCTGCCAGCGACAGCAGCGCACAGATGTCAGTTTGAGGGCCTGATTTCGATTGTTTCCAGCTGTATCCGATTTCCAGAGCCTCACCAATGGACTTACATGCATCTAGGGGCACTTGGACTCATCTTACAACAATCCTACACCCTTGTGGCAGCTCCTAATGAGATCAAGATTGTTATAAAGGGGACTTGAAGTTGCAAACATCAATACTTGTATTCACAAAAAATTCACAAGATTAATTCTGGAGCTCTCTGGACATCAAGCCAACTTTCTAGTGATCTCTAAGCATTATTAGGACTCTTGTAAGTGTTCATAACTCTTTCAAATTCGTTGTAGCTTAGTTAATTGATCAAAAGTCAAACCGTCGTAAACTAAGTTTGACTTCGTGATTAAATGAAATTGGCTCTGTCATTTCTCGAATTGAAAGTACCTACAAGTTGGTATTTATGTGGGTAACAAACCCTTAAAAGGGTATTTCCAGATTCCCACTCAAACTATGTTAATTGTCGAGTCAAAGCATACTTTAAAAGTCAACAGAATTGTTATTTGCAAATTTAAGCATGATTAGCAATGTAGGGTACATGCAACCTGTTTGATCATTAAAATAACATGGTAATTAATGTAAGAACTTGTCTCAACATGTTCAACTCGACAATTTTCATTATAAACCCAGATCGGACCCGAAAGTCGCATATTTTGACTTTTGCTTTGACTATCAGTTCTGATCCATTTATGCATATTTGAGATCTGTCTTAGAGCTTATTTTGGACCAAGTTTCATATAAGTTTAACACTCTGAGATTTTACAACTTGGTTCAATACTTATCTGATTCATATGCATGTTTCCGATTTATGCTTAAAATTGACTATTTTGCCCTTTTGACTATAAAACGTGATTTTTGAAAAAGTGAAAGAGTAGAAACATTTTTTACTGATTTATAAACTTGCACCTAAAATTTGATATCATTTTGAGGTCTAGATTAAGAGTTATGCTCATTATCGTAATTTGAAAGCTTTATGTTACTTAAACGGCATAATTAGCTTATAGCCTATTTAAACCCACTTTTTGATATCAAACTTTTTACCCACTGATGCTATATAATATTTCATGATTTTTAAAGATTTTTATTTATTTTTTGGCTGAGCATAACATAGGTCTCTATGTTTGATTCGGTTTATGACGGTTTTGCCCTTTTAAGCCATAAAATGAGTTTTACAAATTCTTTTGACCCCAAACCTTTTTCGACTGATTTTATTTGTCAAATAAAATATTTTGAGCCTTCTAGAATTATAAAATTATCAGCTTTCCTTTAAAAACCCGGAAACGGCTCCAAATCGTCTTTTTAAGCGTTTTTAACGCATAGTATGTGCTATAACCATATTAAGTATATAAGGTTCATACCTACTGATGTTTTTAGTATATTTTGAGATAATAACAGTGAGTAAAAGTTTTTGAACTCAGGTTTCCAATTTTGATCTTTTTAGCCCTTGTAAAATTACCAAAATACCTCTAAGGAGCATAGTTTGGTTTTAAATGATAAATTTCACATATGGGTCATACCCTACTGTTATAACATGTTAAATTAAGTATATTTTCTGTATAAACCAGACCTGTAACTCAGATTACAAATTTAACTCTTTTATAATCTTTTAAATGACCAAAATGCCCTTATGAGGCATAAATTGTGTTTAAATTCATTTTGGGCATAATAGAAGATATCTTACTGATATTATAACATATTTAAGCCATATTATCTCAGGAAACTTGCATATGACTCTTATGGTTACCCGTAACGCCCTTTTCGCGCCCGGTTCGGTTTATGTAACTAGTTTGCATAAATTGACCGAAACGGGTCAAACATTACCATTTTTGTCTCAAAATCCAGAATGTATTTAGTATACCCATATTATACAAGTATTCAAACTTGTCGGGTCTAAATCACATTCTATCCGGTCTTCCCTTAATCGTGCGTTTGAACCGTATCGTCTTTAAACTAGCCGGTCTAAGCTTAAGCTTAAATAAAGACCCGTTAGAAATCTAATAGGTTATTATAAACCTTTGTTCCAGAATAAGAAGAACCAGTAAAAGCTACCTTCACTTGCTAGTTGTGATATATACTTTACTCAGGTAAATACTTTTAACTTCTTTTCCCTATACGGGCTTGGGTTACGGTATATAGAATACCGCTTGATCGAGCATCAAATCTTACATCGTTGGGTGGTTAATTGAATAATTTGATCGGCTCATTTAAACAGTCTTGTTCACTTAAAGCCTTTGGGGGGTTAATGACCATGTCCCGGATATCCTCGGCATCATCTTACGAGATGGCCACGACCAGAGCACGGGGTGTAGGCGTACACCTGTCAGTGTATAACTCTATAATGTGGTGTGTCTATTGATCTTTAACCCGGACAAGATCCGGGCTACTGAACGCACAAGTAACATGTAATTCGTTCACAAGATTATATTATATAATTCTCCCAAGTTATAAAATGTTTTGTGCCACGTGCATTCAAATCAATTTTCAACCTTTTTAAAATGAGTCAGTTAAATTGTATTTACCAGTGTAAACTGACGTATTTTCCCAAAAAGATTAAGTACAGGTACTACTCGTACTAGGCTGGCTGTCTTCTAGAGCGTCCACAATAAGTCTCGCAAGCTTGGATGACAATAAAGCTGTTGAACAATATCTTATTTTATTTTGATCCGCCTGTGGATCCGTTTCAACTATTGTGATATTTAATATTACACTTCATTAAAGTTGAAATGAATCTATCTTTGCTTCCGATGTGCATTTATATAATGTGTTGTTTGTCTATGATGATACCAACTACGTCACGATACTCCCCACCGGGCCCACCGGTGACACGTGGAAAATAGGGGTGTGACAACAAACAACCTAAACATGTTATCTATAAGATATGTCACAAAAGCACTTAATCAATTTTCCAATTTCGAGACAGCTAGTTACCGGGTCTGGATTTCTAGCATTATAATTCTTCAGAAAGTTAACGCGATGGTCACACATTAACCACCTAAAATCATTCATTAGCGAACTATTGATATTTATTCATGCGAACCTTTAACGATAGGTTATTTACCGGGTCTGGATTCCTAACCTCACTTATCAAAGAAAGCAATACCGATGGTCACAATACAGCCACGAGGATAAGCAATTATGTAGATCATATAACAAACAGTTTCACCTTTACAAGTCTTGAACACAAATCTACCATGTCAGCAATTTCAGACCAAAACTGCTAAACAAGGATCATAAACCGCGTTCAAGAACATGTAATCAACACCATATAATTCGTTAGAACCCTTACGTGCAAGAAAGTATTCCTAATCACAATAAGATATATCTTGTATAAAACCAATACCCTGGTCCGGTTTCATGGTGTAAACAAAGTCTACAAACAAGTTATTAATCAAGAAATAGTTACCATCCCACTAACCACAGATTCATTATCCAAGACAATCAAACATAATCAAGAACTCAACATCAATGAAACGTTCATTATATAATCATGAAGATTCAAACATGAAAAAGTACTAAGTTTTATACAAACAATATTACAACATAAAGATTGTTCAAGAAACAAGTTTATAACTATTATTACATAAACTACATTAAACATAAACTAACATCAGCTCATAACTTGCAAAATGATCAGAATACATGTTCAAGAACAAGGAATCGAACCATAAACAAGCAAGGAATTGACGGGTTGAATCGGTTATGCTTCCACTCGATCTTTAAGCTTCAAATGGGTCTAATCAGGACTGCTTCGGAATCCAGAAATCACCCAGAAACATGGAGAAAAACCTAACACTTGAACCAGTAGTGAATGCTGCTATTTATAGGGAATTTTCTGATCGGCACAGTCGTGCCACTGGTCGCACGGTCGTGCGACTGGTGTTGTCAGGTGACGTCTGTTTCTCCGATCCCAAGTCAGCCAAGTGGACTAGTGGACAAGTTGTCTAGATCACCAAATTGGCACGGTAGTACCGTTGGTCGCACGGTAGTGCGATGTCATCAGAATGGTGATCAGAAATCATGGTTAAGCCTTGGCACGGTCATGCGGCGGGTCGCACGGTCATGCGGCGGGTCGCACGGTAGTGCGGCCTGAGAAAAAGTTGGCACTAGCGTTTGCACTGGCAGTACTTCCGAGATCGGAGGATCGGCACGGTAGTGCCGATGAATGGCACGGTCGTGCCACACCTGGCAGTCATCAAAATTTTGTTCTTTTCATCAGAAATGCATCAGAATTTGTCCGTTTTCATCAGAATTTTCTTTTGTGCTCTATTTAAGACCTGAAAATATAAAAGTACCGAGTTTGGCACCTAAATGTCGTGTTTTCGGTCAAAAATGCTTAAAACAGAAGTGTTTCGGGGTATAAACACATGTATAATTTAACGTATATCAAACATCCCCACACTTGAACTTTGCTTGTCCTCAAGCAAACTTAAAATAAAATACGGAATCAAATCTGAATATTTACAAGGTTACTAATTTGTTTGGTGGTCAAATTGGTTTTCGAAAAGTCATCATCAAAGATTAAAAATAAACAAGCTTTTGTTAGATGTATGAAAGGATAACCATAAAGCAATGATTCTACGTTTGATTGACTTAGCATGCAAATCTTTACATTTCTCACAATGTTCACACACACTCGGTTAATTTTCTGAATCATACATATAATGTGTATGTAAAACACTCGATGCCTAGTCAATGAATCATGCAATATCATAAGCTTGTCAAAAGATCTAATCTCCACCAACTAATATGTGAAAAACATAAGTCAAGAGGTCTTTGATGGGTTGTAACATTAGGCTATGGTTAAGGGTATGGAATGGATATTTGAAAGTGGCAAGAAAGGTTAAAACTTGGCCAAAAACTTGACGTTGGCGTGACTATACACATTTATTTACAGGGTATGGAATGGATATATGAAAGTGGAAATGAAATGTCCACGCAGGGATTTAATTGAAATTACAATACAAAATAAATAAAAACTTCTACTTCTTCTTCCCTCTGAGGAAGTTCGCAATGCCCTTAAGAAGTTTATATGCTTCTTTTCCCGTTCTTCCGCTTTTTGTTCAACCTCATCCAACCTATGTAAAATTTCTTGTGTTTGTGAAGGTGGAGGTGGATGCTGAGGATGCTCTTGATATGGGGGGTATTGATACCAGTGTTGTAAAAGTCGGATTCCAAGGCCGAGTACTTAGCGAGTACTCGATCCTCGGAACCCCTCCGAGGAGACTTCCTCCTAGTCGGACTCAATTAGTCGGCCTCGGTCAAACTCGGTCAAACTCGGCGCCTAGTCGGCGCCTAGTCGGACGTAGTCGGAAAAAGTCGGCCTAGTCGGTCTAGGCGGTCAACGTGGTTTGTTGACTTTTAGTTAGTCAAAATCGGTCAAAATTGGTCAACATCGGCCTACTCGGCCTTGTACTCGGACTACTCGACCTTGTACTCGGACTACTCGACCTTGTACTCAGACTAGTCAGACTTGTATTCAGAATATTTGAACTTTAAACATGTTTCATTTTAAATTATACTCAGTTTACATGAATTATGCTTATTTTAACATATATATAATATATAACAATTAATTTTCTTTATAGTTACCATGTCCGTGTACTCCCCGAGTACTCTCCGAGTACTCCGATTACTCCCAACTCCCCAGTCGGCCGACTAGGGACCGCCTAGCGACTTTTACAACACTGATTGATACCCTTGCCCGGGATACCCAGATGGGCATGTTGGAGGGAACGGTGAGGGAAATAAGGCATTGAAGTGAGCTGCCTCAAGATATGGATCATGGGAAGGGGCTTGATATTCATAACCCATAGGAGTTTGATATTCAAACAGGTTATACCCAGATAAACCTGGGTAAGTTGGTATCGGGTTTTCATAACCCGTTGGCGGTGGTGGTGGAGCATAAGTAGCTAACGGAGGATCATTATCCAGCACCGCGTGAGAAGGTCCACCCATTTGTGGATCTTCGGGAATAGGAGGATAAGTGCTTGAAGTTTATGGGGAACTGAATCTAGGTCCCCCTCGCACGGACATCCGTGCAGTTCTCCTTCGCCTAGGTGGCTCAAGAGATGGTTGCGGTGGTTGTTGAGGTGGTTCCTCAACAGGCAATGGCTGAGGAGTAACCGCTTGAAGATATGGTTCCTCCAATGGAGGTTGTGGAGGAGAGTTGTGAAAAGAAGGGGTGAATTCCCACGTATAGGTGTTCCACCGTTCGGCCCATGAATCAGGGCCTTGATAAGGCGATCCTTCATAAGGAGAACCGCTAGAGATACTGATGGGATGTGTTGGTGTCCCTGTTGGTAGCATCTCTAGATTTGGATCATCGTCAATTTCCATATCTTGTGAGAAGTGGTCCTCGGGTCCTAGGGGGTTATATCCTAGCAGTTCATTAATATAATCGTTGGGGTTCAATTAACCCGGTGAATAGAATTGGTCAGAACCCGAATGGTGGAATGAATGAGAGTGTAGAGAGTGATGTGAATGATGTGAATGGTGAGAATGGTGGGAATGTTGGGAATGCTGAGAATATTGGGGCTCGTCTTGAATAGGTGGCTTGAAAGAAGGGTGAAATGAGGGTGATGTACTTAGCGAGACGGATCTCCTCGCGGGTTGCAAGGATTGCCTCCAATCATCATTCGAATTGGAGGTGCTAAAGGACGCAGATGGAGTGCGTCTATGTGAGGGTCCAGTTTGGCTAGATGGTCCTCCCCTCATTGGACCTTTTCCTTCACGTCCTCTGAATCTTGGGGGCATTTTGATTAGTGAACCTGTCAAACAAGTAAAACAAAACATAAACGACAAAAGAAAAATTAAGAATAATCCTAGGTCATTGGTATAGACTCGGAAGTCTAAGAAATGTGCTTATTGTGTCATTGAGATTAAACACAAAAGACTAGTGTTTAATTCGCTCAATGTTGGCTCTGATACCAACCTGTCACACCCCGATATTTCCACATATTACCGGTGGGCCCGGTGGGGAGTATCGTGACGTAGTTGATATCATCATAGTCAATATACACAATATAATAGCACAGCGGAAGGCTTAGGTAGATAATTACTATTACAAACCATAGTGTCCGAGCGTCCAAATAAAAGAATATACAGACTGCTTGTAATAGAGATCCACAGGCAGATCATAAAACAAATACAAGAAACTGAAATAACAGACTTCAGGCATCTAAGGATTTGCAAGATCCTCTTAATTGACACCAAGTAGCTTCAGGCATCTAAGGATTTGCAAGATCCTCTTAATTGACACCAAGTAGCTCCAGTCACTTAGTCTTTGGAAAATACATCAGTTTTCACTGGTAAATACAATTAACCGACTCATTTGAAAAGAGTTTATGAAAATTTGATTTAAGTGCACAAAGCACAAACATTTATAACTCGGGACAATCTTTAATAAAATCTTGTATACAGTTTTACATGTTTGTCATACATATGGGGCCGGTTTGGAAACCGGTCATGATTAACCGACTCACCACTATAAAACCCATAAAGGAGTTATCCCCAACATGTGGGTTATTTAGCATTTGCATCTGTCAGATGTATGCCTACACCCCGTGCATAGGTCGTGGCCATTTTTAAATGAAATGAGCCGAGGATATCCAGGACATGGTCGTTAACCCCCAATGTTTATGTTATCAAACAAAACAGATTAAAACGGGTTATGCAATTTATTAATCACAATACGATTAAATGATTTCATACCCGACCAATCGGTATTATTATACCGTATCCCAGGCCCGTATAGGAAAATAAGTTAAAAGTATTTACCTGAGCTAGATGTGTTAAGATGTAACTCAGCCGTATGTTTCCTAAAGCTTTATGTAAATAACTTCTACCGAAGCTACTCAATCTGTATAGAAGGTTTATTAACCTATTAGGATACTAACGGGTCTTTATTTAAATCAAAGACTTAGACCGGTTAGTTTGAAAGATACTTAACGGTTCTATACGATGGATTAAGCGAAGACCAGAATAGAACGTGATCTAGACCCGACAAGTTTGGATACTTGTATAATATGGGTAAACTAATCACATTCTGGATTTTGAAGTGAAAATGATAAGGTTAAACCCATTTTATTTTATGTAAACTAGTCACATAAACCGAACCGAATGCATAAATGCCTAACGGGTAACCAAATGAATTATATACAGGTCTCATATGTTATTATGCTTAAAACATGTTAATACATCAGTAGGATGTTAACATATATGCCCAAAAAGTGTTTAAAACCAATTTAAGTCCCGTAGGGGCATTTTGGTCATTTTAATATTTTTAAAAGAGGTTTTATAGTAAACTGATATTCTGATCTTAAATAATCTGTAAAAATATTTATTTTATGTTGTTGTAACAGTAAGATATCATTCATATATGAGGTTTTACCATTTACGGCCAAACTATGCCCCGAAAGGGTATTTTGGTCATTTCACATATGCTTTTAAGGACAGTTTTGGAAGTCTGAGTTCAGGACTTATACCTACTGTAATAATATTAAAATTTATTTATAAATTCAGTAGGTAACAAATCTTGGGTGTTAATTATGGTTTTAAACCATAGTATGTACCTTATTAGCGTAAAACTCTCTAATTGACGATATTTGGAAATATTTATGTGATTCTGAGATTTTGGACAGCCTTATATGTTAAAAAAAATTTCATATCAAGTCAGTAGAAAAAGGTTCGGCATGCTAATCATATGTAAATCACATTTTATTAGTCAAAAGGGCATTATCGTCAATTAAGGAATTTGTACAGAAACTCTATGTTATGGTCAGTAACAAGTCTGGCCCAACATTCCAAAAATTCCTAAAAATGATATCATAACAGTAGGTAATGAGTTTTGGGTCAAAATTTATGTTTAAACAGGCATTATATAAAATAGCGTAATTTAATTAATAAAAAGTTCTAATTTACGATATCATGCATAACTTTAGTTTGAGACCAGAAACTAATGTCAAATTTTGTGGACATACTTATATATCAGTAATAAAGCTTTTTGTCCTCTCACAAACTAATGTCAAATTTTCAAAAATCTCGTTTATATTGTATAAGGGCATAACGGGCATTTTTAAGCATAATAACGGAAACTAACATATAATTCAAAATATAAATGACCAGGTAATATAACTCCAGAGGGTTATACTACAACATAATATGGTCCAATTGGAAGCTTAAAACATAGAAGAATTAAGCTCAATCGGTTCAGAACTGAAAGTCAAAGCAAAAGTCAAGCTTTTGCGACTTTCGGTTGCGAACCGACCCTAAACTAAGAATTGTCGGGTTGAACATGCCTAAACATGTTCTAATAATAATTACTAAGTTATTAGAGTGTTAAAATATAATTTATAACCTCTGCATTATTTATTTTAATTATTATTTACAATTCTGCCCAGTTTGACTTTTTAGCTAAATAGTTTGACCCGACAATTAACTAAGAAAACGAAATAATTAGGAGGTGCCCTTTTAAGGGTTAATCACCTACCTAATTATGGTCACATAAACATATTCATCTCGAACAATGGCTGGACCATTTGAGTTTAAACCGAGAGTCAAAGCTAATTTACGTAACTTTGACTTTTCAGTTTTTAAATAAGAAAAGTGAACTAAAGAAGGGGCTAAGACACTTACAAAGGGTCCTAGCAATCTTTTCTACAAGAATGAGCTCCCTTTTTGGTTAGGAACCTCTAGAGACGAGAGTAGAGAAGATTTGAGTGATATGAGCAAATGAACAAGTGCATCACAAGGCCTATTTATACTTGAATGCCATGATCAAGATCATTACAGGTGTTATGGGGATGTTTAGGATCATCCCTGGTGTCCTAGTGGTATTATAAAACCGTAAAAAATCTCTAAGTTTCGAAATTCAGGTGTGTAAGGCGGTGGAACAGCAGAAACCTGCAGCGGGCAACAAAATGTTGAACTAGGCATCTCTCGCGGGCCGTGTAGGATTCATGGGGAGTCTTCGCGGGCCGCGACAACCTTTATTTCAGGTTAAAGTTGTTTCAGGTTTGGCAGATTCAGTCCCTGGTCCTTTGTAACTTTATTTAACTTCATTTTAGGCACAAAAGGCCTTTGTAGTTAGTTTGTAGAGGAACATGGGAGTATAACCAAACTCTGTTAGGCCCGGTTTCGTTAAACGATCACCGATATTAATAGTTTCTAAATGTTGACGCTTTTAACCCAAGTTCTTGAAAACTTGCATATCGATCTCGAAACCACGTGAAACTGATATCACTTATTCTTGAGAGTATATTTGAACATTACGAAGCCCCGGTTCATTAAAAGGTCACTCAGAGGTAAGAATTAACATGTTGACACGTTTAACCCCTGTAGTTTATAATCTTTCGATTATTTTCACAAACGGCTTCTTATATCCAAATAATTACTCGTTTAAGAATATATTCTTCGTGTGTGGTCATTCAGAGGCACAAGTTTGGCATGTTGACAATTTTAGTCCCTTTGGTTTCATCTTTTCATCGTTTGTCAACTTTAGTCCTTCAAACTCAAACTTTTACATATTTAGAGTTTAGGACACGTGTCTTTACATAATTGGATGCATTTTTACGAAGTGTTACAGCTTACGTCGTAGGGTGTCTTATAACTTTGACTTATTTGTTTGTCGACACGCGACTAAATTACCATTTTATCCCTATCCTTATTATGAGTTACCCCATATGGTAACATCACAAGATTCATTGTATGTTTGTCATTCCACGGCCATATTACCATTTACCCATGTTTACCATTCATCATGGTTTTTTATCAATTTTGTATATGTTCCGACTCGTATCAATCGCGTCAGAATCCATATTTCCAATATTATCTTTATCGAGATTATAACTTATAGAATAATTAAGTATTCTACAAAAGGGTGTAAGTTTCACTTACCTCTCATCCGGTTTACGCTATTCTCCTCGTGCTTGATTCATTTGACCGCTTCTTTCCCAAGCCTCCACCTAGCTTGTTAAGCGTCAAACTATTGTCAACATTTACAAGGTGGTTAGACTAGTCATTAACAATCATGACCATTTCACCTTACTTATTCTCTATGTCAAAACTACCATTCGACTTCATCATTAGTTAGATTAACTTATCAAAAGTTAACTACTTTCAATCACATGGTTTACACAATTGAGTCTAAATCAACATGATGTTTAGAACCCTTATCACTTCATATTACGCACAATTGCCATATCATTCAAATACGCGTTTCACTCTAAATTTCAGCACTTTAGTTCTCATTTAGGTATTTTAACAAACACCTAATGTGCATAATTTTACATCTTAACTAACTAGTTCATAACTAGTATTTTTACCATGATTTACATCAAAAATCAAACCTCTATGTCTAGTGTTCATGAACTACATCTAGAACTTATATCATAACATCAATATTCATCAATTTAACACTCTAATCCGAGTGTTCATCATATTGTCATAAAACCCACTTAGCACATAATAGGGTAATTATCAAATCCCTAGTTTTGACACCAGTTCATCAAGTTTTCAACTAGGGTTTGTTTCTAAACGAAGATTTCAACACAATAACACTCATAGATTCAACATTCATTCCAGAATTTCGATTATGATTGTTCATCATAATCTCAAAGTATCACCAAATCATAAAATTCAACATACCTTGTGATCCCCACGACTAGGTGATCATTTATATGTGTTCATGCATTGATTTGGGGCTTGAATTGAGCTTCAATTTGTTGATTTTGTTGGATTTAGGGTTAGAGCTCTTGGAGCTCATCTCCTGGTCGAACATACATACGCACACACTAAGTGTGTGTGACTTATGTCTAAATTTCTAATATTAGACTCAAGTTTCTATTTTTACATCTTAAGTCCCTAGAGTTTAGCTTTTATTTAACCTCCTTACAACACTTAATAGAAATAAACCAACCCTCATAACTAGGGTCAAATGTTCTTAGTTACGTAATGGATTCGGGGAGGTTTACGACTAATTTGTTTTAAGCCCCGTTAACTCGGGCCTTTTTATAAACTTTATTTTTCCTCAAAAGGATTTGTTCAACTTTTATTTAATATTAGGTTTATTTATTTAAATCCTAATATTTACCGGGTTACTTTTACCACTAAGGGTATTTTACCCGTCTTTTAGTATTAACAGGGTTTGATTACCAAACCCGTTTTCGGGGTGTTACAAGTCTACCCCCTTAAAGAGGTTTCGTCCCCGAAACCTTTCTCACGTACTTTATTGGTTCAGATCATCTAAACCTTAGTTTCGGTGATCACTTAAGCATTGCTCGTATATAATAATCTTACCAAAAAGTATGGTAATGTGTTTTTGGTTTTGAAACGTATGTGCTTTTTACGTGTATGGCCTCTTAGGCCTATACTTTCATCTTGTATTTCTTATTCTGGTCACTTATTTGACCGAGTTGTCATCTGATCACTCGGTTTTATTTATTTTCAACATGTTTACTTCAAACTAATCTTATATCGACAAGCGATTTATATAAGTCGTAACACTATTCTGACTTTGAAAGGTTTTAATGGCTAGACTGATTAGTCGCCGTCACTTTATACCCCATCATTTGGTTATATCTTATTGCCAACCCGGCATTTTGCGTGTCTTCTGATTTCATATCTCGTAACTCACGTTACGACGTGGTTATATTCTATATCACGTTTTGTGACCGTGATCACATCACGTCTTGTTTAAGTTTATGCCGACTTTCCATTATCGAAAATCTTTCTTTTGAATATATCGCCTTGCACCTATCGGCGTTAAGATCTTTATTCTGTGATATAAATCATTTTCCGAATTCATCTCATAATATTCATATTTGTTAAAACGTTATTCCTTACTTAAACTGAATTTTAGTTTAACGTTTTTCCTTTTTAACTTTGTCAATTACTCAAATCAAGGAAATTGACAACCCATAATCTATTCCTTTCCGTTCTCGTTTTACACGGGGAGTCATAACCAGTTCTCTCGCTTTATACTATTGACCCGTAGGTTCTTTCACTTAGCCTCATATGCTATTTCTTTAGATTTTTGACCCTTTTAAGGTTAGACGTTAACAGTTCGTTTCTTTCCATTTATGACCCAAGGGTCTTCTTGGTCCCACAGACCTTAACTCTACTTTTAATCCCGTGGGTTATGATGATCTCGTAGATCGTCTTTTATTCGTGTCTATATTCAAATGTATATATACATATATAGCCTCAAAGCATCTCTTGTTATGTTTGGAATCATTTATTTTTCACTTTTAAATTTTAGTTGACCTTGACCGTGGTCTAAGGCTTCATTCGTTTACTTTTGGACTAATCTTCCGACTTTATGACTCTTTACGTCATTTACACGTCGGTTTGTTCTACGCTCACCGTTTCCCGGTTCATGCTTATATTTCTTTACAACCCACTACACGGGTTGTTTTATCTTAATGTTTTTAACGCCTATAACCCTTTACATAGGTTTATTAATATTTTGCACTTTTTATTTATCAGTTCGCGCTTACTTACATTAGCAAGCGTTACTCTTTATTTAATTCGTTTGACTTGTTCGTGTGAAATTTCATCACTTATGAATTGTCAAACTTCATTCTTTGTTCGATCCGTTCAACTTTAAAATACTTGAACGTAATTTATCAAAATTTCTATTTATAGTTTCTTATCATCTTTTAGTCATGACTCGAAACCCGAGTCTTTTGACTTTCAAATCTGCCTTCCCGTCTCTCGGTTTACGCACATGCATTTAAAACCCTATCCATTCATCGGGTACTTTACTGAAGTCGTTATCATTGCAACCCTTATGGTATGCATTAACACTTTGATTCGATTTTTATTTGATCGTCTTAGCGAAATCCATCGCTTTTATTCAACCATGTCTTTTATTCTTTATGTGACCACCCTTGACGGCCTTATAGATTCTGAGTGACGATTATCATTGTCATTCTTTCTTTACTACGACCAAAGATAACAACCTTGATTATCTTTTTTCGTGTGGGCAATACATTCGTTTTTATGACCTTACGGATCATCTATACTTTGGTTTTACTCGCCCATTTTTGTCAACCATGGCTCTTTCGTCCAAAATGACTTATTTTCATGAATTTTCCTTAAGTCATTCATTTATATCGTCATTTACATTAATCTTTGTCCCTTCTCTCGAGTTCATTATTCTAATGTAATACTCTTTCGTCACCCGACTGTGTGTTTACATTATTATCAAACATTTTACTTATTTGATTCATTTGGGTACTTTTTAATTTGTCCCACTCACCCCGTCCTTACTACATCGGACGTAAGTGTGTCCATCATAAGAAGTTCATGGTATCATGTGTTCACTACTTACTTGGCCAGAGTAAGCGATCAACACATGTCACACATGACCTTTTTATAATTTTCACATCATGCCCCATGTCAGTAACGCCTCTATTTATTTCTCTTGGAAACAATATCCCGGATAGGTATTCTATTCAGGTTTTTCCTAGTTTTTAATCTACATATGCAACAATCAGTCTCTACGTATTTGTTGCATATTACTATTCGTGCAATAAATTTAAAACGTGCACCTGGTAATTGCTTGCCCTTACGTTCTTTCCTTGCCAATAACTTATTCGCGATCGTCACGCGATTTAGGTCCTTGGTGAGCATGTTCTACTTGTCATACTTTAGACCGTTCCTCCGTCAAATCCATAATTTCTTAGACTCCCACTATCTTCAGATGCGAGCGTCCTTCAACTAAAACATTTACAAGAGTTAGTAATATCAACTTCAATAATCGCCCGTATTATAATACAAGGCTTTTCTACTATACGCATCAACGCGCGTAATTTCATTGACTATATCAATCCTTTGCCGAATTGATTGAGGTAACGCGTATCACATGATAACTCTATGTGTTGTTTATAACATTTTAACTCATACTAAACCATTAATGTAAATATATACTTACCGGATTTGCGATCAAACCTCGAACCGAACACTTTACCCTTTAACCTTGGGCTCTGATTACCAACTTGTAACACCCTTACAATTATTTAGCGATTTTTTTTATTATTAAGGACTTAAAATGTGTAATCACGATTAATCATACACATAAAATGCGGGTTAATTTAAACTTTTACAATTTCAAAGTTTACAACTTAGAGTAATCGAGATCGTCATTTAAAATAACGACAAAACGCTGTGCGGAAGCTTGTTTCTTGATCGTGTTCGGTTCTTCATTGAGCTTGATCGTCCTCCGGTACTAGAAATATGCCTGCAACTCATAAAACATGAGTTGGATTAGTCATACGTAGCTTAAAACGTATTTAAACAGGTTCGCAACGCAAAATAATTTAACAAAAACATGTTTTGCCAGATTTGGTTATCTCGCGGGGCGCGACCCAGATGAGACAATCCTCTCGCGGGCCGCGAGAGGAGTCGCGTCACGCGACCTCTTTAAGGTTCCGCCGTCGCGTAGCGCGACGGCCTTATTTTTCCAGCAGGTTTGTTGTTTAATGCTGCAGATGCCCAGCTCGATGTTTAACCCATTGTAAACTTAAAACTTGCATAACTTTCGTTTTACAAGTCCATTTTTCGTGATTATTTTTCCTATACGATCGTAATTTAATTCTCCATCATGTGGAGTTATAACCCGACATCTGAATTTATAAAACATAGGATTTCAAGCCCTCGGCTCGAAATTGGTTTACTAAGACTTTTGACCCGTTTAGGTTTAAAACTACCAACGTGTTTCTAACTAATCAAAACACATATTCCAATGTATTTAACACAAAATCTTTAACTCGGGCTCATACTTTTTATGAGTTATGCAACTAGTGCGCAAGCTATGCGCATAGATCTGTTTTGACTCGTTTAGTCGATTCAAATCATTTAGTCTAATACTAGCTCTTTTCTTCTCATATTTCGCAACTCCACATCTAAAATATCTACTTATATTCCACCACAACTATTTTTGTGGTGTATTTAGCACAACCAACTTATTTTCCCAAATTTACCCTTTGGTTGATCATTTTACGCAAATGACCCGTCTTTAGGCCTTTGATCCACGAATGTGTATGCCTATAGTTTTTATTCAAATTTAATGATTCCACAATCAAAATGCAAGTTCCTAAACAACCTTTATGGGTCGTTCGCCCAATTTACCCTCCAAGGGCGTTTTGGTTAACTTTAGTCCCCCATTTACGACGAAGGACTTTCGTTACTTATTTGACCAAAATGTATGTTAACCACAATCATATTTATACGTACCTGGCTCGGGTCAACCTATTGACCCGTTTCGATACATTGCCTCCATAATATGCTAATTCGTAGCATTTTAAATCCATAAACCATTATTATCATGTAAGCATAAGACTTGACAAGTACTTATTAGTCGTCATTTGTCAATTGGCGCTAAAAGTCACCCTTTGACCCGTTTGGTCTAAACGACCAAACATTTTGCATTTGCATTTAGAATGGTATATATATATTTACCATTTCGTTATTTAAACCATTTCGGCTTACGCCGTAGGGTGTCTTATAACTTTGACTTATGTTTGTCGACACGTGACTAAATTATCATTTTATCCCTATCCTTATTATGAGTTACCCCATACGGTAACATCTCAAGATTCATTGTATGTTTATCATTCCACGGCCATATTACCATTTACCCATGTTTACCATTCATCATGGTTTTTTTATCAATTTTGTATATGTTCCGACTCGTATCAATCGCGTCGGAATCCATATTTCCAATAGTATCTTTATCGAGTTTATAACTTATAGAATAATTAAGTATTCTACAAAAGGGTGTAAGTTTCACTTAACTCTCATCCGGTTTACTCTTTTCTCCTCGTGCTTGATTCGTTTGACCGCTTCTTTCCCAAGCCTCCACCTAGCTCGTTAAGCATCAAACTATTGTCAACATTTACAAGGTGGTTAGACTAGTCATTAACAATCATGACCATTCCACCTTACTTATTCTCTATGTCGAAACTACCATTCGACTTCATCATTAGTTAGATTAACTTATCAAAAGTTAACTACTTTCAATCACATGGTTTACACAATTGAGTCTAAATCAACATGATGTTTAGAACCCTTATCACTTCAAATTACGCACAATTGCCATATCATTCAAATACGCGCTTCACTCTAAATTTCAGCACTTTAGTTCTCATTTAGGCATTTTAACAAACACCTAATGTGCATAATTTTACATATTTACTAACTAGTTCATAACTAGCTATATTTACCAAGATTTACATCAAAAATCAAACCTCTATGTCTAGTGTTCATGAACTACATCTAGAACTTATATCATAATATCAATATTCATCAATTTAGCACTCTAATCCGAGTGTTCATCATATTGTCATAAAACCCACTTAGCACATAATAGGGTAATTATCAAATCCCTAGTTTTAACACCAATTCATCAAGTTTTCAACTAGGGTTTGTTTCTAAACGAAGATTTCAACACAATAACACTCATAGATTCAACATTCATTCCAGAATTTTGATTATGATTGTTCATCATAATCTCAAAGTATCACCAAATCATAAAATTCAACATACCTTGTGATCCCCACGACTAGGTGATCATTTATATGTGTTCATGCATTGATTTGTGGCTTGAATTGAGCTTTAATTTGTTGATTTTGTTGGATTTAGGGTTAGAGCTCTTGGAGCTCATCTCCTGGTCGAACATACATATGCACACACTAAGTGTGTGTGACTTATGTCTAAATCTCTAATATTAGACTCAAGTTTCTATTTTTACATCTTAAGTCCCTCCAGTTTAGCTTTTATTTAACCTCCTTACAACACTTAATAGAAATAAACCAACCCTCATAACTAGGGTCAAATGTTCCTAGTTACGTAATGGGTTCGAGGAGGTTTACGACTAATTTGTTTTAAGCCCCGTTAACTCGGGCCTTTTTATAAACTTTATTTTTCCTCAAAAGGATTTGTTGAACTTTTATTTAATATTAGGTTTATTTATTTAAATCCTAATAATTACCGGGTTACTTTTACCACTAAGGGTATTTTACCCGTCTTTTAGTATTAACGGGGTTTGATTACCAAACCCGTTTTCAGGGTGTTACATAAGACTTCATCCTTTATGAGACAATTTAATCGTTCTCTTGAGATGTGGCCTAAACGTTGATGCCACAACATATACGAAGTCTCTAAGTCTCGTTTCTCTTTCATCTTTGTGAGTGATTCATTTTATATGACAACAAAGATTTGGAAAAATCATCATCTAGTTCTAATCTATAGAGACCACCATCCAGAATACCAGTACCATAAAGAACAGAATCATAGAGGATAGAGAGTTTGCGATGACCATGGAAAACAATAAAACCGTCCATGTCTAACTTTGGTCCTGATACATGGTTTCGAGTTACCTTAGGAACATATAAGGTATCGTAAAGTTTAATACATAAACCAGATTTCATAAATAATTGTAATGTTCCAATGGCCTTCACTTCTAATTCTCGATCATCCCCAACCTTAAGTGTTCTTTGGTTTCTTTCTAGCTTCCGGATTGTAAGGAATCCCTGAGTTGAATTGGTAACATGAACCATAGAACCAGAATCAAACCACCAAGAATTAGCAGGAAAATTTAAATTATAGGACTCAAGTATTATAAAATAATCGTTACCTTTCTTAGACAGCCACTCCTTAAAGTCAGGGCATTCCTTCTGCATATGTCCTACCTTTTTACAGAACTTGCAGTGGATTCTGCCTAAGGAGTTCTTAGAGCTGGAAGGTGCACTTGCATTAGGATTTGGCCTTTGGACTTTGAAGCATCCTTCCTCTGATGATTGTTCTTCCTCTTCTTAGAATTGGAGGTGGTGAAGTTAGCAACATCATTAGTGCAATCCATCCTCATACGCTCTTCCTCCTGTATGCACATAGCAACCAGCTCACTCATCGTCCATTTGTCCTTCTGAGTGTTGTAATTGGTCTTGAATGCTTCAAAGGATGAAGGAAGAAAAGTAATGATGAAATGAACGAGGAAACCATCACTGATTTCCATTTCCAGCCCCTTCAGCTTATTGGCCATGTCATTCATCATCATGATGTGCTCGCGAATGCCGCTCCTCCCATCATACTTAGTTGTCACCAGCTTGAGGATAAGGGTACTAGCGTGTGCTTTTGATGTCCCCTTAAATTGTGCCTCCACAGAAGCCAAGTAGGTTCTAGCATCTTTAGAATCAGGAATGGCTCCTCTGATTGCATTGCTTATGGACTGCTTCATGAACATGAGAGACATGCGGTTACACGTAGTCCATTTTTCATGAGTCAACTGCTCAGCAGCAGTACTTTGTGGAGTAAGGTCCGCTGGCTTATTCTCTCTTAGAGCATAGTCAAAATCAAGCAATCCAAGCGTAAGCATGAGAGCATCCTTCCATGCAGCAAAGTCATCACTAGTCAAAGGTGGAATCCCGTAATTGGGTGCTGATAGTGGAAATAAGATGAGCAAGTTATGATACTAATGAAGTAGTCCTAATGTGATCCAAGGGCAAGTTATACTAAGGCAGGCATAAGTAATGACCATTTTACATTATGAAGCTGTGATATTGTCTATTACTAACATCAAAATAATAGACTTAGTTAAAATTCTACTTAAACGAAGACAAATCAGCTTTGGCCAGAAGTGTAATCATTTAAGCATGTGTGCAAAGTGATTGTGACAAATCAGCTTTGGCCAGAAATGAAACAATCACTTTAGTTATGCACTTGTTAAGTATGTTATACATGAAGGAATTAAATCAGCTTGGGCCAGATATTAAGACATTCACGTTTGTAAGGCACACTTAACATAGTTTTCATAATACTTGAACTATAAGTAGATGTATCAAATCAGCTTTGGCCAGAAATGATACATCAAAAGCTCATTCAAGTTAAGCCATTTTGGTTTTGTAAAACATTATCTGATTCTGATTAATTAACTAAGTATTTACAAAACCCAATTATTTAAACATCCTAAAATAATGAGGTTTCGAGTGAGATCACGGCTCAGTTATGAGATCTCGAGTGAGATCTCGAGTCAAGTCTCGACTCATCTTGTAACATTATGAGGTCTCGGCTCATTAAGGTCTCGAGTTGCAACCTCAGTGTCTCGAGTCGTAATCATGGTCTTGACTACTATGTTTTATGAGATCTCGACTCCTGATAAGGTCTCGAGTCGTAACCATGGTCTCGAGTTGTGAAGATTGAAGCCCTTAGTCGAAACCTCAGTGGTCTCGAGTCGAAACCTTATGGTCTCGATTCGAGATCTTGATCTCGGGTCGTTAAAAGGGATCTCAAAACTCCTGTTAACAACTGTTAATGTAAAAATAACTGAAAGCTCAAAATTTTAGGGATTGTGGGATAGTGTTTCCTGTTTTATTGTTGATCCAAACTTATCAAGGATTTCGAAAATTATAACTGGTTATCTTTTAACAGTTTTCGAAAATTTTAAGAAATAAAATTTAGATCAAAACAGTAAAAACATTCACTAATCCAGATTTCATTCCAAAACTTAAGGAATTTTTTGAGTTTTCTTAAAACAAGTGATTAACCCTAAAAAAATAAAAAAATAATAAAACATAATTCCGGAACCCGAAACCTGAAATTTTTAATGTTTCTAAACAGATTTCGGTCACAAAACATAATCCATTTGATTTCGAGTGAGCATATAATTATTCTTTTTCCGAAATCAGTGATCTCGAGTGGCTATATACAACTCGAAACCAACTGTTAATTATATTAGGCTTTCAAAATTCCGTTTTCCAGATTTCTATCCCAGAATGATACGAAAACAGAACTGACTAATCAACATATGCTCTGATACTACATGTTGGATCAGTTCTGTTTTAAACATAATGGAAAACATGAAAACATACATGTCACCGCAAACAGTGCAGTGGAGAATCCAGTGAGGGAAGAAGCTATAGAATTCGACATCTTAGTCAAGGTGATCTGGTTCCTCCTTAGGGTGCAAACTGATGATGGTAATGATGAAATCGAATAAGGGAGTTCGGCTATGGAGAGAGAGCTCAATATTGATGTTATGGTTTTTAGGTTATATGTCTAACCTTAGAACGTCTACATTAGTCTCCTTATATAAGCACCCAAGAGGAAACCTAATTAGTTAATAAGGGTAATAGTCCATCAACAATTACCAACTAATTATTTAATAGGTTATTATATATTTTGATCTATATTATGTAAATGATTATAATGGCTACTAGATTAAATATTAAATCATAATATATTTAATCTTACAGGTGATCTTACATTCTTACACCAATCACAAACCCAAATCAAATGGTTACAAAGAAATGGTGGAGAAGAGAAGGATGGTCATATAGGAAAGGGCAAGGCGGTGCCATGCACGTCGCTTTCTCTTTTTTACTCCATATATGTTAGATGATGCAAAGTAATTAAAAACACAACCTAATGATATTAGAACCACAACCTTCTACATTTCTATAATAGTTAGATGATAAAAACAATTAAATATCACCACCTTTTACTTTTGTTTTGGGGTTTCAGAACCAATAAAAAATGTATTATATATTATGAATAATTAACCAAACTAGAATTGACGTGGCACGTTGCGTGGTGGTTTTTTAACGTGATTTAAGTGTATTGGTTTTTTTTTCTTGTAATTGCTTATCGATCAAAAATAGATCAATTGAAAATGTTTATAAAAATAAGCACAAAAAACGTATTATGTTTAACATGACTCATTTTTGGAAAAAAAAAATCAAAATGTAAACAACTTGAATTTATACTAACACGTACATAAAATTAAGCATGTCAAACTCGAGGTTGTTAAAATGTTATTACATCGAAATGTAAACAAATTTTAATTTATATATCTTAATATTTTTTAAGGGGTATTACAATATGGAGAAGAAAAAGAAGTTTGTGCACTAATTCTACACTTCGCCGACAAAGTTGAGGGGTACGGCCTATCTCTAACAACGTGCTAGCTCCGCCCCTAGTTGAAAGATTGCCGAGCTTCTGTTTAGCCTATGTAAAGCCAATCTTTTAAGGGTGATATTAAGCGAGTCCATAACCATGTGCAAGGGAGTGTATGGTTGGGTGGTGGGAGAATGTGATGTTCAAATGCTCATGGAACAACGGGTATACTCCAGATGTGCAAGGGAGTGTATGTTTCTGTCACAAAATGTAACTAATTCTCAAGATACTTTGTATGTTGATGTATCAAGAGTGACGGATCTATAAGGAAAATTCAGGGGTATCCCAATATTATTTCTTTTATCGTATACTCATAAACGGAGAATTCGTTTTACAGTATATTCAGTGGCAGTGACATAACTAAGTATCTTAATCCGAGGGGTCACAATAGATTTTTTATCTCCATTAACATATATCAATAAAAATAAAATAAAAACGGCACTACCACGTAATTGTGGTATTAAAGTGACGTGTTTGCAATTTTTTTATTGTTTTATATTTAATACATACTAAAAGATTTGTTGTCAATGACGGTCTCAGGATTTTTTTCATTGGGGTCCATTTTTTGTATAAGGATTTTTCACAACCAAACATTAAAATTTTTGGGTCGGTCATCGTAGTCGGTCGGGGCTAGAAAATAATGTAGAAGCATTTAGAGGACATGAAACCAGTACATTATATGTTGGAAGTTTTATTTGGTAATCAAGTGTTAAATAAGATTGGCATTCAATTTATCATTTTAAAGAAGCAAATTAGAGTGTCAATGAGTGGTTGTGTTGTTTTAAAACACTAATTTAATTTTGATTGAAAAAAATAAACTAAAAAAAAAACAAGACATGTAAGACTTGAACTTGAGATCTATTTGTTAGAACACAAGGGGATTTACCATCACACCATCTTTGCTTTTAATTAATTTATTTTATGATGTCCTTTAAAAATTTAGCATACCGGTTCTACTATTTTTCTAAAAAAAGATTGGGGTCCGTGGACCCCAACTCAAACCATGTGGATCCGCCCTTGTTTGTTATATATAAAATAACAATGGAAACATCCCTACGTAAAATAAAAAAGTAATTGAAACTGTTAAATAATAAAACGAGTTAATTACATAGTTAGTCCATGTGGTTTACATAAAGTAACATACTTAGGTACTAATAGTTTAAAATCACATTCTAAGGTATTAACTTTTCATTTTGTAACGTTTGGAGGTATTAACGTTATTTGTAGGTTTAAAATCACATTCTATTAGTACCTAGGTATGTTATTTTATGCAAACCACAAGGACTAACTATATTAATACCCTAGAAGTTAATACCTCCAAACGTTACAAAATGAAAAGTTAATACCCTAGAAGGTGATTTTAAACTATTAGTACCTAAGTATGTTATTTTATGCAAACCACAGGGACTAACTATGTAATTAACTCATAATAAAACTAACGTAAATTAAACTAAAAATGAACGGTTTTTTAAACTAAAGAAAAGAAGCTTATTATATTATAAACATTTTGTTGCATTAAAGATTGTACATCAAGCTTTGTAGACATTTTGTTTCATTAAAGCTTGTACATCAATCTTTGTAGATGTATTATGCATCTTATGGTTGTACCAAATGTGGGTTTACAACTTTTAGCCTTAATTAAGTACAAGTGATTATTGCGTAGGGTGCCTCATGATAATGCGTGAGTCTGTAGCATGTATAAGACCATGTGTAGTGGGACTTGAACTTCAAGCTCCTCCAATGTGGCTCCTAGTATAGATATAATTTGTAACACTTGTATGCATTAAACTATTGTACATCATCTTTTACAATTTAACCTGTACATCAATCTTTGTGGATGTATTATGCATCTTATGGTTGTACCCAATGCGGGTTTACAACTTTGAGCCACAAGAAAGTACAAGTGATTATTGAGTAGGGTGCCTCATGATAATACGTGAGCCTGTAGCAAGTATAAGACCATGTGTAGTGGGGCTTGAACTTCAAACTCCTCCCATGTGGCTCCTAGTATAGATATAATTTGTGACACTTGTATGCATTAAACTATAGTACATCAGATTTTACAATTTAACCTCACAATTTTTTTACTTTCAACTTTAGTCCTCTATACTTTCATTTTTCACAAAATTTTCGCTTTACGTTCCGTTCTAAATTTTGCGAGTTAACACGGCGTAACGTGCGTGTGTGGTAAAACATTTTTACGTTGTCTTTTTTTCGTTTGACAGGTTCATTGTAACGCGCGGGTCATAAATCGACTTAGTTATTCTTTTATATGTTCTATGTTTCGGTTTAGTTTCTTCGCATTAACACGCCACAACTTTAGTGTTGGTGGTCGTTGGCAGTAGTGTGTAAGATGTAGACAGTCTTACCTCTACCCCGTAGGAATAGGGTCTGAGTAGGGTAAGATGTAGACAGTCTTACCTTTACCCCGTAGGAATAGAGAGGCTGCTTCCAGTGAGACCCCCGGCGGCCGGCTCGATAGTAGTTTTGCATCAAGCCTTGGACATAAGTGTCACACCCCAATCGATGGCGGAAACATCGGGGCGCGGCACTCAGCGTTCAGATTGCTCAAGAGTTTCCATAACACTATAGTTTCAATAGTAATTAATCAAGTTTTATAGCATAAGCTTCAACCCAAGTTTCACAACCACAAAATATCAAATACAAAACACTCCAAACATTTTTCAAAAGATTCTAAATTAACTAAGATGTGTTTCTAAGTAGCATCCTAGCAAGTTTCTTGATTTCCTCAGCTACTATCAACCTGCAACATGTATTAAAATACTATCAACAATAATGTTGGCGAGTATACAAGTTTGAGTACATAGTAGCGTAATAATTTAAAAAGACTCATATCCGTCAAGTAAACACATAAAAGTTTCACCATGCTAGTTTACGCAGTCCAAGTGATAGCCCAAGTTACCAATGCGTTAAATGCCTTTCCCAAAGACTAACGGGAGGTTAAATGTCTCCTCCTAACAATACCCCAAAGACTAACGGGGAGGTGCATTACCCCTATAGCGCTACCTTTGTTAAGGCGGAACTACACACAAGTATTAAAAGTTCACATAGCATAAAAGTCTCAAGAATCACAAGTTTCAAGTTTCACGTTCACAGCGGATAGAGTATGTTTCAAATAGTGTCAAGTTTATAAAATACATGTTGCATCCCGAAAGTGTTTAAAGCAAAAAGGGGCCGAGTATACTCACAGTGGGTGCTAAGTATCAACACCAACTAATTGGATCGAAGGGAGCGCTGGAGTTAGCCTGATTATAGTATAACAGTGTAAGTGTTGAACAGAATGTCGAATCGTACGAACGTCGAATAAAAATGTCTGACTGGTCTCCTAATCGGATGGTCATCCGGACGGATGGTCATTCGGTCGGACGGCGATTCGGTCGGACGACCGTTAGATCAGTTAGTATGTTTGCAAAATGTTTCAAACTTTGAAGTTTCCGTTGTAGTATAAAATCTAGTCATTCGATCGGAGGGTCATCCGAGCGGACGGCCGTTCGGTCGGAGGACTGTTCGAGTGAAAGTCTAATAGTTTGAAGTTTTGTCCAAAATAGTTTAAGTGTGGAAAGTTACCAAAGACAGTCACTTGGCTAGATGATCATTCGTCTGGACGGTCATCCGTTCGGACAATCATTCGACTGTCGTGATCTTTTTCCTTTGAACCTTTTGTAAAAGTATCTATGTTGAGTTTAACGGAGACGACATGGTAACGTATCGAGACAACGGAAATCCATTAACTTCCAGCTCGTCTGATCGGATGGGAATTACCCCGTTCGATCGGACGACTATACTTGACGGAGCTTCATGTCCGACCTGTAATTTGCTCATCTCTCCAGTGGAAATCCGTTATCGAGCCATCTCCAGACTAAGGAACAAGTCCTAGGCCTATTTTGGTTCCAGATTTCACCGTGTTTGAGTAGGTAAGTTAAGATAAGCATGAAATTAACCGAAAATGTTTAGATTATGTAAAGATTTGTGGTAAAACAAGTATAAATCTCTTAGATCTGCACTAAATCTTGACAAAATGACATCATACCGCCGTTTGTACAAACCGCCATGATGACGTCACCTTCAAGGAGCCCAAATCTTAGTGATTTCACGGTGAAAAGTATGATTTTGATGAATAATCTAGTGAGAAAGTATGTAATGATGAAAGTTGTACAAGAATCACGAAGAAAACTTACAAGAAACGCTTGAAAATCGAAGAAAAGTGCCTTAGAACGGGAGAGAGTGTGTCTGGTCGGAGGAGGCACTGATGTGACATGGGTATTTATAGTGTAGATGAGTTAAGGCGGTGTAAGTTTGCTGGGTCAGATGGTTGTTCGGTCGAATGGCCTTCCGATCAGATGGTCATCCGATCGAATGTCCATTCAGACAGCCGAGACCCGTTTGCTAGATTTCTGAGTTCGATTCAATTTGCGAGTTAGATTAAGCGTTGCATTGCGTATTATTGTGCAAGATTATCACGTGACAAGATTATAACTAACACAAAAGTTTCCATGTTTCAAGTCTACGTATGAGCTAGCTAGTAAGTGTCAAGTCTCAAGTTTCTCGTTCATCAAAGTCTCAAAGTTTCTTGTTCCATAAGCATCAAGAGTCAAGAATCAAGTATTAAGTATCAAGAATCAAGATTCATAATGTTTAAGTATCAAGCGTCAAGAGTCAAGTTTCAAGTTTCAAGTATCAAAGAGTCTAGTATCAAGTATCAAGTTTCAAGAGTCAAGTTTCAAAGTATCATAGGGTCTAGATTCAAGTATCACAAGATTCACAAATGTTTCACATAGTCTAACATAGTTAAGTCTCAGTTAGTATAGGGACCAGACTTGCCAAGAGTTAAAAGTTTAAGGACGCAGGGCGTTACATTCTCCCCTCATTTAGGAGATTTCATCCCCGAAATCTAAGAGGAAGACTGCTCGAAGAGCTGCGGATACCTGGTCTTCATTTCACTCTTGAGTTCTCAAGTGAATTCAGCGCCACGCTTTCCTTCCCAGCGAACCTTAACTATGGAAATCTTGTTGCGCCTCAATCGCTTGATACCTCAGTCCATGATTTCGACCGGTTTCTCCACAAAATGTAAAGTTTCGTTTACTTGAAAGTCTTCGATGGGAACCTGCAGTTCCTCGTCGGCTAAACATTTCCTTAGATTAGATACGTGGAATACCGGATGTACATTGTTAAGTTCCTGTGGCAGGTCGAGTTGGTACGCCACCTTACCAATCCTTTCTAGTATTGTGAAAGGACCTACATAGCGAGGAGCGAGCTTTCCCTTCTTACCAAATCGAACCACTCCCTTCCAGGGGGATACCTTGAGCAGCACTCGATCTCCAACGTCAAATTCCAGAGGCTTGCGCCTTTTATCAGCATAGCTCTTTTGTCTGCTCCTAGCCTTGATCAAGTTATCGCGGATTTGAAGAATCTTATCCATCGTCTCTTGAATGATTTCAGCGCCAGTAAGTTGGTTGTCACAAATCTCATGCCAACTAAGAAGAGATCGGCACTTGCGACCATATCAAGCTTCGAAATGAGCCATCTGAATACTGGAATGCTAGTTGTTGTTGTACGAGAACTCGATCAATGGTAAATGTACATCCCAATTACCACCAAAGTCTATGACACAAGAATTAAGCATATCCTCTAGGGTTTGTATAGTGCGTTCAGTCTGTCCATCCGTTTGAGGATGAAAAGCTGTACTAAGATTCAAAATGGAACCCATAGCGGACTAGAAAGTTTGCCAAAGACGTGAAGTGAATCGACCATCACGGTCGGAGATAATGTCAAGAGGTATGCCATGACAGCATATGATCTCATCGATACAGATTTGAGCAATTTTTTCCACTTTAAAATCTTCACGAATAGGAAGAAAGTGGGTTGATTTGGTCAGACGGTCAATGATAACCCATATACTATCGTGACCAGCCGGTGTACGAGGAAGTTTAGTTATAAAGTCCATAGCGATACTATCCCATTTCCAAACAGGGATTTCGGGTTATTCAAGAAGACCTGAAGGACGTTGATGTTCAGCTTTCACCTTTGAACAAGTAAGGCATTTCGAAACGTAGGAAGCGATATCTTTCTTCATGCCAGGCCACCAATAAGTCATACACAAGTCATGGTACATCTTATCAGCACCAGGATGAATGGAGTATCGAGATTTGTGAGCCTCATTCATAATGAGCTCACGAAGGTTATTGCGATCCGGCACCCAGATGCGATTGAGATAGTATTGAAGTCCATCAGACTTAGTTTCAAGTTGGTCAATCGTAGCGCCTCGAATTTCCACTTCTAGTCTTCCTTCGTTTGCTGACGAGTATTAAGCTTCACGGATATAGGCGTGAAGACTGCAAGTAATATGAGAAAGAGAATGCTACTAACATGAGTCTTACGACTAAGGGCGTCGGCCACGACATTCGCCTTGCCAGGATGATAGCGAATTTCGCAGTCATAATCGTTAAGTAATTCCACCCATCGTCGCTGACGCATATTCAGTTCCTTTTGGTTAAAGATGTGTTGCAGGCTCTTATGGTCAGTGAAAACCACACACTTAGTACCATATAGGTAGTGTCGTCAGATCTTTAACGCAAAAACAACTGTGCCAAGCTCAAGGTCATGGGTAGTATAGTTTTTCTCATGTATTTTGAGTTGGCGGGAGGCATAAGCGATGACCTTGTCCCGCTGCATGAGCACACAGCCCAAGCCACGGTTCAAGGCATCACAATATAACACAAAATCGTAATTCCCATCAAGGAGAGCGAGAACAAGAGCATTACAAAGTAGATTCTTCAGAGTTTGAAAGGATTCCTCTTGTTCGGGACCCCAAGCAAAAGGTCTCTCTTTCTGAGTCAACGAAGTGAGAGGGACGGTGATCTTTGAAAAGTCCGAGATGAATCTACGGTAATAACCCGCCAATCCCAAGAAGGAACGAATTTCAGATACAGAGTTAGGCGTACTCCAGTTCTTTACAGCTTCGATTTTAGAAGGGTCCACATGGATTCCTTGTTACTAACATCGTGCCCAAGGAACAACCATTGAGAAAAGAATCAACTAGAATAGTCTTACCATCGGCAATCTCAACCGAGAACGACTTAGGTAGTTTTGAGCGTGCACAATTTAACAAAGATTCAAATTCTATGGACACAAAACTTATATCGGCACCAGTATCAAAGAGTATCGAAGCGTAAAGATTATTGACGAGAAACGTACCATTCACAACGTCATTGTCGTTACGAGCCTGGTTTACATTGATGTTAAACGCTCGTCCTCGAGCGGCTGGCTGTTGCTCCTGGTTCAGCAGAGTACATTGGTTATGGAGATGAGTAGTGTCCCCGCACATGTAGCATGCATGAACGTTTGCTGGTCTGGGTTCTGCAGAGGAGCTGGGAGAGCTAGTTGGGTAGGCTGGACTGGCGGTGCTTGCTGGGCCTGATTGACTTGACGGCAGTAGGGGGTTGTGTGACCAGAGCGATTACAGTTGGTACGCAGACGGCAAGCGGAGGTTTCAGAATGGTGATAGTTACAAGTCGCACACTTGGGATGCACCCCAGTGTACGGCTTCTTGTTGTTCTCCGGAGCAGGAGGATTAGCAGCAGCAGGTACAACTGCATTGCCCGTAGGGTGTTTGCATTTGCGGCAGGGACAATTGCATTGCAACCAGAACCTTGGGACTTTCGTTTCCTGTTCTTGTTGCCACTTGGCTACTGAGTGGTTTGATTAGTAGGTTTCGATGGAGCGAAGTTTCCAAACTATTTATCATGTACACGATTGTTATTCAAACTTGATGCCAGACGATAAACTTCTTCAATAGTCTCGAGCCGAGCTGCTTCAATCAAGTCTCGCATGGCAAGAGGTAACCCATTAATGTACTTGGTTATCATGCACTTCGGAGTGGAAACCAAGTGAGGCACGATTAAGCTGAGTTGTTTAAAACGGGTAGTGTAAGCCAAGTTGTCATCTTGAATCTGCTTGAGGTGCCAGAACTCTTCCTCAAGCTTTAGCTGTTCATGGGGAGGGCAGAATTCGAGCATCATCAATTCTCGCACCTCAGGCCATGGAAGAGAATAGGCTTCCTCCTTGGATCAGATGTTTCTCTCATTGGACCACCACTCTAGAGCTCTGCCTTGAAACATGCCAGTTGCACTCCTAGTCTTTAAGTGTTCTGGGCACTCGCTGTTGATGAAGCTAACCTCGATGTTGTCGAACCACTCCAGCATAGCAGTCACCCCATCGCTGCCCGTGAAAGGCTTAGGGTTGCAAGAGACAAAGTGTTTGTAGTTGAAGCTCACAGGCTTCGGTTTCTCCGCTTTAGAATCCACAGAGGAGGGAGGAGTGTTTGATCCCTGGATCTCAGCGACGATCTTAGGCACGATGCGAGCAATCTGATCGGCCATGAAAGACATCATTTTCTTCTGAGAGTTGGCCCTGGATCTCATGAGAGAATCAGAGAGTTTACGGGAAGACATCTAGAGATCCAAGAAAAGGATTGTATAAGTCTAGAGCATAAAGTCTCGTAGTATATAGTTTCACACACGGTTGCATAAGGTCTCAAGTTTCACACATCCCAAAACGTTCAACAAGTTTCACAAAGATTCAACATTCTTATCACAAGTCCGCAAACCCACGAATTTCGCATGGCACGTGGTACGAAAGTTCGGTAACATGCTGGAAATACTTATATATAGGAAGTAACAGCGGCGTATCCACCATGTTTCGACCATGTCACGTCCGTCTCGTCGTTCGTTGTCATGCTACGTGTCGTGTTTTGCCAACCATAACTGTACACTCCATCATTTTCATGCGCTTCAACTGGTTACGTACACGTAGATTAATCAAGTAGTTTCACATAGCTCAACGTTCAACATTCTCATCCCAGGTCAGCAAAACACCAAATTTCGCTTGGCACGTGGTACAAAAGTTGGTAACATGTTGGAAACACTTATATATAGGAGGTACCAGCGGCGTATCCACCATGTTTCATCCATGTTACTTCCGTCTCTTCATTCGATGTCATGTTACGTTTAGTGTTTTGCTACCCATAACAGCACTTTCCACATAGATTAAGTAAGTAGCTTCACATAGCATCACGTTCAATCATGTTTCCCATAGTTTAATCAAGATTCCCACGTAGTATATCACAACGAATAAAGCTTCATAAATTTAGTTCGATCCTGAGAGATTATGTTTATTGTTTTAGATTGCGGAGATACGTGCGATTTGTGTAAAAGTCTCAAAACGAACAAAGAATCAAGTTTAAAACCACATATAAAATCGAGATACATAAAAGATAGGCTTATAAAACATAGGATTGTTCCGGGTAGAGAAACTTTGACTAACCAAAGTGAATCGAACCCCTCTCAAATTGAGGCGACGTGTCTTGACTTGCTTAGATAAATACGTCATCGATGTTAGGCCTACGATATTTGCCCTTTTGGTCATTACACGTCCCTAATTGTTTGGGAATTTCGAGACTTTGGCGAGACTGAAAATCAAAGAGTGGGACTAGTTATCAAGATGTGAGTTTCACCTCTAACTTGACAACGTCGTACCCTAAATAGTGTCGGTGCTTATCAAAAGATGAGACCTACTAGAATATAACATGGAAACTTCCTTCAAGGTTTGGATGTCACTCATGTCTTGAAGGTAAATCTCGTGCAAAATACAAACACTACTCAACAGCATTTTCAAGTGTTCAAGTGTGTATTGTGTTAGTCTTAGGAAAGGCATGTAAGTTTAATTGGAAATGTGTTGCTAGGAAGCAAGTACGGTAGAATGAATAAGTCTTAAACAACAGATAAGAGTCAAGATTCCTAGAACTATAGACTAGGGCAAGTATTCCTACTTTTCCTAATTCCCTATAGTTATGGCTCTGATACCAATCTATCATACCCCAACCGATGGCGAAAACATCGGGGTGCGGCACGCAGCGTTCAGATTGCTCAAGAGTTTCCATAACACTATAGTTTCAATAGTAATTAATCAAGTTTCATAGCGTAAGCTTCAACCAAAGTTTCACAACCACAAAATATCAAATACGAAACATTCCAAATATTTTTCAAAAGATTCTAAATTAACTAAGATGTGTTTCTAAGCAGCATCCTAGCAAGTTTCTTGATTTCCTCAGCTACTATCAACCTGCAACTTGTATTAAAATACTATCAACAATAATGTTGGCGAGTATACAAGTTTGAGTACATAGTAGCGTAATAATTTAAAAAGACTCATATCCGTCAAGTAACACATAAATGTTTCACCATGCTAGTTTACGCAGTCCAAGTGATAGCCAAGTTTCCAATGCGTTAAATGCCTTTCCCAAAGACTAACGGGAGGTTAAATGTCTCCTCCTAACAATACCCCAAAGACTAACGGGGAGGTGCATTACCCCTATAGCGCTACCATTGTTAAGACGGAACTACACACAAGGATTAAATGTTCACATAGCATAAAAGTCTCAAGAATCACAAGTTTTAAGTTTCACGTTCACAGCAGATAGAGTATGTTTCAAATAGTTTCAAGTGTCAAGTTTATAAAATACATGTTGCATCCCAAAAGTGTTTAAAGCGAAAAAGGATCGAGTATACTCACAGTGGGTGCTAAGTATCAACCCCAACTAATTGGATTGAAGGGAGCGTTGGAGTTAGCCTGATTATAGTATAACGGTGTAAGCATTGAACAGAATGTCGAATCATACGAACGTCGAATAAAAATGTCTGACTAGTCTCCTGATCGGATGGTCATCCGGACGGATGGTCATCCGGTCAGATGGCCATTCGGTCGGACGACCGTTAGATCAGTTAGTATGTTTGCAAAATGTTTCAAACTTTTGAAGTTTTCGTTGTAGTATAAAATCTAGTCATTCAATCGGAGGGTCATCCGGGTGGACGACCGTTCAGTCGGAGGACTGTTCGAGTGAAAGTCTAATAGTTTGAAGTTCTGTCCAAAATAGTTTAAGTGTTGAAAGTTACCAAGGACAGTCACTTGGCCAGATGATCATTCATCTGGACGGTCATCCGTTCGGACGATCGTTAGACTGTCGTGATCTTTTTCCTTTGAACCTTTTGTAAAAGTATCTATGTTGAGTTTAACGGAGACGACATGGTAACGTATCGAGAGGAAATCCATTAAGTTCTAGCTCGTCTGATCGGATGGGAATCACCCCGTTCGATCAGACGACTGTACTTGACGGAGCTTCATGCCGGACCCGTAATTTGGTCATCTCTCCAGTAGAAATCCGTTATCGAGCCGTCTCCAGACTAAGGAATAAGTCCTGGACCTGTTTTGGTTCCAGATTTCACCGTGTTTGAGTAGGTAAGTTAAGATAAGCATGAAATTAACCGAAAATGTTTAGAATATGTAAAGATTTGTGGTAAAACATGTAGAAATCTCTTAGATCTGCACTAAATCTTGATAGAATGACATCATACTGCCATTTGTACAAACTGCCATGATGACGTCACCTTCAAGAGCCCAAATCTTAGTGATTTCACGGTGAAAAGTATGATTTTGATGAGGAATCTAGTGAGAAAGTGTGTAAAGATGAAAGTTGTACAAGAATAACGAAGAAAACTTACAAGAATCGCTAAGTGTGCTGGGTCGGATGGTTGTTCGGTCGAATGGCCTTCCGATTGGATGGTCATCCGATCGAATGTCTATTCGGACAGACGAGACCCGTTTGCTAGATTTCTGAGTTCGATTCGATTTGCGAGTTAGATTAAGCGTTGTGTAGCCTATTATTGTGCAAGATTATCACGTGACAAGATTATAACTAACACAAAATTTTCCATGTTTCAAGTCTACGTATGAGCTAGCTAGTAAGTGTCAACTCTCAAGTTTCTCGTTCATCAAAGTCTCAAAGTTTCTCGTTCCATAAGCATCAAGAGTCAAGAATCAAGTATTAAGTATCAAGAATCAAGAATCAAGATTCATAATGTTTAAGTATCAAGCGTTAAGAGCCAAGTTTCAAGTATCAAAGAGTCTAGTATCAAGTTTCAAGAGTCAAGTTTCAAATTATCAAAGGGTCTAGATTCAAGTATCACAAGATTCACAAATGTTTCACATAGTCTAACATAGTTAAGTCTCAATTAGTATAGGGACCAGACTTGCCAAAAGTTAAAAGTTTAAGGACGCAGAGCGTTACAATAAGGCACATAACACTCAGCAATCGAGACAACTGCCGATTAGTGCATGTACCCCCTGTCTTTCGGCTATCAACCCCACCACATGATGCATGATTAACCATCCCCCTCTTTTAACGTTATTTTCACGAAATTAGTAAGATAACGTTAAAATTAGTGCACTTTCACTTTTGCCCCCCGAGCGCCCACACATACATACATTATATGCGCATACTGCAAACGGGGCGTAGTAATACTAAGGGTGAAGGGAGTGGTTACCTATTTGGAATAGGTAAACTCCCCATTCACCCAATCAGACAGTGCCACGTCAATTCACCTAAATTGTTTACCTAATGCTTAAAAACGTTGGCGGTGGTTTACCTAATGGGGTTTAGGTAAATTATTTGAAAAAAAAAGGAAAATGTGTGATTGGTTGAGAAGGAATGGACCCCACCACACACCCATCTCTCTTCCCCTTCCCTCCCTCTCACCAACCCAGTAAACCTTCACCGATTTCGCCCCCATTTCTATAAGATCTGAGCGGTGAACTATATTGGTGGTGGATGTGGGTGCGGTACCGAGTGGGTTTATCGCCCCACTCCGCTCACCCTAAGAACTGATTATTGTAAATCCCAAATTATGCTATCTTAAAAATGGCTTTCAAGATAAATGTGTGTATCAAGATTCACCGAATGTTAGGTAACACAGGAATGCCAAGTTGCCCCCTTTTTAAGGGCTTAATACCAAGAATTCTATTGGTCTTCAACTCTTTGTCATCCTTTTTCTTTTCTAACATATGTTACACTTTTATAGTCAACTATGGGTATTTGTTGTGTCGCGTGTTGCGCGACATTAAATGTTAGATTCATTTGCCTACGGTTGCAAGCATTGTTGATGCTAATAACGACTTTTCATTAGCTAATCACACTGCTATTTATAGACGTAGCGTATAAAATATAGTATAGACATACACATTGTTGGGTTTAGTATGAAGTTTACCATTAGTTACAAATAGTTCCAAAGTAAGTTATTACGTTGCTTATATATGCAGTGTAGTTAGTAGGCAGCAATGGATGTGTTACGGCTTGAACTGTGATTTGTATAAAAGGTATGTGTTTAGCGATTCTACTTTTAGACTGCAATCCCACCTTTGCTTCTTCTTTTTAGGTGGACAAAAGTGACATCTTCGGTGAGTTCAAGGCTTCAAGCCTTTGCCAGGCTTTTTTGATGGTGCATCGGTGACTGCAAGCAAAAGCATGCTTTATGTCATTATTTGTATTATTTGTTTGTGTAATGTAATTTTTTTGTTAGCTTACCAGGGAATTCCAGTTGCCTCTTCGCTGTTGTTTCCATGTTTCCTTTGTAGGCAGGGGTTGTTGGGTGGGGTGTCTTTACTGTTAGAATTCAGTATTACTTGTGTTTTTTTTTAATTTTAGAAACTCGTCACTATATTCAAAGACACTCATGTGACTAGTAATAATGCCCACGCGCGTTGCAGCGTGGGTTCATCGCAAACATCGAATGGATTAGTTCAAACGTTATGTGATGTGTTAACCGCATGAAAACGCGCATTGCGATTGGATTAAAACGTAAAGTAACATGCACAAGTAACACATAAATAGCACACACACGTAAAACAATATCCAGAGCACATAATTCGAGTTGCGAATGCGATAGCGATAAGCGATAAATTGATTAAACATGCGATTAAACCTCGATTATTAACAAGTACTCCACATAATACAACTAACGTGGCAACATAAATAGACTATCTACAAGTCAAAGAAGTCAAAACAGGAGTTGAGCAAGGAGTGACAGATCGCAATTAGCAATCTTGTCTTCCTTTGACTTCAATCTTGACTTTGACTTTGACTTTCGAAACACGGGGTGTTACACACATAAAGGTACTTTTTCTTCGAGCGACTAATACTTAAACCTTCCCTCTCTAAAGTTTCCTGCAACTCCATTAGTGTTGAATCCAAGCTATGTTTACTCTCCGCTACAAAGCAATATTGTTAACTAAAAGCATGCACCACAAAATTGAATCCTGAATCGAGTTTGACAACTTGTTTAGGACTAATTCTAAAAGAAATAAGCTGAACGTGGACCTTTGGTGGAGGCCTACTTCCATAAGGAAGAAGTAAGTATCCCCCTTAGACTCACAAACGCTTGTTTCATTCCTAACATACATATCCTTAATTATCTCTATATTTGTCCTAGAGACCCCTCTAGCCTCAAGGCTATCCCAAACCACTTGATGTGGCACACAGTCATACATCTTTTCAGGCAGATCTCACTTCTTCTGCTCATACTTTTTCATCAATCTCCTTTGGGTGGGTATTGCCTTCGTAGTGCACCGCCACTTAAATCCAAATTTGTTCAGCGTGACCCAAGTCTCTTGTCTAATTCTAATCTTAGTTACTATTTCTCATAATTTCATAGTATGTCTTAGCGTCTTAATCCCCATTTAGTTCCTACAACATTGGTAGTCTTTGTTATTTTAGCGAGGAACCACAACACTAGTTCTCCACGGGTCTAACTTATTTCCAGTTTTAAAGATATTGTTGAACCAAGTAATGAATGATTGAACTCCTTCCTCTCCCGGACACTTCCGCACCTTAATAATTATATTGTCCGGGATCAATGTTGTGGCCCTTCCCATCTACCTAAGGGTTGTCCTAGACTATTCTTATCTAACGCCCCAAACATGAAAAAATGTTAAATGTGGTATTACTAGTGCCATTTTATGAAATAAATTAACTAGGTTGATTAACCTAGTCAATATGTGTTGTTAACTAGAAAGAAGGAAAGTGAAGGGGCCAGTTGTGGCATTTGTATAAAGTTACATAAATGGTCAAAAGTTGAGAAAAAAAAGTCAAAATGAGATTTATGAGTTTGGGTTTTGGTGTGTGTCGACACTCATAAGAAGGCTCAGTTTGATGCATTTTTTGTCCAAATTAAGGAGGAAATTCAGCCTTAATCTCATGCATGGACTTGAATTATTGATAATCTCGACTTGCTAAACATAAAGGATGTTGTGAGATTCTATTTGATGATGGTTTGAATAGGGAAATGTTGAATGATGAAATTCAATAATGTAATCAGATGGATCAGTACTTGTCGAATAGATGATGTGGTTAACTGGTTCCGTAAACGTTAGTTTATATGTTGTCCATGTATTGTAAGATGTCACACACTTTTCTGATGATAAGGGGTGTATGGTGACGGCAGGTTATATGGATCTTCCATGTGAGGTGCAATACGGCCGAAGATCGAGTCAAAGCACGGATTATACGGTAGTAGGTCATGTAGTCCTATAAACATCTGTCGTTTTGAACATAATGATAAACAAGTTAAGAATGCAATGCTCATAAAAGAGTCGTTTAAATGGTTTCAAGTATGATAGAATGCCTAGCATTATATATACTATGGTAAAAGTTTAAACTTTATTAAAGATAATTATATAATCGAAAAAAAATAAGAGTAAATTTGTGTATTACAAATAAAAAAAATAAGAGTAAATTATATAAAAAGTAAAAGGAAACTAAAAATTGTAGTTGTTAATGAGAAGTATGAGAGTTATCTATAATTAATTAGAAGAGATTAAACTAAATAATATTTAGTAGGAGAGGTATCTATAAATAATAATTATCCATAAGAGATTGACGGAAAAATTAAAAGATAAATGACCTAATATAATGACAAGTATCTCCTAAATGGTTTTTTTTATTATATAGTATAGATTTCTAGTACCAATATATTATATCCAACGTGTATAAAATCGATGACATGGATGAAAAATTAGTTAAAAAACACTTTTTATGATTTTTTTATTCCAATATTATTGTTAACGTTAAACCAAATTTACGTAACCCCATAGGCACACAATCACCATCACCACAAATTAATCGAACAAGCACTTAAAAAATCAGTGTGTAAATTAAATAAAATACACCAAACTTAAATGCATCAACAAAATATAACTAATTTGTCTTAATTTTATTGTTAATTTTTGTAATTTAACGAGTTGACGCTACCCGCGTTGCGGCGGGAGTTGATTATCAAAGTTTATACTATCAATTGCGAATAGTTTTTGTATAAGCAAAACATTTATTTCTAGCTCAAGTTATTGGTTCAAATCATCGTACACAACATTTGGCACAACCATTTAAACAACTATAATAATCATTTTAAGTATTTTTGGGATCACTCATATATAAACAATTGTTATACGAATTTGAAGTAGTCTTGAGGGATCCTTTGTCATGCACATGAACATGGTTTTCATCCTAAGTTAGATATCGGGTTTAATAATGTATACGTGTTGAGGTGTGGTATAGGTAACGTTTCACAGCATAGCAATATTGTTGCATCCTACGGTAAACAAAAAGTGCTTGATGGTGTTTGGCTATTGCTTTAGTAGCAAGCATAAATATTACACTAACATGCATTCAGGTTTAGCGATTTTGATTCAAGATAGGCGAATGAAATTGGGAAGTGAGAAGAAGAATACTGTGAACATTTGTTGGTTGAATCGAATGAAGGAAGTGGTTACCTATTTGGATTAGGTAAACTCCTCATTCACCCAATCAGACAGTGTCACGTCAATTCACCTAAATTGTTTACCTAATGCTCAAAATGTTGATCAGTTCTATTTAAACATGATGGAAAACATGAAACACATACCTGTTATAGCATTCAAAGCAGTGGAGAATCCAGTCAGAGATCCAGCCATCGAGTTCGACATAGTTGTCAGTATGATCTGGTTCCTCCTTAGGGTGTAAAGTGATGATGGTGATGAAACCGAAACTAGGGTTGATTTCGGTTATGGGAGAGAGACGAAAATTGATGTTATGAGGGTTTATGATTGTGTAATTTGTCTAACCCTTAAACTCTCTAATAATCCCCTTATTTATACACCCAAGAGGAAACCCAATTAGTTAATAAGGGTAATATGGTCCATCAACAATTACCAACTAATTATAATAGGTTATTAATATATTTTGATCTAATATAATATAAATGATTATAAAGGCTACAAGATTAAAATATCACATTAATAATATATTTAATCTCACATTCTCCCACTTAGCCGAGTAATCATTTATCATGAGTATTAGGTAAGCCTGGCCAGGAGTTAACACTCATTTTAGCCTTAAACCAAGAACTATAGCAGAGAAATACAGTCGTTGAATCATCATTCGACTCAGGACCCCCATTAATCATACTATAGCCTCAATTTAAAACCTAACAGTTATGATCAAAATACGCAGCCCTTTAGTGTCTGATTTGTATTTATATTTGTCTATATGTCATTACACCGGCAGAACATATGTTAGAGACATACAAAATCAAACTGAGGAAATTTTATTAATTAAAACATAAGCTAGTACAATATGCCATTAAACAAGGTCTTTAATAAGTCCCATATTCGATACATGTTCTTCGAAAACTTTAGGTGGGAGACCTTTAGTCATCGGATCCGCAAGCATATCTTTAGTACTAATATACTCAATACAAAGATTATTTTCCTCAACTCGTTCATGTACGAACAAATATTTTGTATCGAGATATAAACCAGCTCCAGTCGAACTGTTACTGTTCGAGAAACTAACGGCAGCTGAATTATCACAGTATAGCTTCAATGGTCTAGAAATGGAATTAACGATTTTGAGTCCAGTGATCAGATTTCTAAGCAACATTCCATGACAGGTTGCGTTGTAAACAGCAATGTATTCTGCCATCATTGTGGAAGTTGTAGTTAACTGTTGTTTATGACTCTTCCATGAGATGGGTCCGCCTGCTAACATAAAGATGTAGCCCGAAGTGGATTTCTTGTCATCTTTGCATTTTGCAAAGTCAGAATCAGAATAACCTACCACTTCTAAATGATCACTTCTTCTATAAGTCAGTTTATAGTCTTTCGTCCCTTGCAGATATCTAAGGACCTTCTTAGCTGCTTTCCAGTGATCTAGGCCAGGATTAGTCTGATAACGACCTAGCATTCTAGCAATGTAAACGATATCTGGGCGAGTACAAACTTGAGCATACATCAGGCTCCCGACTACTGACGCGTAAGGTATCTGGCTCATTTGCTCCTTTTCAACCTCTGTTGTCGGACACTGGAATGAACCGAAAACATCTCCCTTAACTACTGGAGCGACGGAGGGTTTGCACTGTTGCATGTTGTAACGTGTAAGGACACGATCTATGTAAGTCTTTTGTGACAATCCTAAGATCCCTTTATGTCTATCTCGGTGAATTTCGATGCCAATGGCGTAAGAAGCATCTCCGAGATCCTTCTTGTCGAAGTTATGCGAGAGTAAACGCTTCGACTCATGCAACATGTCTAAACTATTACTTGCCAATAGAATATCGTCTACATAAAGGACAAGTATAGTAAAGTTACTCCCACTCATCTTGAGGTAGGTGCATTGATCCACTTGATTCTTCATAAAACCTTACCTCTTCATGACTTCATCAAACTTGAGGTACCATTGACGTGATGCTTGTTTTAACCCATAAATGGATTTCTTCAACTTACAGACTAGATGCTCCTGACCTTCAGGTTTAAAGCCATCAGGTTGTTTCATGTAAACATCTTCCTCTAAGTCTCCGTTAAGGAAAGCAGTTTTGACGTCCATCTGATGCAGCTCTAAATCAAAATGAGCTACTAGGGCCATAACGATCCTTAATGAATCTTTACGAGAGACAGGTGAAAACGTATCTTGATAATCAATTCCCTCTTTCTGAGTGTAGCCCTTTGCAACCAATCTCGCTTTGTAGCGTTCAACGTTCCCATTCGGATCCAGTTTTGTTTTGAACACCCATTTACAACCTACAGGTTTGGCACCATTGGGTAATTCTACCAAATCCCAAACGTCATTTTTCTTCATGGATTCAAGCTCATCAATCATTGCTTTGTTCCATTCAGAAGACTGATCACTGCTAATGGCTTCATTATAAGAGATAGGATCATTGAGCTTTCCAGCATCCATTTCAGTCAGGTAGGTAACATAATCATCCCAATTAGTAGGCCTTCTTTGCCTAGATGACCTCCTGAGTTGATTATCGGGTTCAGCGTTATCTTGGTTTTGAGCGTTTGATGTGCCTTCGTTATGAGGTATAATGGGTTCTAATTATGGAGATGGAGGTTGTACAGTGACTTCAGGTGCAGTTGCATGGGGTACAAGAGGAGTAAACGGAGTAATGGTAAGCGACGAGTCTCTCCCCCCCGCGTCTTGTACTTCTTGCAATTCTTCGTAAGGGTTGGTACTGCTCCCACTGACCTTGAAATCCTCCAAGAACGCAGCACGCTTGGTTTCAACAATACGGGTGACATGGGAAGGACAATAGAAACGATAACCCTTCGAATGATCAGGATACCCGATAAAGAAGCAGGTAACTGTTTTAGGGTCAAGTTTCCTTAGGAAAGGATTGTAAAGTTTTGCTTCAGCAATGCAGCCCCATACTTTCATATATTTAAGACTCGGTTTCCTTCCTGTCCAAAGTTCATAAGGAGTTTTAGGGACAGACTTAGAAGGAACTCTATTGAGTATATGAACAGCTGCTTTTAACGCTTCAGTCCAGATGAATAATGGTAAATTAGTGTTGGCTAACATACTGCGCACCATGTTCATAAGGGTACGATTTCTTCTTTCAGCGACACCATTCTGCTGAGGTGTACCAGGCATGGTGTATTGGTTCACAATCCCCTGACCCTTACAAAACTCATAAAATGGACCAGGAGCTTGACCCACATCAGTATGTCTTCCATAATATTCACCGCCTCTATCTGATCTCACAACTTTAATCTGACGATCTAATTGCTTTTCAACTTCAGCTTTATAATCTTTAAAAGTTGTTAGAGATTCAGATTTTTCCTTTATAAGATACAAGTACATGTAACGAGAATAATCATCAATGAAAGTGATAAATGAAGTATGTCCTGTTATGCCAGCAATTTGGTAAGGACCACTAATGTCAGTATGAATGAGTTCTAATAAATTAGAGCTTCTAGTGGCACCTTTCTTATTTGCTAATGTCATTTTGCCTTTAAGACATTTGACACATGTTCCAAAATCGGTGAAATCGAGAGGAGGTAAGACTTCATCCTTTACGAGACGATTTAATCGTTCTCTTGAGATGTGGCCTAAACGTTGATGCCACAACATAGATGAAGTCTCTAAGTCTCGAATTGGTTTCTTTTCCATCTTTGTGAGTGATTCATTAATATTATATGACAACAAAGATTTGGAAAAATTATCATCTAGTTCTAATCTATAGAGACCACCATCCAGAATGCCAGTACCATAAACAATAGAATCATAGAGAATAGAGAGTTTGCGATGACCATGAGAAACTACAAAACCGTCCATGTCTAACTTTGGTCCTGATACAAGGTTCCGAGTTACCTCAGGAACATATAAGGTATCATAAAGTTTAATACATAAACCAGTTTTCAAAAATAATTGTAATGTTCATATGGCCTTCACTTCTAATTCCCGATCATCTCCAACTTTAAGTGTTCTTTGGTTTCTTCCCAGCTTCCGGATTGTAAGGAATCCCTGAAGTGAATTGGTAACATGAACCATAGAACCAGAATCAAACCACCAAGAATTAGCAGGAACGTTTAAATTAAAGGACTCAAGTATCATGAAAAAATCGTTACCTTTCTTAGCCAGCCACTCCTTGAAGTCAGGGCATTCCTTTTGCTTATGTCCTGTTTTCTTACAGAACTTGCAGTAGGGTTTGCCTAAGGAGTTCTTAGAGCTGGAAGGTGCACTTGTATGAGGATTTGGATTTGGCTTTTGGACCTTAGAAGCATCCTTTCTTGGATAAGTGTTCTTCCTCTTCTTAGAGCTGGAGGTGGTGAAGTTAGCAACATCAGTAGTGCGATCCATCTTCATACGCTCTTCCTCCTGCACGCACATAGCAATCAGCTCACTCATCGTCCATTTGTCCTTCTGAGTGTTGTAATTGATCTTGAATGCTTCATAGGACGAAGGAATCGAAGTGATGATGAAGTGAACAAGAAAACCATCACTGATTTCCATCTCTAGGCCCTTCAGCTTATTGGCCATGTCATGCATCATCATGATGTGTTCGCGAATGCCGCTCCTCCCATCATACTTAGTCGTCACCAGCTTGAGGATAAGAGTGCTAGCGTGTGCTTTTGATGTTCCCTTGAATTGATCCTCCACAGAAGCCAAATAGATTTTAGCATCTTCAGAATCAGGAATGGCCCCTCTGATTAAGTTATGAATGGACTGCTTCATGAACATGAGAGACATGCGGTTACACCTAGTCCACTTATCATGAAGTAACTGCTCAGCAGCAGTACTTGTAGCAGTAAGGTCCGCTGGCTTATTCTCTCTTAGAGCATAATCAAAGTCCAGCAGTCCAAGTGTAAGCATGAGGGCATCCTTCCATGCAGCAAAGTTATCACCAGTCAAAGGTGGAATCCCCTGATTGGGTGCTGATAGTGGAAATAAGATGAGCAAGTTATGATACTAAGAAAGAAGTCCTAATGTGATCTAAGGGCATGTTATACTAAGGCAGGCATAAGTAATGACCATTTTAATTATGAAGCTGTGATAATGTCTATTACTAACATCAAAATAATAGACTTAGTAAAATTCTATTTAAACGAAGACAAATCAGATTTGGCCAGAAGTGTAATCATTTAAATATGTGTGCAAAGTAATTGTGACAAATCAGCTTTGGCCAGAAATGAGACAATCACTTTAGTTATGCACTTGTCAAGCATGCTAAACATAAATGAATTAAATCAGCTTTGGCCAGAATTAAGACATTTCACGTTTGTAATGCATACTTAACATAGCTTTTATAATACTTGAACAATAAATAAATGTATTAAATCAGCTTTGGCCAGAATTAATACATCAGAAGCTCATTCAAGTTAAGCTATTTTGGTTTTGTAAAATTTATCTGATTCTGATTAGTTAAGTAAGTGTAAACAAAACCAAGTATTTAATAGCAAACCACCTGTTAGCGCGGATCGAACTCCGCGGTGAGTTCGCTGGGGGGTGCGGGGGGCAGCTTGAAAAATAATGAGGTTTCGAGTCTTGTGCGATCAGTAATGCCTTGTGCGATCAGTAATGCCTTGTGCGATCGATAAGGCCCAAAACTTGTGCGATGTAAATAAAGCCCAAGTCTTGTGCGATCAGTGAGGCCCAAAATTTGTGCGATCAGTGAGGCCCAAAACTTGTGCGATTAGTCAGGCCCAAGTTTTGTGCGATCCACAGGTCTTGTGCGATCCACAGGTCTTGTGCGATCCAATAGTTCTTGTGCGATTTCCCTTGTGCGATCAGATCACTTTTTTTTTTGTGATCTGATCTTGTGCGGATGTCTTGTACGATCAGATCAAATCTGATCTGATCTTGTGCGACTGAAGGGACTTGTGCGACATGTTGATAATTTCGAATCCTCTCTTTAAGGCTGTTTATTGAGATAGTTAACTAAAACTCGAAATTTAAGGGATTGAGGGATAGTGTTTCCTATTTTATTTATGATCTAAACTTATCAAATATTTCGAAAATAATAACTGAAAATCCATTAACAGTTTTCGAAATTTTAATAGATAAAATTAAGATCAAAATCATGAAAAACACCCACCAATCCAAATTATATTCCAAATCTTATGGAATTTTCGAGTTTTCTTAGAACATAATGATGAACCCTAAGAAAATTAAAACACATAATCTGGGATCCGAAACCTTAAACTTTATACTTTTATTAACAGATTTCGGATATTAAGATTTGCCCATTATGATTTCGAAACAATATATTAACCAACATATTCCGAAAACAGTGATTTCGGCACATTTAAAAAAAAACGAAAACAACCATGATATTAAGGCTTTAAAATTTCTGTTTTCCTTATAATGATCCCAGAATAATGGATACGAAAAACAGAACTGATTTATCAACATATGCTCTGATACCACATGTTGATCAGTTCTGTTTAAACATGATGGAAAACATGAAACACATACCTGTTATAGCATTCAAAGCAGTGGAGAATCCAGTCAGAGATCCAGCCATCGAGTTCGACATAGTTGTCAGTATGATCCGGTTCCTCCTTAGGGTGTAAAGTGATGATGGTGATGAAACCGAAACTAGGGTTGATTTCGGTTATGGGGAGAGAGACGAAAATTGATGTTATGAGGGTTTATGATCGTGTAATTTGTCTAACCCTTAAACTCTCTAATAATCCCCTTATTTATACACTCAAGAGGAAACCCAATTAGTTAATAAGGGTAATATGGTCCATCAACAATTACCAACTAATTATAATAGGTTATTAATATATTTTGATCTAATATAATATAAATGATTATAAAGGCTACAAGATTAAAATATCACATTAATAATATATTTCATCTCACACAAAAACGTTGGCGGTGGTTTACCTAATGGTGTTTAGGTAAACTATTTAAAAAAAAGGAAAATGTATGATTGGTTGAGAAGGAATGGACCCCACCACACACCCATCTCTCTCCCCCTTCCCTGGTAAACCTTCACCGATTTCGCCCCCATTTCGATAAGATGTGAGTGGTAAACTATGTTGGCGGTGGATGTGGGTGCGGTACCGAGTGGGTTTACCGTCCCACTCCGCTCACCCTAAAAATTGATTATTGTAAATCCCAAATTATGCTATCTTAAAAATGGCTTTCAAGATAAATGTGTGTATCAAGATTCACACGTGCGAATGTTAGGCAACACAGTAACGCCAAGTTGCCCCCTTTTTAAGGGCTTAATACCAAGATTTCTATTGGTATTCAACTCTTTGTCATCCTTTTTCTTTTCTAACACATCTTACACTTTTATAGTACACTAGTGTTTAAAGCCCGTGTTGCGGGCGTGGGGTCCTTTTGTGTGCTAAGTAGTAAGCAAACGACGACCAAAACCGAGAAAAATCGTAAAAAATACAAATTTATATCGCCAGGTAACGTAAAGCGTAAGCAAGACAAACGTGAATTATATCGTGAGCTGACGTAAGACGTAGACAAACACAAATATACACCATCCTCAAACAATAAAATACAAAATAATTAATAAATCGCTACAAGGAAAAAAACAGGGAAAAAAACAGAATGGTATCGATTTGGTGGATTACCAATTTAATTTGCAATGTTTCAAAAGAATATAGACAAAGAGGTGGCTTTGATTTGAAGAAAGTTGGCATACTCATGGGCTTTGATTTGAAGAAAGTCGGTCATACACTCATACTCATCACTCATGGGCTTTGGTGGAAGCATATAGGTGAATGGTGATGCCATGGTAAACAAAGGCTCATGGTATTACTGTAAATAGGATCCTAAGATTGTCTAATTACTATACTATTCATAAGAACAACTTGAATTTTATATATATATATATATATATATATATAATATATAATAATAGAAAATAACGAAATTTATTCCCCCAATAATTTTCTTCCTACTTTTTAAGCATCAATACAAAACTAATTCTTTTTAAGTTTTCACCAATTATATTTTATAAATTATAAAATGTACAATATACAATATAAAAAATACAATATATAATATATAGCATAAGTTATAATAGGAAATTAGTTATTTGAAATGTATAGACTTAACACACATGTTGAATTTTATATTATTATTTTAAACATGTATCACATTTAATATATATTAAAGAGAAAGGTCGGTGGGTTTGCCACCTAACCTTTCTCTCTTAGTCTTTTAAAATACAGCCAAAATTTTATCCAAAACTCCAGATGTTTCTTTTTCTTCCTCTGCTCTCACCATGTGCCTTTCTTCCATTGCTCGATTGTTATCCATGTTGCCGACACCAAGAATGAGGAAGAGGACTGGCCCTCTCTCTGTCTTAATTAATGATCAAGCAAAGTCCCTATTGCAGACCGAAACCGTCACCGGTCGTTCCTATGTCTGACGAGGATCCCGTCCTCTCCGCATTGCCGGTACGCCAATTTCTGATTCGAATCACATCAGCGAAGACTATGGCAACCAGCTTGCTCGGAGCAAAGAGGTCATACCTTTAATTGTTCTTGGTAAAGCACAAAGTCGGTGGGATTTCCACCGACTATGATTCTCATTTGGTCACATGTGTTATCCAGGTTGTTTGTTTGTTGCCTACGTGTTTTCCTCTCTAATCTTTAAGGGTTTTCTTCATGTTTTTCCTCTTTACGAAATCGCAGTTCCAAAACACAATTTTCACCGAATCAAGCTGCATAGGTAATCAAGAAATCATCCAATTTCACTAACCCTAGGTTCAATTGAACAAATGGGGTTCACCGTTTTGGCTTTAGTATCTCAAATCATATAGAGGGGTTTAGAGTTGCAGCTTGCCTGAAGCTTTAATTTGCTGTTCAAGTAAGTTTGGCTTTGCACATTCCTTTTAATTCAAGGCCTAGGGTTTTTTTATATTTGGGTTTTTTTATAGCTTCTTCTTTGCAAGTTGATATGTGTGTTTTCAATAGTTGGGTTTCACATGTGTTGTAGTAGTTGGATTTCATATATGTTGCTACAATGAACTTGATGCATGAATGGTTCATTTTTATTAATGCATGACTGTCTCAATTGTATATCTATAAAAATGCATTTCATATAGTAGCTTTATTGAATGGTGTATGGTTTTAAAATTGGGATTTCCTACACAGTAGGTTTTAAGGAAAGGTTTATGTTGAGAAAATTATTGGTGTTGAACCAGGGGATATAAGCTTTGAATCCTTATTAGATTTGTAATTAGGTTATTCTTTAATATGAGATAATGCATACAAGAGAAAGATAGTTTAGTATTTAAATAGGATCTCATTGTCAAAATTGTTCATTAGCACTGCGTACCATCCCCAAACAGATGGACAGAGTGAAAGAACAATACAAACATTGGAGGACATGCTACGGGCGTGTATAATCGACTTTGGAGGAAGTTGGGATGTTCACCTACCGTTAGTCGAGTTTTCGTATAATAACAGCTACCAATCCAGTATTAAGATGGCACCGTACGAAATGCTCTATGGTAGGAAGTGCCGAACCCCGGTATGTTGGGGTGAAGTGGGTCCACGTGAACTCGCCCACCAAGATATAGTACAAGCCACAAATGAAAAGATTGTTAAGGTTCGGGCACACTTGAAAGCGGCTCAAGACAGGCAAAAGGCGTATGCTGATAAAAGGAATAGGCCAATCGAATTCCAGGTTGGCGATATGGTCATGCTAAAAGTTTCCCCATGGAAGGGCGTTATTAGATTCAGAAAAAGGGGGAAGCTAAGCCCGAGGTTTATTGGGCCATTTAAAATCATCGGAAGGGTTGGCAAGGTAGCTTACCGCCTTGAGCTACCAGAGGAACTAAGTGGAATTCATAGCACGTTTCACGTGTCACAATTACGAAAGTGTCTAGAAAACGAAACAGCCTATATCCATTTCGATGATATCGAAGTGGACGACAGTCTGAATTATGCTGTGAGACCGGTGGAGATTTTAGATCGAAAGGTCAAACACTTACGAAATAGACAAATCGACCAAGTCAAAATCAAATGGGAGCATAGGAAAGGTTCGGACACTACGTGGGAGTCCGAAGAGGAGATGCGACGTCTCCACCCTATATTATTTGGTACGTACTTCGGTTTCGGGGACGAAACCCTTTTAAGGGGATGGACTTGTAACACCCCGAAAATATAAAACTTTATATTATAATTATAAAGTATAAACAAGCGAGAATTTACTAACTAGGAATTTTAACCTAGTTAGTTACAAGTCTAGAAATAGCTTAAAGTAGGGTTAAAAGCAACTAAATTAAATGTTGATCAAAGTGGAGGGGCTTAAGTTGTAACAATTGAAACTTAATTGTTATTAAACAAATAAAACAAACCAAACACCCCCAAAAGGAGGTGTCTGGTCGATTAGAACAAGCAGGGGGCGACACCCCCACTTTCAAACCCTAAAATTCTACTTAAACTCTCAAATTGGAGGTGCAAATCTGGTCCAAACGAAAATCCGAGCTTAGAATCGTGATCCTCATCGCAAGAGGATTACAAGGTATGTAAAATTTAATGAAAACTCTTAACTTGAAATTCTCATGAATTGGGAAAAATCTGAAATTCTAGTTGCATGTGTGTATTATGATGATTAGGAACAACTATAGTGTCTAGGGACAAAACCCTAGACAAATAGTAGTTGAAATCATAAGAAAATTTGGTGAATCCATGAACACCATTGTAGGTGATTAGTGGATTATGTGTAATTTGATGAACACTAGGAAATAGATTGTTAATCTAAGTGTAATTTGACAATTTTGAAGTGATTTCAGAAAAATTGAAGTTATCAATCATGTAAAAAGGTTGAATGATGTGAAATTAGGGCTAAATAATAAACTAGAGATTTGATGTTTAAACATGTAAAAATTCTGCCCTTATAGTGTTTGTTGAAATGCCTCAAAGAAGGCTTGAAACTGAATTGTTAAGTTAAAAACGCATAATTATGTTGTATGACAAAATGTGCGTTATGTATGTGAAACAAAGAGTTCTAAACATAAAGTGATTGAACTCTATAGGAAAGGAAGCCGGGGCATCTAGCGGGCAAACCGGTGTAGACGCACGTTTGAAGGGCTTGCTTTAAAGGTATGTAACTTGACCCGCTACATTAAGTAGATTTTGATGATCATATAATGCGTAATTGAATTTTAGAATAAGGGTTGTTTTGAATTAAAGCGGTGATGTCGCTATATTGAATAATAGGTAAAATTTGGTTGGAACTCGTTGGTAGTCGTCACAAAGGAGGATTCCTTAGACGAGCCAAACGGGTCGAATAATCAAGTAAGGCATGGTTGATGCTCCGGAATATGATGGATTGATCTTTGATATTGGTTTATATATATCATATTAGAAATACGAGAATTTAACGTATTGGTATGCTAGAAAAGCGAAATCCGAGATTTGGGTTTGAGTGTAATGAATAAATTAAACGAAATATGGAATTCCAGGGACCACCGTAAGTTACGGTGGTACCGTAACTTACGGTAAAGGTCAAGTGCTTACGGTGGTTCACCCCTGTTTTACGGTGGACCAGAAGATTTCAGAACCTACCGTAACTTACGGTGACACCGTAAGTTACGGTGGAACCAGAAAACTTATATTTTATTATTCACAATTTGATGTTGGATCTTGTGTTTATATACTATATAACAATGTCAAAACTATTGTTTTAACGGTTTTGACCATAGGTGACGAGGTGGATCTTGCGGATGGCGATCAAGCATATGATGAAGAACCGAACACTACTTTTGAAGCTTCCGCAATGTTTTTAAATCTTTACTAGACTTGGTTTATGGGTTGTAAACAATTTTTAAGTAACTTTTGAAATGTTTTAACTTAGTGTAGTGGACTATGGTTATGCTACATGTGAACTTTTTGTATGAAATTAATGTTAAGTAAGGAGCTTTTATTTACAAACAGTATAATCTATTATTAAAATCAAGTGAAAATTTAAGGGTGTTACACAGAAGAAGAAGACTCGCCGGTTTTGGAAGCCATTTTCGGAATCAAGAAATGGAAGAACAGGGTTGTGAACAAGGATGGAAATGTAATCCCAAACCCTAAACGGGAAACCTATTTATAAGGGATTACAAAATTTCGAATTTGAAAAGGCAAACGGATGGGAACACGCGTCACGACAGGGGAGGTACAATTGTCATCCTAATGATGACTTAACTGTCACATCCTTTCACGTCGCCGCCATTTTTCAAAAAGCGTAACGATACCCCACTCGAGAAACTTACACTCAAAGGGGGAATTTTGACTTTTTCCTTTTTTTAGTCCGATCTCATGAACTTCACTTCATAACTTCGGACTGGGGGGACATGACGAGGTATGACCCGGATCGGCTAACCCGACCCGGTCATTACCTATTATTTTATTATAAATAATTAATTACACACGTTTATTCTAGAAGGTTCTATTCCGCATGGATAAACGACGTAACCAAATCCCCAAACTTTTGGGAAGATCATGCAAATCCCTAACTTATCGGAGCCCATCCTAAGTTAGGGGAAACCCTAATAGTAAACTATAAATAGAGGTAAACATCAAAGGTATGTATCATCTTGCTCTCGTTTACTCTCTCTTTCTCTCTCTACATTCATATTTTCCTTCTCCCAAATCGAGACTTATTCTCACGCCAGATGGTGGTTACAGGAATAACCCCATTCCTGTAACGAGTCCTAATGGTGTTCTGTTTTGTAGTTAGCTGTTCGGATCGCCAAAGAGTTGAAGTCCTAGCCGGAGCTTACCCATAAGGTCGGTGTTTCTTCAGGTACATATACTGCAAAGCGAGGTTGTTTTTTTACTTCTATCGTTAAACATTTATTTTTATGTTTTAAGCTTTCTTAAGTTTCTAATTTTATGTAACAATGCTAAAATAACTTATGCTCCTATTTCTTATGTTATTGAGATGTGTAAGCGTTATGATATAGATAGATCAATTGGTGCCACTAACTCAAAAACCTAAGAAAACAATAAACATAATAAAAATTTGTAAAACATCATACGAATCAGAAAACTAACCTAAGTACTATACAATAGATCACAACTGAGTTGATAAACTAACAAAAATGTGTACCGCAATGCAAATTGTCACCCCACCGCATCGCGCGACCTAATTGCTAGTATATAGAATAGGTAGCACATCTAAAAATATTGAAACCATTTATTGTTAATTTTAAGTTTTACTGGTTTCTTAAAAAAGGCCATTCAAATTTATCTATTTATTGAGAAATATTTCCATGACATTAATATAAAAAAAAATAAATGAATCGGGGGCCAAAAATGAATGATTATGTCATTCCATTTGTGTTCTTTACGTGTATCCAGATTTATTGGTTATTTTAGAAATAATATTAACGTATTATCTATCATTCATTACTTTTTTTTTTTTTTTTTGAAAATTATATCATTCATTACTTGTTCATGTGATCATGCTTCACCTACTTTGGCATCCCTTGATTATTTTTTCTACTTTTTACAGCATAAAATACACGGTTAACAACTATTCTCTAAGTATGTACTAAGATTAATTATTTTAAATCTATTTAAAATGATAACTTAATGCAATTTATTCATCAATCAGTCATATATTATTCACGCATGACAATAAATATTATGCTGTAAAATCATTTTTAGTAATATTTGTTATGAAAGAATTCACAGTGAGTGATGCAAATACATATAGATGTATCAAACCAGCGTCCTTGATATGAAGCGTGGTTGATTTTAGGGCTGGGATATCGTGTCAGACATCACATGTTAAAACACGAAGATGATAAGACACGAAGAAAAACTGTAGAAGAAGGTAATCAATTAACAATTTATAATAATTCAATTCATGATTATCAATTAAAATAATAATTAAATAATTAATTAAGAAAAAACCTAAGAAACAAAAACAAAACTTACTTCATGATGGTGAGGTGCAAAAGGTGGATGTGACTTTTCAAGTCTTCAACTCTACAACTAGGGATGGCAAAAATACCCGAACTCAACGGATATGCCCGAAACCCGACACAAATGGGATAGGTATATTCGATACCTGACGGGTATTGGGTCGGGTATGGGATTAGTTTTAAAAAAATTTGCGGGTATGGGTCGGGTACGGGATTAGGTGATACCCGACCTGATTACCCGAAACCACATACCCGTTTACTCGAACTATATACCCGATCTTATACCCGAGTTTTATATTTTATATTTTTATACTTTATTAACCATTGTCTATAACCATTGGGTGACAGCCCAGTGGCCACCACACCCCATGAAAGCCGTGGGGACTCAGGTTCGACTCCAGTCGTTAGCATCCCAGCACCTGATGTCCACTCGGCTAGGGGGACTCACCGCCAGGCAGCTATGTGGTGTGCTAGCTTGCGGAGGTGCAACTCCTCCGGCGGATGGGAGGTCCGTGCAAGTACCCCCCCCCCCCCCCCCCCCCCCTTAACCATTGTCTATTAGTGATTTATTTTAGTATATTCATAATGAAAAAATAAATACATTTTCTTTTAATATATATATATATTTGATAATAATATTTATATTTTGTATGTTGTTAAGTATATAAATATAAGTTACAAGTATTATAAAGTTATTATGAATTCATGATAAAACTTATACGTATGTAATGTACATTTTAAATTTATAATAGTTGTTGAATAAATAAAATCATATAATAATCATAATAGTAAAAAATGGATTTGAAAATCCCAACGTATATCTTTTAACATACTAATGGGTATACCCGATACCTGACGGGTATTGGATCGGGTATGGGACACAATTTTATAACCGGGTATGGGACACAATTTTATAACCGGGTATGGAATTACCAATATCCGACCCATTGCCATCCCTATCTACAGCACTTCATATTTCAAAGTTTCGATGAAATAAGAGAATGCGGCATAGTGTAGTCCGAAAGAGACAAAATACTCTCACGATAAATAAAAAACATCAATTTTATTTAGCAAATATATTAGGTTTTCATTTTTGACAGCCACAAAGTTTGAGGTGAGAATAGTAGTAATAATTGTGATAACTACAATAAACACAAATCAACCTAACCGAATTCAGCAATCGACAATTTGTAGTACCGGAACTAAATATCAAGAAACAAGCCATGCTCATGTTAAGAAAACTGCAAATCAATCGAATTTAACACAATTCGGCTGTTGTGGAACATAAAAATCAAACAACTTAAGTGCAATTTACAACAAACTTAGTTAATCACACTGCTATTTATAGACGCAGCGTACAAAATATAGTATAGACATACACATTGTTCGGTTTAGTATTAAGTTTACCATTGGTTACAAATAGTTCCAAAGTAAGTTATTACGCTGCTTATATATGCAGTGTAGTTAGTATGTAGCCATGGATGTGTTACTGCTTGAACTGTGATTTGTACAAAAGGTATGTGTTGAGCGATTCTACTTTTAGGCTGCAATCCCACCTTTGCTTCTTCTTTTAGGTGGACAAAAGTGACATCTTCGGTGAGTTCAAGGCTTCAAGCCTTTGCCAGGCTTTTTTGATGGTGCATCGGTGTCTGCAAGCAAAAGCATGCTTTATGTCATTATTTGTATTATTTGTTTGTGTAATGTAATTTTTTTGTTAGCTTACCAGGGAATTCCAGCTGCCTCTTCGCTGTTGTTTCCATGTTTCCTTTGTAGGCAGGGGTTGTTGGGTGGGGTGCCTTTACTGTTAGAATTCAGTATTACTTGTGTTTTTTTTTATTTTAGAAACTCGTCACTATATTCAAAGACCCTCATGTGACTAGTAATAATGCCCACGCGCGTTGCAGCGTGGGTTCATCGCAAACATCGAATGGATTAATCCAAACGTTATGTGATGTGTTAACCGCATGAAAATGCGCATTGCGATTGGATTAAAACGTAAAGTAAACCGGATTTATGCCGTAGTATTATAATGTATTATATGTGACCCGACACATACATAGAAAACATCATGGGTATAAAGGAAAAAACAAACACGTGTAATCAATATGGATTAATTAGAGTTTTTTAAAAAAAATGAAGGAAAAAAAGAAATCACAATCTAACTTCACTCGGTTGAGAACAAAAATTACGAAACGTACATAAAATAAGCATAAAAACGTATTATATTTGACCCTGAGTCGTTTTACAAAAATATTTACGTTGAAATATAGAACAACTCGAATTTATACCGTCACGTACATAAAAACGTATTATATTTGACATGACTTTAAAGTTTAAATAACATATACGAAATCGAGTTACTTAAGTTTTGACGCCGCCGCAATGCGCGGCTCGTCAAAATACTAGTTAAAAAATAAAAAAGATAAAATTTAACGCAACCCACCAATCCTTTGACTTGACCAGCCAGTTTACAACGCATAACTCGTCAACCCATTGGCTATGTTTAGATTATCTTTGGGTTACACGTGTCTGGGTTCGGGTTTAAAATAATCGATCATTTTCACGTTGGGTTATATGAAACCGCCAACCCGAACCCTACACAAATTGCAACCCATACATTCAAATCGCCATCTCTAAGGATTAAATTAGATAGAAAAAAAAAAGAATATAATAACAACAAGCAATCTACAACGTGGGCTTACCTCTTTAAGAAAATGGGCGTTTTTACCTAGATCATCTTCCCCTGCATCAAATGCATTCTTTCTATAATAAGGATCATTCGGGTCACCATAAGGAACCACCCTTTCTACATTCAAAAGCATCATATGTTAATACATTATAAATTTGTCCACAACAGATTACATATTTGAAGGGAGTTATTATTATTTATTACAGACAGCTTCAGCAGATGATCTACAAACATGTTACCTCTTAGAAGGTTTGTTGACCTGACGCAAGGGGACGGAGTTTCCATAGCAATGATAGAAACCATAATGAGGAAATCTCTCATAGCAGCTGCTATTGCCGTATTTTTGTACCCATCCAGAGTCGTTGTGACCTTCGCCTCAGGTCTGATTCCACCGTTCTCCATACATGCCTTCCCACCATGCCCGTTCGGGTGAAAGTGCTCATCCCATTTATCCCCCGCCTCCATACGTCTAAACACCAACTTCCAAACAACCACCTTTTGATACCTGATCAGAATATATCACATCATACCTCTCAATTTGTATCACCGGGGAAAAAAGATCCATAACTTGCAATGTTTTAAAAAAAAATCGCCTTTGGAATAGGCTAAAACAAGTTGTGTCGATTGTTGGTCACAAACAAAAAGCTGCGTAAAAACAAAAAAAAAAAAGATTTAAAAATAAGAAGTTAAACTAATATCTTGAAGGGATGAAGAAGATAAGTAGCTTAATCACTTAGCCTGTTATCATTTCCACCTGACGCTAATTCACAATTATCTACTTGAGTCCACAGGCCTACACTTCACAAGTTGAGATAAGAAAGAAACCATAGATTGTGTATATGAAATGATTTCTATTAGCTAATAATAACTATAACTAACTGGAATAATGGAAAGGTTACCTCTGATTTATAACCACTTAGCTTACTAACAAAATAACCTAAACTACCCATCAAAAACGAATATAATTAACAAACAAAAACTGAAAGTCGATTTCATCTTAACTCACCAAATCAACGGATAATTTTGAGACACAAAACACACCTTCCATAATAAAAACACATTCAATTGCATAACACCAGACTACCCGTACTCATTTTTAGGTTAACTAAATCTCTCTTTTTCCACTTAGGTAGACGGGACCTGAAAATTATTGACTTTTCGGTTACATTCTCTAGCTTAGTGACAGGTAATTGACCAAAAAAAAAAAAAGTTCTAAGAGCACTTCATTTTTTAGGCATAAAAAAAGCCCACTTCTATTTATAATATCAAATTTTTTAAAGTGTAACCAAGTTGCATGTTTATACATGTTCATAAGTGTGTACTTTTTATATAAATCTTTAGCGTCAAGAAGTCGATATTGGTGCTTAATTTACTTCACGATGGTATGACTAATGGGCAGCAACTCAACATACAAGGAATCAAGCTTTTGTATACACATTTAACGACCATAATGCAAAGTAACCACAAAGTGTATGGTTGTTAATAATAGAAATCCTCAAATATGCTATAAAACTAAGTCACAACATTTTAGCTAATAACTTTAAAAGTTTTAAAAGTTGAGTGTAAGAAAAAGATCAAAGATATTTATTACCAGCTTTCGCCAAAATGAAGTTTGTTGGATACTGAGATGAGAGGCTTTGAAACCTAGGTAAAAAATGGGCCAACCTTCATTGTTTGTTCTTAAAGCAACGTCCCATGCCTTAATCACAGGGCCCTTGCCAAGTTCAAAAGTGAAAATTGTATTGTAGTATCAAAAACTTCACCTATTTCAGCCAGGCTCCCTTCATAATGCACTGTCCACACACCCCATCCATGTTCACAATCAACGGTCCATTATTAATATTATAATGCGTGTGTGTGTGATACAAATAAACATATGACAATGCTGTGTCTATCACCTAAACAATAAGAATTCAACGCGTAACATGTTTTACATATATATATATATATATATATATATATATATATATATAATTGTCCAAATAAAAGAAAAAAAATATATATATGTATATATATACATAACCCGAGGGAGAGCATGGTAGATGATGAGCAACAACAAACAAACATATATCTCAGTAGTGTAGTGTTGTGTTGGATATTATCAGTTATCACCAATGAAACTAGGATCAGATCCAGATTAGCAAACAATTTTAGCCTACAAGTGTAAATTAACATTAACATTACCATCAACAAACAAGAGGAAGACTGAGCAACAGAAAGAAGTTTTTAGCACTCTTCACTTCACAACCATCTTCAAAACACCCAGTCAAATCAATTGCTTCTTCAGCCATATCACCTACCAAATCAACATCAGAAACAAACACACACACACTCCATCTGATTCAGAAACAGATCTGCTAAAACATAAAACCCTAAACAGAGTGGATTAATCAGAGAGAGCTAACCTGGATCTTCATAGCTTTATTGTTGGCTTCACCTGCACACATACCAACCAATCAGGTTATATCAGAAGGAATTAGATAGAGAGAGACGAATTGGGGTGGTGTTCTATGCATTTCCTTTGGAAGAAGCCTAAGCTTTTCCAGATTCCTCTCTCACGTCTTCTTCGACTTTTACTCCACTATCGCTCCTTACTAAATATCGTTGCGACAAAAAATACAGCGTAGTTGGACTTAGGCCTTAGTGTAAAGAGGGACACCATTTGTGTTCGAAGTGGTCTGACCCGATGGGTTTGGATCAACACATATTGACCAAGAGGATTATGATGGAATTTTGACGGACTTGGGTATCAAACTAAGCAGAAAGTGTTTGACATACTTGAGATCGATTTGTTAAAAGCTCGAGTTGAGTCGAGTCGAGTCGAGTCGGAACCCTTTTAGCAATTGAAGACCTTGATTTACTGAACAAGAAAATGGAGGGAAGCAAAAAAAATTGGGTGTACTTGGGAAACTTACACTCACCCACCTATACCCCATCCCTGCTTTGCCATAAAAAACCTAATATTCTGATTTGATTTGTGTCCTCTCCAACTAAAAATGGAGATGCATAATCACTCAAAAATTTCATAACTCTAAAAATTTAAGCTAACACCTCCCATTCTCTCTATATAAAGTTATAAACACAACTAAATTATCACAACTCCAAAAAATTTAAAGATGGAAGACACGCCCTTCAACTTCCTAAGCAACAAGCATGACCGCCCCATACCACCCCCCCACATTAAAGAGTATAGGTGCTGCCACTGCACCAAAAAATACCCCACCCAACAATCACTAAATGGGCATATGAGTGCCCATATAGATAGAGAGGAGCGCCGTGCTCCTCCGAAGAGGCCCGAAAAACACGGGACACAAGAAGCTTTAAATGGGCATATCAATGCCCATAAAGATATAGAGGATGCCAGCAACGATCCTCCAGCAGCAGCTGGAGAGATTGATTTAACTTTAAAGCTATAAATATATAAGTATTGTGTTATGAATATAAATATAAATATTATTATTGTATTCTCTTTTATTGGATACACTTATTAATGAAATATTAATCTATTTTTCTCTACATCTATTCTATATTGTTTAGCTATTAGGCTTGTTTCACAACACGTTATCAGCACGAATAGCTTTTAGAGTTGGATCGCACCATCATAAGGTAAGTCGCTATTGTCTAATCAACCTTTCATTGTTATTTACCTTCACAAACGCACACCATATTGTAAGTCATATAATTTTGGTTTATGTTAGAGATTTGTTTTGTTTTTCTATTAAATCTCTCAAAAAAACTCATATCATCACTCATAATATTTGGTTAAACAAGATTCATATTTATAATTTCAATAAAATAAGGAATTACGTATTGTTGAATAAATCGAATTATAATTTTCTTTTACGTGTTAATATAAATGAATGTTATTCATACAATTATTTTTCATATACAAATTTCATGGATATCTTATGTGTTCGGTAGTTTATTTGTGAGGCTAACAGAATATATATATATTGAATCTAATATACATGCCAAAGCCATATTCAATTTTAAGAAAAACTTGAATTTATTATTTATATTCTTTCCTTCCATTCATTCTATCAAGTCGCAACATATAAACAAATATATGGATGATTATGTTTTATAGAACTTTATGAAGCGTGCAAACTTTGAAAAAAAAAATATACAATACAATTTTGGGTATTCTTCTCTTCATACAATTTTGGGTGTTCTTCTCTGCAAACACTCAAATATCAAAGTTTTGGACTTTACAAACGTAATGTATGGTTAAATAGTTTTTTTTTTAATAAGTAAATATATAAAGTTTCTAATCAAATCTCTCGTTTCAATATACAATCTAACTGATTATTCATGTTGAAACATAATTACCTATTCAATTTCAGAAAATCGTTATAAAGAATCATTGTGTTTAAATTTTGTTAAAAAAATATTGTATGTATATAATATAATCAATAAATTAATACCCTTCTAGTTCTACGATAAATTAATACCCTTCTAGTTTTACGATATTGTTTGCGAAGGGATTTTCAGTTGGTTATTAAAGTAATAAAGTAATTTTAATAATAACAGAAGCTACTAGTGTTAAATTTGTTAGATGTGCTGTGAGTTGGGTTGACTCATCAATTTTATTTAAAATTAAATTTTAATTTCTTAAAGTACACTCTCTGAGTATTGATTTCCTAAAAATTAAGATTATGAGTAATTCCGAGTTAAAAAAAACACAAAATGAGTATAAACAATGTATGTATGTATATAATGACCATTTTTACTTAAATACACATTTGACCAACTTCTAAAAAAAATAAGCATTTGACCGTTACAAATGATTACACGTAAGTATAACATAATCAAAAGGCGCCATGTGGACATGGCTGTTCCTGAGCTGAACCGAGCCAAGTCAGAGTCAGCTCGAGCTCGGCTCAAATTCACATAACCGAGCTGAAAAAAAAATATATAGCTTGAAGTTGGGTTGTATTGGCTTGGCTAGGATTTTAAATTAGAGGTTAACGTAGCAGAAGCGACTCTTACTGGCAGCAACTCAACATACAAGGAATCAAGCTTTTGTATACACATTTAACGACCATAATGCAAAGTAACCACAAAGTGTATGGTTGTTAATAATAGAAATCCTCAAATATGCTATAAAACTAAGTCACAACATTTTAGCTAATAACTTTAAAAAAAAAATATATAGCTTGAAGTTGGGTTGTATTGGCTTGGCTAGGATTTTAAATTAGAGGTTAACGTAGCAGAAGCGACTCTTACTGGCAGCAACTCAACATACAAGGAATCAAGCTTTTGTATACACATTTAACGACCATAATGCAAAGTAACCACAAAGTGTATGGTTGTTAATAATAGAAATCCTCAAATATGCTATAAAACTAAGTCACAACATTTTAGCTAATAACTTTAAAAGTTTTAAAAGTTGAGTGTAAGAAAAAGATCAAAGATATTTATTACCAGCTTTCGCCAAAATGAAGTTTGTTGGATACTGAGATGAGAGGCTTTGAAACCTAGGTAAAAAATGGGCCAACCTTCATTGTTTGTTCTTAAAGCAACGTCCCATGCCTTAATCACAGGGCCCTTGCCAAGTTCAAAAGTGAAAATTGTATTGTAGTATCAAAAACTTCACCTATTTCAGCCAGGCTCCCTTCATAATGCACTGTCCACACACCCCATCCATGTTCACAATCAACGGTCCATTATTAATATTATAATGCGTGTGTGTGTGATACAAATAAACATATGACAATGCTGTGTCTATCACCTAAACAATAAGAATTCAACGCGTAACATGTTTTACATATATATATATATATATATATATATATATAATTGTCCAAATAAAAGAAAAAAAATATATATATGTATATATATACATAACCCGAGGGAGAGCATGGTAGATGATGAGCAACAACAAACAAACATATATCTCAGTAGTGTAGTGTTGTGTTGGATATTATCAGTTATCACCAATGAAACTAGGATCAGATCCAGATTAGCAAACAATTTTAGCCTACAAGTGTAAATTAACATTAACATTACCATCAACAAACAAGAGGAAGACTGAGCAACAGAAAGAAGTTTTTAGCACTCTTCACTTCACAACCATCTTCAAAACACCCAGTCAAATCAATTGCTTCTTCAGCCATATCACATACCAAATCAACATCAGAAACAAACACACACACACTCCATCTGATTCAGAAACAGATCTGCTAAAACATAAAACCCTAAACAGAGTGGATTAATCAGAGAGAGCTAACCTGGATCTTCATAGCTTTATTGTTGGCTTCACCTGCACACATACCAACCAATCAGGTTATATCAGAAGGAATTAGATAGAGAGAGACGAATTGGGGTTCCTTTTTCACTTTTGACTTATAATAAGTCCTTCTGTGGTTTCTCCTTTTTGAAGACAAAAAGAGGCTTAAAAATTCTTTTAAAAAGTGTTTAGTCTTCTTATCTCTAACCAATCTTGCAACTCCAAAATTACCAGCACCAAGCTCTTTCAATGGCTCATATTTCTCCTCCATTGCAGCACAAGAAAAAAATCAAGAAACCCCCCCCCCCCAAAAAAAAATGTTCAAAACAAATCTTTATGACTTTATCTTCAAAACCCACCAAAATTAAGTCAAATTAATCAAACCCCAGATGAAAAGATTGGAACTTTCTTAGAGAGAAGCTATGATAATTTGCTAAATAAAGATACAGAGACTGGGTTTTAATAGGAGGTGAATATAAATAGAAAAAAGTTAAACTATTGGTGCAAATATTTAAATGCTTAGCTTTGAAGTTGAAAATCGAGTTCAAATTCAAAGGATCTAATGAGGGTTAGAATAAAAAAAAGTGAAATTTTATAAGATTTCGTTAAGCATTGGATATTATTTAAGACAATCTATTTCAAGTTGAAGTTTTGATTGTGACATTTGTAATATAACTAGTTAGATGCCCCGCCCGCGTTGTGGGGCGGTGGACGAATAATGAGCGAGTGTTAGGCAGCAGCTCATTGACACGAAAAACAACTAAATCGAGTCAACCAATTAAAAAAAAACACTTTTATATTTTTGATAAAAAAAAAACTAAAACAATGGCAACATTGTAATTTTTAACCGAGGGAAAGTTGTATTTTTTTACTGGGGTAAAATCGTAATTTGCCAAAAGCTAAAGTGATGGCAGCACTGTAAATTTGAAGGGGGGGAAAATTTGGAATTTTAATAGGGAGAAATTCATAATTTTGCACCTAGGTTAATAGCGTAATATAAATTTGAACTACGGGCACAATCGTAATTTTATGCTGGAGGCAAAAGCACATTTTTATTTTGAACCGAGGGCAAAATCGTAATTTTTAGTTTGGGGCAAAAGCATCATTTTATTTTGAAGGGGGGAAAAACGTAATTTTCAACTGAGTGCGAAATCGTAATTTTTTTAACAGGGAAAAATAACATTTTTTAACTGAGGGCAAAATCGTAATTTTTAGCTGGGGGAAAAACATATATTTATTTGGGACAAAAGCGTAATATTATTTTGAGCTGGGGGGCAAAACCGTCATTTTAAAATGGATATAAAATAATAAACTGGTTGGTCCAATGGGAGAGTGGCAGACGAAATCGTAATTTTCACTTGAGAGCAAAATCGTAATTTTGAGCTGGAGACAAAACCGTAATTTTAGGTTGAGCTAGGGGCAAAACAGAAATAAAAAAAAACAAAAAAAAAACAAAATTAAAGGTGCCGCCCATTTTGGCCAATGGAATCACTCAGCCGACACTTGGTTTTGTAGTATAGTATAATATAATTTCTTTTTTACCATTAAAGATTCTTCATTTTTCATTTTTTGAGTTATAATTTTATTACTTTACGTCTTTACTAGGTTTTTACCCGGGATTGCTTCCCGGGCTCGAGAAAATAACTTTTATTAAAAACTATTTATGATTAATACACCTTTAAAATCATACAAAAAGAAAAGTCATAAATTTTTCATAAACTTAATCACGAGTTGTGACATTGTAAGTAGACTTATTAACTTAAGTGCTTCACCATCATTTTCTAAACCAACATTTCCTTCACCAATGTCAAGTAGCCATTTGCTTCAATTTTCAAACAAAGTGCCATCTTACATAAATTAGTGACATAAAAATAATATGATTTACTACGAGCCACCCGTGTAAAGTTGCAAGTGATAATAATTATTTTAGTTTTTTATATTATACCATATAACTTTCAAATAATATATCAAAACTGAAGGTGGTTCTTCGACTTTGAAAGTAAAATTAAAAAAGATAACAGATTCTATATAAGTGATGACATTTTTCTAGCATGGGGCAATCTTGTAACTTTAAGGTCTCTAATGAAGTCCAAGCTTGTCTAGTGCTTATCCTGCAATGGTCCAATATTTCCTAAGTTATCCTGCAAAAACCCCAATCGCCTTAAATCAATTTAATAACGTTTGTGTTATGTACTTGTTTAACGCCGAGAATAGGGGTGGCAATTCTTGACATGGCCCAAACACAGCATAAAAAAGGCACTAACACGACTCGTTTAAAAGGCGGGCCTTAAATCAATTTAATAACGTTTGTGTTATGTACTTGACCCATATCGGTTGGCTTCGAGTTGCACATTTCAATCCGCAAACCCATCAAACCCACATGATTGACACCCAATAATCTTTGTTTATCTAATTATCGTTTAAAACACAACTTCTGATTGACACCCACATGATTGACACTCAATAAGAAATACCCATCATGCGAAACTATACTCGAGAATCTTACTTACTGGAAATTGACAGATCATAACAACTTGTACCTAAAGATTCCAAAAACATTCATGTGATCTATGTACCATTTTTGAAAAATAAAAAATCAAATAGAGCTTTTAACTTCTGCCTAACAGTAAGACTTAGGTATATAAGACCATAGATTTACTTAAGTATACAAAACCATAGATTTAATAAACCATCAACCGGCTGCCTTTATTCTATTCTAGAAGCCACAGCCGGCAGGTCTGGTTTCAAGTGACCAGGGAAAACGACCACCACCGCCTTCTGCGTTATCAGCTGCAGCGCTCCGCCGGTGGTCCACCGAGCCCACCTCCAGGTTCATTTCTTTATCTACCGGGTCTGTCTTATTCTCTCGCTTACTTCAGTAAAGAGAGATGGGTCTATGAGCTGAGGGAAAAATCAAAGAAAACAAACCTTAGTGGCAAAAACCCAAAAGTCGATAAAATTCCTGGCGCAATCCAACGATAGTAATTGATATTGAATCTCATAAATATTTAATAACTGTTGTAAATTTATATAGGTTAGGTTTAACTTGCCTAACTTAAGCCGATTTGATTCTAAGCAGGTCACTCCCAATATGTAAGATACTTAGATTGAATGGTTCAAAGTAGCAATACAACTAACTGATGCACATGGTCCCTCCAATGCTCACATCGTAATCATTCACAGTTTAGCAAGTAATCGAAAACAATTGAAGATGTATTTCAATCAAAAGAAACAAAATTAATTAAGAAAACACTGATTTTGAACAACTTACCTATATCTCAAATCACATTTAACACTGATTTTGAACAACTTACCTATATCTCAAATCACATTTTATCTAACAACTGACCTATAGTTCTGTTGCTCTGAAACCACTGTTGGGTTAAATCGGTGGTTTGGAACCACTGTTGGGTTAAAACAGTGTTTTGCGAAGAAAACAGATGTTTCAAGCCACTGTTTTAACACAACAGTGGTTTCAAACATCTGTTTTCTTCGCAAAACACTGTTTTAACCTAACAGTGGTTCCAAACCACTGATTTAACCCAACAGTGGTTTCAACCACTGTTTTTAACCCAACAGTGGTTTAACGCACTGTTTTAACCCAACAACAGTGGTTTCAACCACTGTTTTAGCCCAACAGTGGTTTAACGCACTGTTTTAACCCAACAATAGTGGTTTCAACCACTGTTTTAACCCAACAGTGGTTTCAACCACTGCTTTAACCCAATCAGAGAAAGAAGATTTTGCGAACCTCGGTTTCACGAATTTTAAAGACTCAAAATATAAAAATCAGGCTTTCCATACCTTCCGATGCTTCTTCATCAGTGATGATATACTATTCGGCACGACCTAGATCTTTCAGAAAGCTATGCTCAGGTCCAATCCAGGGTATTCCAACCTACACATCACAAATAATTAAAAGTTTAAGAGCTAAAAACGCTCAAAAATATATACCAAATGATTAAAAGTTTAATAGCTAAAAACGCTCGGCACTTTCACATGTTAAATAAACACAAACCCTTGCTGTTAACCATTTTATCAGACCCACGGAGTTCAGCCGGACTAAGGCGATAATGTTGCCTCACATAATCACAAATCAGTGAAACCATTAATCAAGTATTTTCAAAATTAAAAGTAAAATATGACAAAAGTAACATAGACATGAAGACAATAAGCAAATACCATTCAGTTGAATCGAGTTGGGTGACTTAGAGTACTTGTGAAACTGCCCGCAACACGGTTCACAGTGACCGAGTCCTTTGGCTCTTCCACGACATCAAAACTTGTAAGTTGGTCTAGACATGGACCTAGAGCTTCCACCGAAGAAGTTTGAAAACCTTCATAAGTAACCTATAATAAGATAGCAGCATATATTATCAGCTATAGTGTACAATCACCTTTAAAAAACATTTTTTAACCAACCCGAATATGTGTATATGCTTTTGTTAATACCAGATCATAAGAAGAAGAAGAAAAAAACAGGCTGGATAACTGATATAGCCTTGTATTTTCTCAATAAAAGCCCCTGCAAGATAGTAAGCGTAGTGATTAATTGATTAAATAATATGATTAATGAGGATTAAAAGATCCACAAACATTACAGTATTAACTGAGACTGAAAATATATAATAAATTAAAGAGTAACATGGCATTTTCGTCCACGAGGTTTGGCCAGTTTTGCGACTTTCGTCCAAAGGTTTGTTTTTTCCGCATTTGGATCCTAAAGGTTTGAATTCTTGGCATTTTCATCAGGCTCGTTAACTATCAATTTTTCTTCGTTAAGTCAGGGGCATTTCTGTCTTTTTTGCTAACTTAAAGGGCAATTCGGTCTTTTTCAGGGGTATCCAGTCTTTTCACATAAAGTGAAAAAGACCGAATTGCCCTTTAAGTTAGCAAATAAGACGGAAATACACCTGACTTAACGGAGAAAAATGGATGGAGTTAAGGAGCCGGATGAAAATGGCAAGATTTCAAACCTTTTGGATCCAGATGCGGAAAAACAAACCTTTGGACAAAAGTCGCAAAAAAATACCAAACCTCAAGAACGAAAATTGCATTTTACTGAATCAGTTTGCTGAATCTATTCGCTGAATCAAGAACGAAAATACACTGCAGATTTTAGTCAGTTCGCTGAATCAGTTTGCTGAATCTATTCGCTGATTTGTTCACTGAAAGTCAGTTTGGTGTTTTGTTTGGCTGATTTGTTCACCGCAACATGTATCCAGTTAATCACTTTCCCGCAAAACTGTGCACATAATAAAACGTTTGCGATCAAAATTTAACTTGGAAATATTCATGTAAACTTATGATATAAGCAACTTAATTATGACACTACGTACCAGGTTTAGTGTGTCTTTTCCTGTCTCCACATCCCATCTTCTAATGGAGTGATCCCACGATCCAGAATAAATGGTTTCGTGTTCGAGCCAAAAAACTGAAGATACGCATTGTGTATGCGCTATAAGCGTAGATACCGCCTCTCCCTGCACATTTTTTTACGTTTAAACCACTGTTCGACTCTGGTTACTGTAAATCATGTAATCAGTTTCATGACATACGACGATAACGCCCTTTAAGTTGATAAATATAGTATTAAAAGAGTATGAAAGCGGAACCAACCCATTTCAATATAAAAGAAGCCCAAAATAGAGTCAACGTATTTGCAGTATCAAGGTTTTGGGTGAAAACACCCGATGCAAGTCCATATCGCGTCGCATTGGCCCTTTGTATCACTTCATCAACCTCCCTGTCATCAAAATCATGAGATTATAATTTTTAACAGGTTTTGAAGTTTGTAAACAATGTTATAACATGTTATGATGATTATACGGGAATTACTTGAATTTCAAGATGGTTTGAACAGGACCAAATATCTCATCTTGAGCTATCAGCATATCATCCTGTTCAAAAAATATAATTTCATAGTAAAGATCATCCTGTTCAAAAAAAAAAACCACTTACTGTAAATAAGTTCTTGTTTTACAAATATCGAGAAAAAAAGAAATCAAATATATGTAAAAAATGTAAAATGCACACTTGTTCAAAAAAAAAAAAAGGCAATTCTTGAATAATTTTACCGGTCTTTGTTGATCCGGTAAAAGCAATCTGCAAATCCCAGCATTAAATCATCAAACTGGATGATAATTTTGATTTTATTAGAGTATAATATAGTGATATAGATATTAAAAACTTACCTTGTCCACATCCATATGGCTAGCAAGAGCTGCACCAGCAGTCGGGCCATAGCCCGAAACTTATGATATAAGCAACTTAATAAAACGTTTGCGATCAAAATTTAACTTGGAAATATTCATGTAAACTTATGATATAAGCAACTTAATTATGACACTACGTACCAGGTTTAGTGTGTCTTTTTCTGTCTCCACATCCCATCTTCTAATGGAGTGATCCCACGATCCAGAATAAATGGTTTCGTGTTCGAGCCAAAAAACTGAAGATACGCATTGTGTATGCTCTATAAGCGTAGATACCGCCTCTCCCTGCACATTTTTTACGTTTAAACCACTGTTCGACTCTGGTTACTTTAAATCATGTAATCAGTTTCATGACATACGACGATAACGCCCTTTAAGTTGATAAATATAGTATTAAAAGAGTATGAAAGCGGAACCAACCCATTTCAATATAAAAGAAGCCCAAAATAGAGTCAACGTATTTGCAGTATCAAGGTTTTGGGTGAAAACACCCGATGCAAGTCCATATCGCGTCGCATTGGCCCTTTGTATCACTTCATCAACCTCCCTGTCATCAAAATCATGAGATTTTTAATTTTTAACAGGACCCATTGATATTATTTTTCGTCTCTAGAATCAACCCGACCACCTACTCTCTTATTCTATAACAATTAACTGTTCCAGATCGTGATATAAGCTCCATCAAAGATTCGATATTACTATGATCATACAGATCTAAAAGAAGACACTAACAGCTTCAACACTCAACAAATACACTTTAACGAACACACATACAGACATACAGCAAGTATAAATAAGCTGAATACGTTTTTTTGAGAGCATCAACAGATACACATCAATAAACACAGATAAACCACATACTGAAACCTGATTTTAATATACATAATCGAAACTGTAGGCACCCAACACAAGTATACAAACTCGTGCAATTAACCAAATCAACAAAATCTTGAAACACAGCAAAATAAAAAGAAATCAACAGCCTACAAATCTCCTGAATGCAATCAATCTCGAAACAACACATATTAATGAAAAGAAAACATAAAAAATAGTACCTGATGAAGCTTGGAGATTCTTTACAGTAGATGAACATCACGACAGCGACAAAGCTTATTCAGAGATCTCAAAGCTAGCAGTCGTTTTTGATCTTAGATGTGTTGAAGATAAAACGCCCTAAAACCCTAAAACAAAAGAATATGGAAACGAAAATAAAAAGCCCTAAATATGAAGAATAGTTGTGTAGATCTGAAAACAGAGATTTACCTGGTTTTTGAATCGCCAGAGAAGATTAGAAGATGTGGAGGACCCTAGGGTTGAACAACAAAATGAAAAACATACAGATCTATACATATATCAACGATTAACATAAGAGAGATTCAAGATGATTTTAGGTTATTAGATGAAAGGTACCTGAAATCGCAGATCTGGTTTTTGAATCGCCATTTGAATCGCCAGAGAGAAGAGGGAAATGAAATCTGAATTGAGAAGCAGACAAAAGAAGAAGATAAAGGGAAAACACTGTTGGGCGGGAAAAAGGGCATTTAGGGGGCTCTCTGGTGTTGACACGTGGACCAAATGACTTTCATTTATTATATATAATAGATCACGGTTTTGGTCCTATCGAAGATAATCTTGTCTATTCGTGTTTTTCCTATTTTTTACTTCCTCAAGCTTGTTTTAAATAATTTCTTTATATACTTAAACTAAAGTATGGAAAAATTCACTATGCCCATTGTGATTCATTAAGGCTCAAGTTTGACTCAGTCTCGTCTAGGGATGAGCATGGTACCCGTTGGGAACCAAACAGGTACTGGTACCGAAAAAACATGGAGATTGGTATGGGTACCGAAAATCGAAAAAAAATAGGTACTGGTACTGAATATACCCGACAAGGTACCGCTACCTGGTACCAAATGTTCATCCCTAATCTCGGCTAGAATCGGGGTTTTGGTTTCTGTTTGGTCGGTTTATTCGGTTCCAATTTGGTCTGGTTTCGATTTTTTCAGCTTTTTGTTTGGTTTTAATTTTTTCAGTTTTTTGTTTCGGTTCGGTTTCAGTGGTATGTTTTCGTTTTGGTTGGTTTTTTCTGTTTTGATTTTTTTCGTTTTTTGTTTTGTATTGTTTTGAACCGGTTTTTAAAACATTGGTTTTTAGCGTTAAATATGAAAGGATTAAAATGCCCTTACTAATAAATAAAAACCTACCCCACCCCATCCAACCTTACCCCCCCCCCCTCCCCCTGTTTCTTTCTCTTCTTCACATAACCACATGCACCTAGGGGCGGACCCCCCCCCCCCCCCTTTGTGGATCGGGTCCTGAAACCCCAATATTTTTAGAAAATATAGTAGAGCCGGTATGTTAAATGTTCAAGGACCCTATAAGAACTTCTAGATGGAACTCATTGTATCAAAATTAAATTTGTTGCAGTGGCAAATCAGTTGTTTTCCAACCAAGAGCTCATTAGTTCAACTCTTGTTCATCACGTTTTTTGACTAATTTTTTAAAATCCAACAAGTAAACATTTGTAGCTTGAATTTCCATCAGAGTTCTCATTTCTAGCAAAATATTGAGATTTGATCATATGTACAAGAGTTAAATGTCTGGTTGATCTCTGTGCTTTGTGAAAATTGCAGACTCGGTCCCATTGGTTCACTAATTACAGAGTTGGTCCTAATAGTTGTAATTTTTGCACTTGGGTGGTTCTTATCACTAACCTAAGTTAAGTATCTCAATTAAATGTGTGTGAAATGTCTATATTACCCCTTAAGGTTAAAAAAAACAAATATAAATAAGTGACCCCACCCCATCCCACCCTTCTTCTTCCCTACTCCACCAACCACCACCACCATCTCCCAAACCACTGAACACCTTCCCCCACCACTACCATCTCATCTCCACCACCGAACGCCCACCACCACACCAGTCACCGCCATTGCAGCCCTCACCACCACCACACCATCTGCTCTTGTAAACCCTATCTTCCATCGTCATCACTTCAGAGTGAGAAACAGACACTACAAGAAAAATGGGTTTTTAGTACGCGCAAAAGCGTCCTAAAATGCTATTTTATAGGACCTTTATTTAATAGGATCAACGGTAAAAGCGTTTCACGTAAAGGGGTCGTAATAAGTCTCGGAACTAAAAAAGCGTCCTAACATCTCAAATAAGATTATGAAACCAATTTTATGGTCGCGTAATATGTCTTTGAACAACCAAAATAGTGTCCTAATAAAACATATTAAGACACTTTTGCGATGTTCTAACATGTGCTTACATACTTTTAATCTTTTGATACACTTATAAGCGTCCTTAGAAATTAATTGATAGGACCCTTATCATGTAACATTGTAGCTAATTTAGTACCAAGAAAAGAGTCCTAATATACCAAATAAAATTATGAAACCAATTTTATGGTCGCATAATATGTCTATAGACTACTTAAATAGCGTTCTAAAAAGAACATATTAGGACACTTTTACAATGTTCTAATATGTGATTACCTACTTTTAATCTTTTGATACAAATACAAGCTTCCTTAAAAAGTAATTAATAGGACCCTTATGCTGTAACGTTATAGCTACTTTAATATCAAGAAAATGGTCCTAAAATCCCAAATAAGATTATAAAACCAACTTTTATAAACAGACCATCAACATATAACATCCTAATAGTTATTGTATAACATCAGCTAATGAAAGAAATAAAACTTCATTATGTTTCAAATAAGCATGTTCATAACAAAAACACTAACCATAAATAAGTTATAACGTTATCTAACATAAAGTCTTAACATTTAACAAAGAAATTAAAAGCAATTAAAGAAACAAGAAGCATAAAATCTTGAGTTATCATGCGTCCTCGATCCTCATGGACTACCTACAAATAAACCATCCATGTTTAAGCATTAAGTTCCATGATATTAAAATTATTTGTATCACAAGTTTAACAAATACATACCGAGATAATTGGATAGGGCCATGCGATGGATGCACCAATACAATCTTGAATTGTAGAAAATAAGTTAATAAACCATATGGTCTTACCAAGTTTTCATCTTTTTTTATTGGTACTTGAAACGTTTACCTCACACCATTCTGGTCCAATCTCTGTACCACCAACTAGATCATTTGGGTCCAACCTCTGGACCCTTCCTCTTGCTACAGTCTCGGTAGATTTTAGAATGCTTTTGAGGAAAACTTCATCTCCGACCTAGATTTTAGTTTTCAACAAATATTTATTAAACTCTAGTCATAATAGTGCAAAAAATCATTTTAGCAATATTTTTGAATCCCAAAGTTTGTAATTTTTTTTTTGGTTCTCTTGAATCCTTGACATTCTACTCTTTTCATAATCATTCATACGTCTTTTGGAGCTTTTTGAACACCCCTAATTAGTGTATCATGGGCTATTGGTATATCAAGGCCCAGCTAAAGTACTTTAGCGGTCTAAAGCGATAATAGAACTAGGGGCCCTTTCCGAAAAAATACTTTGTTTCTGTCCTTCATGACCCACAAAATCTAAAAACCAAAACAAAACAATATGATTTGTCTTTATCTACATCAGTTAAAATATAAGGAGAGATTATAAACTAATTATTCTTTAAAGTATTATATTGGCTGTTGTGTAAACTCCTCTATTTCTCTTATTTTCTATATAAGTAACCTACATATAGTTGTTATAGGTAAATGGATTAAACACATTAACAAGAACTGATGTAAATATAAAGTGAAAACAAGACAAAAGAGGAACAACTTACTTGGTAGAACCTCATCTCAGAACTCTGCAACTAGTATAAAACTCATAATACATTTGAACTAGATCTGAAAATAAAATAACATAAGAGTGTTAAGTTGTTGAAAATTTACTTGTTTAAACTTATAAAGAACTTTAGACCAGTTGTATTAGCTACCTGAACTTTTATGTGTTAATGTGGAATTGTGGATTTTTTTCTTAGAAAACTACCAAAAGAATTGCAACGAAATATAAATGGAAGAAGCACATCATTAGTGATTAGTGATGTTACCAAAAGTTATAAACATATTCCGTGTTTTACTTAATTTGTTGTCGCTTGCAACCATTTATAATTTACCCGAACACCTAACAGATAGACAACAAACCAACATATTGTCAATAGATGCATCCCTGTCATTATCCACTGCAACCTCAATATCAGCAGGGGGGCTTGTTAGATCCTATTTGAAGAAACACGGTGAAAAAAACAGGAGAAACTGGGCATCAAAAAATAAAGAAAAATCAATACATGCCATATCACAGAGAACCAAACTTGATGCGAGAAAATTAAATAAGACTTCATGTAAAGTGCCACTCTAACCTCATCCGAAGGTGAGTGATCATGAGCCCCTGCTTCATCATCAGATTTACTTCCTACGGCTTCTTATTCCCCAACATTCACTTTTTCTTCATTTAACTCTGCATCTTTGGCTTCCTTTCCTCGTTTTCTCTTTGAATGCATTGTTTCTCCTAGGCCTCTCTATTTGTTCCTTACGCTCTAGAGAAGAGGTAACATATTTCATATTAAATAAGCATAAAATGAAACTAACGTATGTGAAGATTGTGCAGATAGGCAAGACGGAGCAGATCATATAGTTAACCCATGACAAAGGATTTTTCGAAATAAAGTACCCTTAAGCAGCTAGACCAGCCCCTTAAGTATGTTTTCCTCATTGACTTCATGCTTTCTTATTGTGAGGCCTTCCTGAAATGTTGAAATCTTTTTCCTTAATCTATCTCAAGCATACCATTGAAAGTAATAAACTAGTGAATACTTGCAAAAAAATGAAAACTAACTAGATGTCAATAACCCAATAAAAAGCAAATAAATACTCCTCGGGCTTCATCCCGAAATTGGACGCTTACCTATTTTTTGTAATTTTAGTCTAATGTCACTTTTTTTCTGTCAATTACATATTGTTAAGGTACTGCTAGCTTTAAATTTAGTCTAAATTTCTTATTATGTATTTTGTAATTTGCCCAGGTTAAAAAGCACTTTTCAAATTTGATAAAAGTCAACATGTTAATTAAAATATGGGCAAAGCTAAAAAAGGCTTGAAGACAAAGTGAGTATTTATTAATTAGCCTCAGTTAAAACAAGGTCCTTGCCCCGATACCCGACACTACGGGAATGATGCTAAACCCTCTTACCGGACCACTGGAGGGACATCTCAATCTCCAAAGGCAAAAAACATATAATCCAGATTTAAGCACGTAAATACTCACTTATGAAAGAAACCAATAGATTATTCCCCCTTAGCGACCCGCCTAAATGAGTCCTTGAAAACCAAATGCCCAAATTTTCTCCTAAATGAATAAGGCCACGAGTTTTTTCTATAACTTTCATCTATGCTATCCCTACCTAAGAAACAAATGACATTAATAACCAAGCATAACAATAACATCATGAAAAAGAACCCAATAAGTCTCTATTCTGGTATTAAACAGTTCTTTGTGTACGAATCTCTGTTACAATCTTTGCATCGCATAGATATACAAATGGAACACCATTAAAACAATTATTGTGTTTCCAAATGATCTATGTTGCATATGAGTATGTACATGTATAAAAATAAGCATAATGATAATACATTCACATATATCATTCGTTTCAAAGATGAAAGAACTCACCATCTTCTTTCCTGATATTGCAGCCGCGTCACAAAAACCCTAACAAGAAAAACATATTCAAAAGGAGTGTGTAAATTAGGTGTTTCTTGATTGAGAGGGAGGAACACCGTCACTCTTTGATGACCATTAACAGGCCCAACTCTCCTTTCTTGTTTATTTTAATGAGGTTTATTAACTAATTTCAGGCTTGACCTTACATTGAAAATTATAATACCATGTACCATGGTTTAAAAAACGCTCGAGGTGTACGTACTGAGGCGCGCCTCAGTTCGAAACGGAAGGAAAATGCATATGAGGCGGCGCCTCAGGTTCAGATATTAAACGGACGCCTCAGTTGAGCGAGGCGGAAAAAAGGGCTGAGGCGGTACGGATATGGTGAGGCGTACGTACGTATTTGCTCCAGGCGTTTTTTTTTTCTTTTACTCACCCCTCGTCTGGGCTTGGCTCATTGTGCAAAAACTGGCCCACGCGGACCTGGGGTTTTCGGAGCTGCATTCGTGCGGGCATGCACGAGTTCAATTAAATTTCAAATCAGAAACTCATTTTTTGCACCCCCCCCCTGCGCGCGGGTAGGACTTGTGGTAAAACATGTCATAAAGCTACAATGGAGTAGTAAAGACTTTACCTTATAAACAACCACTAACTTTGTTAACACACCGATGTGGGACAAAGTATTTACCACCTTTTGAGGCTTTCATTCACACACCCAACATATAAGTCATTTGCTACTAACTATTAGTTTTTGTTAAATATACATGTAAAATAGCATATATACAAGGGTATTTTGATATAATATACATATAAAAATTTTCAAAAATCTTTTTATGTTTTTGAACTGCTGAATCTAATGAAATTTGATGAGAAAAGTCATTTTTTGATGTTAAGTATTTATTATTTTATGATATATATATAATTTTAATATTTATTTATTAATACCGCCTCAGCCTTACGCCTCGTTCCGCCTCAATACTTACGCCTCGTGAGGCGAAGGGAAAACGCCTCGATACTCGTTTCCGTTTTTTTAAACCTTGCCATGTACTGTAAAAATATAAAGTATTTTCAGGTGTATGAAAGATTCTTCTGTGTGGGTCAGATTTTTATAGAAAAATATACTTAAATCTTCACAAAAGGATTTACTAACAGAGTGGGTGTTTGGCATTCCTTATTTTCCCATGACTTTTAACTTATTGACTTTTATAAGTTAATAAGTTGTTCAAATAGTGTTTGGCAAAATGATAAGGACTTTTAAAACTCCTTTTAGTTTACTCTTGATAAGGGGTTTTTTGAGAAGTCACCATTTCTCACTTCTCAAACCCCAAAAGTCCTTTTATGAACAAAATCTCCATTACACCCCTCCACAACTACCAGATACATCTGCCACACTCCAACAGGTCACATTTACAATCTAAAGGTGCTTTTTATTTGATTGATTGTGCAAATTTCATACCTTGAATTGCTAGTTGAATAGCCTAAGAAAATTGATTGATTGTGCAAATTTCTTACCTTGAATGAAGGGGGATTAGGAGATGATATACACAAGGGGAATTGTCACATGTTTGTTTTTTTTTTTTCTAACTGAGAAATGACCGGTATCGGTATGATTTAAGTATCGAAGTTTTAAGTGTTGTAGTTGACTTAAGGTTTCAAAGAAAACCATTGCGGTTGCTTGATGTTTTTTAATAAACATGAAAATTAGTATCTCAAGATGTAGCTATATATTAATAAACAATTAACAAGTGCATATAGTAGAATAGATGCATCAGGAAGTTAAATAAAAGAAATAACCTTGCCAAGCTCAAATAACTGGTAATTTCTAGAAATGTTTAAGCCCCATTCATAATTTCTAGAAATGTTTTTTAGCAATCTGAATGTAATATTATTATGTTCTAATTAGGAAATTTTAAACTATATGTAAACAAATTTTATGTTATATGTTTCATGAAGTTGTTTTTCAATATGCAAGAGAAAAAAAATTAAATAAGCTAAACCAAACACTTTTTAAAGGATGTCCTTTTTGGTCATTTTACATGAATAAGTTAAACCAAACACCTTTTAAAAAAACTACATACTGGCTCATAAGCTAACCCAAACACTTTTTTAAAAAGTATTTTTCAAAAAGTCATAAGTTAATAAGTCCTTTTTAACTTAAATAAGCTAACCCAAACACCCCCGAGTAACAGAATGTCTCCCCAGTGTTATTTTGCTAACTAGAATAAAACCTATCTTCCCTTTTCTACTAGCTAGAATGCCTTTTATCTTAATTTCTGTTAGATTGTTTCTTCTTTGTTGCGTGTTATTGAAATTGTGGATAACTACTAACTAGTTCTATGATTGCACATGAACACACTGATGATCTTACCAAACAATATTAAAACAAAGTTCAATTCAAGCTGGTAAAAGAAAAACGAAAACACATCCCAATTGTTGCACATAAACACACAATCATACATTGTTATCAATTGAACATTATCATTTATTTTTTACTGACCTAGGGTTGAAGGTGGGTTGCAGTTGTGATTGAACAACGTGTAGCCCTTCTCACCGTCTTAGGATATTAGGTCTTCGGTCTTCCCTTCGCTCACCAAGATTGATCCCTCCTAGCGATTGAAGCGATGGGGTCAACGAAATTAGGGTCTGAGTATTGAGGTTTGAGAGTAATTAAGAGAGGACGAAAAATCTTCATTGCCTCCTAACCTAGCAATCCCCTTTTAAAATTGGGAGGCCCAAATCAGAACGTGCTTTTGAGGAATTAAAACTTTGAAATAAATTTTGGAGTAAATTGCTAAAATCGTCCTAGAGGTTTGGGTCTTTTTGTCATTTTCATCCAAAATGAGTTTTTGTACCATATTGCCCTTTACTTTTGTAACTTTTTGCCATTTTCATCCAAATGCCTAACTGGGTTAGAAACAACTGTTTAATTAGCGTTTTTTTTTTTTTTTTTTTTTTGAAATTTCACAAGTAAAGGGCCTGAAGTGTAATTTCTTTTTAAACCTAAAACCATCACCCATCTGCACCATATTTCCGGCCAACTCTCAGACAGGTCCAAAACCAATCACGGCAACCGTTTTCCATCTCTTTCGTGTGACAAATCAACTCTATTAAACGTGAATAAATTGGTGCTTTATGTTTTGATTGTAACCGAACACATTCATCAAATCATCATCCAATTTAATCATAATTCAAGACCTCTTTTTACCGATTTCGTCAATCATAAACACACCTCAATGACCTTCAGCGGACCTTTTTAAACATTGAATTGCTCTCCATTTATTTTCATCCTACCTCTGCAACATCGAATTGATGGATGATGATTTATATTCAGATATTAGATCAGCACTTAACAAACACAACCACAACAAGACCACCACTGCAACTGCCACTACTAACCACCATAACCGCCTCCATCACCAATATCAACCATCACCCCCATCATCAACGCCCCTACCAGCCGCCATAGTCATAAACCCGTTTAACGATTGAGTGATTGAGATAGTTGTCAGATCTGATGGGGGTGGTTGTGAGGATGACTTACAATTGTGAAAACGACCATTACCCTTCTCACCTGAAATCATTCTCAGATCTGGAGGAGACTTATATCTGTTGATTGTTGATGGTGTGGCATGGGTGACAGTGGCAGAGATGTGGCGGAGGACGTGGTTACACTGTGGTGGGTACTGGGAGACGTGGCGGAGATGGGTGACGGTGGTTACACGGTGGAGGTGAGTAACGGTGGTGAGTGGTAGTTGATGGTGTTTGTTGTGAAGGTTGTACAGAGAGAAAGCAGAGGGTGATGGTTTTAAGTTTAAAAAGAAATTACATTTCAGGCCTTTTACTTGTGAAATTTAAAAAAAAAAAAAAAAAAAAAACTCATCAAACGGTTGTTTCTAACCCAGTTAGGCATTTGGATGAAAATAGCAAAAAGTTACAAACATGGGGGCTATTTGGTAAAAAAAATCATTTTGGACGAAAATAGTAAAAATACCCAAACCTCATAAACAATTTTGACAGTTAACTCTAAACTTTGGTATCATGAATTTTATTTATTCCTTTTATCCAACTATTAGTCTCTATCAAATTTCAATTACTAGTTATATTATCTTTATTAATATATATTATTACCTATATATTAAAATTACCTATATATTAAAATTTGAATGGAATGAATAGTAACTTCTCTAAGAGATGAGCAAATGGTATCGGGTACTGGTACTGATACCAAATTTATCATACCTGTGCCGAACCGGTACCGAATCGTACCATACCAGGTATATTCGGGTTCGGTACCCACTTTTGGGGATTTCGGTAACGGTATTTTCGGTACCGGTTGGTACCGATATCAAATCCTGTAGCAACGCAGCAATGCAGGTAATTGTACCGTTTATATTACTTTTCATATACACAGTAATTAGACTGTATTTCTTTTAATTGAGGTTTTATATACATAACAACTTATTTTTGCTTTTTTTATCTTTTTCTGTAATGAATGAATTGTAGCATATTCATATTGATTCATGTACTTTATTCTTTGATTTACTTTTTTAGAATAATAATTTATTAAATTATAGGTTGTCAATTTACACTACATACAAACATAAGTTGCCAAAGTCGGCGGGAATAGTTCTCTCAGTGGCGGTCAACTTTTCCTTTCTTTTTTTTTTTTTTTTTTTTTTTTGCATAAAATTGTTATTTATAGGTCCTATCAAATTACGATTTTATCCCCTGTTTAAAATTACGGTCTTGCCCCCAGTTAGAAATTAAATTTATTTGCCCCCAGCTTAAATTTACGATTTTGCCTTGGTAAAAAAAATTATAGTTTTGCCCACCGCTACAATCCTACAAATTACAATTTGGTTCCCAGATTAAAATTACAATTTCGCCACCAGTTCAAAATAAAATTTTTGTTTTGACTCCAACTAAAAATTATGATTTTGCCCTTAGTAAAAATATTACGATTTTGCCCTGCATAAAATAGTTATTTATAGGTCCTGCCAAATTACGATTTTATCCCCTGTTTAAAATTATGATCTTGCCCCCATGTAGAAATTAAATTTATTCTTTGCCCCCAAGTTAAATTTACGATTTTGCCTTGTAAAAAGAAAATTATAGTTTTGCCCACTGCTACAATCCTGCTAAATTACAGTTTGGTTCCCAATTTAAAATTACAATTTCGCCACCAGTTCAAAATAAAATTTTTGTTTTGCTCCCAGCTTAAAATTACGATTTTGCCCTCAGTAAAAATATTACAATTTTGCCCCCAATTCAAAATACAAAAATGGTTTTGCCCTCAGTTAAAAATATTATTTTACTTCCATTTTAAAATTACGATTTTACCCAAGCTAAAAATTGCAATGTTGCTATAGTTTTTTTGGCAAAACTATGGTTGTATTTTATTTTACTTGGTTTACTCAATTTAGTTTTTATTCGTGCCAAACAGCTGCCTAGCACTCGCTATTTCATCCTGACAAATTATTGTTTTGCCACCAACTCTAAATTACACGCTTGCCATCATTTTAGTTATTTTTTTTATCATAACTATGATAGTGTTTTTCTTTATTTGGTTAACTCGATGCATCTTTTTTTATATCGTGTTATAAGTAGCATGTATAACTAACCGAAATAAATGTGTACATAATATTAAACTAAGAAATATTTGGTTTGGTGCCCCGCAACGCGGGCGGCGTTTTAATTTTTCCCTTAAGTAAAAATAAAAATATGACTTTGTCCCCAGCTAGAAATCGTGTTAAGGAGCTGACTAACACTCTTTTTACTTTTTTTTCTAGCAAAACTATGGTATTTTTTTTAATTGGTTAAGAATTATTCGGACATCGCCCCACAACACGGGCGGGCCAACACCTAGTTTCTAACAAGACCGTAGCAACGCATTGAGTTATCTAGTTTTGTTTTTGTATACATAACATTTTATATATTTAATTAATAATAGCCGAATCTTTTTTATATTAATTTGTCTATTACTTACTCATTTTCCCTCCACAAGTTTTTTATAAATTTGAGGACTCGTTTATTTCCCCCTAATTTCCCAATATTCCCTCCTTTCTAATTCCCTCCATCCCAAAATTACTTCGTCAAATCAATATTCATCCAAATTCTCCCTCTATAATCTAAATTACCCCAAAATCAAAATGGCAAATAGAAACTCAAATCAAAATCAACTCAAATCGGTTTGCCAGTAACGTTGCTCTAAATTTTGAACTTTGATATCTAGTTTGAATATGAGCTGAAGCAATTTAAATTCGATTTCAGCCACAAATCTCAACACTACAACCGAATACAAAATCATGATTCGGTTTCTTTTATTCGAATTTGTTGTTCTCTGCCTCTAGTTCCTTCATAATTAAACAATGACTTGAATTTTGACTCCTCAAATCAATTTTGTATACCATGGATGATAATTCTATTTGGTTATGAAATATGGTCTGCAACTTAATAACAGTAGCTTCAAATTATTTTAACTATGATATACTTTAGTAAGAAATTAGGCTATGTATCTCATGGCATAAAGGTTTTGTATCTGTAAGGACTAAATGCTTACGACACCTAAGGCAATGGGAAAGGTGATGTACTAGGATACAAACATTTCTTCCTAGACAATTTATTTCTGCAAACAAATGAAGTTATATATATACATATATATTTTAGATTTTTAGTGGTATAGCCAAAGTGCCATTAAAAGGGGAAAGTATAAAAAGAACTTGTTAAAAATTTAGTGGCATAGTCAAAGTACCACTAAAAACCTAAAATACTGGCCACCACCACTGCCAGCCACCACCACCGGCCATCACCACCACTCACCAGCCACCACCACCGGTCACCACCACTACTCACCACCACCACTCACCGGCCACCACCACTACCAACACCACTCACCGGCCACCACCACTACTCATGACCACCACCACTCACCGGCCACCACCACCACTCACGGGTCAATAACCTGGTGTTATTATAAAACTCTAGCGAATAAACGTCCTGTAAAACTTATGTTTTACGATACAAATATCAAGTGTCCTATTATGGTGTATTATAATAACACCATAATGATTAAGCGTCATATAAAGGTTAAAGTTATAAGACCCTAGTGCCAAGTGTCCTATTAAGTTATGTTATAATAGAACTCTAGCGAATAAGCGTCCTATAAATCTGATGTTTTATGACTCAAATATCAGGTGTCCTATTGCAGTGTATTATAATAACACCACAATGATTAAGCGTCCTATAAAGGTTAAATTTATAAGACCCAAGTGTCAAGTGTCTTTTTATGTTATATTATAATAAAACTCTAGCGAATAAGCGTCCTATAAAACTAATGTTTTATGACTCAAATATCAATTGTCCTATTACGGTGTATTATAATAACACCACAATGATTAAGCGTCCTATAAAGTTTAAAGTTATAAGACCCAAGTGTCAAGTGTCCTATTAAGTTAAGTTCTAATATGACTTCGACTAGAAAGGGTCCTTTTACACTGAACATTTATGACTTAACTACAACGTGTCCTATTAAGTTATGTTATAATAGGACCCCAGATGATCAAGTGTCCTAATACAGTACCACATAATGGGACACTAACAATTAAATGTTCTATAAAGTACTTTATTAGGATCTACATTTTAAGTGTCCTATTAAATTATATGATAATAGGACCCCAAAAAATCATCCATCATATTAAATAGTTTTTTAGGACACCGATTTGGTAGAGTATATTATAAAAGTACACCAAAAGTTCATTAGTCCTATTAAATAGTTTTTTAGGACCCTCTTTTACAAGCGTCCCACAGAAAAGGTCCTAAAAGCCATTTTTGTTGTAGTGAGAAACAAATCTATCTCCTCTGACAAACCCTATCTTTCATCATCATCACTTCATCTCCTTCACATATACATACACCTGTACATCAAAAGAAGTAACTAATTCACTGCAAACAGTTGCCGGGATTCAATAGAACACTTTAATTCACAGGCACTGGATTCGCAATTCTGCACGCAAATCGTCTTAAAAGTTGTTGTAACAGCTGAATTTCGCAACATAATTTAAGTTTAGACCGCTTGAAGTATTTGTTATTTGATTGAATTAGTTTTACCTTCGTACTGTTTCAATCGAAATGAGTTATATTTATGTTCTCTGTGAATTTGCTATTGAATTTTTTGGAGGTGAATTGTGATTTGTGAAGAATTGCTATGGTGGTTACTGGTGTTTCAGAGAGGGGGAGAGAGAAATGGGGTGAAGAAGAATATGATGGGGTATCTCCTTTTGTTTCTTATACTTTTACTTTTAATTTTTTAATTGTTGAGGGCAATTTGATCATTTAACGTCAACTTAATTGAGAAATTTAACAGAGATTTGTGATAAGGACCACTCGAGTGCAAAAATTACAACTATTAGGACCAGCTCTGTAATTAGTGAACCATTGAGACCAAGTCTGCAATTTTCGCAAATGATGTGCACAAAATGCAACATATAAATTACATCAATTGTGACATAAACTAACCCTTTTTTAGTACTAATGTTGGAAAAAGTGTGTTTTTGTCTTCCTTTTGTATTTTCAGGATTAAATGAGCTCAAATGAACAAAAGAAGCAAAAAGGCGGCTAAATCTAACATAAATACAAGAAAAGGAACAAACGTGGCATGCCCGACCTCCCGACAGCATCTTCCCAAGCAAAACAAGAGAACAGAAGGCTGAACACGCCCCGTGCTCAGTGAGCACGGGGGCGTGCCCAAGTGTCAGTAGAAAAGACAAAGCTGTAGAAGCTTCTATCACCCACCACAGGGGCGTGCCCAGCGGACACGGGGCCGTGGTCAACTCTACACAGACGGGTGAGACGGTTGATATGTGCAGGCGCATACTCATCATCACGACCGTGAAACTGACAAGAGTTGTTAATGGCTGTCATGATGTATGAGGGAATTTTCCAGGACTTGTCATTAGTGATTTCAGGGATGGTGATGGGTGAATTTGCGGTAAAACCCGCGGTGGAGCGTTGGTGGACAGTTTGATTTTCGGCCATTTGTTGAACTGGTGGTGGACTAGTTGGACGGGATTGTGGTGGGGAGTTGTGGGGTGACGACTTCGGGGTGAAGTCAAAGTTCGGTGGTTTAGATTGTAGTGTAGAGTCAGAAGGTGCTGTAGATGAAGTTGAAGATTTTCTAACCTGTAAACTGGGTGTGGAGAAGGAAGACTTGTCGATCGGCGGCTTCACAGGTCCCTGAGAACGCATGTGGGGCATGAACTGCAAAACCGAGAACAAACAAGTAAGACGACTCCAACAAAAGACTCTAAAAATAAAAAGACACTAAAGTTACTTGGACTCCTACGACTCACAAACACACAAAAAGCACGTATATATATCAGTTGAAATCCAAACAAAGTAGTTAACGCAATTGCCAAGAATCTCCGGCAACGGCGCCAAAAACTTGATGTGGAATAAGTAGTTCAAATAAATAAACTAAAATAACCCTAAATTTAGACTCAAGTAATAATAATCTAGACTCTCTAACTTGACTAAACTACTCACCGGCATGTGAACCGGTCGACTCTAGCAAAGAAAAACAAGTCCGGATGTCGAACCCACAAGGATTCTAATTAATCATGTTAAAGACTTTATTTAGACTTGACACCGACACGACTTAACTATTATTGTGTTTTAGGGGGGGGGGGGGGGTTTACTAAAATCCTAAAATTGAAACTAAAATACAATTAGAATTAAGTATTCTGCTTAACTTGTCGCTGAGAGGCTCGAGTTAGTTATTAGGTCTCGGTGCAATATATAGCTAAGATAGGTTTTGAGAGAAGTCAGTCTTAGTTCCCTAATTGCATCTGTGTCTATTAAACCAAGTTAGAATCTAGGATTGCCTTATACCGTCGCGCTGAGAGGTAGATAGTCGTATTAGGGCACTTTTAGAGTCGTTAGAGGACTGAGAGGAAGTCTAACAATTGGTGTTCACAACAGCCTTGTAGGGTTTCCTAGGTTTCTTCCGGAGAAGGGTCGGGAAGTCTTAGCTTGAAATACCTTAGGGTTTAGTACTTCACGATCCCGATTCCATATCACAATAGTACCATTAGAAATCCATTCCTAGTTAAACTGGATTCAAGCCTAGGTAGTCGTTAATCTCATTTGAATTAAATCTTAGTTCTTGTTAGTTTCACAGTCTAATTTTAATTTCAATTTTAGGATTTTAGTAGACCCCCCCCCCCCAAAACACAAAAATAGTTAAGTCGTGTCAGTGTCAAGTCTAAATAAAGTCTTTAACGTAATTAATTAGAGCCCTTGTGGGTTCGACATCCGGACTTGCTTTTCTTTGCTAGAGTCGACCGGTTCACTTGCCGGTGAGTAGTTTAGTCAAGTTAGAGAGTCTAGATTATTATTACTTGAGTCTAAATTTAGGGTTATTTTAGTTTATTTATTTGAACTACTTATTCCACATCAAATAATTTCAACATTGACTTACAATTTTATTGTATCAAATATGGCATTTGCAGCAGCGTATTATATCATTTGTATATATTTGCATTTGCAGCAGGGTATTATATCAAATATGGCATTTAGTTTGTGCAGCAGGGGGTAAAATTGAGCATGTTAGATTCTAATTTATGCAGCATATTCATTTTCAGCATGTTTGAGCAGGTTAAATGCGCATTTGTAGCAGGTTAGGCATTTACCAAAGTCCATTTGCAGCAGGTTAGGCAATTAGTTAGTTTATGTGCATTATCAGATTCAAATACCAGGTTTTACACCTAGTTTCTGCATCATTTGACTTTGGTTGGTCAAACCTTTTTGGCGGGAAGGGTTTTGGTTACTGCAGGGGGTAAGGAACCAATGAAATACTTAAAGCGCGGGGGGGGGGGGGGTATACTGTTTCTTACAACAAAGTATAGGGGGTAATAAGAAAGAACAATTTAGTTATTTAACAGTGGGGGTAATACGTTTGCTTAGAACAAACCATAGGGGGTAATATAAAAGGGTAACATAGTCATTTCACATTCCATTTAACAGATATGTTAACTTATTTGACGACAGGGGGTAATCTTGTGACATAACAACAATGTTGGGGGGGGGGGGTAAATTGCAATTTTTTCCAGGGAGGTGGTCAGAGTACCAATTGGCTTAAACCCCATGGGGTAAAATTGCAGTTTACTCAGTGTAATATTTGGTTTAGCCTTGATTAACGGAATAATGGGTGTTTTTTCTTTTTTAGTTTTTAATTTAGCAATATAACATTATCTTTTCCATTTCTATGCTCTGTTTTTTTAATAACGCATTTCTTTTATTTTATTTCTTTATTTATTTTTTTTATCTATGGGACTTGAACCTAAGATCTTTTCCTTTTTAATTTTTAAAGGTTTTACCTTTACCAATAGACTACCACTCATTGGTAATTCTGTACTCTATTTATTTGTGGAATTTCCATACTACAAAACATAAAAAAGCATTAATAACAGAGTGAATTACAAGTTTCATCCATTATTTTTATACCAAATTTCAGGCGGTGTCCCTTGTCTTTATAATTGATGAGTTTTGTACTTAATGTTTCAAAATCTTACACGTCACGTCCTTTAGTCCTAACTCTGTTAATTTAAACCGTTAAATGAAGGGTAAATTGGTCTTTTTACGCAATTATTTAAAAAACCATTATTATATATATATCAATTTGCATCGCATGATTGCGCCAGGGAAGTATTTTGCTTTTCAAGTGTGACCACATAAGTTCCTAACTTTTTGATGGTGGACAACCAAGAAAGAGAAGAGGGGTTCTTGCACAAGGAATAAAGAAAGAGCGACTAGGAGATACAGGGGATTTCTAGCGATGCTCACGGCAGTCCCGCCGGCCATCTACTATGGTGTAACCAACAATCACGAAGATTCTGGGGTTGTAGGTGTAAATCAGAGGAGCTAAGCGGTGATGTTGGTGTTTAATTCAAGAAACCCTAAGCCACAAAAAAACCCATCATCTCTAATCGGAGTTAAGAGAAAGTGATTGGCGAGATTAGGTGGTGTTTTTGTGGCAAGTTCGCGTTCTTCATATTCAGCAATAGAGACGAAGGAGACAACCACGCTGACGACAGCGATGGTTATCTAGGGTTCCAAATGTTGGTCGATGGCGGCGATAGTTCTCGCGAAGACCTAGACGCCGACTCCCGATATGGCGATTGGAAATCCGGTAAGGTTTAAATATGTTTTATGTGTTACAACTGAACTACAAAAAAGATGTGCAGAACAAACCATATGCTTAAAATGTGGATAATTAATTTATAATTTTGTTTAAATTGGCAAGAACTATTGTACCAACTACTGTACCAACTACTATTTTCCTAAGCTTAATGAGATCTGGGTTGGTGGATTACTATGGGACTTGATATAAACATTAGCTTATAGAATACAATAACTTACCCGACTATGTTGCCTAAGCTCCAGTTGAAGGAGATGAAAGTTCTGATAATATAGACAATGTTTCTTATGGTACAGTTAATGTTTGAGATCAAGTCTTTTTCAAATAAATATGAATTTGAGTGAGAATTGGAACGGTCTCGGTCTGGTGCTTATGAAAGCTTTGAAACAAAATTGTTTTGAGAATGGTTCAGGTACCTTGGCTGCTACTGTTGAAGAAACGTAGGCGAAGTCTTATTTGCGGGTTAGAAACCGTTCCGGGGTACTGGCGCAAGATGGGTCAAGTTGGGTAGTGCAACTTGCTGGGTATTGCTGCTGTATCCCTGTAAGTTTAATATGTTTGTTTTCCTTTTTGCTTCCCTTGGTGTACTGTGGCGAGCCTTTGGCTTATAGTTTTTTTTGGGTTAATAAAAAATGGTGTTTTGTTTGCCAAACACGACGGGTAATATATGTGGCCCCGACCGCAACGCGGCAGGTGCTATTACTAGTTTTAATTAAAACAGAAAAGATATATATTTCTCTCTCTCCCTCACTCCACCACAATCAAGACCACCCCCACCTGACCACTTCCACCAACCACCACCTCCACAAGCTCGTGACCACCATCATTGCTGGATCTACAACACCACCTCCACAAGTCTGTGACCACAAAATCCCCAATTTCGTAACTGACTCTAATCCCTTCAAATCCCCGATTCTTCATGTTAGGATTTTTGGCTATATGAAAAATGTGCCCATCCCACATCGGTGCAAGGATGAAAGCTTGGGAGGACTCCAAGCTTATAAAAGGAGTCCAAGGCTTTGGTTTCAAAGTGCCCCAACCAAAAATACACTTGAAGTGTTTGGTTCCTTCTTTCTTTTTCTAGTTCTCTTGTCTTAGAGTGTAGAAAGGTTTTGGTTAAACGCTTCGGAGAAGTGTGGTTGTAATTGGGCGGGGGAGGCTTGAGAGATTAGTCTGTGTGATTGTAAAAATTTGTCGCATAGTGGATCTTTCTCTCTGGAGGCCCGTGGTTTTTCTCCGGTTTTGGAGTTTCCACGTATATTCTTGTGTTCAGTTATATTTCTCTATTGTTAGCTTTGGGAGGGTTGTTGGGAATCTTTGAGACCGCTTGTTCTCCCAACAAGTGGTATCAGAGCTCCAGGTTTTGGGGGAGGTCTCGGTTTAGAAGATTCGTAGTATGCTCTGTGGTTGCAGGTTAGTCTGATCTTCCACATCAGAAACGAATTTTCTTGGAGGGTGTCGTGGTATTTTGAAGGTTCGTAGTATGCTCTGTGGTTGCAGCTTAGTCTGATCTTCCACATCAGAAACGAGGATTCGGTTGACTATTTTGTATACGGTAGAATTATACGCGAGCCAGATATACGCATTTTGCCCTGGGAAGGTTCTGGCTAGGAAAGACTTGGTACTTAAGTGTGTCCATTGTACCCACCTCTCTTTCCTGGGAATCCTTTGTTGGGTGTACTGCTTATAGGCTTGGTGCATATTTTCTAGTATACAATACTGTTTTGGAAGATACGGATACGATGTCGAAATACAGTCCCATGAGGTTCGACGTAGAGAAATATGATGGAAGAATCAACTTTGGTTTGTGGCAAGTTCAAGTCAAGGATGTGTTGATTCAATCTGGGTTACACAAGGCATTGAGGGGGAAACCGACCCCTGTTCCAGGCAAGGATTCAAGCGGAACCAGTAAAGACGATGATGAAGAATGGGAAGATCTGGATTTGAGAGCGGCAAGTGCGATTCGTTTGTGTCTAGCAAAGAATGTTCTTGCAAATGTGCATGGGATATCAACTGCAAAGGATTTGTGGGAGAAGCTTGAGCAGTTGTATCAAGGCAAAGGCATCTCAAATCGATTGTATCTCAAGGAACAATTTCATACCCTTCGTATGGATGGAGATACAAAAATTTCAGATCATCTAAGTGTTCTTAATAATATCGTGTCAGAACTGGAGGCTATTGGAGTGAAGGTTGAAGATGAGGATAAAGCACTAAGGCTCGTATTATCTTTGACATCTTCCTATGAGCATATGAAGCCCATTCTGATGTATGGGAAAGAAACCCTGAAGTATGCGGATGTTACTGAGAAGCTATTGTCTGAAGAGAAAAGACTGGGTAGTAGCGGTCATACTTCGTCAGAAGGAACGGTTTTAATATGCGGGAACGGGAAGAAGAAGCACTCACAGAAGATTCCTATATGCTGGAAGTGTGGACAGTCTGGGCATGTCAAAAGAAATTGTCCAGGTGGAGCAGATTCGGCAAGCAGCTCCAAGTCAGCTAACAATGTCTCCGTCGTTGTTGACGGTGGTGATGAGTTCTTTTGAAGTTATGTCATCCCTATGGTATGCCCGTGCTACCATGAAAGGGGATGCATTTTTGTTAGCGGGTTCACGGATTTACACATGGGCATCGGGTTGGCATAGATGCAAGATGTGTGGTGAAAATTGATGTTGATGGCTGATGAACTTCCGGGTATGCCAAGTGGGGAAGTTGCACCATAAAATTTTCAGCAGGTTTTTTCAACATGTGCCGAGAAGAAATTCTTAGAATGGTCTATTCTAAGTGGAGATACTCTTTTATGGTGGAGTATGATCGTCGGTTGAAGACAGTGTTCCTTTGATGTGGTGGTTGTTTTTTTTTTTTTTTTTCATATATCCAAGGTGGAGATTTGTTAGGATTTTTGGCTATATGAAAAATGTGCCCATCCCACATCGGTGCAAGGATGAAAGCTTGGGAGGACTCCAAGCTTATAAAAGGAGTCCAAGGCTTTGGTTTCAAAGTGCCCCAACCAAAAATACACTTGAAGTGTTTGGTTCCTTCTTTCTTTTTCTAGTTCTCTTGTCTTAGAGTGTAGAAAGGTTTTGGTTAAAAACTTCGGAGAAGTGTGGTTGTAATTGGGCGGGGGAGGCTTGAGAGATTAGTCTGTGTGATTGTAAAAATTTGTCGCATAGTGGATCTTTCTCTCTGGAGGCCCGTGGTTTTTCTCCGGTTTTGGAGTTTCCACGTATATTCTTGTGTTCAGTTATATTTCTCTATTGTTAGCTTTGGGAGGGTTGTTGGGAATCTTTGAGACCGCTTGTTCTCCCAACACTTCAAACTCTAACCATAATCCCCAATAAAGAATCATGCTACATTGAGGGATTGTATAGATCAAGTTAAAACTGTTGAATCATCAATAACAAACCTTGTGTCTTATTTAAGTGGCGCCCTTCATGAGCAGGTTGATTCGTCCAGATCTGTCAAATCATCAAGAACAAATTTTGCTCCTACGCACCGTTGCTGCTACGACAGAGATGGTTGTGGGATAAAAAAAAAAGAAGTTTTAGAGAGGTGAGATTGGAACCCCCAATCTATGGAATCATCAAGAACAAAAAAAGAGCTGAAACCCCATTTTGAAATTTCTTGAATGCTTATCTATTTGCCCATTGAAGCTCACGCACGACAATGGGGGCACCTGATAATTTAATTACCACCAGAAAATGGTTTTACTCAAATCCACAAAATAATATGGATATCGTTGTTGCCAAAACTTGTAATGATTCGAGTAAATGGATCTGAGATGGAATCTCATAAATAATATGGATAACTGTTGCTAGTCAGATGCTAAAATCCAACAAAATAATTGGTTTCTCTGTTTGATTATTTTTTATTCTGAAATCCATATTCATGAATTCAGATTCTCATACAAACTTTTTCATAGATATTAACTAAAAAGACCATTTTGCCCTTCATTTAATGGTTAAAATTAACTGGGTTAGAGTTAAAGGGCACAACGTGTAAAATCTTGAAACACTAAGTATAAAACTCATCAATTATAAAGGCAAAGGACACCGCCTGTAATTTGATATAAAGATAAAGGACAAAACTTGTAATTCACTCTTAATAATAATAAGAACAACTACATAGAACATTTGAGTTAATTACATAGTTAGTCCATGTGGTTTGCACAAAATAACATATTTAGGTACTAATCAGAAAGTGATTTTAAAGATACAAATAACGCTAATACCTCCAAATGTTACAAAATGAAAAGTTAATACCCTAGAATGTGATTTTAAACTATTAGTACCTAAGTATGTTACATTGTGCAAACCACAGGGACTAACTATGTAATTAACTCTAGAGCATTTCATTTAAATTAACAGTAAATACATAGAGCATTTCATTAAAATTTAAAAAATAACATAACAGATAAAAATAGGATATTTCAATCGTCATCACAAAGACCGTATGTATTCCCGAGGCAACTTCAAGACTAGGTCATGTTGCGATCGTGGAGTAATGGGGATGAGTTTTGACAAAATTTCAAGATCAACCGCCATTTGTCTACCCTTTCTTTGTTGAAGGCGTTCTTGTCGATCCTCATCTTGTTTTTCGTTTGTTCTCTAAACCTTGTCTTCCAATGTTAGTTAATGCTTCTAGTCCTTGATTCATTTCTAAAAACCGTTTGTTGTAGTTGATAACGGACGCCGAAGACGTTCTTTTATCCATTGCCCTTCCACCCCTCCTCGCGGTCAGACGTGGGAGTTCTTCATAGGTCGATTCTTCATCTTCGCCATGCTTGTCCTTGGTCTTGCTCAAATCAATATTAATCCGAGGGTCGGAAGATTGACTCGCGTTTTGGATGGACAATGTGCATTCATAGGCATGTTTTGTATCATGCTAAAAGGATTTTGATTTGGAATGTCGGCGTTCTCAAAAAACTCCGGATTAATCGGATAATTAGCCGGCATTTGGGTGTTTGGCGCGTTTGGACGGTTCATGGTTTGTCAGAGTGAGCGAAAGTTGGGATTGAATGGGTTTCTATATGGATACATCTTGAGTACAATTTGGTAAGTAGAATTTTGAGTATAAGAAATTCAGAGTATATGAATTTGATGAGTTAAAATGGTTATGAAATTTGGTTTAAGGTAAATTACACTTTTCGTCCTTTATGTTTGTACCGGATTGCAACGGATAACCTTTAACTTCAATAATTATAGTCACAATCCTTTATTTGCAAAACCCATTACACCGTACGTCCTTTAGCACTAACCTGGCTAATTTTTTTTGTTAAGTTTATTCACTTAAGGGTATTATGGTCAATTCACATTTTTATTTACATGTTTAATAAATAAAACAAAAAATGCATATAGACATCATCTTCCCCGATTTCCTAACCCTAAAACCCTAACCACCACATCTGATAGGATGACGTACAATAGTTTGATCAGAGCGTTTTTTCATGTCCTAACAGGTCGTATTCGTATAACCTGTTTATTATCAGGACCGTGTTCGTGTGTGTAAAAACTGACACGATAAGATTTCGTGTCGTGTTCAGGTTAATTTACTTGTTTCTTGTTCGTGTCTTATCATCTTCGTGTTTTAACATGTGATGTCTGACACGATATCCCAGCCCTAAAATCAACCACGCTTCATATCAAGGACGCTGGTTTGATACATCTATATGTATTTGCATCACTCACTGTGAATTCTTTCATAACAAATATTACTAAAAATGATTTACAGCATAATATTTATTGTCATGCGTGAATAATATATGACTGATTGATGAATAAATTGCATTAAGTTATCATTTTAAATAGATTTAAAATAATTAATCTTAGTACATACTTAGAGAATAGTTGTTAACCGTGTATTTTATGCTGTAAAAAGTAGAAAAAATAATCAAGGGATGCCAAAGTAGGTGAAGCATGATCACATGAACAAGTAATGAATGATATAATTTAAAAAAAAAAAAAAGTAATGAATGATAGATAATACGTTAATATTATTTCTAAAATAACCAATAAATCTGGATACACGTAAAGAACACAAATGGAATGACATAATCATTCATTTTTGGCCCCCGATTCATTTATTTTTTTATATTAATGTCATGGAAATATTTATCAATAAATAGATAAATTTGAATGGGCTTTTTTAAGAAACCAGTAAAACTTAAAATTAACAATAAATGGTTTCAATATTTTTAGATGTGCTACCTATTCTATATACTAGCAAGGTGCTTGCGCAATGCGACGGGGTGACAATTTGCATTGCGGTACACATTTTTGTTAGTTTATCAACTCAGTTGTGATCTATTGTATAGTACTTAGGTTAGTTTTCTGATTCGTATGATGTTTTACAAATTTTTATTATGTTTATTGTTTTCTTAGGTTTTTGAGTTAGTGGCACCAATTGATCTATCTATATCATAACGCTTACACATCTCAATAACATAAGAAATAGGAGTATAAGTTATTTTAGCATTGTTACATAAAATTAGAAACTTAAGAAAGCTTAAAACATAAAAATAAATGTTTAACGATAGAAGTAAAAAACAACCTCGCTTTGCAGTATATGTACCTGAAGAAACACTGACCTTATGGGTAAGCTCCGGCTAGGACTTCAACTCTTTGGCGATCCGAACAGCTAACTACAAAACAGAACACCATTAGGACTCGTTACAGGAATGGGGTTATTCCTGTAACCACCCTCTGGCGTGAGAATAAGTCTCGATTTGGGAGAAGGAAAATATGAATGTAGAGAGAGAAAGAGAGAGTAAACGAGAGCAAGATGATACATACCTTTGATGTTTACCTCTATTTATAGTTTACTATTAGGGTTTCCCCTAACTTAGGATGGGCTCCGATAAGTTAGGGATTTGCATGATCTTCCCAAAAGTTTGGGGATTTGGTTACGTCGTTTATCCATGCGGAATAGAACCTTCTAGAATAAACGTGTGTAATTAATTATTTATAATAAAATAATAGGTAATGACCGGGTCGGGTTAGCCGATCCGAGTCATACCTCGTCATGTCCCCCCAGTCCGAAGTTATGAAGTGAAGTTCATGAGATCGGACTAAAAAAAGGAAAAAGTCAAAATTCCCCCTTTGAGTGTAAGTTTCTCGAGTGGGGTATCGTTACGCTTTTTGAAAAATGGCGGCGACGTGAAAGGATGTGACAGTTAAGTCATCATTAGGATGACAATTGTACCTCCCCTGTCGTGACGCGTGTTCCCATCCGTTTGCCTTTTCAAATTCGAAATTTTGTAATCCCTTATAAATAGGTTTCCCGTTTAGGGTTTGGGATTACATTTCCATCCTTGTTCACAACCCTGTTCTTCCATTTCTTGATTCCGAAAATGGCTTCCAAAACCGGCGAGTCTTCTTCTTCTGTGTAACACCCTTAAATTTTCACTTGATTTTAATAATAGATTATACTGTTTGTAAATAAAAGCTCCTTACTTAACATTAATTTCATACAAAAAGTTCACATGTAGCATAACCATAGTCCACTACACTAAGTTAAAACATTTCAAAAGTTACTTATAAATTGTTTACAACCCATAAACCAAGTCTAGTAAAGATTTAAAAACATTGCGGAAGCTTCAAAAGTAGTGTTCGGTTCTTCATCAATTGTTACAACTTAAGCCCCTCCACTTTGATCAACATTTAATTTAGTTGCTTTTAACCCTACTTTAAGTTATTTCTAGACTTGTAACTAACTAGGTTAAAATTCCTAGTTAGTAAATTCTCGCTTGTTTATACTTTATAATTATAATATAAAGTTTTATATTTTCGGGGTGTTACAAGTCCACCCCCCTTAAAAGGGTTTCGTCCTCGAAACCGAAGTACGTACCAAATAATATAGGGTGGAGACGTCGCATCTCCTCTTCGGACTCCCACGTAGTGTCCGAACCTTTCCTATGCTCCCATTTGATTTTGACTTGGTCGATTTGTCTATTTCGTAAGTGTTTGACCTTTCGATCTAAAATCTCCACCGGTCTCACAGCATAATTCAGACTGTCGTCCACTTCGATATCATCGAAATGGATATAGGTTGTTTCGTCCGCTAGACACTTTCGTAATTGTGACACGTGAAACGTGCTATGAATTCCACTTAGTTCCTCTGGTAGCTCAAGGCGGTAAGCTACCTTGCCAACCCTTCCGATGATTTTAAATGGCCCAATAAACCTCGGGCTTAGCTTCCCCCTTTTTCTGAATCTAATAACGCCCTTCCATGGGGAAACTTTTAGCATGACCATATCGCCAACCTGGAATTCGATTGGCCTATTCCTTTTATCAGCATACGCCTTTTGCCTGTCTTGAGCCGCTTTCAAGTGTGCCTGAACCTTATCAATCTTTTCATTTGTGGCTTGTACTATATCTTGGTGGGCGAGTTCACGTGGACCCACTTCACCCCAACATACCGGGGTTCGGCACTTCCTACCATAGAGCATTTCGTACGGTGCCATCTTAATACTGGATTGGTAGCTGTTATTATACGAAAACTCGACTAACGGTAGGTGAACATCCCAACTTCCTCCAAAGTCGATTATACACGCCCGTAGCATGTCCTCCAATGTTTGTATTGTTCTTTCACTCTGTCCATCTGTTTGGGGATGGTACGCAGTGCTAATGAACAATTTGGTTCCCATTTGCTCTTGGAAATCTCGCCAGAAGTTTGAAGTAAACCGAGTATCCCTATCAGACACGATGGATACCGGCACCCCATGACGTGCTATTATTTCATTGGTGTAAACTTCTGACATCTTTTCTGACGTATAAGTCTCACGGATCGGAATGAAGTGAGCACTTTTCGTCAATCTATCCACTACTACCCATATGGCATCGAAACCACGATTTGTCTTAGGCAACTTGGTTAATAGGTCCATTGTAATATGTTCCCATTTCCAAACCGGAATTTCTAACGGTTGGAGTTTGCCGTATGGTTTCTGGTGCTCCGCCTTGACTTGTAAACACGTCAAGCATTTTTCCACATACTTTGCCACCTCCCTCTTTATTCCAGGCCACCAATAATTTTGTTTCAGATCATTGTACATCTTGGTCGCACTCGGATGAATTGAATATCGGGATTTATGAGCTTCATCAAGTAGAAGCGCCTTTACCCCACAAGTATTTGGAACCCATATCCTTCCGGATCGAGTCTTTAACCCGTGATTCCCATCCGACAAATCTTTCAACTGACCGATTATTCTTTCTTTCTTCCAATTCTCTTCTTTCACTGCTTCTAACTGCGCCTCTCGAATACGTTCAAGTATACCCGAGGTCACCACGAGCTGCATCGACCTTACTCGTATTGGAACATAGTCCGCTTTTCTGCTCAAAGCATCCGCCACCACATTTGCCTTTCCGGGGTGGTAGTGTATTTCACAGTCAAAATTTTTCACTGTTTCTAGCCATCGCCTTTGTCGCATATTTAACTCCTTCTGATCAAAGAAGTATTTCAAGCTCTTGTGGTCGGTAAATATGGTGCACTTTACCCCATACAAGTAGTGCCTCCATATTTTTAATGCAAATACCACCGCAGCCAACTCGAGATCGTGCGTGGGATATTTCTTCTCGTGTATCTTTAATTGCCTCGAGGCATAGGCTATTACCTTGCCCAGTTGCATCAACACGCATCCGAGCCCCAATAGTGAAGCATCCGAATAAACCACCATGTCTTCGACTCCGTCCGGCAATGTCAGTACCGGAGCTTGAGTTAATCTTTCTTTTAACGTTTGAAACGCTTTTTCTTGGTCGACACCCCAAATGAACTTTTCTTTCTTCCGGGTTAGCTTTGTTAGCGGTGACGCAATCTTGGAGAAATCTTTAATGAATCTCCTATAGTATCCCGCGAGCCCCAAAAAGCTTCTAATTTCCGAAGGGTTCTTCGGGGGATTCCATTTTGACACAGCCTCGATCTTGGACGTATCCACCAATACTCCGTCGGTACTTATGACGTGGCCAAGAAATTGTACCTCTAGTAACCAAAAGGCACATTTAGAGAATTTTGCATATAACCTCTCTCGCCTAAGTGTCTCCAACACCTCTTGTAAATGGTGTGCATGTTCCACTTCACTTTTCGAATACACCAAGATGTCATCGATAAACACGATGACCGACTTATCCAACATTGGCTTGCAAACCCGGTTCATGAGGTCCATGAAAGCCGCGGGTGCATTTGTTAGCCCAAATGACATCACGAGGAATTCGTAATGTCTGTATCTCGTGCGGAAAGCCGTCTTCGGTACATCTTCTTCTTTGACCTTTAGTTGGTGATACCCAGATCTAAGGTCAATTTTTGAAAACCAGTTCGCACCTTGTAATTGGTCGAATAAATCATCTATCCTCGGAAGCGGGTATTGGTTCTTTACCGTGAGTTTGTTTAACTCCCGGTAATCGATACACATCCGCATGCTCCCGTCTTTCTTTCTCACGAACAGTACCGGTGCGCCCCAAGGAGACACACTTGGCCTTATAAATCCTTTGTCAAGCAGGTCCTGAATTTGGGACATCAACTCTTGTAATTCCGACGGCGCGAGTCGGTATGGTGCTTTAGCTACGGGTTTTGCGCCCGGAATTAATTCGATCCCGAACTCTACTTCCCGTTCAGGCGGTATCCCCGGTAAATCCTCCGGAAACACATCTCCATAATCTCGTACTACCGGTACATCTTCAATCTTCCGTGATTCTTTCTCGGGCTCATTTGCGTATATCATGAACGCCTTGCATCCTCGCTTCATAAGCTTGTGAGCTTTCAACATTGAGCACACTATGGGGTTACCTCCTTTTTCGCCATAAATGGTAACGTGTTTCCCGCTCGGAGATGTTAATTTTATCTCTTTACGAAAACACACGACTTTTGCATGGTGCTGGGCTAGCCAATCCATCCCAACGACTACTTGGAATTCCCCCATTGACATCGGGATTAGGTCTATCAAGTATTCCTCATCGTCGATGCTTAATTTGCAGCCTCGACAAACATCACAAACTATAAAACTTTTGTTGTCCCCTATTTCAACTTCTAAGGGCACAGGTAATTTCGTCAATACAAATGAAGGATGTCGAATAAATCCATGCGAAATGAAGGATTTATTCGCACCCGTATTAAACAATACACGTGCTGGAATTGATTTAATTGTGAATATACCTGAAACCACATCGGGTTCTGTCTTCGCTTCAGCCACGGTAAGTTGGAAGGACCTCGCCTTCGCTTTGGGAGCTTCTGTTGGAGATTCTTTAACATCTCTCTTTCCAATTAAGTCCGGACATTCAGACTTTTTGTGGCCGGGTTGATAACATTTGTAGCAAACAGAGACTTTTCCCGGGCATAGCGAGGTCGTGTGCCCCGTCTTATTACATATAGGGCATGGCTTGTCTTTGAACCGACATTCCCCTTTGTGTCCCTTCCCGCACACTTTACAACTTGGCGACCCACTTTTAGCATCCACCTTCTTTCCCGATTCTCCAGTTCGGGCTTTCTTTGTAGGGCTTGGATTCACATCATGTGCCCTTCGCTCACCTCTTTCGACTTGTTTCTTCAACTCGATTTCCCGTTCCCGAGCAACATTAATGATTTCGGTAAGGGTCTCGTATTTTGAAGGAGTCATAAACTCCCTATATTCAGCACTCAACATATTGTAGTAGTAGTATATTTTATGTTCTTTGTTCGTCACCAATTCACTACTAAACTTCATTTTATCCATAAACATCGCCGTGATCTTGTCTATGGTTTCACCCTTGTGCCTAAGTTGCATGAACTCTTCCTTGATTTTGTTAATGACCGCTTTGGGACTATGATGTTTAAGAAATGGTGTCTTAAACTCTTCCCATGTCATGGTCCTTGCCGCTTCGGCCCCTATTTCATTCTTTTTGTTATCCCACCAATCCTTGGCTTGTCCTCTTAACTGACCCGTTCCGTATGCAATGAAATCACTTTCGTCGCAATGGGTCCTTTCAAACACCCCTTCAATATCGCCCAACCATCTTTGGCAAATTATCGGATCGACTTCCCCGTTATAGATTGGCGGTTTGCACGCCATGAATTCCTTGTACGAACACCCTTTGCGTTCTCCCGTTTTCTCCTTCATAAGGTTGACAATATCCTCCAACCTTTTAACTCGCTCTTCTACAAGCGACAACACCGTGCCTTGAATTTTGTCTATAAACCCGGATAGACTGCTTTTAATTGCCTTTCCTACTTCCTCGGCAATTATTTCTTTCATTTGTTCAGTGCTTGTTTGCACCGGATTATCATCATTCCCATCGGACATCTTGAAACTGAAATGTTTACATCAAACGTTAAACATTTCATTCATGACATTGCTTCGTTTGTTTCGGTTTAGCCAAGTTCCTAACTTGCTTTAACCGTTCACATTTAATGCACTTTCTGGGTTTGAGTGTGTTAACACGCTCTTCCCATGCATATCAATTCGTTTCTCATTCCTTACATAAGACATAATTTATTAACATAATAAGTTAATTCTTACCGGATGATTGATCAAGCTTGAACCGAACACTTTGTTGACAACCTTAAGCTCTGATTACCAACTTGTAACACCCTTAAATTTTCACTTGATTTTAATAATAGATTATACTGTTTGTAAATAAAAGTTCCTTACTTAACATAAATTTCATACAAAAAGTTCACATGTAGCATAAGCATAGTCCACTACACTAAGTTAAAACATTTCAAAAGTTACTTAAAAATTGTTTACAACCCATAAACCAAGTCTAGTAAAGATTTAAAAACATTGCGGAAGCTTCAAAAGTAGTGTTCGGTTCTTCATCATATGCTTGATCGCCATCCGTAAGATCACCTCGTCACCTATGGTCAAAACCATTAAAAAATTAGTTTTGACATTGTTATATAGTATATAAACACAAGATCCAACATCAAATTGTGAATAATAAAATATAAGTTTTCTGGTTCCACCGTAACTTACGGTGCCATCGTAAGTTACGGTAGGTTCTGAAATCTTCTGGTCCACCGTAAAACAGGGGTGAACCACCGTAAGCACTTGACCTTTACCGTAAGTTACGGTACTACCGTAACTTACGGTGGTCCCTGGAATTCCATATTTCGTTTAATTTATTCATTACACTCAAACCCAAATCTCGGATTTCGCTTTTCTAGCATACCAATACGTTAAATTCTCGTATTTCTAATATGATATATATAAACCAATATCAAAGATCAATCCATCATATTCCGGAGCATCAACCATGCCTTACTTGATTATTCAACCCGTTTGGCTCGTCTAAGGAATCCTCCTTTGTGACGACTACCAACGAGTTCCAACCAAATTTTACCTATTATTCAATATAGCGACATCACCGCTTTAATTCAAAACAACCCTTATTCTAAAATTCAATTACGCATTATATGATCATCAAAATCTACTTAATGTAATGGGTCAAGTTACATACCTTTAAAGCAAGCCCTTCAAACGTGCGTCCACATCGGTTTGCCCGCTAGATGCCCCGGCTTCCTTTCCTATAGAGTTCAATCACTTTATGTTTAGAACTCTTTGTTTCACATACATAACGCACATTTTGTCATACATCATAATTATGCGTTTTTAACTTAACAATTCAGTTTCAAGCCTTCTTTGAGGCATTTCAACAAACACTATAAGGGCAGAATTTTTACATGTTTAAACATCAAATCTCTAGTTTATTATTTAGCCCTAATTTCACATCATTCAACCTTTTTACATGATTGATAACTTCAATTTTTCTGGAATCACTTCAAAATTGTCAAATTACACTTAGATAACAATCTATTTCCTAGTGTTCATCAAATTACACATAATCCACTAATCACCTACAATGGTGTTCATGGATTCACCAAATTTTCTTATGATTTCAACTACTATTTGTCTAGGGTTTTGTACCTAGACACTATAGTTGTTCCTAATCATCATAATACACACATGCAACTAGAATTTCAGATTTTTTCCAATTCACGAGAATTTCAAGTTAAGAGTTTTCATTAAATTTTACATACCTTGTAATCCTCTTGTGATGAGGATCACGATTCTAAGCTCGGATTTTCGTTTGGACCAGATTTGCACCTCCAATTTGAGAGTTTAAGTAGAATTTTAGGGTTTGAAAGTGGGGGTGTCGCCCCCTGCTTGTTCTAATCGACCAGACACCTCCATTTGGGGGTGTTTGGTTTGTTTTATTTGTTTAATAACAATTAAGTTTCAATTGTTACAACTTAAGCCCCTCCACTTTGATCAACATTTAATTTAGTTGCTTTTAACCCTACTTTAAGTTATTTCTAGACTTGTAACTAACTAGGTTAAAATTCCTAGTTAGTAAATTCTCGCTTGTTTATACTTTATAATTATAATATAAAGTTTTATATTTTCGGGGTGTTACATTCTGCCCCAGCAAGTTCTAATGCCCTATATGTCAAATGGGGGCTTGTTTCATTTAACAATCTTATTCAAGATTACGACATTAGGGTGGAGTGGAATCCGGTGCTGCCGTCAAAGACAGACATGACATTTCCGTTGAAGAAAGGTAAACTCACTCTATTTAGTGATTTTTTTCAAATTTTGCAACTTCCGATTGCCGATCACCAAGTTTTGTAAGTTGGTTCTTCATCAGTATCCCATCCACATTTCCCAACTGCATCCGTTAGGGTTGGTTAAACTTCGACAGTTTGAATTTGCTTGTATAGCCCTAGGTCATATCCCTGAACTTACCGTTTTTATGGCTTTTTTCGTTCTTGTGTTGAAATCCCTTTTTTCGTTAGTCAGCCCCGGAGGCTTGCAGAAATCCGACGCCGGTGGATGCATGATAATAATGAGCTCCATCAGGCGCAAGTTGTTATTCAAGAGCTGAAGGATGAGAAATATCATTTGGAAAGTCAACTCCAAGCTGCTGGTATGAGGGAAAGCAGGTTTGTGTCTGAGAAAAACAAGGCGGAGGATGATTTTAAACGTGTAACGACCCATCTTGCCAAGGAGAGAATAATGTGGGCTCGTGATATAGCGGAAAAGGAGTTCCACACAAAAAGAGGCAAACTGCAGGGAGATATGGCTGATGCTCTTGAAGCGGCGTGCAATGATCCACTGCCCTCGTATGCCGACTTGATGGATAAAGTAACCGAAGATGGCGTGGACTCCTTACGCCTAATGTTGGATCCAGCGGAGGAGTCTGGAGAGGAATGAGGGTTTTACTTTGTTTGTGTTGTACGCTATTCCTTAGATATTTTGTGTAAACAATGTTTTGCTTGGTTTACGTGCAAATATTTTATTTTTTGTCAGACATTTAATGCTAATGTCATGATGAATGACGCCGCCAGTTGCCTAAGTGTGGTGATTTGACGTGCAATGATGACTTTTTATTAATTTTGCTATCGTCATCACTGTCAAGTCTTTCAAACTTGTATAAATTGAGTCATTTTTTCCAGATTTGGTATTTGAAAAAATGGGGCGAAGATGCCATAAACAGAAAATTTCCCACATTCTCCATCGTTTGGACGCAGCTGATGGTCTGATTCATCTTCAAGTTTCGGTGACGGAGGAGATGATTAGAGGAAGGGAGGTGAACTCTGATGATACTGTACCCCGGGTTAGCCGGTCTTGCAAGAACATCGAAGATGAAGGTCCTTCGAAAGCTGATGCGGGTGTGATTTCTTTATCAGCTGATACTCTGATATGAGCTTTTCCTCCTGATCATGTTCAACGCTGTAGACTGGTGTACGAACGACGCCGCAGTGGACGTCGTTGTACGAACCCGGTTGATGATCGGAGGGTGTTGGTTGTTCTGATAGATGAGGTTAATGTCGATGGCCTGATCATTGATCCTCATCCGTTGGAAGATTATGGTGTGGCATTGTACACCCCTGCAGAAGTGAAGGCAATGCTTTCATAAGTAGATATTTAGAACATGTTCGTTTTTTGGCTCCCGTATGTTGGTTTTTAGCAACAGGGACAAGTACTTGGTTTTTTGTAAGATAGTTGTATGTATTTATTACCAAAATACCTATCTTTTTTGTAGTGGTTAATGTATCTATCACCAAGATACCCACTCTTAGCGCTGTATAGTTTTGACCCTTTGACTTATATTATATATGAAAAATATTTCGTGTCAAGGATGCTTTTTTACCGTTATGTGCAGTTAAATGCGATGGTAATTTTTTTGTACCGAAAGTGCAGTATGAATGTGATGGTAGTTGATATTGTACATGTAAGTAATGAGAGAAAAAAATAAAAAAGAAAGAATTTTTATTAACTCAATACTTAGAGGAAAAAAAGAGACATCGTTAAAGATGAATTACACTTGTTTGTAAAAGAAAAAACAATCAGACTCGTCGTTAGGGGCGGGACTTTACATATAACATTTTTTTCAATTGAGCCGCGTTCCAGCTACGTGGAATCGCGGTGCCATCTAGCCTGGATAGGCGGTAAGCCCCTTTGCCTAAGTCTTATTGGATGAAATAGGGACCTTCCCAGTTGGGTCCTAGTTTGCCTGAGGGCTCCGCTCTACTGGCTTCATTGTCACGCATGGTATGCTCGCCTTCCTTGAAAGTATGCTCAGCCACGCGCTGGTTGTAGTACTTTTCCAAAGTTTTCTTGTACTTTGCTTCGCTGATGGCGGCTGCCTCGCGTCGTTCTTCTAACAAGTCTAGGCCTTCCCTTAGGAGCATGTCATTGTCATCATTGGTGGTAAGGAGCCTTAGCGATGGTAAGCCAACTTCCGCGGGTATCATAGCCTCTGCGCCATAGGTTAGGCTGAAGGGGGTTTCATTGTTACTTGTCTTGGACATTGTTCGATGTGCCCAGATAACATTTGGTAACTCTTCTACCCAAGAACTTCCTTCACAACCTAACTTTCTTTTTATTCCATCAAGCAAACTCCTATTTGCCCGCTCCACTTGGCCATTTCCCTGGGGATGTGCCACTGACGTAAAGATTTGTTGAATATGAAACTCTGCACACCAATCTTGTAAGACCCGGTCTGTGAATTGCGTTCCATTGTCGCTCACCAGGTATAGCGGCAGTCCAAATCGGCACACTATGTATTCCCATACGAATTTTTTGGCGTTTTCAGCGGTTATTTTAGCCAAGGGTTTAGCTTCAACCCACTTGGTGAAATAGTTGATTGCCATAATTAGGTATTTTAGCTTCCCGGGGGCCAGCGGAAATGGCCCTACGATATCGACTGCCCACTTTTGAAATGGCCAGGCCGCCGTGACAGGAATTAGATTGTTCTTGGGGTAGAGCGTTTGAGGAGCAAATTTTTGACAACTGTGACACTTTCTGAGTTCGTCTACCGCATCTTCATGCATCCTAGGCCAATAGTACCCGGTGTTGTGGATTTTGGCGACAACTGCCCGGGGTCCGGTGTGAATGCCACATATGCCAACGTGTATTTCTTGGATTAAGTACTTTGCTTCCGCTGGGGATACACACCGCAGTAGTGGTCCCAGGTATGACTTCCTATATAGGACGCCATTGTTTGCTTCATACTGTAACGCCTTAGTTTGTATCTTTTGAGCTTCACCCCGGGTGGGGGGTAATTCCCCCTTTGTGAGGAACTTTAGGATTGGAGTGTACCAACAGGGTTCTTCCGCTGTGATGGCGGACACTTCTCGGGGTTCTATGGAAGGCTCTTGTAGTGTTTCTACCTTTACTTCCTTTTCCATACCAGAGGTGGCGAGCTTGCTCAAGGCGTCAGCTATTTGGTTTTTTCCTCGATGAACGTGATTAAGTGTGACGCTGTCAAAGGAAGCTATGAGCTCCTTGGTTTTAGCCAAATATTTTGCCATCGTTTCATCCTTGGCTTCGTAAGTTTCGTTCACCTGATTATTGACTAGTAAAGAGTCAACGTACGCGTCGACCCTTGTAGCCCCCATGGATTGGGCCATTCGCAAGCCCTCGAGTAGCGCCTCATATTCTGCTTCGTTGTTGGAACATTTGAAGTCAAACCGCATGGTGTACATTAGCCTTATTTCATCTGGACTTATTAGCATGAGGCCCGCGCCAGATCCTTTTCCGCTGGAAGATCCGTCGGTGTATAATTTCCAGGTTTGCCTGGCCGTGCTGGACTCTAGTATGCCCTGAGCCGCGAGATCTTGTATCATTTCTCCTTCGGGAATTTCAGCCAAGAAATCAGCAATCACTTGTCCCTTAATGGCTGTTCGCTTTCGATATTCAATGTCGAGGGTTCCCAGCTCTATCGCCCATTTGGCCAACCTCCCTGAGATTTCAGGCTTGTGCAAAATTTGCTGTAGCGGATAATTTGTTAAGACTTGGACGCGGTGCCCTTTAAAATATCTTTGAAGACGCTGGGAAGCATGGACGAGCGTCAGTACCAGTTTTCAAGTGTTGGATACCGCGTTTCTGGTCCTGCTAGGACTCGGATGATGTAGTATATAGGTGTTTGTTTTCCATCTCTTTCTACCATGAGTACCGCGCTTACCGCGTTGTGAGCTGCTGCCAGGTACATTTTTAAGAGTTCTTCTGGGTATGGCGCTGTCAACATGGGTAATTTTTCAATGAACTGCTCCATGTCTTGTAAAGCCTCTTCTGCTTCACTGGTCCACTTGAAGTTTTTCTTATTAAGGCAATCTTTCAACGTCTTTATGAATGGCAAAGATCTCTCGGCATGTCTTGCCAGAAATCTGTTTATTGCTACTAGACGCCCATTTAGCGCTTATGCCTCTTTTAAAGTCCTGGGGGAGGGCATTCGTGCTATGGTGGCTACCTTATCCGGGTTAGCTTTAAAGTCGTCCCGGGTGACCACCACTCCCAGGAACTTGCCTTCTTCTACCCCAAACGAACACTTCTTGCGGTTGAGCTTGATGTTGTATTCTCTCAGCTTTTGGAAGGTTTCTTCGATGTCTTCGAGCATTTGCTTTTCTTCTCTGCTCTTGATTACTAAGTCGTCGACATACACTTCTAAGTTTCTGCTGATTTGTTTTTCAAAAGCCTTGTCCATGAGACGTTGGTATGTGGCTCCGGCGTTTCGTAGACCAAAAGACATTTTGGTATAACAAAAAATGCCCACATCGGTGTGAAACACCGTTTTTCTTCGTCTTCTCTTGACATTTTGATATGGTGGTAGCCCTTATAGGCGTCTAAGAAACACTTGTATCTATAAGGGACCAGAGAGTCAACCTTGAAGTCCATCTCAGGTAGCGGATAAGCGTCTTTAGGGCATGCCTTGTTTAAGTCTTTGAAGTCGATGCACATCCGCCATGTGCCATCTGGCTTCTTAACCATCACTGGGATTGATACCCATGTGTGGTACTTTGTTTCTCTGAGAATTCCAGCTTCGACCAGCTTTCGTACTTCTTTGACCACCGCCGCTTTTCGATCAGGAGCCATGCTACGTTTACCATGTGCTACTGGCTTGATGCCCGGGAGTGTTGCTAATTTGTGCTCTGCCTTATCCCGGGGTATCCCAGTCATGTCGGAGTGTTCAAAAGCAAAGATATCGGCATTCCTTCTTAATAGCTGTTTTAGGTTGTTTTTAAACTCAGGGGAGAGACTATCCCCTACTGTCACTGTTTGCTCTAGGTGGCGTGTGCTTAAAACCCACCTTTCTGGGCCGATAGCACCGGTGGGTCCTTGACGGCATCTCTTGGTGTCCAATACTTCTCCCAGCTTATCCCGGTATACCGTTGCAATCCCCCGCGGGGTGGGGAATTTCATGAACCTACGCGCTGTGGAAACTACAACGTCAAGTTTTCCCAAGGTAAATGTAAGACCCTTACATTTATTGAATATTTCATATAATATATAGTGCATTTTTTTTAAACACCGTTTTCTTTTCAAAAGATCAATGAAACGACGTTTACATAGAGTTTAAAACCTTCAAACGATATTTACAAAAGTTCAAAACATCCAAAAGATGGTTATAATAGTTTTACATAAGTTTGGTAACAAAAGAGACTATTAAAGTAGCGGAAGCTTCGTTAGATTGTGTGTTCGGTTCTTGACATGGCTTGATCATCCTCCGAGGTCTAAAGTGCATCGTTACCTATCATACAATTTCATTCAAATGTTTAGAAATCAAAGCATTTGAATAAAAGAATTAAACACAAGAAATTATATATATTTTTCAGCCCCTTCACCCGGCCGTGTCAGGTTTCCACCCGGCCGTGTCAGTTAAACATGTATTTTTCACAGAACCTTCACCCGGCCGTGTCAGCTCTGCACTTTTCCCAGCCAACTAATTCTTACTAAAACGGACATAACTCTCTCATTTTTTATCCGTTTGGCGTCACGTTTCTTCCTACGTGATCGTAATTTAATCTTCCATCATATGGAGTAAAAATCCAATATTCGGAATAACAATTTTTCCAAGTCTTTAAGCCTTCGACTTTATATATTTCTACAAAAATTTGACCCGTTCATGATTTTATCAAACAAACTTGTTTGTAGCATTCAAACTCTCATAAACATCATGAATTATTTCCTATTATACAAGGTTCAAATCACGGGGTTTTATGCATTCTTAACCCGTTTTTTGCTTATATGCTTATTTTGACCCGTTAAGGGTGTTTAAGCACTTTTCCGCATAATTCACGCTCATTTATTTCTAGCATCTTATTTCCACATTATTTATCAAATAATCTTCCACCACAACTATAATTGTGGTGGATTTAATGTGGTATATTATTTATTCCGAGTTTTACCCCTCGGATTAACATTTTACGACAAAGACTCTTATAGACTCATTTGACCCAAAGATTCACATCTTTCATTTCTTATACTTATTCTAAGTGTTAGGATCGGAGGCTCTCATGATTGTGCTTGTTTGTGTAAATTGAATGATCAATGAATATGAAAACATGTTAAGTGCAGCGGAAATGAAAACAAACTTTGTAAACACAATCAAAGGAGAAAATAGTTTGATAAACATTTGCTTCTCATAGAGTCAAAAGATTACAAATCAAAGCAAAAGATTACAGTGAAAGCTTACAAACTAAACTCCCCCTCAGCCTGATGCCCCAAGGTTGGTTGCACAAGATGAAAGGATTGGACATGAGGAGGAAAACTCGCTCAGTCAATCAAATGTAACAGTACAGAGTACTGCTCCATTTATAGGCAAACCAAACCACTGAGGCATCTCAGCTGACGTCACCATGAAAGCGACGTCTAACAGCCTAACAACCTGTATCTACTGTCCTTATACAAACACTGCTAAACCTAACTAAGGACAATACATAAAATAGATAATTCACTAAACAGCTACTCTCCCTTTATGTCAGTGCTTTCCTCAAGGTTGATCAGTCCTTGATTGGGCAGTGCTTTATCATCAGTAGATAAGACCAGCAGTGTTGAATGCTTCAGGGATTTGATCAGCAGTAGAAAGGCCAGCAGCAGTTGTATATGAACAGCGGATAGAGACCATCAGTTGTTATAAACCACTTTCAAGGGGAAAGCTTAATGTAAATTGCTGCTTATTGTGAATCCACTGTTGTGACCTGGTTTTGGCTTTACATTATCTGTTCCTCTGGTAGGGTTCAATCCCAACAACCTCCCCCTGGAACAGATAATGCCAAAACCATTCATTATTTTGGATCTTTATTCCTCATCAAAAGTTCCTTAGCTTGTCTTTTGAATTCTTCTTCAAATTCCTTGGAACTTAGATCATCCTCTTCCCTGCACAGTGAAAGTTCAAGGAGATCCTGCAAATCTTCAACACTAAGGCCTAGTGCTTCTTTCCTTGATATATACTTCACTTCGCCATTGGATCTAACCAGGGTCAATACATGGGTCTTTTGATCAGAGAGCCACTTTAGTACTTTTGAACCCAATGGGTTTCTTGGGAGAGATTTATTTGCAGACGAGGTTGGAGATTTTGGCCTTGAGAAAACTTGCAGACTTTCATACATTCTTTTGAAGGCCATTTCAATGACATTGTTTGCTGCAGCTATGTCTTCTGCAGTTTCCTTTTCTATCTACTCTTGTCTTTTTTGTTGATCTGGCTCAATGTCTGAAACTTCTGAAGTAGATGGTGATGCAGGTTTAGTTAACACTCTCTTAAAAAGATTTTGAAGTTTTTCCGAGTTCTCTTCTTTTAGACCCATTTTCATGATGGTTTCTTTGAAGTACTCAACTTCCTTTTCCTTTACCTCTTCACTGGTCAGCAGTTCTCCTTCTTCTTGGTTTGTCACAAAAGTAGACCGGAATAGTGTTTTGAGGTTTCCTATCTTCTGTTCAAGCTTCATCATTTGTTCATGCTTCTTTGAAGTGCCTGAAATAGTTATCTTCCTTTTCTTCAGCCTTTCATAGGCTTCATCAGTTTGCTGTTTTGACCATTTTGATATGGCATTTGCAGTGTCCACTCTTGCATCCACCAGCTCCTGTTTCTTTCTTTTGTACTTAGCTGTTTGGTCATTGATGAACTTTTTGTATTTACTCCAATTGGGAGCATTTTTCTTCTTTTTAGGATCATTCTTGAGTCTATGAATCCTATCAGCTTCATGTTTTAAAAGCACTATTGGCCATTCTTCAAATTGGTTTACTTCAGCAGGATAAAATTTTTCTTGCATTATGTAAGCAAGAAGTTTTCTTCTCATCTCTTTTCTTTGTTCTGCCTTTTCTTTGCTCAGCTCATGTGCAAAATCTTTTATTAGATTGACTTTAGTGAGCAGAAATTCCAATCTTTCAGCAATGATTTGAGCTGAAGATACTCATCCATATCCTCTGGAATCATGAAGCCAACGAGTGAAGGAAATCTTCTGTTTGAAGGATCATCATCAGTGTAGAACTGCCTCATCTCATTTTTTATAGCTTCTAGCTCCAATGGATATTTTGCAGCAGTGGGATCATATTTGTCCTCATCTGGCTGAGTAAGTTTTCTTTTTCTGGTGTAGAGCTTTGCTGGTTGTGATGTGAAACTGGTGGAAACAGTGGTGGATGTCTGACTAACAGTGGTTGAAACAACTGGTGTTTCAGCCTCTGTTGTCATTACAACTGCTGATATGTCAGCAGATGTCTTCTGCTTTTGAGCAGGGGTTGGGGGTGGTGAAGTTGTTTTTGATAGTGGTGATGTGGGTGGTGAATCATAGGGTATGAAGACCTTTCTCCTTTTTATTATAGGAGAGGCAGATGATGTTTTGGGTGGATCAGTGGTGGTGAGTTGAGTGGCAGTGGTTTGACTAACAGTTGTTGAAACAACTGGTGTTTCAACCACTGTTGTCATTACAACAGATGTTATAACATCTGCTGTCTTCTGCTATTTGTCAGCAGGTGGTATGGTTTTAGATGATGATGGTGGTGGTGTGGCAGTAGTTTTGATGGTGTGTGGTGAAGTTTTGTGTGTTGTCTTGGTGTGTGTTGATGAGATGACAACTGTTTGGCTACTGACAGCAGTTTTTGTAACTACTGCTGTATCAGTTGTTTGAGATTTTGTGGGAGGTGGTTTAGATGTTTGCTTTGCTTGCTCAGGTTCAACACACAGGCCATGTTCTATTCCCTTCTTCTTCATTTGCTTCATTATCTCCCCCTTTTTGGCATTATCTGCAAGGGGGTTATCAAAGAATAGTAATGTTGAAGGAGCTTTGCAAGTGGTAGTTTAGATGCTGGCCTTTATAGCCTTGATATCTGCTTGAGTATCCTTGAACCTTGATTCCACCATATTGGTCAGCATTTGTATATGCATTTCATGCTGCTTATCAGCCACTTGTTTTTGTCTTTCAAGCATGGGTTGAAAAAGATTCCAGAGCTCATTTGTAGCAAGTGCTTGTGGTGGAGCAGGTGCTTGAGGTGGAACTGCAGTGGACTGTGCTTTTTGAGCTTTTAAAATCTCTTGCACCATCTCCTTTATTTCAGAAACTGATTCTTCAAGTTTTTCAACTCTGCCCGTCAATTCCTGATATCTTGAATCATCACCCATTTTACTGGGATCATCTGAATCCCCACCAGCAGTGGTTGTATCAATGTGCGACTTAGGAACTGAGTCCCAAAAATCATCCATTGATGCCCCTTGTTCTCGGTACTGGGGACTTCTTTCTTTAGCACTTGATAAATCTTTGATGTTACCAGTGGACAAAATAGCCTCACTAGTGATTTCCAGAGGTGCTATGGAAGAAATTTCCTTCAAGGGAGTCTGACTGATGAAACAACTGTCCAAATGTAGACCTGTTGATCCAACATTTGTAGTTGTTGCTCCACTTGAACTACTGACAAGAATTACTTGTAATTCCTGTAGTGTAACCTCCTCAACTGTTGCTGGGATAGCAAAGGCAGTAGCTTCAGACCCAGTCACTTATGGGAGTATGCTCTCAGTGATAGGAGATAGAGAGGAACTGGTTTTTGTCTGAGCTATGTCAACTGCATGCAACAAAGGTAGCATGGATTGTGGCATTATGATTGGTGAGGGGATGGGAGTTGAAAGAGACATGTCCTTGGGATCAGGACTGAGGAAGATGGATCTAATTGAATCCAGAGCTTCATATTGTGGGGTCCCTGTGCTTACAACCTGATCCTTTTGTGAGGATGCAGGAGGAGTTTTAGGCAATGGTTGAGATCTTTCTACCAACTGCTGTGAGGAAGTAGCAGCAGTGGTTTGTGGTGACATTTGTGTTATCACAGGCAGTTGCTCTGGGATCTCATCTTCCAGAGTTGCCTTTTTCTTGGGTTTGGTGGGCTTTTTGTATGTTTTCTTTTTGGTCTTTTTGGAGATTTCAGGTGTGGGTTTCAAAGCAGTGGTTGTGCTGCTATGATCACCTGGAGCAGTGGGCTCAGCAGCAGATGTCTGAGGAGCAGTTGTAACTGCTAAATTCTGCTCAGGCACCTCTGCTTTTGTTTTTATAGGTGCCATCATTCTTGAAAATGTTTCATTTGTTAAGCTTTTTATTTAACAATAAACACCTTGTTTGAGCAAATTCTCATTTTCCTTTTCAAATTTTTGTTTAAAATAATAACTCAAAAATCTTGGAAAAAGTAAAAATGCTTTGCTATCAACATTTTTTATCAAGTCATTAAAGATCTCCTGGGAGTAGTTGTAATTTTTGTTATTTAGAATAGCATATCCCAGGCATTGAATCTTCAATGGTATTTCGTTAAACGCTGTTGTTTTATTCGAAACACACATCAGAAGTGTGTGAAATAAAAACCTAGGTGCAGAAGGGAAGTAACCTTTTTGTAAGGTATCTACCTTTGATTGTTCTGCATATCCCCTTTTTACGAAATCAGTTTTCATCTCGGCTTTATCAAAAGAGATTTTACCTTCCTGATCGTCGAGTTTAAAGACTTCGGAGATTGATTTTGGGGTTATTTGAACTGCTTTACCCTGTATCGAGGAGTTAATGGCTATGACTTTATCGTCTTGTTTTTCAAGCGTCGCCTTTTCCCAGAACTCTCTCTGGGTTTGCAGATAGATGGGGGCATTTACTGTCAACAAAGTTTTGTACTTTGATGCAGATATTGTGTCAATGATGGAGTCGAAAGTGTGGTTGTCTTTGAGTTTTGTGAGTAAACACAAATAGTTGTGAGATTGTTTGTATGGTATTTCGATGGGTTCTTCGGCCGTTTGAGCGACCTCTTTGGAATGTGATGGTGATTTTGGTTTTGATTTCGATTTTGATTTTGATTTTGACTTCGTCATTTTGATGAAGAAGGATCGGAGAGTGATTTGGGAAGAAAGGTTAGAAACTGCTTTGAGAAGAGAACTTTGGAATTCAATTCGACAGTGTAAAACCCCGTTTGGGGGTTTAGGGCAGGGTTTTATTTAGGGAAAAAGTGATCGCTGATGTGGCAGCAGTTATTATGATCTGAAGGCTAAAAACTGACCACGTGTCAACCTCTGATAATATGGATGTAGAATGAAGGACAGCTGTTTTGAGAGCCCCTGATGTATCAAGCATCAGTAGTTACAACGGTAATAAAGTGAACACAGTGGAAGATTTTTACTATCAGTGGATAGTATATAAGTGGATAAGACACTGATTTTGAGCATCAGTGCTTGTCTAGCAAAATGAAAAATCGGTGGTTGACTTTCAGCAGTGAATAGTAATTAGGAAACAGATTTTTGAACAAAGCAGTGTTTAGGGGTAAGACAGTGGTAAGAATTTGATGCAATAGTATCTCAGCAACTTTTAGAACAATCAGTGGATAGCTTTTTCAGAAATTTACATTCAGAGTTTTGCCACGTGTCAATTTTGAAAATAGATTTCTGACAGTGGTTTAGTACCCCAGATGATACAAATTTTTTACTAAGATAACTCATTTTCGTTTAATATCTAAATTAAAACATGAGTGCCTCAGTAGTTTAAGCACTGTTTGGCAATCAACCATGGATTAATGTTTAAAACAAATCTGAGTATGACATGACCTTGACATATGTACCATTTCCTTTTAACCCATTTATGAGGACAATAATACCAACAAAAATAAGGTACTATATCCTGACAGGAAATTGAAACTATTGCTATAAAAAAACAAGCAAAAGTTCAAAATATATTATTCAAAAAAAAAAATTAACAATATATCCTGGTTATTTGAGAAAAACTTTTTGAAAAAAAATGGATAAAGGCCTTTCTGAGAACAGCATCAAAAGGATCTGGTATATTTTCAATAAAATACTTAATCATATCATTCTCAAATCTATATAAATGGTCAGTGGTTTGACAGCAATGGTCGGAAATTTTGAATACATTTTGACCACTGTTTGGTACCATTTTCTTGTTGATTGATTGTCAACAGAAATGAGGACACATGTTCACATGAGTTTTTTTGAAAATCCTATTGTGGACTTTGTTACCATGTGAAGATTCTGAAAATTTGTCTAGTCCTCATGTAAGTTCAATCACTGGGAATACTATTATCACCTGAACTTTCCTGAACCAGTGAGCACAAACAGTTGCTTAATGACCATTATTACCCCAAGCTTTGACTCTCAAGTGTTTTATGTTTATACTCTTTTCTTTTAAATTCAAAATTTTTGAGATAAACACACTTTTGAGTTTTTGTGAATTTTCTTCTTCCCTTATTACCCTTCCCATTTATAAGTAATGAATTACTTACTGGGGGTCTTTATGGAGAGAAGCCTTAATCCAAAATCATTTTGCAGTAATATTTTGAGAGAATCGGTAATGTTTGCACATGTTTTCAACCAATCTCACACTACTTATGATACGGACTATGTTGACCCCTGTTTTTCTTAGTGTATTTAGACAAAGTTGATTTGTTCCTTTTGAGGATCTCAACCTGTTTTTCCACACATAAGATCTGAATAACTAAAGTTTTAAATCCCCTCTTTATAGAAAATCAAACACACTAATGTTTAACATAGGTGTTTGTTAATCCGAGGTTCATACTTTAGTTTAATGAAAACATCACCGATTACACATCAACAATTGAAGTCAATTTTGAAAATAAGAACTAATCTCATAGTTTAACAGATATGTTTTCAGATCTAGAAACCATGAGTGTCTTGTGCATGAAATCACTTGTTGTGTGAAATTTGTGTGTCATATGACATCTTGGTTGATTTACAGAGTTTTTGAATAACCATTTTGAACGTGATTTACTCGATACTCTGTTTTTCAACTGACTACAACCAATCTTAGTATCAATGAATTTTGAGCCGAACTGTTACGTCAAATTGATTGTTAGATCGAATTTTGACTGTCCAAGCTCTGATACCAATTGTTAGGATCAGAGGCTCTCATGATTGTGCTTGTTTGTGTAAATTGAATGATCAATGAATATGAAAACATGTTAAGTGCAGCGGAAATGAAAACAAACTTTGTAAACACAATCAAAGGATAAAATAGTTTGATAAACATTTGCTTCTCATAGAGTCAAAAGATTACAAATCAAAGCAAAAGATTACAGTGAAAGCTTACAAACTAAACTCCCCCTCAGCCTGATGCCCCAAGGTTGGTTGCACAAGATGAAAGGATTGGACATGAGGAGGAAAACTCGCTCAGTCAATCAAATGTAACAGTACAGAGTACTGCTCCATTTATAGGCAAACCAAACCACTGAGGCATCTCAGCTGACGTCACCATGAAAGCGACGTCTAACAGCCTAACAACCTGTATCTACTGTCCTTATACAAACACTGCTAAACCTAACTAAGGACAATACATAAAATAGATAATTCACTAAACAGCTACTCTCCCTTTATGTCAGTGCTTTCCTCAAGGTTGATCAGTCCTTGATTGGGCAGTGCTTTATCATCAGTAGATAAGACCAGCAGTGTTGAATGCTTCAGGGATTTGATCAGCAGTAGAAAGGCCAGCAGCAGTTGTATATGAACAGCGGATAGAGACCATCAGTTGTTATAAACCACTTTCAAGGGGAAAGCTTAATGTAAACTGCTGCTTATTGTGAATCCACTGTTGTGACCTGGTTTTGGCTTTACATTATCTGTTCCTCTGGTAGGGTTCAATCCCAACACTAAGTATATATTTGATTATAAAACTCTTTTCGAAACAACCTTTAGGGGTCGCTTGCTCAATTTCGCATACAAGGGCGTTTTGGTCATCTTTAACCCTTCTTTTACGACGAAGGACTTTTAAAGGCATGTTTGACCAAAATCCCTCTTTTGAACTATTATTTTGTTTGAAAAGCCATTATGTTTTCAAAACACAATGACTATAATCTGAATAATTCGGTTTACCTTTTTAAAGTAACCAAATGTCTATCTTTTTTTTACTTAGTCTAACTCTCATAGAATTTCGAGTTTTAAATGAGTAATTACCCTATTACACATACCTGGCTCGGAACAATATATTGACCCATTTTATACTTTGCTTTAATAACCTCTAATTAACAGCGATGCGAATATCCATTAGATATTTTCTCCTGTAAGCACATAACTCGACAAATAATCATTAGTCAATATTGTCAAAGGGTGATATCTTCACCTTTTGACTCGTTTGGTCTCAGTGACCGTTTATCTTTGCGACATGATATTTATACCATCTCATCTACATGACTCGCTCCGGTTGACACCGTACGGTTATTTTACTTATAAACCATTTCTTAATTCTTTTGACCCATTATGGCTTACGCCATAAAGTGTCTTTCAAAAACTAACGGTTAGCGTCAACGAGTGACCGAATTACCGTTTTACCCTTATTATTTATGTTGGTTTACCATATAAGGTAACCATTCAAAACTCATTATCTATTAGTCAATGCATGACTAAATAATCATATTATTTTCTATTTAACCATTAGCATGGTTTCTTATCATTTTCCCTTATTTTGTTCCGTACGACTATACGTCGGAACATCATGTATCAATTTCTTATTTGTCTTATTCGTAATTAATACGGTAAGAGAATATTCTATAATTTAAGAAGAATGTAAGCTATACTTACCTTGCATCCGATTATGCCGTTCCCGCGTATTTGATCCGTTTGACCCGCTTCCTTACCAAGCTTCCACCTAGCTTGTCAAGCGTCAAACTATCATATAATTTCCACAAGGTGGTTAGATTAATCATTCAAGATCATGACCTTCACACCTTATGAATATTTTTACTACCTTCTTATTGAGCTCTATCATGGGTCGGTTTGACTTTTTAAAAGTCAAATCACCAATTGACATATTTAAATGCACTAACAAGTTCACAAGACTCAATTAGGCATATTATCGAACACTTAGTGAGAATCATCTTTTGAAATACCATATTAGCTAACATGTCATCTATTTCATACCTTAAGTAATAATAAATCAACATGTAATTTCAGTTATTTAAAGCATATACACACTTTGACCATCATAATCATGGGTTTAACTCTTGTGTCAAGACCCACTTCTAATCACTTATGAACTTTTAACAACATCTCTAATTTGTTCAAGTAGTTCATTTATACAAGTTAGTATGATGTTTGTAAACACCAATACAACATCAATTGCTTCAATTCATCAAAACCTATTTAGCTCATACTTGATTAGTTAACTAATCACTAGTTTATGGCACAATTTTTACAAGTTTGCATCTAGGGTTTGTTCCTAGACTTATACTCACATCAATATTACTATAACATTCAACATTTATACAAGTATTTCATTTATGCATGTTTATCACAAATTCGAAATATCACCAAACATCAAAATTCAACATACCTTATAATCCCCTAAGCTTGGTGATCACGATTTTATTAAAAGCCCCAATTTTCTTAGCTTGATTTCTCTTGAATTTGGAGAATTTTGTGAGTTTAGGGCTTGAAGGGAACCCCTTCTTGTCTCTGTGTTTTTGAGCCAATTTTTCCTTATTAATAATTTCACTTTCAAACTTGACCATTTTATTCCCTCTAATTCCATATTTATAAAAAAAAGGTTAACTTAGTCAAGTTTTCTTTATTATTCTAAAAACTCATAACTAACTAGGTTAATATTCCTAGTTACCTAGTGGGTTCGGGGAAGTCATGACCCGTTTCATTTTAAGTCCCGTTAACTCGGGCCTCTTATGAACTTTATTTCCTCAAAAGCTTTTATTATCTTTTTATTTAATATTAGGTTTATTTATTTAATCCCTAATATTTACCGGGTTAACTATACCACTAACGGTATTTTACCCGTTTATTTTTTGTTAATTTAATATAATTAACAAAAAAATCTTGACCGCACCCCTTGAAAATTTTCAACCGCACCCTTGGAAATTTTCAACCGCCTCCTTTTGAAAAATCTTATGAATTTAAAAAAAATGTAAACATGGATTTTTATTAAAATATAACCTAGTGTATATAGTTATTCTTTAACCACTTTACTTAACAATTTAACCCAATAACTTTCACTTAACAATTTAGCCATTAGCCCACTAAACATTCCATTGTAACCCAAGCCCAATAAACCAACCCAATTAAATTCGAAGTTAAATAAAATAACCCAACCCAACCACCCCTTCCAATTCTTTCTCCCACTCTCCCTCTTCTGATCGCGTAGTGTCGCAACCCCCGACCGCCCCGAGAGGCGGGCGGTCGCGAGCTTCGCACATTCGGTGGTATCGATGTTTCTTTACTTAGGCAGCGGAATTTACATCAGGACCGTAGTTAGGAAATATTTTATCAGAGTAAAACACCTCATTTTATAAATAATAAACACATGTGTAAAACCCAAGTTTCTATTCATAATATGTTTATAGGGATAAACCCTATTGTACTGAAATAAAACATCTTCTTTATTTAGGTAACTTTTATAGCCACTTTTCCAAGCCTTCAGTGGTCTCCAGCTGGCTTCTATTTTGGCTTTCACATTTTGTTACCTGAAATGCGTTTTAAAAACATTTGTCAGTGGGAAATACTGGTGAGTGAATCCCAATTTATTCAAAACAAGTTTTATCATTTTACAGCATTGAGGGCAATCCAACAATTACATTTGTTTATCTCTACTTTAATTACCACCCATGGCACTGTCAATCCTAACTTGTGGTAATGTTACTACTCACAGTGTAGTAACAAATTTTGTATACAAAACCCCAACATACTGACGACAATTGTAGATTTACAAATACTCAATCACTGTGAAATATAATTTAAAACATTTGAGGTTTTGTAAAAACAATTTTCAAAAAGAAAGGATTACTTACTTTGCTAATTTAGGTGTTTCCTTGTGACTTCCTGGTTATAATCTATTAATTAAACAATGCACACGCATTAGTATAATAACCAATTTTACATTAGTTATACCCTCCCCGAGACAGAACTCCAACGACTAAGTCAGGCAGAGCCTCGACATGCGTTACGGAGCACTAGATCAATCAGGTAGCGTATCTAATATGTAACCGGGGGTTATGATACTTACATCGAGGCAGAGCTTCGCTATTTTAGTGGATATAACACCCGAGTATTATAATTTCTATTCAGAATAGAGAGATATATTCGAATTGTGAGCGATTTGTGAACTGAGCCGATCTCCTCTATATATAGGGCCTGACCAGGGGTTCCTGACGCCCCGCGACAGACACACAGGGGTGTGTCGCGCCCCGCGAGCTAGGTCGAGTAGGGTGTAGGGTTGTCGTCTCAGGGATGTAGGTTTGACACGATGCTTACACGTGGCAGCCTAGGGTTACACCACTTATCTCCTCGCTCGCGCCCCGCCAGAGCCCTTAAATCTTGTTTTTTCTTATTTTTGTTAAATTAAATGTATTTCGGGCCCACTTTTCATATACGGGGTGTATTTTAGGACGTATCGGGATATTATAAGTATTTTAGGAGGGTTGTTATATCCTCCCCACCTTGTTTTAGAACTCGTCCTCGAGGTCTACTGGAACAGGTGTGTATATTTCCTCTGCATCTCTGATTCGAGCTCTCAAGTGTACTCTGGTCCTCTCTTGGAATCCCATTTCACTTTAACTAGAACTAATCTCTTATGTTTGAGATTCTTGATCTTTATGTCTTCAATTTGTAGTGGTTTCTCTACAAACTTAAGCTTTTCATTTACCTCTATGTCCTTAAGAGGTACTACTAATGATTCATCTGCTAAGCACTTTTTGAGATTACATACATAAAATACATCATGTATTCCTGCCATTTCCTCTGGCAGTTGTAACTGTAAGCTACAGATCCTATTCTTCTAGTAATCTCAAAAGGTCTAACATACCTGGGGCTTAGTTTTCCCCTTTTAATGAATCTGACTATTCCTTTCCACGGAGAAACTTTTAATAATACCTTGCCTCCTACTTGAAATTCCAACGGTTTTCATCTGTTATCAGCATAACTCTTTTATCGATCGCGTGCTGCTTTTATTCTTTCCTTGACTTGAAATCTTGTCCGTTGTTTCTTGCACTATCTCTGGTCCAGATAATTGCTTTTCACCAATTTCTGCCCAACAGACTGGGGTTCGGCACTTTCGTCCATAAAGTGCTTCAAATGGTGTAGCATTAATACAGGTATGATAGCTGTTATTATAGGAAAATTCTATTAATGGTAAATGATCGTCCCAATTTCCTCCAAAATCAATTACACAAGCTCTAAGCATATCTTCCATTGTTTGGATTGTCCTTTCACTTTGTCCATCCATTTGGGGATGATAAGATGTGCTTAGATTTAACTTGGTTCCCATTGCTTTTTGGAAACTTGTCCAAAAATGAGAAGTAAAATGGCTATCTCTATCAGAAACAATAGATAAAGGAATTCCATGTAATGAAACTATTTCATTTACATATAACTTGGCTAATTGTTCCATACGAAAAGTTTCCTTCATCGGTAAGAAATGAGTAGACTTAGTTAATCTGTCTACAATCACCCAGATTATATCATTTCCTTTTCTTGTCTTGGGTAATTTGGTAATAAAGTCCATTGTTATTAATTTTCATTTCCATACAGGAATTTCCAATTGCTGTAATAAACCTGAGGGTTTCTAATGTTCAGCTTTAACTTATGAACAGGTTAAACACTTGGCAACATATGCTGCTATATCCTTTTTCATTCCTATCCACCAGAAATTATTTCTTAAGTCTTGATACATTTTATCACTACCGGGATGTATCGTATACTTAGACTTATGGACTTCTTCTAAAATTTGGTGGCGTAGGTTTCCTTGTTTAGGTATCCAAATTCTTTTCTTATGGAATCTCCAAATTTCATCTGTTCCTTGTTCTAAATCCTTAATCATTCCTTTTAATTTTTCAGTATCGACCTTGATTACTGATTCTTGTACTTCTCTAATTTGATCATTTAAATCTATCTGCAGATTTAATTTGATAGAACGTACTTTTCTTGGCTTATCATGATACTTTCGACTTAAAGCATCAGCTACTACATTAGTCTTTCCTGCATGATACTGGATAACACAATCGTAATCATTAAGTATTTCCATCCAGCGTCTCTGTCTCATATTGAACTCTCTTTTTGCCCAAAAACATATCTTAAACTCTTATGATCGGTGAAAATGGAAAACTTACTACCGTAAAGGTAATGTCTCCAAATTTCAAGGGCAAAAATTATGGCTCCTAATTCTAAATCATGGGTTATATAATTCTCTTCATGGTTCTTAAGTTGTCTAGAGGCATAGGCTATAACCTTTTGACGTTGCATCAACACACATCTATAACCTAATTTAGAAGCGTTACAATAGACTGTAAAGTCTTCAGTTCCTTCTGGTAACGCTAGTATGGCTGCGTTGGTTAATCTTTGCTTAAGGGTTCTAATGCGACAACCGGTAATTAACGGCTCCTAATTACGCGATTAACAAACGTTTAGGAAATAAAAAATAGTGTTTAAAACACGAATTAGCTTAATTAGGCTATTGGAATGCCTAGGAACGCTTATCAGACGTTATAGTGCGCGTATGGTGATTTCTAGAGAAATCTGCGGAACGATACATGGAAACGAACTGACACCGTACAAAATACTGACCACGTCGACAAATACGAAGTTTATACGTATAACTTATACTTATGGATGTGGTTTTGTGAAAACATCATGCTTTCGAATAGCACGAAGCGCAAACGTGAACAAAAACGCTACTGCAGAAACGCACTGGAAACGAAACGAAAGCACCAGATTCGCGTATTAACTTAAAAACTGAAATATTTTGACGCGACTGCAGAAACGCACTGGAAACGAAACAAAAGCATCAAATTCATGTATTAACTTAAAAACTGAAATATTTTGATATATTTAGCTTCGCTTTCGAATTTTAATGCTTACAGTTAAAACCGGATCGATAAACGGATCAGAAACGAGGAATGAAGCAGTTTACGCGTTTTAACGCGACAACGATCATACGCATCTAAATACAATATACTACACAATTATTAGCGCTTCGGTTCCAAAAACTCTATTTTACGACACTTGGGTGTGGAAACGGGCTTCGGAGATGCGATTGGGCCCCTCAGAACTCTGGTAACGGGCTTGTGGGCCCTGGGCCCAAGCCCATTTAGAACCCACTAGTATATAAAGCACCTTACATGATCAAAACCCTAACAACCCATCATTCTTTCATTCATGCGCACACAAGACAGCCTCCATCCATCCTTCATCTTCAACCATGTGAAACCCTAGTTCAAAAAAAAAAAAAAAACATTACAGCTGACACCCTGGTTCCCTTCTTTCTTTCGACACTCACCTGCCACTCCCCTCGTCTCCTCCTGCACTCCGATGACCCCTCCGGTCACCGTCAAACATACCATGCAGAACCTCCTGCCCATTTAAACCACCACCCAATCCCCTCCGTTTTCCGAATTTAACGGCTGCCACCACCAGATGGTGGTGGCGTGTGACGGCGACAGTGAAAGTTTATACTTATTTTAAAACGTCGACTCTAAACTTTCTTACGAACTAAATATAGTTTTTATGTTTATTTCAAATGTTTAATATTCGGAAATATTATGAAGTAAATATAATTATTTATATTACTTTCAATTATTTAGAGTCTGAATATTCTCATTGTTTCATAACACATGGAAATTGAAATTTTGTTTTATTGAATAAGAGAAGTTACAATGTCTTAAAAATAGAAATACACAACATAATTAACTAGTCTTGCATCTTTTATTGTCACTAAGGCCCAAGTCCGCCTAAATATATCTTGATTAATCCTATGCATCATCTCCTGAAAACACATGTGAAAATAGGTACGTCAGCATAAAAATGCCTGTGAGATACATAGGTTTTATTAAAATAGGATTCATGACTTGTAAGTTTAAAAGAAAATGTTTAACAAAAATTAGTCATGAACCTTGTAAAATGTTTTCTTTTATAAATCATACAAACAGTGATAAGAAATCAGATGATATAAAAGAAAGATGCACAGATAAATAAATGACCAAGTAAAATGAGTTTGTATAAAATATGTTGTTTGTAAAACAATGTTTCATGAAGATGTAATACAAGTGTAAAATGTATTATGTCTAACTTGAAATGGTTTAAGTAACGCTACGATATGTAATACCATAAAAGCACTTATATATAGGAAGTACCAGCGGTGTATCCACCATGCTTTTATCATATTACACACGCCTCGTTACTTAAATCACTTACCAAAACAAACCACCAAAAATGTCTTGTTTAAACCAATTGTCAAATGTTTATGTAAAAACCATGTCTATTGTCAAATGTAAATCATGTAATGTGTAAACAAATGTCATGTATGACAAGTAAAAAGTGACTACTTAATCATATGTAAAAATGCACAAAACAAAGTATTTGAATAAATCAAAAGTTACGCTTTGTAATATAATGCATGCTTTACTGATACAAACATCTATGCGGTGTGTTTTAATGCATACACTCAAGCCTTGCGACTGTGGCAACAAACCCTTAAACGAAGTTAAAGGTTTATCTAAACAAAGTATATCGAATTCGGTCATTCCTTCGACCCAAACAAACCTAGGATCTCAGGAATGAGAGTTGTCAATTCCTATGGTACCACTACCTACTAACGAACGGCGTGATCAATGTTAATGAATGTATTTTTGTCCCATTTAAACAAACCAAATGTCATACCAAAATGTAAGCATGTTTTATGAAAATAATGTACTAAGTATGCAACAAATGAACATACATAGCATGAAATGTAATGTAAAACAATGTACTAAGTATGCACTAAATGGACATACATAGCATGAAATGTAATGTAAAATAATGTACTAAGTATGCAACAAATGAACATACATAGCATGAAATGTAATGTAAAACAATGTACTAAGTATGCACTAAATGGACATACATAGCATGAAATGTAATGTAAAATAATGTACTAAGTATGCAACAAATGAACATACATATAAAAAACATGGATAAAATCATGTACTATACGTGTACTAATGAACATAGCAAGTATGATATAAAAGCATGGAAAGCACGAAAGTAACAAGTAGGCACATGTGTTTCACCCCAAAATGTTTGAAAAACAGTAAAAGAGGGGTCTATGTACTCACTTGAGGATGCTTAGAAGTCTTGAACAACAACCAAGCAAAGCTAGAGGGATCACGGAAATCAAACGGCACCTAATATGGGTAACTACATTAATAAACGGACCTAAATCGGAGGATCGGATAAAATGAGGTTTCGTAAACCAAATGAGTATAGGAACTCATGTAATATGGTTTAACAAAGCCTACATTCTAAAACGAAACCTAACCTAAGTGCTTACGACCCAATACGACCCGTTTAGGTAGCTTATGCTACTTTAACGCGTCGTTAGCGTAAAACGCGTTCGGACCGCCTAACTAGTCCTATGACAAGTATTATATGCCTTAACAAGTCTAATAATGTTTCCTAATCAGTTTAGATGTCAATATTTTGGTTACATATGCTTAAAATGAATTTATGCGCAAAAAGGGCATTTTGGTCATTTTCCTAAGGCATATAAACTACCTATCATACAACTAACTAAACGAAGTGACCATAAGGTATAACATCGGAAGGTTATTCCCTATACAACTATGGTCACCTAATGTGTTTGGTCGGATCCTAATGATCGACCAAACGGGTCAAGTTTGAAAGTCTAAGCGGTTGTTTTAGACTGCTTATCTTACGACCCTATATAAGCACTAAACCTAAAGTGATGAGTTAAACATGTTAAAACATGTTTAACGAAGTTAGAAAACAAGTTTGATATCAAAACACAGGGTTTTGATACCCAAGAATAGTTTGGTTGCAAAATACGCATAAACGCGTATTTTGACCGAAATTATGATTCGTCACTACACCTAATTAACGTGGTAATCAGTAGGTATAGTCACAAGGGACTATAACCATCGTGATTACGCTCACGTTATGAAGTTCAAACAAACTTCGTGTTGACCAAAACGAGGTCAAAGCAGAAAGTCAAACTCTGTTTGACTTTCATGCTTGAAATACAAGAACAAGCATAAAGGAAAACTTACAAAAGGTCCAAGACTTGAAGATTTGATCAAGAACAACTCAGGTATGAAGCCTTCATAGATGAGAGCTTCAACTTAGAGTTGAATTTGAATCAAATGTGTGAAGAAGAAGTGAAAATCAAGTGGGTATTTATAGATTTCTCAAAACCGTTAGGATCGTTCCTCGATAATTGAGCTTTAATCTAGACCCTCCATGTGTTACCCATTGTTTTACAATGCTATGGGTGTCCAAAACCAGCTCATGGTATTGCAATTGATGGGTTTTGGAAGCTTGGAGTGGCATTCAAGCAAAAAAATGCAATGCTGGCAGACCAAACCGTAAGTCCCATTCTGCAAACCGTAAGCCACGGTCGGGCCAGGCTAGTCACACTCACAAGTTTTCATTTGTTGCAACTTTGGCCCCTTTGACATCCAAACTTGCGTTTTTCACTTCTAACACCCGTTTAACCAAATTTTTAGACTCTATAAGGATGTTAAAGCATAGGGGACTTGAAATATGCTTGAAAATATGTCGGGTGTCGGTTCGTTTGGTCGTACGATTACGTTGTTCGGTTAATTACGACGAAACATGAACGAACGTGAAAAACGATCCAAATTACACGACGAATGAAATTTTATCATGCCAATCGCTAAAATAAAATATTTTAATGATTACATAAATTTTTGGATGTCCGGATATATTCAGAATGTAAGATATGCGCGAAAATGCAAACTTATGCACTTTTTGACGCTTTTAGTCCCTGAATGACCAAAAAGTTTATTTTAGCATACCGAACACCTCAAAGCCTATTTCTAAGCTATGTAAAAGATATTTAGGGTATTTTTAACTTATGATCAAGTTCCGGAATGTCTGTTAGAGTACAACTCGGCATACTTTCGTAGTTTGTCGAAATTAGCCCCTGTAAGCGAATAAACTTGATTTCGACACACCAAACCTTCCAAAACTTATTCCTAAGTTATGTAAAGGTTATTTAAGGTATGTTAAGCCCATGTCACTATTCTGGAGTGTTTGTCATGTTAAACTGATTACGTTTACGCATCAGTTCGCGTACAACTTCCCAGAAAGCGATTTAGAGCTCGAAATTGAACAAGAATTGATATGTGCAAATGATACACATATTTATACAAATAACAAGTATGAAATACAATATTTAATTGATTTGGTATTTGTTTGACGGCCGTGGAGGCACAGATGTCACATACATTGGAATATATATAAATATATATCTTAATCACTCAAAAACTAAGTCGATATCGAGACTTAGTTTTATCCCGATTATAAACGGGATCAAATAACCATAGAACGATTATTCTAAATCAAGATAACACTACCTTAGAGTTGTTTAGTTAACGATTCGGTAGAGCTCGGACACGTAGTTTAGCTACGTCATTTTAGTTAGAAACTTATAATTATTCCTTGATTAGGAAAGCTTTAGTTGCATGCTAGCGAGTTCACATTCATGGAATGACACTACGACATCGCATGCTAAGCTAGCTTTGCACAGGAATATCAAGGTGAGTTCATAACCCCCACTTTTTATGGTTTTTACATTTTTATAAACGTTTCGGGGGTGGAAAGACATTCAAGTTTTTCAAAGACACACAATGTTTTGATAAACGATATCACATATTTATAAACCATTTCACAACAGTATTTCAGCGAATTTAAATGGTTTACGAAAAGATCATGCTAAACATACCGGTTTTACGAAAACATAAGTGTTTATCGAAACATGCATGGGTTTTACGACAGGGGTAAGGCCCAAGGACACACACATTACATGTTACTTTGGTATGGTTAAGCTACGGAATGAATTAGTAGGTCACGTGCAAATAGGCTGATACTTAAAGCACCATTAATCTTGTTTAAGACCAAGGAACAAAGGGGGTAGATCTATCGGGTACAGGGCAAGCCCCACTCATGGGTCCTTGTGTGGCCACATGGAGTTTCCTTTGTTACCCTCGCCTGGTGGACCGGTACTAAATCGCTTACGGGTTGGTGGCTTCCTATGTCGGCACACATATTAATGTCCTAGCTACACATTAATGATCAACAAGTTCATTGACGCTTTACATACCCGATTTCGATACCTAAGCGTTCAAATGTTTTTAAGATTCATTTGACACAAAATCATAACAGATGGATTTACGAACTTGGTAACGTTTTTCTCTCGTGCAATGCACAAAGACTCTCGCAGGCTAGAGCCACAGTTTTCATAACATGCCGAGAAAATGATTTTATTAAATTTCTCCACAACTTTTAAACCGGTAAACAAAAAGATTTGTTTAAAATCTTTTCCAAAACAAACTATGAACTCGCTCAACTTTATGTTGACTTTTTCGTATGTTCTTTCTCAGGTTGCATAAACAAAATATGGAACGGTTGGAATAGGAGAACCCATGGGGATTCGAGTACTTAGTGGGCATTCAACTGTTTAGAAGTCTTAGCATCAACTGCTTCCGCTGTGCAATGAAGATACAAGTCCAGTCACGCCAGCTCTGATATTTCAGGGTGTGACAAATTGGTATCAGAGCCATAGGTTTCAGCGAATTAGGTTTCTGTAGAGATACCTAGGCTTTAACCTCACTATCCTCTGGGGACTTAGATATCAAGAATTGAACGCATACAGAACACCTAAGACTCGAATATGGGTTCCAACCGTTGCCAAAAATATTGAGTAAAAAATTTGGTTTTAAACAAACACAAGTGTTGTGTTGATACACGGTTCACGAAACAAATTCATACATTAAGCAAAACTTTGAGAGTTTTGGATCACATGCATTTAGGACCTTTGTAAAGCTTATGTCGAAACTCATTAAAGGTCCACACTTAGAAACCATGACTAACAACTCAGGCAAACAACATTATCTATATTGTCTATGCTTTTTAATTACCCTAGCAGGTAATCTACGTGGAACGAAACACTAGTGCACAAGAATACGTGAAACTCAAATTATACATCAACGAATGTCGAAGCACATCACATTCTACGTAGAACGAAACGCTAGTGCACAAGTATACATGAGACTTAAACTATATATCAGCGGACGTCAGAGTATATCACACACGACTTTCGAGGCGGGGCCTTTGGAAAACATGATTAGGCATGACAACAACGATCCTAATCCTGTCAACGGGAGAACTACGGGTCGAAATGCGGCAATTTTCCACACAATCACACAAGCGACATGAATCACGCAGAGGTACGTTCAAACAAGATTTCACAACAGTCGATACTTAGTCTGAAGAGACTCACAATTTTTGGTGCTGTGAAAGAAGTCACATGTCTTCGCATTCTCCCTACCTCAACAATGGCGACTACGATATGTTGGACATTCCATGGTAATGTCGTGATTGTCGTCTAACAATAGGTTATCACCCGAACTTCCAGGTAAAGTCCTTAAATTTCTTTTATTGAAATTCCGACTTTGCATCTAGTGAGTAGATTTTTTTTACATTTCTACTTCCCCCTAATGGTCATTGCATCATGGAGATTTTATTTCATGATAGCGAACACTCATTTGCTTATTTCTTGACAAATTCGTACACTACACATGCATTGTTTGTTACGCATGTAGTTTCACTTCGAATGGTTGTTTTGTCAACATCTCATATATTATTTCGCTATACTCGATCTTTGCATTGTGATCTAGATGACCCGCATTATTGCAAAGTGTTGACTCTTTGATATCGAGTCGACGGATTTCTTGGAAAACTCATCTTCTTTTGAGTGGCATACATGGTTTTCGTTATGGCCATGTCGAAACTGTCTTATTGATACATGAATTCATTGTTGGAATGTGTCCAAATCAACTTCAATTGTTGAACTTGCTCGTAATATATATTCGATTCAAGATACCATATGATGGATTGGGGCCATCATATTCGAAACAATCCCAACAAGCACTTCATTTGCTTTGAATCATAATAGGCTTGTTTGGTTTTTGACTTCATTGAATCATTTCTTTGATCACGACCACCTTGTGGTGGCATTTTTTGCAAATTTGAAGCTTGCGCTAATCTCGTTTGCACACATCATGTACGGATTTAATTAATTAATTATTTATTTGTTTATTTATATTAAATCCGTTTTGTTGAATAATCATATTAAAGCAGTCTGAATACAATCGTGTATTAAGATAATGATACACAAATTCATGTCATATTTCGGTGTACCTCTTAACGGTTCTTTCAGCATCGATCGAATATTTTGTGATATTTATTGCTCTTTCATTTTCGATCGAAAAACATTATTTATTTGTTTCATTATCAATTGAAAATCCTATGAGATTTGTTTGAAACAAACCTTCATAATCACATCGTTGAACCTTGCATTTGATTTCAAATACGGTGAACTTGTTTGATCACCGCTATTATTGAATTGTTTCAATCACTACAACACCATGTGGTGTCGGTATGAACTTGTAGCATGGGCTAATCATGATCGAGCGTTCATGTAAAACACGGTGATGCTTGTTCGGTCACCGCTGTTATTGAATTATTTCATTCACTACGACACCTTGTGGTGTCGGTATAAACTTGTAGCTTGTGCTAATCGTGATTGATTGTTTCATGCAAAACCACCTATGCTTTTCGTTTGACACATCATTTAAGTAGTTTTAAGGCAACTATATATTAAGACGATGATACACCAGGTTCGGTTATATTTCATTTCGGTGTATCCTTGCAACTCAACAATGACAACACGTTGATTTTATCTTATTCATTTATTGGTTCAATAATTGACAAATCATTTCATGATTCTATCCATTTGAGATTATTGATTATGAGTTTCAACTATATAACAACCAACGCAAGATTCCGTTGGTAGTAAATTTTGTTGTTTCAAAAATTGATTTGCAGTTTGTGAACGTTCATTTGGAATTCCATTGGTTGAATTTCCTCTTTTGTTGAACCCAGTAAACCTAGTCACATTGGTGATAGTATCACCACATCTCGTTCACTTGACATCGATTTCTAGAACAAACTCAGTTAAATCATTGGGTTCCTATTGATGCAAAATGTTCTTGCAATCACGTAATCTGAACAAGTTATGGTTCGATTACATGGTCATTCACCTTGGTATTATTCGGACTTACCTAGGAACGTCATAACTCTAAGGAGATAACATAGTCTAAATTTCGAGGACGAAATTTCTGTCACATGGGGAGAATGTGACAACGGGTAATTAACGGCTCCTAATTACGCGATTAACAAATGTTTATGAAATAACAAATAGCGTTTAAGACATGAATTAGCTTAATTAGGCTATTGGAATGCCTAGGAACGCTTATCAGACGTTATAGTGCGCGTATGGTGATTTCTAGAGAAATCTGCGGAACGATACACGGAAAAGAACTGACACCGTACAAAATACTGACCACGTGGACAAATACGAAGTTTATACGTATACCTTATACTTATGGATGTGGTTTTGTGATAACATCATGCTTTCGAACAGCACGAAGCACAAACGTGAACGAAAACGCACCGGAAACGAAATGGAAGCATCAGATTCGCGTATTAACTTAAAAACTGAAATATTTTGATATATTTAGCTTCGCTTTCGAATTTTAATGCTTACAGTTAAAACCGGATCGAAAAACGGATCAGAGACGAAGAATGAAGCGGTTTACGCGTTTTAACACGACGACGATCATACGCGTCTAAATACGATATACTACACAATTATTAGCGCTTCGGTTCCAAAAACTCTATTTTACGACACTCGGGTGTGGAAAAGGGCTTCGGAGATCCGATCGGGCCACTCAGAACTCTGGTAACGGGCTTGTGGGCCCTGGGCCCAATCCCATTTAGAACCCACTAGTATATAAAGCACCTTACATGATCAAAACCCTAACAACCCATCATTCTTTCATTCATGTGCACACAATACAGCCTCCATCCATCCTTCATCTTCAACCATGTGAAACCCTAGTTCAAAAAAAAAAAAACATTACAACTGACACCCTGGTTCCCTTCTTTCTCTCGACACTCACCTGCCACTCCCCTCGTCTCCTCCTGCACTCCGACGACCCCTCCGGTCACCGTCAAACATACCACGCAGAACCTCCTGCCCATTTAAACCACCACCCAATCCCCTCCGTTTTCCAAATTTAACGGCTGCCACCACCAGATGGTGGTGGCGTGCGGCGGCGACAGTGAAAGAAGAGGCAGCGAGACAGAAACGGAAGAGAGAGAGAGAGAGATAGAGAAGAGAGAACGGGAGGGAGGAAGAAGGGGCCGCGCAGCGGCGCCGCCGCTACGGCGGCAGATATGGCGACGTACCGGTGATTTAACGGTGAGACCTGGCTCCCTTTTTCTTCTCATTTTATTATTTCTTCAAGATCAATATAGATCCATGGATTTTCGGCCGTTTTGTATTATTTCAGGGGGGTGTCGTTGGAGATGTGATGGCAGTGGGTTATGGCTGCGGAACAGCCATCGGGGCCATGACAGCGGTGATAGGGGGTCGGGTCAGACTGGTTGGGTTGGGGGTCGAGTGACGCCGGCGATGACAATGGAGCTCCGGTGAGCTTCTTACAGTTTGTTATTTTTTTATTTTCGTTCCATCACCTTCGGGTAATGATGTTCGGTTATGGTTCGGGCTGTTTGGTTCAGATTGGGGTCTCGTTTCAAGCTGGTAAACATCACCCTCAGATCAGACTCGGTCATACGTGCGGGTCTCGGTTTCGGTCAAGACAGTTGAACAGACGGCTCGGTTCAGTCAAAGTTTGGTTAACTCGGTTTGACTAGGTCAAACCGAGTCAACTCAGTCATTGGTTCGGTCAACTGGTCAACACGAGTCAAACCCGGTCAACGCAACTGTAACACTCATCTTGTAAATCCAATATTTTATTATAAAAATAAGCGCTTTTGAAAACAAAATGCGTATTTAATGAATACTTGGTTAATAAGTAAGGATATACATTGTTTTAGCGCGTTAACATGACCAACCATCAAGTTTAAAACATACACAACTAAGAGAGTTTACAAAAGCAACATAGTCTAAACATGTAGATTAACGCGGAAGCTTCAAAATAAGTGTTCGGTTCTTGATTCCCTTGCTTGATTGACATCCATAACTGACGAGCGTCATCTACGGTCAAAACCACACAAATTGTTAGTTTTGACATCTTAAAATCAATTAAGTATAAGTTCTATTGCATAAACAATGAAAAACAAAGAAAATCCTGCATATAGGGGCTGTCGCGCCCCGCGACGTATTGAAGGCAAGCCTTCGCGGACCGCGATGGCTGTCGCGTCATGCGAAGCTTTGACTAGTTTGCTGTTGCATATCGCGACGGCGTTATTTTGACAGAAAGTTCATTGTCGGATGCTGCAGATTCCCAGCTATGTTTTTAACCAAATTATCAACGTCAAACTAGCATAACTTTTAATCTAGACCTCCGTTTGGTATGATTCTTTTTCCTACGTGACCGTAATACAATTACGGATCCGTTTGTCATCTCGATTCATAATAAAAACTGATTTATAAGCAAACGGCTTATAAATTCTTTGTGCCATTATTTGACCCATTTCATTTTAGCACCATACTACATGTTTATTAACGAATGTTATTTCTTGTCATTTTTACCCATTCCCGAGCTTGTCAAACATTAGCGTTTTCGCTCCCATTACATGGTTTGCGTATGCGTTTACTTTCGCCGGTTTATTTTGTAACTTTATAACACTTAAACCAACATTTTACCACCTACTTTATTTTGACCCGTTTAGAAGTTTTCATGCATTTAAGCATCTAACTAGCTCATTCCATTTCACACTTTGCATTCTCATATTAGGATAACTACTTACATTCCACCACAACTAATTTTTGTGGTGGATTTAACATAATTAACCAATCTTCCCAAATTTTACCCTTCGGTTGGTCATATTATGCAATTGACCCACTTTTAGGCATTTGACCCACGAATGTGCATACCTATAGCTTTAATTCAAATTTAATGATTCCATAATCAAATGCAAGTTACTAAACAACCTTTATGGGTTGTTTGCCTAATTTACCCATCAAGGGCTTTTTGGTCAATTTTAGTCCCTCATTTACGACGAAGGACTTTCGCTAATATTTGACCAAAATATCGCTTTTTAAGTATAATTCTAAATATGCGTACCTGGCCCGGGTCAACAAATAGACCTGTTTCATTTTTATACCTTGCTTTTATTAGCCGCTACTCCAAGGCGACGCAATTATTCAATTTCTGTTCAATCCTGTGAACATATAACTTGACAACCAAATGTTAGTCGATGTTGCCAAATGGTGTTATCATCACCATTGACTCGTTTGGCCTATATGACCAAACGTTTACATACATAACAAAACATGGTTTTTAACTACCAATTCGCCCATCCGACCCATTTCGGATTTTATCATTAGATCCCTTTTTCCATTAACCAAGGATTTTCATCATTTTATATGTTCTGATCCGTATTATTTCGTATCGGAAACGTATTTCGGATATAGCTTTTGTCATAGTTACAATCTATGAATAAATGCATGTCTTATAAAAAGGGTGTAAGCTTTTACTTACCTCGCGTCCGCGCAAACATTCTTCGCATCCATGATCCGTTTGACCCGTTCCTCTCCTAGCCTCCACCTAGCTTGTTTAGAGTCAAACTATATCATAACATCCATAAGATGGTTAGATTGGCCATTTTATACAATGTCCATCACACTATGGAGCCTCCCTTTTTTTTACACACTTATCAATCAAAGCATGCCTTATATTCAACAACTAGTTTGTAACTTGTCATTTAGCCAAGATTAACATCAATTAGGCAAGTTCATATCACCGAAAAATAGGTCGTTTTTGGTGACCTGTTTAACCTGTTTACAAGTCTTCAAAAATTATGATTTTTTATGTGACGTACCTCTCGGAGGGTTAGGCCTTGTGTTAAAATTTCAAGATCTAACACTTTACCAAAAATTCATTTACTAAGCTGCAATCAGATTCGTCACTTCTGACAGCAGCTTACGAAAAAATTTATTTAAAATTCCTCGTTTATCCGATTGACGAAATTCCAATTGGAGGTTTTTGGAATTACCTAAAGTTACCTACAGTAAAAATTTGAGATCATAAATCAATTCTTAAATTGAGTTATGACATTCGTAATGGGCTGCAAATTCTGCCAGAAAACGCAGCCTTAACCTTCGATACCGAAAAATTCATAAAACATTCAATTTTCGTCGAAAAAAAGCAATTCCAATGGGGTTTTAAATATATTTCCTGGACTTACATTTTAGACTCAAGAAACACATGTTTTTGTCACATTTCGTCCACGTTACAGCCAATACAAGTCGGCTGTAAATTTTTATCAGAAGCTGTTTGAATTCAGCTTTCAATTAAAGCATGTTTATGACATCATAACACTATTTTTAGCAAATCAGAACCCTAAAAACATCACATACACGAATTTAGCATCAACAAATCCGAATTTACTTCATGGAACTCAAATTACACTAGAATAACTATCAAAATCCTAGTGTTTAACATGTTTCTACAAAACCCACTTATCACCTTCAATGGTGATCATGAATTCACAAGAATTAGACCTAATTTCATCATATACTTGTCTAGGGTTTGTTCCTAGACACTATATTGTTCCTATTTCATCTTATAACAAGCATGCACTCATAGATTTCGAATTCCCTAAGATCACTTAGAAATTCGATTAGAGATTTCTTATGAAATTTACATACCTTGTAACTCCTTTTTCAGTGGGGATCACCATTTCGTGCTCGGATTTTGATTTAGACCGAATTTTAACCTTCAATTTGAGAGATTAAAGGTGAACTAGGGTTTGATGTGGGTTCCTGGTCTCTCCCCTGCGTTTTGTACGAACCAGACACACACTTATGTGTGTGTTTGGTGTATTTTTGATATTAATATGTCAAGTTTCACACTTGACAACTTTAGTCCCTCCAATTTCGTTTTTATTTTATTTTAAGTGTTTAGCCCACTCATAAGTCACTATCTAACTAGGTTAATTATTCCTAGCCAACTTAGTAGGTTCGGGAAGTTAAAAACCCGTTTTATTTTAAGTCCTGTTAACTCGGGCTCCTTATGAACTTTTGTCTTCTCAAGCATTTATTTTCCTTTTTAATTAATATTAGGATTATTTGCTTAAGTCCTAATATTCACCGGGTTAATTTTACCATTAACGGTATTTTACCGTCTTTTAGCATTAACGGGTTTTGATTACCAAACCCGTTTTCGGGGTGTTACAAGTCTACCCCCCTTAAAGAGGTTTCGTCCCCGAAACCTTTCTCACGTACTTTATTGGTTTAGATCATCTGATTCTTAGTTTTGGTGATCACTTCAAGCATTGCTTGGCTATAATAATCTTACCAAAAAGTAAGATAATGTGTGTTTTTTTTGGTTTTAGAGCGTATGCGCCTTTCACGTGCATGGCCTCATAGGCCGATACTTTCATCTTGTATTTCTTATTCTGGTCACTTATTTGACCAAGTTGTCATCTGATCTCTCGGTTGTATTTATTTTCAACATGTTTACTTCAAGCTAATCTTATTTCAACAGGCGCCTTGTATAAGTCGTAACACTATTCCGACTTTGAAAGGTTTTACCGGCTAGACTGATTAGTCGCCGTCACTTTATTCCCCGTCATTCGGGTATATCTTATTGCCAACCCGACCCTTTGCGTGTTTTCTGATTTTCATATCTCGTAACTCACGTTACGAGTTGTTTGTATTCTATATCACTTTTTGTGACCGTGATCACATCTCGTTTTGTTTAAGTTTATGTCGACTTTTATTATCGAAAATCTTTCCTTCGAATGTATCGCCTTGCACCTATCGGTGTTAAGATCTATATTCCTTGATATTAATTATTTTCCGGATTAGTTTTATAATATTCATATTTGTTAAAGCGTTGTTTCTTACTAATACTAAATTTAATTTAATTTAACGTTTTTCTCTTTGACTATGTCAATTACTCATGTCAAGGAAATTGACAACCCACAATTTATTCTTTTTCCGTTCTCGTTTTAGACGGGGAATCATAATCAGTTCCTTCGTTTTACGCTATTGACCCGTAGGTTCTTTCACTTAGTCTCATAGGCTAATTCTTTAGATTTTCCCCCTTTTTAAGGTGAGACCCAACAGTTCGTTTCCTTCTATTTATGACTCATGAGTCATTTTGGTCCGTAGACTTTAACACTACTTATAATCCTGTAGTTTATGATGATCTCGTAGATCATATTTTATTTGTGTCTTTATGCAAATGTACCTAAGACATCCCTTGTTTGTTTGGAATCATTTGTTTTTACTTTTGAACTTTAGTTGACCTTGACCGTAGTCTAAGGCTTCATTCATAACCCATTTCAGACTAATCTTCCGACTTTATGACTCCTCACGTCATATACACGTCGGTTTGCTCTACGTTTACCGTTTCCCGGTTCATACTTATACTTCTTTCCATCCCATTACTCGGGTTCTTTTATCTTAATGTTTTTAACACCAATGACCCTTTACATAGGTTTATTAATATTTCACGCTCTTATTTATTTAGTTCGCGCTTACTTGCATTAGCAAGCGTCATCCTTTATTTAACTCGTTTGACTTATTCGTGTGAACTTCGTCACTTATAAGGGTCAAGCCTCATTCTTTGTTCGACCCGTTCAACTTTAAAATAGTTGAACGTAATTTTTCAAAATTTCTATCTACAGCATCTTATCATCTTTTAGTCATGACTCGAAACCCGAGTCTTTTGACTTTCATTCTGAGTTCCCGCTTCTCGGTCTACGGATGTGTTTAAATCCTTACCCATCAACCGGGTGTTTTACCGAAGTCGTTATTATTGCAACCCTTTCGGTATGCATTAAGACTTTGTTTCGATTTATTTGGTCGTCTTAGCGAAATCCATCGTTTTCATTCGACCATGTCTTTTATTCTTTATGTGACCATCCTTGACGACCTTATAGACTATGAATGACGATTAACATCGTCATCCTTTCTTTACTATGACCAAAGTTAACAACTTTGATTATCTTTTTCGTGTGGGCAATACCTTCGCTTTTATGATCCGGTGGATCATTTATACTTTGGTTTTACTTGCCCATTTTGTCAACCATGACTCTTTCGTCCCTTCTCTCGGACTCATTATTCTAATGTAATACGCTTCCGTCACCCGGCTTGCATTTACATTATTCTTAAGTATTTTGCTTATTTGATTCATTTGGGTACTTTTAATTTGTCCCATTTACCCTGTTCTTACTACATCGGATGTAAGTATGTCCATCATAAAAAGTTCATGGTATCATGTGTTCACTATGTACTTGGCCAGAGTAGGCGATCAACACATGACATACATGACCTTTTTATAACTTTCACATCACGCCCATGTAAGTAACACCTCTTTTTATTTCTCTTGGAAACAATATCCTAGATAGGTTTTCTATTCGGGTTTTTCCAAGTTTTTAATCTACATATGCAACTTTCAATCTCTAGGTATTTGTTGCATATCACTATTTGTGCAGTTAAATATAAAATGTGCACCTAGTAATGCTTGCCCTAACAGGCTTCTCTTGCCATTAGCCTTGTTCGCGATTGCTACGCGATTTAGGTCCTTGGTGAGCATGTTCTACTTGTCGTACTTTGGATCGTTCCTCCGTCAAATCCGTAATTTGTTTGACTCCCGCTATCTTTAGACGCGAGTGTCCTTCAACTAAAACATTTACAAGAGTTAATAATATCAACTTCAATAATCGCCCGTATTATAATACAAGGCCTTTTCTACTATACGCGTCAACGCGCGTAATTTCGTCAACTATATCAATCATTTTAATTGGGGTAACGTGTATTACACGATAACCCTATGTGTTGTTTACAACACTTTAACACGCTAAACCATTAACATAAGAACTGTCATCGATTATCTCCAAGAGAGCTTGCCAGACGATTAAATAGATAGTAACTATCAGATGTTAGTCGACCCATGTTAAAAAGGTCAGTCAACAGAAATTACAAAGGTTAGTAAACAGATATTAAGAGAATAATGTTATTAACAACATGTGTTCTCAGGATAAGCTTAATGCAGAGCAAGTATCAGATGATTTCAAAAAGTTGTATTGCTTTCCAACAAACATTTCCTAACAACAGTTCCTCCATTATACCTAACAGACGTTGCCAGGTTGACAGATGTTTAGTATCATCATAGATTTTGTAAAACTTCCTTGTAAACCACATTAGTAGTGGTTGTACAGACTCATTTCTCTTTATCACAAATCAAAATTTTCAATCCCTTCCTACTTTTTACTCTAGATACAGCAACATAGAGCTGGCCATAACTAAACACTGGACGTGGAAGATATAAACCAACACGCTCCAATGATTGTCCTTGACTTTTATTTATTGTCATAGCAAAACACAGTGAAAGTGGGAATTATCTTTGAGAAATCTTCACTGGTATTCTTTTATCTGAAGGTGTCATCTTCAGTCTTGAAATCAAAGTATGATGACCTATATTAGTCCCTGTGATAATTTTTGCTTCAATCACAACTTTTCTGAGCTTCGTGATTTGTAAATGTGTACCATTACACAATCCATTTGCCTGATCAATGTTTCTGAGTAACATCACCGGAGCACCAACTTTCAGTACTAATTTATGATTAGGTAAACCAGATAAACGAAGTTTGTTTAACACATCAGGAGGAAACAACGCCATATTAAGCTCTGATTCTTCCTCTGATTGGCATAAACTATCTGAACTAAAATAAACCTTTTCTTCACCGGGCAGAATCTCTAACAACTCTTTATTTATTGAATCCACTACTTCATTAGTTGGAGCAAGAATCGCTCTTTGTTGGAAATACGTTAAATCCCACAAAAACTTATTCATGTCCGGATATATATATGAAATGAGAGAAGAAATAGGATTGACTTGGTCATGAATAAGTAAATCATCTGGTATTTCAATATCAATCTCACCATCATTTTCTTCACCAAGCAGACCATCACCAAGCTTTAAAATCCATTCTCCAAATTCCTTTATTTCTTTCAAATCTGCTTCCTGACAACCAACTCTTAATCTCATATTCTCAGTTAGCTTTAGTACTTTACAGTGCCGCCATATATAAGAAGAATTCAAAGAAGCATTGACTATCATTGTTCTGGTACCTTTAGGGATAACCGGAAGAATTTGTCTAAAATCACCACCAAATAGAATGACCTTTCCCCCAAACGGCTTCGATTGCATGTTCGGTTGACTGGAACGTGATATGTCTCTCATTGTTCTATCAAGAGCCTCGAAACAATGTTTGTGAGTCATAGGTGCTTCATCCCAAATAATCAATGTTGCTCTTTTAATTAAATCACCTAACTCAGTATTAAGCTCTATCGAACATATTGAATTCTCATTAATGTTGATTGGAATTACAAACCTTGAATGAGCAGTTCTACCACCATCCAGCAAAAGTGAAGCAATTCCACTGGATGCAACATTCAATACAACTTCACCTTTTGATCATAATGCAGCTGAGAATGTCTTCCAAAGAAACGTCTTTCCAGTTCCACCATAACCATATACAAAAAACACACCTCCATCACCTTTTTTTCAATCGCTTCCATAACAATTTTATATATCCTTTCCTGTTCGGCAGTTAAACACTTTACATAACGATCATGTTCCCTTTGAAGAGCTAGTCTATCATACGATAATTCTTTCATTATCAATCGATTGTTCGACGACGAAACATAATTATCCGGAACACTTGGCATATCATCAAAATTTCTCACTGTACTTCCATTGGTAAGTAGCAACTTTTCAATTTCAGATAGACAGATATTTTCAAGTTCTTCCTGTTGAAGATCCAAATCTAAAACAAATGTTGAAAAAAGTATTAGTTTTTTCCCAATAACAGAGCTATTGCATAATTTTAATGTAATTGGATATAATTTTAATAAAATAATAACATTACCTGCAATACCAGTTATCTTTCGTTGCTGATACAGAATGTCTTCACATAACAGGGACTTCGTTTCTGACCAAAAAACACCAGGACGAGATATCGAATTTGACAGCAACAACATAACAAAAAAGGTCCTCAAGAAATCTCCGGTTGACCATGTGCTAGCTTCTTTGACAGCATTAGCATATTCTTTATCATCATCCAACAGCCCCCGTGCAAAACATGCATCTTTAAATGTTTGAAAAACCTGCCCATCAACTGTTTTTATATCTTCAAAACAGGTTGGTCCCTTAATATGATTCAGTAAAATCCTTAGGTAATAACAATCACCAAGTGATGGTGGGACATAATGTACCCTCCCAATTGATCCATACGGATGCTTTCTTCGATTCCATTTGCGGTTTTTAGCATTCCATACATAATATCCTGGAAACTGAACATACCTCAATGTCCTGGCAAATTCATCAACTTTATTACAATTCATCCACTCTGTAAACATTGTCATTTTCACAGTTGGATCAGTAACAATATTACATAAGTTATCATGAACGTTATACACAATACTCTGACCATCTTCACAATGAAAAGGTAATACTTCAACAGCTGGATATCTATAATGTATATCATACATGAATATTCTCCAAGCAGCTTCACAAGTAGAGATATATCTATAATCAAGGTATGCTTTTATCTCATCTACAACTACATTCTGTTCCGTATTATTCTTGGTGCTATTGGCTTGAAAAACAGAAGCAGTGACTCTATCAGGCCCCTTATTAATATATTTAAACAAATATTTGATAGAACCTGACTGGTTGCACCATTCAACATTAACGTGGCACTGATACTTTCTGAGCAGGAGAGCATTGTAAGGAACTACAAATCTATTATCGAGTGTCACACCATTCTTTACTACCGTATTACTTGTTTGACGGCGACGATAGACAGGATATCCTTCAGAATCAACACAAGTCTCATCTACATATTTTTTGGGAAACTTTTTAGAACATTTTTGCTGAACCATACATGGACAAAGTGGGTTGTCTGTACCACATGGTCCATGAATCATAAATTGCTTGACAAGCTCATATAATTCAGGATCTCTTTCTTTATCTGGTATCTCAGCAGTAATAACACGATCAATATCAGATGCATTTGGAAATTTGCTTTCAGCACCCAAGAACAAACATATGTGAGCATGTGGGAGTCCACGCTTCTGAAATTCCACTGTATACATAACTGAAATTTTTGAACAGTGGGCTGTTAGATAAATATAATTAGATGTTCAAAGTAAAAAATATAACTAAAGGGTACCTGCTTGTATATCACCAAAGAATTTATGTTTCTTGAAATCTTTTATAAGATGATCCAATTTACACTTGAATATTCTAGAGATTATATCCGGTCTGTCTTCAGCATTAAGAGCTTTATCATGCAAACACCTGTAAATCTCAGGCCAGTTTGGATTACAAGTCACCGTTATGAATAAATCGGGATATCCAACAGACTTGCAAATTGCCATAGCATCCAAGTACTTTTGCATCATATATCTAGAACCACCAGTAAATGATGAAGGTAAAAGTATAGGTTTACCACAACTTGAGGCATTATTCTCTCCACTTTCAACAGTAGTATTCAAATTCTTAATATTTTGCACTCTAAGTTTAGGTTGTTGTGTCCTTATATAATTCAACCTGGCAAATTCTATCATCGTGTATCCATCAACCAAAAACTGCTGAAATAGTTTTTTTGCATTAACTAACAATGAAAATTGATTCTGTCTATCTTGAATTTTGTAACAAAAGAATTCTCTAATTGTAAGATTGGTTCTAAGTACCTCATCATCAATCGCAATCCCTCTATGTTTAATACCAACTCTATAACCATCTTCCGCATATGGGAAAATAAGTGGATATTGCAAAGCAAGGTAAGAGGAATGAAGCTCATTAATTCTTTGAAGACCACCAGACTTCTTTCTAACAACAATGTCCCGTTTATCAAATGCTCCATCAAAATCACCATATATTAAAGCAGCAATTTCTGATGCTGTTGGCAAATTGTGAACTCTTCCATCCTTATCTCTTGTTCCAATAAGCTTCAAGCTTACATCTTGAAACTCATTTTCATCGCTTACCATTATGAAGGATTGGACAAGAGGATTGCAAGAATCCAACATATCTTTAAGACCCTCTATGGTTGTACGATCAAGCTGGTTGTTTCTTGTAGTTTTGCAATCTATCTGAGAACTGCCATAAATATAAAAAGTTAAAATTTACATTCATTTCAAATAATAATGAATATAAATATACTGAAAAGCAAAATATATATTCTTAAATGCCACAATTATCATAAACAAATTACCTTACTGCTTTTTGACGATTTACAACTTCGTTTTGTGAATCATATATGTAAAGCTGAGAGAATTTAGGTTCTTCCCCATCGTCCGGAAGTAGACTACCCATTCGATGATAATTCTGACCTTGTAGTCTAAATACATAAGGACCTTTACCTCTCTGATAACTTTTGTCAACCTTCCCACCAAGAGATGTGAAGGAAAACATCATGTTATATGCTCGAATATTATCCATGAAATTGCGAGACTGTGAGGTACGACTTTTATATAAATGACGTAGTAATGGAGGAGGTGTAGGCGGTCGTGGTAGCTCAACATCTCCATTTAAACAACAAAGAGAATAGGATGTTTTGTTACGTTTTTTATTTCCCCTAAGCATTTCATCTTCCCATAACATTGCATCACATTTAGAACACACAAATATGGCATCTCCATGATCAATATAATCTACAGACTTAGTAAATTTATAAGTCAACATAAGTTTTCTACATATTGAAAAGTTAACAGGAATTTACATTCGTATCTTATACCTTTAGAAATTCCATGAATCTTCTTAACCACAGAATCTGGTAATATCTCATCACTCATTTGTAACTCAATTTTAGATATTCCACCTATATTGAAGCTTGTAAAATAAGATATATATAACAATTCATAAAACTTAAGATTAAACAAATCTTTTGTTTCATAAAATTTAAAACATACAATTTGTAATATCTGATAACGGAGTCCTCTCAACAAAATTGGATATTTGCTTAGTACTTCCAAAAGGAGTGTGATGGACATTCCTTCTTTCGACATTGTTGGTCAAACCTTGTAAAATAAAACATATGTAAGGATTCCAAAAACATAACATATACATACATATTTCTTTTAAATTTTGTTTGCAAAACTATAATACATACAACTTGAAGTATTTGAAAATGGAATCCTTTCAACCGAATCAGATGTTGATGCAGGATGACAACCTCTGTTGTTTCTCTTTTGTTGAAGAACATACTTCCTTTTTTCTCTTTCTTCAGCACACATTTGACGTTGAATTGCTTGAAGGTCAACTTCATACTTACTTGAAATTGTGTTATCTGTATCCATATTTTAAAATACTTGAATGGAAAGATTGTTGACAACTCGAGAAAAGAACATTGAAAGTATTGTGAAAATTATTTGAAATTACCAAAAAATATCTGCAGTAAGTATACCTTTTACTTGTGTAGATGAGTGAAACAAATTACTACTAATATTTGGAGTAGCATAAACAGGAAGATGATACACATTCCTTCTCTCAACATTGGTGGTTGAAACTTGTAAAATAGAACATATGTAAGGATTCCAAAAACATAACATATACATACATATTTCTTTTAAATTTTGTTTGTAAAACTATAACACATACCACTTGAAGTATTTGAAAATGGAATCCTTTCAACAGAATCAGATGTTGATGCAGGATGACAACCTCTGTTGTTTCTCTTTTGTTGAAGAACATACTTCCTTTTTTCTCTTTCTTCACCACAGCTTTGACGTTGACTTGCTTGAAGGACAACTTCATACTTACTTGAATTGTGTTATCTGTATCCATAATTTAAAATACTTGAATGAAGAAGATAGTTGACCACTCAAGAAAAGAACTTTGAACATATTGTGAAAATTTTTTGAAATTACCAAAAAATATCTGCAGTAAGTATACCTCTTACTTCAGAAGATGAGTGAAACAAATTACTGCTAATATTTGGAGTAGCATAAGCAGGAAAATGATACACATTCCTTCTCTCAACATTGGTTGTTGAAACTTGTAAAATACGAAACATGTGTAAGGATTCCCAAAAGATAACATATAAATATATATTTCTTGTAAAATTTTGTTTACAAACCTACAAGACATACCACTTGGAGTGTTTAATAATGGAATCCTTTTAACAGAATCGGATGTCGATGTACGATGAAAAGCACTCTTGTTTCGCTTTTGTTGCAGAACACGCTTCCTTTTTTCCTTGCTTCGGCACAGACTTGACTTTGACTTGGTTGAAAGAACAGTTCATACTTACTTGAAATTCTATTATCTGTAGCCATAATTTCAAATATCTGAATGAAGAAGATTGTTGAGTACTCAAGAAAAAGACTTTCAAAGTATTTTGAAAATGGTTTGAATTATTTGAAAATGATTTGACTTATTTGAAAAAGAAAGATATATGATTAGGGGGTAAAATGTAAGTTCCTTATCTCAATGGCGGTAAAATGTAATTTATTATCCCAATGGCGGTTTACCTTTTTACATAGAGGCAGATAGAAACATACTTTACCTTTTTAACGACTCTCCAAATCCCCTTTACAAAATTGTTTGTCTGATCTTATAAAAAGTGCTTCAAGTTTTAATCACCGATGTCCATTTGAAATATTGAATCACTCCACTTGAATTCTTCTTACTTTTGACATCATCAACAACTTCGATCAAGGTATAATAATATTTATTAAAATTTGTATATACATTAGTTTCATATGCACATGATTAACAACTGTTATGAAGACTGTTCTCAATGTATTGCATGTTTTAGATGATATATCAATTTAATTTTACAAGCTTTTTTATTTTTTATAATGTTTCTGATTTGAAGTTTTGTTCGATATGGTGTTACATTTGGATTCTTGAAAGCAATCGATAAGGTATATTTTGTTATTTTTCTTACTTGATATTAAAGAATATGATTAAATGACAAATCTTTTATTTATTAACTTGCATCCAAAAAAAGTTATTGAGAGTGGTACTCGATTCTACAGTTTTTAGAAGAATCTTTATTTATTGTTATACTCTTAGATAAATCGATAAATATTAAATGTGTTATCTGAATGACATAGATATGTTAAACATTGTTGGTTCACATTTGTTATCACATTCTTTATAAATAATGAAGTATCTGATAAAATACATTGTCTCATTTTTTCTTTGATTTTTAACCAGAAACATAATATCTTGGAAGATGTCTTTTTATAAATATTTGGATTCTCTTAATTCAAAAATCTTGGTAAGATTATTACATTAAAACCATTTTCTACAGTTTTATTGTTAACAATTAATTCACATATAACATTTGCCAATACTTAAATACTTGAACTCAACACATAATACCACAAAACTTTGCAAACAATCATTTACTCAAAGAAGTTCCTGGTAACGTTGGCGTTATAGAGTGTGTAAACGGTATGAGATGGGATTACCGATTTTCAAAACACAATGGAACTTTTGCTCTAAAAGAAGGACGGTCCTCAGTTGTCTCTGACCTTTCATTGAAAGAAGGATGTCTGTTGGTATTTAAAAAAACTGCACCATATACATACCTGCTGACACCTTTTGAAAAAGTTCATCATTATCCAACAAAACTTCCAATGATTTCTATGTTCACATCAATATCGTTTGAGAGGAAGTTTGGATGTATGGATTCATTCTCCCACAGTTTTACTGATGTTTGTAAAGACGTGTTGGTAAGTTTTGGTATTTTAATCCAATACTTAAATGTTACTATAGTAATTAGTGATATATTTGTTAATTTTACTGTACCTTTGTTTGATTTCATAATTTTATATGTTTTTTTGTTCAGCTAATACCCAAAGAGTTAATCAATGTCAGTATTGGAGTTGGTAAACTTAAAGAGACATTTAAGATCTATGTGAATCAGTGGGACTCTTTTGATGTACTACTTCAATGTGATCCTCTTCGGAATTGTTACTTTATAACCGATGGATGGGAAAAGGTTGTACACTACATGGGTTTGCAAACAGGAATTGTACTTGTTTTAAGATACGCAGCGGATTACATCTTTCTGCTTACTACCTTTGATTTGAATGGATGTGAGATTGTTGCACCAAAATCCAATGACAGTCCGATAGACGATACTTCCTCACCCAATTTGGAAGTTCCTCAAATTACCGAGGATCTGCAACACCAGTCGGATGTTGAAGAATCCAATGACACATATTCTGATAGTGATTATGTTGTATCGAATGAATCATCCGATGATATCGACGATGCAGATTTTGATGCCGCTGTCTCAGATTATGAAGCTGATACTGATGAATACCCCTTACAAATCGTATGGTACTGCAGCAAACATTTTGTAAGTTTATTCTGTTAATATATTATTCCTCATTCAAAGGATGTTAAATGTTTGTTACAATTAAGCTGTAATTTTTGTTACTTTACTTAAATACATTATGTATTTCTTATTAATTATTAGTATTTTATATTTATTTTTAAGCGTCTGAATGTGAAAGTAGCTTCTTTATCAAGGATTCATAGAACATTGAAGATGACAGTTGAAAATCTGAATGGAGTTGACACTGTAATTGACTTTTGACGGGAGAAGCATGGCAAGGGATTTAGATACGCGGCTTGTCAATTCACCAAGAAGTTCACTAAGCCCAATGGTATCTACAGAAATATGAGATGCAAATTTGTCTACTCTGAAGAAAAAGCCAAGCTGATCTTAAAGAAAGTCTACAGATAGTTGTGGTTGTTGGTATTATCTCATTTGAGATAAATTATGGGATGGTGATGTATCAAACTTCTATATTTTGAAAACTTACGACTTACGAATATTTAAATTATAATCATGTATTCCTATCTTATTATTTATATTAAGTTAAACCTTTGTTGTACATTCTCCATATATTTTACTTGGCTCTTCATGATAAATTATATATTGACTTATATTCTGTAAATTTATACACTCAACCTCTATTTAGATAAAATCTGACAAACCAAAAGCTCTGTCAAATAGAAAATATGTTCAAGCAAAGTCTGTTGTTCCAAACAACATCTGCTGATAAACACAAGGACTGTTATAGCAAATAACCTCTGCTAATAAACACAACCTCTGCTAATAAACACAAACACAGTTATAGCAAATAACCTCTGCTGATAAAACAACCTCTGCTAATAAACACAAAGATGTTACAGCAAATAACCTCTGCTGATAAAACAACCTCTGCTGCTGAATATAAATACAAAAGTATCATAAAGCTAACATCTGCTGTTGAAACAAAGGTATACAAAACATAACATCTGCTGATCATTCCACAGTATAAATTGGTAACATCTGCTGTGACTTAACAGTGATACACTTCAACAGAGGATTTCAAACATCTGTCTACAGCAGTGCCTCATGATGAACATCTGCTGATAAATACCGCTCCGGTTCAATCAAAGGTCTGCCAAAGAGAACCTCTCCTATGGACTAACAGATGATGCAGTTCAACAGAGAATGTTTAAGAGCAGTGCTTTAACAGACCACGATCAACAGATGATAATATAATAACAATAATATTCAAACTGTAGCAATTACATTTTAATAAATCTAACAACCGTCATCGTAACTGTAACAAAATCTAAACACCGATACACTAAACACTTTTACACAAGAACCACCGCTTCAATTCGTTTGAAATTTCAAATTACCCTCCCATTTTAATGAGCATCAGTCGTTTGAAATTTCAATGAACATCAGCGGTTTCATAATTGAATGTGGGCCAGACCTTTGAAATTAAAAGTTGGGGCAGTGGTTTGGATGGCAGATCTTTGAATTATGATGTCACTATGCTTCCTCTATCGCTGCCACCTCATTGTTGGATGACATAAGAAAAGCATTGTTGGACATGCTCTCTAGCTGACACATCAGCTTCTCTTATGTAATCTGCTGTAGATACTGAACCACTGCTGTTACTGAGCAGCGGTTTTCCTTTGGTTGATCAGGACTTAGGTACACAAGTGCTTCCTCTTTAACAACTTTCATCGACCAATGCAAGCATCTGAATAAACAATAAACAATCTATACAAATCAAAGACAAAATCAAAAAGCTACAAACATATCAAACAAATTTCATAAAATCATTTTATAACCTTGATCACATTCGGAAGCTTGGCCAACGAACTCAAGACTTCAACACCAAATAACAAATCCAGCAAGATCTACCTGAAGAACATTTAGCATACAAACCTTCAGTTTGTGCATAATATTCAAATCGATACAAACCATGATGAATAAAAAGACATCACCAGGTTTTCTAATTTGCATTGGGATTTCTCCTTTTTACAAACATATCAAAATCAATATACTCGTAATCACATGGTACACTAATGCAAGCATCGGAATAAACAATAACAAATCAAAGACAAAATCAAAAGCTACAAACATATCAATCAAATTTCATAGAATCATGATTCATTTTAAACACACACAGACATTACCTCTTCATCAATAAAGTTGAGATCCATTTTATAACCTTGATCACATTCGGAAGCTTGGCCAACGAACACAAGACTTCAACACCAAATAACAAATCCAGCAAGATCTACCTGAAGAACATTTAGCATACAAACCTTCAGTTTGTGATAAAAAGAAAAAAATTAAAAATATATATTTTTAAACTACCATTCACAGACATTACCTCTTCATCAATAAAGTTGAGATCCATTTTATAACCTTGATCACATTCGGAAGCTCGGCCAACGAACTCAAAACTTCAACACCAAATAACAAATCCAGCAAGATCTACCTGAAGAACATTTAGCATACAAACCTTCAGTTTGTTATAAAAAGAAAAAATAAAAAAATATTTATTTTTAAACTACCATTCAAATCGATGATAAATGCAACGCCTCTGTCGTCTTCATCCTCTTCTCTGTATCTACAGTTTTAGAGATAGAGAGTTGAGAGAGAGTAGACAGAGAGATTGAAATGCGTTTTTGAAATTATGATCGACTTTGGATTTGGGTTTGAATTTATATTTGAGAGAGAGAAGAATTGAAGCTCTGATGACATTAAATGCAAATTACATATCCCTATGAAGTTTTAAATTTCAAATTACCCTCCCATTTTAATGAGCATCAGTCGTTTGAAATTTCAATGAACATCAGCGGTTTTATAATTGAATGTGGGTCAGACCTTTGAAATTAAAAGTTGGGGCAGTGGTTTGGATGGCAGATCTTTGAATTATGATGTCACTATGCTTCCTCTATCGCTGCCACCTCATCACAGATGACATAAGAAAAACATTGTTGGACATGCTCTCTAACTGACACATCAACTTTTCTTATGTGACTTGGATTTCTCCTTTAGTATAGATATTATATGTCCCGATTTCTCATCCAACTTCCAACCCACGTAGCCATGCAACACCCCTTAGCATTTTCCTTTTGTTAAGTTATTTTAATTATGCAGTTAATTCGTAAGTCTTGTGGTAGAAGTGGCCTCCTAATTTAGCTCAAGTAGTTATTTCCTTTCTGTTTGTTTGCCTATAAATGGCTTTGTGAGTTTAAGTTTAAGAATCAATGAGAAAATGAATTACTAAAAATCTGGTTTCTATCTATTTTCTATCTGGGTTTCTTCCTATTTTCTTGGACCATTTGATTAGCGATTCGGTTCGTATCAGTGGTATCAGAGCCGCCGTGATCCCCCCTTCGGACCTATGGCTGCTCAAAAACTATCCGAAACGGAGTTTCGTCGAAAGATGCAAAAAGCTTACTACACGAGACTCGTGTCCCAATTTGAAATCGTCTTCACTAAGCTGCGATCCGCGTTCGAAGCCCGTCACGCCCCTGCACCACCAGCCATGTAACCAGCTTCCGCCAAACCACCACAATCTGCTGTCGAACTACCACGTGTTCTAGCCACCGCAACCCTGCTGCCGGCCACTGCCGCCTCACCACCACCAACCGTTGTCATCAAATCTCCTCCATCAACCGTTGTGACACTGCCACCAAAACCTGCCACACCATTAATCGCACCGCCACTGAAGTCCGTCCTCTCCGCACCGTGTACACCCGTTCCTTCTCTATGGATGTTTCCTTCTCTGCCCTTCGTGCAAATTTTGGAGAAGAGAACATGTGTAGAGAGTTTTTTTTTTTTTTTATTCCTTCATGGACACCATGCAAGATTGGAGATTGGGGGTTCAAGACAACAGGCAACATTTAGGTAAAGGTATCATACAAAAGTCATGGATGGCTCATTGGCGTCTACAGTGGAAAAGAAAGGTGAATGTCATGGAAATGTTCCTTGTTGACCTCATCCGTGACCCAAATGGTCGTGTAAACGAGTGGCGCCCACCGTGGCGCCCCATTGAGACCACCCCAAACGTCGTCGAAAGACTCGAGTGGCGACAACCATGGTCCTTTATTCCGTCCTTGAGGACAAGGACGTTTTCAACCGGGCGGGAATTATATGTGCCGATTTCTCATCCAACTTCCAACCCACGTAGCCATGCAACACCCCTTAGCATTTTCCTTTTGTTAAGTTATTTTAATTATGCAGTTAATTTGTAAGTCTTGTGGTAGAAGTGGCCTCCTAATTTAGCTCAAGTAGTTATTTCCTTTCTGTTTGTTTGCCTATAAATGGCTTTGTGAGTTTAAGTTTAAGAATCAATGAAGAAATGAATTACTAAAAATCTGGTTTCTATCTGGGTTTCTTCCTATTTTCTTGGACCATTTGATTAGCGATTCGGTTCGTATCAAGATACACATATCACATCCAATCAATCAACATACATATTCTTCTGTTATCAATTTCAATTTTTGACTCGAAGATCCACACCTTTTCTATTGGATCTTCTCAAATCCTTCACTCCTAGGGCTCAATTTTGCAATCCTCTCACTCTAGGGTTTCCTTCGCATTGGATTCGAACGTTCTTGATCTTGATCGATTGGTGAATCAAGGTTACCGATAATTAGGGTTAGGTTTTCGATTCGATTTGTTTGTTATTTCAATTTGAAGCTATATTTGTCGACTATTTTGAAATTAGACACATGAATTGATAAATGCTGATATGAATATTATGAATATGATGAATACTATGAATATCAGCATATTGGATTACTATACCTGTTGAGTTTTTAGATTGTGTTTCTTGAGAGTCTGACGTGGCATGTTTGTAGCTGAGTATCAACTTTTTAAGTAAGTTTTGAAGTTATATGAGACCTGTTTGTTGGATATGGAGTTTTAACTTTTAAAGGAGTTATCGAAAACGAATGACTCAGATGATGGGGAAGAGTAGGAAGGTTTCCAAGGGTTACGCGTATGGGTTTGTACCGGATTATCGTCACGCGGTTGAGACAATGGCTGACTCAGAAGGGTACGGTAGTTCAGGGCGGGTGGATATGGAAATCACTGCTTCGGAGGTTTCTTGTGCGCCAAGGAACAAATCGGTTAACTTGAGTAGTGACGGTTATCAACATTTTGGGGTTCTGATTCAGGTTGTGTGTCTATCGAAGTTATCGAGTTTTGAGAGGAAAGAATTGGAGTTGAGGTTAAAATGTGAGCTTGAACGAGTTAGAACGTTTCAGAGGAATATCGATGAGGGTTTGTCGCCGTCGAGTGATGTTCATAGTTGTAGTGCTGGACAAAGGAAATCGGTTCCTGAGTTTTCGCCTTGTGTAAAGAAAAGGGGACCACCAGGGTTGAACGGGAATGGTGGGTCCCAGTTAAAGAAGGCGGTGTTGCCTCCGGCTACTGGGAATGCTATGTTGATGAAACAATGTGAGACGCTTTTGAACCGTTTGATGGGTCATAACTTTGGTTGGGTGTTTAATACTCCGGTTGATGTAGTGGCGTTAAAGATTCCGGATTATCATACGGTTATTAAACATCCGATGGATTTGGGAACTGTGAAAACAAAGCTGAATTCGGGAAAATATGCCGATCCATGGGGGTTTGCTGCCGACGTTAGGTTGACCTTTTCAAATGCGATGACTTATAATCCACGTGGGAACGATGTGCATATAATGGCCGAAACATTGAGTAAGTTTTTTGAAGTTAGATGGAAAGCGATTGAGAAGAAACTATCAGTGGCTACAGATACGGTTATTCCAGTTAGACAGAATGTTCTGGAAACTGACATTGAAACTGCTACTGTTATGCCTCCGTTGAAAAAGAAAAAGGCTTCATCTTTCGGAAATGAGCGAAAGCAAGAACCTGTGAAAAAGACGTTGTCTGTTGCTGACAAGCTTAAATTGAGCTCTGAATTGGAAGCTTCACTAGCGGATTTACCTGAAACGATAATTGATTTTCTTAAAGAAAATAGTTCAAATGGGAATGCTACAGCAGATGATGAGATAGAGATTGATTTAGATACTTTTAGCGATGAAACATTGTTCAAGTTGAGGAAGATTCTAGATGATTTTTTGGTGGATAAACAAAAAAGCACGGTTAAACCGAAAAGTTGTGAAGTCGAGATACAACTTTCTCGCCAATAAAATGAACATTTGAACATACACGCGGTTTTTGGTGATTGTTTTGATTATTATGTGTTATTGCAGATTCATAATAACACATCCTTAAAGTGTCTGTACGGGTGATTGCCTTATGGTGTTTACGTCCAAATGATGTTGTATGCTATTATACATGATTTACATTATTTTTTGTCACTCTGATCACTTTCTTGATATTGATGGCTTCCTATTTACATTATATTATGTCCAGATGATGTATGCTTTTTCTATATTGTTTGACTTGGTGTGATGGCATGTTGTTCCTTTTGGAGCCGAGGGTCTCTCTGGAAGCAGCCTCTCTATCCCTAGGGATAGAGGCAAGGTCTGTCTACATCCCACCCTCCCCAGACCCTATAAATAGCTTTGCTATTTGTGGGATTTACTGGGTATGGTTGTTGTTGTTGTATTGCAGATTCATAATGAGTCAGGGATTATTAACTCCTCCGTGCAAGCAGCCAAAGGTTGTATTTCTGGTCAAAGATGTACAAGTTTCACAGATGTTATGTTTTTAAAAAGCGATTTGGTGGATGGTTTCTAATTTTTTGTTGGTTTCAGTTAATGTGAATGAAGAGGATGTAGATATTGGTGGAAATGACTTGCCTGTAACGAGCTTCCCACCAGTAGAGATAGAGAAAGATACAGCTGCCAGAAACAGTAAATGCAGTAGTTCAAGTAGCTCCAGTAGCGATTCTGGATCATCATCTAGTGGTTTGTGTTACTTTGAGCATTTGATAGTTTCTTGTTTGAATCTTTTTGGCAGAATTAAACACTTTCTTGATTTTCATGATGTTATTTCAGTATATTTGGTACATTTCTTCTGGGTTTTGCTTGATTATGACGGCGTTTTCTGATCAATAAGTTGATTGTTAATATTTCCATATCTAAAGATTGGAAGTAAATATAGCTGTTATCTTTCTTATAATTCTTAAACGGACATAATGATGAATTCATTAACATTCTATGCAAATAATTAACTATTTCTCATTTATCATTAATATTTAAATTTTTTATGGGTACTTTTTCGGTTGTACCTTTTTAAGTTTTTATGGTTAACATGGCTTTTTAATAGCACTACTTGATTGCTCTCTAAGGATTTTTTCATTAAGACGAGTTGCTGAGCCTGAGTAGTATTGCTTTCGCATATTAGTATTTATTTGATTCAGTTCTGAATGAAGTTTTTGTTCCCTTGTGCATGTTTTTGCTGAATCTGATTCAGACAGTGAATCAGAAGGTGCTAAGATTTCTGCCATTGTACACAATATCAAGGTAGTGTTTGGTAGGCAGATTTATCTAAAATTAGAACACATATCTGTGTGTGTGTGTGTGTGTGTGTGTTTATTATAATTTACTTGAGATATTTTTTTTTAATTTTTTTTAAATAAAAGTTTGATAACTTTATTAAGTTATGCAGCAACCGTAAGTAGAAACCATACATTTTCACATACATATAACTTTAGTACTTGTCATACTAACATATGTCTGTTAATAGGTAAGTAAGAGCACAAATATACGTTTTTTTTTAAGAAAGGAGTAGTCTTGAAACGTCTTCACGACGTGATGGGCGACATCTCCATGACTTTTTATTTTCATTTTCTTTTTTTGGCTTTTATTTAACATTTATTTTCGTTTTTCATCTAATAACATGTAATATCTAATATTTTAAAAAAATCTAAATTCAGAGATTTGTTTTATGTTTTTGTTGACATCTTAATATAAATTTATATTGAAAACCAAGTTGTATTTAAATAAAGTATTTTTGGTCTCACAATATAAAAAAATACGATATTTTGGACGCAACTCGGTTTTCAATAAAATTTATATCCGAACACAGACCAATAAATAAATAAAACGAATCTTTGTGTTTAGAAGTTATAAAAAATAGTAGATATTACATGTTATTAGAGAAAACAAAATTAATTGTTAAAATGAAAACTGAAAATTTAAAGTTATGTCAGCCATACCTATATTTTTATTAAGTTCCCAATATACCCATCTCTTAATGTTTCATTAGGCTGGTTGGTGGGTGTGGTCTCGCGCCCCTGCCACCTCGCCCTTTATAACGCCTCATTGCGCCCCTTGAGCCCCCTTCCCCCCACTTCCAAGGCGCCAAAGGGGGCGCTATACTTGACCTTTGCCAAAGAGATAGCGGGCGTGAATGGGTGCATCTGGTGGGTTCCATGCCTCTTAACCAATCAGATTTTGTTTATTTTTTCTTTCTTTTTTAATATTTAATTAGGTGGGGGTGCTAGTGGGGCTTTATCCCACACCATCATTGTTAAAGGGGGCACCATTTTTATCTCAAAATCTACGTGGCGCTTACGTGGCGTGACAACGCCCCTAGGGGCTTTAAACCACACCCACCAGCCTTAGTATTTATACTTTGATAGGGAAATTGATATGATATAAATAATGATAATATGTACCAAACAAACGTATCTTAATGGCCTGTTTCGGCCGTACATGTCAAGCAAACATGATAGTGGAATGTGAAGATTCATATTACACCCTTGCTCATATGTTACCTTGGTCTAAATAAGTTTACCTGTTCAGTCAATTATAATCGAATTTTAGAGGTTTGTACTTCCTTTCAACAAATGGTTCCTTTTTCCTCACAATAATGTTATTTTTCATTTGCTAGTTAGAAGCACATTCAAGCGCTATTTTCTACTAGCTTGTTTAAATGCAATTAATTACCTATTTATAGTTATTGCATATTTGCAATTGCATATTATATAACTAATCTCTTTCAAAACGCACATCCAAAACAACCTTATGTGTTTGATAGTTAAATGCGATCTTATTGCTTTATAGGCTTCATTGGGCCCTGATGTTAATTTGGAGCAAATGGCGGATATTCCCCATGATGCACAAGGTGAACACTGCATATATATATATATATATATAATAACACCACTAATCAACTATATATTAGCAATTGCATGTGCAATTTCGACCCATTCACTTGTGTATGGGTTGATTTGGGGGTGATCTTGCAATAAAAAAATTAGCTAAAAGGTTAGCGGCTTGCCCCTAATTTAGTTTTAGATGCATGCATCTTCCCAGAAAGTTTTATTTAAAAGTTTCAGACTGTTAAATAAGTAACACATGCTTCATACTATAAAAAAAAGTTTGAAGTCGGTCAACACGGCCTGAGAGACCCCTATAACTTGAAATATGAATGACTATTAACTTGTATCTGCTTTGACCCATTTCGTCACCTCTTAGCAAAGAAGCTATGCTATGAGATGATAGTGCCATTCGATATATTTTTTATAGATTATTTAATTTTTGCAGATATTGTGAATGGGGTGGGAAAAGTTGAGCAGAAATCTGAATCTATTCCTGTTTCTGCTGAAACTGATGGTCATCAAGAGGGTAAGCAAATGAGTTAACACGTGGAGAGAGTGTTGTTTAAGAAGGACTTGTTCTCAACTTTTCACGTGTAATAATACTATTTTAGGGGAGCGCGCTCCAAACGAGAGGCAAGTCTCTCCTGACAAGCTTTTTCGCGCAGCACTATTGAGAAGTCGTTTTGCTGACACCATTCTCAAAGCACAAGAGAAAACCATTGGAAAGGTATATAAGTGGGCCATGTCTTCCATGTCATGGTGCATATAGATATGTAAAAAGACATTTTTTGCATCGGTTAAAACACGATTAACAAACATGTTTTGTCCATTTGTTAAAATTGTGTAAAAAGTTAAGGGACAATTCCATATGTATTCTTCTAAAAGCTCAGAAGTTCATATTTATTCTTCTACATTTTGCATACAATACACTGAAAATATCGTATTAACCCCATCTCATGTTATAAATAAAATAGAAGAAGTTACTACATAGGACAAAAGAATATTTACCTTATTCGTTTGTTTAGTGGAACATCGTGTTACTGGTTTTGTTTTACTTACCATGTAACGACAAAAGAATATTTACCTTACTCGTTCGTTTGTTTAGTGGAACATCATTAGTGTTTTGAATAAGTTTGATATATATACGGAACTTGTGATTAAAAAAACATTATTACAATGGTAATCCAAAGAATTGATTAAAATAATCTAATTGTATCCATAAAAACAGCTGACTTTAAATACATTAAATCCACATTTTGACCTGCAAAACTTCGTCAATCTTTTTTCGACACAGTTTATCCGCTTGATTTAAAATCACCACCACTTTTAATATGTTTAAATGGAATTACTGAGCATAATAATCAAAATTATGAGTTTCAGGTTGAGCAGCAGGATATAGAGAGGTTGAGGCTTGATAAGGAAGAGATAGAAAAGCGAAGAAAAGAAGGTATTTTTAGAATTGTGAAAGTTAATATTTTTTTGTGGGTTTTTGGTGCATCTTTTGAACTGTTGTGGTAATTGGGTTGTTGATCTTGTTGTGGGTTTTTGGTGCATCTTTTGAACTGTTGTGGTAATTGGGTTGTTGATCTTGAGATGATGTTTTCTCATATAGAAAAAGCTCGGCTGCAAGCTGAAGCAAGGGCTGCTGAAGAGGCAAAACGAAAAGCAGAAGTAGAAGCAGCTGCTGAAGCCAAACGGAAAAGGGAACCTGAAAGAGAAGCAGCACGTCAAGCTCTACAAAAGGTATCATATGTGCGTGTGTATGTATGTATGTATAATTGTGTATATATTTATGTATATGTATGGGACTATTTGCCGAAATGTATTAACATCAGTCGATTTTCTCTCTTGGGTTATCAACTCTTATCTTTAAGCTGTAGTTAAAACTCTCAAAAGCTTTCGTAACTCATGTTGACTTTCTTACGTTGTGCTGAAGGCGTGCCTCAAGTAGTTTGGGATCAAATTTGGTCAAAATATGGTTAATAGGAGGTTTATATGTAAAAATAACCAAAGGGATGAAGAAATTATGAAAGGTTTACTTGAGAAATAGGTTGATATGTAAATAGAGCTTATCTAGTTGTATATAGGCGCGTGCCTCGCGTATGTGATGCCTTGCTCTTTTTAAACCAAGGCGCTGAAGGGTTGACGCATGGTATTATGAAAAAAGGCTGAAGAAAAACTTAATTAAGAGTTTGTGAAAATTTTGAGGTTTTTGGGTAGGAAAAATAGTTGGTTACCTGAAATAGTTTTTGTACTTGTTATATTTTGTCTATATTCTGACCAATAGCTTAAAAAGTAACAAAGTTTTGGTAAATTTTCTTAGGTAACAAACTCTTTAATCTTTATACCCCAGAAACAAGCCCTCATTTTTTTAGATTATTTGATACAAACTCTAAAAAATGCAGTTTTATACGAAACCCGACTTTAGATTATTTAAATGAGAACCCTCAGTATTGAAAAATCACGTTGACTATATTATGCGGTAATGAATTGGCCTGATGGGGGTAACATGTACAGGCCACCTCATGTCATGATTCAAGGTCGACTTAACTCGGAAGCTTTTTGAACATTTTAGAGGTATTATGTTTCTAACGTGCTTTTGTCCTTATTAATGTCAGATGGAAAAGATGGTCGATATAAATGACAACTTGCGGTTTCTCGAAGACCTTGAAATGCTAAGTGTGGGACCCACCGAGCCTTTACAAAGCTTACTAGATGAAAACAGTGTTGATGGTTTTCAAGATCCTTTAGGGAGCTTTAACTTGAATGGAAAAGGGAATCCATTGGAGCAACTTGGTTTATATATGAAAGATGATGACGAGCCAAGAACTGGTCCCGCCATAGGAGACGGTCATGATGAAGTAGAGATTGATTGAATGTTTTTTTTTTTTTTTTTTTTTTTTTTGCTATTGTTTTCAATTCAAAGGTTAGTTTGGGTATTTTACAGTCTTGGTAGTTAGGGTATGTTCCCGAGTCATTTAACAGGGGGAGGTGAGGGGAGGGGAAGGAAAATTTTCTCTCCTAATCTCTCCAATTTGGGAGGATGAATATTTGGTCATATTTTCTTCCCTTTTCCCTCCCCTCCCCCCCTCCCCTCCCCCTGTTAAATGAAACTTGAGAACATGGTTTTTCATATTTTCATCTCTTTTCCCTCCCCCTGTTAAATGAGACTCGAGAACAGAGTGTTAAGGTAGGTTCAAAAGGTGGATTTCTTGTTTTTCTTTTGAGTTTACATTTATTGTATAAAAAGGTGAAAAGGACAAAGTGTAAATAAAATTTCAATAATGGCCAATAACACTACAAAGAAATAGACCACCAGACCTAATTACACTTCTTTCCCTCCAGTTATCAAATAGTAACTCTTCAGTCCTCTCGTGCTCTATATACTTGCTCAGGTCAAATAGATGACTTTTATTTTCTTTTGCGTTTGTTGAATTCGCAGTTGTATGTTCAGGGTTCCAGCTACCATGGCTACTGCCATGCTCTTGGATTATTTTTAAATCCTACAAAAAATATAAGTCTTACAAAATTAGTGGAAAACAAAAAAGATAGAAGTTGGTTAACAGGTCAAAATAACTTAGTTTCATTAGATGAACCAGGACGGGACGGGTCGGGTTGGGTTGGGTTGACAACCATACTTTTTCAGACTTTCAGTATATCAGTTAAACCCTTTTACCATTTGACAACAATACTTTGACAGCCCGTGACCCCAAAAGACTCTACTTAGGCCCTACGACAGCCACGTGAAGTTAATGTATACAGAGAGTAGGCTTGCTTTGAGCACTCTAATTTCTTCCAAGTAAAAACACCGGAGGCAGGACCCGCCCAGTTAAGGGTAGGAGCGCATCACCGACAGAAGGGACGAGTAAGCAAGTGCACGCCTGAGGTAGACCGGCTGACCCAACCTAAAGTCCAACTACGAGCAGACATTACTTTTTGAATTGATTAATTTGCCAAACCCTTGTGAAACGTTGTCGGCTTGCCATAAACTTTGAGCGATCAAAACAGTGCGATAATGGCGATCCAAACGTCATATTCAGGTTAGGATCGAGGATTGGGATTCAATGCATATTATACACAGCTGATGAAGCTAAGCCCTCAGTGAGATTATGTAATTTTACCCATTTGACCCTTAACAAATGGATGGTTTATTGAAACTCACATCGGTTTTGCAGCTGTAAGTAGTTGGGAATGGGAATAAATACACATCCAATATGCAATTAGGTAGGCACTATGTAGTTAATAGCGGCGCTATAGCGGCGCTATAGCAGTTAGCGGACGTCAGGGGTTGTAGCGGTCCAAATAGCGGCGGCTCATAGCGGTTCCGCTATTAGCGGCGCTATAGCCCGCTATTTGGCCGCTATTTGGAAACTGGTATAGCGCTATAGTCCAAATCAGTCAAAACTGGATCAGATATTAGTCAAAATTTGACCAAATCGGTTAAGTGAAACGAATTGTTACCTTAATTCGAATAAAAAATCGGTCAAAAGTCCTCATACTTGTGAATTTATATATAAAAAATATAAAATTAATGGTATATGTATATAATATATAAAAAAAATACATAAATTATGCATGGTATAAAAATTACCGCTATATCACCGCTATACCACCGCTATAACCTATATATCATATAGCGGACCTTGACCGCTATCCGATATTTTACCGCTTTAACTACTTAGGGTAGGCATGACCTTAAAAGCTTTTGAAAAACTTAAAACTTTCAAAAAAACCAACCAGACCATATATTATTACCCATGTTGATCCATTACCCAACCCACGCGCCCGACCATTTTGCCACAGCTAATCTGAAGCTTTCCGAAAGGTTAACAGGTGAAATGAACAAATACCTGAGATGGGTCCCACAATTTTGTTTTTGGGTTTGAAGGAGAAACAAACACCAACGTTGTCATCCCATTTCAACCATGGTAGATTAATGCCTTCCATTTCCACAGGAGTAGAAATAATATCACCATTTTGGGTCGGCAACGCGCCATCTCGTTGTTTGGCTGTACTCCCAACTAAACTTGAACTCGTGTCACTTCTTTCTCCATCAAAAGAAGAAAAATCCGTATCTTCAACATTTGATATAAAATCTTCAAAATACTTTTCTGCTTCTTCGTTTAGACACTCTGTTCCTGTCATTGCTCTTCTGAAAGTTCAAAACCATCACCATTTTAAAAAGATTACATTTATAATGCGACAGTTTCACAAATATTGATAGTAGAGGTGGCAATGGGTCAACACAAGTAATTATTAGTGTGAGTAGATTTCATTTTACGTCCTTTAACTTTGAGTCAAATTGCAGGCACTGTCCTTTAACTAACGAAATTATACTGGATGTTCTTTATGTTACTATTTCTCATCAGGCAATATTCTTTTGCCCTAACCAAGTTAGTTTTTCTTCGTTAACACTTAACGTTTGGTTGTTAATATATAATATTTTTATTTAATTTTGTTTCACTTATTAAATGAAAATGACTATTTTCCCCTCATGTGAGTGACACATTTTAGAAGGTAACATAAAAAACTTAACTGGGTTAGGGCAAAAGGACACCACCTGTTGAGAACAGTAACATAAAGGACATTCAGTGTAATTTTGTTAGTTAAAGGACTGCACCTACAATTTAGCTTAAAGTTAAAGGACGTAAAATGCAATTTACTCTTTCTATATAAAGCTATATTATTAGATTTGATAATTACATTTTTGAGGAATCAGTTTAGGTTTTTGTACATTTATATACACTTCCGCTGAGTGTCAGCCCGTTTGGCCAGGCTTGACTCATTTAACGAGTTTGATTTATTCAACCCTTTTCCCTTTAGTTAAATCATTTAAAACATAACTTGTTTGACCCATTTAAGATGAAACAAAACCCGAAAGTGACCCATCTATATAGTAACGGACTCGAATTGCCACATGTTGATCAAAAGTGTATGAAGCTAAACCTTTCGGGAGTATGAGACTCTTTGTGCATTAGCATTGGTTTTTGACTCGGGAAGCACCTCCCTAACGATCTTGAATCCATCCTGAACCTGTTGCTCTTCTAGTGCCCTATCAGCTAATAAATCTTGTTTTAACTTTGTTGTATAATTCTTTCTTGTAGCATCGGATTTTTTTTTAATACAAGCGATCGTGGACGGATAATGCAGAAGGCTTTCTTTCCATTGTCTGGATTAGTAAAGTGAGAGTTGAAAGCAGTTAGAGAATTTAGGACCATATATCTGGAAGAATCGTTTTCTAAAAAATAATATTAATATTAGACCTGTTCGAGTTCTATCATGATGTCGTTGACAGCAGACCTAAGTTCTTTTCTCATTGCATCACATAGGCCAAGGTTTGCATCATCTCCAGTAGGATGGTCAATCTAAAAAAAAAGTTTGTGTGGTTAAACATGCTGATATATTCAAGCCCAGAGACAATAGAAAACACCCCCCCCCCCCCCACACACACACTATATATATATATATATATATATATAGAGAGAGAGAGAGAGAGAGGCTGGTTAACGTACAAGACCACCTTATCGTACGATACGTACGCGAGCATCTCAACCACACATCTAATCTAATCTAGGCTTTCAATTGAACGCGGTAGCACAATAGCAATTGACTTTGCATAATTACTCATGTTATTGCATAATCACGCACGTTATAATACATAATTACGCATGCTATTTGCATAATTACACTTTGGTTGGGTTAAACACTAATATGCACGTTATTTGCATAATTAATTAGGGTTGGTTAACCCTAATTACACACGTTATACTGCTGGTCGCATACCACCGCACGTTAAGAGTCTTTTGTATTTAAACTCTCTCTCTCCTCTCTCTCTCTCTCTGTATATACATATATATGGAAAGATTAAAATGAGAACTCCCGAGCTGTGAGAAGAACTTTTTGAAAAAAAGGTTATTTTTTTTAAATCGCCAAATTTTTAAAATTATACAACTTCTTCAAGAATAAAATAAAAAATATATCATATAAGCAATCAAAAACCTAACGCTATTTTTTCTTTATATTTTTTACAGATGTCTTGGATAGATGTTCATCTACATTTGTGCAAAATTTGGTTGATAAACTTGCACAGGAAGTAGGATTTTCATAGGAGTTCATTTCTCGCAACTCGGAGGAGTTCTCGCATGAACCTGTTCCTATACACACACACATATATATAAGGAAAAAACACACCCCTCCATATGGTAATTACATTTTTAGAAAGATGACAAACCTTTCTTTGCGCATAAACTGCTCGAATAGTCTTCTCAATCACATTTCTCCCATAACGAGTATCTCTTAAATCATCATCAGTCATTGCAGAAGACTGGCTCTGTAATGGAAATTAAAGCATTTCAAATTAGATAGAAACCAGGGTAAATATGTAATTCTAATTTATCAATAGATAATAAGTTTCATTGAGGCTAGTATGGAACTCATTATCAAAAAATTATTAGCACCTGGCCCACAACAAAAAAAAATATAATCAAGAGTCATCTACCAGGTAGTCATCACGTGACCTCCTCATCTGTGGTGCTTGGCTCATAGACCTGGTGAGCCTCCGATGACTTGAAGCAGTGGGTCTTTGAAACGAAGGAACCTGACTATTGTCGCTATTCACACTCGTAGATTTGGCTTGCCTTGCAGAACCCCGGGAAAGATCTATTTCACTCTGTCAATCATATAAACAATTTGATCAGCTATAAATAGTTAAAACATAGTAGTTAAACGAAACACACCCTAAGTTGTGATAAATCACAGTACAAAACAGAACTTTAATAACATAAAATTGTTTGTGATCCACTGTAGTTCTTTCTTGTGTAAGATTTATCTAAGCTACGACTAAAAGAAACATTTTTACAAATCAGCAATTCAAACTTGAGGAAGTGTTGGTTACCGAGTAGTCATCATGTAACCTCTGAGGTGCTTGGCTCATAGACCTGGTGAGCCTCCGATGGCTTAAAGCAGTCGGTCTTTGAAAAGAAGCAACCCGACTATTGCCATTATTTGTGCTCCTAGATTTGGGCTGACTTGCAGAACTCCAGGAAAGATCTATATCACTCTGTCAATCACATAAACAACTTAATCAGGCTATAAAAAGTAAAACAAAATAGTAAACCAATATATGAATCCAACAAGGCAACAATACTAGAAAACAATTAAAAAAATAATCTAGTTTCGTAGTTGGATGCAGACAAGAACCTAAAAAATGTAATCATCAGTTTATAAAGGTAACTCTGATGGATATAGATTAGAGTGCTACATAAAGACTGATATTATTTTCATGTATAGAATGTAATTTGATATCTATAGCATATTTGAATGTTGATTACCATGCTAATGAGCTTATATTGCATTTCTTTGAAATGTAGAACTTATTTTGTGCTGTTGAACTTGATTTTGGCTTACAATGCATTAGGGTGAGCTTATTTTGGATATGTTCTTTTGAACTATTGAAAAATATTTTATAGTTATACTACTAAATTTTGAGAGCTATGTATTAATTTTTTCTTTTCCAATCAAACCAAACCAAACCGAGCCGAGCTCGACCTTAAATTTCCAGCTCGGTTTATAATTGAGCCGAGCCCAAGTTTGCCCTGTCTCGGCTCGGTTCGTGAACAGCCCTAGTCGAAACCTTCCAAATTCGGTCTAGTTAATCTACAAACATGACAGTTTCTTAATCAATAGATTAAAAGCAGTTAAGCAAATAGATTTCATTGCAGAATACATACTACTCTACAATTCTCAACAAACACATGAACACCAACCCAGAAATTACCTCCGTGTCACTAATCTGACGCCGAGCAACAGAAACTGAACGTCTCCTCCTCGAATCGCCGTTAGAAACAACCCTAACTGCACCACCACCACTAGAACCAGCACCATTACAATCATTACGCCTCGAAACAGACCTCCCACGCCTCTGAGCAGAACCAGCCACACCACTACTACTACAAACACCTAAATCACCACCCCTAGGGTTTCTAGACACGGACCGCGAACGCCGTTGAGACAACGCTGGACTTATATCCGACTTCACACCAACACATCGACTACTTCTACTTCCACTGCTTACACTCTCAATATCCAACTCAGAACCATTATCATTACCGGAGAAAAAATCGATTGCGAGATCATCGAGACTAATTTCCGGAAAATCGGAGCCTCTAACGGTGTTAACGAACTTCCGTCTCGGTGTAGGAATTGTTACCGGTTCAAATTCAGCTGGAATCCGCCGTGAGAATCTGCTTACGCTTCTAGAACGCCGGTGAGCTTTAGACGACGATGACGTCAGCGATTCGTCGGTCGACGGTGATGAATCTCCGATCGGAGCTCTTCTAGTCGTGGATTTGAACGCCAGAGTAGCTTTAGAAGACGAATATTCCGGCGAAACTTCTGTCGATGGTGACGTGTCTCCGATCGGAGGTCTTCTGGTCGTGGATTTGAACGCCGATGTAGCCATCGGATCAGAACATTGACGAAGAATGAGAATATGAATGAAAATGTAGGTTAACTGGATGAGATGCAAATCACATGAAAGAGATGATGAACAAACTCGTGAGTATGGAAGATATTTTTGAAGATTTTGAAATTGGGGCGATTGACGTGAAAACATCTCTCAATTAAGGCAGTGGGGAATCGGGCGGGAGTTTGGGCGTGGGTTGGGGGAAAACGACCAAGTCACCACCCCGGGTGGGCTTGGGTTGTGGCGTGGCCCCTTGGGGCTTGGCTATCAAGCCGGGCGTGGGGCGGTATGGCGAAGCGAGCTGGCATGTTCTCATTGGGTCACCCGCCACGTCAGCAGACGAATGTTTAAAATTTTGAAATTCAAACTGGTCCCCCCATCCCCCCATCTTCTATAACCGCCACCCGGGTCCCCAAAGGCCCTATATATTGCAACCCCAACGGTCCCCCATCCCACGAACCAAAACCCCACCGGCTACACCCACTGTCTTGAACCCGCTACCCCGCTGGTCCCCCCCATCCCACGAACCCAACACCACTATGGCATCCTGGACCCGTCAAGAAGAAATGACACTCGTAACTAGCGTCGTCGACGCTAAGAAGGGGCGGCCACCGGGCCAAACAAAATATTGGGCGGAAGCATTCACGGCCTACCGACATAACGTCGGTAACGACCGCCACAACCTCAACGCGTGCCAACATAAATGGCGCGACCTACGGCCCAAGCTCGAGCGTTTCAAGGCTTACTACGAAGCGGTTCCCGGTGGCGAGTTAAGCCACGAGGACCGGGTGGCGGTGGCGAACATAGAGTTTCGAAGCGTGGAAAAGAAGACGTTCGACAAGATCGAACTTTTTGAAATTTTTTTAACGCTTTAGGTTTTTTATTTTGTAATTTTTAGAAATTATGTAATTTTTAGGATTATGTAATTTTTAAAATTTTAATGAAGTTGTAGGTTTTTTATAAATGTTGTGTGATTTTTTATAAATTTTTTGTATTTTTTTTTAAACATTTATGCCACGCGGTGCACCCAACTCACGCCCCGCCATACCCCGCGGACACGTAACCTGGCAGTGGGCTGACTCCCTTTACACGTGTCACCAAATGCCCAACCCAAGCCCCAACCCAAGCCCCACCATACCCCACGGTCTAAGAAAACTTGTTAAGTTACATCAAAACAGAAGGTAGACGGGCAACAAGCTGCGCCGCCAACCCTTTCCTCATTGACGTGAGGATTATTATTATTATTATTATTATTATTATTAATAAATTTTTCGCCGCGAAACAACCGTCGGTCAAACCCACGTTCAAGTAGATCCTGACCGTAATAATTTAGGTGGTTACCTTCAAGATTTAATCTCATCCGTTCAAACCCAAAAAATTTGGCAGTTTGTTTTTTCAACGCAAGTTAAGTTTTGCTGTGTTTTCTGTATGTTTCTCGCTACGTGGGTACACTCCCTCAACCTTGTCGGTTCATCTTGGATAACTTCTACGTGGTAGTTAGCATACAAGATGTATATACATGTTCGTGCATGCTTTGCATTACATCCTTTTCAATAAAACATATCACTGTAAGGTGGTTGCATATTTTATGTGTTTATGATGTTTGTTATATTTTGATAATAGTTTCTTATTTAGTTTGTTTGTTTTGCTTCAGTTATGATCGATGGATAATGCTGTGTATGATGAGGATTCAATTACGGGAAAAAATGTAAGTTGTTAATTTATATGGTATTCTGTTTATTTAACCATGTTTGTTCATTTGAATAATGATGCTTTGTTTTTCAGTTTGCTGGGTTGGACAGCGTTGTGGAAATGAAGCAGCCAGCAGATATGAAGTCTTCTAATATAGTTGGAAATGTAATATCATTTTGTTTTGTCAAGTATTGTGATTTACATAGCATTGTGTTTTTTACAATCGTTTTGTGTTTGTAGGAATCCTTTGTGTTATTATAGTAAAAAATCATTGACATGCTTTTTTTGTCAGGTTGTAGCTGACGAGTGTGTGGATGGTCATTTGCATGAATTTTCTTATTGCTCTAATGAGAATGTACATTTAGAAGCAAGTTTATGATGAAGTTTCTGTTATTATTTATGATATTGTGTGTTACTTAGAATCATTGTGTTATTTACAGCTATTGTGTTTTTTGTGATGGTTTTTTTTTTTTTTTTTTTGTAATATACTATGACAACAGTGGTTGACAGTTGTTTTTTTTTTCTTTTCCAGGTGGTGGCTGACAACATTTTTGTGGATGATCATTTTCAAACGTTGAGCAGGACATGTGATGAAGTTGGAAACGTGCGTAATAATTCTTGTAAAATATTTTATCATGTTGTTTATTTTAAAAAAATCATTGTGTTTTTTTACAGATACTGTGTTTTTTGGTTTATTTTTGTAATATACTATGACAACAGTGATTAACAGTTGTTGTTTTTTTCAGGTTGTGGCTGACAACATTTTTGTGGATGATCATTTTCAAAAGCTGAGTAAGATATCTGATGAAACTGGAGATGTATGTAATAATTCTTTTATAACTGTAAGATAACATTGTTTTAGTTCAACATGGTAGTTTATTTTATTAATGAGTATATTGTTTTTCAGTTTGAAAAATTGTTTTGAGTACTTCCTGACTTGACTATGTCTTCAATCGGAGCTGCAAAGGTAAATCGTTTATGTTAAAGTATGTAAATTATTTTGATAGTGATAGTTGGTGATGTTTATGCTGAATCTTATTATGTTTGCTTATATTTTGTTTTGTAAATTTCAGAACAAATCTAAAGGCTTTGACTTGGAGTTTGGTGCTTTGGTTGGATGTCCCGACAATTCTATAAAGCATGAGATCAACAAGGTTGGTTCTATATCTATATGTTTAGTTGTGTTTAGTTAATATTCTAGATGAGTGACTGACATATTATTCTCTAGCCTCGTAATTTCAGAAGAATTAATCAAAGGGTAAAGGTACTGAAGAATTGGAAGAGGGATGAGGTGATTGAAATCGACAGTTTTGGCGAAGATTAGTTATGTTGTTTTTTTATGTATGATGATGGTTATTATATTTTGGTAATGATACTCTGTTGAGTTGGAGTTTTTTTACGTGTGTATTTTCTTTTCCCTTAAACATGCATGTTTTTCTTTGTTGTAATATTTTCGTTATAATTTAAAGGGTAATTAATATTTTCGTTGATTCATGCATAGTTAGCCGTGTACCAGTTTAAGTTTCCCGAGTTTAATTAACGGTTTGTGTGTTTATAGTAATAACTGTATGTAAACGTGTGTCTCTTCAGTTTTTTGTATGATTGTATCGTTTCCCGGAGCAATTTTTACATCATGTAACCATTGCTGCCATTAATGGTTCCGCGTTAGTGTCCATAACCCTTTTATATATATATGCAGACATTTCATGTATATCGCATCTCAAGTTATTTAAGTTTTACCGATTTCTAATTAAAAAGTTGACTTTTTTCAATGGCTTCATCAAGTAATCAAGGAGAAGATTTGAAGGAACTGTTTTATAAAGCAGTGATGGAAGATTTGGAAGTTGTGTTAAAGTTTTCTAAATATCTAAGGAAATGCTTTCATTCTTTGAAGACTGAAGTTGGCTCACGTGATGATGTAACTGAGACGTTGCGTTTATTGCCTCCAACTGCTGTTCGTGACCTAGCACTTTTGAATAATGGTGAGAGTGGGAACAAAGATGTTCAGTTAATGGCACAGATGTTAGAGATATTTAGACAAGTTAATGAGTCAATGGAGTTGAAGCGTACGTTTTTACTTTTCTTATAAGTAGTTTTGTTATGTTTAGTGATAGTTGTTATAGTGAAGTGGTTTGTATTCAATTATTAAGAGTTATTAGTGGTATTTTTATTTTAATGGAATGTTTTGTTTTGTTTCTTGAAAGTTAGTCTGTTTCCTCTTTTCTTTGATAAGCACTGTTATTCAAAATCAGTGTTTTTATCCACTGATATGCTATCCACTGATAGTAAAAATCACCCACTGCTTTCATTTGTCACCATTACAACCACTGGTCTTCTTCTATCAGTGGTTTTCATAAAATACTTGTCCTTCATTTCCATCAGAGGTTGTCACATGGACAGTGTTTCGACCATCAGATCTTTGTAACCGTTGCCACGTCAGCATTCACCTTTCATGTCTATAAAACCCTGATAAAAAAACCCCAAACAGGGTTTTTACTGTAATTCAAAATTCCCTTCTAAAACAGTTGTCCTCAAAACTTTCACACAATCCTCTTCGCCTTCATTTCATTTTCTTCATCCCCGATTCAATCATGGTGAAAAAATCCAGTAAAACCACACAAAAGGATTCACCCAAAATTGAGATTCCATTTAAATTTACACACAATTACTTGGGTATCTTTGAAAAACTCAGTGAAACCAGAATCTTTGATTCCATCATCGACACACTTTCATCCACAAAGTACAAAACTTTGTTAACTTGTGATACAACCGTTTACTTGACTACACAAAGGGAGTTTTGAAAAAATGCAACCCTAGAAAAGGTGAACAAAAAGGTTGTAGCCATAAATTCTTCAATAAAGGCTGTAAAGTTCTCCATCACACCTCAATCGATTTCTGAAGTTTTTGAACTCAATGATTTAGAAGGTAAAAGTTCTTTTCCTAAAACAGAGTACCAAAGGGATTTCCTTGAAAGAGGGTATGAAGTAGAAATGCAAAAAGATACTTTACAAAAAGGCAGTTTTCCATCTGCTACAAGGTTTTTATTCCATACCCTCCTTTTGTGTGTATCCAACAAAACCACTGCCTTCAATGAAATCCCCTTGAAGATTCAATATCTGGGTTATGCTATCCTGCAAGGAGAAAATTTTAATTACTCCCAGGAAATCTTTAATTACTTGGTCAAAAATGTTGATAAAAAGGCTCTCTTACTATTTCCAAGGTTTTTGAGTTATTATTTTGAGAAAAAGTTTTCAATTACTCCCAGGAAATCTTTAATTACTTGGTCAAACATCTGTTTCCAAAAAATTGCCCACTGCTGAAAGTCAACCCCTGCTCTCTCATTTCCTTGGTAAGCACTGATGTTCAAAATCAGTGTTTTATCCACTGATAAAGCTATCCACTGATAGTTAAAATCATCCAATGTCTTCACTTTGACCGTTGCAACCACTGATATTTGCTTCATCAGTGGTTCCCCAAAACAATTGTCCTCCATTATTCATCTTTTCATCAGAGGTTGGCACGTGGCCAGTTCTTAGCCATCAGATCTTTGTAACCGCTGCCACATCAGCATTCACCTTTTTGGCCTATAAAACCCTGATAAAAAACCCCAAACAGGGTTTTACACTGTCGAATTGAATTCCAAAATTCCTTTCTCAAAGCAGTTTCCATCCTTTTGTCTCAAATCGTTGTTCGTTCTTCTTCATCAAGATGACAAAATCAAATCCAAATCAAAATCATCCTCATCATCATCTTCCAAAAAGGTTACTCAAAAGGCCACTGAATCCACTGAAATCCCATACAAAGCCCCTCACAACTACTTGGGTTTACTCACAAAACCTACCACCACCAGAACCTTCGATTCCATCATTGACATTCTTTCAGCTTTAAAGTACAAAACTTTGTTAACGGCTGATGCTCCAATTTACCAACAAACCCAGAGAGAGTTTTGGAAAAATGCTACCCTTGACAAACAAGGTGACACTGTTATAGCCGTTAACTCCTCCATACAGGGTAAAAAGATTCAAATTACTCCACAATCCATCTCGAAAGTCTTTAAACTCGATGATCAGCAAGGTAAAACCTTTTTCCCAAAAAACGAGTTAAAAACTGATTTCCTTGAAAGGGGGTATGCAGAACAAACAAAAAGGGATACCTTACAAAAAGGCTTCTTCCCTTCCGCAACTAGGTTTTTATTCCATACTCTTTTGATGTGTGTTTCAAATAAAACAACTGCTTTTAATGAAATACCATTAAAGATCCAATGTCTGGGTTTTGCTATTTTACATAATGAAAATTTTAACTATTCCCAGAAGATCTTTGATGACTTGGTAAAAAATGTTGATAGAAAATCATTTTTACTTTTTCCAAGTTTTCTAAGCTACTATTTTAAACAAAAATTCGGAAAGGAAAATGAAAATTTGCTCAAACAAGGTGTTTCTTTTCAAATAAATTGTTTAACACCTGAAACATTCACTAGAATGTTAACACCTACAAAAACAAAAGCAGAGGTGCCTGAGCAGACTTTAGCAGATAACACTGCTCCTCAGGCATCTGCTGTTGAGCCCACTGCTCCAGGTGATTATAGTAGCACAACCACTGCTATGAAACCCACACCTGCCATTACCAAAAAGACCAAAAAGAAATTATCCAAAAAGCCCCCCAAACCCAAATCAAAGGCAACTCTGGAAGATGAGATCCCAGAGCCACTGCCAGTGACAACACAAATGTCACCAATAACCACTGCTGCTACTTCCTCACAGCAGATGGAAGAAAGATCTCCACCCTTGCCTCAAACTCCTCCTGCATCCTCACAAAAGGATCAGGTTGTAAGCACAGGGACCCCACATTATGAAGCTCTGGATCCAATTGGATCCATCTTCCTCAGTCCTGATCCCAAGGACGTATCTCTTTCAACACCCATATCTTCACCCCTCACATTACCACAATCCATAATACCCTTGTTGCATGCAGTTGCTATAGCTCAGACACAAACTAGTTCCTCTCAATCACCTATCACTAAGAGTACACTCCCACAAGTCACTGGGTCTGATGCTTATACCCCTGCTATCCCAGCAACAATTGAGGAGGTTACACTGCAGGAGTTACAAGTAACTCCTGTCAGTAGTTCAAGTGGAGCAGCAACTACAAGTGTTGGATCAACAGATCTACATTTGGCCAATTGTTACATCAATCAGACTCCCTTGAAGGCAATTCCTTCTATAGCACCTCTGATAACCACCAGTGAGTTTGTTTTACCCTCTGGTACCATCAAAAGGCTATCAAGTGTTGAAGGAAGAAGACCCCAGTACCAAGAACAAGGGGCATCAATGGATGACTTTTGGAATTCGTTCCCTAAATCACACATTGATACAACCACTGCCGATGGGGATCAGATGATCCCATTAAATTGGGTGATGATTTAAAATATCAAGAATTGACGGGTAGAATTGACAATCTTGAGACATCTGTTGCTGAAATAAAAGATATAATGGAACAGTTGTTGAATGCTCAAAAGGTCTCAACCACTGCTGTTCCAGCTCCAGCACCTGCACAACCTGCACCTGCTGCAAATGAATTGTGGAATTTATTTCAACCACTGCTCCAACAACAAAGACAAATGGCTGATCAGCAACATGCTATACATGTACAAGAGCTGAGAAACATGATGGAGTCCAGGTTTAGAAACACCCAATCAGACATCAAGGCTATAAAAGCCTACATCTTGAACACCACTGGCACTGCTCCTCCCACTGTTCTCTTCATTGATAAACTTCCTCCAGATAATGCCAAAAAGGGGGAGAAAATTAACCAGTGGAAGAAGAAGGGAATAGATGATGGTCTCTATCTTGAACCAGAAAAAGAAAATATGACAAAAAAGATTCCCTTTCCAGATGGAAGCAAAAATATTGATACTACAACAAATGCACTTGCTGAGGCAAAATCAAGTGTAAAAAAGGATAAAGAGGCTAAGGATAAAGCCAGGTGGGAACAAGAGAAAAGAGCCTATATGGAGCTGAATGCACAGGGTACTTCTGGGCCAAAGGATGATGAAAATACCAAAGGCTCCAAGCATCAAACCTCTACCCAAACAGCTGTTGTAACTCCTGTTGTATCAACAACTGTTGGTACATCAGTGGTTTCAGCAGTTGTTAAAACTAAAACCACCACTTCAACACACACCACTTCAACACACACCACAACCACTGCCTCACCATCACCACCACAAATATCACCAAAAACAACTTCACCACCACCATCACCTCCTGCTAAAAAGCAGAAGGCATCAGATGTTACAACATCTGTTGTAATGGCAACAATGGTTGAAACACCAGTTGTTTCAACTACTGTTAGTCAATCACTCTTCACTTCAGAAGCCATGGTTCCTTTTGTGCCAAAGACTGATTCAAAAACACATTCTCCTAAAAAGGTGTATTCTAGAAAAGGGAAACCTCAAAAATATGATGATGACATACCAGCACCTGATCCAATTTCATCTGCTCCTTATAATGTCATAAAGCCACAACCTTTCATACCACCAATTCTAGCCAGACCAATAAAGGATCCAAAAATTCTTGAAGGCTTTGATCCTGCTGATATTACACCAATAGCTGCAAATTATCCACTAGAACTGGAAGCTGTGAAGAATGAAATGAGACAGTTTTATACAGAAGATGATCCTTCAAAAAGAAGATTTCCTTCTCTCTTGGGCTTCAGAGATCCAGCAAATATGGATGAGTATTTAAAGCTCAAAGCCAGGCAAGCTGATTTAAGAGCTAAACTTGAATGTAAAGATCAAGGTGACAAGGCTATTTCTGAAAGAATGCAATTCTTGAACTCTAAGGTCAGACAAATGGAAGACTATGCAAGAGACCTGAGCAAAGAAATGTCTAATCTACCACCTGATGCTGACCTACAAAAGGAAATGATAAAGGATTATCTTGCATTCACCATGAAAGAAAAATTCTATCCAGCCAAAGAAGAGCAGTTCAGTGAATGGCCACTCATAGCCTTAAAGCATGAGGTGAATAGAATTGCGAGGATAAAGAATGATCCAGGTATGAAAAGGTCAGCACCTAACTGGAGCAAATATAAAAAGGCCATTGATGAGCTTACATTGGAGTACAAACAAAAGAAGCAGAAGTTGGTTGATGCAAAGGTAGGAACTGCTAAAGCCATAGCAAAATGGACAAAACAGTATACAAATGAGGCTTATGAAAGGCTAAAAAGAAGGAGAATGACAGATCCTAACTTACCAAAGAAGCCTGAAAACAAAAGTATTGATAAGTCAAAGAAGCAGTCTCATACTTCTGAACCACTGTTCACTTCAGCAGATACCTCTGTCATTGTGTTAAACCAAAAGAAGAGGAAACAACTGACTGATGCAGAAGAAAAGGAACAAGAAGCTGTGTATTTCAAAGAAGCCATCAAGAAAATGGCATTAGATGAAGATAGCTCAGCAAAAATTCAAAACCTTGCCAAAAAGGTATTTAACAGACCATCATCACCAAACACATCAGCAGATATTTCAGCCATTGAGCTAAATCAAAAGAAGAGACAAGAGCAGATTGAAAAAGAAACTACAGAAGATATAGCTGCAACAAATGATGTCATAAAAATGGCATTCAAACAAATGTCTGAAAATTCTGAACTAGCAAAAGCTCAGGGTACTGCTTCACAAGTCTTTACAAGGCCAAAATCTCCAAACTCATCAGTAAATAAACCTCTCTCAAGAAACCCATTGGGTTCAAAAATACTAAAATGGATGTCTGACCAAAAGACCCATGTATTGACACTGATCAGATCCAATGGAGAAGTAAAACACATATCAAGGGAACAGGCACTGGGCCTGGGTGTTGAAGATCAACAAGATCTCCTTGAGCTTTCACTATGTAGGGATGAGGATGATACAAGTTCTGTGGACTTTGAACTGCAATTTAAAGGACAAGTTAGGGAACTTCTGATGAGACAATAAAGATCCAGAATAATGAAGGGTTTTGGCATTATCTGTTCCAGGGGGAGATTGTTGGGATTGAACCCTATCAGAGGAACAGATAATTAGAGCCAAAACTGGTTCACAACAGTGGATTCATCATAAGCAGTTGTTTACATTAGACTTTCCCCTTGAAAGTGGTTATAACATCTGATGGCCCTCATCCACTGTTTGTACACTACAAATGTTGTCCATTAAGTACTGCTTGGGCACAACAACTGCTGAAGACAAAGTGCTGCTCTTTAATCTACTGCTCTATAATCTACTGCTCTAAGTCAAGTGCTGCTGAAGACAAAAGCCCTGCTTGGAATGAAGCAGTGGAATGAAGAAACAATTATTTACTTTGTCTATTGTAATAGTATCAGTGTTTAGCTAGCAGTAGTTATATGTAACAATGGATAAAGGTTGTTAGGTTGTTAGATATCACTTTCATGGTGACGTCAGCATAGATGCTTCAGTGGTTTGATTTGCCTATAAATGTAACAGTACCCTGTACTGTTACATTTGATTGATTGAGTGAGTTCTTCTCCTCTAATCCAATCCTTTCATCTTGTGCAATCAACCAGGGAGTATCAGGCTGAGGGGGAGTTTTGTTGTAAGCATGCATGTAAGCTTTTGATTGTAATCATTCGACTCAATGAGAAGCATGTGTTTATCAAAACTATTTTTCCTTTGATTGTGTTTACAAAGTTTGTTTTCATTTCCGCTGCATTTAATCTCAAATTCTTATCTATTGATTTGTTCAATTTATACAAACAAACACAATCATGAGGGCCTCCGATCCTAACACCTGATAATATGAATTGTGTTTTTTACAGTGATTTGTGTTTTACTTACGAAATTGTATATATATATATATCCTATCTTTTATGTTTACAGGATGATGGTCCTGTGCGATTTCCAAACGAATTAAAAACTTTGGTGGATAAATTGTTTGCATTCAAGATTGTCAGCGAGACTAACTTGACATATTGTGATGAAGAATACGAGATTCAAAGAATAACTGATGATGAATCAGTTGTTGATCTGGTTAAACAAATGTCTGGGATTAGTCAGGTGCTATGATCTTTTAACTGAAGTATTATAGTTGTTTTTTCCATTTTGTTGTCTTTTGTTAATAAACTTTTTCAATTTTGGTTTAGAGCTGTATTCCTGATGATAAGAAGAATGGTACTCCAATTTCGCTTGTGATGAGTTCCGATGGTGATACAATTGATAAAAAAACATGTTTAATATATAACATATAAACTAGAACTAGAAAACGTATATATTTATAAACACGGTTACATAGTAGCCGTCCAAACTATGTAAAGTTTGGAACTAACAAACATGTTAACCTACTTACAAACAACTATTTTAACACTACAGAAGTTATGCTATGTTTCTTCGTTTGCCAAAACTACCATATGTTATGGTTCAACCCTGTTTCAAAGTTTCAAACATCACCACTAGCGAAAAACATCGGTAAGGAACAAAGCACGAATATCTGGAAAGTACTGGAACGTGCAATGATTACCTTTTTTTATGTTGTTATCTTTAAGCCATTTTGCCCAGCCTTTGACAATGTATTTGATAGTGTTTTTATTTGGCTCCGCCCTAACATCATGTTTTGTCTCCACATGTTGCCTGTTGACGATCTTAACTTTCAAGGTTTCGTCAATTCCTGTCATCTGTGCTACTGCAACCGGTATGCGCTATAAGTTACAAAGCATAATAATAATTTCCATTAATGATGTTGAAGTATTAAAAAATACAAAACTTAACCAAATTATGTAAACATATTAGACGACTATTAACATATAATTTTGTTGGAACTTACAAACCGTTTGGTGTATGGCACAAAAAATATCAGCGGATCAGTCTCATCATCATCATCAAACTCCTCTGATTCAGCCAAAGAGTCTTCAGAATCCGATATGACGATAACATCGTTTTCAGCTCCAGCCATTCTAAGAAACATTTAAAACGTTGACCCATTTTAGTAACGCGAAATTTATTTATTTTTTTTCTTTTTGTTGTACTTTAAAGGAATGACAAACATACATAAGCTGCATAATACCATTCCTTGCCATTTTACATCTTTATTCTACTTTAGTGACTTTCTTTTATTACATAACCATATCTTATATTTCTAACCCTTTTTATTCAACCTAATCGTATAAAACACCTCACTATTGTTGAAAGTTTTACTTTAACAAAATGATGCTTTTGTTAAGTACAAAATTTTTCATACAGTCATTTGTTCGAACACCTGGTGTGCATCTTATATTTAATGTCTTTTAGCATTTCCCTGTGTTCAGTTGACTTCCTAAATCTGTTTTTTTTTTCATACCCGAAGACATGTATGCAGTCAATACACTAAGAACATATGTATGTTATGTAACTGAATCAAGGTAAATATGTCAACCAAATAAGTTACATCTATGTTTCTGTATACAGATTGCCATTTTCATTAACTTATTCCAACCAACAAATGGCAAATGAACATCAAGATTGAAAAAAAGGAATTACTTTACCTGATTTTTGTTAACTTAGAAACCGTATGTTGGAGAAATGAGCAATGC